>CM017773.1:5076828-7476828 GCA_008009225.1 Acer yangbiense
TATGTTAATGAAAGAATATCAGTATATTTTGGAAACTTGAATGTAATAATAATATCAACATACTTAGGCATTGTTCTTGAATATATTATTCAAGAGAAGACTATCAATGTATATAAAAAGCCATCTCCAAGTTAGGTGATGAATACCACCGCCCAATATATGGCATAGTGTTTGAGTGCTCCAATTCAACTTGACAATATCATAGAGTTGAGTTGCAATATCCGCAAGTGGTAGATAAAAAAAAATTATGTGATAGATATAATTTTTTTTTTTCTTGAAATACCAGTATCGAACTTGATATATTGCCAAACTGAACCCACATTAGGTGGTGGTGGTGGTGTGATAATATAATTTCGACTGTAAAGTAATATTAAAATCATGTAAGAATTAAAATTTTTGATGAAGCCAATTACCGAGTAGCGATCGAAATCATACCTTTTATTTGATTTGATCGAAATCATGTATGGCTGCAAGATATCATCAGCCACAACTTTTGCGAGATTATACGCAAAACAAGACGTCTCTCTCTCTCTCTCTCTAAGTTTATATGAAATTTCCTTTTAGGTGACCTTCCAAATAGTCTATAATTTTTCTACACATACTAATCAAAAATCCTAATGAAAAAGGGAATTTAATTATTTAATTAATGACTTGTGATTATTAAATTAGTTAGGAATCAGATTATGTGGATCCCACACACATAAAGTTCCCTTTCTTGATTTCTTCTTTTCCCATACGTCTTTAATTTTTAATTAGAGTTTACATATTGATTTAACTTTACAAAAAATTTCAAATTACCCTAATTAAAGTCTGGGGGTATTTATATTTTATAGGAAACGGGTTTGAAAAAATAAATAAATTAATACGTGTTTACAACACGACTACACTAACGAACTGATAATTCAATCTGAACTTACCACTTATTAGAAGAAAATTATTCACATTTAATTCAAATCTAAGATATTGCTAGGCTAAACAGTAAACACTTTAATCGGTGATGACAATACCGATAACAATTTTGAAAGACCAAAAATTAAAAGTTATATAGCGTCGTTGACTATGAATTGGGTCCAGGCCATTGTTCACAAAGAACAAGAAATGACCAAGTTGTGACGTGCCCGGCACGTCAACACCCATCAAATGGGCTTCCAGAATAATTGGGCCCAAACGTTAACAATAATTATTACTCTTGTTAAAGCCCAACCTGACTGAGATTTTGCACCCATGACCCATATCAATCCTTTTTTTTTTAAGAAAAAAAAAATCTTTTATTGTTTTATAAAGTTAACAATATATATTTTTTTTCAAATCAAAATTACAAAATTTAAAAAAAAAAAAATCTGGTCAGTTTAGGAATTCGAAATCAAGTTGAATCGATTTTCTATTTTTTTTTTTTTTGTATTTAAGCAATGATCCTAAGATTTTTTTTTTTTTTTTAATTACCAAAAACTAATTGTTACTTTTGATTATCACTATTTTTTTTTTAACTAAAATTCCGAAACCTTTTATTAAAAAAAAAAGAAAAAAGAAGAAGAAGCAAAGCAGAGTAGAGGGACGCACATACCCTAAAACATAAATCTTAAAAGGCACGCGAACCTCGATAGAAGACCAAAATAAAAAATACGAAGAAAACTTTTTCTAATTCAATCATTCTTTTGGAGCAAATTGTTGTCGTGGATATAGCTTACCCACTCACAAATCTAAGACTTGCATATGTAGGTTTGGGTGCTGAAAGGTAGGCCAACATGTGTATTCACTCAAAAATTTCTATTTTTTTTAGTGTTTGATTTTTAGGTTGTGAATCTTCCAATTCAAAAACAATTGCGTTCACTTTATGCAGATTTGCTTAAATTTAAAGTCCACTAACAGAGACAAAAGATGTCGATAGACCTCATGGAAACAGCGGTGTTGTTCGTGCCAAGTTCAAGTCCAATCTGCCACCAAAGTCCATGGGTGACAGGGTTAGGGTCTTCATGTACCCCAGCAATCTCTAAGATCTTCCAGCTTGCCCTATTGACTTTATTTGTGACTTGAGAATCTTCATGGAGATGGATCTTTTTTTGTTTCTTTAGGATGATGGTAAATGGAACATTGGTTTTACCTTTTTTAATGTCAGAGAGACAAAAGAGATATATATATATATATATATTTTTTAACTATATACCCTGTCACAACTCACAACCATAAAAAACATAGCAAACAACCTCCACATATTTGTTTCACTTTTGATAACAACTAACAATCTCCTATTAGTTGTTGGGTTCGAATCTCAACATACGCATCTCAGTATTTATACTTCCATGTTGTTGGAATTCGGCAGACCATTGACCCGACAGATTTTAGTTTTGATGAAAGCCTTAAATTTAATGGAATAGTATTCCAAAATTATCCTTTAAATATCTTCAACTTCAATTTAGAATTTTTCCAAGTCATAATAACCAAGCAGGTGGTCTTTGGTTTGTTAACATGTCACTGTTAACAAAGAACTTGAAACACAAGATATGACATAGAATTGTAATTGGGAAATTTAAACTTTGTCAAACACATATAGTTGATTTTTAACATTTTTTTCATCACACGTTGTACGAAACTTAAATGGCTATTTTATTTAATTTATTTTCACAAGAGAATCCAATTTCCAAATGCAACAATTAAGTCATCTAGGCATCTCTTCTCTTGCACTAATGATCATCTCTTCTCTTGCACCAATGATTATTGGGAAATTATTAATCTCCCCCCTGTAGTTTGCCATATTCTCCAGTTTCCCCCCTCTAGTTTCAAAATTCTCCAATTTCCCCCCTCCCATGCCCAATCTCACCATATGAAAATAGGCATGGGAGGGGGGAAATTGGAGAATTTTGAAACTAGAGGGGGGAGACTAGAGAATATGGCAAACTATTGGGGGGAGAATGATAATTTCCCATGATTATTTAACATTGTATTAGAATTTAAATTCAGTTTTGTCAGGAATCTTGGGTTCAATTTGTTAACCCATATACATCTGTTTCAACATTTGGAATTTGAATATGCATATGTATTAGGGTATCCGTCGGTCTTGATCGTGAGGAATTGTTATAAAAGACTTTATATCATTATTTGAACACTTACCTGAATTTAATGATAATACAGTCTAATATAATACAATACAGTCCAATATAATACAATGCAATCTAATACAATCTAATACGGTGTGTTAAACGAGCCCTTATATCATTGTTTGAATATTTATCTGAATTCAACTGTTATTCAGATAATATTAGGCTTACACTATACACTAGGACTGTATGTAATAAAATTATCCAAAACTTTATGTACCCTCATCTTGCTAAATCTGTTGTAATCTACTCATCTTTCTCTTCTAATAATTTGAATAATTTATTATTATAATTTTGCAGTAGTGGAAGATCAGCAAAAGATAAAATGCATGTCCAGAGACCCAGAATAGATTCATCAAAAAAGATTTTTTTTAAAAAAAACAATAAAATAAAATAATATAGAAAATATGGATAAACAAAGACCAAGTATTAATAAAATATGAGTAAAATTACTTTATCTAAATTTGATGTTTAAATCTAGTGTCTAAATGATGTGGTAATATTATAATCCATTCATTTAAATCATGGACACCAGATTTCATCAAATATAAACAAAGTAGCATTATTGATAAAATATTGACACATTCCATGTAAAACGCACAGAATTGCTCAGAGGAAAAAAGAGATTAGTCGTGGATTATAAGCCTCTCAACCTTTTTCTCATCACTCACAATCACTGTTTTTCCCTGTATCTCCTACACATTCACCCCCTTCCAAACCTGATGATTTTTCCAACCACTTTAAATCCACTGGTGAATTGTTCCGGAAATATCCCGTTCTCTCTTCTCCTCCAGCAAAACCTAAGAAACGGTCTCCTTCGAAGCAGAAAGACAAGCACGCTGCTTCCAGTTCATACGACCCAGTTTTATTTGCTTCTAAGACGTTTTCCTCCTCATCCAAGTCTGATTCAGCATCCTTTTCTGAAGACGTCTCCTCCCAGTCGTCACAGACTTCCTGTCCTTCTTCCTGGCTGGATACTGCCGCCTCTTCTCCTCATAATCATGCAGACCTTACTCAAGTTTTCATGGCATCTCGCACAGATCCTCAGCCCTCAACAAGAACCTATGAGTCTCCCGATGAGACTGCCTCCACTACTCCAGCTCCCTTTGTCGAAGAACCTCCAGAACATGTTCCTGGCCGTTCTCCTGCTAAACCAACCAATGGCCCTTGGTTTACCCTTGATGACACTTCTCTTGGTTTCAGAAATGAGCGCATGGCTTGACCTACAACTGGCAAAGTCTGAACAGAACCTTGAAACAATTTTACTTGAGTTTGTCTCTCGTTTTACTGGTTCTCTCAGAGACTGGTACCAGGTTCTTGGTGAATACAGGCAACTCCAATTTGTCAGAGTTCTCTTAGCCTCCCAAGCCATGGGATACATTTTCAGAGAATTTCTTGGTGATCCTGATCACATCTATAAACAAGCCAGACAAGAATTCTTTGACATGCGTTGCTGCTCTCTCAAAAGAAATGACATCATGTTCCACTACAAGCGGATGTCTCAACGATATCATACCCTTGGTGGAATTAATGATCATAGTCTTAAACAAGTTTATGTCAACTCCCTTCCAGATGACCTCCAAGATGAGATACAACGAAAAATAGACACCTCGGGACGATCTCTCAATGATACATCCTTAGGTGAACTCCACATGTATGCTCTCAGCTCTCTGGATAAACTCTGTGCCACTCAAAGATTCTTCTCCAAGATGCTCACGGAAGGCAAACACCTGCAGTCCCAATGCCGTCAACCTTTTCTTCAAATCAAGTGCAAATCAAGTGCAAATCCTTAGGCTCCTGCACCTACAACACGAAGAAGAAGAATCATTTCAAACGCTTCAAACACAAGAAAGGGAGGTCTAAAAGATTCAATTTCTTCCGTAAGAAAGCACAGCGCGGTTGGAATAAATCCCAACACTGCTACATTTGCGGCAAACCCGGACATTATGCTAAGAAATGTCCCAACAAAAAGGCAAAGTCCGCCAGATTAGTCCAGCAGTTGAAAGACATTGCTGATGAAGTTCCATCCGATGCAGACATTGAATCCATCTTCTCTGAACAAGATCAGGCAGATTCCTCCACGACCTTTGTTCTTCAAGAAGATCTTTCTGACTCGGAATATTCTGGCTCCTCTGACTACAGTTCTGTCCCAGAATCCTATCAGGCTACTCAGCTCGATTCTCATTCCGGTCCCCAAGCTCCGGTTCGGATTCTACCTGACAAGTACTCCAAACCTGTTGATGTCATCGCTTATTTTGACACAGGTTCTCACACTACAATGATGAACCCAAAGGTCCTTCCTCCAGAATTTTGGAAATCCCAAGTTCAGCATTTTCGAGCCGCTGATGGAAAGGTTTTTTCCACTAATCTGATTTCCAGGAAAAAGTTTGGTATTCAGTTTTTCCCATCCTTTACTCTTTGAGTCCAAGTCGTAGGCACTCCTCTTCCAGATAAAGATATCCTCATCGGTTGGAATGTTTTCCGCCAATGCTACTCTCTTCGGATTCTCCCTTCTGGCATTCGATACAAAAAGCATTTCAAAGCTTTTTCTGACATTCCGAAGATTTTCCCACTCTCAGAAATCCAAGCCCCTTTTGAAGATATTCAACAAAAATTGCTCCTGCTTTGTGCTGACAATCATGCCACTTTCTCTCATCCTTCTCCTCTGTGGAAGAATCCAGATTTCTTTAATAAAAAATAAAATGTCAGCTTTACAGCTCAAACCAATTGACCAGGACCCCACAGATTCCACTGTTTGGTCAAAGCCACCGACAACAGTCCAAATCCAATGCTTCATTTACTCTTCTTATTTTAAGACACTTGAAGAACCTGTCTTCTGTCTTCTGTCTTCTCTCTTTTGTTTTGTCGAATAATATAATTATTATTGAACTCATCAAAATAACTGTTTTCACGTGTATAATTGTTTCTTTAACTTAAATAATAAAAAAACTATCTGCTTCGTTGAAACTTCACATGGGTCGTCGTCTATTTTGGTTTGTCCAACTAGGTGTTCTCAAGCAGCGACCGAACCAAGACTTATCGAGTACATTAATGGGGGTAGAGGTAAAAAAAAATCTTAAAATGTTTCTTTTTTCTTTTTTCTTTTTATTTTGTCAATTAAAAACCTTAAATGTATTTCTAACTACTTATTCAAAGGAGTTGTTATTGTCATAATTAGCCAATTAGGTAAGTGATGAGTTTGTTCTAACTTTTTCAATGAATTACTTTGGGAATCATATATTTAAAAATGTGAACTCATAGATGTTGTGTACTTGCGTCTGAATCAATTTTGTTGCACTAGGTTGAACTCACTTTTATAAATAACGATTTGATTTTTGAAGTTCAATGTTGGTGTGTTCCGTATACGTAGACTTGCGTCAAACCATTTAAAATCTCGTCTCTCTTTATTATTTTATTGTTTTCCTGTGTTTTGATTATCGTTTTGGGTTACTATAATTCATGACAGTAAGAATTACAATCACATCAATGAAACTATATTAAAATGGACAAAACAAATCCTCTCTCTCTCTTACGAGTTAAATGCCTTTCATGTGGAGCCACTTTTTGAATTGATACCTTAGATTCAGGGAATTGGAGAAGAAGTTTTTATATTTTTTAGATAATTTAATGATAATATTGAAATGGCAAATTGGCAAGTGGGTTACGATTTTCTTGACCAATAACACCTAACAAAATATTCCTTTTTTTTTTTTAATTTTTACCTTTCTTCTTGGAAACCAGAATTCTCTATGAAGCTGCTGGGTTCAGCTTACAATTCCACTAAAAGGAAATCCAATTGAAAAAAATCTTCCTTTGAATTCTTTTCATACTTCATACTTCATTATTTCGTTTTTGATCATCTCTGTCTTTACATGATCAATTTCTGTATTTCTCAGTCTCTGAATGGACAATATCAGAGTTTTTCTTTCTTCATTTTTCTTTCTTGTATGTTCTCTTTCTCATTTCTGTCATTCAATTGACACACTCACAAAAGGCCAATCTATCAAAGATGGTGTTGCTAGTGGTAACTTGATATCTACAGAAGAGAAATTTGAACTAGGATTCTTTAGTCCTGGTAATTCTACTCTGAGATATGTTGGTGTATGGTATCACAAGATTGAAGAACAAACTGTTGTTTGGGTTGCAAATAGAAACAATCCAATTTCTGATAAAAATGGAAGTTTTTCAATTGGTAGTGATGGTAATCTGGTGGTTTTAGATGGTAATAGCAATGCAGTTTGGTCATCTAAAGCTTCAAATATTGAATCAAACACCACAGCAGCCAAACTTTCAGATGATGGAAATTTCATTCTTACAAGTAGCGAAAACATTGGTGTTGTCGATAAGGCCTATTGGCAGAGCTTTGAGCATCCAACGGATACATATCTACCGGGGATGAGATTTCGTGTAAATCCTAACATGGGAGATAATCATGCTTTCTCTTCATGGAAATCTGCGAGTGACCCTTCTATAGGAAACTACACTCTCGGAGTAGATCCTCATGGTGCGCAGAGAATTATATGGGAGCGCCTGAAAAGGCGCTGGAGAAGTGGGCAGTGGAACGGAATGGTCTTTACAGGTGCTCCTGAGACGCTTAATTTAGCTAGATTTTTATATGGTTTCAAACTTTCTCCTCCTGATCAATCAGATGGAAACATGTATTTTACGTATAACCCGGCGAACGCATCTGATTTGCTGAGGTTTCTGATTAGCTGGGATGGTCATGAAGAGCAACTGCTATGGAATGAGGGTAACAAGAAATGGACTGTTATGCAACGACAACCTGATAATGAATGCGAGCTTTACAACCATTGCGGGGATTTCGGGGTCTGTAATAAATTGGAATCTCCCAAATGCAGATGTATGGATGGATTTGTGCCAAAACATGTGGAGCAATGGAATAGAGGGAATTGGTCAGATGGGTGTGTTCGGAGGACTAAATTGCAGTGTGAGAGAAATAGTAGCGTTGCAGGGCAAAATGGTGGCGGAAAATATGGATTTATAGGGCTTAAGTGCATGAAGTTGCCGGATTCTGCAGATATATTACAACTGGGAAAATCGGAATCTTGTGAGGAAAGGTGTCTGCAGAACTGTTTGTGTACTGCATACGCGCAAATTAAAGGCATTGGGTGCATGGTTTGGAGTGGGAATTTGGTTGATGTTCAGGAGGTGTCCAGTAAGGGATGGAGTACACTTCACATCCGACTTGCAGATTCTGAATTAGGTAAGGTGAACTTTTCTCGTATTGTTGTTAATTAGCTCTGATACTATGTCAGTAACCATCAAACTTGAAAGCATAAGCCAACAGAAAATTGTCTAATAATAGTATTTAAGCAGTTTGTGCATATTGAATTTCTGTCATTGCTAGATCAGTTGGTGTTTTTGACGCCGATTTGTACACCCATAACAAGATTGCATCGCCGCCACCAGCACCTACTATGCTGTCTCCTCCATCCCCTGTAACATGGCCGACAGGTAATGAATGTCAAAGAACATACATGACATAATCGGTTTCTGTATTAATCATCATTTAAGTACCAATTTCTGCTGTTCTTAATTTCAGGAAAGAGGAGAATCTCTTCATCGATTATTATTGCCATCGTTACTCCAATTACTGTCTCTGCGGTGCTTTTTGTGGCGGGCTACTGCTTCCTGATAAGGAGAGCAAGAAAGAAGTACAGTTCTGTGCTGGAAGAAATTGGTAAATTTGGAAACTAATTTGTTATCAAGTCTGAACAATCTTTTATGTCTCAATGTCTTTACACTTGAATTTTCATTCTTGAGTACATCAAAAGGGGAGGTTATTGCATTTCTGACGAAAAGATAAACCCTAATGGAAGACATGAAATTTACTCTTACACTTATGTTGTCGTTTCAATGATTTTCAAGACAGTAATTTAACGTTTGGTTGTGTAGCTGGAAATGACATTTTAACTGCAGAGGCATTGCAATTTGATTTTGCGTCAATCCAAGCAGCCACAAACAGATTCATGACAGATAACAAGTTGGGTGCAGGTGGATTTGGTGAGGTTTACAAGGTATAATATTAATTTGTACAATCGATCATCTTTTTACGGTTTGAAATAGTTACTGATGCAGGAATTCAGAAGTTAATAAAAAAAATGTTCTAATGGTTTGTTTGTAAATATTCTCAGGGTGTACTTCCTAATGGACAAGAGATAGCTGTGAAGAGGTTAACAAAAAGATCCGGACAAGGTGTAGAGGAATTCAAGAATGAGGTTGTAGTGGTTGCCAAGCTTCAGCACATAAATCTGGTTAGGCTACTGGGATTTTGCTTGGAGAGAGAAGAGAAGATTCTTGTCTACGAATTTGTGCCCAACAAAAGCCTTGACTACTTCTTATATGGTATCGATCATCTAAATACCTTCTCATGCATTTGAATTCCATTCCTTAATTTCAATTTCAATTTTGATTTTGGTGTGTGCATAGACCTTGAAAAGCAACGACAACTGGATTGGCATACAAGATACAAGATAATTGGAGGAATTGTTCGGGGAATTCTTTATCTTCATGAGGATTCTCGACTTAGAATTATTCACCGTGATCTTAAAGCTAGCAATGTATTGTTGGATGGGGATATGAACCCGAAAATTGCAGATTTTGGCATGGCAAGGATAGTTGGAGTTGATCAAACTCAAGGAAATACGAGCAAAATTGTGGGGACATAGTAAGTTTGATCTATTACTCAGTTTTCGCTTAATCTTGATTTGATGAATTCATTTTTGCATCCTATATGTTGTGTAATATTGATTACCCTCTTTACTTTCATCATGATTACAGGGCTACAATTTATTCTGATAAAATTATTAGATTAATTTCCAAAGTTCCTTTTTTGTTTCTGTACTAATCAAGTTGCTGGTTTGGTACTAATTTTAAAAATTCCTTATTGTTCTGCAGTGGATATATGGCTCCGGAATATGCTATGCAAGGACAGTTTTCTGTGAAATCCGATGTGTATAGTTTTGGTGTTCTAGTTCTTGAGATTATAACTGGCAAGAAGAATAGTAGTTTCTATCGAACAAATAGCGTTGGGAACCTCATGAGCTATGTAAGTTAGAATAAATAGTGAGGAGAAAGGGAAGAGTTACAATTGCAACTTTCTGATTATAACTTGATGAATTATTGCAGGCTTGGGAGCTTTGGAGAGATGAGACACCAATGCAACTATTGGATTCAAATTTGACAGATTCTTACTCAAGAGATGAAGTCCTGAGATGCATCCATATAGGTTTACTATGCGTCCAAGAAGATCCAGCCACAAGACCAACAATGACAACTGTAGTTCACATGCTTAATAGTTACTCTGTTTCTCCGCCATTACCTCAACAACCTGCATTTTTCATTGGCAGTAAAACAGAGCTGAACATGCATATTTCTGACAAGTCTACCAAGTCCAAGCCATGGTCCGTTGCTGCTGCTTCAATCACTGAGCTATGCCCTCGTTAAATAGTAATGAGGTGTTCCATCGTTGTAGCAAATTGATGTTTGAATCTTCTCCACTCATTTTTTTTCTTGTAAAGGAGCTCACTTGGAGAAAATTATTGTAAAAAATAACTTGGTTTCGAGACTACCACACCACACCAATTAATTTAAACATAAAGTTGTGTATTTTTCACTTAGTAAGACACACAAGTACCATTCGGAAAATTTGTGATTTTTCATTGACAACACCAATATCAGGAGAACATGTTCCAGACAGCAACATGAACTTGGTCAATAAGTTAAGCATAAATGGTCTTCTTTCCTTATTTCAATTTGGTTTACTCTTATTTAAAAGTAAAAATGAACTTTCTCAAACAGAAATTTGTTTCACTTAGCTATAGATTCTCTAAAACAATCCTGACAAAGAAGACAAGTATTGCAAAAGTAACAAAGGAACTACAACGAGGAGAAAAGTTCTGGATTTTCTATTATCCTTTCCTCCAATGCTAGAAATACAATTTGATTAGAACTTAATTAAAATCCACCAAATATGGTAAAGATTTATGTTCAAAAGTAATGAATCAAGCATTGAATACGATACCTTTCTGGGGTGCGGTATTGGTAGATACTAATCCTTCTTGTGATGTTGGTGACTAAGGTTTTGGTGAAGGTTGCGATGGCGTTGGTGAATTCGCTGCAGGGTCGCTGTAGAAATGAGCAATCTCATACCTAAAATTACAACTTCGCGAAACAACTCTACCTCCTTGCCTTCCCTGGCAGCACGTTGGGAGCAAATCAGTGGCTTTGGATAGGCAGTCGCTGCATTCCTTCTCATAGAACCATCTTTGTAGCTCAAATTCCATGACAAAGTATCAGAATTTCTGATAGAATTTTCTTTAATCACAGACTTGAGAAGATTTTGATCTTTAATTTCTTTCTCATCACAGTCCCACTCATAGTATATCAAGCACCCACACTTAGCTTGAACATTCTTATAAATATTGCCTTTTACAAATTCAAGGCTTGGAGAAATGACCTTTTAGAGAGTAGCTGTGCTGATGACTTCACAGACTGCTACAATGTCAAGAATTCTATATGTAATGTAGGTTTGGGTGTTGAAAGGTAGGCCAACATGTGTATTCACTCAAAAATCTTCTTTTTTTTAGTGTTTGATTTTGAGGTTGTGAATCTTCCAATTCAAAAGCAATTGTGTTCACTTTATGCAGATTTGCTTAAATTCAAAGTCCACTAACAGAGACAAAAGAGATGTTTTTTTTTTTTAACCATATACCCTGTCACAACTCACAACCATCAAAAAGCATAGCAAACAGCAACCTCCACATATTTGTTTCATTTTTGATAACAACTAACAATCTCCTGTTAGTTGTTGGGTTTGTATCCCAATATACGCATCTCAGTATTTATACTTCCATAGTTCCATGTCGAGGGAACTTAGTAGACTATTGACCCGATGGATTTTAGTTTTGATCAAAGCCTTAAATTTAATAGAAAAGTATTTCAAAATTATCCTTTCAATATCTTAAACTCCAATTTAGAATTTTTCCAAGTCATAGTAACCAAACAGGTGGTCTTTGGTTTGTTAACATGTCACTGTTGACAAAGAACTTGAAACACAAGATATGACAAACACGTACGTGACAGTAACAACCTTGGTGCGGCTCAAATGCTTCATGATGAAGGAGCGATCTTCGATCAATTTATACCATTGCTTACACACACACTTGCACCTTACCAAATATTTCGCAGGCACCAGCTGAGGATCTCGAAGAAGATTTCATGGGGAAGGAGTAATCTGACCCTGGCTAACGATACATCTCCGTTTTATCTGCATTGATTTAGATAGGGAATACAATATAAATTCATGTATATATATATATATTTTTTTAAATACCACATCCAATGGTGTCGAACTTGGTATATTGCCAAACTGATCCCACATTAGGTGGTGGTGGTGGTGTGATGATATAATTTCGACTGTCAAGTAATATTAAAATCATGTAAGAATTAAAAAATTTGATGAAGCCAATTACCGAGTAGAGAGAGAAATCATACCTTTTATTTAATTTGATCGAAATCATGTATGGCTGCCAATTGAAGAAGATATCATCCATCAGCCACAACTTTTGCGAGACTCAACTCTCAAGACGTCTCTCTCTCTTTAAGTTTATATGAAATTTCTTATATTGGTTGTGTTTGGACTCTATTTCCTTTTAGGTGACCTTCCTAATAATCTATAATTTTTTTACACATACTAATCAGAAATCCTAATGAAAAAGGGAATTTAATTATTTAATTAATGACTTGTGATTATTAAAATAGTTAGAAATCAGATTGTGTGGGTCCCACACATATAAAGTTCCCTTGCCTGATTTCTTTTCCCATACGCCCCTTAATTTTTAATTAGAGTTTACTTATTGAATTAACTATACAAAAAATGTCAAATCACCCTAATTAGAGTCTAGGGGTATGTATATTTTATAGGAAAAGGGTTTGAAAAAATAAAATAAAAATTAATGTGTTTACAACACGACTACAACGACGAACTGATAATTCATTCTGAACTTATCATTTGATAGAAGAAAATTCTTCACATTTAATTCAAATCTAAGATATTTCTAGGCTAAACACTTTAATCGGTGATGACAATACCAATAACAATTTTGAAAGACCAAAAATTAAAAGTTATATAGAGTCGTTGACTATGAATTGGGTCCAGGCCATTGTTCACAAAGAACAAGAAATGACCAAGTTGTGACGTGCCCGGCACGTCAACACCCATCAAATGGGCTTCCAGGATAATTGGGTCTGAACCTTCTGGTTGACCCAAACGTTAGCAGTAAATATTATTCTTGTTAAAGCCCAACCTGACTGAGATTTTGCACCCATGACCCATATCAATCTTTCTTTTAAAAGAAAAAAAAAATTCTTTTATTGTTTTATAAAGTTAACAATTTTTTTTTTTCAAATCAAAATTACAAAATAAAGATTTTTTTCCGGTCAGTTTAGGAGTCTGAATTCTAGTTGAATCGATTTTCTAATTTTTTTTCGTACTTATGCAATGATCCTAAGCTTTATTGTTTTTTTTTTAGGTACCAAAAACTAATTGTTACTTTTGATTATCACTATTTTTTTTTTTAAACTAAAAATCTGAAACCTTTTATTAAAAAAAAGTAAAGCAGAACAGAGGGACGTATATACCCTAAAACATAAATTTAAAAGGCACGCGGACCTGAATGGAAGAAAAATAAAGATATGAAGAAAACTTTTTCTAATACAATCATTCTTTTGGAGCAAATTGTTGTCGTGGATATTGCCAACATGTGTTTCCACTCACAAATCTAAGACCTGCATATGTAGGTTTGGGTGCTGAAAGGTAGGCCAACATGTGTTTTCACTCAATTTTTTTTTTTTTTTGATAAGTGTTTGATTTTGAGGTTATGAATCATCTAATTGAGAAGCAATTGCATTCACTTTGTGCAGATTTACTTAAATTCAAAGTCCACTAACAGAGACAAAAGATGTTTTGTCTCTGTTAGAAGACTTTGAATTTAGTTTTGATAAAAGCTTTAAATTTAATAGAAAATTATCCTTTCAATATCTTAAACTCCAATAGTTCAATTTAAGTCATAATAACCAAACAGGTGGTCTTTGGTTTGCTAACATGCCACTGCTGACAAAGAACATGAAACACAAGATAATGACATAGAATTGTAATAGGGAAATCTAAACTTTGTCAAACACACGTAGTTGATTTTTGACATTTAATTTATTTTCACAAGAGAATCCAAATTGCAAATGCAACAATTAAGTCATCTAAGCATCTCTTCTCTTGCACTAATGATCATCTCTTCTCTTGCACTAATGATTATTTAACATAGTATTAGAATTTAAATTCAGTTTTGTCAGGAATCTTGGGTTCAATTAGTTAACCCATATACATCTGTTTCTACATTTGGAATTTGAATATATGCATATGTATTACGGAATCCGTCGGTCTTGATTGTGAGGAATTGTTATAAAAGACTTATCTGAATTTAATGATAATATAGTCCAATATAATCTAATACGGTGTGCCAAACGAGCTTTTATATCATTGTTTGAACATTTATCTGAATTCAATGGTTATTCAAACAATATTAGGCTTACACTATACACTGGGACTGTAACTCAAAGGATTTAATTAAATTATCCAAAATTTTATGTACCCTTATCTTGCTAAATGTGCTTTAATCTTATCTACTCATCTTTCTCTTCTAATAATTTGCATAATTTATTATTATAATTTTGAAGTTAGTGGAAGCTCAGCAAAGATAAAATGCATGGCCAGAGACCCAGAATGGATTCATCAAAAAAGATTTAAAAAAAAAAAAAACAATAAAATAAAATAATATAGAAAATATGGATAAACAAAGACCAAGTATTAATAAAATATGAGTAATACTACTTTATCCAAATTTGGTGTCCAAATCTAGTACCCAAATGATGGGGTAACATTATAATCTATTCATTTAAATCATGGATACCGGATTTCACCAAATTTAAACAAGTAGTATTATTGATAAAATATTTACTCATTCCATTCGAAAATAAATAAATAAATAAATAAATAAATAAAAATCAGCTCTAACAGATTCCACTGTTTGGTCAAAGCCTTCTGGTTGACCCAAACGTTAGTAGTAATTATTACTCTTGTTAAAGCCCAAGCTGACTGAGATTTTGCACCCATGACCCAAACCAAACCTTTTTTTTTTTTTTTTTTTAGTGTCGATAATGGAACCCTCAAAAATTGTATCTACACCCTTTTGTAATCACACCCTTCAAATTTTTAAAAAAATATCTAATTTGTAAATAAACCTCATTTAATACCAAAAATACCCTTTCTTTAAATATACTATATTGTATTTTTATAAGTACACACCACCTATGATTATTATTATGTTATTTAATCAACTTTATTATTATTTCTAATTTTGTTGTTATCTTTAATTCTCTTACTATTTTTTCTCTTCTCTATTTCTTTTCTCTTCTTGGTTTTTTCAAAATCAAACTCCATTTTTCGTTAAAACTCTATTTTAAGATTTAAATTTTTTTTTTTTTTTTTTAATTGGAAAACCACTTTTTGTTTGAGAGAATTATAGAGATGCAAGATTTGTGTCATGTCCCAAGTGATGTGGAGGTAGATGTGTGTTAAATGATAAAAAAAAAAAAACAAAAAAACAAAAAAATAGGTGTTCGATGAAATTGAAGAACATCTAATTATTATTTTTTTGACAAAAAAAATATATATATATATAATATTGATAAATAAATAAAAAGTCTAAAGGGTGTTTGAAAGAAATAAAAAAAATATAGATAATATAGTTAATTTAAAAGTCCGTTTATATACATAATGATTTTGTTCTTCTAATAAAAATTAATTTAAAACTTTACTTTTTCACAACCAAAATTGTCTCATGATTTTGATATTTTCCATACTAAGCAATCAATTTGTATTTCATTAAAAGAGATTGAAATTATATTTAAAAGAAAATCTAGGGTTTACTAAAATGGAAATAGTTTTTATGATATATGTTAATATCAAACAATTAATAGGAATTTTTTTTTTTAAAAGATTAAAATAGGAAACTAATTAATAATTATTGATGGGTGTACTAACAAACAATTAGTCCTCTTAGTAATTTTACTCAAGGATATTATTGGATTTTTAAAAACATACTAATTTGTGGTGTACATACAGTTTTTAAGGGGTGCAAATATCGTCACCCTTTTTTTAAAGAAAAAAAAAATCTTTTTATTGTTTTATAAAGTTAACAGTATTTTTTTTTTCAAATTAACATTACAAAATAATGATTTTTTTTTTTCTGGTCAGTTTAGGAGTCTGAATTCTAATTGAATCGATTTTCTAATTTTTTTTTTTCCGTATCTAAGCAATGATCCTAAGATTTATTGTTGTTGTTTTTTTTTTTTTTTTTTAAGTACCTAAACTAATTGTTACTTTTGATTATCACTATTTTTTTAAAACTAAAAATCCGAAACCTTTTATTAAAAAAAAGAAGAAGCAAAGCAGAGTAGAGAGACGCGCATGTAGGGATGGGCGTGGGGGCCCAATGGGGCGGGGGAGGCTACCCCCACCCCAATTCCTCAAACCTCCCCCAACCACCTCCCCCAAAACCCATTTGGGGGGACTGGGGGTGAGGGCGTTTTGGGGGCAGGTCCCCCCTCCCCCACACCCAAAACCCATTTCCTTTATTTCTTTTCGATTTCAATTCTAAATTTTTAATTTTCAATCCGAAAATCGAAATTCAAAATTTGGAATCCAGATACTCCAATCTTTAATTTGACACTGTTAAAATATTCAATCAAAGAAGTAATAAAAATATAATACAAAATAATTTTTTTATATATAAATAAAAATAAAATAATGTGTGTATATATATATTATTTTGGGGGAAATGAGGTTTTGGGTTTAGGGGTGGGTACCCCCACCACCTCTCACAAAATCTATTTGGGGGTAAAGTTTACCCCCCAAAACCCCATGGGGGCCCGTGGGGGATGAGGCCCCATGGGGAAACACCCATCCATACGAGCATGTTTTAAAACATAAATCTTAAAAGGTACGCGGACCTCAATAGAAGACAAAAAAATATGAAGAAAACTTTTTCAAATACAATCATTCTTTTGGAGCAAATTGTTGTCGTGGATATAGCTTTCACTCACAAATCTAAGACTTGCATATGTAGGTTTGGGTGCTGAAAGGCAGGCCAACATGTGTATTCACTCAAAAATCACTTTTTTAGTGTTTGATTTTGAGGTTGTGAATCTTCCAATTCAAAAGCAATTGCATTCACTTTATGCAGATTTGCTTGAATTCAAAGTCCACTAACAGAGACAAAAGAGATGTTTTTTTAAAAAAAAAAAACTATATACCATGACACAACTCACGACCATCAAAAAGCATAGCAAACAGCAACCTCCACATATTTATTTCATTTTTGATAACAACTAACATTCTCCTGTTAGTTGTTGGGTTCGAATCCCAACATACGTATCTCAGTATTTATACTTCCATGTCGTGGGAATTCGGCAAACCATTGACCCGACAGATTTTAGTTTTGATCAAACTCCAATTTGGAACTGAAATGTGTTATCATGTGTTTGCTGACAAAGAACATGAAATTGCTGTAAACAAAGAAAAACACAAGATTTGACAATCACGTACATGTAATTGATTTTTAACATTTTTTTCATCACACGTTGTACGAAACTTAAATGGCTATTTTATTTTATTTATTTTCACAAGAGAATCCAATTTCCAAATGCAACAATTAAGTCATCTCTCTAGGCATCTCTTCTCTTGCACTAATGCTTATTTAACATAGTATTAGAATTTAAATTCAGTTTTGTCAGGAATCTTGGGTTCAATTAGTTAACCCATATACATCTGTTTCTACATTTGGAATTTGAATATGCATATGTATTAGGGAATCCGTCGGTCTTGATTGTGAGGAATTTTTATAAAAGACTTTATATCATTGTTTGAACACTTACCTGAATTTAATAATGATACAGTCCAATACAATACAATGTAATCCAGTACAATCTAATACGGTGTAACAAATGGGCCCTTATATCATTGTTAAAATATTTATCTGAATTCAACGGTTATTCAGACAATATTAGGCTTACACTATACACTAGGACTGTAACTTAAAGAATTTAATAAAATTATCCAAAATTTTATGTACCCTCATCTTGCTAGATGTGCTGTAATCTTATCTACTCATCTTTCTCTAATAATTTGTATAATTTATTATTATAATTTTGAAGTTAGTGGAAGCTCAGCAAAGATAAAATGCATGTCCAAATCTGGATTCATCAAAAAAGATTTAAAAAAAAAAACAATAAAATAAAATAATATAAAAAATATGGATAAACAAAGACTAAGTATTAATAAAATATGAGTACCGTTACTTTATCTAAATTTGGTGTCCAAATCTAGTGCTCAAATGATATAATAACATTATAATTTATTCATTTAAATCATAGATACTAAATTTAAACAAAGTGATCGTATTATTGATAAAATATTGATACATTCCATTTGAAAAAAATAAAATAAAAAATAAAATGTCAGCTTTACAGCTCGAACCAATTGACCAGGGCCCCACAGATTCCACTGTTTGGTCAAAGCCACCGACAACAGTCCAAATCCAATGCTTCATTTACTCTTCTTATTTTAAACACTTGAAGAAACCTGTCTTCTGTCTTCTGTCTTCTGTTTTGTCGAATAATATAATTATTGAACTCATCAAAATAGTTGTTTTCACGTGTATAATTGTTTCTTTAACTTAAAAAAACAAAAAAAAACTAACTGTTTCGTTGAAACTTCACATGGGTCGTCGTCTATTTTGGTTTGTCCAACTAGGTGTTCTCAAGCAGCCACCCAACCAAGACTTATCGAGTACATTAATTGAGGTAGAGGTAAAAAAAATGTCTTAAAATGTTTCTTTTTTCTTTTTTCTTTTTATTTAGTCAATTAAAAACCTTAAATGTATTTCTAACTACTCATTCAAAGGAGTTGTTATTGTCATAATTATGTAAGTGATGAGTTTGTTCTAACTTTTTCAATGAATTACTTTTGGCATCATATGTTTAAAAATATAAACTTATAGATGTTGCGTCTGAATCAGTTTTGTTACGCTAGGTTGAACTCACTTTTATAAATAATGATTTGATTTTTGAAGTTCAATATTGGTGTGTTCCGTATATATAGACTTGTATCAAACCATTTAAAATCTCTTGTCTCTCTTTATTATTTTATTGTTTTCGTCTGTTTTGATTATTGTTTTAGGTTAATATAATTTGGGAAAATTGTACAAACTTACCCTAACGTTTTCCATTATAGCATAATATTCAACTAATACCTTTAATTGCACAAACAACCTCTCATGTTAGTCAACTTTGGTTAAAAATAGCCATTGACCATGGTTTTTTTTTTTAAAGCCCAAAATTGCCCTTGCACTTTATTACAAAAAATTATTAATTGCCCTTTATTTAAAACATTATCTGCTTTAAATTATTAGAATATAAAAAATAAATACTAAACATAATCCTCTTTAAATAAAAAAAATTCAAAAATAATATATTAAAAACAAAACAATTTAAGAAAACATTATTTTGAGAAAATACAATTTAATAATATATTAAAAAAATAAAAAAAAAGCGTTATTTTGAGAAAATATAATTTAAAATTATGCAAGTCCAATATGAATAGTGGTAATGTGCTACATATTTTTGAAATTTAAAACATATTTTTTTTTTATTTAAAAATGATTATGTTTAGTATTTTTTTTTTTAATTTTTGAATCAAAATATAATGCGTAATTTATATTGAGTCAAATTATTTTGTCTTATAGAGATGAAAATTGAACAAATTTTCGGTGCTACTGTATTTTATTATGACAAATGATTATATTTTTATTTCAAACTTTGGATGATTTTATTTATATTTGTGTTTAGAATACTAAACATAATCCTTTTTAAATAAAAAAAATTCAAAAATAATATAATAAAAAAAAATTTCAAAAATATGTAACACATTACCACTATTCATATTGGACTTGCATAATTTTAAATTATATTTTCTCAAAATAACGTTTTTTTTTTGTTTTTTTTAATATATTATTAAATTGTATTTTCTCATAATAACGTTTTCTTAAATTGTTTTGTTTTTAATATATTATTTTTAAATTTTTTTATTTAAAAATGATTATGTTTAGTGTTTAATTTTTATATTCTAATAATTTAAAGTAGATAATGTTTTAAACAAAGGGCAATTAAGATTTTTTTTTTTTTTTTGTAATAAAGTACAGGGGCAATTTTGGGCTTTAAAAAAAAAATCATGGTCAATGGTTATTTTTAACCAAAGTTGACTAACAGGAGGGATTGTTTGTGCAATTAAAGGCATTAGTTGTATATTATGCCATAATGGGAAACGTTAGGGTAAGTTTGTGCAATTTTCCCATATAATTTATAAGATAAGAATTCCAATCACATCAACTATATTAAAATGGACAAAACAAATCCTCTCTTTCTTATGAGTTAAATGCCTTTCACGTGGGAGCCACTTATTGAATTCATACCTTAGACTCAGGGAATTGGAGAAGAAGTTTTTACTTTTTTTTGGAATGATAATTTAAAGATGATATTGAAATGGCAAGTGGGTTACAATTTTCTTGACCAGTAACACACTAACACCTAACAAAATATTCCTTTTTTTTTTTTTTTTCTTGTATTTTTTTTATTGGTCAAATCTTGGAAACCAGAATTCTCTATGAAGCTGCTGGATTCAGCTTACAACAACTACCACTTGCAGCATTTCAAGGTTTTTAAGTCTAACTTCTCCACCTCATAAGCAGAGCAGATACAATGCCACTAAAAGGAAATCCAATTGAAAAAATCTTCCTTTGAATTCTTTTCATATTTCATACTTCATACTTCATTATTTCATTTTCGATCATCTCTGTCTTTACATGATCAATTTCTGTATTTCTCAGAGTCTCTGAATGGACAATATCAGAGTTTTTCTTTCTTCCTTTTTCTTTCTTGTATGTTCTCTTTCTCATTTCTGTCATTCAATTGACACACTCACGAAAGGCGAATCTATCAAAGATGGTGTTGCTAGTGGTAACTTGATATCTACAGATGAGAAATTTGAACTAGGATTCTTTAGTCCTAGTAATTCTACTCTGAGATATGTTGGTGTATGGTATCACAAGATTGAAGAACAAACTGTTGTTTGGGTTGCAAATAGAAACAATCCAATTTCTGATAGAAATGGAAGTTTTTCAATTGGTAGTGATGGTAATCTGATGGTTTTAGATGGTAATAGCAATGCAGTTTGGTCATCTAAAGCTTCAAATATTGAATCAAACACCACAACAGCCAAACTTTCAGATGATGGAAATTTCATTCTTACAAGTAGCGAAAACATTGGTTTTGTCGATAAGGCCTATTGGCAGAGCTTTGAGAATCCAACGGATACATATCTACCGGGGATGAGAGTTCGCGTAAATCGTACCATGGGAGATAATCATGCTTTCACTTCATGGAAATCTGCGAGTGACCCTTCTCCAGGAAACTACACTCTCGGAGTAGATCCTCATGGTGCACCGCAGATAATTATATGGGAGCACCGGAAAAGGCGCTGGAGAAGTGGGCAGTGGAACTCAGTGATCTTTACAGGTGTTCCTGAGACGGCTAATTTAGCTAGCTTTTTATATGGTTTCAAACTTTCTCCTCCTGATCAATCAGATGGAACCATGTATTTTACGTATAACCCGGCGAAGGCGTCTGATTTGCTTAGGTTTCGGATTAGCTGGGATGGTCATGAAGAGCAACTGATATGGAACGAGGGTAACAAGAACTGGACTGTTATGCAACGACAACCTGATGATGAATGCGAGCTTTACAACCATTGCGGGGATTTCGGGGTCTGTAATAAATTGGAATCTCCCAAATGTAGATGTATGGATGGATTTGTTCCGAAACACGTGGAGCAATGGAATAGAGGGAATTGGTCAGATGGATGTGTTAGGAGGACTAAATTGCAGTGTGAGAGAAATAGTAGCGTTGCAGGGCAAAATGGTGGCAGCGAAGATGGATTTAAACGGTTTAAGTGTATGAAGTTGCCGGATTCTGCACATGTAGTGACACCGCGACAATCGGAATCTTGTGAGAAAAGGTGTTTGCAGAACTGTTCGTGTACTGCATACGCAGAAATTACTGGCATTGGGTGCATGATTTGGAGTGGGAATTTGGTTGATGTTCAGGAGTTCAATAAGGATCCGAGCACGCTACTGCTACACATCCGACTTGCAGATTCTGAATTAGGTAAGGTGAACTTTTCTCATATTGTAGTTATTAGCTCTGATACCATGTTAGTAACCATTAGACCTAAATGTTTAAGCCGATAGAAAATTGTCCTACAATAGTATTTAAGCAATGAGTGCATATTGAATTTCTGTCATTGCTAGATCAGTTGGTGTTTTTGATTCTTGGTAATGATCTTTATGACATTTTACATTTTTCGATATTGAGATGTACTTAGATATGCTTATTGTATGAATCTTTTTTTTGATCTCTTCGAAATACAGGTGGGAAGAGAGCAATATCCAATGCAGTGATAATTGTGGTGGTTGTTGTTGGATCATTTGTCCTTGCTATATCTGCTTGGCTCTTTTGGAGGTTCAAAGGAGAACTTGAAGGTAAGAAATCTATTTCCTGTCGTTAGTTCGCGTGAAATTCATCGCTATTTCTCTAGATGTCGATTTCCTAAATCAGTTTTCCCTTTTTGTGTATGTAGCTTTATACAAAGATTCGCCAATCTCATGTTGCAAGAGCAGTAAAGTGAAAATTACTGATCCGAGCAGCAGAGAATTCTCAATAGATCTTTCTGGACCATCTGAAGGATTCATTATAGATGGAAGTCAAGTAAACAGTAATGCAGACTTACCAATGTACAATTTTAACGCCGTAGCAGCTGCTACAGACAACTTCTCAGAAGAAAACAAGCTTGGACAGGGAGGATTCGGTCCTGTCTACAAGGTAAATACTACAAATACTTGTATATTGAACTTTCTGTGAGCTAAAATGTGTTGTTGCAAAATAAATAACTTACAAGTCTGTTTTTGTTACCAGGGTAAGCTTCCAGGAGGACAAGAAATAGCTGTAAAGAGGCTTTCGAGAAAATCTGGCCAAGGTGACGAAGAGTTTAAGAATGAGATTATAATGATTGCTAAACTACAACACAGAAGTCTTGTTAGATTACTGGGCTGCTGCATTGAGGGGGAAGAGAAGATGCTGCTGTACGAGTACATGCCGAACAAGAGTCTGGATTTCTTTCTTTTCGGTATGTTTTTCGATATACCTATTCACAGGTTTTGCTTTTGGAATTCATAGAAAGATGAATATTTGTGTCTTTATAGCTATTGATTGAGCATTTTCATTGATGTATAGACCCTGAAAAGCAAGGACTGCTAGACTGGACAAAACGTTTCTCGATTATTGAAGGGATTGCACGAGGGCTGCTGTATCTCCATCGAGATTCAAGACTTCGAATCATTCATAGAGATTTAAAGGCAAGCAACATTTTGTTGGATGAAGAAATGAATCCGAAGATTTCAGACTTTGGTATGGCCCGAATATTTGGTGGTAACCAAAATGAGGCAAATACAGTCAGAGTTGTTGGCACATAGTAAGTATTACATGCTCAGAAATATATTTTAAGACAACAAAAATTGAGCCTCTACAAACTTTACTAATCTGAATTTCAAAACCTCTCTTACAATACAGCGGCTATATGTCTCCTGAATATGCAATGGAAGGCCTGTTTTCAGTAAAATCAGACGTGTACAGCTTCGGGGTATTGTTACTAGAGATTGTGACCGGCAGGAGAAACACTAGCTTCCGTACAACAGACTATAGTAGCTTAATCGGATATGTAAGTAGATCACCCTATTTTCTAGAGACAACTTATGGATTTGATAAACAGGAATTTTAATTTCTAACAAAATTCTGAAATCATCAATTCAGGCATGGCAGCTCTGGAATGAAGGCAAAGCAATGGATCTTATTGATCCTAAAATATGGGAATCGTGTGATCGAGAACAGGCGAAGAGATGCATACACGTAGGCATGCTATGCGTGCAAGACTCTGCAATGTATAGACCAACAATGGCATCTGTGGTGCTAATGCTGGAGAGTGAAGCTCCAACAATTCCAATTCCTAGACAACCAACTTTTACTTCCGGGAGAAGCTTTGTGGATAATGATTATTTCTCCGAAGTTCATGATACCGTATCCTCAAATGATTTGACGGTTACAATGGTAGCTGGAAGATAGATCGATCCATAGATAGATAGAACAGAACCTGCTAAAAAAGATAAAGAAAAAAAAAAATTCTTTTCATTACATATACCTACAATTACATACATACATGTATAGGTGTTTTTGGTTGATTGATATGATTGTTCATTACATTTTTATAATCAAATTACAAATCAGAGTGGTTTTCATTAACTTTTGGTGTATTAGAGTGAAGTTCTATTAGAAGCTAAAGGGGCAAGTATTTGAGTTGATCAAAGCTCAGATGCAGGCCAAGCATGGATGGTTGGTACTTGGTTGCAGGAAGCAGAACATGGAAAAACCATCAAACTGAATCATATCAAGTACTTGTACTTAAGAACTCATTTCTCAATTCTTGTAATCAAAAGGTTGAACCGTATGTATTCAAAAGTTTTCTGGATCATACTTTTAGTACCGTTTGATCTCTACAAGTATTAATAATTCTCTAGTCAGGTCGGTTCTGAAAAAAGAATTTCAAGACCGAAGTTACATAATGTTGCTGAATCGGTTCCACAACGTTATGTAACTTCAGTTTTGAAATTTATTTTTAAAATTTAAGGACTGACTTGACCAGAAAAGGAGCCGTACATGTACAAAGTGTTATTGTATATAACGCGTTGGCCATGGAGTGGCCAACCAAGATACCTAACCTTAATCTAAAATATTAACAAATATCCAAATGAAACGTTGGTAATTATTTAATTTGTTAGGTGCAACAACTGATTCCAATCCAAGCTCATCAAGAGATAATGTTGGGATTCTAGCACTCTAGATAATGTATTTTAAGGGATGGATTAGTCATTCTTTAATTAGTAGGTACACTAAAATTTAATAGAATTCAAGCACTTAAACAATGAATGACTCACTCTTTTGTAGGTGTATTCGAATTTTGATAAGGATATTAAATACAGTTACACTTTGTAGATGGTCGATCTACGGTTGATGTGGATTGGGTCGAATTCGAGTTAAGCCCAAGAAACTTGGTCTAACCTATCGAATCGGGTGCGTCAACTTCTTCGAAAATCTGCAAAATAGAATGAAAACAAACAGAAAAAAACGATAAACAAGTAATAGAAAATGGTGGAGGTGATTCTTTAGCCTTAGACGCGCTTGGGCTGTGCGTTTGTGCGAGGATTGATCGTAACTAAAAGGATGATAGTTTTCCGGTGATCGGAATACGTTTGTGCAGAGTTTTGGCACGCTAAACAAGCTTTTTCCAATGAAGATTTCGTAGTAGTGTTACTGTGTTCAACCCCGTTCTTTTATAGGCTTCCCTCTCATTCTACCGTTTGTGGATTCAACTCCCATGATCAGGTTGATTATGGGAGAGATTTCCTCCCATCTTGAATCAGCCGTTACTCCCCCTACACAAATGATAACTGGAGTTGGATTGAGTCAACACACCCACATTTCAAAAAATCTTGGGTCGACCTGCCTCGTGTGGGCTTTAAAGCTGGATCCAATGTAAAAAGCTTTGGGCCTTAAGTGTTGGGCCCAAAAGGTCGTTGGCTACCACACACTTCATTACTTCAATTAAATGAGTGACAATTTTATAAAAAAATCGAAAACACATGAGTAAATGTATCGCCTATATACGTAATTATAATTGATTGAGGTTAATTATTCAATTTCGATGAATGCCCAATTTTATTTTATTTTTTAATAAACCACCTATGAATATGACGATTCCAAATTTGGACATTGTTAGATTAAATGAGTGATCTTTACATCGAGTTTTGCAAATGTTTGCAATGTTAAAGATGAATTATAAAATCAAACACTTTCAAATAAAAATAATTTATGTCAAAAGCCACACTTTTTAAAGGCATGAATGGAAAGGTTTTATAAGGAAAGCGATATCCAATTCAACGATCCATCATCACCATATCACATCGTGGGCCACAAGATACCAGTGTACCCCAATATTTTCTAAATGTCCCCACAATCAAACAGTTTTGTAAATGAAGGTCTACTTAGAAACACTGAGAATTTGAATTTAGGATAACAAAGGATTGTACATACTTAATATATAATATAATTATGTTACTAAAAAAGTTGTAATTTGTAAATGGTATATATATATAATATAATTATGTTACTAGACTAATAATAATAAAGTTGTAATTAAATAAAAAATATATAGACGATACTTTTAAAAAAAAAAGTTGTAGTATATAACAAATTTAAATAGATAACAAAATATTCGTTTGTTGAAACAAAACAAAAGTAAAACATTGAATTTATGATGTGAACAGCGTTGGTCCTGACTATTCCGAGGTCCTTGGGCGAAATCTATAAAATGGACCCCATACCAACAAAATCATCCCCACTTCATCCCAAAATAAAAATAAAAATTAAAAAATCCATGATTTTTATGTTACCAGTTGCCATTTTTTTTTTTTTTGGTGGAGAGGAAATGAAGAATATATAGATAATAGGTGATAGGAAAGTATGAAACTTTAAAAAATTGGGTTTTGTACTAGAATAAAACGAATTAGATCAGGTTCTAATTTTTTTTCGGTCTCGTTTGAGGTTTTTTTTTACAACTTAACCCATAATAAAAACTCACATCATATATTTGGGACCTCTAGGCATTACGGGCCCGGGGCGGGCGCTCCACCTGACCCACCCCAGGGCAGCCCTTGGATAGTTGGATGTGAATATAAGATTTTCACGTCAAAACATAGTTTGTTGTAAGAATTAAATAAAATAGCCATAATAGATGGAAAAAAAAAAAAAAGTAAAATTGTAGATAATCAATAAAAATAATAAATTTATAAAAAAAATTAAAAATAAATCAGGATGGTGAAGTTAAAATTTCTTCATGATGGTCTTGGCTAAAGAAAGATCCATCGCTGTAATACAATTTGATACTTTGATAAAAAGGTGGCCCATATCGAGGCCTGAAAAAGGTGTTAGGATTTAACAAATAATCAGTAATTAGCTTGTCAAATCGATATATATATTATTGGTTCCCAATAAATAAAAATGAATAACAAATGAAGAATTTTTCAACCTTTCAAAATCATGTAGACTAATAAAATCCATGGACTAAAAAAAGAAGTAGAAATTAGAATGTGTTTTTTATTGAAATGTTTGTATATGCACTAAAGAATCAAACACATTGATAAATTGTAAATAGCAAGACCCAATTAATTATAAGTAGTTAATCTGACTTTGATTTAATTACATAATATTTGAAATTGAAATATTGAATGTACACTAATGTTAAAAGTCTGTATGTTGACAAATTGAAAGGCCAAAATAGAATTCAATAGAATAAGAGCACAATTTATACTAGGGTTGGTAAGGTATTATGTATAAATCGGGATTTGGATTAGGAGAAGACGACTCGAACCCCATGACCTTAATGGTGTAGTTTAAGGAGCTAGCTCCCAGTGGGCCACCTTTATCTCGTCGTTAGGGATGACAAAAAGCCAAAAACTCGGGCCAAGACTGGATATATCCATCTCGGCTAGGTACCTAGGATTTTTTAAAAGAAAATTGTACCCGGTCCATATCCATGTTTTTGAAGTCCGGATATCCATCCGAAAGATATTCGTTTGGGTTTTCGGATATCAAATACCCCGTATCTAATATCTTAAATTGAACTTTAGAAGCATCTCAAAATTAAAAATATCAATTCATCAAATCATTCCTATGAGAGTTATGCTAAACATTAATGCATAAAGAAGAATGGTGTCATATTCAAGATGTAGTTTTCTAATTTAATTGTTGATTTTATCTAATAATGGAATGATATTGAAATGGGTCCAGAAAAATTTTTAAAATTAGTGAAGGATTAGCCAAGTCTTTTGAAATATTACACATATTAAGTCCAAACTTGTCTGTTTTGAATTTTGGAATGAAAATTTTCCAATTTGTGTTTTATTTATACTTTTCAAATAAAAACGAAAGTATCACTTTCTTATAAATTTTTAAAAATCTTTTCAAGACAAAATTTAAACTTTTTTTGCATATCAAAAGACTTTTTTGAGTTGGAATATGGATTTGTTTTTTTTTTTTTTTTTTCCCAAACCATTAATCCTCTCCTCGTTTATTTTTACAATTTAAACAAATCACACCCAATTTCCAAGCCCAACCCAAGACCGTCACCTTGTGTTTTCTGTTCATATTCTTAAAGGATTTAACTGTCGTAAATAACTCGTATAGTAACTATATCGGTAATGTATAGACATCATGTATAGTAGCTAAATCCATTCTTAAATATAAATAACTATCATTCCATAACTTCTCTTAAAAAGGTGGTTGTCATTTTCTCTTCACCTAATCATCTCAGTGAAAAAGGTTCTAGTTTGATGTAGTGGGGAAAGTCGACGCAAACAAGAATCGATAAATAGAACGGGGATAAATGATTTGAATTCATTGATTCTTTAATACAGGAAACTAAATCCATTGATTCTTGAATAAAGAAAACGAAACCTTCTATTAACCAGTTGATTCACGAATATAAGAATAACAGCCTAAAAAATTGTTGATTCTCGCAAGAATACCGATATTTGGATAAAAAAAAAAAAATTACTCTCTCTAAAATTTTATTAAGAGTAATGCTATTTTACTTAAATTTGGTGTCCAAATGCTGTGGTATTACTATAATCCATTCATTTAAATCATGCAAATTTAATACAATTTAAATGAATGAATTATAGTGATGGCCACATCATTTTAACAACAAATTTGAACTAAAATAGTATTATTGTTTTATTAATCATCAAAAACTAAAATCCTTAGGTACAAAGCCTTTAAATAGGAAAACTAAAAATCTAAAATAACTAGGAAAACAATAAAATCATCAATTTTCCTATGAAGGAAAGAATTGAGATAACTATGAAAATTTAAAATACTAGAATCCTAAAACATCATAAACTTATCCGATAAGGAAATTAAATTTCATTTGATAAAATCAAATCATAAAATAATTAACTACCTAATTAAATATATAATAAATGGAAACATAATAATATGTATTAATTACAAGAATATTTTTAAGGACTGGGATTCTCTACTCATCTCATTTGTACTCATCTTTTTAACATCTAGTGACATGTGGCATTCAAACAAATGAATAGATAGGATTAATTTGTCTTAATTTTTTTTCTCTCTCTCCCTTAACAAACAACATCGTATCTCTCAAAACAAAACAAAAATTCTTCTTCTTATTTGTTTCAGATCAAGCTCCATCAAATTCCAAAAAATAAATAAATTCCAGAAAATAAATAAATAAATAAACTAAAGAGATCATCCATCTTTACAATCCCAGATTCATCAACACCCAGAAACAAAAAAAAAATTTTAAATAACCAAGGATTTCCCTTCTCTTTCCTTCATTTTATCAGCAACCAACAAAACAAAAACCCATTTCACAAACCCATAAACGAAATCCAATAAAAAAAAATTGAAAAAACAAAAAAATAAAATAAAAAAGAATATTGATGGATCTTCAGATCTTCATCAATGGAGAAATCGAACCACCACCCAAAAACGAAATTGCACTAGTCAAACCACCATCAAAATCCAAACACGAAATCGACAAATCGCACCACCACCAAACCCGAAATTGCACCAGTCAACCACCACAAAACCCAAACACGAAATCACATGAAATTGGAGAGAAAGAAGGCAGCGAGAAGATGGACTGGAGATCAGAAATGGAGGAGATTGATGGAGATGGATTCACGGAGAGAGAGAGAGAGTGATGAACTAGATGTGAAAAGAAAGAGAAGAAGCGGCGGCGGCTGAAGGAAATTGAACGTGATGTGAAGAGAAGATGTGGCGGTTTAGGTGTTGGTGTTGGTGGAAGATGATGATGACGACCGATGAGTGTGGTAGAGTGGTGTCTGGTGGTGTTATTTATTTATTTATTTTTTTTAATAGATTTGCTAACTTTTTATGTTTGGAAAGATTTTATTTTCTGGTTTGTGTATTGTAATTCAATTTGTGTTTGTGAAAAATGAAGATTAATGATATGGGTTTGTGAAGAAATGAAGATTAATGATATGTTATTTAAAAAAAAAAAAAAAATCGTTTAATCTGTATTATGAGTCAAACAAGAAGAATTTTTTTTTTTTTTTCGTTTTGAGAGATACGATGTCATTTGTTAGGGAAGAGAGAAAAAAAATTAAGATAAATTAATCCTAACCATTCATTTGTTTGGATGCCACATGTCACTAGATGTTAAAAAGATAAGCACAAATGAGATGAGCAGGGGATCTCAGTCCTATTTTTAAACCTCAAATCTTCAATAATATCTCATGTAACAACTATTACAATAGAACTGCTGCATCTAGACAATACAAGTGCTTCCAAGATATCCACTCTCACAAACCAGAGAAAACTCTCTAGTCAATAAAAATAGCCATAATAGATGGAAAAAGAAAAAAAAAAGAAAGTAAAATTGTAGATAATCAATAAAATTAATAATTCTCTAGTCATAATAAATTTAAAAAAAAAAATAAAAAAAATCAGGATGGTGAAGTTAAAATTTCTCATGATCGTCTTGGCTAAAGAAAGATCCATCGATGTAATACAATTTGATACTTTGATTCAATATTGTTGCAAGACTTGTATATAGTAGTATCACTCTACAATTGTGGAGAACAACAATTGTTTGATAAAAAAGGTGTTAGGATTTAAAAAATAATCAGTAATTAGCTTGTCAAATCGATATATATATATTTTTTATTGGTTCCAAAGAAATAAAAATGAATAACAAATGAATAATTTTTCAACCTTTCAAAATCATGTAGACTAATAAAGCCATGGACTAAAAATAGAAGTAGAAATTAGAATGTGTTTTTTATTGAAATGTTTGTATATACACTAAAGAATCAAACACATTGATAAATTGTTAATCTGACTTTGATTTAATTACAGAATCTTTGAAATTGAAATATTGAATGTAGACCGGTGTTAAAAGTCTGTATGTTGACAAATTGAAAGGCCAAAATAGAATTCAATAGAATAAGAGCACGATTTATATTAGGGTTGGTAAGGCATTATGTATAAATCGGGATTTGGATTAGGAGAACACGACTCGAACCTCATGACCTTAATGGTGTACCTTAAGGAGCTAGCTCCCAATGGACCACCTTTATCTCGTCGTTAGGGATGACAAAAAGCTAAAAACTCGGGCCGAGACCGGATAAATCTATCTTGGTTAGGTAACTAGGATTTTTTTAAAGAAAATTGTACTCGGTCCATACCTAGGTTTTTGAAGTCCGGATATCCATTTGAAAGAAATTCGTCTGGGTTTTCGGATATCAAATACCCGGTATCCAATATTTTAAATTGAACTTTAGAAGCATCTCAAAATTAAAAATATCAATTCATCAAATCATTCCTATGAGAGTTATGCTAAACAGTAATGCATAAAGATGAATGGTGTCATATTCAAGATGTAATTTTCTAATTTATATTTTATCTAATAATGGAATGATATTGAAATGGGTCCAGAAAAATTTTTAAAATTAAAAACCAAGTCGTGAATGATTAGCCAAGTCTTTTGAAATATTACACATATTAAGTCCAAACTTGTCTGGTTTGAATTTTGGAATGAAAATTTTCCAATTTGTGTTTTATTTATACTTTTCAAATAAAAACGAAAGTATCACTTTCTTATAAATTTTTTAAATTAATTCTTTTCAGGACAAAATTTAAACTTTTTTTTGCATATCAATACGACCAATTCAAAAGACTTTTGTGAGTTGGAATATGGATTTTTTTTCCAAACCATTAAAATAAACAACAATTCTCTCCTCGTTTATGTTTACAATGAATGAACAAGAACTAGTTACTTCTCATTAACGATGCTGATTTCTCACAAAATTCTTAAGAGCTTAAATGAAACTTCGACTATCTTTTGTAAATGTTTATTCTACAAAATGAGAAAGGATGGGCGAAACCCAAAAGTGTAACGAAAGTTAGGTGATGAATTTCCAATTTAAACAAAGCACACCCGATTTCCAAGCCCAACCAAGGCCGTCACCATATGTTTTCTGTTCATATTCTTAAAGGATTTAACTGCAGTAAATAACCCGTATAGTAACTATATCGATCATGTATAGACGTCATGTATAGTAGTTAAATCCATTCTTAAATATAAACAACTATCATTCCATAACTTCTCTTAATAAAGTGGTTGTCATTTTCTCTTCACCTAATCACCTCAGTGAAAAAGGTTCAAGTTTGATGCAGCGGGGAAAATCGATGTAAACAAGAATCGATAAATAGAACGGGGATAAATGATTTGAATTCGTTGATTCTTTAATACAGGAAACTAAATCCGTTGATTCTTGAATAATGAAAACGAAACCTTCTATTAACTTGTTGATTCGTGCAAGAACACCGGAATAATAGCTTGAAAAATCGTTGATTCTCGCAAGAATACCAATATTTGAATATAAAAAAAGATACTCTCTCTAAAGCTTTATTAAGAATAATGTTGTTTTACCCAAATTTGGTGCCCAAATCTGGTTTCCAAATACTGTGGTATCACTATAATCCATTCATTTAAATCATGTAAATCTAATATAATTTAAATGAATGGATTATATCTAATACAATTTAAATAAATAGATTACAGTGATACCACACCATTTGGACATCAAATTTGAACAAAATAACATTATTGTTTTATTAATCATCAAAAACTAAAATCTTTAGGTACAAAGCCTTTAAATAGGAAAACTAAAAACCTAAAATTACTAGAAAAACAATAAAATCATCAATTTTCCTATGAAGGGAAGAATTGAGATAACTATGAAAATTTAAAATACTAGAATCCTAAAACAACATAAACCTATCCTATAAGGAAATTAAATTTCATTTGATAAAATCAAATCCTAAAATAATTAACTACCTAATTAAATATATAATAAATGGGAACATAATAATATGTATTAATTACAAGAATATTTTTAAACCTCAAAATCTTCAATAATATCACATGTAACAACTATTACAATAGAACCGTTGCATCTAGACAATACAAATGCGCTCATGATATCCACTCTCACAAATCAAAGAAATCTCATCACACATGTTTATAATCACTATGTGGAAGAAATGTGTAATACCATTTGTATTATGAGGTGATGTAAAGAACCTTGATCGGATCGGTGTTAGGATTTTTATTTATTTATTTATTATTATTTTACGGACCAATAACAATAATAGAGGTGAGACTACATAGAGTCATTTTTTAAAACCTCCATTCAAAGTAAAAAAAAAAAAAAAAAAAAAAAACAGACCGAGGCCAATAATAAAGTTGTATACTAGTCAACTAGAGAGAGCCCGAGTCAAAAGACTCTACTTTCCTTTCTTATCAAACCACACCAAATGTCTTTAACAATTAACGTGAACAAACCAAAAAACCCCCACAAATGCTCTGTGAAAACAGATAACCAATACCACACTCATTGAACATCAATCACATAATGAAGATGATGATTATAACAAGGCACCATTTTTGTGCTATTTTGCTCTTCATCTTCTTCATCACCATCTCTGCATCTGCTGCTACTGACACCATATCAGCCACTCAATCTCTCACAAGTGGCAGAACACTTGTCTCTTCTGATGATGTTTTCGAGCTTGGATTCTTCTCCCCTGGAAATCCAAACAAATGGTATCTTGGGATTTGGTACAAGAACCTCCCAGACAAAACGTATGTCTGGGTGGCTAACAGAGACAAACCTCTTGCCAAATCAACGTCAGGATCTCTCAAGATCACCAACCAAAGCATTGTTCTTCTTAATCAAGATGAGAATCTTATTGTTTGGTCATCTAATCAAACCAAGGTTGTCAACCCAGTTGCTCAATTGTTAGACTCTGGAAATTTTGTTCTCAGAGAAGCTGAAACTGATGATGAGTTTCTGTGGCAGAGTTTTGATTATCCAACTGATACTCTGTTACCAGGAATGAAACTTGGATGGGATCTGAGAACGGGTTTCGAACGATTTATAACTTCATGGAGAAACACAGACGATCCTTCTTCAGGTGATTTTTCTTTCAAGTTAGATTATCATGGATTCCCAGAGATTTTCTTGGAAAACAAACAAGTGAAAACGTATCGTAGCGGTCCCTGGAATGGCTTAAGATTCAGTGGTGTCCCTGAAATGAAGCCTCAAAACGACATGGATTTCGACTTCGTTGTAGATCAAGAAGAGGTTTATTACTCCTTCAACATCACAACAGAAAATTTATTCTCAAGATTGATTGTCAATAAAGATGGGATTCTTCAGAGATTGACTTGGATTCCATCTAGAAATATCTGGAATCCATTCTGGTACGCACCAAAAGACCAGTGCGACGATTACAGAGAGTGCGGTCCATTTGGAGTATGTGACACTAACGCTTCACCGGTCTGCAAATGTATGAGAGGTTTTCAGCCGCAATTCCCACAGGCTTGGAGTTTGAGAGATGGGTCTGGTGGGTGTGTCCGGAAAACAGATTTGGTGTGCATTAAAGACAAGTTTTTGCATTTGAAGAACATGAAATTGCCTGAAACTACATCGGCGTTTGTGGACAAGAACATGAGTTTCAGAGACTGTGCTGCTTTGTGTTTCAAGAACTGTTCCTGTACAGCTTATGCCGCTTCGAATATCACTAGAACCACAGGATGTGTGATATGGACAGACAATCTAATGGACATGAGACAATACGCGGAAGGTGGCCAAGATCTGTACGTTCGATTGGCTGCTTCTGACATAGGTATGTACCTTCAAATTCATATTTCATTTTGTTTTCTCATTATAGAAAATTTGGTACTAACGTCTAAACTATATTTTACCCTAAAAGTATTAGGATTATAGCTTATTCGACATAGAATAGTGAGTCATCATTGCCGTCCGTTGATTTAGGGTAGGAGGCCCACAGTTTTAGGGGGACCCATGTTTTATGAATGGTTCCAAATCGACATGTCACGTACTCACGTTAGTTGGGGACCATCTAATAAATATGAGAATCTTGGAGGCAATGTAAACTAGAATAGCGTTTCTCACATGTGGTGGTGTTTCATAGAAGTCCGACCCACCTGGACTACAGGGTAGGCTGAGTTTGGAACATACGGAAAATCTTATATAAGACGATCTCATTGACCGACAAGTGAAATTGTAACATATTAAATTAATTTATATGGGTAACAAAAAAGTAGATTTTAAAACTTTAATTCATTAAATTTCATTACACCGTCTCACGCGTGGCAGTGAAATTGTCCCACGTAAGTTTTTCTCGTCACATACATATCCACATGTCCCTGGTCCGTCCGATTCCAATCATGTAAAAAAGAAATCATGTTAGGTGAAGATAGTTTTGAACTCTCCCCTTAATGGTTGTTGCTTAATAATTATTGTAAACCTTTGAAATGCCGTCAAGGACCCCACAATACATTCTTAGGTCTAAAATAGTCTTCATTTGGGCCGCCGATTTTGACTTGGACGGCGTTTGCACAGTCCAATATATCCTTTTCTCAATGGGTCGCTTTATATATCGGGTGTCCGAGACAATAATCTGTGGTCCACTCCAATTTTTTATTTTATTTTTTAATTTATTTCTTTAAAATTGAAAATAAATAAAGTGTCTAAGAATATGAAAAGTTTAGTCTATAACTTTGCAAGGATCAGAAAGCAATAAAGTTAAAGAGGTTGGGTTGGGTTGGATTGGGTTGGGTTAGGTTAGCTTTTTATTTTTAAGGACAAAATTGTCTTTTTATTTTCACTTTCTTTTCCCATTCTCTCATGTTATGGGATTTTTGTAATGCTTTTTCTAAACCGTAGAGAAAGAGAACTTTAGAATAGTGGACCACATCAATTATACATGGCATCCAATAAAATTTTGTTACTTATATATATATATATATACAGAAATTCTATTATCAGTTCGAACTGATAAAAGTTATGTCAGTTCCTTGCATGTGGGCTTTGACTTGGCTGTATGCACTTGTCAGTCAAAGCATTTAAATCCAGTGGCCCACATACAAGGAACTGATATAACTTTTGTTAGTTCGAACTGATAATAGAAAGACTGTATATTAATATATATATATAAATATATTTATGTTTGGATGAACGAGCTCAGCTGGTAGATTGACAAGCTTAGAGTTTGGTCAAATGACTCTCAAGTCAGCAATTCGAATCCTACAAATAGTAAATATGAATTATCATTGTCATTTTATTTTAAAGTTTTTTTTTGGATTAGACTCGGATTAGGTGGCCATGCCAAACACACGTTCCTTAATTTCCAATGAAATGATATGAAACTTAGACCTAAATTGCATCCAAAAAGTGGAACATCCTAATCACACATAAAAAATTAAAACCCTAGAGACAAGATCGTTATCATCCAGCCGTTTGATTAATGCTTCTAAGCTGATATCGATAAATCCAGCCATGGACTTTAAACAAATTATATAGGGTTCTGTTTGAATTTGGTGGGTCCATTGTAGGTGAGTTAGGTGTAAATGTGTTTGAAACAATTTTTATTTATTTTTGATCTGAAATTGGAATACAACAATTATTAGACCCACCTACTTAATTGTACTAAAGAATTTAATTCAAAGCAGAAAAGGGGTCGATGAGAGAAATAAATTTTGTTTGGTTTATTTGCAATTTTGCATTGAAGTGTAACAACTATATGAAAGTAAATGTATTCTGTCAGGTTTCTTTAATAAAAACAGCTATGTTTTAGGTCCCTGGTTAACTTTTAGACCCACGAATGAATGACATTTGAGTGAAGTCCAAAACCGATAATATATTATTTATATAATTAACAAATAGATTTGTTAATTACCATTAGACCTAAAAACTTAAAGTTTAAATATATAGGAAATGATCCAACAATAGTATTTAACCTCTTTTAACATACACTCTCACGCTAACACAACAAATTCAGATAGCAAATAGCAGATTCAAATAATCACTTAGGGGTACTCGAATCCAGGAGTACTCCTAGATAACAAAGCTCTGATAGGAAATGACCAGTATTTAAGCACTTTAAGCACTCTAACAAGATTTAATCCAATTTGGAAATAATTTGGATCCATTATCATTGAACATGGAAGATTTTAATGTTTATGTTTCAGGTGATGGTAGGCATGTAACTGCTCTGGTTATAGGCATCACAGTTGGTAGTGCAGTTTTGGTTTTAGGACTTGTTGGCTTTTTTCTGTGGAAAAGGAAGGTGTTGCTGAGTAAACAAAGAGGGAAGATAGTAGAACGAAGAGGTAACAAGAATTATATGCATCTCTTTAGATGATTTAATGTAGAACTGCAGGCGGTTTACGTGTCGTAATTGTGGTTTTAATATATATGCTTAATTCTTGCTATCTTAAAACTAGGTTCTCATGAGAGAAGCCAAGATTTTCTGTTAAATGAGGCTGTCATTTCAAGTAAGAGGGATTATTCAGGCGAAAAAACTGATGATCTAGAGTTGCCATTACTTGATTTCGACACCCTTGTAAAAGCCACGGAAAACTTTTCGGATGATTGTAAACTTGGACAAGGCGGGTTTGGATGTGTTTACAAGGTAAATCCCCTGTTGCAATATTATGTTGCTTTACACACAAGAAACTGCATTATTCCTGTTATCCTGTATGTGCTTACAAAATGTACATGTATGCAAATGCCAGGGTAGGTTGGCAGAAGGTCAAGACGTAGCAGTAAAACGTCTTTCGAAGAATTCTGGGCAAGGCACTGAAGAATTCAAGAATGAGGTCAGATTGATTGCAAGGCTTCAACACAGAAATCTGGTTCGACTCCTCGGTTGCTGTGTTGAGATGGATGAAAAGATTCTGATATATGAGTACATGGAAAACAGAAGCCTGGATTCTATTCTGTTCAGTTAGTACCACTTCTTAGCTTAAATTATCTATCTGATTAACGTTGTCAATTCTCTGAAAAATCAGGCAAACAGGTTGGTGGTCTTGTTAGGGTACTTAACATAAATAATCCTGTTGTTTCAGATAAAGCAAGAAGCTCGTTACTAAATTGGCAAACGCGCTTCAACATCATATGTGGGATTGCGCGAGGACTTTTGTATCTTCACCAGGATTCTAGATTTAGAATTATCCATAGGGATCTCAAAGCAAGCAACATTCTGCTTGATAAGGACATGCATCCAAAGATATCTGACTTCGGCATGGCTAGAATTTTTGGAGGAGATCAAACTGAAGCAAACACTAAGAGAGTAGTCGGAACATAGTAAGTATAATAAACTAGTTATCAGTACTCATTCAATAGATGAATTGTGATTCACTCATCTTACTGATATTGCTTTGTTTGCGACACAAAGTGGATATATGTCTCCTGAATATGCAATGGATGGACTCTTCTCTGTGAAATCCGATGTTTTCAGCTTCGGTGTTTTGGTTTTGGAGATTGTAAGTGGTAAGAAGAATAGAGGATTTTATCACTCAAACAGCGAGCTTAACCTTCTCGGACATGTAAGTACAAATAAGTATATCCTTAATGTTAACATTCACATGACATATGATTCATCCATATTATTGACCCAAATTGAAATCCAATTAATGGACATTGTTGCAGGTGTGGAGATTGTGGCGGGAAGGCAAAGGACTGGAAATAACCGATTCATCGGTGGGTGATTCGTATCCTGCACATGAAGTTATGAGATGCATACAAGTTGGCCTCTTATGTGTCCAAGAGACTGCAGAAGAGAGGCCAACCATGTCAAATGTTGTATTGATGCTAAGTAGTGAAACTGCAACAATGCCCCATCCTAAAACTCCTGGATTCTGCCTAGGACGAAATCCTATTGAAACCGATTCATCTTCAAGCAAGCAAGATGAAACATTTACAGTAAACCAGGTCACAGTTACAATGCTAGATGCTAGGTAGTGAAAATTGGGTGCCTCATCTAGTAAATTTGTATATCTCAGAGAATTTCGGAATTTGTATATTTTGTCCTGTGATTTTGTTACATTTTTGAGTATACATGAATCATTTTGACATGTCTCATCAGAAGAATCCTCACTTTGTCTTTGCTAATTCTGGCAACTCATCAAGAATATTGAAATATGTTAGTAATCACTATACTTAAAAACATAATATACAAAACCATAAAATTTGCTAGAGGATACGAAAGTAGGATTGAAATGTTTAAATATTTTGTAATTGATAATTAGTAATCCTAATAAAAGAAATGAAACTTAATTACTGATTTATGATTACAATGTTTATTAAAATAAGTTAGGAATCAAATTATGTGGGTCCCACATACAAATCGAGAATTAAGTTCGTACTAAGGAATTAAGTTTCCTTTCTTTTTTATTTCATTTCCAATTAGTAAACGCGTCATCATAAGTTCCATCGGAATTGAGAATCGGGAAACGAACTGAAACTTGATTTCTTAGGTGGGATGTGGAATTTATTAAGTTCTCTTTCCCTCGTCTTAGGATTTGTATTAGTAATTAGTAAACGTGCCATGAAAAGAACTGGTTGAAACTAAATATCCTGATTTCGCCTTTGCTCACTCGATGATCGAGAAAGACAGACTCCAAAGTCCCAACTAACTCATAAATGCTCTTCCAAGGCTTATCTTCATCCAAACTGTGTCCGGTCTCAATTCATTTGAAAAATTCAACTCCATTTCATGGCCTCTATGAAATCTGTTTATGTTTGTGGGTTGCTTATTATAATATCTAGTCTCTTTGGCCCATTAAATGCAGCTGACATCATAACCAAAACTCAATTCATCTCCGATGACAAAAATGAAGCCCTCTTATCATCCGATGGACGCTTCAAGCTAGGCTTCTTCAGTCCCGGCAACTCTGTTCGCTGCTATGTTGGTATCTGGTACAGATTTTTGGAAAAACAGGTTGTTTGGGTTGCTAACAGAGAAATTCCTGTAAAGAACAACTCCACAGGAATTTTCAAGATAGTTGAAGATGGAAACCTTGCAGTCTTTGATGGTACTGCGAAGAACGATCCTCTTTGGTCCACCAACGTTTCTATGGAAACCACCAACTCATCTGCCAAGCTCTTACCTTCAGGAAATCTGGTTCTGGTGATAAAAATTGAATCAGACAGCAGAGAAACCATTATCTGGCAGAGCTTCGATTATCCAACCGACAGTCTTACCCGAAATGAGATTTGGGTTCAACCTCAAAACTGGTCGAAACCAAGTCCTAACTTCTTGGAAATCAAGTGATGATCCGGCAACTGGGGACTTCTCAAGTTGGCTTGACCTGCAAGGCACACCTCAATTCTTCCTGTACAAGAACTCTGCTCCTTACTGGCATGGCGGCCCCTGGAATGGCTGCACACTGAGTGGCGTACCAGATGTAGCCACGAGACTCAAAACATACGAGGTTGATTACTCGAACGAGAGTGACTTGTTCGCTTACAGTTTTAACAACGATTCTGGAGGAACCTACATTACTTTCCCGGCAAGAAATGGCACGATCCCCTTTATGCTTACACTTGATCACTTAGGAACTTTTCAGTCGCTAATATGGCGCGATCAGGACAGTAATGGTACAAAATCATGGGAAAGGTTTTGGGTGGCACCAGAAGACAATTGTGATCAGTATTCACGTTGTCGTGAATCTGCCATATGCAATACAGACAACGCGATGCAGTGCACATGTCTTCCAGGGTTCAAGCCAATGTATCCTCAGGATTGGTTCATAAGATGTGTCGAAAAGAGGAAGGTAGGTGGTGGTGGTGTGTGGCAAGGGCGACGGGGAAGGGTTTCTGAAACTTGAAGGTTTGAAGGTTCCGGATGCTAGATTTTCCTGGGTTTATGGTAATGTGAGCTTAAAGGAGTACGAGAAACAGTGCTTGAAGAATTGTAATTGCACAGGGTATGCTAGCGCAGACATTCATAAAATCGGAGGAGGATGCATAGCCTGGTTTGGTGAGTTAACAGATATAAGAAAGTTATCAGATGGACAAGATTTTTACCTGAGAGTGAATGCTGTGGAGCTTGGTAAGTACATATTTTTAGATTTATTCATTCTTTTATTTTCATTATGCAGTTCTAAGCTAATGCCAACAATTGTATATACAGAGAAACTTGTGGCAAATTCTATTGGCATCCCAAATGTAATTGTGATGATCAAATCACAACAAAACTAGCCAATCTAGAGTCTTCCATGAAAAAAACAGAGAAAGCAAAAGGGTCTTGTCATAGAGAGATTATGAAAGTGGGTAGAGAGAGAGAGAGAGAGATTCAATATTTGAGAGCAAATAGAAACAACTTTTAAGATGGAGATCAAGAGAAAAGACTTGTGTTTTGTATTGGTGATTATCAAAATTACATTATTTACTAAAAAATAAATCTTTTCTATTTTATTGTCAAGAGCATTTAAAGCTAGAAAAAAAAAATGCTCTTTTGACCGAGCTCTCCCTCTAATTAATGTCAATTCCTATGCTGCAAAAACAAAATGTTGTTGCGGCAATGTGTAAAAACTCAAATGTAGCTAGCGAGATATCCATTTGCATGTAGTGACAAATTTTACCACGTGATAAGATCACAACCAAAGATGCATGTGCATCCCCAGCATGGTTGCATCCTAAGTTCTTATCGCGACAATGGCATGAAGCATGAAATCTACCCAAGTTGAGCTTCTTAGTTCTAAAGCTTTTTGTTAACAAAAAACAAAAACAAACAAAAAAACAAACAAACAAAAAAAAAAAGCTAAAAATTTAATCTCCGTCTTGCCTCATTAGATTGGTTAACAAGTTAAGATTTAACAATTAGATTTTCTGACAAGCCAAGAGCTTGAATAAGCACATAAAATCCTTTTATTACTATCACTTGCTATCACTTTCATGCACCTCAACATATAGCTGAAAAACTTTAGTAATTGATGAATGAAAACTCTTACTTTGCAGCTGCAAATGCGCAGAAAAACACGAAAAACACTCGAGCAAGGAAAAGGACGCTCGTCCTGATCATAATCGTTCCTGCTGCTCTAGGAGTGCTTCTGGTAGTCTCATTCTACTGACTACTATTGCTTTCGGAGAAGGCAAGCTGAAAGCCAAGGTTATAAGAAAATTAACCGACTATTATGTCACTAGCTAAAGTTGGTTATATAGCTAGCATATACAAGATATAGTTACTTTCTTTTTTTCTGAATGTACATTGTAACATTGTTCCGATATGTAGGCGAGATGATGAAACAAAGGCAACGTGAAATGTTATTTATGAATTTGAACTCAAGCTTGACTTGTGACGAGGATTCTTCCAGTATTGCTAATTGCAATGAAGACAATAGGAATGTAGATGTGACATTTTTGAACTAAGTATTGTGCTAGCTGCAACAGATAATTTTTCCTCTGCTAAAAAGCTTGGACAGGGAGGCTTTGGTCCAGTTTACAAGGAAATATTTCCACACATATGTGACAGTTTTCTTACATTTGATTGATGTAAGAAAATTGTCTCATATGTTGAAATATATTGATTCTTGAAGCATATTGATTAATGTGCGAACTGATGTGAGTTAATTTGAAATTGAAACGTTCAGGGTCAGTTACCAAATAGACAAGAAATAGCCGTCAAAAGGTTGTCAAGGACATCAGACCAAGGAATTGTAGAATTGAAAAATGAGGTTGTATTGATTGCAAAGCTTCAACACAGGAATCTTGTAAGGCTATTGGGTTGTTGCATAGAAGAAGATGAAAAAATGTTGATATATGAATTTATGTCTAACAAAAGCTTGGACTACTTTATTTTTGGTACAACTTCTCAACTTTATATATATATACACATATGCACTTGATGTCTACTTTTAGCTAGCTTTCCTAATTGTGTGTCGATTTTTATACATTTGATACAGTTTATCGTGAATATATGTTAATGTAGATGAATTAAGAAAGATAGAGTTGGATTGGAAAAAATGTTTTGATATAATTTTAGGAATTGCACGTGTAATTCTTTACCTTCATCAAGATTCCAGGTTAAGAATTATCCATAGAGACCTAGAAGCTGGTAATGTTCTCCTAGATAAAGAAATGAACTCCAAGATTTCAGATTTTGGTACAGTAAGAGTAGTTGGAGATGAAATCAATCAAGCAAATACAAACATAGTGGTTGGAACATTGTAAGCAAATACAAAATGTAGAGAACTCTACAATTATAATTTCTCATACGTCGCTTTGTAACCTATGATGTGATATGGCATGCAGTGGTTATATGTCACCAGAATATGCATTAGATGGTCTCTTCTCGGCAAAATCAGACGTCTTAAGTTTCAGAGTCTTATTATTAGAGATCGTTAGTGGGAAGAAGAACTTGGGCCTCTTTAACAACGACGTTCACTCAAATTTGATATGAAACGTAAGTTAAAACTGCTTTCGTTTATTGATATTCTGAAATTTTACATTTTCTGTTTATTTATTTATACACTTTTCAATTGCATTGATTGAACTTGAAGGCATGGGAGCTCTGGAGAGATGATAAGGCTCTGGAGATAGTTGACTCATGCTTAGCTCAATCTTGCCTTGCTCGTGAAGCTTTGTGATGCATTCAAGTTGGATTGTTGTGTGTACAAGATAGCACAACAGACAGGCCAAGCATGTCGAATGTTGTGTTTATGTTAATTAAGCAACGAAACAACTCTGCCTTCCCCAAAACAACCTTCATTTGCAATGAGAAGAGTCCAGTTACTTGAGACAGACGAATTAACGAGCACCGGAACAAGGTCTTCTTCTTCTGTCAACGGGGTGACATTAACAGCACCTAATGCTCGATGAATTTTAATGGATTTGCATTATACTGTCAAAATTTCGATCCTGTTAACTTTATGTTCTTGTGATTATATTTACGTTGTTTAACTATACATATGTTATATGTATATAAAAAAGTCATAATATGCCAAATCCCACATCCCAGCGAGTAGGCCTAGGTTTTACATAGAGCAATAATGTTCATGCTCATGGGTCCAATTTATAGAAATTGTGACTTTGAAGAGTTGTGTTTTTCCTAATCAAAATAAGACATAAAACACCACTTTGAAAAGTTATGTTCACACAAAGTTGTTAATCGGTGTTGGAAAGCAAGGTTATATATAATAGTTTTATATAAAATACCTTCATTCAATCGGTCATAAACATTTCTAATTAGGACAGTCGCTTTTGTAACGTTACATATATGTTACAAAGTTAAAACAATTTTTTTTTGCTTAACTTTGGTAATGTACTGTTACAAATATGGTTTATATATATATATATAGTTCATAGTGATGTTTGAAGAGGTAAAATAATTCAGCTCTGTACAAAAACAGAGCCTTGTAAATGATCCTCAATTCCAAAGGAGTCACATAGTGCTCATAAAGTCTTGAAATGCCGCCAAATTGATCTCTTGTTTGTGGGTGCAACAAACTGCAATGGATTAACCATTTTTGTGCAATTTTCTCAAGCTGAGCACTCAATGACACCAAGAAGACCTGCAAAATATTATCTACAGAGGAACTTGTTATGTGTTGCACATTAAGGAACAAATTAACAGAAACTCAAATAGTAGAGAAAATAATGAACACAATAAATTTATGTGGTTCGGTCTGAGACCTACATCCACAGACGAAGACAGAAGAATAAATATTACTAATGAAACAAAAGTTTACAAGTTTTTAGAGTGGAAACTCTCAAAATAAAACCAAAGCATCAACAATACACTCAATTGTTACTCTAAGAGTAATTTACTAACTTGGCTCTTACTTGTTGTATTTTGATTGTCATGCAATGTGATGCTATTTATAGCATTCACTAAGCTCTATGGCATCAATACAAAAAAGTCACCCATATGACTCATTTCAAGGTCATTCCACATGCTTCCATTCAAGCAAGCAACCATGACTCATCCAAGATGAATGTGGCTGTCTTCAAGCCAACAACAAATCAAGACACATCTCAACATGATGTTGGGAAGTGGGAACTTCAAAATTTTACAAGGATCTTGTAAAAACTTCATAATCAGTTAACGATAAAGGTTTTGATAAGCTGGTATATAAATTTTGTGAATTCACACCATGTTATGTAGTAATAGCCTAATATTAAGTTAGGATTGTTGATGTAGGACACTTCAGGGAGGCCGTTGGTGGGGCAATTTTGGGCCTATAATATATCGTTGCAACTGTATCGACGAGCCCTACATTCACTATGAGGGGAAGTCACCGTTTTGACCCGTTTTCCAATTTGTGGGTTTAAGCATGATTTAGGGGTTTTTCAATTTTAGGAAGATATCTTTTTTTTTTTTTTTTTTTTGTGTAGTTTGTTTAGGAATGAAGTGTTAAGTTTTGGAAATAAAACAAAATTACCTTTCTCTGTAAGTGTTGGGCTTTTCTTGTTTTAGTCCAATTAGGAATCTAAATCCTATTGATTTATTTATTTATTTATTTTTCTAAGTAGGAGTTAGAAGAGTTGTTTTGTAACTTTTATTTGATAATAATAAAATTATTATTATTATTATTATTTTATAGCAAAATTCTTGTTGTGGATTTGACAGTCATCACTTTCGCTTCATCAATCGTAGAAAACTTCTCTGGTCATAGACTCATGACAGTTCTAAAATTTATCATTTGGGAACCAGAGTGGTATTAAAATTTAACATTAATGAACCAAGGATTATATTCCTTCTTGGTTCTTCCAAGTTCCAATACGTCGTATGAATTCCCATAGACCGTAGAAAAACAATAGGAAAATCAGAAATCATTTGACACGTCACACATACACATACTTTGAAATGTCAAAAGACAAAGTCTGGCCATATATTCCAACCAAGTTGTGATCTGAATTAAACAGTAGTTTCCTCCACAACCAAACGAACGTTCTATGTAAACAGACCTGGGCATCAGGGTATGTATGTCCTTCGTTGTTGTCTGTCATGTCAACAGTAGACTTTTAGACCAGACCATGCATCCGTAGATGACAATTCTTTGACAAATAATAAAAATTCCGCGTATGGCACAAACGTGTAACTCCCTAGCAATTTCAATTGAGTGATGGAGGCTTATAATGAACAAATATATATATATAGAAAATTGGTAGATCCCCAGCAAAACCTGGTACAAAAACTTATTTTCATATATGGGGTGTAATAGGGCTCTTCTCTGTATCTCATCAGCACTGCTTTTGTTATTCAATCTCTTCTAATCATTCCATGCAATCGGCACGATAACTGGAACCCAGTTCATAACTGATAGTGAAAATGGAAGCCTTGTGTCATCAGATGGAAACTTCAAACTGAGCTTTTTCAGCCCCGGAAAGTCTCAAGCTCGGTACGTTGGAATATGGGTCAACAAAATCTCCGAACGCATGGTTGTTTGGGTGGCCAATAGAGAAACTCCGATTAATAACTCTGCAGGAGTTTTCAAGATTGGTGGAGATGGAAATCTAGCCGTTTTCGTTGGAAATGAGAGTAGTACTCCTCTTTGGTCTACCAATGTTTCTGCAGTGGCGGCGACACAAACCTCCAGTACTGCTAGACTTTTAGATTCAGGAAATCTGGTTCTGGTAGCTGACAACGAAGCTGTTATTTGGCAAAGCTTTGATCATCCTACAGACACGCTTCTACCTGGAATGAAATTTGGATTGAATAGAAAAAATGGTCTCAACCAGGTCCTATCTTGTTGGAAATCAATTGATGATCCCACACCTGGGGAAATCTCCAGTATGGTTGACCCTCGTGGTTTGCCGCAGTTATTTATGTACAAGAAGTCGGTTCCATACTGGCGCGCTGGCCCTTGGAATGGTCACAACCTGAATGGCTTGCCAGATTTAGCCACCCACAAGGCTGATCAGATTGAACTTATCAATCTCACATCAGTGGATAATGACGACGAAACCTATATTATATTCCAACCAAGAAAGGGCAACCTTTTGTCAATAATTAGACTAGAGTCAATTACAGGAACATGGAAGAGACGAGTCTGGCACGAGAGTCAAAAATGGGTAATATTTGGGCAAGTCCCCCGGGACTTTTGTGATGAGTATGCACGGTGTGGTGCAAATGCAATTTGCAACGGGGATACATTGGTGCCATGTGGGTGTTTGCCTGGATTTGAACCATCGTATTCCCTGGATTGGAACCTAAAATGTTTGGAAACAAGGAAGAAGAGGAAGAAGAAGACGGATGAGTGCGGCAAGGGTGATGGGGAGGGGTTTGTGAGACTGGAAGCTGTCAAGTTACCGGACGCCCAAAATTCTACTATTTATGGTAATATGAACTTGAAGGAGTGTGAGAGAGAGTGCTTGAACAGTTGTAACTGTACAGGGTATGCTATTTTAGATGTCAATGAAGGTGGACAAGGTTGCATAGCATGGTCTGGTGAGTTAACAGAAATGAGATACTATAAAGATGGGCAACATTTTTACCTAAGAGTGGATGCTGTGGAGCTAGGTATATACAAATCTATGATCTCTTCATCTTTGTTTATTTTCATATACCGTCTCTTTTTCCATAATGGTAGCCTGAATTCTTTGTTTTATATGACATGCCATAATACTGTGTAAACAAAATGAATGCCCTTATGTTATATATCCATCAGAATTGGCTTTGGTGGGTTCACGTACTCATCTTTGTTGGGGACCAAGTTTAGTTCCTAACGATGAAATTTTCGACCATTAATACTAGACCTTGACCTCGTATTTGTGCGCCATGTGTGTATGGGTCCCTAGAACAACTAAGGAGAGGCAGCTAGGTATCCTAATACTTGGTCATTCATATTAGTTGCAGGTGTCGGTACAATAGAGGTGACACTTGTCAATTGTTGTAGAATATGTTATAGAATATGTTATAGGGACCAAAGTATCACGAGAATAAGTTATTCATTACAGGTCATCTACCGCTGACTTAAAAGCTTGAAAAACCATATATCTTTAAAAGCTTGTGGTTGATGTGCACTTAAAAGTTATAACTCTGTAGATATGTGTTATCTATTACGAGTATGAGTGGAGTCATAAATTCAAATTTGGGGGCCAAGTGAAAAGGGATTAAAATTAAATAATAATTTTTTAAGTTGTAAAAGAAGTTTTTTTTTATAAAAAAAATTGAGGGAAGAGGGGCCATGTCCCCTAAGGGCACCCTCCCACCGCTGCTAGTTATGGGCAAATAACTGGCATGTCACATTTTTTTTTTTCAAAAATAAGAAATCTCAAAATCCCAAGTTACAAATCTTAAAACCCTAAACCTCATTGATTTTTCAAAGTGAACGAATCAATTTGTTAGTACCACATATTGTCCGTGATATATACATCAATTAGAACAGATATTATTTGTGATAATTAAGTTATTATAAATGAAACTGCTATGGACAGCGCCCGCTAAAACGTGATTTGTCATCACAACTTCAAAAACAGTGGGTGCTATATGCCCGTGGTAGATACACATCTACCACAGCCATTGTTCATTGTAGTTGTAGATAAGCACTTTAGTAGTTAATAAAGGAGTGTACTCTGACTAATTACCATATCGGTAATTACCACTCCTTGCAACATGTACTCTTGGAACTTTATATTTACCATCCTTGGAGTACTCTAGTGCATCCACACTTATGTCAATTTTCCTCTAGTGCCTTTTCACTTTTTGGTCAAACCTTATTGTTAGTGGACTCTCAATTGCTTTCTCATGTCATTAATTTGTTCATTGGTCTATTTGGATTGGCTAATTTTACCTCGAACGTGCATGTACAAGTTTGGTATGGCTAGATAAAAGAATTCAATATTATAACTTTGAAAATACTTGAACCTATCTAATCTGAAAGAACATTTTGTGTTCATTTACACAGCTGCAAATGCCAGGAAAAACTCAAAAAACTTTCTTCCAACAAAAAGTGTGCTTGCGTTTATTGTCGTTCCTGTGGCTTCTGAAGTGATTCCCTTAATTGCATGCATCTACTATTGTTGGAGAAGGCATGCAAAAAGGAAATTAGGTAATTCTCAAAACCAACAAATTAATATTATACATCTCTTAAGATTCTCAGGTTTACAAATACAAGTCATGCTTAATTGGTCTTTTTACAAACTATCAAAGAGGAAAGGACACCTAACAAGATCAAGGAGGTCTCACACGGTCACACCTGCACCATATGGATTTGAGTCGTATCCTCTCCCCCAAACCCCAAATTATTATAATATTTCATAAAATAAAAAAAAACAAAAAAAAAAAAACTGAAAGGACACCCATATGTATTATTAGTGTTAGACATCCAAAAGTTCCAAATTGTTAGTGTGAACATCCATAGAGTTAAAATGACAAAAAAAACATAATAATTAGGTTGTACGTGCTGAATTGTGCATCCCAAATGCACAATATTATAAGATTGTTCAATGATTGCTCTTTTATTTCGTATATGCAATAAATACATTGGTTACTTCATAGGTCAAAAGAAGAAACAACAGCATCTTCAGACATTAATTTTGAATTCAGCAACAAGTTTCTCTAGTTATAGGGACTCTTCTAATGCAAAGAGCATTGCTGACGAAAGTGGGAATATAGAAATAACATTCTTCGAACTGAATACAGTGATAACTGCAACAGAAAATTTTTCCTCTGCCAAGATTATTGGACAAGGAGGCTTTGGCCCAGTTTTCAAGGTAATTTCTCTTCATTTTGGAGTTTGGACAAATGTTTTTAGCCCTGCAAGAAAGATTACGGAGAAGATACATATCAAAGTCATGACGAGTAGGACATTCCTACTCTTAATCTATCACATCCTTACATCGCTAGCAAGCGAGGTCCATAATCTTTGGTCTCTCCTAACTTTTAGACATGTTTTGGACCATGGGTGAAGGACGCTCGTGTGAAGCCCATTATATATACTGACAATCAGATAGAATTGATAAATTTTAAATTGATTTTTCAGGGTCAGTTACCTAATGGACCGGATATTGCTGTTAAAAGATTATCAAAGAATTCAAGACAAGGTATGGAAGAATTCAAAAATGAAGTCTTATTAATTGCAAAACTTCAACACAGAAATCTTGTAAGGCTCTTGGGTTGTTGCATAGAGAAAGATGAAAAGATGTTAATCTATGAATTTATGCCGAACGAAAGCTTGGACTACTTTATCTTTGGTATGAATATTCCTTAATTAATAATTATGCACTTGATTTGTGTATTTGATTATAGCTTGTGTGTCTATTCTTACTATTATTTGTGATACCCTTCCAATAAGCAGATCAATCAAGAAAGTTGATGTTGGACTGGAAAAGACGCTTTGAAATAATTTTAGGAATTGCTCGAGGAATTCTTTATCTTCATCAAGATTCGAGGTTAAGAATCATCCATAGAGACCTAAAAGCAAGCAATATTCTTCTAGATGGAGAAATGAAACCCAAAATCTCAGATTTTGGTACCGCAAGAATAGTTGGAGGAGATGAAATTCAAGAATATACAAAGAGAGCGGTTGGGACATAGTAAGTCACATAAGACATTTCAACACTAACTTGAATCGCTTTTCTTAATGTATGAATGTTTTTTTTTTTTTTTTTTTTTTTTGAAATAGCAGAATTATTGAAACCAGAAAGGCCAAAAGAAGAAACAAACAAAAGCAAAACACCACCCCAACCACACACAACCAACCAAACAGAGACCGCCCAAACCCCACCCCAAAAACAAAAACCAGAAACAAAACAGAACAGAACAACAACCAGCCCCAGAGACAAACAGAGCAGCAGCAACAGCCACAAACCAGAAATTAACACTCCCTCCAGACGATCTCCCCCCCATTCAAAGCCATCCCCTTCTTTGCTAAACCATCAGCAGCCGAATTGCACTTCTAGGAATGAATCTCACTGTCATGATGCCTAAATTAATGTATGAATGTTAAAAACAAACTTCTGAAAATATTTACAACCTATTTATAAAATGGAAACTTTAGGAGAATGTGGTAGCTAAAATCTATAATATATATGAAATGCAGTGGTTACATGTCACCAGAATATGGATTAGGTGGTCTCTTCTCAGTGAAATCAGACATTTTCAGTTTCGGAGTCATATTATTAGAGATCGTGAGTGGGAAAAAGAATTGGGGGTTTTACCATGATAGTTCATCCTCAAATTTGTTAAAATATGTAAGTTGTTGCCACCTTTCCATTTTCTTCGATCTTTTGTTCCATTCTTCAACATTGGCCAAAATTTGACTGATTTATTCTGATGTAACATTTTGAAATAAGATATGGAAGCTCTGGAGAGACAATAAGGCGCTGGAGATAGTTGACTCATCCATTGCTAATTCATGTCTGGATCATGATGAAGTTTTGAGGTGCATCCAAGTTGGGCTCCTATGCGTGCAAGACGAAGCAAGAGATAGGCCAACCATGTCATCTGTTGTTTTTATGCTATGCAATGAAGCAATACTTCCTTGTCCAAAGCAATCTACATTTTCTTTCAGGCGGAGGAATGCACCACAGTCATCTACCAAAGGTACAAATAATTGTTCCACTAATGAGGTGACAATTACAACTCTTAATGCTAGATCATGAATTTGTTACTTGTTAGGTTTTGTAAAGATATATATTTGTATAAATTGCATAGTTACAGCTTTTTGAATTATGAATTAAAGTTTGCAATGTTTGCTTTATTGTTATTGTATATATGTAATAAACTCATGATAACTACTTCCATATTTAACTCTTGTAGAGATTTTCTTAATTATCGTGTAATAAGAAAGAAGAGAAGTTGCATATTAATTAGATTGCGTAAAATAATTAAGAAAATGCAACATAATCACTCACGTTGTAATCACGGAATCACTCCAAGATATATGAAAACATAATCAAACTCTAGCAAATTTTTTTGGTTTACACCATCCGGTTTCCGGGTGGGGCGGATCCACCATACGGTGCAATTAGCCCAGACCACACCCCGACTAATCTGGACTCGCACCGGGTCGGCCCACTAAGGGGTAAAGTGCTCCCAATATGTGTAGTTCCATTCACAAGGGGAGTTGAACCCATGACCTTGCTTAAGGGATGAGAGCGTCGAACCATTTACACCAACACATGGTACTCTAGCAAATTTTTCGTTACTTATAAATAGGAATTACCTCACCATTTTTCAAGATAATTAAAAGGGATAATTACCCCGGTGGCCATCGAATTGATAACACACTATCAAAATGGCCACTGGATTGGAAAGTTGTTCCAAAATGGCCATTATTGGCAAACTTTGTGATACTAATGGTCATTCCATCCAATTCCATCTAATTCCATCCAATGAGTGGCATTTTGGTAAATAAATGGATGTCATTAATTTATTTTAGCTGTTTTTTGGAAATCAATCTTTTCAATGAGTGACATTTTAATAAATAAGTGGATGACATTAATTTATTTTAGATTTTTTTGGGAAATCATTTCTTTTATTTTTTGAAAAGAATAATTATATTTAGTGTGTAAATATATATATATATATATATATATATATATATATATATATATTAAAAATAATTATAACCGTTGCAAAAAAAAAAAAAAAAAAAAAAAATCGTCTCAATAATAATAGTTTGGCCTCTCTTTCTCTTAAACAAACTTGCTTTCTCGAACCTCACAATATCTCTTTATATTTGGTGTGTGTGTATATATATATGTATTTCTTTTTTAAGAAGATTAAGGTTATAAAATTTAAAAATTTTAAAAAACAAAGAAGAGACACGTATATTGATCTAAACAATTTCTTTTGTTTTTTGAAAATAATAATTATATTTAGTGTGTGTAAATATATAAATATATATATTTATACATACTAAATATAATTATTCTTTTCAAAAAAAGAAAAAATTGATTTCCTAAAAACATCTAAAATAAATTAATATCATCCACTTTTTTACCAAAATATCACTCATTGTAAAAATTGATTTCCAAAAAACATCTAAAATAAATTAATGGCATCCATTTATTTACCAAAATGCCACTCATTGGATGGAATTGGATATAATTGGATGGAATGGCCATTAGTGTCATAAAGTTTGCCAATAATGGCCATTTTGGAACAACTTTCCAATCCAATTGCCATTTTGATAGTATGTCATCAATTCGATAGCCACCAGGGTAATTATCCCTAATTAAAACTAAACAACCAGCCATATTTTAGTCAAAGAACCCTTAGGGCCTGTTTGGCACCTGGTTTTGGACTGGGATTTGACTAATTTCAGTCCATTCCCATATTTGGAAGTCATTTTGGACTGGACAATAATATCAAGTGGGCCCCATTTTTGGTCAAATAGTCTCGCATTTTGCCGAACAACTAAACCCACCAAATTGGTGGGTTTATTTGTCCTGCATCACACCGGATTAAGTTTTTTTTTTTTTAGTTTTTTTTTCAGATTTTTTAATGCACTATTAAAAATGAAAATAAACTACCAAAAATCAAAATCACAGTTGAGAATTGAGATAAAAAAAAAAAAAAAAACAATGGATCTCTAGTAAATATTATTTTTTTAAGTAAATATTATTTTTTTTAGGAAGGAATTTTTGTTTCAATGGAACAAAATCTGGAAAAAAAAATTTAACAAAAAAACCTGGAATTTTTCTTTAAACGAAATCAAATCTGAAATTTTTATTTGAACAAAACAAAATCAGTAATTTTTGTTTAACAAAATAAAATCTGTAATTTTTGTTTGAACAAAACGAAATCTAATTTTTTTAAAACAAAATAAAATCTAGAAATTTTGTTTGAACAAAACGAAATCTGAATTTTTTTTAAACAAAATAAAATTTGGAAATTTTGTTTAACAAAACCCAAACCCAAACACAACTCCCACCATTCATAAAATCAACAACCACCCTCAAATCCAACCACAACCACCGGTGGCCAAACAAAACCAAAACTTAAACACAACCACAACTACAACCACCCTTAAAATCAACAGCTAACACCCAAATCCAAACCATTGTTCTGGCGGCCAAACAAACCCAGAAGACTGAGAGAAGAGATTGAGAGAAAGAGTGATTGTAACAGAGGAGAGAAAGAGAGGAGTTTGAGTGAATGATGAGAGTGAGTCAACGAAGGAGAGAAAGAGAGGAAAGAAAAAGAATCTGATGAGAGGAGAGAGAGGGGAGAGGAATTAAAAAGAGATTATAATTAAAATACTATATTTTTTTTGAAATAATCATTTTCCTTTAAAAATATATATATTATATTTAGTCCAGTCTCATGTTGCACCAAACAAAACATTGTATTAATTCAGTATAGTCCCATATTTTTCCAAACACAACATAATATTAATTTAGTCCAATCTAATCCCATCCAATCCCAGTCCCATCTCAATCTAGTCCAATCCCGTGAAATAGTCCAATCCAATCCGACGCACCAAACGGGGCCTTACAATTTCCTAGTTAATTGCAATTCACATCAATTTTATGAAACTCAAAATAAACAAACAATTTAAAGTACACACTAGACATAGATGCCCTTAGAGCGTCTCCGATGTTACTCTAAAATAAAGTATAAACTCCAAAATAGAGTACCATGAGCTCCAACCATATATGCTCTATTTTTCTATAGCTAAGAATTTTTTTTAAAGTTTACCAAATTTGAAACTCTAAATCCACTTTTTAACATTATCTATTCCATTTTTACCCCCATATCCATAGTTAATTTTTTAATTAAATTCAATTAATATATAATAAGTTTTAATTTCTATCTTTTATCATCATAAAAATCATACCATTAAAAATATCTCATCTAGATCTTTAAAATGAGACTAATATTGAATATTTAATAATAATATTTTTATTTAATAATTTTTTATTTATCAAAATTTACTTATCCTTATGCTACTTTAAATTATTTGTATGTTAATTATTATAAGTTAGCAATAAAATAAAGACATTAAAATTTTCAAATGAAATTACAATAACATAAACATATTAAAATAAGGATAGAAAAAAAAAAAAAAAAAAAAACATAAATAATAGCAACATAACATATTAATATTTCAGAAGGTCGTCCAAATGACTTTCATATCCACCTAAAACACAAAGAAAGTTTGATTAGAGAAAATTTGATAGAGAAAATTTGATAGGTCGAGAAAATTTTATAGAGAAAATTAGATAACAAATAAAACATGTAAGAAATTTTGATGAGAAAATTAGATGATAAAAATCTGATTGAAAAAGTTAGAAAATAAATAACTAGGTAGGGAAAATTAGTTGAAAATTGTTAGATAGTAAAAATTAGGTACAAAATTGTTTGATAAAAAAAATTAGATAAAAATATATTGTAGAATATAAAGTTATATTTTTACTGAAAGTAAGCAAAAATTAAAAATGTTATTAAAATAATATTTGTTAAAATTTAGTTGAAAAGTAAAATTATATAAAAATTATTTATTGAAGAAAGTAAAAATTAATAATGAAAATATAAATTATTTAAAGATAGAAATAAAAATAGAAATATAGATAGAAATAAGGATAGAGAGTGTGGTTTGAGTGAAATTTTTTTAGAGATGAAATCTGAAGGGAATATTGACAGGACCCGCCCCGACTCCTATCTTGAGTACGAGGGAATCTTATGAAAACTCGATCTTTCTAATTGAAATTTGAATCTTCTGGAAAACCTTAAAGAAAATCATATGAATCTCAAGGTGGCTTCTAACAAAGTCTTTAACAATCATTTTGGCTTTTCAAACTTTTCCACCTTGTAATTTAAAAGTGCAATATAAATCTATGGGTTATGGCACATCATAAAATTTAATACAGTTAAAATCAAAAAATTTCTTTCTCTGTGTCGGACTCATCTGCTATATATTTACATATGAGAAAACATATATATATATATATATATACAGTCTTTCTATTATTAGTTCGAATTGATATAAAATATATCAGTTCCTTGCATGTGGGCCATTGGATTTAAAAGATGCTTTGACAAGTGCATGCAGCCAAATCAAAGTATTTAAATCCAATGACCCACATGCAAGGAATTGATATATCTTTTGTCAATTCGAACTGATAATAGAAAAATTGTATATATATATATATATATATATATATATATATATATATATATATATATATATATAATTAACTTGATATATATCTTAAAATATGCACATATGCATAACATGCTTTAATTAAAATCACGAACTACTAATTCTATCATCACATGTGGCCAATCTCATAATACAAAAAAATTTGCACGAACCTGGTGATCACCTGAGAAAAATAGTTTAAAATAAAAGAATGAGCGCTAACGCCCAGTGAGTGAATACAAACTTTACTAACAATAACTATCTCTAAATGTATGTGGACTTACATTCTTTATCTTTTCTATAATCAAATCTCTTTCTGAAACTATTCTTTTCGTACTCATTTAACTTTATATTAGCCAACTAAAATACAATCTGCAATATTCTATAACATTAGAAAACTAATCTGAATCTTTAGTATCCCTTTTTGATTCAATCTAAGCTTTAATCTAAAAATGTATTATAACATATGAGTTGTAGAGCTAATTAAATATATTCTCAGTAAATGAATCACATTTTTCTATAAATACTACATATTATAATAAAACATTTTCTGATTTTATAAAATATAAAAGCATCTCATTTAAGATTTGATAATTTGAAATCTTTCATCTACTGATAATTGCCAGTAATATATATATAATCCAGAAACTGTATACCAAACTAGTACCCAGTGTAAGGTCTAGTTCCAGAAATTTTCCAAGCCCAGAATCTAAGCCTAGACACATGACCCAATACCTAGTTAGATAAGCCCAAGTCCAAGCCGAAGTTAGATTTACCTTGCAATCAAATTAGTTTAAAATACCAAGGGAGACATGTGTCAAGTTTTGGTGATAGGTGGCAAAAGGTGGTGGCAAGTGGCAAAACATATATATATATATATATATATATATATATATATATATATATATATATTTATAGTCTTTCTATTATCAGTTCGAACTGTTATAAAATATATCAGTTCCTTGCATGTGAGTCATTAGATTTGAAAGATGCTTTGACAAGTGCATACAGTCAAGTCAAAGTATTTAAATCCAATGACCCACATGCAATGAACTGATATATTTTTTGTCAGTTCGAACTGACAATAGAAAAATTATATATATATACAGATTTTCTATTATCAGTTCGTCCTGACAATAAATATATTAGGATGAAGAATATGGAACACTAGATTTACATACTTTGACTCAAAGTGTATGCACTTGTCAAAACTTCTCCATAATCTGTGGTCCACATTCTTCGTCTGATATATTTATTGTCAGGATGAACTGACAATAGAAAGACTGATATATATATATATATATACAGATTTTCTATTATCAGTTCGTCCTGACGATAAATATATCAGGACGAAGAATGTGGACCACTATATTTACATATATATATATACACTTTGACTCAAAGTGTATGCACTTGTTAAAATTTCTTCATAATCTGTGGTCCACATTTTTCGTCCTGATATATTTATTGTCAGTTCGACGAACTGACAATAGAAAGACTGTATTTATATATATATAAAAGAAATAGAAAGGAGAAGGTGGGAGAGAAAAACAGAAACAGAGATGAAGATCAGAAGAAAAAAGAAAAAACAGAAATAGAAAGAAAAGAAAGAAGAACTCGGCATGAGAGAGAAGAAAGAGATAGAGTGAGATAGAGAAAAGAAATATTGTGCAGCTGGAGATATGTTTAGTATGGATCTAGAAAGTGACAAATCCAGAGGGGAATCTAGTCCCAGACTAGATTTGAGCACAAGAGTTCTGTGAGTGGTTAGTTTTATTTATTTTTAATTAAGTTAATTATTTCATAATAATGTGTTAGCTTTAATTATTTAGAGAATTATTAGAAATAAATTATTTATTCATTTATTTAGAAAATAGATTTTCATATTATATATGTTTTTAAGAAATGTGTAGATTTCCAGAATCCCGAAATAGATTAAGAATTAAGATTTAGTAAGAAGAATAGTTCACGTATGTTCAGACATATTTCCAGTTATATTTTCAAATTTCCAGATAGATTCCTATATTCCCAGATTTTCAGACAGATTTCTAGATTGTCAGATTTTTTGTCAGATTTATAGATTTTCTAATAGATTTCCAGAAATTCAGATGGATTTCTAGATTTTCAAAAAGTTTTCCAGATTTTCAAATTCAAGTGTTTTATGAGATTTTCAGAAAAGAAAAGAAAAGAAAAGTATTTAGAAAGAATTATATATGTATATTCAGAAAGCTAAAAGAGTTTTAAAAGACTAATCAGATTTTAAGATATTAGATAAGTACCCTCCCAGCAGTTTCAGATTCAAATTATTAGCCTTTGGGGCTGCTCTGCATGTGTATGTGAGATTACTCTGCACGTTCGATCATATATCGGCGTGTATGTGAGATTATATTCAAATTATTAGCTTTTGGTAGACCTAGCAATGGGTCGTGTTATTGCGAATTCGTGTCATTTCGTGTTTTGGGTTGTGTTAAAATTGCTCCACCTGAACCCGACCCGACCCGACCCATTAGCTTAATGGGTTTAAATATACAAACCCAAAACCATTTGTTAAATTAATAGGTAACCCGACCCGGTCCGTTACAAAATATCATATTTGAGATTTATTAAAAAGTTGAAAATAAATAGTATTGAAACATGATCAAACTCATGCATTCAAGTTCACCATAGGCACCTAAAACTAAAAAAAAAAAAAAAAAAAAAATCCACCATAGGCACCAACAATCAATCGAAAACATCTAATTTAAAAAATAAACAAGTCCAAAAAAAAAAAAAAAAAATGAAAATGAAATCTTTCATTAATCTTCCTCTTGAATCTTCAGTATGTTACGATTGAGAATCTCAATCCTCATTTAGACTTAAAAGGTTAAATTACTTGTGTTAGATGTTAAGAAAAGAAGAATTAATATACATTAATAAATCCAATACCTTTGTAAATAAAATCATACCTTTCAATTTTCAATTAAGCATAACAGACTCAGTCCCTTGAGTTGAATTAATAGCAGTCTCGATGTTCAAATTGAAGACATCTTCAATGAGTTCATCCATGTTAATATGAATAAAATATTAATTAGTACGTCCTGACTATACAAATTTTTTTTTTAATAACTTTCATAAACACATTAAAAAAAAAAAATCTTTATATTAATGGGTTATCAAATTAACGGTTTTTTTAAGGGTGAACCCAAAACCGACCCATTATATTTCGTGTCTTAATGGGTTGACCCATTAACAACCTGATCCTATAAACTTGACCCACCAACCCCTATTTTCAAATGGGTTTGGGTCATGTTAATGGGTCGTGTAAAATTTTGTCAGGTTTAGCCTTTGGGCCTGCTCTGCACGTGTATGTGAGATTACTCTGCACGTTCGATTAGATATCGATGTGTATGTGAGATTATATGAGATTACTCCGCACGTTTGATCAAATATCAACGTGTATGTGAGATAATCGCTCTGCACGAGTGATCAGATATCACCGTGTAGGTGAGATGTTTTTTCCCCTGCTCTGCGTGTGCATTGAGATGCTTTACCATGTATGTGAGATATTCCCCTAGGTACTAATTTGGTAAAGAGTTTTCAGATTAAATATATTAATGATTATGATCAGTAAAGAAAAGATTTCAGATTATCAAAATAGATTTTAGATCATCAGATATTTTATATTTTCTAAAATCAGAAAATGTTTTATTATATCATATAGTATTTACAAAAATGTGTTTTATTTACAAAAGATTTTTAATTAGTTCTTAGCTTGTTTTACAGAACAGTTTCAGATTAAATTCTGATTAGTTTTAGGAATGAGATACAAAATTCAAAAAGAGCCATAGAAAAAGAGATACATAATTTAGAAAGAGAATAGATATGTGTTCTACATATTAAGTTTATCCTTAAAAATATAGAATTCAGAAAGAAATTGAGAAAAGTTTTCTATAGCTAAAAATATTTCAGATTATTTTTATTTTTTATTTTATTTTATTTATTTTTGTTGGCTAGCATAAAGTTAAATGAATTACGAGGGCTTTGATCCCTATTGAGTATAGGGTACGTAGATGTTTGAGTTGTAAATCTCAAATTTAAGCCCACCAAAAAAAGAAAAAGATAAGATTTTCACAGGATTCCCTCGTACTTAAGATAGGAGGCGGGGCAGGTCCTGTCACCCAAGGGAATAGAGGCGAAGCCATGACCTTACAGCAGGGTGGGCTAAAAAAAAAAAACTAAGCGAACCTTAGCTACATGTGGAATTTTTTAAAATTTATTTTGTTCTTGGCTTGATATTAAATGTTTTACATCGCAACGACACAACCTACAATAACAATAGGATAGTCAATAAATGAAAAATACATATTTACTATTGAATTGGCTACTACTAAAATTCAACCAAATTCCTATTAAGATTCAATAAAACAAAATTATCCAAGTGTTAATAAAGATGATTTATTTACAATTGAAAGTTGTGTTGAGATAGTAAAATTTCTATTTTGTTTGTATGAAGTGTTTTATTTTGTGTCTAATAGCATTTTGTTTTAGTTAAGATAATTTAGTAAATAAAATTATAAATAAGGTTATTTTCAAAATGGGTAACAATGAGGGCATATTCTGTAATAACTTTACACTTTTTTTTTTCCCAAAAAATCAGCCTAGGCTGCTCCACCTCTGTTGGGGAATATCTCATGTATGTGACAAAGAATCTCCATGCACATGTAGAGTAGAGGGAAACATCTTATATACACGGCGATATTTGATCACCCGTGTAGAGCAATAATCTCACATACACATCGATATCTTATCGAAACGTGTAGAGTAATCTCACGTCGATATCTGATCAAACGTGCAGAGTAGTCTCACATACACGTGCAGAGAAGCCCCAACAGCCCAAAGGCCAATAATCTGAATCTGATACTGCTGGGGAGGGTACATATCTAGAATCTTAAAATCTGAGAAATCTTTGAAAACTATTTGAATAAACTATATATATATCTTGTAAATACTTTTCTGAAATCATAATTAAATACTCTTTTTCTTTACTGAAATTTCTCTAAATAGATATCATAAAAAACTTGAATCTGGAAATCTGAAAATTTGTTTGGAAATACTTGTACATATTCTTTTCATGTTCTCATCTAAAAATAAAATATTTATTCTTTATCTAATTCTCCCTAATAAACTCCGTAAAATCTTGTTCCATAATTTAAGTCTGATTTCTTATAACATGCTTCGTTTTCTTGAAAGAATATATATCTTAACTACTAATCTCTAACATTCAATAATTTAAATCTTAAAATTATATTTAATCATCAGAGAGTCTATTAAGGGCCAGTTTGGTATTACTGTAACTTTTATAATAATCACTGTTAACTGTATTGAAGAAATAATCATCTATTAAGTTAATCAGTAGATGTTTGGTTAATTATATTTTTAAAACTACTGTATAGCTCAAAAACAGTATATATATGTTTGGTAATTTTATTGTAAAAGTGCTGAGATTAGTTACAATGACTAAAATATACATGAGTTTATGACTCTATTTTTTTTTTTCATTAATAATATATATAAACCAATATTTAAGTAGAATATTTAAATTGGAAAAAAAAAAACCCATAAGAACAATTAAAAGATTTTATAAATCAAATCAATATTTAAATATAATATTTAATTTTGAGATGAAATAAGGTATATAAATGATTTTAGCTTGATTTTATAAGTATAATAATTATATTTTAACAGATGTATTAAATGCTGAAATGAATTATTTCATAATTACTTTCAAAAAGTAACCCCCCACTTACTTCTCAAAATCATTGTCAAAATTTGCAAGATTATCAACTAATCACTTTTGGAAGTTTTACCAAACATCATTTTATGTCAAAATTATAAAATAATCTGATTTTAACTTTTTAAATGCAATACCAAACTTGCCCTAACTTAACAAATTGATGAATAAATCATTTGTTTTAAACCAATTCTAAATAATTAACTCTAACATGTAATTCTAAAGCAAATTAACTTAGGGCCAGTTTGGTATTGCTGTAGCTTTTATAATAATCACTGTTAATTGTGCTGAAGAAATAATCAGCTGTGAAATTAATCAGCAGATGTTTGATTAATTATACTTTTAAAACTACTGTATAGCTCAAAAGCAGTATACATATGTTTGGTAATTTTATTGCAAAAGTGCTGAAATTAATTACAATGACTAAAATAGATATGATTTTAGAACATTATTTTATTTTTTAATTAATTATATATATTAAATCAATATTTAAATAGAAAATTTAAATTAGAAAAAAAAAATCCATAAGAATAATAAAAATATTTTTAAAAGATTTTATAAATCAAATCAATATTTAATTAGAATCTTTAATTTTAAGATGAAATAAGGAATATAAATGATTTTAATTTAATTTCATAAGGGTAATAATGATACTTTAAAAGATTCATTAAATGCTAAAATAGATTATTCTATAATCACTTTCAAAAAGTAACCATCCACCTACTTCTCAAAATCACTGTTAAAACTTACTAGATTATCAATTAATCACTTTTGGAAATTTTACCAAACATCATTTTATGTCAAAATTATGAAATAAGCTGATTTTAACTTCTCAAAAGCAATGCCAAACTAGCCTTTAATTATAACTAAGAACTGTCTACTCATTGTACTCCATGCTCAAATCTGTTTTGGGACTGGGTTTCATCTGGATTCATGGATTCACCCTAAAATACATACAACTCAATTTAGGATTTATTGGGAAATATAATAATCTGTCTGTATCACAACTACTATACTAAAATAATCACTTATTTGTATATCTCAGTCCACCAAGTATATTGAACCTTTTTTTCTCCACCTTTTATTTCTCATCTTTCTTTTCTATTTTCTTCCTCATCTTCTATACTTCTCTCCCTCTCTCGGCTACAACCATAGCTGATCTCTTTTCTTTTATTTCTCTTCCTTCTTTCTTATTTTTGTTTAGGGGGAATTGCACAAACATCTCTCGAGATTTGATGAAATTGCACAAATATGGCAGTTTTGGCTATATACACACAAACTTCCCTCAACATTTGAAAATTGTTGCACAAACATCCCCTGCCGTTAAATAAATCCGTTAGTCAATGGTCAACAGTGTAAAAAGTCTAAAATACCCTTTATTTTTATTTTAAATAAACTAAAAAAATTAAAAAATAAGATAAAAAATATTATAAAAAAAAAATATCGATAACATAAATGTATCTTAAATCTGAAACCTGAAAAAAATAAATCATCTTTACAAATAAAAAAATAGTTTTTAAAACAATTTAATAATAAATAATTTTTAAATTTTAAATTTATTTAAAATCAAGGGGGAATTGCACAAACAAATTTTTTTTTTTGAAGATGAATTTTTTTTTCCAACTTTCTGATTTAAGATACATTCATATTTTCTAAAAGATTTTTTAATATTTTTTTATCTTATTTTTGAATTTTTAATAATGTTTAAAATAAAAATATAGGGTATTTTGGATTTTTTACACATTTGACTATTGACTAACAGATCCATCTAACGGTAGGGGATGTTTGTGCAACAATTTTTAAATGTTAAGGGAAGTTTTGGTCAAAACTGTCTTATTCGTGCAATTTTATCAAACCTCAGGGGATGTTTGTGCAATTCCCCTTTTTGTTTATCTCTCAAAACAGCTCTCTTTCTTTTCTCTCTCTCAATTTCTCGGTTCTATCTCTCTCTCTCTTGCCTAGCTTCTTTTTCTTTTCTTTCTTTGCTTTCTATTTTCACGGATTGTCCCTTCTCTCTCCTCATTTTCTTTTATTTTATTTCTTTCTTTTTTTATTATTATTTCCTAATACCTCATGCCACCAACCTCCCAATATCTTGCCACATCCCACATGTCCTGAATTGCTGGCCACTTAATTTTTTATTATTTTTTATTATTCTTTAAATAATATTCTGGTGGGCTTGAAAACCTTTTGGGATGGAATTGGTTTTGGGCTTTGATCTTGAATTAGGTATGGGTTTGGGCCTGGACAACTTTTGGGTTTGATAAACACAAATAGACTTTTGGGCCGTTCATTTGGACTTGGGTATATTTTTGGAGCTGGACTTTACAAATATTTTCTTTTGAAACTCTATTTTAGAGATAGAGATAGAGATAGAGATAGAGATAGAGTTCATAGAGATACTCTTAATGACCACATCATATCATATATTTATTGATTTATTCTATTCAATTTGACAATTTTATGCAGCATAGAAAAACAAAAGGTACAGAATCACTTAATCATTCAATGAAGATCAGGGATGGTGATTAGTGGGGGAGAGAAGAAAAATCTGGTCTTTGGACCACAAGTAGGCCAGTAGGGGCCGCCACAAAAGATCATGCATCCAAATTCCAAAGTTTTATTTTTAACTTTGATTATTATTAATAAAAAACGTTCCTGTGTAGCAATTATTTGGGACAGATACGACTAACCTACATCAATCCAAAAGAAGATTCTTGCATTTATGTTTAAAATTTTATCATTGTCCCTTTTTTTAATCCATAATAAGACGAGTGGGTTTGCGAGTAATTTGAAATTTTGACATTGAACAAGCAACTGCCCAGTTTAAATAATAATAATAAAAAGATATAGGTGCAAGAAAATTCACATAGGAGGGCCAGGAGGCCATGGCGGCAACGGCAAGTGAGAGAGAGAATCCCATGCCATCTCCTCACTTTCAACATATAATTTCCAATGGTCCATTGTCTTGGTGGTTGGAGATTAACTTCAAAATGAAGTTCCACTATTAGGGTTCAAACCCTAGAATTTGTAAATATATGCCTACCTTTGCTCATTAAATAGCAAAGTGTGGGAAGACCCTATCTGGGAGTTGTATTTTCGGGTCTTATTACTTATAAAGTCTAATTTTATCGGATCCCAGCAAACCTCGTATTATTTGCACATCATGTACTAATGTTGATATGTTTTGTAGACTTTTACACTAGTTAGTATAGTGCACACATATTCATCGGATCGGTAGGTGACACTTCTTTGAAAAACATGCCACAATTAAGTAATTCAGTTGAGTTGAAAATCATTTTTTGTGGACTAATTTGCTTCATTTCTTTCTGTAGTAAACGGAGAAAAAAAAAAAAATCGTCAAAATTACACGTGAGACAAATGGAGGCTTTTAATGAACAAACATTGATAGATAGTGTCAGCTGATCCCAGTACAAAACTTGTTAGTATCTTCATGGCCTTCAATAATAACAGAGCTCTCTGTATCTCATCATCACTGCTTTTGATATCCAATTTCTTCTATTCAGTCAATGCAATCGACACAATAACCAGAACCCAGTTCATATCTGATAGTGAAAATGGAACTGGAACAAGCCTTGTCTCATCTGATGGAAACTTCAAACTGGGTTTCTTCAGCCCTGGAAAGTCTCGAGCTCGATACGTTGGGATATGGGTCAATAAAATCTCTGAACATACAGTTGTTTGGGTGGCCAACAGAGAAACTCCAATCAAGAACTCTGATGCAGGAATTTTCAAGATTGGTCAAGATGGAAATCTAGCTGTTTTCGTCGGAAATAAGAGTAGTACTCCTCTTTGGTCTACTAATGTTTCTGCAATGGCGCTGACTCGAACCTCCAGTACTACTGCCAAGCTTTTAGATTCAGGAAATCTGGTTCTTGTAGCTGATAATGATGATCGCAACGAAACTGTCATTTGGCAAAGCTTTGATCATCCTACAGACACGCTTCTACCCGGTATGAAATTCGGATTGAATCGAAAAACTGGCCTCAACCATGTCATAACTTGTTGGAAATCAATTGATGATCCCACACCTGGAGAATTCTCAATTCAGATTGATCCTCGCGGAGCCACTCAGCTGTTTATATACAAGAAATCGGTTCCACACTGGCGTGCTGGACCTTGGAATGGTCGCAACCTGATTGGCTTGCCGGATCCGGATATAGCCACTAGACTCCAGGATGGCCATGACAAGGCTGCGGCTGCTGATTATGATCGGATTGATCTTGTCAATGTCACATTAGTGGATAATGACAACGAAGCCTATATCATATTCCAACCCAAAAAGGGCGCCCTTTTCTCTATAATTCGACTGGAGCCAACGGGAACGTCAAAGAGACTAATCTGGCACGAGAGTCTGAAATGGGTAAACTTTGGGTCAAGCCCTCGCGTCTTTTGTGATGAGTATGCAAGGTGTGGCACAAATGCAATTTGCAACGAGGATACATTGGAGCGATGTGGATGTTTGCCTGGGTTTGAACCAACGTATCCTCAGGATTGGTACCTAAAATGTTTGGAGACAAGGAGGAGGAGGAAGATGCAGCCGGATGAATGTGGCAAGGGTGACGGGGAGGGGTTTGTGAGACTGGAAGCTGTCAAGTTACCGGATGCCCGGAATTCTACTGTTTATGGTAATATGAACTTGAAGGAGTGTGAGAGAGAGTGCTTGAAGAGTTGTGACTGTACAGGGTATGCCATTTTAGATGTAAATGAAGGTGGACAAGGTTGCATAACATGGTATGGTGAGTTATCAGACATGAGACAGTACAGAGATGGACACCATTTTTACCTTAGAGTAGATGCTATGGAGCTAGGTATACATATATTTATCATCTCTTCAAATTTTTTTTTTTTTTTTTTTTTTTTCATTCATATACTTAATTTATAACATATCTTAATTAGGGTTTTAGTTGCCTAGTGAGAGGTTAGTAGTATAGTCAGGTTTGTGGTTAATCCCCTCATGGTTACTCATACAGCCATGTCCATAGTTTCCTGTTTCCCTAAGATATTGTAGAGTTCGGTGGGGACTCTATCTAACCGGGTTCAGGGGATTTCTGGATTTGGGAATTTCCCATAAACATAGTTTTATAGGAATCTTTTTCATACTAAATAGTATTTTCTAACCATATATACCAGGACTGTGTCAACAAAAATGCCTTAATGTTATAATAAAGCCTCATTTCAATCTTTTTCTGTCAAGTTTTCTTATGAATTCTCTTGATTGCATTCACGTACAATTCAACTAAAAAACTAATAATAAGATTCTGAAATCAAGTGAGATTACATGAAATAATGAAAAATCATTAAAAGCATCTCATTCATCCACCTGTTGTAAAACAAAAAACAAATATATCATCTTAGCATCTCATTAATTTTGTGTTTATTTACAGCTGCAAATGCCAGGAAAAACTCCAAACATTTTCTTCCAACAAAGAGTGTGCTTGCATTTATTGTCGTGCCTGTGGCTTCTGAAGTGATTCCCTTAATTTTATGCATCTACTATTGTTGGAACAGGCATGCAAAAAGGAAAGGTAATTCTCAAAACCATTAACAAATTAATATTATAATTTATACATCTCTTAATTGTTCTCAGGTTTATACAGTGCTTGGTCTTAGAAACTAAATTATGGCAGCTTTGCTTTTATGTAAACGTAATGAACTTTTATTTTTTTTATTTTTTTAATCTCGGGTCAGAGATTTGTCACAGCATAACGAGTCGATCAACGGGATAAATTCACAATAATATCTCAATTTCATTATTATTTGGTGGGTACGTTTTTTACAAAAAAAAATTTGGGCTCATATATGATGTTCATGTTCTTTTTTTTTTTTTTTTTTTTTTTTTTTCATCATTTGTAAGAATATTAAATATTTGAAGGGTTATTTATTTATTTATTTTTCAATAATTACAAATAATTAGTCGGTTTGGTGTCGGGATATAACTTGAACCCACAACCTTAAATATGTAGGTTCGAGGGGGTACATACTACTGGATCAACCTAATCTCGTCAAGAAAGTTTGTTTATTCTATCATCTTAGAGTTTCGTTTTAGTTTTTTCTTTTTTTCAAAATAAATCATTTTAAATATATTATTTTTATAGTGTTTAATGAAAATTAATTTTTAAATTATAGAAAATAAGACGAGAATCACGAGATGATGTTGTCTTTGTTGTATGTCCCTAACACCTATCTTGATGTTTGGTTTCAAATTGTGTCATATATATGTGGGCGAATTTTAGGGGAATTTCTTTGATTTATATATAGAGTGGGTCTCTCATAAGGGATCATTTATTTTAATTTCGGTAAGGACCTTAATGGAAATACATCGAGTTTAATGAATTTTGATCTGAATTTTTTTTTTGTAGATGATGAGTTCATTGAAATCTACCTATGAACAAAATTTGAGAATTTTTCGAATACTAGAACTATTTTTCTTGAATTTTCCTATATTGCACCTATTTTCCGATGCCTTCATATTTAACAAAATTTGCATAAATAGTTCTAGTGTTTGGAAAATTCTCAAATTTTGTTAATATGTAAATTTCATTGAACTCATCATCCACAAAGAAATTCAGATTAAAATTCATTAAAATCGATGTGTTTTCATCATGGTCTTTACCGAAATTAAAATAAGGCATCCCTTATGAGAGACTCACTCTTTATATATATATATATATATAAATATAAAATCTTTCTATTATCAGTTTGTCTTGACAATAAATATATCAGGACGAAGAATGTGGACCATAGATTATGGAGAAGTTTTGACAAGTGCATACACTTTGAGTCAAAGTATGTAAATCTAGTGGTCCACATTCTTCGTCCTGATATATTTATTGTCAGGACGAACTGATAATAGAATATATATAGAATATATATATATAAATATAGTCTTTCTATTATCAGTTCGAACTGACAAAAGTTATATTAGTTCCTTGCATGTGGGTCACTAGATTTAAATACTTTGACTGACAAGTGCATATCAGTTCGAACTGATAATAGAATTTCTGTATATATATATATATATATATATAAAAGTGGGCCCCTTCTGTCTGCTGTGAGTTGTTTTTTAAATGTGAATCTTTTTTTTTTTTTTTTTTAAAGAAGAATCTTCTTATTTTTAAAAGGCTGAAACATATGTAAATAGGTTAGTTTTAAATTGAAAATGTCCAATCTTATGTATTCCTTTTTAATTTATAAAATATATTCATTTTAGGATGCATCATGATTCATGAACTATTCTAACATATATATATATATATATATATATATATATATATATATATATATATATATATATATATATATATTTTCTATTATCAGTTCGTTATGATAATAAATATATCATGATGAAGAATATTGATCACTAGATTTACATACTTTAATTCAAAGTGTATGCACTTGTCAAAACTTTTTCATAATCTGTGGTCTACATTCTTCGTCCTGATATATTTATTGTCAGAACGAACCGACAATAGAAAGACTGTATATATATATATATATATATATATATATATATATATATATAGAAAGCTGGTTCATCTCGTCAATATTTAATATTAATATCCAGTTTCTAAAAATCAATTCACATAATTTCTAACAAATGATATTAACCAAGATAATAAATCTTTGGAGCGTGACCCAAGATTACGTCGACAAATATGAGATTATCCTATTAATGAACGTTTTGAAATTCGTTGAGCTTATATTAAAGCCGGTCCATTCCAACCCATTCTTGACCATTATATTTGTTTGGCGTTAATTTAATTTAATTTAATTTTTTTGTCTTGGTACCCCACAGCCGAAATCCTGGCTTCACCCCTATATATATATATATAGCTTATAATTGTTTTTTTAATTATTTTTAAGATCTAATTATTGTGTTATAGTGATTTTAATTTATTTTTATTTTTTAAAAGTAATTTAAAAAAAAAAATTATTTAAAACCAAGACATGATAAGAATTTTTTTTTTATTGAAATCTGGGCTCGGGTTTCATTTAAAAAGGCATTAATCAAAATTTCAATTCAGATTTTGGGCCCAAACCCGTATTTATGTGTGGACTTTGCAAGAATTCGCAGGGCATATTTGTAAATTACTTCTCTTGAAACTCGCACGTCATTATCTCATTGTGACATGCCGGACACGTCATCTGTATATATATATATATATTTTTTTTTTGTTGAGTTTCTCTCACTAGTTTTGTTTCAATGGTGGAAACTGGAAACCCATTTCTGCTCTGTGTTTACTTAATAAAGCTTCTATTTTTATAATCAATTTCTTTTCTTTTTTGTTCTGCAAATGGTGGGTTTCACTTCTTTCACTTCATTCTCTTCTTTATTTGTTTTACATTTTGATTCTGTATTGTTCAATAAATCGGTTCTTTCACAGGGAAGAAGAAACAACAGCGCCGTAAAATGTTACTTTTTGATTCAGAGAGAAGTTTATCAAATTATAGAGACTCTTCTAATGCAAATAGCAGTGCTAGCGAAAGTGGGAATATAGAAATAACATTCTTCGAACTCAATACAGTGATATCGGCAACAGAGAGTTTTTCCTCTGCCAACAAGCTTGGACGAGGAGGGTTTGGTCCAGTTTTCAAGGTAATTAATTTCTCTTCATTTTGAAGTTTCTGGTTTTCATTTTTCATATATTTGAGTGATGGGTATGAAATATTTTGGCAATCAGAGAGATTTTTGATAAGCTTGAGAGAGTTCAGGATTGATGTAAGTGTTGTTTACATTGATTTTTTTCAGGGTCAGTTAGCTAATGGACAGGAGATAGCTGTTAAAAGATTATCGAATGATTCGGGACAAGGTATTGAAGAATTCAAGAATGAAGTCTTGTTAATTGCAAAACTCCAACACAGAAATCTTGTAAGGCTATTGGGTTGTTGCATAGAGAAAGATGAAAAGATGTTAATCTATGAATATCTGCCCAACAAAAGCTTGGACTACTTTATCTTTGGTATGAATTGATTCCTTAATTAATAATTATGCACTTGATATGTGTATGTATTTATAGCTTGTGTTGTGTTGTGATATACCATTCTAATGATACAGATCAATCAAGAAAATTTTTGTTGGACTGGAAATGTAGATTTGAAATAATGCTGGGAATTGCTCGAGGAATCCTTTATCTTCATCAAGATTCCAGGTTAAGAATCATCCATAGAGACCTAAAAGCCGGCAATATCCTTCTAGATGGAGAAATGAAACCCAAAATCTCGGATTTTGGTACTGCAAGAATAGTTGGAGGAGATGAAATTCAAGAAAATACAAAGAGAGTGGTTGGAACATTGTAAGTCACATAAGACATGTTCGACACTAACTTGAATCACTTTTAAATTTGGAGTGTATGTTGTAGCTAAATTCAACATCTATGAAATGCAGTGGTTACATGTCACCGGAGTATGCATTAGGCGGCCTTTTCTCAGTGAAATCAGATATCTTTAGTTTTGGTGTCATACTATTAGAGATCGTAAGTGGGAAAAAGAATTGGGGATTTTACCATGAGAGTTCATCTTCAAATTTGTTGAAATATGTACGTAGTTGACTTGTTGCCACATTTCTGTTTTCTTATTGTGTTTCATTCTTCAACATTGGCTAGAACTTGACATGATTTATTCTGATGTAACATGTTGAAATAAGATATGGGAGCTCTGGAGAGATAATAAGGCCCTGGAGATAGTTGACTCGTGCATTTCTAATTCGTGTCCGGTTCATGATGAAGTTTTGAGGTGCATCCAAGTCGGGCTCTTGTGTGTGCAAGACGATGCAAGAGATAGGCCAACCATGTCAACTGTTGTTTTTATGTTATGCAATGAAGCAACACTTCCTTGTCCAAAGCAATCTACATTTTCTTTCAGGCGGAGGAATGCACCAGAGTCATCTACCAAAGGCACAAATTGTTCCACAAATGAGGTGACAATTACAACACTTAATGCTCGATGAATTTGTTAGGTTCTGTAAACATATTTGTATGAATTGTAGTTACAGCCTTTTGAATTATGGATTAACGTTTGCAGTGTCATGGATTAAGATTGGCCTGCACTTTAAAAGAATCAAAGCAAACTCTGCATAAAAAAAAAAAAACTTCAAATCTTAGCTTTTACTTAAATCAATGTAGATTGTAGATTGAGGCACAATTGACATGTTTAGCTGTCAAAAAGCTAAAGAGTTCGTGTGATAAAATTTTATTATATAGAGCCTTGAACATGACAAGTCTTTAACCTGAGAAAAAAAAATGCATTATAGAAATACATTGGAAATAAAATTGCACATGAGCAAATGCAGCACCTGCCATTAAGGCTGGTTAGTGCCTAGACAGCTGAAGTGGCTGCCTTAGTCCCCACCTAAAATTAAGGTCCCAAATTCTATCCATTACTTATTTTATAATTTATTAAGAAGCTAAAAAGGGAAGGCAAAACGATCAATTTTGGGAAAATTGCGAGGTATTATTGGGGGTAAATTAAACCCTCGGTACCTTCTGTAGGACTCGTCGATACGGTTCTAAAAATATATTATAGGTCCAAAACGGATATCGTTTTACCCTCCAAAGATGCTCCCAAAATGTCCTACATCAATATATTTTTAGAATCAAATTTTCATATTAAAAGCTTTCCCATTTCAAAGCTACTTTTAAAAATCTCAATCATTTTATTTATTTATCAAATAAACTCTTTCCAAAATTCACATAATAATGTTCTATTCAAAATTATTTGGTCAACCGTTAAAAAGCTATTTATATTCATAGTCAAACCTAAGTGACGTGTAAGATTCATGAAACTTCTTTGACAATTTGATGATTCGTGTATGCCACTGAACACACGACCACTTACTTGGCAATTTCCATTGACTAGAATACTTTTTTTTGTTGACCCTTACATTTCCATTAATCGATTGCACAGCTGGTTTTGTTGACCCTTACTTTCTTTCATTCATATACCGGAGAAAAAACGTCGAGATTACATGAAAAAAATTCCTGCTTTCAAGTTATTTTCTACTTTCGTTTTTTAACCGAGATTCTTCCATTCTTCTTTTGTTTTTATTTTTATTTTTAATTAAAAGTCAATTTCATACCTCCACAAATAACACGTTTTTGACATTTTTGATTCCGTGTATGGCTGAAAATTCCTGCTAGCAACCAATGAATTACGTTAGCTTGTTGACTCTTACTAATTGAAAACAAAATAATGTCGAAATCACATGAAACAAGTGGATACTATTGCTGGATGCTCATAGGAGTTGTCACAGATACGGCACGTCCGAGAAACACAGTCCAAACACTTATCTTCATGGGTTGTAATAGAGCTCTCTGTATCTCGGTACTGTTTGTGACATTCGATCTCTTCGGTTCACTTCATGCATTGGAGACAATAACTGGAACCCAGTTCTTAGCTGATGATGAAAACAGAAGCCTTGTATCATCTGATGGAAACTTCAAACTGGGGTTCTTCAGCCCTGCCAAGTCTCAAGCTCGTTATGTTGGAATATGGTTCAATAAAATCTCAGAACAAACGGTTGTTTGGGTCGCCAACAGAGAAACTCCAATTAGGAACTCTTCAGGTATTTTCAAGATCGGTGGAGATGGAAATCTTGCAGTTTTTTGTTGTAATCAGAGCAGTCCTCTTTGGTCTACCAATGTTTCAGTGCCTGCACAAACCTCTGCTGCCAAGCTCTTAGATTCAGGAAATCTGGTTCTGGTAGCAAAAGAGACTATTATATGGCAGAGCTTTGATTATCCTACAGACACACTTCTTGCTGGCATGAAATTTGGATACAACCGAAAAACTGGCCTCAACCGTATTCTAACTTCATGGAAGTCTATTGATGATCCCACGCCTGGGGAATTCTCTTTAGGTTATGATCTTCACAGCATAACTCAGATCTTTATGTACAAGAACTCAGTTCCACACTGGCGTAGTGGCCCTTGGAATGGTCGCCTGTTTAATGGCTTGCCAGACATCGGAAGCCGCAAAGATTATTTCTCTGACCAGAATGGTTTTATCAATATCACATTTGTGAGAAATGACAATGAAATCTATACTAAATTTTCACCGAAAAAGGTTGATGTTTTCTCCATAATTGTTCTGGAGTCGATAGGAGTTGTGAATAGACTAATCTGGCATGAGAGCCAAAGATGGGTAAAACTCCAGGTCATTCTCCAGGGCATGTGTGATGAGTACATGCAATGTGGTGCAAACGCAATTTGCAATGAGGAGACGTTGGCACATTGTGCATGCCTGCCCGGGTTTGAAAGGTTGTATCCTCAGGACTGGTACCTAAAATGTCAGGAAACAAAGAAGGAAGCTTGTGGCAAAGGAGACGGGGAGGGTTTTGTGAGACTGGAAGGTGTGAAATTTCCAGATGCCAGAAATTCTACTCTTTATAGTAACATGAGCTTAGAGGAATGTGAGAGAGAGTGCTTGAAGAGTTGCAAGTGTACAGGTTATGCTAATGTATATGTCGATGAAATGGGACGAGATTGCATAGCATGGTATGGTGAGTTACGAGACATGAGACGCTATAAAAGTGGACAGGATTTTTACCTAAGAGTAAATGCTGTGGAGCTAGGTATGTACCGTCTCTTTTTCCATAATAATGGCCTCAAATCTATGTTGTATGATATATTATTCAATAGGTTTCATTACAACAGTAGGTTGACACTACCAGTTTTGTCATCTGTCAGCAGCAAAAAGTTCTTATAAATTAAGATCATCATTTTCAAATTTCTTGAGCCTGAAAGAAATCTTAAATTTGCAGCTGCGGATGCCCAGAAAAACGCAAAAGTCCACCTTCTAGCAACAAAAAGTACACTTGTATTTATTATTGTTCCTCTTGTTGTTGAAACACTTCTGGCAGCCCTGTGTTTTTACTACTTGTGGAGAAGGAATGCGAAGAGGAATAAAGGTAATTAAAAGGACACATGTTATTGTGACTAAAGATGGGCATTTATCCCCGGATACCCAAATTCCTACTTCACCATCCCCATTTGGGGGAAACTTTTGGGAAAAAATGGGGAAATGGGTGGGGATGGGGATGATTGTCATCCCCAAATTTAGTTTCTCTCCCAAGTTTTGTTTCAACGGTGGAAACCCATTTCTGCTCTGTGTTAAAGCTTCTATTTTTATTATCAAATTCTTCTCTTTTTTAAATGGTGGGTTTCACAGCTTCACTTCCTTTTCTTCTACAAATTTATTTGTTATACATTTTGATTATGTATTTTTCAATAATAAATCGGTTACTTCACAGGGAAGAAGAAACAACAGCACCGTCAAATGTTACTTTTTGATTCAGAGAGAAGTTTGTCTAATAACAGAGACTCTTCCAATGCAAATAGCAGTGCTAGCGAAAGTGGGAATATAGAAATAACATTCTTCGAACTCAAGACAGTGATTGCTGCAACAGAGAATTTTTCCTCTGCCAACAAGCTTGGACGAGGAGGGTTTGGTCCGGTTTTCAAGGTAATTAATTTCTCTTCATTTTGAAGTTTCTGGTTTACATTTTTCATATATTTGAGTGATGGGTAAATATTTTGGCAATCAGAGAGACTTTTGATAAGCTTGAGAGGTGAGAATTGATATGAGTGTTATTTACATTGATTTTTCAGGGTCAGTTAGCTAATGGACATGAGATAGCTATTAAAAGATTATCGAGTAATTCGGGACAAGGTATCGAAGAATTCAAGAATGAAGTCTTGTTAATTGCTAAACTTCAACACAGAAATCTTGTTAGGCTCTTGGGTTGTTGCATAGAGAAAGATGAAAAGATGTTAATCTATGAATTTATGCCCAACAAAAGCTTGGACTACTTTATCTTTGGTATGAATTGATTCCTCAATTAATAATTATGCACTTGATATGTATATTTATTAGCTTGTGTTGTGTGTTTATTGTTTCTATTATATGTGATATACCATTCTAATGAAGCAGATCTATCAAGAAAATTGTTGCTGGATTGGATAAAGCGCTTTGAAATAATTTTGGGAATTGCTCGAGGAATTCTTTATCTTTATCAAGATTCCAGGTTAAGAATCGTTCATAGAGACCTAAAAACGAGCAATATCCTTCTAGATGGAGAAATGAAACCCAAAATCTCAGATTTTGGTACTGCAAGGATAGTTGGAGGAGATGAAATTCAAGAAAATACAAAGAGAGTGGTTGGAACATTGTAAGTCACATAAGACATGAATGTTGAAAACAAGCATTTAAATTAGGAGTATATGTTGTAGCTAAATTCTTTAATGTCTATGAAATGCAGTGGTTACATGTCACCAGAGTATGCATTAGGTGGCCTCTTCTCAGTGAAATCAGACGTCTTTAGCTTTGGAGTCATTCTATTAGAGATCATAAGTGGGAAAAAGAATTGGGGGTTTTACCATGAGAGTTCATCGTCAAATTTGTTAAAATATGTATGTTTTAGACACGTTTTTGTTCTCTTCGATCTTGTGTTCCATTCTTCAACATTGGCCAAAACTTGACATGATTTATTCTGATGTAACATGTTGAAATAAGATATGGGAGCTCTGGAGAGACAATATGGCCTTGGAGATAGTTGACTCATGCATTGCTCATTCTTGTCCGGTTCATGAAGTTTTGAGGTTCATCCAAGTCGGGCTCCTGTGCGTGCAAGACGATGCAAGAGATAGGCCAACCATGTCAACTGTTGTTTTTATGTTATGCAATGAAGCAACACTTCCTTGTCCAAAGCAATCTACATTTTCTTTCAGGCGGAGGAATGCACCAGAGTCATCTACCAAAGGCACAAATTGTTCCACAAATGACGTGACAATTACAACACTTAATGCTCGATGAATTTGTTAGGTTCTGTAAACATATTTGTATGAATTGTAGTTACAGCCTTTTGAATTATGGATTAACGTTTGCAGTGTCATGCTAATTTTTGGATTACTTTGTACAAATTGTTCCGCTAATGAGGTGACAATTACAACACTTGATGCTCGATGAATTTGTAGTTATAGCCTTTTGAATTATGGATTAACGTTGTCATGCTAATTTTTGAATTACTATTATTGTAATAAAATCATGATATGTACTTCAATCAGTTCATAAAAAAAAAAAAAAAAAAAACTCATGTGGAGATTTTCTTATTGTATAATAAGAAAGAAGAGAAGTTGTATATTACATACTAGAAGATTGGCCTGCACTTTAAAAGAATCAAAGCAAACTCCGCATAAAAAAAAATAAAAAAAATTCAAATGTTAGCTTTTACTTGAATCGATGTAGATTGAGGCACAATTGCAATGTTTATCTGTCAAAAAGCTAAAGAGTTCGTGTGATAAAATTTTATTATATAGCCATGAACATGATAAGTCTTTAACCTGAGAAAAAAAAAATGCATTATAGAAATACATTGGAAATAAAATTGCACATGATCCCATCAGATTTACATACAAGCCTTTGATCCCAACTGAACTACATTTAATCAGAGAAAAATCTCACTAAATGCAACTGCCAACTGCCATTAAGGCTGGTTAGTGCCTAGACAGCTGAAGTGGCTGCCTAAGTCCCCCACCTAAAATGAAGGTCCCAAATTCTATCCATTACTTATTTTATAATTAATTAAGAAGCTAAAAACGGAAGGCAAAACAATCGATTTTGGGAAAATTGTGAGGTATTATGGGGGTAAATTAAACACTCGGTACCTTCTGTAGGACTCGTCGATACGGTTCCAAAAATATATTATAGGTCCAAAACGGATATCGTTTTACCCTCCAAAGAGGCTCCCAAAATGTCCTACATCATTATATTTATAGAATCAAATTTTCATATTAAAAGCTTTCTCATTTCAAAGCTACTTTTAAAAATCTCAATCATTTTATTTATTTATCAAATAAACTCTTTCCAAAATTCACATAATAATGTTCTATTCAAAATTATTTGGTCAACCGTTAAAAAGCTATTTATATTCATAGTCAAACCTAAGTGATGCGTAACAGTGTATGAACACAACCATTAATTTCATTCAATCTATAAGTGACACTTCTTTGACAATTGATGATTCCGTGTATGCCACTTATTTACTTGGCAATTTCCATTGACTAGAATACTTTTTTTTTGTTGACCCTTACATTTCCTTTGGGTGCACAGTGTTTTTGTTGACCCTTACTTTCTTTCATTCATATACCGGAGAAAAAACGTTGAAATTACATGAAAAAAATGGCTTGCGTTAACAGATAATGACACATCCCATATCTTCATGGGGTGCAATAGAGCTCTTCTGTTCTCAGCACTGTTTGTTATATCAGAACTCTTCTGTTCATTTCATAGCTGATAGTGAAAATGGAAGCCTTGTATCATCTGATGGAAACTTCAAACTGGGATTCTTCAGCCCCGGCAAGTCTCAGGCTCGTTATGTTGGTATATGGCTCAACAAAATCTCAGAACAAACAGTCGTTTGGGTCGCCAACAGAGGAACTCCAATTAAGAACTCTTCTGGGATTTTCAAGATTGGTGGAGGCGGGAATCTTGCAGTTTTTTTTGGCAATGATAGCATTTCTCTTTGGTCTACCAATGTTTCGGTGCCAACATACACCTCCACTGCCAAACTGTTGGATTAAGGAAATCTGGTTCTGGTAGCTAAGAAACCATTATATGGCAAAGCTTTGATTTATTGATTATCCTATAGACACGATACTTCCTAGTATGAGGTTTGGATTGAACTGGAAAACTGACCTCAACCATATCCTAACTTCATGGAAGTCAACTGATGATCCAACGCCTGGAGAATTCTCCCTAAGGCTTGACCCTCACGGCATACCTCAGTTTTTTTTTGTACAGAAGCTCCGGTCCGGTGGCCCTTGGAATGGTCACAACCTTAATGGTATACCAAATGTAGTCACCAGACGCAAAGGCCACAAGGCTGATTACTCTGATCAGATTGATCTTGTCAATTACACATTTGTCAACAATGAAAATGAAAGCTATTATACATTTTCATCGAAGAATGGCCCCTTTTTCTCTATACTTGTGCTGGAGCCAATGGGAACCTTGAGGAGATTAATATGGCACCAGAGCGACGAATGGTCGAAATTCTGGATGGCACCACAGGACTTGTGCGATGAGTATAATCAATGTGGTGCAAATCAAATTTGCAACAATGAGAATTCCGTGCATTGTGCATGCCTGCCCGGTTTTCAACCATCATATCCTCAGGACCTGTTCCTAAAATGTTCAGGAACAAGAAAAACGGATGGCTGCGGCAAGGGTGATGGGGAGGGGTTTGTGAGACTGGAAGCTGTCAAGTTACCGGATGCCAGAAATTCTACTCTTTATAGTGATATAAACTTGAAGGAGTGTGAGAGAGAGTGCTTGAAGAGTTGTAACTGTATGGGGTATGCTATTTTAGATGTTACCGGAAGTGAACAAGGCTGCATAACATGGTATGATAAGTTAAGAGACATAAGACTCTATAAAGAAGGACAAGACTTTTACCTGAGAGTTGATGCTGTGGAGCTAGGTATAAATATAAATATATGCTATTAAATTTTTCATTTTATATGCTACATTGATTAGTTTTATTGAACCTGATCGACCTGACAGAATAGACTCAGGTTTTTTGTTTTCAGGGTGATTTGAATAACTAATCTGAATGAAAACTTTTGCTTTCCAGCTGCAGATGCCCGGAAAAACTCAAAACACTTTCTAGCAACAAAAAGTACACTTGCTTTTATTATTGTGCCCGTTGTTGTGGAAATGCTTCTGGCAGCCGTGTGCTTTTACTACTTGTGGAGGAGGCAAGTGAAGAGGAAAGGTGATTGAAAGTACAAATTTACTATACATCTTAATCAATTGTAGAATACTGAACGATTAATTGCTCATTCTTCTGTATGTGTAAATAAATTTCTTTATACAGGGCAGAAGCAGAAAAAACAGCTTGGTCAAAGTTTATATTTGGATTCGGCAAGAAGTTCGTCTACCCACAAGAACTCTCCTAACAGCAGTGGTCAAAGTGAGAATATAGAATTGACATTGTTTGAGCTAAGTACTGTGATAGCTGCAACAAACCATTTTTCCTCTGCTAATAAGCTTGGACGAGGAGGCTTTGGCCCTGTTTATAAGGTAATTTCTCTTTATTTTGGAGATGGGACAACGCTTTCCAGAAAAATATATTCTCTGTCATAGAAATTATCTGGTGCGGGATCTCACTAGAATAAACGGTAGAATCTCGCACCTGAAACCCTGCTCTTAATCTATATGAGATTGGAGTATTCAAATTCTAGAGCTGCTGTCAAAAGCGCAAGAAGCAAAAAGCATGTTGAAAGCAATGTTGATAATGAAAAATTTGGTGAACTAATATAAGTAAAATTCTAATTGATTTTTCAGGGTCAATTACCTGATGGACAAGAGATAGCTGTCAAAAGATTATCAAAGAATTCAGGACAAGGGATCCTGGAATTCAAAAATGAGGTCTTATTGATTGCAAAACTTCAACATAGAAATCTTGTAAGGCTCTTGGGTTATTGTACAGAGAAAGATGAGAAGATGTTAATCTATGAATTTATGCCTAACAAAAGCTTGAATTACTTCATTTTCGGTATGTTTACTCCTTATTTTTGCACTTGTGTGTGTGTATTGCTTGTGTGTCTAATCTAATATTTATTATATGAGATACAATGTAACTAATGCAGATCAATCAAGAAAGCTATTGTTGGATTGGAAAACGCGTTTTGATATAATTTTAGGAATTGCAAGAGGAATCCTTTATCTTCATCAAGATTCCAGATTAAGAATTATCCATAGAGACCTAAAAGCTAGTAATATTCTTTTAGATGGAGAGATGCAACCCAAAATCTCAGATTTCGGTACTGCAAGATTATTTAGAGGGGATCAAACCCAGGGAAATACAAAAAGAGTTGTTGGAACTTAGTAAGTCAACTCAAAACATGGTGAATGCCAAATTAATTTATTTTCCTTATTGTATGTATATATGATTATTAAATTGCTTACTGTATCTTCATAGCATATAAATGAAATGGATCTCTAGTCATTAATATCGATGGTTTGCAGTGGTTATATGTCATTAGAATATGCACTAGACGGCGTCTTCTCAATGAAATCAGACGTTTTCAGTTTTGGAGTCATACTATTAGAAATCATAAGTGGCAAGAAGAATAGGGGATTTTTCCATGATGATCCATATTCAAATTTGATACAATATGTAAGTTGCAGCTTAGTCTTTTGTGTTCATGTTCTATTCATCAAACGTTGGCTTGAAACTAACATTTTTTTTTTTTTTTTTGTATTCTCATAATCTCATGTAATGCTGGAAATAAGACATGGGAACTTTGGAGAGATGGTAAGGCCCCGGAGATAGTAGACTCGTGCATTACTGATTCCTGTTCTTCAAATGAACTTCTGAGGTGCATCCAGGTCGGGCTCTTATGCGTGCAAGATAATGCGAGAGACAGGCCAAGCATGTCGACTGTAGTTTTTATGTTATGCAATGAAACAATGCTTCCTTCTCCCAAGAAATCTACATTTGCTATCAGGAAGAATGAACCTGATTCATCTACTACAGGAACAAAGTGTTCCATTAATGAGGTGACGATTACAACGTTTAACGTTCGATGAATTTGTCAAGTGTCCCCAAGGTGTTGTATCAAGTACTGTTATTATATTTTGAGAAGATGAATGATTAGATTTTTTTTTGTAAAATCTATTGTACCGAAAACCAGAATCATAATTAATTTATCATCTGTACTAATCAAATTGACTTAAGCTCATAGTACATTGTTGTGCTAAATTTTGAAAATATTTTACTCACAAACACATGAGTCTATTGTAAAATAGACTATGTGGAGTACTAGGTCGATTCCACGAGAATTAATGAAAAACTGATCTAATTCTAAATTTAAATTTAATCATAACCTAGTTAACAAAAAGTGATCAATTAAAACTGAAATTAAACTGAGAACTAATAGCAAATAGAATTGAAAACAATCAATTAAAGAATACTAAGGTTTCGGAATCCATCATTGTGTAATTTCATAGCTTCCTGATAATTTATTAATTCTCCAAATTAGAGTGACAATTTATTATCTACCCATTAATTTAACAATAAGCACATTAATCAAAATCTTAAGTTGGTTTTCCTTCGCTTCAAAATATAATCCTTAAGCATTCTATGTATCCAAATTAATGAAAAACAAAGAATCAAAAGAATTATAATTAACATTACGAAACCAAGCATTGATTAAAATATATAGCTAACTATCAAAAATAAATGATATTAAAGATGAAAGGGTTTTATATTTCAAAATCAATTGAAGGGAAAACCATAAACAGTGAAGAATGATATTTGGTAATTAATAAATATATCTAGAAATTATTCCAAAACACAGAGTTTCATCGTCTACCCTAATACAAAGAAAACTAGAGAAACATTAAAATTAAAATAGCAATAGAACCCGGAAGATGCATTGGAGCTCCGTCTTCAAAGTCGGAATTCTTCTTCACGGACCAAAGCTCTTCACGCCACCTCCCACGAACCAGCCTCCAATTCGGGGCACAAGGGGGTAGCTTTTATAATTCTTCTAGGTCAGTCCCTTCCAAGTCAAATAGGAAAGCCTTCCAAGTCAAAAACTTTATGACCAAGTTATGTAAATGTGGAATTGTGGTTCACAATTGCACAATTGGCAATTGCACACCTTCTTTATTATTTTTTTCATTCTTTGATTTGGGCCTTTGACTTATTGTCAACTTGTGATCCACCAATGGCTTGATTTGAACTTTTCTTAGACTTTTGATTTGGGCTTGGGTCTTGGGCTTTAGCCTTCAAATATTCACACAATTGAAATAAGGCCACATCTTATTCATTATTTTTCAAGTTCCATTCTATTTGACCTAAAACACAAAAATAATTCTAATTAAACCACAATAAATAAATCAAGGGTTATAAAAATGATATAAAATATGTCCATATATAATCTTATTTTTGTTTTCCTAGTATTGATATCGTATCGTCTGTTTCAAGTTATTTTCTTCTTTTGTTTTTTAACCAAGATTCAATGAATGTCAAAATGTCAAAATTTCTGATGTTATTGATTACGTGTATGGCTGAAAATTTCTGCTAGCAATCAATGAATTAGATTAGCTTGTTGACTATTACTAATTGGAAAAAAAAATGTCAAAATTAATCAAGTGAAACAAGTGGATACTATTACAGTATTACTGGATACTCATAGAAGTTGTCACATCCGAGAAACACAGTCCAAACTCTTATCTTCGCGGGTTGTAAATGTTAGGAAAAAATCACTTTCCTACGCTACGCTGAATCATTGCCGGATAGTCTACAAACAAACACTAGCAAAGAAAAGAATAAGATGGCAGAAAATAAAACAATCCAATCATACAAACAACACAAGAAATTTACGTGGAAAACCAGGAATAGGGAAAAACCACGGCTGTCAGGACGACAAGAGAAAGTTTCCACTATGTAGTAAATTGTTACAACTACACAATCATGCTTCTTTCTCTAAAATATCCCAAACCCAAATACATCCATTTCCACTCTCTTGAAAACTCTCTAGAGTTTGCTACTTTGGCACACCTTACACAATGGATACAAGAGGTATTTATAGTAAGGCAATGGCAACCAACACATCAATGACAACCTACCACATTAATGGCACACAACCACATCAATGGCAACCAACACATTAATGACAAGCTACCACATCAATGACATCCAACCACATCAATAACAACTACCATATTTATGGCAACCAACCACATCAAATGCACCCACTACATTTATGGTAACCAACCATATCAATGGCACCCATTACATTTATGGTAACCATCCACATCAATCATACCAACTGTAATAATGGTGTCAACTAATGTCAAGTCATGATTTGTGGCTTCACCACCTCAACAGGAAATTCGAGCCATACCCAAAAGTAAAATAGAGCTCTCTGTTTCTCGGTACTGTTTCTGACATTCAATCTCTTTGGTTCACTTCATGCAACCGTTAAAAAACTTTTTATACTCATTAATTTTCTATTCAAAATTATTACCATTAATTTCATTCAATCTATAAGTGGAACTATGACAATTGATGATTCCGTGTGTGTATGAACACACAACCACTTATTTACTTGGTAATTTCCATTGACTAGAATGCCTATTTTTGTTGACCCTTACTTTCTTTCATTCATAAACTAGAGAAAAAACGTCGAAATTACATGAAGAAAATTCCTGAAGCTGATGCTCATAAAGAATGTTAACAGATAATGACACATCCCAGTAACAAAGTCCAAACACTTATCTTCACGGGGTGTAATAGAGCTAGACGTATCTCAGCACTCTTCTGTTCATTTCATGCATTAGACACAATAACTGGAACCAAGAGCCAATTTCATTTTCCCCTCCATTAGTAACACTTTTTTTTGACATTATTGATTCCGTGGCCAAAAATTTCAGCTAGCAACCAATGAATCACGTTAGCTTGTTGACTCTTACTAATTGAAAACAAAATAATGTCGAAATCACATGACACAAAGTGGATACTATTGCTGGATGCTCATAGAAGTTGTCACAGATACTGGCACATCCGAGAAACACAATCCAAACACTTATCTTCATGGGGAGTTATAGAGCTCTGTGTATCTTGGTACTGTTTGTGATATTCGATCTCTTCGGTTCACTTCATGCATTAGAGACAATAACTGGAACCCAGTTCATAGCTGATGATGAAAACGGAAGCCTTGTATCGTCTGATGGAAACTTCAAACTGGGGTTCTTCAGCCCTGCCAAGTCTCAAGCTGGTTACATTGGAATATGGGAAAATGGGTGAGTATGGGGATGATTTTCATCCCAAATTGGAATGGGGATGGGGATGGAGGAGGTCCCTCAATCCCCATTTCCCCATTTTCCTTAAACCTTATATATATATATATATATATATATTTCTTAATTTTTTTTTATTTGTATTTGAATTTATAATGAATTGTTTTTTTTTTTAGTATGTAACTTTTAGTAAAATAGAGGAAATGTGGAAATGGGGGATGGAAAAACGGAGAAAACATAGAAATGGGGATGGGGATACCTCCCCCATAAACTTCCAAGAAGGATTTGGGAAATGGGGATGAGGATGGGGACCTCTATCCATCCATATTTCCCAAATGCCCATCCCTAATTGTGAGTGGACTTTGTAAGCATTCGCAAGGCATATTTGTAAATTACTTCTCTTATAATTATGTCATCGTGACGTGACCAGCAAGTCAGCTGTAGATATTTTTTTTTTTTTGAGTTTCTCTCACCAGTTTTGTTTCGATGGTGGAAACCCATTTCTGCTCTGTGTTAAAGCTTCTATTTGTATTATCAAATTCTTCTCTTTTTGGTTCTATAAATGGTGGGTTTCACAGCTTCACTTCCTTTTCTTGTACAAATTTATTTGTTTTACATTTTGATTATGTATTCTTCAATAATAAATCGGTTATAGAGTTTGTCTAATTATAGAGTTTCTTCCAATGCAAATAGCAGTGCTATCGAAAGTGGGAAAATAGAAATAACATTCTTCGAATTGAATACAGTGATTGCTGCAACAGAGAATTTTTCCTCTGCCTACAAGCTTGGACGAGGAGGGTTTGGTCCAGTTTTCAAGGTGATTACTTTCTCTTCCTTTTAAAGTTTCTGGTTTACATTTTTCATTTATTTGAGTGATGGGTATGAAATATTTTGGCAATCAGAGAGATTTTTGATAAGCTTGAGAGGTGAGAATTGATATGAGTGTTATTTACATTGATTTTTCAGGGTCAGTTAGCTAATGTGTAATAGCCAAGGCCCACCAAGTAGATATTGTTCGATTTGGGCTTCACGCACCCGTCCTTCACCCTCACGGATTTGCTTTTGGATCATGGGCTTCACGCAAGCATCCTTCACCCATGGCCCAAAACGCGTCTACTTAGTTAGGAGAGACCAAGGCTTAAACAAACCATGGACCTTACTCGTAGATATGTGGGATGTGACAATCTACCCCCCTTCGGACCTCACGTCCTCGTGAGGGTCCAAACACAATCACAAATCCACATCCACACCAGGTAATGAGCCTACTTTGATACCATTTGTAACAGCCTAAGCCCACCAAGTAGATATTATCCGCTTTGGGCTTCATGCACCCCGTCCTTCACCCTCACGGATTTGCTTTTGGATCATGGGCTTCACGCAAGAATCCTTCACGCAACAAAAGCTTGGACTACTTTTTCTTTGGTATGAATTGATTCCTTAATTAATAATTATGCACTTGATATGTATATTTATTAGCTTGTGTTGTGTGTTTATTGTTTCTTTTATATGTGATATGATATACCATTCTAATGAAGCAGATCAATCAAGAAAATTGTTGTTGGATTGGACAAAGTGCTTTGAAATAATTTTGGGAATTGCTCGAGGAATCATTTATCTTCATCAAGATTCCAGGTTAAAAATCGTCCATAGAGACCTAAAAGTGAGCAATATCCTTCTAGATGGAGAAATGAAACCCAAAATCTCAGATTTTGGTACTGTAAGGATAGTTGGAGGAGACGAAATTCAAGAAAATACAAAGAGAGTGGTTGGAACATTGTAAGTCACATAAGACATGAATACTGAAAACAAGCATTTAAATTAGGAGTATATATGTAGCTAAATTCTTTAATGTCTATGAAATACAGTGGTTACATGTCACCAGAGTATGGATTAGGCGGCCTCTTCTCAGTGAAATCAGACGTCTTTAGCTTCGGAGTCATTCTATTAGAGATCTTAAGTGGGAAAAAGAATAGGAGGTTTTACCATGACTAGAATTCTTTTTTTTGACTAGAATATTTACTTTTTTTTTTTTTTACCCTTACATTTCCATTAATCGATTGCACAGCTGGTTTTGTTGACCCTTACTTTCTTTCATTCATACACCGGATGAGAAAAAACGTCGAAATTACATGAAAAAAATTCCTGAAGCTGGATGCTCATAAAGATTGTTAACAGATAATGACACATCCCAGTATCTTCATGGGTTGTAATAGAGCTCTATGTATCTCAGCACTGTTTGTTATATCAGAACTCTTCTGTTCATTTCATGCATTAGACACAATGACTGGAACCCAGTTCATAGTTGATAGTGAAAATGGAAGCCTTGTATCATCTGATGGAAACTTCAAACTGGGATTCTTCAGCCCCGGCAAGTCTCAGGCTCGTTATGTCGGTATATGGCTCAACAAAATCTCAGAACAAACGGTTGTTTGGGTTGCCAACAGAGGAACTCCAATTAAGAGCTCTGCTGGCATTTTCAAGATTGGTGGAGATGGAAATCTTGCAGTTCTTTGTGGCAATGAGAGCAGTCCTCTTTGGTCTACCAATGTTTCGGTGCCTGCACAAACCTCCGCTGCCAAGCTCTTAAATTCAGGAAATCTGGTTCTGGTAGCAAAAGAGACTATTATATGGCAGAGCTTTGATTATCCTACGGACACAATTCTTCCTAGTATGAAATTTGGAGGGAACCGGAAAACTGGCCTCAACCTTATTCTAACCTCATGGATGTCAATTGATGATCCAACGCCTGGGGAATTCTCTGCAGGGTTTGACCTTCACAGCATACCTCAGTTATTTACGTACAAGAACTCAGTTCCACGCTGGCGTAGTGGCCCTTGGAATGGTCGCACCCTGAATGGCTTGCCTGAAGTCGGAGGCCACAAAGATTATTTCTCTGACCAGATTGATCTTGTCAATGTCACATTTGTAAGCAATGACAATGAAATCTATTTTATTTATTCACCGAAAAAGGGTGATGTTTTCTCCATAACTGTTCTGGATACAATGGGACTTCTAAAAAGACTAATCTGGGACGAGAGCCAGAGATGGGTAAAAGTCCAGGTCGTGCTCCAGGACTTGTGTGATGAGTACATGCGATGTGGTGCAAACGCAGTTTGCAATGAGGAGACGTTGGCACATTGTGCATGCCTGCCCGGGTTTGAAAGGTTGTATCCTCAGGACTTGTACCTAAAATGTCAGGAAACAAGGAAGAAAGCCTGTGGCAAAGGAGACGGCGAGGGTTTTGTGAGACTGGAAGGTGTGAAGTTTCCAGATGCCAGAAATTCTACTCTTTATAGTAACATGAGCTTAGAGGAGTGTGAGAGAGAGTGCTTGAAGAGTTGCAAATGTACAGGGTATGCTAATGTATATGTCGATGAAGTGGGACGAGATTGCATAGCATGGTATGGTGAGTTACGAGACATGAGACGCTATAAAAGTGAACAGGATTTTTACCTAAGAGTAGATGCTATGGAGCTAGGTATGTACTGTCTCTCTTTCCATAATAGTGGCCTAAATTATATGTTGTATGATATATTATTCAATAGGTTTCATAACAGCAGGTTGACACCACAAGTTTTGTCATCTGTCAGCAGCAAAAGGTTCTTATAAATTAAAATCATCAGTTTCAAATTTCTTGAGGCTTAAAGAAATTTTAAATTTGCAGTTGCGGATGCCCAGAAAAACACAAAAGTACACGTTATAGCAACAAAAAGTACGCTTGTATTTATTATTGTTCCCCTCGTTGTTGAAACACTTCTGGCAGCCCTGTGTTTTTACTACTTGTGGAGAAGGAATGCGAAGAGGAATAAAGGTGATTCAAAGGACTCATATATAACTCTACATCTTAATCTATTGAGGTGAAACTAAAGTCTTGTTTGATCTTCACTAGTTGCTAAAACTCATCAGTCTACCTTTACTACATTGGTGCATTTCATTTTCCATATGTTGAATGATTTCTAATTCATAAAAAACAACTTAATACAGGGCAGAAGCAGAAACAACAACTTCATCGAAACAAGTTAGTTTTGGATTCGGCAAGAAGTTTGTCTCCTAATAGCAGTGGTGAAAGTGGGAGTACAGAATTGACATTGTTCGAACTAAGTACTGTTACAGCTGCAACAGATCATTTTTCTTCTGCTAATAAGCTCGGACGAGGAGGCTTTGGCACAGTTTACAAGGTAAATTCTCTTTATTTCTTAATTGAGACAAGTTTTCCACTGCAATATGTTGATACCAAAAATAGTCCAATGATCATGATTTGTTTTGATGTGGGAAAGAACTCTTTGTCGTTGTCCTCAAACCTTGCTCGAGATTCAAGACAAGTTTTCCATTTCTCTTTTTTGCAGGAACCAACTACTTCTAACACTACCTAAACTTCGATTAAGACTTCATCTTGAATCTTGAGCAAGGTTTGAGGACAACGACAAAGGATTCGTTCCCACATCAAAACAAATATTGATCGTTGTACTAGTTTTGGTATCAACACAATAGATAATTTTGTTGCATTTGTGTTCTGCCCTTGGCCCTTCCAACAAAAAGCATTCTATATGTCATCTATGTGAAGGACAATGTTACTCTTAATCAATATGAGGTTTTAGTATTCAATTTGATTTTTCAGGGTCAATTACCTAATGGACAAGAGATTGCTGTCAAAAGATTATCAACGAATTCGGGACAAGGAATCCTGGAATTCAAAAATGAGGTCTTAGTGATTGCAAAACTTCAACATAGAAATCTTGTTAGACTCTTGGGTTATTGTATAGAGAAAGAGGAGAAGCTTTTAATCTATGAATTCATGCCTAACAAAAGCTTGGACTACTTCATTTTTGGTATGGTTAGTCCTTATTAGTTTTTCAATTTTTGTCTCGTATTGCCTTTTTTTTTTATAGATGTCTGTATTGCTTTTGTGTCTACTCTAATATTTATTTTATGTGATATGTTGGAATTGAAGCAGATCAATCACGAAAGCAGTTGTTGGATTGGAAAACACGGTTTGATATAATTTTAGGAATTGCTCGAGGGATCCTTTATCTTCATCAAGATTCCAGATTAAAAATTATCCATAGGGACTTAAAAGTTAGTAATATTCTTCTAGATGGAGAGATGAAACCCAAAATTTCAGATTTTGGTACTGCAAGAATATTTGCAGCGGATGAAACCCAAGCGAATACAAAAAGAGTTGTTGGAACTTAGTAAGTCAACGCAAAACATAGTAAATATGAAATTAACTTATTTTCCTTATTGTGCCAAAGTTTTTAATATATTACTAACAATATCTTCATAACATGAAGTGGTTATATGTCACTAGAGTATGCACTAGATGGCATTTTCTCTATGAAATCAGACGTTTTCAGTTTTGGAGTCATACTATTAGAGATCATTAGTGGCAAGAAGAACAGGGGTTTTTTCCCTGACGATCCATACTCAAATTTGATACAATATGTAAGTTATTGCCTATCTTTTTTGTGTGAGTATATGTTTGTTCCATTCATCAGTCTTGGCTTGAACTTACATTGATCATTTATATTCTCATGTAATGCTGGAAATAAGATGTGGGAACTCTGGAGAGATGGAAAGGCCCTGGAGATAGTTGACTCATGCATAAATGATTCATGTCCTGCAAATGAAGTTATGAGGTGCATCCATGTCGGGCTCTTATGCGTGCAAGATAACACGAAAGATAGGCCAAGCATGTCGAATGTAGTTTTTATGTTAAGGAATGAAACAATACTTCCTTCTCCTAAGAAATCTTCATTTCCTGTCAGGAATAGTGAACCAGATTCATCGATTGCAGGAACGAAGTGTTCCATTAATGATGCGACAAATACAACATTTGACGGTAGATGAATTCGTTAGGTTTCCCCATGGTGTTGTATGAAAATGCAGTTAACATATTTGTACATGAATTAAACCTTCTTAAATCACATCATCACACGCCTTTTCATGTAGACTTGTATTGTTTATAAATTATATGAAATCTTTGAATTACACATACACATATATTATATATATATTGACAGTATCTATCTATTTACCAGGTATCTTTTGAAGTTTTTGCCATTGTTAGAATTCCAACCGCTGACTTGGGAGTTTAGATTTTAAAGTTTGCGAGATTAAGTGTTTGAGCAACTGTTCTTGTATAGCTTACACAAGTCAATATCCTGAGAGTAATTATGGGATCGAATGCTTGACTTATCACGGGGACTTGATGGATACAAGAACGTTTACAAATGCTGGACAAGATTTATTTATTCGTGTCAATGCAGCTGAGTTAGGTATCTATCTAATTAATTTCAAGGAAAATTGTCTCAAATAACCTAAACAAAGTATTCAATTTTTTCATGTTTGTGACCATTCATTATAATTTACTTTCACTCTATCGCCATTAATTACAATACTACCCTTTTATCATGTTCTTCCTCTTACTATCATTTATCTCCTCTATCACTTTTCCCTCAAACCTATTCTTAGTTCCAACAATTATTTGTTAAATTTCCTGTTTTTTGTCATGAAATTGATGTTATTTTAAAAGGAAATCGCAAAGTCACAAAGATTTGGGAAGAATTTTTTGAAATTTCAAGTTTGTACTTCAATTTCTCCGGAAAACTTCAAAATTTGTAAATCTTCAATTTCAATAGTATTATTGTGTTTGTTAGATGATATTCTTGATGGATCTTTGTTATTTTGAAGAAATGCTGAAGTTGTTTTTGGTGAAAATGGAAGAAAAATCGATTTCAGACGAAAAAATTCAAACACGCAGTATTTCATGTTAAACGTGAAATAAATGGGGTAATTCACGTTTAACGTAAAATACAGCTTGATTTTGTGATATCATGTCATATTTCACGTTAAACATGAAACATTCCCATGAAACATATGGAAACGTATGCTTCATGTTTCAGATGTTTCATGTTAAACATGAAACATGACTGATGTTTCATGTTTAATGTGAAACTTCTAGAAGTCTTGAATTTTGGTCTCTTCCTCTCTTTCTCTTCTTCTTCGCCGAGATCTTTTCCTCTCTTCAACTCCGAGCACGTAGCCATCACTTCGAGCACATCATCGGCACTCTGGTTGCCGGTAACCTCTTCCTCCAATGTAACTTCTCTCTCTCTCTCTCTCTCTCTCTCTCTCTCTCTCTCCAGTTTCTTTCACACACTATTTAGGTTTTTTTTAAACAAGGGTAGTTTAGACTTTGTACCTCAACATGGTTAAAAACATGAAAAACATTACATATTGATTAAAAATGATGTCTAATACTTTGATTAGGGTACTTTTGCAAATGCCCATGAATTTCATTGCAACAAACTTATTTATTATTAGTTGGCCTTTGTTTTTCAATTTATATAGAGAAAATTTACAGGTGTGCGATTTTTGGTACGAAATCCCCAATAGCTACAGGCAGGGGCAGACCACCATGGAGGCTAGTGGATATGGTCCCCCGGCCATTGACAAAAATTATTTAAAAACTTTTTTTAAAAAATTAGTATTTTACATTTTAGTTTTATAAATTTTAAGCTTTTATCATTTGGCCCCCAAACTCCAGACTTCCAGTTCCGCCACCGGCTACAAGTAGTAATTTAATGAGAAAATGAATTGAAATAGCACTCTTTACTTCTTTGTTTTTGAGACTAGCACTAACTTAATAACTTAAGTTTAAATAACCAAAGTTTGATTTGAGACAAAAATGGTCTCACTTTGTTCTTTCATCTATAAAAAAAAAATTCTCACAAATTTGAGATTATTTTACAAATTCGAGACTTACTATGACAAATTTGAGACTTATTTGTAAATTTGAGACTTATTTGAATAAATTCGAGACTTACAAGACAAAATAAGAAATTTTTGTTAGGTCATCTTCTTCATCATGATGGAGATCTGTTCGACCTCTATCAATGGTGAAGCCTAGGAACTGTCGGCACCGGTTGACTCTGGAAATAGTTAGATCTGGAATATCAGACAACGCTGAGTTCGCTAGTGCGATCAGTTTCGTCGAATTGGTGAAGAATCATAGTAGATCTGATGATGAATGTTCACAAACAGTTTGGGTTTGACTTCGTTTCTCTCTCACACAGCTCAAATCTAAAAGTGGACATTTCGGTTAAAACGGTTGTCACTCGACGAACGTTTTCCCGGTGGTTTTGTTGGTCAACTCACCGATGATGATGTCAGCAAAGGCAGCTCCATTGATTTTTTTTTTTTTTTTGAACAGCTTCATAATATTGAACAAAGAACGAAGGCAAGAGCCCTACAAAAAGAGCCAGAGCACAAGCTGGCAAAACAACAGGAGGCCCCAGAACAAGAGAGTCTCATTAAGAGTACCTCTTTTCTCCCTCCCTCTTGTTTTGATTCTAATACCAGAACTCAGACCTTCATCAGGATCACTGGATTGGAGGCCCAATGGAATAATTGGGAGGTGGGTTCACACAGACACGGCTGTGGACCACTCCCCTAACATTGCCTTCAGCTTGAGAGCCCAAATGGGAAGACTGGGCTGGCCCGCTTTCAACTCTTAACTGGGCCGCATGACCATCTAGATTGGCCTTGTCTGAGACCTATCCACCACTATTTAGCCTTTTAGAACATTTACCCTTAAACTTATGAGAATTATAAAAGACCCCATTTTGAAGGAGTAAACTAACGAGGAGGAGCTTCACTCGCTTCACTCTTTACTTCCCCAAATGGTTCCCTTCTTTTATCAATGACCAGCTTGGCGTTACCATAATTGCTCATTCCATTTCTGACTTTGTAAGTCCTACACCAGGCTGCCTTACCCTTGTCTGAAGAGTGTTTACCAAAAATTGATCGGTCCACAACCACACGGTTTGACTCTCGCAAGTGTACGAGGTCGGTGTGTAATACAATGGCCGAGTAGGGATCGTTCCCACGAGGACTAAGGATTGATTACTGGCTTTTATCGATTTATATACTATTTGAACAATTAAAATTGAATATTTTTAGATTTCTAACACTAAATTGATTTCTATGAAAGCAAGTAAACACCAACCACAACTAAGATGAATGTGATAGTATAAGGAAAATGTGCTAGAACTTGAATCCACCTCACCTTTCTAATATGACTCTTGACTTACCTAATCTCTCAATTGTGCAAGTATGGATTATAGGTTCATATTCCCTCAAATCAACCTCTAATCTCTCTCGATGTCTTAGAGATTGTATCCAACATATAAAATATGCATGAACTCATTAAGATTAATGGAATACATACATGAACCCTATAAGCTAGCCTAGTGCATCTCTCACTTTCTAGTCATTTATATTGAATGTTTTGCTTATCTATTGATCATTCAACAAGGTAGCAAATCAAGGCAAAAGCATTAAGCATACAAAACATTCATATAACCATACAAGCACTTGTAGAGAAACTAAGTAGTCATTATCAATGAATCAAGGGTTTGGTTTCATCTTGTTCTAGCACAAGGATATTTAGCTCATATTACACATTAAAACCATACAAAATATCAAATGAGCATAAACCATAACAAATACAAGAAGAGAAAGAAGAGTTATAGAAGTAAACTAGGATGATGATCTCCTTCTTGCAATGCTTGGTCTCCAATGGTTCCCTTCCTTTAGAATCAACTCCTCCAAGCTCCAAAGATGATGAATAAGCTTCAAACTTGAGAGAAAAGGGAGTGTTTTTTGCTGGAACAAGCTGTGGTCGGACTTGGTTGGTAGTGTGTGAATGAATGGGAGCCTTCTTCCCACATGCCTCATATCTCTCCCAAAAGACAAAAATCCCCTCCTATTAATTGAAGAGGGCTCACCAAGATTTCCAATCATCACCATCCTCTCTCACAGCCCACATAAAATCTCAGACAAAGTCTGAAAAATCCAAGCTTAGTGGCTCAAGAAATCTTCGTGAAAAGACAGAAATGGTCACCTGACGAGCTAAATCTGCGCCCTGTTTTGCGCCCTGTTTTGCGCCCAAGGGCGCAGAAATGGGAAATAGGGAACTTCTGACTAGGAATCGGCGCCCTTGTTTTGCGGTCCATGGCCGCCGATTAGGGCGCCAAATTGAGGCGAGAAAGGGTGACATTCTGGTCCCTTTCTGCGACCTGTTTTGCTGCCCCTTAACGCCGAAATGGGGCGCAGAACACCAAGATTCTGAATTTGCGCTTTGGCCCCAATATTTCCATCTTTTTGCAATTACGCCCCTGATCTGGAAAAATTTCTGAAACACTTATTTTTAGCCGTTAAAAACCCGGTTTACCCGGAAAACAAGCATAAAAGATACAAATAAGGGGGAACACTTCACGAATAAATAAGAGTTATCAACACCCCCAAACTTATCTTTTACTCGTCCCGAGCAAACCGAAACAAAGAAAAACCTACAACAACTAAAATCAAATCAAATAAAAAACAACGCATTTATGCTGAGCCAAAAGAAAATAAATGAGATGCAACAATGAGTGTAACCAAGAGTGGGCAACCGAAAATAATGCTAAGACCACTGAGACAAGGCAAGGATTCCAAAAGCCAAGGCGCTACAACAAGAGAGATTGCAATTCCATACTTAATAGTGAACTAAACTTTAAAAGCATCGAACACAAGAGTCGTAAGATAGCATTTCGCTTCGACTCTAAACCTCTCCGGATACTCTCTTATTTTCACCACTCAGAACCTAGGCTCACTCAACAAACTCATGCGATTGGAAGTTATGCACAAAGAGATTATCAAATTACATGCATGATATTTCTCAAAAGACCGCAAGAGATAGAACGCAAAAAGGACCACAAGAACAGAATCAAACATTAAGAACGGGGCAAAACAATCAAGAATACCTTGTAAGCAAGCAAAATCCCTCATCAAGATCAATTAGGACTTCTTTTTAAGCACAAGCGAGGCGATGGTAAATTCGGCGATGGAGAGGCTAGGCGGATATAGTATTTTGGGGAGGCAAACGATTATGATAAAGATCTTCACATTACATACTTCTTCTCCTTTTGAATGAGAGTTTTAGGCACTAAATCTTATTCCACAACTATTTACATATAAACAACATTTATTCTCTTTTTTTTTTTTTTTTTTTTTTTTTAGAAACTAAATAGTAACTTTACACCATTTACACATTTGGCCTAAAAACAAACTCTTTTTTCAATCTAAACTCTTTGAGCTTACTTCTCAATGATCTCTAACTATAATCGTCGCCAAGGGTTGGTTTAGTGTTTAGGTGATATGTGGTGATGTATTTATGGGATGAGAGGGTATAGTGATTGGTTTTATAGTGTGGGTTATCAATGATAGATCATTAAAGCATTCACACACAAGGGTAAGGGATTGTGTTTGGGCCATTTTTAAGTGACTAACACAAACATTGCCTACGTCATCTCTTGAGGCACGAACTAAGCAAGCAAACAAGGCGGAACTAAGATGATGCCCTTAAATGGATGTTCTTTAATGCCCAATGCAAGGAGTGAGGTCCTTCAAAAATTTATGCTCAAATATCTAAAAGAAGAGTGTTTAAGAATAAGAAATGAAATTCACACTCATAAGGACGCAATTTAAGGCTCTGGCCTCACACGGGTAGTCTCTACTAATGATCAAGACATCTTAAGCGCGATACCCCATTTGCTAAGACACATTAAAGTCTGGCAAGATGTGTGCAAGCAATGTGGTGCAGCTTTGACTAAAGCTACCCAAGCCCAGACTCAGTGAATCAAAGCATATAATGAAAACCGACCCACAGAACATCTCACAAGCATCTCAACAAAAGAATGTTTGAAAATTTTGAAAAAATGGCTCATTTTAGCAGAATTTTTTATTCCGAATTTTTATTCCAAGGCCGTACCCCCAAACTTAAACTAAACTTTGTCCTCAAAGTTTGCACAATTTTAGAAAATCGGACAGAGTTTCATTTAACTAAGGGACTACCACCAAATGCCTGCACGAGAGATCACACAAGCACAAAAAAGAATATTTCCAACCGCAAAATATCCAACTAACTAAATAAAATAAAATCCCCAAAAGGTTTAAAATAACTAGCTAAAAGCAACTCTAGAAATAAACCGCAAAAGCAATGCAAAGCAAAATTCATAACTAGAATCCTAAGATAACAAAAATCCGCAAATAACAAAATAAAGTATTTATCAACCAAAAAGTGATAGGACAGCCCCTGAATGGCTTGGATAAGATGCCCTCCTAGCCATCATGCCCTGAACTTGGCCCTGCTCCACCATGACGCTCTGCGGCACTCAAGTAGCTGTCTCGGATAGCTTTTGTCAAATCAGCTATCCCTTGCTCAAGCGTGGTCTGTCTCTGCTCCAATACAGTTTGCCTCCCCGCCAAAGTGGTCTGCCCCTGCAAAATCTCATCCACCCAACCCGACCTACGGTCCCCTGCTGGAACTGCACCAGGGTCTTCTTCAGCAGCCCCTGAATCCTCCTCAGCAGCACGGGCAGCAGCATCTCTCCTCTGCCTCTTCCTGGTGGCAACTGCCCGAAGACCGATCTCATGCCTCTGAGCAGAAATATCATTGAATGTCCTGGAGTTCAAGGGCCCATCCATCTGTGCAATTCGGTCCCTCTCCTCAGGAATCAGGCCAGCCTGCTCACAGAAGTACGTGACCAGAGCAGGGAAAGGCAGGACCAACTTGTCAGCACTTGTAGCCCGGATCATAGCTCGCCTAATTAGCTTTCCTATATCTAATCTCTCATGGTGCTTGATACAATAGAGGAGTTTGGCAAGCTCAAAAACTGTGATGGTAATCTGCATAGAGGGCTTCACCGAAACTGACAAGAATATCACCCAAAAAGCCCAAATCAGCTCCAAATCATGCTGAAGCAACTGGTTATCCTTGTCATCCCATGGCTTCACCACATGTGGCATACGCAGCTCCGCAGCAAGCTCTAGATTGTACCTTCTGAAAATGCCAAGATTGGGAACTCCGGAATCTAAATCACTGTGGTTCTGGGTACCGTAGTACACGTTGATGTCTTGGGCACTGAATCCTACATCAACTCCCCTTACTTTCACCGGAACACCCCTCTCAAACTCCTTGGGATCCATAGCTGCATAGAACTCACGAACCAGCCTTTCATTGATTCGATGAGCGGTGGTCACAAACTGACGCCAACCCAGAGCCTCCACCTGACTTGGGACCTCGGATTCAATCAGGTTGTTGAGGTCGATGTTCCTCTCGCTCAAAATGGCTCTGCCCAAATTTACCTCTAACCGACCCCGATAATTCGAGTGGCGGACCCCGTTGCTTGAACCACTGGCGGAAACACCCTTGCCTTTTTGCTTTCTGCTGGCTCGAGGCATGCTTGAGTCAACCTATGGGTTCCTGCAAACAAAAGATATATATATCCAAGCATATTTCCACACCAAAAATCACCACCCTTAGTCTATACCAATAAAACTAAAATAGAAAATAAAATTAAATCTACATGCATAAGCAAATAAACTGAAATTACCACGAAATTAACTAAAAATCATCAAATCATAATCCAAAAACTAAATACAATTCACACAACTAGCTAAAAGAAAAAAAAAGCATCCGAAAATAAAAGAAAAAGAAGAATTTCCAAGCATCCAAACATGCAATTCGAATTTGGCTCACAATATACTCTAAAATCATACAAAGATTCAAGAAGAGATGAAATTAACCCAAGAGCCATAATTCAAACTACCAAAATAGCAAAACCCATGTTGTTCACGCACATCTCACAACAAAAATGCAAAACCCCTTTAAGAGATTTGAAAACTATGCCCTAACTCCATGAAAGTAAGTTTGCACAAGAAAAATTTGAGAATAGAGAGATGAAGAACGAATTCGTGCAAGAAAAATGAAGATTGAGGAGGAGATTACCTTGATTTGGCGCGAATGGAGGAGGAGAACACCTAGGAGAGGAGAGGATTCTGATTTGGAGAAAGTTAAGGCACTTACCTGATATGTGCAGCAGCCCTCGTTTTTGTGCAGAAAACGCACCGTTTTGCGCCCTTGTTTAGCGCCCTTGCCCGCCGAATAGGGCACAAAAATGCCCTTTTATTTAAACGGTGCGTTTTGGCAGAGGAAAATTCTGCGCCCCTTTTTGCTTTTAGTGACCGCCGAATAGGGCGCAGAAAGGGACCAGAATGTCCCAAAAACTTCTGCGCCCCTGAAAAATGCGGACCGTGGCCGCCGATTTCCCCTGCACCCTGATTTTTTCAGTTTTCTTCTCCCAATTTCACCCAATTTCACCCATAACCAATGCATTACATGGGCTCACCAACAAAAACAGCCTGGAAACATAAAAACAAACAACTAAGAAGAAAATCAATCCTACCCAAAGCAAAATGCAAGAAAACATAAAAGAAAACAAAAATTGAAAATTTCAAACTAGTAGCTAGCTATGTACAAAGTAACACTCCCCTCTCATTGGCTCGGATCATAGAGGAGGATCACTTCCCTGCAGTCCTCCATCCCTTGCTCCCAATATAGCTTCAACCGTTGCCCGTTCACCTTGAAGCTTTCCTTGGCATCGTTCTCAATTTCCACGGCCCCGTACGGAAAGACTTTTTTCACTGTAAACGGTCCGGTCCACCTGCTCTTAAGCTTTCCAGGGAATAATCTCAACCTTGAGTTGAACAAAAGGACTCTATTGCCAACCTTGAGCTCTTTGTAGGCTAACCTCTTGTTATGCCACCTTTTTGTCTTTTCTTTGTAAATTCTCGAGCTCTCATAAGCTTCAAGCCGAATCTCCTCCAATTCATTGAGTTGCAGCAGCCTTTTTTCACCGGCTTCTTTCATTTCAAAATTCAAGGCTTTAATTGCCCACCAAGCCTTGTGCTCTAACTCAAAAGGGAGATGGCATGCTTTCCCATAGACAAGCCGAAATGGAGACATGCCTATGGGAGTCTTGTATGCGGTGCGATACGCCCACAATGCATCCTCCAACTTGAGGGCCCAATCTTTCCTCTTGATCCCCACTGTTTTTTCAAGAATTCCTTTGAGCTCTCGGTTTGAGATTTCGACTTGGCCATTTGCTTGCGGATGGTAGGGGGTGGTGATTTTGTGCTTCACCCCGTACTTTTTCAACAATGCTTCAAATCTCCTATTGCAAAAATGGGATCCCCCATCACTCACAATGGCTCTTGGTGTCCCAAATCTTGTGAAAATATTTCTCTTCAAGAACTTGGTGACTTCATTAGCTCCACACGTTTTGGTGGGTATGGCTTCCACCCATTTGGACACATAGTCTACGGCCACCGAAATGTGTCTATTCCCACAAGACATTGGAAACGGACCCATAAAGTCCACTCCCCATACATCAAATACCTCTACCTCAAGCATTACATGCATTGGCATTTAATCCCTTTTTGTCATGTTTCCGGTTCTTTGACACCGGTCACATGACTCTACATAGCTTCGAGAATCTCTGAAAAGTGTAGGCCACCAAAAACCTAATTGTAGGACTTTTCTTGCTATCCTTGATGCACCGAAATGGCCTTCACACTCTTTCGAGTGGCAATGACTCAAAATCTCTTCCATCTCATCATCGGGCACACACCGCCGGATGATCCCATCACCACAAACTCTGAATAACAGTGGTTCATCCTAAAAGTAATGCTTCAAATCTGCAAAGAACTTCCTTTTCTGATGATGATTCAACTCCATTGGTACTACATTGCTCACCAAGAAGTTCACAAAGTCGGCAAACCAAGGAACTTGACTCATCTCAATTACAAACAGCTGCTCATCTGGAAAGTTCTCATTTATAGGCACATCAACCGCTTCTCCATCTCTTTCCAACCTTGAGAGGTGGTCGGCAACTAGGTTCTCAGTTCCCTTTTTGTCCTTGATCTCCAAATCGAATTCTTGAAGCAATAGGACCCATCTTATCAATCTTGGCTTGGCGTCTTTCTTGGCCATCAAATACTTGATTGCCGAATGATCCATGTAGACTATCACCTTGGATCCCACTAGATATGACCGGAACTTATCAAAGGCAAATACTATGGCTAGCAACTCTTTTTCTGTTGTGGCATAATTGATTTGAGCATCATTCAAAGTTTGACTAGCATAATAGATGACATGTAAACGCTTCTCCTTCCGTTGACCCAATACGGCGCCCACTGCATAGTCACTTGCGTCACACATAAGTTCAAACGGCAAATTCCAATCCGGAGAGGAATGATGGGAGCCGAAGTCAACTCCTTCTTTAACAACTCAAAAGCCCTCAAGCACTCCTCATCAAACACAAATGGGACATCTTTCATGAGCAAAGAACAAAGTGGCTTCGTAATCTTGGAGAAGTCTTTTATGAACCTTCGGTAGAAACCCGCATGCCCCAAAAAACTTCTAACTCCCCTAACCGAGAGTGGTGGAGGAAGTTTCTCTATCACTTCAATCTTGGCCCTATCAACCTCAATTCCCTTTTCAGAAATCCTATGGCCTAGCACTATGCCTTCTTTCACCATAAAATGGCATTTTTCCCAATTCAAAACCAAGTTTGTATCTTCACACCGTTGAAGCACCAAACTCAAATTGTGAAGGCACCCGTCAAAAGAGGACCCAAAAACTGAAAAGTCGTCCATGAATACCTCAATGAACTTCTCAACCATGTCGGAGAAAATGGCCATCATACACCTTTGAAAGGTGGCCGGAGCATTACACAAACCAAAAGGCATCCTCCTATAAGCAAACGTCCCATAGGGACATGTGAAAGTAGTTTTCTCTTGGTCTTCCGGATCTATAGCAATCTGATTATAACCCGAATACCCATCTAGGAAGCAGTGGTAGTTATGACCGGCTAGGCGCTCCAACATTTGGTCAATGAACGGCAATGGGAAATGGTCCTTCCTTGTGGCGGCATTGAGCTTCCTATAGTCTATACATACTCTCCACCCGGTCACTGTCCTTGTTGGAATGAGCTCATTGTTTTCATTTGGGACCACGGTTATCCCACCTTTCTTTGGCACACATTGCACCGGGCTCACCCATGAGCTATCCGAAATTGGGTAAATAATACCCGCATCAAGTAACTTCAAAATCTCAGCTCTCACTACTTCCTTCATGTTCGGGTTTAGTCTTCTTTGGTGCTCAATTGATGGCTTGAAATCATCCTCCATGAGTATCTTGTGCATGCATATTGATTGGCTTAGACCTTTGATGTCGGATATGGTCCATCCAATCGCCCTTATGTGCTTTCTCAACACTCTCACTAACTTATCTTCCTCAAGCTTGGACAAGGATGATGAAATTATGACCGGGAAGGTTGATGCCTCTCCAAGAAATGCATACCGCAAGTTTGAAGGCAATTGCTTCAACTCTAGAACGGGAGGTTTCTCTATGGATGGTGGAAGTCTTGGTTTTCCTTCACCTAACTCTTCAAAGTGCCACCTCTTTCTAAAGTTTGCCAAAGGAAAGGTGTCCAAGTACAAAGCATGCTCGGCCACTTCACTATCTTCATCTTCTTTGGTTGCACTTTCTATAATGCAAGCTTGCAAAGGGTCTTTCGGATGTGATTTCTTGAAGAATTCTTCTACTAGAGGCTCAAATACCTCTACTCTCATGCAATTCTCAACATCCGCCGGTTTCTTCATGGCCTTGGACATGTGGAAGACTACTTGATCATCACCAACTCTCAAAGTCATTTTGTCTTCCCTCACATCAATAAGTGCCCCTGCAGTCTTCAAAAATGGCATCCCCAAAAGGAGTGGAATATCCACATCTTCTTCCATTTCAAGGATCACAAAGTCTACCGGAAAATATAGATTCTCCACCTTCACTAGCACATCCTCCATAACTCCTCTTGGATGCTTGATGGATCTATCCGCAAGTTGGAGGGTCACATTGGTGGGCTTCACCTCTCCCACACCAAGCTTCTCAAACACCGAGAATGGCATCAAGTTGATGCTGGCTCCCGAATCAATAAGTGCTCTACTGAAATTTGAAGTACCAATAGTGCAAGGAATAGTAAACTTGCCCGGATCTTTTAGCTTGGGAGGAAGCTTGTTTTGCAAGATTGCACTGCACTCCTCTGTTAAGGCCACTGTCTCAAACTCCTCTAGCTTCCTCTTGTTTGAAAGAAGCTTCTTTAGGAACTTCACATAGGTGGGCATTTGAGCTAAGGCCTCCGCAAAAGGTATGTTGATGTGTAGTTTCTTGAACACTTCTAAGAACTTGGCAAAACTTTGAGCTTCCTTGTACTTCTTTAGTCTTTGTGGGTATGGAATTGGTGGAACAAATGCTTTAACTTGTGAAGGTAGTGGTGTATCATTTGATGATGTGGGGTGTGCACTAGCTTGCTTTTCTTTCTCAACAACTTCTTCTTCAACACTCTTCTCAACCTTCTCATCAACTTTCTCATCAACTTCAAGTTCAACTTCCTCTTCAACTACAACTCCTTGCTTCCCTCCAAAACCTCTTGGTAACTCGACCTCTTTTCCGCTCCTCAAAGTAATGGCTTTACATTGTTCTTTTGGATTTATGATTGTGTCACTAGGCAAGGTCCCTTGTTGTCTTGCTTGGGCACCTCTTGCTAGTTGACCCACTTGTACTTCAAGGTTTTGTATGGCGGCTTGGGAATGTTGAGCAAGTTGGTCTATTTTTGTGTCAAGCTTCTTTAGGGCTGCATCTTGAACTTCCATACGGTTGTCCATTCTTCCCATGTACTTGGTAAACATATCCTCAAGAGATGGTTTCTTCTCCGCTTGATTATTGATGAATTGGTTTTGGAAGCCCGGATTTTGACGGTTATAGGCTTGAGGTTGTTGTTGTTGGACTTGAAAGCCGGGAGGTTGTCTTTGGTTGATGGGTTATGGTGGTTGGAGGGTATTGGAAGTATCTTTCCACGAGGGTAAGGGATTTTGTCTCCATGGTTGGTTATATGTGTTTTGGTATGGGTTATTTTGAGGGTTTTGGTTAGGATAATTTCTATTGTAGTTCACAAATGCCACTTGGTCAATGGATGCGGGATTGGCAAGGTCACATTCTAGGCTTCCATGAGATCCAAAACACAACTCACAACATGCAACATTGGCTTGACTTGATGAAGCTCCCATTCTACTCACTTGCTTGGTCAATGCTTCAACTTGAGCCTTCAATGCGGTGACGTCATTCACTTCAATCATCCCCGGGGCTTTCCTAATTTGTCTATCATTCCCCCAATGACTATTGGTGGAAGAAAGTTCCTCCAATATACTCCAAGCTGCATCCTCTGACTTTTTCATGAGAGAACCACCGACCGCTGCATCTATCAATGTTCTTGTGGCATTACTAATGCCGGCATAGAACGACTCTACAAGTTGCCACTTCATCAATCCATGGTGCGGACATTTCCTCACAAGGTCCTTGAATCTATCCCATGCATCATATAGACTCTCACTTTCAAATTGGGCAAAGTTGGTGATCACATTTCTGAGGCGAGCCGCTCTCCCAGGTGGAAAGTACTTGTTAAGAAACTCTTGTGCTAGCTGCTCAAATGTGGCAATGGAGTTCGCAGGTAGTCTTTGAAGCCACCCTCTAGCATCACCGGTTAAGGAGAACGGAAACAACTTTAGCTTGATAAAGTTATCTGAGACTCCATTGAATCTAAATGTCTCACAAATGTCATTGAAACTCTGTAAGTGGACATTCGGATCTTCATGAGCATTTCCTGCAAACTGAACTGTGGCGGCTATCATTGAAATCAAACCCGGTCTGATCTCAAAATTGTTTGCATTTGCCGTCGGTCTTTGAATTGAGGACAGATTTATATTCACCCTCGACATGAAGTGGTCTTGCAAGACCCTTTCATCCGTCACATTGGCACCATCATCAGCGGGATTGGGAATAGGAACGGGATTTGGATTAGGAACGGGGCTTGGAATAGGAATGGGATTTGGATTAGGGTCTCGATCTCCCATAGCTCTTGCTCTTCTTCGATTCCGGCGATTCCTCCTTGCGGTACCTTCAATATCCGGATCGAATTGCAAGTCCTGTGGACTGTTACTCCTTGTACGTTGGTGCATACAAGAGTAACCTGCCTGCAAATACACACAAAAGAAAACGAAAGTAACACGCCCAAACTAGTAAAAACCAACCAGTTCCAATATCAATTTTTCCGTTTAGTCCCCGGCAGCGGCTCCAAAAATTGATCGGTCCACAACCACACGGTTTGACTCTCGCAAGTGTACGAGGTCGGTGTGTAATACAATGGCCGAGTAGGGATCGTTCCCACGAGGACTAAGGATTGATTACTGGCTTTTATCGATTTATATACTATTTGAACAATTAAAATTGAATATTTTTAGATTTCTAACACTAAATTGATTTCTATGAAAGCAAGTAAACACCAACCACAACTAAGATGAATGTGATAGTATAAGGAAAATGTGCTAGAACTTGAATCCACCTCACCTTTCTAATATGACTCTTGACTTACCTAATCTCTCAATTGTGCAAGTATGGATTATAGGTTCATATTCCCTTAAATCAACCTCTAATCTCTCTCGATGTCTTAGAGATTGTATCCAACATATAAAATATGCATGAACTCATTAAGATTAATGGAATACATACATGAACCCTATAAGCTAGCCTAGTGCATCTCTCACTTTCTAGTCATTTATATTGAATGTTTTGCTTATCTATTGATCATTCAACAAGGTAGCAAATCAAGGCAAAAGCATTAAGCATACAAAACATTCATATAACCATACAAGCACTTGTAGAGAAACTAAGTAGTCATTATCAATGAATCAAGGGTTTGGTTTCATCTTGTTCTAGCACAAGGATATTTAGCTCATATTACACATTAAAACCATACAAAATATCAAATGAGCATAAACCATAACAAATACAAGAAGAGAAAGAAGAGTTATAGAAGTAAACTAGGATGATGATCTCCTTCTTGCAATGCTTGGTCTCCAATGGTTCCCTTCCTCTAGAATCAACTCCTCCAAGCTCCAAAGATGATGAAGAAGCTTCAAACTTGAGAGAAAATGGAGTGTTTTTTGCTGGAACAAGCTGTGGTCGGACTTGGTTGGTAGTGTGTGAATGAATGGGAGCCTTCTTCCCACATGCCTCATATCTCTCCCAAAAGACAAAAATCCCCTCCTATTAATTGAAGAGGGCCCACCAAGATTTCCAATCATCACCATCCTCTCTCACAGCCCACATAAAATCTCAGACAAAGTCTGAAAAATCCAAGCTTAGTGGCTCAAGAAATCTTCGTGAAAAGACAGAAATGGTCACCTGACGAGCTAAATCTGCGCCCTGTTTTGCGCCCTGTTTTGCGCCCAAGGGCGCAGAAATGGGAAATAGGGAACTTCTGACTAGGAATCGGTGCCCTTATTTTGCGGTCCATGGCCGCCGAATTGAGGCGAGAAAGGTTGACATTCTGGTCCCTTTCTGCGCCCTGTTTTGCTGCCCCTTAACGCCGAAATGGGGTGCAGAACACCAAGATCCTGAATTTGCGCTTTGGCCCCAATATTTTCATCTTTTTGCAATTATGCCCCTGATCTGGAAAAATTCCTGAAACACTTATTTTTAGCCGTTAAAAACCCGGTTTACCCGGAAAACAAGCATAAAAGATACAAATAAGGGGGAACACTTCACGAATAAATAAGAGTTATCAGAGCTTCACTCGCTTCACTCTTTACTTCCCCAAATGGTTCCCTTCTTTTATCAATGACCAGCTTGGCGTTACCATAATTGCTCATTCCATTTATGACTTTGTAAGTCCTACACCAGGCTGCCTTACCCTTGTCTGAAGAGTGTTTACCTGGACTAGCCTTTTTGAACTTAGTGGAGATAAAGTTGACCATCGATCCTTTCACAACCCCCTTGATCTTTCTTTTTTTGTGCTTAGTCTGAAAATCAGACCTGCTACTACCAATCTTTAAACCAGACTGGTGCTTTGGTCCAGCTGCAATCCTCCTTTTGTCTCTGTCTTCTTGATGGTCTGAATGAAAAGAGGCCTCAGCTTGAAGACTTTCCTTTTCTGGAAATCAATTCAAACCAACCTAACTCTCCTCTCTCAGTACCAACCCCAAATAAGTCCTGGTCCTGTCAATGAGTAGTCCACCGGCAATGACTCCTCTTAGAGATTAACAATAAAAGAGTCTCTTTCAACTTCAACCTTGATGTTGTTAGGACACACCTGGTTGTGAAGGACTAAAGCCAAGATTCTCCCCCTATCGACTCTCTTCTTCATCAAAGTGTCTTCCTCAACTAACAAAGTTTCACCTACAAGCCATCCCAACTTATTAAAAAAGGCCACATTCCAAAACCTCAAGGAAACTCCTACGCAATTGTTTCACGCCAGTCTTGAATTTGGAGAATACAGATTTGAACACTTCGCCATTGCTGAGAATTTGACATCCCAAAAGAATCTATTTTTGACAAATCCATCCCTCTCATATTCTGTCTCGAATGTCCACAAAACAAATTTGTCTCCTAGATATGCCGATGAGAATGAGAAACCCCTTGAGCTCAGGCGAAAGTTAACACCGGAAACATTGGAATCAAAGAATAGTCGGGTTGTGGTTTGCTCCTACAAGATCCGGGGTTTGAATCCCCTCAACGGTACTCATATGGCCAACGTCCATAGTTCCCTGTTTCTCAAAGTATTGTTTGGTGGGGACTTCTGTTTTGAACTCTAGTTCTCTAATCTGGTTTAGGGATTTCTGGATTTGAGAATTTCCCATAGACACACTTTCATATATAGGAGTCTTTTTAAAATTAATCCAGCATATTACAGTAGAACCTCTCTAAATTAATATTCTTGGGACCTACCCTTGAGTATTAATTTAGAGGGGTTATTAATTTGAAGAGTTTTATATCATAAAGTGTTACTTTGTCTTAGAAAATGTGTGGAAGTCGTTTTCTTGTTTAGGGAAGGTTCTTTTTCGGGATCCCTTGTTTAGTCAGTTTTCTTCTTCAGTGAATTTATTTATTTATTTATTTATTTATTTATTATTATTTTTTTTACAGGATTCCTTGTTTATGAAAGATTTATTAAAAAAATTTCCAATTCATTTTGGGAATGTGATTACTTAGAGACTAAGCATACTCACTGAATAAATAGTGAGGTTTATTCTTTGGTTGCATATCACAAGAGAGATATCAAGATATACCTAAAAATTCTATTCCTAACAGCTCCTAAAAATTCTCTCTTTTCTATCTTCTTTGCTATAACAAGAGGATAATTCAAAATATGAAGGATGGAGTCAAAAATATCAAACATGGTGGCCTTGTGCAAACTATCATCTTAAAGTACTTTTCTAGTTTTTGATTATTATGTAATATATTTTATATTTTTATGGAATTATTAATTTATGCGACAATCGGGACCGAAATTTTACATTGGGTTTCAAAAATAAATTATTAATTATTACAATAGAGAGGTTTATTAATTTTTTACATTGGCCCGAGTTGGGACCGAGATATTTTATTAATTTAGAGAGGATATTAATTTATAGGAGATTAATTTACATGGGTTCTACTGTAATTAGTAATTAGTATTTTCTAGCCATAACAGGAGTGTATCAACAAAAATGCATTAATGTTATATATAAGGGGGAATTGCACAAACATCCCCTGAGGTTTGATAAAATTGCACGAATATGACAGTTTTGACCATATACGCACAAACTTCCCTCAACATTTGAAAATTGTTGCACAAACATCCCCTACCGTTAGATGGATCCATTAGTCAATGGTCAAATGTGTAAAAAGTCCAAAATACCATATATTTTTATTTTAAACATTATTAAAAATTCAGAAATAAGATAAAAAAATATTAAAAAATCTTTTAAAAAATATGAATGTATCTTAAATCAGAAAGTTGGAAAAAAATTCATCTTAAAAAAAAAAAAATTGTTTGTGCAATTACCCCTTGATTTTAAATAAATTTAAAATTTAAAATTTATTTATTATTAAATTGTTTAAAAAACTATTTTTTTTTATTTGTAAAGATGATTTTTTTTTTCCAGGTTTTAGATTTAAGTTACATTCATGTTATCAAAAATATTTTTATTTTATATTTTTTATCTTATTTTTTAATTTTTAGTTTATTTAAAATAAAAATAAATTGTATTTTAGACTTTTTACACTTTTGACCATTGACTAACGGATTTATCTAACGGCAGGGGATGTTTGTGCAACAATTTTCAAATGTTTAGGGAAGTTTGTGTATATATGGCCAAAACTGCCATATTTGTGCAATTTCATCAAATCTTGAGGGATGTTTGTGCAATTCCTCCTATATATAATAAAGCCTCACTTCACTCTTTCTCTGTCAAATTTTCTTATGAATTATCTTGATTCTTGATTACATTCACAATTCAACTAAATAAAAATTATGATTCTGAAATCAAGTGAGATTACATGAAAAATCATTAAAAGCATTTCAGTCATCCACCGATTGTATAAACAATATATCTTACATGTTTGAATTTAATACCAATTGGGTTAGGAGTCTTTTTGGACCTGACCTAATGAGATCAAACTGGTTAGGAGTCTGTTGGAACCTGATCTAATGAGATCAAACAGGTTCGGAGTCTGTTGGAACCTGATCTAATGAGATCAAACAGGTTCGGAGTCAGGCGTTCAGCTACTATATATACAAGACCTGTATAATTTCTGGGTTAGTTTCTAGCCTTTGGATTTCAATAAAACGTTTTATAAAAATCAAGATTCGAAAATTAAAACAAAAAGAAATTAACCCGCCCTTACATAACTACTCATCAATTATACAAGTTCAATATACTACCAATAAGACAGTGAAATCAGAAAAACTCAACACACGTACAAGTACAAGCACAAGGTATCAAACTTAGTGAAGACCATTAATTGATTGCACATTCTGTTTTTTGTTGACCCTTATTTTCTTTCATTCATATACCGGAGAAAAAACATCGAAATTACATGAAAAAAATTCCTGAAAAATTTTCCTTAAGCTGGATGCTCAAAAAGATTGTTAACAGATAATGACACATCCCAGTAACAAAGTCTAAACACCTATCTTCATGGGGTGTAATAGAGCTCTGTATCTCAGCACTGTTTGTTATATCAGAACTTTTCTGTTCATTTCATGCATTAGACACAATAACTGGAACCCAGTTCATAGCTGATAGTGAAAATGGAAGCCTTGTATTATCCAATGGAAACTTCAAACTGGGATTCTTCAGCCCCAGCAAGTCTCAGGCTTGTTCGGTATATGGCTCAACAAAATCTCAGAACAAACAGTTGTTTGGGTCGCCAACAGAGGAACTCCAATTAAGAACTCTGCTGGCATTTTCAAGATTGGTGGAGATGGAAATCTTGCAGTTTATTGTGGCAATGATAGCAGTCCTCTTTGGTCTACCAATGTTTCGGTGTCAACATACACCTCCACTGCAAAGCTGTTGTATTCAGGAAATCTGGTTCTGGTAGCTAAAGAAACCATTATATGGCAAAGCTTTGATTATCCTACAGACACGATACTTCCTGGTATGAAGTTTGGATTGAACTGGAAAACTGACCTCAACCATATCCTAACTTCATGGAAGTCAATTGATGATCCAACGCCTGGAGAATTCTACCTAAGGCTTGACCCTCACGGCATACCTCAGTTTTTTTTTTGTACAGGAGCACCAGTCCATATTGGCGTGGTGGCCCTTGGAATGGTCGCAACCTGAATGGTATACCAAATGTAGTCACCAGACGCCAAGGCCACAAGGTTGACTACTCTGATCAGATTGATCTTGTCAATTACACATTTGTCAACATTGAAAATGAAAGCTATTATAAATTCTCATCGAAGAATAGCCCCTTTTTCTCTATACTTGTGCTGGAGCCAATGGGAACATTGAGGAGATTAATATGGCACGAGAGCCACGAATGGTTGAAATTCTGGATGGTACCACAGGACTTGTGCGAAGAGTATAATCAATGTGGTGCAAATCAAATTTGCAACGATGAGACTGGAAGCTGTCAAGTTACCGGATGCCAGAAATTCTAATCTTTATAGTAATAGGAACTTGAAGGAGTGTGAGAGAGAGTGCTTGAAGAGTTGTAATTGTACAGGGTATGCTATTTTAGATGTTACCGGAAGTGAACAAGGCTGCATAACATGGTATGATGAGTTAAGAGACATAAGACTCTATAAAGAAGGACAAGACTTTTACCTGAGAGTTGACGCTGTGGAGCTAGGTATAAATATAAATATAAATATAAATATATGCTATTCAATTTTTCATTTTGTATGCTACATTGATTAGTTTTATTGAACAAAAAGTACACTTGCTTTTATTATTGTGCCCGTTGTTGTGGAAATGCTTCTGGCAGCCGTGTGCTTTTACTACTTGTGGAGGAGGCAAGTGAAGAGGAAAGGTGATTCAAAATACTAATAGCTATACATCTTATTCAATTGTAGAATACTGAATAACTTCTCATTCTTCTGTATGTGAAAATAAATTTCTTATTACAGGGCAGAAGAAGAATAAACAGCTTGGTCAAAGCTTATTTTTGGATTCGGCAAGAAGTTCTTCTACCCACAAGAACTCTCCTAACAGAAGGGGTCAAAGTGAGAATATAGAATTGACATTGTTTGAGCTAAGTATTGTGATAGCTGCAACAGACCATTTTTTTTCTGCTAATAAGCTTGGATGAGGAGGCTTTGGCCCTGTTTATAAGGTAATTTCTCTTTATTTTGGAGATAGGACAGCGCTTTCCCGAAAAAATACTCTCTCATAGAAATTATCGGGTTCAGAATCTCACAAGAAAAAATGTGTAGAATCTCTTACCTGAAACCTGTTATTCTAAGTCATCTATGAGTTGATCTATATGAGATTGGAATATTCAAATTCTAGAGCTGCTGTCAAAAGTGCAAGAAGCAAAAAGCATGTTGATAGCTTTGGGGAACTACTATAAGTAAAATTCCATTTGATTTTTCAGGGACAATTACTTGATAGACAAGAGACAGCTGTCAAAAGATTATCAGAGAATTCAGGACAATGGATCCTAGAATTAAAAAATGAGGTCTTAGTGATTGCAAAACTTCAACATAGAAATCTTGTAAGGCTCTTGAGTTATTGTACAGAGAAAGATGAGAAGATGTTAATCTATGAATTTATGCCTAACAAAAGCTTGAACTACTTCATTTTCGGTGTGTTTACTCCTTATTTTTGCACTTGTGTGTGTATTGCTTGTGTGTCTGATCTAATATTTATTATATGAGATACAATGTAACTAATGCAGATCAATCAAGAAAGCTATTGTTGGGTTGAAAAACACGTTTTGATATAATTTTAGGAATTGCAAGATGAATCTTTTATCTTCATCAAGATTCTAGATTAAGAATTATTCATAGAGACTTAAAAGCTAGTAATATTCTTTTAGGTGGAGAGATGCAACCCAATATCTCAGATTTCGGTACTACAAGATTATTTAGAGGGGATCAAACCCAGGGAAATACAAAAAGAGTTGTTGGAACTTTGTAACTCAACTCAAAACATGGTGAATGCCAAATTAATTTATTTTCCTTATTGTATGTATATATTATGAGTAATGATAGACGTTCCGATTTTTTTTCCTAAATTCTGTCTCAAATGATGTGGTACGTGAGGTGTCAACATCTTAAAAATCATAAGATTATGTGGTGATTGATGTGATGTTGACACTTCACATGCCACATCATTTGGGACAGAATTTGGGAAAACAAATTGGGACGTCTAACATTACCCATATATTATTATTAAATTGCTTACTGTATCTTCATAGCATATAAATGAAATGGATCTCTAGTCATTAATATCTATGGTTTGCAGTGGTTATATGTCATTAAAATATACACTAGACGGTGTCTTCTCAATGAAATCAGATATTTTTAGTTTTGGAGTCATACTATTAGAAATCATAAGTGGCAAGAAGAACAGGGGATTTTTCCATGATGATCCATACTCAAATTTGATACAATATGTAAGTTGCAACTTAGTCTTTTGTGTTCATGTTCCATTCATCAAACGTTGGCTTGAAACTGACATTTTTTTTTGTATTCTCATAATCTCTTGTAATGCTGGAAATAAGACATGGGAACTTTGGAGAGATGGTAAGGCCCTGGAGATAGTAGACTCGTGCATTACTGATTCCTATTCTTCAAATGAGCTTTTGAGGTGCATCCAGGTCGGGCACTTATGCGCACAAGATAATGCAAGAGACAGGCCAAGCATGTCGACTGTAGTTTTTATGTTATGCAATGAAACAATACTTCCTTCTCCCAAGAAATCTACATTTGCTACCGGGAAGAATGAACCAAATTCATCTACTACAGGACACAAAGTGTTCCATTAATGAGGTGATGATTACAACGTTTAACGTTTGATGAATTTGTCAAGTGTCCCCAAGGTGTTGTATCAAGTACTGTTATTATATTTTGAGAAGATGAATGATTAGATTTTTTTTGTAAAATCTATTGTACAGAAAACCAGAATCATAAAATCATTTGTACTAATCAAATTGACTTAAGCTCATAGTATATATTGTTGTGCTAAATTTTGAAAATATTTTACTCACAAGCACACGAGTCTATTGTAAAATAGCTTATACGGAGTACGAGGTCGATTCCACGAGAATTGATGAAAAACTGATATAATTCTAAATTTAAATTTAATCCTAACCTAGTTAACAAAAAGTGATCAATTAAAACTGAAATTAAACTAAGAACTAATAGCAAATAGAATCGAAAACAATCAATTAAAGAATACTAAGGTTTTGGAATCCACCATTGTGTAATTTCATTGCTTCCTGATAATTTATTAATTCTCCAAATTAGAGTGACAATTTATTGTCTACCCATGAATTTAACAATAAGCACATTAATCAAAATCTTAAGTTGGTTTTTCTTCGCTTCAAAATATAATCCCTAAGCATTATATGCATCCAAATTAATGAAAAACAAAGGATCAAAAGAATTATAATTAACATTACGAAACCAAGCATTGATTAAAATATATAGCTAACTATCAAAAATACATGATATTAAAGATGAAAGGGTTTTATATTTCAAAATCAATTGAAGCGAAAATCATAAACAGTAAAGAATGTGTAAGATCCAGCTCCATAAATTGACTCAAACCCAACCCAAGCCCATTAGTCAAAACCAAATCATCCAGCCCAATAGTATTTTATTAAAATAGTATGTTATTTGAAAAAAAAAAAAAAAAAAAAAAAAAAACAAATGAATTACTGCCAGCAAAAGAAGACAGCTGGAGCATTTGGGATTATAGGTGGCAAGTAGGGCTAAAACTTGGGTGCATCGGATGCACGGTGCATCGCCCACCCTGATGCGGCCATGTCAGCAACTTTACTGATGTGGCAGCATCATGGTGGGCGATGCACCGTGCATCACGTTGCACCCAAGACTTTCTCGGCAAGTAGAGGGGAAGAGGTGGAAAAGTTAGAATAAAAAAAACAATAATAAAAAGAGAAAGTAGAGATTAGAGGAGATTTTAATCTTTTATTGGGGATCTGCTTCTGAAGCCAAAAAAAAAAAAAAATAGGCAGAGAACAGGCGAGAGAAAGAAAAAGATACGATTTTCAAAGGATTCTCTCGTACTTAAGATAGGAGTCGGAACGGGTCTTGTCAGAATGATATTTAAGAATCAATAAATATATCTGAAAATTATTCCAAGACATAGGGTTTCATCGCCTACGCTAGTACAAAGAAAACTAAAAAAACATTAAAATTAAAATAGCAATAGACCCCAGAAGATGCATTGGAGCTCCGTCTTCAAAGTTGAAATTCTTCTTCACGGACCAAAGCGTTCCACGCCAACCTCCAATTCGTGGCACAAGGGATAGCTTTTATAATTCTTCTAGGTCAGTCCTTTCCAAGTCAAATAGGAAAGCCTTTTATTTATTTTTTTTTTAATTTTTTAATTTTTTTTTTTTTTGACAGGCGGTGAAAACTTTATGACCAAGTTATGTATGTGGAATTGTTGTTCACAATTGCACAATTGCACACCTGCACAACTTTTATCTCTTTTTTATTTTTTTCATTCTTTGACTTGGGCTTTGACTTATTGTCAACTTGTGATCCACCGATGGCTTGATTTGGACTTTTCTTGGATTTTTGATTTGGGCTTGGGTCTTGGGCTGTAGTCTTCAAATATTCACACAAATTGAAATAAGGCCACATCTTATTCATTATTTTCCAAGTTCCATTCTATTTGACCTAAAACACAAAAATAACTCTAATTAAACGACAATAAATAAATCAAGTAGGTAACAAATCTAAATTAAGGGTTATAAAAATGATATAAAGTATTTTTGTTTTCTAACTATTGATATCGTCTGTTTCAAGTTATTTTCTGATATAAAAATGATTCAATGAATGTCAAAATGTCAAAATTTCTGATGTTATTGATTACGTGTATGGCTGAAAATTTCCTGCTAGCAACCAATGAATTAGATTAGCTTGTTGATTCTTACTAATTGGAAAAAAATGTCAAAATTAATCACGTGAAACAAGTGGATACTATTACAGATTTACAGTATTACTGGATGCTCATAGAAGTTGTCACAGATGCTGGACGCACATCCGAGAAACACAGTCCAAAATCTTATCTTCATGGGTTGTAATAGAGCTCTCTGTATCTCGGTACTGTTTGTGACATTCGATCTCTTCGGTTCACAACATGCATTGGAGACAATAACTGGAACCCAGTTCATAGCTGATGATGAAAACGGAAGCCTTGTATCATCTGATGGAAACTTCAAACTGGGGTTCTTCAGCCCTGCCAAGTCTCAAGCTCGTTATGTTGGAATATGGTTCAATAAAATCTCAGAACAAACGGTTGTTTGGGTCGCCAACAGAGAAACTCCAATTAGGAACTCTTCAGGTATTTTCAAGATCGGAGGAGATGGAAATCTTGCAGTTTTTTGTTTTAATCAGAGCAGTCCTCTTTGGTCTACCAATGTTTCAGTGCCTGCACAAACCTCTGCTGCCAAGCTCTTAAATTCAGGAAATCTGGTTCTGGTAGCAAAAGAGACTATTATGTGGCAGAGCTTTGATTATCCTACAGACACACTTCTTGCTGGCATGAAATTTGGATGCAACCGGAAAACTGGCCTCAACCGTATTCTAACTTCATGGAAGTCTATTGATGATCCCATGCCTGGGGAATTCTCTTCAGGTTTTGACCCTCATGGCATACCTCAGATCTTTTTGTACAAGAATTCAGTTCCACGATGGCGTAGTGGCATTTGGAATGGTCGCATCCTGAATGGCATGCTAGACGTCGGAAGCCACAAAGATTATTTATCTGATCAGATTGATTTTGTCAATGTCACATTTGTGAGTAAAGACAATGAAATCTATATTAAATTTGCACCCAAAAACGTTGATGTTTTCTCCATAGTTGTTCTGGAGTCGATGGGATTTCTGAATAGACTAATCTGGCACGAGAGCCAGAGATGGGTAAAAGTCCAGGTCACGCCCGAGGACATGTGTGATGAGTACATGCGATGTGGTACAAATGCAATTTGCAACGAGGATGCGTTTCCACATTGTGCATGCCTGCCTGGGTTTGAAAGGTTGTATCCTCAGGACTGGTACCTAAAATGTCAGGAAACAAGGAAGGAAGGCTGTGGCAAAGGTGACGGGGAGGGTTTTGTGAGACTGGAAGGTGTAAAGTTTCCAGATGCCAGAAATTCTATTCTCTATAGTAACATGAGCTTAGAGGAGTGTGAGAGAGAGTGCTTGAAGAGTTGCAATTGTACAGGGTATGCTAATGTATATGTCGATGAAATGGGACGAGATTGCATAGCATGGTATGGTGAGTTACGAGACACGAGACACTTTAAAAGTGGACAGGATTTTTACCTAAGAGTAGGTGCTGTGGAGCTAGGTATGTACTGTTTGTTTTTCCATAATAATGGCCTAAATTCTCTGTTGTATGATATATTACAACACAGAATTTAGGCCACTAAATTCTATGTTAATTGACACCACAAGTTTTGTCATCTGTCAACAGCAAAAGGTTCTTGTAAATTAAGATCACCAGTTTCAAATTTATTGAGCCTGAAAGAAATTTTAAATTTGCAGCTGCGGATGCCCAGAAAAACACAAAAGTACACGTTAAATTTGCAGCAACAAAAAGTACACTCGTATTTATTATTGTTCCCCTTGTAGTTGAAACACTTCTGGCAGCCTTGTGTTTTTACTACTTTTGGAGAAGGAATGCAAAGAGGAATAAAGGTAATTCAAAGGACACACGTTATTTATTTGTTTTCGAAGGACCCACGGTAATTCAAAGGAATGTGAAAAGGAAGTGAAACACTTCAAGCTTCACTTCCTTTTCTTGTACAAATTTATTTGTTTTACATTTTGATTATGTATTGTTCTACTTAATACAGGGAAGAAGAAACAACAGCGCCGTCAAATGTTACTTTTTGATTCAGAGAGAAGTTTGTCTAATTATAGAGTTTCTTCCAATGCAAATAGCAGTGCTAGCGAAAGTGGGAATATAGAAATAACATTCTTCGAATTGAATACAGTGATTGCTGCAACAGAGAATTTTTCCTCTGCCAACAAGCTTGGACGAGGAGGGTTTGGTCCAGTTTTCAAGGTAATTAATTACTTTCTCTTCGTTTTGAAGTTTCTGGTTTATATTTTTCATATATTTGAGTGAAATATTTTGGCAATCATAGAGATTTTTGATAAGATTGAGAGGTGAGAATTGGTATGAGTGTTATTTACATTGATTTTTCAGGGTCAGTTAGTTAATGGACAAGAGATAGCTGTTAAAAGATTATCGAATAATTCGGGACAAGGTATCGAAGAATTCAAGAATGAAGTCTTGTTAATTGCTAAACTTCAACACAGAAATCTGGTTAGGCTCTTGGGTTGTTGCATAGAAAAAGATGAAAAGATGTTAATCTATGAATTTATGTCTAACAAAAGCTTGGACTACTTTATCTTTGGTATGAATCGATTCCTTCATTAATAATTATGCACTTGATATGTATATTTATTAGCTTGTGTTGTGTGTTTATTGTTTCTATTATATGTGATATACCATTCTAATGAAGCAGATCAATCAAGAAAATTGTTGTTGGATTGGACAAAGCGTTTTGAAATAATTTTGGGAATTGCTCGAGGAATTCTTTATCTTCATCAAGATTCTAGGTTAAGAATCGTCCATAGAGACCTAAAAGCGAGCAATATCCTTCTAGATGAAGAAATGAAACCCAAAATCTCGGATTTTGGTACTGCAAGGATAGTTGGAGGAGATGAAATTCAAGAACGTACAAAGAGAGCGGTTGGAACATTGTAAGTCACATAAGACATGAATGTTGAAAACAAGCATTTAAATTAGGAGTATATGTTGTAGCTAAATTCTTTAATGTCTATGAAATGCAGCGGTTACATGTCACCAGAGTATGTATTAGGCGGCCTCTTCTCAGTGAAATCAGACGTCTTTAGCTTCGGAGTGATTCTATTAGAGATCGTAAGTGGGAAAAAGAATTGGGGGTTTTACCATGAGAGTTCATCGTCAAATTTGTTAAAATATGTACGTTGTTGACACATTTCTGTTTTCTTCAATCTTGTGTTCCATTCTTCAACATTGGCCAAAACATGACATGATTTATTCTGATGTAACATGTTGAAATAAGATATGGGAGCTCTGGAGAGATAATAAGGCTCCAGAGATAGTTGACTCGTGCATTTCGAATCTGTGTCCGGTTCATGATGAAGTTTTGAGGTGCATCCAAGTCGGGCTCTTGTGCGTGCAAGACGACGCAAGAGATAGGCCAACCATGTCAACTGTTGTTTTTATGTTATGCAATGAAGCAACACTTGCTTGTCCAAAGCAATCTACATTTTCTTTCAGGCGGAGGAATGCACCAGAGTCATCTGCCAAAGGCACAAATTGTTCCGCAAATGAGGTGACAATTACAACACTTAATGCTAGATGAATTTGTTAGATTCTGTAAACATATTTGTATGAATTGTAGTTACAACCTTTTGAATTATGAATTAACATTTGCAGTGTCATGCTAATTTTTGGATTACTATTATTGTATATATATAATAAAATCATGATATGTACTTCTATACTGATTTCTATGTTTTTATGTACTTCATATATAATTTTATGACGGTATTTGATATCATAAATTTTTAATTGTTTTGAAAAATCATAAATAAACATCATTACATCTTGACAGTAGTAAACCATCATAAATTTATGATGGTTATAAACCATCAACTTGTTTTCTTATATAATATATATATATATATATATATATCACTGCCACCTATAATAAATAAATATGATATTATATAAAATTAAAACTCAATATATTTCAAAAAAAAAAAAAAAAAGACTATATAACTTTCTTCTATATTTTTTTTTACCAAGACAAAATTAATCCCTTTCAGTATTTTTATTACTTATGATTTCATATATTATTTCCTAATCTAGTCTATATCTAAGTTTAACTACTACACATTTACTGTATAGTTACGTGGTTAATTTTTAATCATTGGATTTCAATCTAAATGTCTACAAAATTAAAGATTTGAAAATTTAAAAGAAATTAAAAGTAAAAAGGAAATAACCTCCTCTTGTAATTACCCTCACAATTATACATGAACTATATAGTAGCTAAATCCATATATATATATATATATATATATATATATGTGTGTGTGTGTGTGTATTTTATTAGGTACTCATTAGAACAAATTAATTTTTTTTTTTTTTTTACTATTTTATTATCCATCTTGTTTTGAGGTGGTTCTTATTGTTTACTCTACATAGTTTGTTTACTCATAATTTTTTGATTTGAATGTTAAGAATATTTTTATAAACTTCCAAGATTTTAAGTTTGAGATTATAAATTAATAAATAATTTTATTTTTCAAGCTTGTGTTATTATATATTATTATTTGGTTAGGTTGTTACTTGTTACTATATGGTTTTGATAAATTTATTTTACTCGTTTGTTATTTAAATTTGTTCAAAAATAATTTTAAGTTAATTTGGTTTGATATGAATATTATAAAGTTAAATTATAAGTATATAAATAATTGTTTTTTTAAATATATTAATGGTGCAATGATATTTTAAATATTTTATGTGAATTTTATATTTATTAATTATGAACTATTGAAAGAGATATTTCATGTATGTAACAAGATGGAAGATCATTTTCTCACAAATTCTTTGATTATGTATAGTAAAATGGAAATCGCAAAGAAATTTAAATAAATTTGATTATAGATGATTTTTCAAGTACAAAATAGAATCAACTTCCATTTGATTCTCAAAATAGTGTCAATATAATAATAATAATAATTATTATTATTATTATTATTTTGTATCATTATCATTTAGTCCATTAATATATTTTTCTCGCGTGACATTTAGAACAATTTTCTATCTTGGCCCTCCCAAAGCTAAAATCCTGGCTTCGTCCCTACACGTAGAGATTTTCTTATTACATACTAGAAAATTTAATCAAAGCAAACTTTGCATTAAAAAAAAAAAAAAAAAAAAAAAAAAAACCCCTTAAAATCTTATCTTTTACTTAAATCAATGTAGATTGTTGATTGAGGCACTTTGCCATGTTTAATGGTCAAAAAGATCAAAATAAACAAATAATTTAAAGTACATACTAGAAATAAGTGCCCCTATTAACTGCAACAGGAATTTAAAAAATATATTAAAAAAATGCATATCTCCTTTGTAACCACGCACACTGTTTTGTTAATGTTCTTCTATACTAGTTTAAATGCCATTTTTATTTTATTATTGTTTCAACCAAATCCCATTTGATTTAATTCCCTAATTGGGAATGTGATGTGTGATGTTGGGAATGTGAAAACCCCATGTTCTTGACAAATACTCCCATGGTCAGTACTCAGCAGGAATAAGCAGTTAGTTTGTGAAAATATACATCACATCATATATTTATTCTATTCAATTTCGTTCAAACTCAGACCATTTTATATATGCAGCATAGAAAAACGAAAGGTACAAAATCACTTGATCATTCAATGAAGATCAGAGATAGTGATTGGTGGGGGAGAGAAAAGAAAATAGCTGCAGCCGCTTGAATAAACAAAAAAAACAAAAATCTGGTTTTGGGCCGCCACAAAAGATCATGTATCCGAAGTCTTATTTTTAACTTTGATTATTATTAATAAAAAACGTTCCTGTGTAGCAATTATTTGGGACAGATTCGACTAACCTATATCAATCCAAAAGAAGATTATTGCATTTATGAGTAATTTAATCCATAATAAGACAAGTGGGTTTGCGAGTAATTTGAAATTTTGTCATTGATGATTGAATAAGCAACTTGCCGGTTTAAATAATAATAATAATAATAATAATAAAAAGATATAGGTGCAAGAAAATTCACATAGGTGGGCCAGGAGGCCATGGCGGCAACGCCAAGTGACAGAGAGAGAATCCCATTCCCATCTCCTCACTTTCAACATATATCATATAATTTCCGAATGTCCATTGTCTTAGTGATTAGAGATTTGAAGTTCCACCATCAGGATTAATTAATATGGACTCACACTAAATCCCTAACATCAATCCCCTAATTTTTTACATCCTTACAAGTTCAAACCCTAGAATTTGTAAATATAGGCTCACTTTGCTCATTAAACAACAAAGTGTGGGGAGACACTTCAATATGTAAGTTGTTGTCACATTTCCATTTTCTTCGATCTTCTGTTCTATTCTTCAACATTGGCCAAAACTTGACAAATTTATTCTATTGTAACATTTTGAAATAAGATATGGGAGTTCTGGAGAGACAATAAGGCCCTATAGATAGTTGACTCCTCCATTGCTAATTTGTGTCTGGATCATGATGAAGTTTTAAGGTGCATACAAGCCGGATTCTATGCCTGCAAGACGAAGCAGGAGATAGGCCAACCATGTCATCTGTTGTTTTTATGCTATGCAAATGAAGCAATACTTCCTTGTCCAAAGCAATCTACATTTTCTTTCAGGCGGAGGAATGCACCAGAGTCATCTACCAAAGGTACAAATAATTGTTCCACTAATGAGGTGACAATTACAACTCTTAATGCTAGATCATGAATCTATTAGGTTTTGTAAAGATATATATATATATATATATAAAATATAAATTGTATAAAAGATATAATAATTGTTCCACTAATGAGGTGACAATTACAGCTTTTGAATTATGAATTAAAGTTTGCAATGTCATACTACTGCATGTTATTGAATATATGTAATAAAATCATGATAACTACTTCCATGTTATTGGTTTATTCTATTCAATTTCGTTCAAATTCAGACCATGTTATAGATGCAGAATAGAAAAACAGAAAGTACAAAATCACTTAATCATTCAATGAAGATCAGATATGGTGATTAGTGGGGAAGAGAAGAAAATAGCTGCAGCCTCTTGAATCACGCATCCAAAAGATCACGTCCACAAGTAGGCCAGTTGGGGCCGCCACAAAAGATCACGCATCCAAAGTCTTATTCTCAACTTTGATTATATTAATAAAAAAAAGGTTCCTTTGTAGCAATTATTTGAACCTACGGCAGATTCGACTAACCTACATCAATCATTTATGAGTAATTTAAAGAGTGGCGATATTTACACTCCTTTAAAACTGTGTGTACACCCCAAATTTATATATTTTCAAAATTCCAATATTGTCCTCGAATTAAATTATTAACATTTTAATCATTATATATTATGTTTTTTAACAATTTTTTCTTAAATTTTTTACTAACTAAACTAATTTTTTCTTTAAGAAAAAAAAAAGATACAATATCTTATGAAATTTTCACAGCAATTTCCTAATTGCAGTTTGCATATAATTTTTTTTTAAACGCAAAAACACCATGGTTTATTGTCAACATACTCAAAATCATAATGTCAACACAAAACAAATCTGATTTTTTTTATAAAAAAAAAAAAATTCCCAGTGGATGGTCACTTTATAGATTATCACACTAAAGAGAAATATGAAACCCTCAAAAAATAAAAAATAAAATGAGTAGGAGATTTGAATGTAATTTTTGCTCAAAGATAAAGTACGTAAATAAGGACTCGGGAGAGAAGAATTGATTTAGAAAAAGAAATGGAGAGGACGTGCGGCTGCAGCGGCTACCTTCTAATATGGACTCAGGAGAGAAGAGAGAAAAATTGACTTAGAAAAAGATATGGAGGAGGTGCAGTGCAGTGGCTCCGGTTTTTATATTTTAATTAATTTATATTCTATTAATTTATAATATTTCTTATCAAAATTACAAAAAGGATATAATTGGTAATGTGTGGGGTGTATATAGAAAATATAATATTTTAAAAAAATTAATGAGGTGTGTATACAAAAAGGGGTGTACATACGGTTTTCGAGGGGGTGTAAATATCGATACTCTAATTTAAAATTAATGAGTGCTAGATACACTCTCTCAACTCACTCTCCCAACCCACTCTCTCTTTTACTTTTGACACTTGTCCTATATTAATTTTTTAGAAATAAATTTTAGAGCCATTATTAATGAATTATTTTTTACATGTTATTTAAAATTCAAATCATTCACATCTTCCCAAATTGCTCTTTTTTTTTAATACCAAATTGTCATTTCCAAATATGTGAGCAAAAATCTTCAAAGGTAAAATGGGTTGAATAATATTTATTAAATTTTTTTTATAATTTTTTTTTTAAAAATAGCAAATATATTATTAACAATATTTAAGTTATTAGAATACAATAAACCTTGGCATCTTGCGTTTTTTAGTATATTTGAATTTTGATATTATTAATGAAATTTTAATTTTTTTTTTAACTATATTTTTCAAATTGCGTAAAAATAATCACTTTATAAAATATGATGAACTTACGATAATATAGACAAAAACGATAATTTTTCTAATATAAATTGTATTTGTTATGATATTTTAGAAAATAAAAAAGAGGTATATAAAATAATAATAATATTAATATTAATACTTTGTGTTGAATATGTAATGGAAAGGTTTGAAAAAGTTTATAAATTTGGGAATGGACATCGCCTTTTATTTTTTATTTTTTTATTTTTTTATTTTAAAATTAATTAATTATAAATTTGGGAATGGAGGGAGGTTGTGGCCGTTTGGGGGGATAAATAATAATAATAATATTAATATTAATATTTAAAAGGACTATGACAATTAGGTGTAAAGAAAAAGTGTAATTTGGGAAGATGTGATGGTTTAAATTGTAAATAACATATAAAAACAATTCATTAATGATGACTCTAAAATTTATTTCAAAAAAGTAAATAATGGACAAGTGTCAAAGGGGGAAGATAGAGTGGGTTGGGAGAGTGAGTTGAGAGAGTGATTCTAGCACTCCTCTTTAAAATTTTATCATTGTCCCTTTTTTAATCCATAATAAGACCGGTGGGTGTGCGAGTAATTTGACATTTTGACATGGAACAAGCAACTTGCCAGTTAAAAAAATAATATAGGTGCAAGAAAATTCACATAGGAGGGCCAGGATGCCATGGCGGCAACGGCAAGTGAGAGAGAGAATCCCATCTCCTCACTTTCAACATATAGCATATAATTTCCGATGGTCCATTGCCTTGGTGATCTGAGATCGACATCAAATTGAAGTTCTACCATCAAGGTTCAAACCCTAGAATTTGTAAATATATGCCTATCTTTGCTCATTAAATAGCAAAGTGTGGGGAGACCCTATCTAGGAGTTGTATTTCCGGGTCATATTACTTATAAAGTCTAATTTTGTTGGATTCCAGCAAACCTCATATTATTTGCACATCATGTACTGATGTGGATATGTTTTGTAGACTTTTACACAAGTTAGTATAGTGCGCGCATATTCATCGGATTGGTAGGTGACACTTATTTGAAAAAACATGCCACAAATACGTAATTCCTTACCAATTTCAGTTGATCGAGTTGAAAATCATTTTTTGTGGACTTATTTGCTTCATTTCTTTATGTAGTAAACAGAGAAAAAAAAAGAAAAAAAAAGGTCAAAATTACAAGTGACAAATTGAGGCTTTTAATGAACAAACATTGATAGATAGTGTCAGCTGATCACAGTACAAAAACTTGTTAGTATCATTCTGGCCTGCAATAATAACATAGCTCTCTACAATAAAAAGTAGATTTGAAATAATTTTGGGAATTACTCGAGGAATCCTTTATCTTCAATTCTTCATCAAGATTCCAAGTTAAGAATCGGCCATAGAGACCTAAAAGCCAGCAATATCCTTCTAGATGGAGAAATGAACCCAAAATCTCAGATTTTGGTACTACGAGAATAGTTGGAGGAGAAGAAATTCAAGAAAATACAAATAGAGTGGTTGGAACATTGTAAGTCACATAACACATGTTCAACACTAACTTGAATCACTTTTAAATTTGGAGTGTATGTTGAAGCTAAATTCAATGTCTATGTAATGCAGCGGTTACATGTCACCGGAGTATGCATTAGATGGCCTCTTCTCGATGAAATTAGATGTCTTCGGTTTCGGAGTCATACTATTAGAGATCGTAAGTGGGAAAAAGAATTGGGGGTTTTACCATGAGAGTTCATCATCAAATTTGTTAAAATATGTACGTGTTGTTGACACATTTCTGTTTTCTTCGATCTGGTGTTCCATTCTTCAATATTGGCCAAAACTTGACATTATTTATTATGATGTAATGATTGTACTATTTTTGTTCCTATTTTTAGGTCTCCAATTCCTACTTCTTGTGCTTATTCCTCAGGTAAAATTGGGTATTTAATATGATAAAATAAGTGTTTCAGGTATTTATAGAGTTCAGAGGCATTGGCGTAATTTTGGAGAAATTGGGGATGAAAGTGCCAAAGGGGAGGATAGTTTGAAGATTATGTGATTTTGTAAGAGATAGGGAGCTTTTCATAATTTGCCATGCAAACCAACAAAGCCACGCCACGTCATTAATGATGCTGTGCGTTTTGGATGAATTGGTTAGGGCTTCTAATTGAGCTCAAGCCCATTACTAAAGGCTACCCACAAAAGACAAAAGGCCCAAAAAGATTTCATTAATCAAGTGTGGTGAGCTCACCACACCCTAAACCCAAATGCACCCAAAAGGACTGCTAAATACACCTCGTGATTCATCTTCATCTTCAACCTCTCGCCGAACCAGACATCATCTTCAACCTCAACCCAACCTCAAGCAGCTGTTTTTCATGCCGCCGACCACCGTTCAGACCTCGTCTTCATCCCGCCGTTGACGCGAAGCGTTGCCGCCAAGCCATATTCGTTTCGCAGTGATTTCGTCATCTCACCAAAGACCAAACCGTGATTTTCCAGCCATGAAATCTAATCCTGAATTTGCCGCGGTCGAAGTGCCGTGTTGTCCAACCGCGGCATCCATGCGACAGTAATTTTCCGCAGTTGAAGTGCCGTCTTGACCAACCGCGGCATCCATGCGACAGTAATTTCCACGGTTGAAGTGCCGCCGCAGTGCCTATGCCCAGTTCAACCGCGTCAATTCATCTGATTTTATCGGGTGAATTACGCTAAGTACCCCTGAGTGTAGTAAATGTAATTTTCCATCGAGGGTTGTTTCATAATTTGCCAATTTCGTGCCCTAATTTCTGGAAACACTATTTATACTTATTTTCAACCCCTTTTCAAAATTCAAAGAGAATCAGCCCCCATCACCATAGAACCACCTCTATACCAAAAACCCCAAAAACTCCATTTTTAAGCTTTCTAACCACAACCCAACCCTCTCATTCCACCATCTCTTCCACACATATCTTTTCTCTACATCATCAACCACCATTTTTGGTAGTTTATTCAAGGAAGGAGAGGAAGGAACTTAAAGATTAAGGGAAAGCTCACATGGACTTTATGGGTTTTCTCTACACTTTTCCCTTCTTTATTTATTTTTCATTGATATGTAACTAAACTTTATCTAGGGGATTGATGTAACCGTATTGGACTACTCTATGTAATTAATTAGTTTATTCTCTAATTCAATTCGATTTTAGTCTCAATTATTGAATTAATTGCTCTAACCTCTTTATTCATGTTTTGTTGTGATCACAAGAGACATGGGTTTGTGAGTTTAGTTTATATAAGAGGTTAAGTTTAGATGTGGGTGCCATTCTATCTAAATCTCACCACAAGCTTAGTAAATGTGAATGTTGGTTTATGCATGGTCATGTTAGGTCAACTTGGCTTAGAGTTTTATGTTAAATATGGGGATTGACCATTGCTTATTACATGACCTTGTGCAAGTAATGGGAAAAACCTAGAACTTAATGGATTTATCTTAAAACAAGCCCTAAAATTGGATTGCAGTGCTTAACGAGACTAACTAATAACATAGAGTGGTCTAAGAATGTTACATTGATTCCCTAGTGATTTCTCCCATATATCCATACGTTGTGTGTTTGTTGTGCTTAGTTTAATTTTCAACTTAATTTTAATTTTTCAAGTTTGCATCTTTAGTTTTAAGTTTACATTTTAGCTTACAAGTTTGCATTTTCTAATCATTTGTAAGAACCAAACCTTTTTCCCAACAAAAAGCATTATGCAATTTAATTTTCATGCACTTAGAGTAGGTTTTTCCTAGGCTAAGTAGTTTCAACTAATTGAATCACCGATCCCAGTGAATGAACTTTAATTTAAATTGAACGTAAATTTTTACTGCATCATGTAACATGTTGAAATAAGATATGGGAGCTCTGGAGAGACATAACTGACCTTCGTACGGACCCACGTGAGAAGCACGTGACAAAGATATGGATGGAACTGAAGTTCCATTACTATTTCATTAGCTTTTGCCAATAAATGAAAGTTCAGGGGGTTTAATGCTAGAAAAAGAAGTTTATGGGCACTTTGCTATCGCGTTATAAGTTCAGGGGCCATTGGTGCTATTAACCCTAAAAAAAAAAAACTTCAAATCTTAGCTTTTACTTAAATCGATGTAGATTGATTGTAGATTGAGGCACAATTGCCATGTTTATCGGTCAAAAAGCTTATGAGTTTGTGTGATAAAATTGTATTATATAGAGCCTTGAACATGATATGTCTTTAACCTGAGAAAAAAAAATGCATTATAGAAATACATTGGAAATGAAATTGCACATGAGCTTTATCCCATCAGATTTACATACAAGCCTTTGATACTTGGACTCAAAACAAAACCTTAATTGAAGTTTTAACTTTTAATTGATTGTCACAAGGCTTGCCAACTGAAGTACTGAACAACATTTAATCAGAGAAAAATCTCACCAAATGCAGCACCTGCCATTAAGGCTTGTTAGTGCCTAGACAGCTGAAGTGGCTGCCTAAGTCCCCACCTAAAATGAAGGTCCCAAATTATATCCATTACTTGTTTTATAATTAATTAAGAAGCTAAAAAAAGGAAGGCAAAACGGTCGATTTTGGGAAAACTGTGAGGTATATATTATGGGGGTAAATTAAACCCTCGGTATCTTTTGTAGGACTCGTCGATATGGTTCCAAAAATATATTATGGGTCCAAAACGGACGTCGTTTTCCCCTCCAAAGAGGCTGCCAAAATGTCCTACATCATTATATTTTTAGAATCAAATTTTCATATTAAAAACTTTCCCATTTCAAAGCTACTTTTAAAAATCTCAATCATTTTATTTATGTATCAAATAAACTCAATCCAAAATTCACATAATAATTTTCTATTCAAAATTATTTGGTCAACCATTAAAGAGCTATTGATATCCATAGTCAAACCTAAGTGATGTGTATGAACACAACTCTTAATTTCATTCAATCTATAAGTGACACTTTGACAATTGATGATTCCGTGAACACACAAGTACACAACCACTTTATTGTGGACCCTTACTTTCTTTCATTCATATACCGGAGAAAAAACGTCGAAATTACATGAAGAAAATTCCTGAAGCTCAAAACACATCCCAGATAATGACACATCCCAGTAACAAAGTCAAAACACTTATCTTCATGGGGTGTAATAGAGCTCTACGTATCTCAGCACTGTTTGTTATATCAGAACTCTTCTGGTCATTTTCTTCTTTTGTTTTTTTACCAAGAGCCAATTTCATTTTCTCCTCCATTAATAACACTTTCTTGACATTATTGATTCCGTGGCTACCAATGAATAACGTTAGCTTGTTGACTATTGCTGGATGCTCATAGAAGTTGTCACAGATACTGGCACATCCGAGAAACACAGCCCAAACACTTATCTTCATGGGGAGTTATAGAGCTCTCTGTATCTTGGTACTGTTTGTGATATTCGATCTCTTTGGTTCACTTCATGCATTAGAGACAATCACTGGAACCCAGTTCAAAGGTGATGATGAAAACGGAAGCCTTGTATCGTCTGATGGAAACTTCAAAATGGTGTTCTTCAGCCCTGGCAAGTCTCAAGCTCGTTACATTGGAACATGGTTCAAGAAAATCTCAGAACAAACGGTTGTTTGGGTGGCCAACAGAGAAACTCCAATTAGGAACTCTGCAGGTATTTTCAAGATTTGCGGAGATGGAAATCTTGCAGTTTTTTGTTGTAATCAGAGCAGTCCTCTTTGGTCTACCAATGTTTCGGTGCCTGCACAAACCTCTGCTGCCAAGCTCTTAGATTCAGGAAATCTGGTTCTGGTAGCGAAAGAGACAATTATATGGCAGAGCTTTGATTATCCTACAGACACTCTTCTTCCTTGTATGAAAATTAGATGGAACCGGAAAACTGGCCTCAACCATATTCTAACTTCATGGAAGTCGATTGATGATCCCACACCTGGGGAATTCTCTCCAGGATTTGACCTTCACAGCATACCTCAGTTATTTTTGTACAAGAACTCAGTTCCACACTGGCGTAGTGGCCCTTGGAATGGTCGCACCCTGAATGGCTTGCCTGAAGTCGGAGGCCCCAATGATTATTTCTCTGACCAGATTGATCTTGTCAATATCACATTTGTGAGCAATGACAATGAAATCTATCTTAAATATTCACCGAAAAAGGGTGCTGGTTTCTCCATAATTGTTCTGGAGTCAATAGGAATTCTTACGAGAATAATCTGGCACAAGAGCAAGAGATGGGTAAAAGTCCAGGTCATTCGCCAGGACATGTGTGATGAGTACATGCGATGTGGTGCAAATGCAATTTGCAATGAGGATACGTTTGCACATTGTGCATGCCTGCCCGGGTTTGAAAAGTTGTATCCTCATGACTGGTAGCTAAAATGTCAGGAAACAAGGAACGAAGGCTGTGGCAAAGGTGACGAGGAGGGTTTTGTGAGACTGGAAGGTGCAAAGTTTCCAGATGCAAGAAATTCTACTCTTTATAGTAACATGACCTTAGAGGAGTGTGGGAGAGAGTGTTTGAAGAGTTGTAACTGTACAGGGTATGCTAATGTATATGTTGATGAATTGGGACGAGGTTGCATTGCATGGCATGGTGAGTTACAAGACATGAGGCGCTATAAAAGTGGACAGGATTTTTACCTAAGAGTAGATGCTGTGGAGCTAGGTATGTACTCTCTTTTTCCATATTAGTGGCATGAATTCTTGTATAGGATATATTCAATAGCTTTCACTTGAAGTTTCATTATATAACAGTAGTTGACACCACAAGTATTGTCATCTGTCTGCTGTCAGCAGCAAAAGGTTCTTATAAATAAAGGTCATCAGTTTCAAATTTCTCGAGCCTGAAAGAAATTTTAAATTTGCAGCTGCGGATGCCTAGAAAAACGCAAAAGTACATGGTCTGGCAACAAACAGTACACTTGTATTTCTTATTGTTCCCATTGTTGTTGAAACACTTCTAGCATCCCTGTGCTTTTACTACATGTGGAGAAGGAATGCAAAGAGGAAAGGTGATTCGAAGGACTGTAACTATACATCTTAATCTATTGTTTCTTTTCAAATTGCTAAAATTCAACGGTCTACCTTTACTACAGGGCAGAAGCAGAAACAACAACGTCGTCAAAGGTTAGTTCTGGATTCGGCAAGAAGTTTGTCTAACCTCCATAAGGACTCTCCAAATAGCAGTGGTGAAAGTGGGAATACAGAATTGACATTGTTCGAACTAAGTACTGTGATAACTGCAACAGATCAATTTTCCTATGCTAATAAGCTTGGACTTGGAGGCTTTGGTCCAGTTTACAAGGTAATTATTTCTTAGTTAAGACAAGTTTTCCACTGCAATAGATATTAATGTTCAAAGCAATGTTGATAACTTTTTGGAACTAATAGAATACAACTCTAATTGAATTTTCAGGGTCAATTACCAAATGGACAAGAGATAGCTGTCAAAAGATTATCAACAAATTCAAGACAAGGAATCCAGGAATTCAAAAATGAGGTCTTATTGATTGCAAAACTTCAACATAGAAATCTTGTTAGACTCTTGGGTTATTGTATAGAGAAAGATGAGAAGATTTTAATCTATGAATTTATGCCTAACAAAAGCTTGGACTACTTCATTTTCGGTATGTTTACTCCTTAGTTTTGCACTTGTTGTGAGTGTGAATTGTCTACTCCTTACTCTGATATTGATTATATGTGATACGATGTAATTGAAGCAGATGAATCAAGAAAGCAATTGTTAGATTGGAAAACACGTTTTGATATAATTTTAGGAATTGCTCGAGGGATCCTTTATCTTTATCAAGATTCCAGATTAAAAATTATCCATAGAGACCTAAAAGTTAGTAATATTCTTCTAGATCGAGAGATGCAACCCAAAATTTCAGATTTTGGTACTGCAAGAATATTTGCAGCGGATGAAACCCAAGCAAATACAAAAAGAGTTGTTGGAACTTAGTAAGTCAACGCAAAACGAAGTGAATACGAAATTAACTTATTTTCATTATTGTGCCAAAGTTTTTATTATATTACTAACAATATCTTCATAACATGAAGTGGTTATATGTCACTAGAGTATGCACTAGACGGTCTTTTCTCTATGAAATCAGACGTTTTCAGTTTTGGAGTCATACTATTAGAGATCATTAGTGGCAGGAAGAACATGGGTTTTTTCCATGACGATCCATACTCAAATTTGATACAATATGTAAGTTGTTGCCTATCTTTTTTGTATGTGTACATGTTTGTTCCATTCATCAATGTTGGCCTGAACTTACATTGATCTTTTATATTCTCATGTAATGCTGGAAATAAGATGTGGGAACTCTGGAGGGATGGTAAGGCCATGGAGATAGTTGACTCATGCATAAATGATTCATGTCCAGCAAATGAAGTTATGAGGTGCATCCAGGTCGGGCTCTTATGCGTGCAAGATAACGCGAGAGACAGGTCAAGCATGTTGAATGTAGTTTTTATGTTAAGCAATGAAACAGTACTTACTTCTCCTAAGAAATCTTCATTTCCTGTCAGGAATAGTGAACCGGATTCATCTACTACCACAGGAACAAAGTGTTCCAATAATGAGGTGACAAATTCAACATTTGATGGTCGATGAATTTGTCAAGTTTCTCCAAGGTGTTGTATAAATTACGGTTAATATACTCTGAGAAGATTAACGATAAATTTTATTGTGTTATACTGATTCTTGCATTCTTTTTATTATATACAGAAAACCAAAATGATAATTAATTTATCATTAGTACTAGTCAAATTGACTTTTCAGAAAAGCCTGCTCATAGTATATAATCTTATTTTTGTTTTATAAGTATTGATATTGACAATACTTAGAAAGTATATTGTCTGTTTCAAGTCAATTCCATGCCTCCATAATTAACACGTCTTTAACATTATCGCTTCGATGTATGGCTGAAATTTCTGCTAGCAATCAATGAAATCTTGGTATTTCTTATTGATTGCAAAACTTCAACATAGAAATCTTGTTAGAATCTTGGGTTATTGCATAGAGAAAGAGGAGAAGCTTTTAATCTATGATTTATTGCACAGTGGTCACTTACAATTCAAGAGCGTCGAATTTGTTTGCGGACATGTTAGCTAAGAGGGGATCAAATATGGAGGGAGATTTATTTGTTTCTTATTGATTGTAGTGTTTTTTGTTCTGTTTTGTTGTAGGGGTGAAGGGGTTTGTTTGTTTTGCGTTTGTTCTGCTTTTTCTCATGTTTGTCTGTCCATAGGTTAATATATTCTGAGAAGATGAATGATAAGATTATTTTTATAAAATCTATTGTGTTATACTAATTCTTACATTCTTTTTGTTATGTACAGAAAACCAGAATAATAATTAATTTATAATTAGTACTTGTCAAATTGACTTTTTTTGCCTTTAGAAAAGCCTGCTCAGAGTATATAATCTTATTTTTGGTTTCTATGTCTGTTCAGGTCATATTCAAATTGGTTTGTCCTTTAGTCATTGCTCATTGATTTTTTTCCATTCTTCTTTTGTTTTTTTTGTTTTTTTGTTTAACTAAAAGTCAATTTCATACCTCCTCCACAAATAACGCGTCTTTGACATTATTGATTTCGTGTATGGCTGAAAATTTCTGCTAGCAACCAATGAATTACGTTAGCTTGTTGACTCTTACTAATTGAAAACAAAATAATGTCGAAATCACATGAAACAAGTGGATACTATTGCTGGATCCTCATAGGAGTTATCACAGATACGGCACGTCCGAGAAACACAGTCCAAACACTTATCTTCATGGGGCGTTATAGAGCTCTCTGTATCTTGGTACTGTTTGTGATATTCGATCTCTTCGGTTCACTTCATGCATTAGAGACAATAACTGGAACCCAGTTCATAGCTGATGATGAAAACGGAAGCCTGGTATCATCTGATGGAAACTTCAAACTGGGGTTCTTCAGCCCTGCCAAGTCTCAAGCTCGTTATGTTGGAATATGGTTCAATAAAATCTCAGAACAAACGGTTGTTTGGGTCGCCAACAGAGAAACTCCAATTAGGAACTCTGCAGGTATTTTCAAGATCGGTGGAGATGGAAATCTTGTAGTTTCTTGTTGTAATCAGAGCAGTCCTCTTTGGTCTACCAATGTTTCAGTGCCTGCACAAACCTCTGCTGCCAAGCTCTTAGATTCAGGAAATCTGGTTCTGGTAGCAAAAGAGACAATTATATGGCAGAGCTTTGATTATCCTACAGACACGGTTCTTTCTGGTATGAAATTTGGATGGAACCGGAAAACTGGCCTCAACCATATCCTAACTTCATGGAAGTCGATTGATGATCCCACGCCTGGGGAATTCTCTGCAGGGTTTGACCTTCACAGCATACCTCAGTTATTTTTGTACAAGAACTCAGTTCCACACTGGCGTAGTGGCCCTTGGAATGGTCACGTCCTGAATGGCATGCCAGACACCAAAAGCGGCAAAGATTTTTTCTCTGACCAGAATGTTTCTATCAATATCACATTTGTGAGTAATGACAATGAAATCTATTCTAAATTTTCACGAAAAAAGGTTGATGTTTTCACCATAATTGTTTTGGAGTCAACAGGAGATGTGAATAGACTATTCTGGCATGAGAACCAAAGATGGGTAAAACTCCAGGTCATTCACCCGGACATGTGTGATGAGTACATGCGATGTGGTGCAAACGCAATTTGCAATGAGGATACATTGGCACAGTGTGCATGCCTGCCCGGGTTTGATAGGTTGTATCCTCAGGACTGGTACCTAAAATGTCAGGAAACGAGGAAGGAAGCCTGTGGCAAAGGAGACGGGGAGGGTTTTGTGAGACTGAATGGTGTGAAGTTTCCGGATGCCAGAAATTCTACTCTTTATAGTAACAAGAGTGTAGAGGAGTGTGAGAGTGAATGCTTAAAGAGTTGTAATTGTACAGGGTATGCTAATGTATATGTCAATGAAACGGGACGAGGTTGCATAGCGTGGTATGGTGAGTTACGAGACATGAGACGTTTTAAAAGTGGACAGGATTTTTACCTAAGAGCTGATGCTGTGGAGCTAGGTATGTACTCTCTTTTTCCATAATAGTGGCACGAATTCTATGCTGTGGAGCTAGCTTTCACTTGAAGTTTCATTATATAACAGTAATTGACACCACAAGTTTTGTCATCTGTCTGCTGTCAGCAGCAAAAGGTTCTTATAAATAAAGATCATCAGTTTCAAATTTCTTGAGCTTGAAAGAAATTTTAAATTTGCAGCTGCGGATGTCCAGAAAAACGCAAAAGTACACGGTCTAGCAACAAAAAGTACACTTGTATTTCTTATTGTTCCCATTGTTGTTGAAACACTTCTAGCATCCCTGTGCTTTTACTACATGTGGAGAAGGAATGCAAAGAGGAAAGGTGATTCGAAGGACTGTAACTATACATCTTAATCTATTGTTTCTTTTCAAATTGCTAAAATTCAACGGTCTACCTTTACTACAGGGCAGAAGCAGAAACAACAACGTCGTCAAAGGTTAGTTCTGGATTCGGCAAGAAGTTTGTCTAACCTCCATAAGGACTCTCCAAATAGCAGTGGTGAAAGTGGGAATACAGAATTGACATTGTTCGAACTAAGTACTGTGATAGCTGCAACAGATCAATTTTCCTCTGCTAATAAGCTTGGACTTGGAGGCTTTGGTCCAGTTTACAAGGTAATTATTTCTTAGTTAAGACAAGTTTTCCACTGCAATAGATATTAATGTTTAAAGCAATGCTGATAATTTTAATTTGGGAACTAATAGAATACGTACAACACCAATTGAATTTTCAGGGTAAATTACCAAATGGACAAGAGATAGCAGTCAAAAGATTATCAACGAATTCCAGACAAGGAATCCAGGAATTCAAAAATGAGGTCTTATTAATTGCAAAACTTCAACATAGAAATCTTGTTAGACTCTTGGGTTATTGCATAGAGAAAGATGAGAAGATTTTAATATATGAATTTATGCCTAACAAAAGCTTGGACTACTTCATTTTCGGTATGTTTACTCCTTAGTTTTGCATTTGTTGTGAGTGTGAATTGTTTACTCCCTACTCTAATATTGATTATATATATGTGATACGATGTAATTGAAGCAGATGAATCAAGAAAGCAATTGTTAGATTGGAAAACACGATTTGATATAATTTTAGGAATTGCTCGAGGGATCCTTTATCTTCATCAAGATTCCAGATTAAAAATTATCCATAGAGACCTAAAAGTTAGTAATATTCTTCTAGATCGAGAGATGCAACCAAAAATATCAGATTTTGGTGCTGCGAGAATATTTGCGGCAGATGAAACCCAAGCGAATACAAAAAGAGTCGTTGGAACTTTGTAAGTCAATGCAAAACACAATGAACACAAAATTAACTTGGTTTCCTAATTGTAGGGAAGTTAGTATTAAATTACTAACAATATCTTCATAACATGCAGTGGTTATATGTCACTGGAATACGCATTAGATGGCATCTTTTCTATGAAATCAGATGTTTTCAGTTTTGGAGTCATGCTATTAGAGATCATTAGTGGCAAGAAGAACAGGGGCTTTTTCCATGACGATCCATACTCAAATTTGATACAATATGTAAGTTTTTGCCTATCTTTTTTGTGTGTGTACATGTTTGTTCCATACATCAATGTTGGCCTGAACTTACATTGATCTTTAATATTCTCATGTAATGCTGGAAATAAGACGTGGGAACTCTGGAGAGATGGTAAGGCCCTGGAGATAGTTGACTCATGCATAAATGATTCATGTCCAGCAAATGAAGTTATGAGGTTCATTCAGGTTGGGCTCTTATGCGTGCAAGATAACGCGAAAGACAGGCCAAGCATGTCGAATGTAGTTTTTATGTTAAGCAATGAAACAGCACTTCCTTCTCCTAAGAAATCTTCATTTCCTGTCAGGAACAGTGAACCTGATTCATCTACTACTACAAGAACAAAGTGTTCCAATAATGAGATGACAAATACAACATTAGATGGTAGATGAATTTGTTAGGTTTCCCCATGGTGTTGTATGAAATTACAGTTAAAATATTTGTATATAAATTAAACTTTCTTAAAACGCGTCATTTCACTTTAACATGTCATCACATGTTTTTTTTTCTTTAGCTTCACTTTTGACTACTTTAAGTGCATTCATTGCATCCAGTGTCTTTACTTTACTTTCTTTTTCATAGTTTCTTTAACATGTCCCAGATGAGCAACTGCGTGGGGTAGCCTTACAAGATACAATTACTAGTCTGTATCTGAAGTAGTCCCTCTCCTTAATATCGTCAATACAACATAACAATACACTCATTTCCGCTATCAATAGCAACCAATGAATTATGTTAGCTTGTTGACTCTTACTTACTGGAAAAAAAATGTCAAAATCACGTGAAACAAGTGGATACTATTGCAGAATTGCCGGATGCTCACATGTAAGTTGTTGCCTATCTTTTTTGTGTGAGTACATGTTTGTTCGATCCATTCATCAGTGTTGGCCTGAACTTACATTGATCTTTTATATTCTCATGTAATGCTGGAAATAAGATGTGGGAACTCTGGAGAGATGGTAAGGCCCTGGAGATAGTTGACTCATGCATAAATGGTTCATGTCCTGCAAATGAAGTTATGAGGTGCATCCAAGTCGGGCTCTTATGCGTGCAAGATAACACGAAAGACAGGCCAAGCATGTCGAATGTAGTTTTTATGTTAAGCAATGAAACAATACTTCCTTCTCCTAAGAAATCTTCATTTCCAGTCAGGAATAGTGAACCAGATTCATCGACTGCAGGAACGAAGTGTTCCATTAATGATGTGACGAATACAACATTTGACGGTTGATGAATTTGTTAGGTTTCCCCAAAATTTTTGTATATGAATTAAACCTTCTTAAAACACTTCATTTCATTTTTAACACGTCATCACACGCCCTTTTTCTTGTAGACTTGTATTATTTATAGATTATGTGCAATCTTTGAATTACATATTTGAATGGATTCAACTTCCAAAATATATATTATAGACTTCAACCAATTATCTCTTATGATCACACTTGCAGATATGTAATTGTTGGACTGATTCAACATATCAGCTACAGATTGCAGTGACATCAATCTTTTGGGAAGAATTTGAATTATTTAAATAACAAATTACACCCAACTATCTGAGGTTTGGGTTTTACACTCCTAAACAATTTATTTAAAAACTCACATTGACCTCCCCTCTGGCATATGAGTGAGAGAGGCGTTTGATGGAGAGACAGATGAGAGTGTGTGTTCATCTGAGATGATTATAATTTATTTATTTATTATTACGTTTTTATTTTTCATTTTTTTAATATGTTTTATTTTTATTTTATGATTTTTTTTAACCAAGGGTATTTTTCATCCTTTTACTGTTTTTAGATCGTGCTATTCAACTATCAAACTTAACAGAAAGGGAGGTCATTGTAAGTTTTTCAAAGTCAAGTTTAGGTCTTGCATAAAGTTTTATGATTTTTATTTATTTATTTATTTATTTATTTATTTTTAAGGAAACCCAAACTGGGTGCCAGAAGCGGCAAAGCCAAAACACAGGCTACAGAGGAAAAACCAAAATAGAAAACACAACCAAAACAGACAAGCCAAGCACATACAAAACGGCAAAAACCAAACCAATTAAATCCTCTGCTCATCCTCCACCAACGCTTTAATACACATCGGCGTAACCTCCTTCCACACAACCCTATCAATGAGACCGACGGCCTCACCGGCAAGGACCCAAGCCACCCTGTTAGCCTTAGTAGATACGCACCGGAGGACACAGTTCTCGAGTTTGAAACCATACCTTGAATTGAGTCCAAAATGCCACCATATCTAGAATCCGAGCTACCACCAGTCACAATTTGATTAATCACAGAATCCGAGTCGGTTTCCACAATATACTTCTCCACACTAATCTCCCTACAATACATGAGTCCCTTATAGACCGCCATCGCCTTTGCACATTCCACCTCATAATTTGCCTCACATGACTGAGCACAACAAGCCAAGACTCTTCCTCTATCATTTCTGATAATAAAACCAAAGCCAATTCGTCTCCTTCCCTTATCCACCCTGGCATTACAATTGATTTTTAGCCAACCCTAGTCCAGTGGCCTCCATCTCTCTTTCACCTCAACCCTTCTCCTGCCCTCCTTGTCCGCCCCCTTCTTCCCCTTACATTCAACTCTGCATAACTCATCAATATAATTTCTACTCCACAACACAGCGTCTGTTATATCAAAAAAATTTCCATTATGCAACCAATCATTTCGAGTACACCAAACCTTCCAGATGGTGGTACAAAGAATTTCCAGCTCACCCATAGTCAACCTCTTGGAATAGAAACACATCAGCTCAAGAAAGCTAGAAAAATTAACTTTATGAAACTTACCCCTTGGCAGCCACCACACCCGAGCATATCTCAAGTTATAACAATCCCATAAAGTGTGAAGAGTATGCTCCAAACTCTTACTGCAAATCGGACAAATGCCATCACATGGGATACCCCTTCTGCCCAAATTCCCTTTAGTCGGTATCCAGTCATTACATGCTTTCCAGATGAAGAGTTTAATTTTCAGGGGAATACCCATTTTCCACATTTTCTTCCACCAATCATTCGTTTCAGTGGAGCTTGATTGGCTCTGATCAGGACATAATTTGCGCCCAACCCAGTAACCACTTTTGACAGTAAACACCCCACCTTTATCATAGTACCAAACTTTCCTGTCTTCAGAGTCACCCATTCCAGTTGGAATCTGCAGTATACCCTCCACATCATATTGCACGAAGTTCTGCTTTAATTTTTGGATATTCCACTCCCCAGAAGGAGTCATCAGTTCATCCATCGTGCTGTTCCTATCAAGTTTCTGAGGAGATATAATGAATGGAACATTATATCTCGGTAACCACTTATCACCATACACTCGGATTTTCCTTCCATTCCCCACTCTCCATCTCATACCTTCATCCAAAATTGCTCGACCCCACATCAAACTTTTCCACACATAAGAACCTCTTTTGGAATCAGGAACCTCCAGGAAGTTACCGTTATTAAAATAGTAGCTTTTTAATACTGTTGCAGCTAGGGAGTTGTGGTTCTTAGCAATAAGCCAACACTGTTTAAGTGTTTAGCAAGTAAGGCTCTGTTGAATGTCTCCAAATCACGAAAACCAAGTCCGCCCTCTAGTTTCGGTTTACAAAGACACTGCCACTTGCACCAATGCATCTTCCTAGTAATTTCATTTCCTCCCCACCAGAATCTAGCAGTAAGCCTCTGGATTTCGTCAATAAGGCTTTTACGGAGTCTAAATATGCACATAGCATAAGACGGAATGGAATGTAACACTGCTTTAATAAGAATTTCTTTTCCCCCAGGTGGATAGCATCTTCTCACCCCACCCTTTGATTCTATGCCAGACTCTGTCAACGATATCAGCAAACAACTTCCTTTTGCTTCTGCCCGAAAAGCAAGGTAATCCGAGATTTCTCTTTCGCCCTCCTTCCCCTCCACGTCGTCTCCATTAGCCACTGATTTCCTGATGCCTTGATTTTCCTCATTCCTGCTTTCCTCTTCCTGTATCTTTCCTTGCTTGCTTTGATCACTTAACTTGTTCACTCTTGCCTTCTTCTTTGATTCTCTAAGATCCGTAACAGGGGCTTCAACTAACCTTTTCCCCAATTCGATCCCAGTTAGGGATTGATTATCCGATATTGACGAGGTTCGGGTGAACCTTTTCCATCTTTGCTTACCATTTTTATTTCGCCCTGGTCTCCTCCACTTTGCTTATGACTTTTAGTAATTTCTTGGCCCTCTTTCATTAAATCATCAACCTTAGGGTCCAAACTCGTAGAAGTGGGCCTCAGTTGGCCCATACTCTTTAAAAGAGCATGGTTTGGGTCCACATTAAGAGATTCAACCTGATCCATCCCAATAGACTTTCCATAATGATTATTTTTCCCACCGCCACCTACTGTTCCCACCCTTTGGCCTTCCCCTTTAACATATAAATCTTGTTAGACTCTTGGGTTATTGTATAGAGACAGAGGAGAAGCTTTTAATCTATGAATTCATGCCTAACAAAAGCTTAGACTACTTCATTTTTGGTATGGTTAGTCCTTATTAGTTTTTCAATTTTTGTCTGTATTGCTTTTATTCTTTTTTATTTGTTGAAAGATGTCTGTATTGCTTTTGTGTCTACTCTAATATTTATTTTATGTAATACATTGGAATTGAAGTAGATCAATAAGCTCGGACGAGGAGGCTTTGGCTCAGTTTACAAGGTAAATTCTCTTTATTTCTTAATTGAGACAAGTTTTCCACTGCAAGTTGATACAAAAAATAGTCCAACGATCGTGATTTGTTTTGATGTGAGAAAGAACTCTTTGTTGTTGTCCTCAAACTTTGCTCAAGATTCAACATAGAAATCTTGGTATTTCTAATTGATTGCAAAACTTCAACATAGAAAACTTGTTAGAATCTTAGGTTATGGCATAGAGAAAGAGGAGAAGCTTTTAATCTATGATTTATTGCACAGTGGTCACTTCCAAATCGAGATTCGTTTGTGGACATGTTAGCTAAGAGGGGATCATATATGGAGGGATATTTATTTGTTTCTGCCTTTCTGGCAATCCGTGATTGTAAATTTTTTTTTTGTTCTGTTTTGTTGTAGGGGTGAAGGGTTGGTTTGTTTGTCTCGTTTGTTTTGCGTTTGTTCTGCTTTTTCTCATGTTTGTTTTGCTTCCACTGGTCTGTCCGTTGTAGGGGTTTACTCCCCTGTTTGTACTCTGTTTCTGTTTAATACAAGTTAGGTTATGTTCTGAGAAGATTGTTCTTATAAAATCTAATGTGTTATACTAGTTCTTATATTCTTTTTGTTATGTACAGAAAACCAGAATAATAATTAATTTATAATTAGTACTTGTCAAATTGACTTTTTTTTGCCTTTAGAAAAGCCTGCTCAGAGTATATAATCTTATTTTTGGTTTCTATGTATTGATATTGTCTGTTTCAGGTCATATTCAAATTGGTTTGTCCTTTAGTCATTGCGCATTGATTTTTTTCCTTTTTTTTTTTTTTTTTTTTTTTTTTTTTTTTTTTTTTTTTTTTTTTTTTTTTTAATAACTAAAAGTCAATTTCATACCTCCACAAATAACACGTCTTTGACATTATTGATTCCGTGTATGGCTGAAAATTTCTGCTAGCAACCAATGAAAATTTCTTTTGTTTTTTTTATTTTTTTTATTTTTATAACTAAAAGTCAATTTCATACCTCCACAAATAGAGTTGGGATCCTCTCCTTGGTCATTGTTTTTCCTTGGCATTCTTCAAGTGTAATTCAAATATCAAGTTGCATGAGAGAGAAAAAAGTGAACAAATCTTAACTATATATTTTGTATTTTGCTTAGGTGTCATTGGATTATGGAAAGTCAAGGAAAAACAAGCTAAGGAGAGGATCTTGATCCCCACAAATAACACAACTTTGACATTATTGATTCCGTGTTTGACAACCAATGAATTACGTTAGCTTGTTGACTCTTACATTGAAAACAAAATAATGTCGAAATCACACGAAACAAGTAGATACTATTGCTGGATGCTCATAGAAGTTGTCACAGATACTGGCCCAAACACTTATCTTCATGGGGAGTTATAGAGCTTTCTGTATCTTGGTACTGTTTGTGATACTCGATCTCTTCGGTTCACTTCATGCATTAGAGACAATAACTGGAACCCAGTTCATAGCTGATGATGAAAACGGAAGCCTTGTATCATCTGATGGAAACTTCAAACTGGGGTTCTTCAGCCCTGCCAAGTCTCAAGCTCGTTATGTTGGAATATGGTTCAAGAAAATCTCAGAACAAACGGTTGTTTGGGTCGCCAACAGAGAAACTCCAATTAGGAACTCTTCAGGTATTTTCAAGATTGGTGGAGATGGAAATCTTGCAGTTTTTTGTTGTAATCAGAGCAGTCCTCTTTGGTCTACCAATGTTTCAGTGCCTGCACAAACCTCCGCAGCCAAGCTCTTAGATTCAGGAAATCTAGTTCTGGTAGCAAAAGATAAAAATATATGGCAGAGCTTTGATTATCCTACAGACACTATTCTTCCTGGTATGAAATTTGGATGGAACCGGATAACTGGCCTCAACCGTATTATAACTTCATGGAAGTCGATTGATGATCCAACGCCCGGTGAATTCGCTGCATGGTTTGACCTTCACAGCATACCTCAAATCTTTTTGTACAAGAACTCAGTTACACACTGGCGTAGTGGTCCTTGGAATGGTCGTACATTTAATGGCTTGCCATACATCGGAAGCCAAAAAGATTATTTCTCTGACCTGAATGTTCCTATTAATATCACATTTGTGAGTAATGACAAAGAAATCTATTCTAAATTTTCACCGAGAAAGGTTGATGTTTTCTACATAATAGTTTTGGAGTCAACAGGAGTTCTGAATAGACTATTCTGGCATGAGAGCCAAAGATGGGTAAAACTCCATATCATTCCCCAGGACATGTGTAATGAGTACATGCGATGTGGTGCAAACGCAATTTGCAATGAGGATACGGTGGCGGCAAAGTGTGCATGCCTGCCCGGGTTTGTTAGGTTGTATCCTCAGGACTGGTACCTTAAATGTCAGGAAACAAGGAAGGAAGCCTGTGGCAAAGGAGACGGGGAAGGTTTTGTGAGACTGAATGGTGTAAAGTTTCCGGATGCCAGAAATTCTACTCTTTATAGTAACATGAGTTTAGAGGAGTGTGAGAGCAAATGCTTAAAGAGTTGTAATTGTACAGGGTATGCTAATGCATATGTCAATGAAATGGGACGAGGTTGCATAGCGTGGTATGGTGAGTTACGAGACATGAGACATATTACAAGTGGACAAGATTTTTACCTAAGAGCTGATGCTGTGGAGCTAGGTATGTACTCTCTTTTTCATAATAGTGGCACGAATTCTATGCTGTGGAGCTAGCTTTCACTTGAAGTTTCATTATATAACAGTAATTGACACCACAAGTTTTGTCATCTGTCTGCTGTCAGCAGCAAAAGTTTCTTATAAATAAAGATCATCAGTTTCAAATTTCTTGAGTCTGAAAGAAATTTTAAATTTACAGCTGCAGATGTCCAGAAAAACGCAAAAGTACACGGTCTAGCAACAAAAAGTACACTTGTATTTCTTATTGTTCCCATTGTTGTTGAAACACTTCTAGCATCCCTGTGCTTTTACTACATGTGGAGAAGGAATGCAAAGAGGAAAGGTGATTCGAAGGACTCGTAACTATACATCTTAATCTATTGTTTCTTTTCAAATTGCTAAAATTCATCGGTCTACCTTTACTACAGGGCAGAACCAGAAACAACAAAGTCTTCAAAGGTTAGTTTTGGATTCGGCAAGAAGTTTGTCTAACCTCCATAAGGACTCTCCAAATAGCAGTGGTGAAAGTGGGAATACAGAATTGACATTGTTCAAACTAAGTACTGTGATAGTTGCAACAGATCAATTTTCCTCTGCTAATAAGCTTGGACTTGGAGGCTTTGGTCCAGTTTACAAGGTAATTATTTCATAGTTAAGACAAGTTTTCCACTGCAATAGATATTAATGTTCAAAGCGATATTGATAACTTTTTGGAACTAATAGAATACAACTCCAATTGAATTTTCAGGGTCAATTACCCAATGGACAAGAGATAGCTGTCAAAAGATTATCAACAAATTCCAGACAAGGAATCCAGGAATTCAAAAATGAGGTCTTATTGATTGCAAAACTTCAACATAGAAATCTTGTTAGACTCTTGGGTCATTGCATAGAGAAAGATGAGAAGATTTTAATCTATGAATTTATGCCTAACAAAAGCTTGGACTACTTCATTTTCGGTATGTTTACTCCTTAGTTTTGCACTTGTTGTGAGTGTGAATTGTCTTCTCCTTACTCTGATATTGATTATATGTGATACGATGTAATTGAAGCAGATGAATCAAGAAAGCAATTGTTAGATTGGAAAACACGTTTTGATATAATTTTAGGAATTGCTCGAGGAATCCTTTATCTTCATCAAGATTCCAGATTAAAAATTATCCATAGAGACCTAAAAGTTAGTAATATTCTTCTAGATCAAGAGATGCAACCCAAAATATCAGATTTTAGTACCGCGAGAATATTTGCAGCGGATGAAACCCAAGCGAATACAAAAAGAGTCGTTGGAACTTTGTAAGTCAATGCAAAACACAATGAACACAAAATTAACTTATTTTCCTAATTGTAGGAAAGTTAGTATTAAATTACTAACAATATCTTCATAACATGCAGTGGTTATATGTCACTGGAATACGCACTAGACGGCATCTTCTCTATGAAATCAGATGTTTTCAGTTTTGGAGTCATACTATTAGAGATCATTAGTGGCAAGAAGAACAGGGGTTTTTTCCATGATGATCCATACTCAAATTTGATACAATATGTAAGTTGTTGCCCATCTTTTTTGTGTGAGTACATGTTTGTTTGATCCATTCATTAGTGTTGGCTTGAACCTACATTGATCTTTTATATTCTCATGTAATGCTGGAAATAAGATGTGGGAACTCTGGAGAGATGGTAAGGCCCTGGAGATAGTTGACTCCTGCATAAATGATTCATGTCCAGCAAATGAAGTTATGAGGTGCATTCAGGTTGGGCTCTTATGTGTGCAAGATAACGCGAAAGACAGGCCAAGCATGTCGAATGTAGTTTTTATGTTAAGCAATGAAACAGTACTTCCTTCTCCTAAGAAATCTTCATTTCCTGTCAGGAATAGTGAACCTGATTCATCTACTACTACAAGAGCAAAGTGTTCCAATAATGAGGTGACAAATACAACATTAGATGGTAGATGAATTTGTTAGGTTTCCCCTAGTGTTGTATGAAATTACAGTTCAAATATTTGTATATAAATTAAACTTTCTTAAAACGCATTATTTCACTTTAACATGTTTTTTTTCTTTAGCTTCACTTTTGACTGCTTTGAGTGCATTCAATGCAGCACATGATCAGCAACTGCTTGGGGTAGCCTTACAATTACTAGTCTGTATCTGAAGTAGCCTTACAGCACAACTATACACTCATTTCTGCTAGCCACCAATGAATTATGTTAGCTTGTTGACTCTTATACTGATTGGAAAAAAAAAATGTCGAAATCACATGAAACAAATGGATGCTATTGCTGGATGCTCATAGAAGTTGTCACAGATACTGGCACATCCGAGAAACACAGTCCAAACACTTATTTTCTTGGGGTGCATCAAGTTTGATATATCTTCATGTTGGAAATATGGTTTTAAAAGCAATGAATATTTAATTTGAAAATATTTATTTGCTTGGAAAATCATATTTTGTATGAATGAGAAATTGTTCCAAGTAATTAAAACCATATGAAAAATAAAATAAATCTAGAAAGGTGTATAAAAGGTTATTGTTCAATTAACAGACACCAAGTTACAAATGGAAATGTCGTTTGAAATGGAAAGACACAACCATGAACAGATACAACTAATCTTTTTTGAATCATGACATTTCCAAAAAGCACTTTGTATCTATAAATTAGAAGTTATTCATTCATTCTAAACATCCAGAAAATTTTTATATTACATAAATTACTTCATTAAAGCATTGAGTCTTCTGTTGTTGAGAGAGAAGTCTGCATATTTAATTCGCTGGGCGCTTGGGGTTTTGAAGTGCTACTACCACAAGACAGAGAAGTCGTTGTATCCTAGAAGGCGAGCACCGATTGACCTATAGCATCAGTGGGCGGGCGTAAATCGTCTTAAGGACATAGTGTCAAACACTAGCCTCGACTTCAAAGAGAACTACCTATAAAGATGCTGCAAAATTGTGAAGGTTTTTCTATAAACCAACAACTACTTCACTGTGTTTTTAATTTTATCTTCTATTTATTTAATTATATAGCAATTTACACCAACTTTTGCTAACACTTTATGGCCTAGAATGTTGTAACAGGGGAGGAGCCCAGGGGGTTCAAAAAAATATTATCACTATTTGGAGGGGTTTTTGTAAGAATAGCACCACTTTAGTAATCTAAGTTTAAAAGGCACCAATTTAGGTGACCAGACAAAAATACCCTCATTTTGTCAGTTTGTCTGTTTTCAAACGTGGAGAGAAAAACTTGAGAGAGAGAGAGAACAGTTGGGAGAGAACTCATCGGCGCAAGAAATCCGTGCATAAAATCGACGGCAAACTCACCGGCGGTGGTGCTACAGTACTCCTCTCGACGTGAAGCGTGTATTGGAAGTGGTGAGTTGAACTTTCTCACGCGTTTTGTTGTTGTTAATTTTATGTGCGTTTGATGTTTGGTGTTTGGTTAAACATATAGATTAGGTTTGATTTGATTTGTTGTTCATTAGGTTTGTTTGATCATGTTAGGTTAAGATTTAAAGTTCTGAAATTTTTTTGTTGAAGATGATGAATATTTGAATCTCCGAGCCTTTTAAAACTTCATCCGAGCTTTTTAAACCTTTATCCGAGCCTTTTAAACCTTTGTAAGGATTCCTATTATTTGATTGGCTTATTTCGTGGATAAACCACGTGTTGGGGTTTTGAAATGTAAGGGTAGATTAGGCTCTTAAGACCTCAAGAGAAGAAACACCAAAGGTATATTTCTTGTGCTTGCTTTGCTTTGAAGAGATGTAGTTGCACACACACACATTCCTTGCATATCCATACTTGTGTTTTTTGTGTGTCTTGATATGTGTGCATACATGTTTATATATTATCTCTTCTTACATTTATTTTATTGATTGCATCTTAGGTTTAGAATGTCATGTCATTTTAGCCTTAGTTTGCATTGGTTGTTATGGGCGCTGTTCACCCGCCCTACAGGGGCTCTACGAACAGCGACCCAAAAGGGGAAAGAGCAAATTTGCTCTTAACCGCTCTACGTAGAGCGAGTGAACAGCAGTGCCACTGGTGATGCTTTCACACCTGATGGTTCACCCAAAAACCGCTCTACGAAGAGCGGGTGAAGGGAAGCTCTCAAAAACCCGAGAGCAACCGCCCCAAGGTCGCCTGGTTTCTGCCCTACGTAAGGCGGTCACGAAGAACATGTTCTTCGCAAACCCAGGTGAACCGTTGTACACCCGCCCTACGAACAGCGGGTGAACAGCGGTCATGGCAAATTTCTACCAACTTTTCAAAACGATGCCATTTCACTTTGAGACACTATATATATGTCTTCTTCATTTCTAGGTCGTTTTTTAAGAGTTCAAAAGCATATTTTCACTTAGCATATTTTTCTAAGAGAAAAATTTCACCAAGAACTCACCTTTTTTTACTCAAACATCATTCCATGACCATCAAACATCATCTAGCATCCGTCTTGATCATCTAGATATCATTTTGCATGGATTTTTCAACACACTTTGCTTGGTAAGTTTTTCACTTGTATCTTACATATTTTGTGTCTTTCTTCACAAGCAATCTCTTTTATTACTTGTATGTCATTGATATATATCTTAGATACAAGTTTGAGATTAGTGTTTTGAATGTTTGAGAGTTGTATTGTGATAGCTTTCTAGGTTTTTATAATCTATGATTTGCTAAGCTAATTGACATGTCATTTAGTTATTAATATCTAGGATTGTTTTTATTGCAAAATCATCATCTTAGATAAGCATATAGGGTTCCCTTGCTCTATGTTGCATTTTGGATATTCACATATTCACTTAGGGTGTTATTCTCTTCATTGAGAAGTAAGTCTTATGTGTAGCTTCCAGGATTAGGTTGCTTAGATCGCAAGCAATTGGACTAGGTCCACTTATATCGGGATTATGTAGGTGTGTGATTACTTACCGGGATTAGGTTGTAATCGGTTTACACATTTAGTGGATTCGAGGTTCGAGTGTGGCTCACTTATTAGTCCATGGTTTTTCCCGTGAGGGTTTCCACGTAAATATTAAGTGTTGTTTATATTTCCGCACCATATTACACTTGCTTTATTATATTGACTATTAGGGGCATTTTCGTAATCTTGACTATTCACGAAAATTGGGTAAAATTAGTTAAAATCTATTCACCCCCCCTCTAGATTAATATTAGAACACACCGTTAATTTGTTTCAATTGGTATCAGAGCAGGTTCCTATATATACTTAGGTGATCCTTTGCTCTTTTTGGTGTGTTTTGCATTTTGTGTGATTTTTGTTCATTCATACATTTGCATTCATTTCATCCATTCATAAACACTATGAGTGGAAACGGTGGAAATGGTGGTGGCAACGAGGGTGCTTCTAGCACAAGGCCTCCGCTTCTTACCGGGTTGAATTATGCCTCTTGGAAAAGTAAGATGGAGTCGTACATATGTCAAATCCATGACCGGGCTTAGATGGCGGTTGAAGGCGGTTGAAGGCGGCTACACATCACCCATGATGACTCCTACGGGTGGAGGAGAGGATGTGCTCAAGCCTAAGGCGCAATGGAACGCGCAAGAGTTTGAGGCATCAAAATGGAATAGGAAGGTGATGCATGCCATCCTATGTGCAATGGACGAAAATCAATATAAATTGATTCAAAATACTAGGATAGCTAAGGAGGCATGGGACATCCTAGAGATTGCACATGAGGGAACCGAAGTGGTGAAGGACTCTAAGCTTCAAGTCCTCCAAACTCAATTCGAGATGCTTAAAATGGAGGAGAATGAGTGCTTCAACGATTTTGAGATCAAGTTGATGGACATAGTCAACCAAAGTCTTCAACTTGGTGATCCTTACTCGGATAGAAGGATCAAGTAAAAGATTATGAGATCACTTTCCGAGAGGTTTGAATCCAATGTGACGGCTTTAGAGGAGAATAGCACAAACAAGGATATGAAGCCTAATGAGGTGATTGGAAGGCTTCTAGCTTATGAGTCTAAGAAGGGTCCTACCTCTACACCTCCTAAAAATCAAAAGGGAATTGCTTTGAAAGCCTCCAAAGTTGAGAAAGAGGAGAATGATGACTCGGATGAAGAAATGGCTCTATTGATGAGAAGGTTCAAGAAATTCTACAAGTCCGAGAAGAAAGGTTTTGGATCCAAAGGTCAAGACTTGAAGAAAAAGGCTCCCTTCAAGAAGTTTGAGCCTAGGCAAGAGAAGACCGAAAGGAAAGGGGTCCGATGCTTTGAGTGTGGTGGCATAGGACACTTTGCCCCCAATTTTGCTAATAATGTTAACAAGAAGAAAGGAAAAGTGATGGCCGCCACATGGAGTGGAAGTGATTACTCCAATGAAGGAGATGGGTCTTCGGATGATGAAGAACTCATGGCTAACTTCATAGCCTTTACCTCTTCTCACAAGAGCAAGAGTGCTAGTGAAGAAGAGAATGAGAGTCAAGTGGAAGTTGACTCAAGTGATGATTGCTCTTCATCACAACCCACAAATGGAAATGTGGATAGGATGGATCTCAAAGACTACATGGAGAAATTTGAGAGTTCAAGGTTAAAGAACAAGAGGGAAATTAGGAGACTAAAGGAAGAAAACCTAGAGCTCTCAACTCAAATAGACCAATTAAGTGAAGAAGTAGTGAGATCAACAAAGAATGAAGATAAGCTAAGAGAGGAGTTAGTCTTATCTAAGAGGAATGAAGAAGGTTTGAAAAGGGAACTTGATGAAGCTCTAGAGTCACTATCTAGGATGGCTTCTAGCACTAAAAAGCTTGACCACATGCTTGGTGTTGGAAAGAGTCTGTGCGACAAGAGGGGTCTTGGGTATGAAGATGGTAAAGAGATCTCAACCTCTAACAAGACCGTGTTTGTCAAGAGCTTGGGCAAACAAGTAGCTTCACCGGTGCAAACTTCTAGGAAGAAGATTGATCTAGGACAATGTTCACAAAGTGCACAAGTGAAGGTGGCTCCAAGAAGACAACCTCAAGCCAACATTCCTCATCATTTGGCTCATCAAGGAAAGAGGCCAATCATGCAAACTCATCCAAGGAAGCAGGCTAGACCGGTTCAACAACGCAGATAGATTGAACCCACTCAACCACAAAGACTTGGGAAAGCTCCTATGTATGCACAAGGACATGGTATGATTCCTTATGTTATTCCTACATGTCATTTTTGTGGATTTGATGGTCATATTAGACCAAGATGCTTTCATTATATTAAAATGTGCAAAACTAGAAGCATGATTGAGAAGAAAAAGAATAGAGCCATGATGCATGTTCCTAGGAATGATAAAATTGATTTGCATGATCCTAGGACTTCTAGAGCCCATGTACCAAAGACCACTAGGAAAGAAAATGTTTCACCTAGGTGGATTAGAAAGAATGAAAATGTTTGCCATGTTGCTCAAATTGCCTTGAAGGCAAATTCTTCTAATTTTTGGTATTTAGATAGTGGGTGCTCTAGGCATATGACGGGAAACAAGAGTTTCTTCGAGACTCTTGTCATGGAGGAAGGTGGAAGTGTCACTTTTGATGACGGTTCCAAGAAAAGAGTAAGAGGGAAAGGAACCATTCCATTCCCGGATTACCTTCCTTATCCAATGTTTTGTTTGTTGATGGCCTAAAAGCCAATTTGATAAGCATTTCTCATCTAAGTGATGAAGGACTTTCCGTCTTATTTTCTAAAAATGATTGCTCTATCCTATTGCCCAATGGACAAACCTTGTTGAAAGGTATGAGGTCTAGCGACAATTGCTATTGTCTTGAAGCTAGTATAGTGTCAAACAATGTGTCCTTGGATGAGCAAGTTGAGTTGTGGCATGAAAGACTTGGCCACATGAACTTTCGGGATTTACGAATCCTAGGCAAGTTCGAGTGTGTGCGTGGCCTTCCTAAGCTTAGGAAGAAAGCAAATGGTATTTGTGGACCTTGCCAACAAGGAAAACAAATCAAAGCCATGCACAAAAAGGGCAAGTATCTCTCCACCAAGGAGCCCCTTGAGCTTCTCCGCATGGATCTGAAATTCCCTTAAGTAATAGTGTAAAATATACCTAGAGGGGGGGGGGGGGGGGGGGGGGGGGGGGGTGAATAGGATGCCCAATTTCTTCCAATATTAAAAATGATGCAGAATATAACAAAGAAAATGCACACTTGAAAAGATTCAACAAATGAATTGATTTAACTAATGTAAGAGTAAATCAATTTACAAGATATGCAATCAATGTAAGATATGGAAGATAAAGAAATATTAAAGCAAAAATTGATACAAGGATTTTTACGTGGTAAAACCTCAAAGATGAAACATCCATGGGTTGATACCACAACCACCGGTAAAGTAATCCACTATATGAAAAGGACTTACACACTCAAGTTATCAACACATGATATCCGCTCAAGCTATCACCTCCTAATCTACCCTCGGGCTAGTGAACCACCAAGCCAACTCCTTATCCAAGATGTGTCCTACACCTCTAGGAAGCAACTTCCTATCCAAGACGCTCACGTCTCTAGGAAGATTTCTTGCTTGTCTATCCGGATCCTCCCGACACTAGACAAGTCTCCTTGCTTGACTATCCGAGTCCTCCCGACTCTAATCAAGACTTCTTGCTCAAGACAAAGCTTCACTCACTTTGCAAGAGACTTCAACCTTTCACAAGGCAATGATCTAAGTGATGCAAATGATGCAAACATAATCAAATAAAGCAAGATGATCAATCAAGCTCTATGTACATGCTTAGTGATGATCTAGAATAAGCTATCAACACACAATCACAAATCTATCTAGAAATCAAAGCATGTGAATCAATAAGAACAAGATATGAATATTCAATATATCACACAAAAATCTTAGTTCTTAGATCATGAAATTAAACCTAGAAAATATCATGAGGCACATCATATATATCATTTCTAGAATCAATTTCAAGTAAATCAAGTTTAGCTAAAATATGTTCAAAAGTAATCACAAAGCTAAAATATGTTCAAAAGTAATCACAAAGCTAAAACTCAACAATCAATCAATCAAACAAACCTCAAGTATGAATTAACATCATTCTTAACACATTTCATCAATCAAATAGGAAGATTAAATGAGATGATCAAAGAGAAAGTGAGAAGAATATGTTTCACATACAAATGTAGAATCTCGGACTGAAATATGCTTGCTGCGAAAAATCACGAAATCCTTTGACTCTAAAAATGCTTGGGGTTTGTTCCTCTCATCAAGACCAACATTTTTGGCTTTTGAATCACTCGATTTCGAGTTCGTATGAGAGAGTTATGATGAAATTAAGATTGGAAATATTGTGAGAAAAATTCTGCACAAAACAAAAAAGAGGAAATTAGCAAAAATGACCTGTCCCAACATTCACTTTCTAGGAAATAGCCCATTGGATAAAAAATTGCATATACAGCCACTTTGGGAACCCTATTTACCACTATGCTCTTAAGAGGCCCTCACATGGAAATTCCCTAAATACCCTCCTTAAATGTTGTAACAAATAAAAATTGATCACATTTACTAAATTACCCTCCCAATTCGCACTCCCCACAAAATGACTAAATTGGCCTCTGAATTCCCACAAAACTAACAGTTTACAGCACAATTGAAAACAAATTCAAACTCTCATCTGTGTGATTACGCGCAAACCCAAACCGAAACCACGTTGCCGTGACGCAGAGATACAGTGACGCACAAGCCCAAACGATGAAATTCTGCTCTGTGTGAAATCATAAACCCAAACAACAACAAACCAGAAATAGAGAGAGGAAGGAGAAGCACGAGGTCATCGTTGTCCTTGTCGTCGTTCTCCTGGTCTTCGTTATCCTCGTCGTCATTGCCTCGTCGCCATCGCCGTCGCCGTCGCCGTCGCCATCGGCATTGAACGAAGCATCCAAACCCTAGACAAAACGCAAACCAATTTCCAAGGTACAAATTTGTGATTTTATTGTAGTTTGTTCTTGTTTGTGTCTTGGGATGGTAATTTGTGTTTTTGACTTGCTGTATGTGTAGTATTTGGAGGTTGTGTGTTTTTATGGTAATTTGTAATGTGAACACTACACTGGAAATTTATAGTGGGAGAGAGGGAGGGAAGAAAGAAATACATTTGTAGAGTAAATGACTGTTGCATGTAATGGTAAATGCATATGTTGAGCCTATGAATGATTGTCATGAGCCTAGGGCCGATGGATGGATGATGCATGTATTATTTTGAGCCTTGACTGATGTTGAAAGTGTATTATTTGAATGATTTTCATAAGCTTAGTACTGATGTTGAGCCTGGGACTGATGATACATGCATAATTTTGAGCCTAGAACATATTTTCATAAGCCTGGGACTGAAAATGACTTATCTTGCACGGAGAGAGCCTAGGTTTAATGGTGAATGTATATGTTGAGCCTATGAGTGATTTTCATAAGCCTAGGGGTGATGGTTGGATGATGCATGTATGTATTATTTTCAGCCTAAGACTGATGTTGAATGTGTATTATTTGAATGATTTTCATAAGCCTAGTACTGATGTTGAGCCTGAGACTGATGATATATGCATAATTTTGAGCCTAGGACATATTTTCATAAGCCTGGGACTGATGTTTTCTTTTTGTTTTCATTGTTTAGATGCGGAAAAATTCGATTCCAGAGTTGTGGCGGTTCCCAGACCATGAGAATTGGGTTCCCGTCAGAGTAAACAGTGGAAGTAAAATGTACACGATTACAAGATTGAAGTCCGTCCTACAGAAATTTGGGTTGGTGGAAAAATTCAAGCATGGCCCATTCGGCAAATATTTGGATTTGAAAGAGCCGTTGAAAATTTACGGGCAGCTTATCCATAATATTTTGAAACGAGAGATCATTCACCCCAAAGGACAAAGAGAAGATGAGATGTGGTTTGGGTTGGGGAAGTCGAAAGCCCGTTTTGGCCAAGAAGAATTTTGTGTATGCAGCGGTTTAAATATGGGACAGCTGCCCGAAGGTTTTGCTAATAACAATGAAGTACAAGAGGATTCGATGCTTAGAAGAATTTTCAAAGGAAGAAGGCCGACTGCGGAGCTATTGTATGCCACTTTGAGGAAAATGACGCCCGAACAGAGTGAAGATGCATATAAGATGTTGAATATATATATGGTGAGCCAATTCTTTGGCACGGACTACGGACGAACCACAGCAATATTGGGGTGGCTGTTTTCATTAGTTGAAAACGAAGAAGAATTCAAAAAATTTCCATGGGGTTCTTACATATTCAAGTTTACACTATATTTTTTGAAGGCTGTACTTCACAAACGGCTATCCCAATTGAGAGGTGAAGTAAAGAAGGGAGGTAAGAATGGGAAGCTGCAAGAGAATAAGAATACAGAAGACTTAAAAGAAGAAGAAGAAGAAGATAAGAAGAAAAAGAACAAGAAGAGGAAGAAGAAGTTAGTAGAAGAAGAAGAAGTGAAAGGGAAAGGGAAAGAGAAAGTGAAGCCGCAAGGTAAGGAAGAGAAGGAAAAGAAATCAAAATATTATACATACAATTTGTCCGGGTTCCCTCTAGTACTCCAGGTAAGTTTTAGAATAATTTTGCATGTTATCAAACTTTTTTTAATGTTTCTCGTTTCATACTTTGTTGGATTGAAAAACATTGATTCATAGTAGTTAGTTTAAATTGTATAGGTATGGGCCATGGAGATGATAATTCGTTTTGATGCTCACGTTGGAAAGCGAATTGGTTTGGGGTATCCACGGTTCACTAGATGACAATTTAGTGCAACAATTTCAGATATTGAATAAAAATTCAATCCATCGGTGTGTACTTAATGACATACCTTTGTTTTTAGTTAATTATTTGTAGAAATTCACTAACAATTGTTTGTTCCTAATATGCAGATGGCTTTATTTCCTTGGGAAGTTGAAACTTATGAAAAGGGTACAAAGTACTTCAAGTCATTGAACCTGAAATACGTTTATGAGCCACTACCTGAGAAGAAGAGGGATGGCTCTGCCAATATAGCCAATACATCCAAGTGAACAGAAAGAAGATCTTGGTTATGATGATGGAGTTGATGATTATCAGACAGGCAATGACAGTGACGAGATATGCGCTTCTGTTCTGAAGGAGATAGGAGGCTCTGTGGGAAGAAATATAAACACATTTTGTAATGAATATTCCCCCCATTCTAAGAAGCGTCTGTTCTCCGATGGAAATTCGAAGGTATGATTGCATCTATACTATTTGGTTTTAGACTTTTAGTATGTTATTCTTGTATGCATTGTATTAATTATTGCAAATTTTAGGTGCCTTCCACAATCCCAGAACTATATGCCGCCATACTTGACAGCGAGAAACGTATCATTTCCTTCTGTAGAAATAAATTTGAAAAGATTAGGAAGGAGATGAAGGTTAGATATAAAGTTGTTGAAAATTATATTATTATTTATATATAATAGTTTAGTCCTTAATAAATTCCACTAATTTATTGTTGTTGATGTTTTCAAGGGTGCTGAGCAAGATGATGATGCTGTTGTTGAGGAGGATGTTAGTGGTAAGGCTGCTGGTGATAAGGCTACTGTTCAGGAGGATGTTGGTGGTAAGGCTGCTATTGAGGAGGATGTTGAAGAAGTGGGTGAGCTGCAAGATGTTGCTTTTGTTCGTACGGCTGGTGAGCAAGATTCTCTTGGTGAGGGTGTTAAGATTGGTAAGGGTGGTGAGGGAGATGAGGCTATTGTTCAGGGTGTTAAGGTTGTTGGATCTATTGCAATCGAGGGTGATGGGACGGTCAATGTATGATTTTGTCATGTATACTATCTATAACATATAGTGTTTATGTTATGTATATGGTCGAGGCCTGGGAACAATTCTATTCGGCATGGGAACAATTCTTCCAGGCCTGGGAATAATTTTTCAGGACTGGGAATAATTCTGTTCGGCCTGGGAATAATTTGTTAGGCCTGGGAATAATGCTTCAACGCCTGGAAATAATTTTTCAGGGCTGGGAACAAATTGTCAGGCCTGGGAACAATTCTGTTCGGCCTAGGAATAATTTGTTAGGTCTGGGAACAATTCTTCCAGGCCTGGGAACAAATTATATACTACTTTATTGTCATGTACATGAGTATATCAATGGTTTGTACTTTATCGACTACATATTTAATTTTATGTAGAACTCAGGGGAAAAATCTATCATTGACTTGGAAGAACATCCATCCCCGTCCGTGTGTTTTATTGGCCAAACCCTCCCCAGTAGTGTGGTAGCACTTACTGAGGCCGACCCGCATGTTGAATACAGAGACCTCGACAAACAGAGGGCTCGAAAGCGGTTAAGGTATCTCGAAAGCCTCTACACAGATCCGATACCCAATAAGACAAAGAAATCAAAGTCAAATGAGCAAGATGTAGACTTAGTTGAGTTCACGTCTTTCCTGAAGAACGACGACCAAGTTAGGTATTTTTCCATTCTTGTACTCTGTTATATTGCCATGATTTTCAATGTATTCATTTTTTATTATCTGTCCTAATGTAAGGAATCTAGGTTCGATTACGGAACTTGTAAATTACCCGGAATTGTTACACTCTACTTTACATTTGAGCGTGTACACCCTTGTACAAATCTTCGTGTAAAGAATATTGTTATACAGCGTGTAAGGATTCTGGATTTGATTTATTGAACTTTGTATTACCCAAAACGGTTAGTGAATAACACAAGTCACACAATGAGAGGCACACTTGAAACATATATAGGCAACTACACGATGAAAAGTAACCATGATTACAAGTAAAATGGTCACAGCATGAATGATTTCATGTCACTTTGAAAACATTATTACACGATGAAAGTAAGCATTCTTACACAATACATTAATATTAGCGTGTAATATTGATTACTTTTCAGCGTGTAATCATTGACCAGTTAAAGGTTCAATGTCCGAGGACAAAAAACTAAATGACACATTTTGAAGATGGGTTTACAAGAATGTCACCTTTTTATTTAATTTATTTGTTGTGAACAATGCTGTGTTTTTGATGATTGATTTCTTATTTTGACATTCAAATTACCCAGAATGTTTACACGCTACAATGAGTTTAAGATTGAGCGTGTAAAACCTATTACAAGTATTCATGTAAAGAAGATTGCTATTCAACGTGTAAGGATTCTGGGTTCGATTACGGCATTGTAAATTACCCAGAATGGTTACATGCTACTTTACATTTGAGCGTGTACACCCTTGTACAAATCTTCGTGTAAAGAATATTGTTATACAGCGTGTAAGGATTTTGGATTTGATTTATTGAACTTTGTATTACCCAGAACGGTTAGTGAATAACACAATTCACACAATGAGAGACACACTTGAAACATATATAGGCAACTACACGATGAAAAGTAACCATGATTACAAGTAAAATGGTCACAGCATGAATGATTTCATGTCACTTTGAAAACATGATTACACGATGAAAGTAAGCATTTTTACACGATACATTAATATTAGCGTGTAATATTGATCACTTTTCAGCGTGTCATCATTCACACTATTGATCACAATTCAACAGTCTAAAAGATTACACGATGAAAACCAATAAAGCTTACAAGATATATTAAATATATCGTGTAAGTATGCTTTGTTTGCATCGTGAAATCTTTGACACTTTTGATTTTTGATCAACAGTGTGAATTTAAACTTCCTGGGCTTAGTTCCCTTTTTATCAGACCCAATACTGATGACATAATAACGAAGTATTCCAAAACTTTTGGAAGCAAAGCAAAGTAGGTCATAAGTAATCAATATTTCTACATGGAAGGAATGATTCAATCCAAAAACTTTTCATGTATATACCAACAGTAGGGACATAATATCATCTTCTCAGTGCTTCCATTATATCAAAGTACGTAAAATCTATACATTTCCGTATGTAAACCTATTAGTTTTAAGGCATATAAACAAGATGATGGCAATTCAGCATGGCAAGATGATGAACGGCAGCAAGTTGATAAAAACTGTGAGTATGAATTAGACGTCATTCTTGCACTTGGAGAGGATGATGAACTATGTTTAAAGGCTGTTTGTGCCCTCAACACTCTCACTCTGGTTGACCAATATATTGATAAAAATATGATTCTGAAACTAATACTCGGTGTGTAATATATTATCTAGAGGGGGGTGAATAGATTTTAATTAAATTTACCCAATTTTCGTGTAAGGTCAAGATTACGAAAATACCCCAAACTAGACAAAATAATAGCAAGTGTAATATGGTGCGGAATTTAAACAACACTTGATATTTACGTGGAAACCCTCACGGGAAAAACCACGGGCTAGTAAGTAAGCCACACTCGAACCTCGAATCCACTAAATGTGTAAACCGATTACAACCTAATCCCGGAAGTAATCACACACCTACCTAATCCCGGTATAAGCGAACCTAGTCCATTTGCTTGTGATTTACGCAACCTAATCCCGGAAGCTACACAAGTCTTACTTCTCAATGAAGAGAGTTACAACCTAAGTGAATATATGAAATACTCAAAAATGCAATAAAGAGCTAGGTAACCCTATATGCTTATCTAGGATGATGATATATCAAGAAATGCAATCCTAGATATCATGAGCTAAATGACATGTCAATTAGCATAGCAAATCATAGATTATGCAAACCTTGAGTGCTATCACAAAACAACTCTCAAACATTCAACATACTAATCTCAAGCTTGTATCTAAGATATATATCAATGACATACAAGTAATAAAAGAGATAGCTTGGAAAGAAAGACACAAAATATGTAAAATATAAGTGAAAACCTTACCAAGCAAAGTATGTTGATGAAACCATGGAAAATGCTATCTAGATGCTCAAGAAGGATGCTAGATGGAGTTTGATGCTCATGGAATGATATTTGAGTGAATAAAGATGAGTTCTTGGTGAAATTTCTCTTGAGGAAAGATATGCTAAGTAAAAATGGCTTTTTGAACTCTTAAAAAATGACCGAGAGATGAAGAAGACATATATATAGACACACAGGATGAAGTGACGTCGTTTTGAAAAGTGTCATGATTTTTGCCTTGGGCGCTGTACAGGTCGCTGTTCGTAGGGCGACTTGTACAGCGCCTACCTGGGAATTTGAAGAGATTTTTCTTTATGGGCGCTGTTCGTACGGCGCTTCTGAACAGGGTCTGAATAGCGCCTGATCCCTGTTCTCCCGGGTCTGAGATGGGCGCTGTACGTACAACGCTTCTGTACAGCGCTCGTACAGCGCCCTCCAAAAAAGCATCAGACTTGATGCATTAAAAATGCATTTTCCAACCAGGTCTGGAGGGGCGCTGTTCGTACAGCGCCTTGTAGATCGCTTTGAACAGCGCCCTTTGCAATGATGCACTCCTAAGCCTAATGCATGACAAGGCTATGGAAAAACAAAATGCAATCATGTAAACATGCAAGAAGAGATGTTAATGAACAATAAAGCACACAAAAAAGGACACACAACATAAAAGAATAAAACATTATGCATGATTAGTGAGTGTGTGCATCTATCTCTTCAATTGCAAGTAAGCACTTAGAAATTACCTTTGGTGCTTGTCAATGATGAATTCTTCAAAGGGCATTCAACTTGAACTCCAATACCTAAGCTACCCTTACAAAGAATCCCAAATGTGGTTTGTCCATGAAATAAACCAATCAAAGAAAGGGAATCCTTACAGATTCCATGGTTGAGTGAGAGTGTTTGTTTATATTTCCAGCCATATAATCATCTTCTCAGTGCTTCCATAGGTAAGGCTAATCTCTCCCATAATGACATCTACGGCGTCACCGCCACCACCTCAGTATAATTGGACAGAACAATCAGGGTCAAGTGTACTAGTGCGGATGAGTTCTTCGTTATAAACCAGAGATTTCTCTCCTGGTAACCACCGAAAAAACAGAAACTGTTAACAATATCACAAAACTGAAGAGTTGGATTGATATCGATATTTTGTAACATAACTAAGAACAAAACAGAGAAGAAAATATTTGTATTTTAGAGGCTCATTCTTTTTTGTCATTCAACTTCATGCCTTGAAAATTACACACAATACAATATGTTGTTTGCTATATATATTGGCTTTACATCTTTTTGACACATTGAAATAATCAAAGGACACTTAGAAATATAACAAATGACTTTTAAACTTTCTAGGTACATTGACACAGTACTTTAATCTCCCAAGATTCATAAATAAAGTTCAACTTCCCACGGTTCATGAATCTTGGTATATGGAAAGTTGATTTAACTTTCCAACAAGTGAAAAGTGAAAACAATACAGGAAAAAAAACAAACAATACCGGCACCGAAGAAAATAATTTTTAAGAATATTTTTTTTAATATATCACTTCTAATCTTGTCCCGTCAATGAAACCGCCTTTCACTTTTCTAAATAAATAAGTTCCACATGCGAATCTCTGTAGAATCTACATCATATCCAGTCTTCCTCCCTCATGTCCCCTCAATCAAACAGTGAAACACTTATCCAAAAAAAATTAGTTTCCCATGCGAATCTCTGCACAATCTACATCTAGAATGGCAATATCTGCTAATAGTAGAACGAGTCATTGTATAATATCTTTGACTCTGTTGCATGTTCATTCATTCAAAAAGCAACAGTGTGATTGGTTACACGCTACAAAACTAAGCATCATTACACGATCCTTCATATGTAGCATGTAATAATTATTAGTTTCCATCGTGTAACCATTCATACTGTTACATGTTCAATCATTCAACAAGCAACAATGTGAATGCCCACAAGGTCAGACAAGCAGCACATAGCACTCTATTCTTACTATCATTCCATAAGTGTTGTAAATTTATTTCTCTGTGGTTTCTAGACATTGTAATTTTCAAAAGTGCTATTATCAGAAATGTAATTTCCACTTTACATATTGATGTAAATTTGGTATATGATGTTGTCATTTATCAGGCATAGCTAACAGGTATATATTTATATGATAACTGGGAACACTCTGATTGCACGTAAAATGGTCACATTTTGAATGATTACACAATTTAAAGTAACATGATTACACGATACATTGCATTTTGAATGATTACACGATTTAAAGTAACATGGTTACACGATACATTCAATGTATCGTGTAATCATGTTACTTTAAATCGTGTAATCATTGACCAATTGCATGTTCAATCATTCATAATGCAATTACACAATGAAAAGTAACCATGCTTATATTAAATGTATCGTCTAAGCATGGTTAGCTCTCATCGTGTAATCATTCATACTGTTGCATTTTCAATCATTACGCGATGAAAACTTGATTCAACATGCAACAATGTCAATAATTACACGCTGAAAATGCATTAATTGTAACGTGTAAACATGCTTACTTTTCAGCGTGTAATCATAGACTAGTTGCATGTTAAATCATTAATAATACAATTACACGATGAAAAGCGACCATGCGTACACGCAACATTAAATGTCTTCTTTGAAATTGTTGTGAGGCGGATACAGTGATTCACATTTCTTTTCTTTTCTTTTCTTTTTTTTTTTTTTTTTTTTTTTTTTTTAGCCAGTAAAAATACAATGGGGGTCAGTATCCCTCCAAAACAGCTCTTTTTCGGAAGAGAAAGGCAAATTGGCTAGCAAATGAGCAAACCGATTGGTCTCTCTATGGCTGGCCTTACAAGACTGGACACCAACTTCTCTACACAAAGCTTTAATATCTGAGATAATAAACATTGCATCACCTAATTGATCGTTATCAGAATTTATAGCAGCTGCAACATTAACAGAGTCTGTTTCAACAATGTTGACATCCAATTTATGCCTTTTAGCAAGAAGCAATCCTTCTCGAAGAGCAATAAGCTCCCCCAATTCCACCGAGAACTTACCCAGGAAACGTTTCGAAACAGCAGTCACAACTTTAATATTTACATTTCATTCGCAGTATTAATGTTTATGTTTTTTTTTTTTTTTTTAACAAACAAAATCTTATTTCTAACTTGGAAGGAACTTCCAGCACAGCAAACAACATCAAAGGTGGTCGGTGGAATGATTAAATATTTAAATCCAAAAACATATAATATACATATCAACAGTGACATAAAATCATCTTCTCAGTGCTTGCATGACATAAAACTATAAAAGTCCGTCAAAATCTATACATTTCCTTATATACACCTATTAACTACACAAAATACCATTAAGATGATGGCAAGTTTGGGAAGATGATGAACTGCCTGTTTGAAGGCTGTTTGTGCTCTCGAGTCTCACTCTGACAGTGATTCATCAGTATATGGAATCTCGGTCATGTCTCATTTTGACTTAGAAGTAGTTACACTGTTTGGAAGCTCAGCCAGCTAACCTAGTACATATTATATTACCTGGCATATAATCATCTTCTCAGTGCTTCCATGGAGAAGGCTCATCTCTCCAATTATCAAGACGCCGTCGGATGGAGCATGAGAATGCTTAGTCGAATTTGAAGTCTGGATATTTGATTTTCAAAGAGAACTAACAAGTACAAGAAAATAGATTATAATAAATAAATAAATAATATTTTTCTCAAAGAACAACTGTTTTGCCTACAGGCTACAATAAGCACCACAAAGTCACAAACAATATATTTTCACTTGATCCAGACTTACTCCCTGTTGTCCCATCAATCAAACAGTGAAACACGTATCGAAAATGAAAAAAGTTTCACATGCGTATCTCTGTACAATCTAGATTCAGACTGGCAATATCTGGCAATAGTGGCACGACCCAACGTGTAATCATATCGTGTTGCATGGAATTAACAGTGTCAAAGGTTACACGATGAAATTAACCATGATTACTTTTCATCGTGTAAGGATGCTTACTTTTAATCATGTGATATTTCACAATGTTGATTTTGGATCAACAGTGTCAACGATTACACGATGAAAAGTAATAAACCTTAAACGATATAATAAATGAATCGTGTAATAATGCTTACTTTGCATCATGTTATCTTTGACACTGTTGATCCAAAACAACAGTATTAAATATTACACGATTAAAAGTAAGCATTCTTACACGATAAAAAGTGATATATCGTGTAACTATGGTTACTTTTCATCGTCTAATCATCGACCAATAAGTGGTAATGTTGTTTCATTCAAACGCACAATATACAAAACACATTTCTTTGAGAGTGTTGCATGGCTGATTCACGATTCACATTTGATTCTTTATATTTATTTTCTTTTATGAAAAATATATGTATTTATTTGTTTAGATCGTGTAATTTTTGACAGTGTTGCATGGTTGATACAGTGATTGACTCTTTATATGAAAGGAGGTTTAATTAGTGTAATTTTACATTTCATTCTTTTTGTTAATGTTATTTATTTATTTTGTAACAAAGAAAATCATATTTCTAATATCGGGGGAACTCCCAGCACAACAAGCAACATCAATGATGGTCGGTGGAATGTTTAAATATTTAAATCCATATAACATATAATATACATATCAACAGTGATATAAAATCATCTTCTCAGTGCTTCCATGACATAAAAGTCAGTCAAAACATATACATCTCCGTATATAAACCTATTAAACTTACACAAAATGCAATTACGATGATGGCAAGTTTGTGCAGATGATGAACTGGCTGATTGAAGTTAAGTTTGTGTAGATAATGAACTAGTTGTTTGAAGGCTGTTTGGGCTCTCGAGTCTCACTCTGACAATGATTCAAAAGTGTATGGAGTCTCGATTGTGGCTCAATTAGTCCCATCATTCTCAACAGGACGCCCTCTACACCTCTCAGTATATTTGGACAAAACAATCAAGGTCAAGTCGACTAGTGCGGTTGAGTTCTTCATAAGTCGGCTACAGATTTCTCTCCTGGTAACCACCGAAAAAAGGGAAACTGTTAACAATATCACAAAACTGAAGAGTTGGATTGATATCGATATTTTGTTACATAACTAAGAACAAAACAGAGAAGAAAATATTTGTATTTTAAAGGCTCATTCTTTTTTGTCATTCAACTTCATGCCTTGAAAATTACACACAATACAATATGTTGTTTGCTATATATATTGCTTTACATCTTTTTGACACATTGAAATAATCAAAGGACACTTAGAAATTAAACAAAGGACTTTTAAACTTTCTAGGTACATTGACACAGTACTTTAATCTCCCATGATTCATAAATAAAGTTCAAATTTCCAAGGTTCATGAATCTTGGAATATGCAAAGTTGATTTAACCTCGAGTGAAAACAACACAGGAAAAAAAATAAAAACATTTATTGAGTGGCTGTAGACGGCCATCGAATTACCTACAACAATCAATAAGTCCGACCCTCTCACTTTAAAAAATAATTTTAAATATATCACTTGTAATGATGTCCCATCAATGAAACAAGTCAAACAACCTTTCACTTATCCAAATAAAAATCCTTGCGAATCTCTGTATAATCTACATCATATCCAGACTTGCTCCCTCTTGTCCCCTCAATCAAACAGTGAAACACTTATCCAAAGAAAACAGTTTCCCATGCGAATCTCTGTAGAATCTACATCCAGACTGGCAATACCTGCCAATAGTAGAACGAGCCATTGTATAATCTTTGACTCTGTTGCATGTTCAATCCTTCAACAAGCAATGGTGTGAATGGTTTACACGCTGCAAACATATCATCATTACACTATTCTTCATATGTAGCATGTAATAACGCTTAGTTTTGACGTAAATTTGGTATATGATGTGGTCGTTTATCAGGCATAGCTATTTAACAGTTTTATATTTACATGATAACTGGGAACACTCTGATTATACGTAACATGGTCACAGTCTGAATAAATACACGTCAATTTGTTACCATGAGTACACGATATATTAAATGTATCGTGTAATCATGGTTACTTTAAATCATGTAACAATTGACCAAATTGCATGTTGAATCATTAAAATTATCAGGCATAGATATTTAACAGTTTTATATTTACATGATAACTGGGAACACTTTGATTATACGTAACATGGTCACAGTCTGAATGAATACACACCAATTTGTTATCATGAGTACACGATATATTAAATGTATCGTGTCATCATGGTTACTTTAAATCGTGTAACCATTGACCAAATTGCATGTTGAAGCATTAATATTGCAATTACACGATGAAAAGTAACTATGCTTACACGCTACATTAAATGTAGTGTTTGAAATTGTTGCGTGGCTAATACAACGATTCACATTTAATTCTTTATATTAAAGTAGGTTTAATATATTTTATGTATATTTACATTTCATTCGCAGTGTTGATTTTTTTAATATTATTTTTTTTTTACAAATAAAATCATATTTCTAAGTTCTAACATGGAAGGAACTTCCATCACAGTAAGCAACATCAAATGGGAATTGCTCTTGGAAATCCAGTAGGTGTGACCCCGCATGTGTATCTGTTTCAGTAGGTGGAGATGGTAGTCGGGCACACCGTGTGGACTGGGGACAAACTGGGGACCTTTGGATAGATCAACGTCAATGTCCGCCTAATAATCTTGTTCCGCCTCATGTCTCGTGGGGTGCAGCTTTTCTAATCCAGTAACCTTTAAAAAATTGTACAAATTTAGTAAGGATATTGGTCGCAAACAACACTAATGCCAACTTCAGAGCATCACCCCGGCACTTAAACCTCTCCACCGAAGACATATCAAGAACTTCCGTTTAATTGGACAGAACAATCAGGGTCAAGTCGACTACTGCCAATGAGTTCTTCATTAGTTGGCCAAAGATTTCTCTCTTGTTCCCACATAAAAAAAGGAAATTATTAACACCGTCAGACATTAGTTGACCAGAGATTTCTCTCCTGCAACCAATCTCACATTTACAAGATTGCAAGTTACATTTGAACAATATATTTTATCCTTTTAAAATCATCATAGACAAGGCAGGAAATTCTAAATAATAATGTTGAAACATACCTCATCCCATGACCAATTGTAGTGATGTTGGTGTCCAGTTGACAGGAAACCATTCATTGTTGCAATGAAGAGAAAATTTACAGGTGATGAGGCAGATATCAAAGCATTGAAGCTATGATTTCTGTATTTGTGTGTTTGGTTTCCTATCTCTGTTTGATATTCACAAACTGATATCATGAGGGAACTGAGGGAAGGAAAAGCAAAAATGTGCTGTGATATTATTAGAGATTGACAAGGTTTTGTCTCGTCTGGAAGCTAAGGAAAAAGAATTAGAGGAGCGGGAGAAGCAACTAGAACTGCTCAGCTTTCATACACAGACATAATCCTCTTACACATAAATACACAAAACATCACACATTCCAACACTAACACTACGAGTGTAACGCGAAGATGATAAACTCGGGAGAACATAAGCTTGGACAGTGATTGAAGTTTGCCGATGAATGAACTCAGATGATTGCATTTTCAGAATGAGTTTGTGACAATTCTGAACAGAATCGATCCATCTAACCCTGATACCATGACGAAGGAAGTGGATAATTTTTTTCTTATTTAGATCGTGTGCAACAAGACTTGTTGGAATTTGTGTTAACAAGCACAAATTCAACATGTCCAACACCAGATTTTGTATTGCCAAATCTATCAAGTAATTCCTTATAATTTCCTGCCTTGTATGTGTTTGACAACGGAAGAATGAGAATGCTTAGTAGTAGAATTTGAAGTCTGGAAATTTGAAACTATCAAAGAGACCTACCAAGTACATAAAAATAGATCTATTAATAGAAAAAAAAAAAAGGAAAAAGTTCAGACCATGAACTTTTTCATTTCTGAAAAAAAACCACTTTGCCTACAACCACCACCACAGCCCAGTGTATATAAGAATCTCTTGGACGGTCCCACCCTCACTTAAAAAACAATATATTTTCACTTGTTGGAAAGATAAATCAACTTTGCATATTCCAAGAGTCATGAACCATGGAAAGTTGAACTTTATTTATGAATCTTGGGAGATTAAAGTCCTGTGTCAATGTACCTAGAAAGTTTAAAAGTCCTTTGTTTTATTTCTAAGTGTCCTTCGATTATTTCAATGGGTCATCTGTAATACTATATACTGTTTAGCATGTAATCATTGACCAGTTGCATGTTAAACCATATCCAGATGAAATTATGTCAAAGATTGCACGATGTAAAGTAATCATTCTTACACGATATATTAACATTAGCGGGTAAACATGATTACTTTTCAGCATGTAATCATGGACCAGTTGAATATTCAAATATCCAGATGAAACTATGTCAAAGATTACAAGAGGTAAAGTAATCATCCTTACACGATATTTTAATATTAGCGTGTAAACATGATTACTTTTCAGCGTGTAATCATGGACCAGTTGAATGTTCAAATATCCAGATGAAACTATGTCAAATATTACAAGATGTAAAGTAATCATCCTTACACGATACTTTAATATTAGCGTGTAAACATGATTACTTTTTAGCGTGTAATCATGGACCATTTGCATGTACAAATATCCAGATGAAACTATGTCAACGATTACATGATGTAAAGTAATCATCCGTACATGATGCATTAATATTAACGTGTAACGATGATTACTTTTCAGCGTGTAACCATGTTTTTCCTTTGCCACGTCATCAGTATTTGTGATGATAAGAAGGAACTAAGCCTAGGATATTAAAGGCCTTGGAATAGGTACTGTAAGTCTAAGAACAACTCCTAGGCCCATTGTGGATTGAATTTTGATTTAAATAATTTTTTTTAATATTTAATTTATTTATTCCGATTGGTCGGTATGTTTTAAAAAGGCGGTGTGCACCCATCAGACTCGATTTCGGAAGTGTAAATCTAATACGGGAGATCGATTCAAGCAACTAGAACAACTTATAAGGTTGTGAAAAAACTCTTAGGCACTTAGGATTTAATATTTGAAAGGGTTGTTTGGTAAATGGTATATCTAGTGTAATGGGTATGGACGTACTTGTTCGACCATTTGATTATCTCGAAACTCCACGTACATACTTCCATTGATACCCCTTCATCGTAGGACGGTGCCGATCGTTGAGATTTTTGCGGGGCCCCCATAATTTAATCAACGAGTAAGATCTGTAAGGCCTAAGAAGAATTCCTAGGCCCAATATAATTTGTTTTTAGGCCTGTAACATCTTTCCTAGGCTGATGTGTTTAAAGTGTGGATCCCATGTTTCCTTCATCTTCGTCCTTAGGCAAACGTAACCCATCTTCTTCTTCTTCACATGTTCCAAAACAAGCAAACTTAGGGTTCTTCATCTTTTTTCGGTTTGAATACCTGTTGAAGGCAAACCTGATTGCTTCTCCCATACCCTAACTCTTCCACACGTCCACTGAGAGGGTTTTGCTTGATTTACGCAACAAGGTTTTGCCCTAGTACCTTCCTTACTTTTTTTTTTCGATTTACAGATATTTTGGGAGTTTTAGTAGGCAAGATTGTTTGAAAGATCTTGTTTGTTCTGTTCTGTTCTGCTGGTATGAGTAATGAAGGAGCATTTTATTTGTTATGTTATGCTTGTATGAGTAATGAAGGACCATTTTATTTGTTCTGTTATACTGGTATGAGTAATGAAGGAATATAATGACAGTATGTGAAATTTGTAAAGCATGTGAAAACGAACCAATAACTTCCATTTATATAGACAGGGGGTACAGCATGTGAAAAAACATTAAAAAAAAACATTGAATTCAGGGTGATGGTGGAATGTTGAAGTCCATCAACTTCTTCTGCATTTTTTCAACAAGTTGGTAGAGGCCATTGAGTTCGTTGTCCCTTGCTTCAATCTCAATGTTTAAGTTGATGATTTCAGCTTCCAGATTCTGAAATTTCCCCATCAGAAGAGTATAATCATCACGTAGCCGTTTTGCATTTTCACGCTCCTTGTTGATGGTCTCCTCAGCCTTTGCAATCCTTTCACGCATCACTTCTGTAATGGCATTCATCTTGTGACTGCTCATGCTGCTTGCTTCCATTTCCACTTGTAAACTTCAAGACTTTTCTGACTAAAATATAACTCAGCAATTGACATTTTATAGTGGAAGAATATGACCCATATCAGTGAAAACTGAAGAGTCACCTCTTACATTAATTTCATTGAAGAATGAACCATTGTAACCTTTCCAATACCTTGACATTTGAAATGAACCATTGTGCCTTAAATCTTAATTGAACCATTAAACTTATCTTAAATGAACATTTATTTTGTTATTGTAAACTGAACGGTCGGTACACTAGGGAAAGCCACCAGGTTATTGTTCAGCTCTTTCTGAAAATGAAAAGCAACGACTTATGGAGATGGATTGGTGATAACGATGAAAATGAAGATGTTTGATGATGATGTGATGGGTAATGAAGATTTCTAATATTTCTTAGTTTTATAATAAATAACTTATATTTTTTATTTTCTTTTAATGGAAAAAGGCATTCATGCCCTTGCCACAGTTAGGTCTCCGTTAAATCTAACCCCGGTCAAACTGGTCAAGGGTATGTTCTTGTTAATTAAAGGAAAAGTACAATATAGCTGTGATATTGATAAACGTCAAGGTAAGTTAGTGCAATTAACCCCTTTTTTTTATCTAAGAGAAAGTTTCTTGGACTAGTATACCCTTACTGCAATTCCAACGTGGCACTTAATTATGGCTAGTTGGCTAATTTTGAAATTTGAAAACAATAAAATACATAAAACTCAAATGAAATTAAAAACGTTTTTGGCCTTTAAACCTCGAAAAGGACGTTTGAGAAAGAGGTTTTCAGGAAGTTGTATTGTTGAGTGGGAAAGTGGTTTTCAGAAAGTGGTTTTCATCGCGGACGAATTGTTCATCAACAACTTGGCCGAAGAACTGTTCATCAACAAACTGTAGGTACCAACTTTGGATTATAGATTGTTGAACTTTGGGTTTTATTTAATTTATTTGTTGTGAACAATACTGTGTTTTTTATGATTGATTTCTTATTTAGACATTCAGATTACCCAGAATGGTTACACGATAAAATGAGTTTAAGATTGAGCGTGTAAACCCTAGTACAAGTATTCATGTAAAGAGGATTGTTATTCTGCGTGTAAGGATTCTGGGTTCGAATGAAAAACTTGTAAATTACCCAGAATGGTTACACGTTAAAATTACATTATAATTAGCGTGTAAACCCTTTTATATCATCGTGTAACTATGTTTTTTATACAGCGTGTAAGGAATCTGGATTCCCTTTGATTTATTGAATTTGTATTACCCAGAATGGTTACACGCTACTTTACATTTGAGCATGTAAACCCTTGTACAAATTATCGTGTAACGAAGTTTGTTATACAGCGTGTAAGGAATATGGATTTCATTTATTGAACTTTGTATTATCGAGAATGGTTACACGATAAAATTACTTTAGACATAGCGTGTAAACCCTTTTAAATCATCGTGTAACTACGTTTTTATACAGAGTGTAAGGAATCTGGGTTTGATGTTATGTTGGAAATTATCGAGAATGGTTACACGCTAAAATGACGTTGCAATTGAGCGGTTAAAAACTTGTATAGCTCATCTTGTAAAGAATTTTATACTACAGCGTGTAAAGATTAATGGTTTCATTTTTATTTACTTTGTATGTGTGTCATCGTGTAACGAAGTTTGTAATAATCCTGGAAATATTTTCAGTTTGTAAGCAGATAATGAGAACATACAAGAGAGTGAGAACGAACCAGGCAATGGCAGAGAATGAAGACCTTGAACAGAACCAAAACGTAACAGAGAATGTGAACGTACCAGAAGTTGAGAACCAACCAGAGAATGTGAACGTAGCAGAGAATGTAGCAGAGACTGACAACCTAGCAGTGGTGAGCTACGTAACACAGAACGACGAGCATATACAACAGACTGAAAACGTAGTACAGATTGAACATGCATCAGAGAACGAAGACCTAGATCATTATTTGGTATACCCGAGGAATACGTGGGCGTATGACATAACCATAACAGTGCATTGCAAACTAAAATTTATTGCTGACATCAGGAGGATGTTGGAAGAAGAATGTGAGTTGGCACGTTTCAAGAGAGGATGTTTCGGGCATTACTTGGATCTACTAGGACACATGTAGGCTTTATTTCAAGCGCAGTACATACATAACCTATTGCTCCGCCAAATTCGGTTCCCATGTGCCAGTGAGGATGAGATGTGGTTTGCTTTGGGTAAGAACAAGGTTAGACTAGGAAAGAGAGAGTTTTTTTTGTGCACTGGGTTGAGGTTTGGTGTTTTGCCGGATATCTTTTTGAGAGATTACGTACCAGTGCCGGATGGGATCCACATCCGATATTCTGGTGGACAGAGATGTTTATTATTGGAAGATGTGCTGTCCGGGTTCTTCAGACGGAGTTTTAGGAGAGACGGTGATGCTTTGAAGATGGCACTTATGTTGTTTGCGAACAACATTCTCTTCGGCCAGGATTACAGGAGACAAGTTACGTACTGGCTAATGACGTTGGTTGAGGACATAGAGGCATTCAATTCATTTCCATAGGGTCATTACGTATTCAAGATGACATTGCACTACATCCGAACTGGTTTTAAGGTACCGGAGCCGTTGGGTCCTACAAGAAGATACAACCTATACGGTTTGTTTGGGGAGTTCAGGTATCGTGCAAAGTTGACAATATGTCGAACTATTCTTATAGTTTTTTAAAATATCATCTTATTCATCTAATAAACTAGTTTTTTTTCCTTGGTAGTTCTGGGCAATGGAGGACATCCCTTCGATGCGGAGAAAATTGGGCAACAGGTTCGCTAATCACGGATGCCCCCGTTTTAAAAATTGGGAATTTATCAAACGGGGATCAACTATGTCTCAAACATGGTTGGAGAAAGAGGCTGACGGAACGGTAAATGTAGAATTGGTAGATTGTTTTGAATTTGTATGCTATTTTGTTACTAATTGAAAGGGTAATATTTTACAGCTCACTGGATTAGCCGAGATCTGGCCTACTCGAAGGGAGGAAAAAGAGGACTACTGGAGGGGCATTGATGATGACATATCCAAAGGACCTCAGTTTGTACCATTGAAGGGTTTCATCGGCAAAGAGGACAGAGCGGAGCCGTCATCGAAACAACTCCATAAGAATAAACGAAAGCAGTACCATGGTCCTGATGATCCAATTAAAAGACGACGAAACTTTTTTAATGCATCACCACGTATGCGCACCACTCGGCATGTCCGTGACAGACCTGATCTGTCACCCCCACCTCTTGACGAGACACACTCGCCTCTCCGTCATCCATCCTCAGGAGGGACACAGACCGGATTGCTGTCATCTGACGATAACCATAGGACTTCATCTCCTACTCGTCAGCGTCAACCTCAACCTCCACCTCCACCTCCACCTCCACCTCCACCACCACCAGTTGATCGTAGACAGCAATCAAAGAGATCAGAGGTGATTATTTTCATTATGTTATTCTCTTTAAATAACGATCATTTTCATGACAATTAATATTGTTTAGGGATCGACCTTTACTGCAATTCCGAATCAACTACTTGACCAAATGCGCATCATCGTACGTGAGGAGGTCTAAAGCGCGATGCGGTCCGAGTTTGAAACTCTTCGGATCGAATTGTTTTCTTTTGTAGGTATTCCGGTATGTATAACTCCACTATATCATTTTGTAGTATTATAAATTTGGTTATATTATCAACTCATTTTAAATAAACATTTTCCTTTTCACAGAGACGTTCACGTGGAGAGGATCGTGCAGAACAGGTATCAAACCCATATTCACCTTCAGATCCTTTCGAGGCAGCCACTCAAGGTTTGGATGCAGCCCACACCGAGGGATCCACCCACACTGAGACAGCCCCCGCAGACCCTACCCACACTAAGACACCCCCAGAAGCCCCCACAGACCCCAAGACAGCCCCCGTAGACCCCACACACACTGAGACACCCCTTGTATCCCTGACCCACACTAAGACAGCCCCCACAGACCCCACCCACACCGAGACACCCCTCGTATCCCTCACCCACACTAAGACATGTCTCGGATCCCCCGCCCAAACCGAGTCACCCCTCACATCCCCCACCCAAACCAAGACACCCACTACATCCCCCGCAGACCCCACCCACACCAAGACACCCTTAGAAGCCCCCATAGACCCCAAGACAGCCCCCGCAGACCCCACACACACCGAGACACCCCTCGTATCCCTGACCCACACTGAGACAGCCCCCACAAACCCCACCCACACCGAGACACCCCTCGTATCCCTCACTCACACTAAGACATGTCTCGGATCCCCCGCCCAAACCGAGACACCCACTACATCCCCAGCAGACCCCAAGACAGCCCCCGCAGACCCCACCCACACCAAGACACCCCCAGAAGCCCCCACAGACCCCAAGACAGTCCCCGCAGCCTTCACTCACCCTGAGACAGTGCCCCAGACAGCCTCTGTAGACCCCAAGACAGCCCCCGTAGACCCCACGGACACCGAGACACCCTTCGTATCCCTCACCCACATCGAGAAAGCCCCCGCAATCCCCACCCACACCGGGACACTCCCCGAAGCCCTAGCAGACCCCACCCAAAATGAGACAGCCGCAGCATCCCTCGCCCACACCGAGACAGCCCCCACCCACACCGAGACGGATGATATACATACCCCTCTACCACCCTCACATGACGTACATACCCCTTGAAACAAATTATAGCACGGTGTGTATAAAACTATCTAGAGGGGGGGTGAATAGATTTTAAGCTTATTACCCAATTTTTCGTATTAAGTCAAATTACGAAATTACCCCAAACTAGATAAAGCAATAAATCAAGTATAATATGCGGAAATTAAATAGCACTTGATTTTTACATGGAAACCCTCACGGGAAAAACCACGGGCTAGTAAGTAAGCCACACTCGAACCTCGAATCCACTAACTGTGTAAAACGATTACAACCTAATCCCGGAAGTAATCACACACCTACCTAATCCCGATATGAGTGAACCTAGTCCAATTTGCTTGCGATCTAAGCAACCTAATCCCGGATGCTACACACAAGACTTACTTTCTCTATGAAGAGAATACAACCCTAAGTGAATATATGAATATCCAAATGCAACATAGAGCAAGGGAAACCCTATATGCTTATCTAATATGATTAATATGCAATTTGAACAATCCTAGATATCAAAACTAGATGACATGTCAAATAGTTTAACTAATCAAGATTAAGCACAAAACTTAATTAGCTATCACAAAAAAAAAAAAAAAAAAAAAAAAACTTCTCAAACATACATCATACTAATCTCAAACTTGTATTCAACGTATATAAAATAACATACAAGTAATTAATTGAGATTGCTAGCTAAGAGAAACACAAAATATGTAAGATATTAGTGAAAAGCTTACCAAGCAAAGTATGATGAAGAATCCATGCAAGATGACATCTAGAAGATCAAGGATGATGCTAGATGATGATTGATGATCATGAAAAAGTGTTTGAGTAATAAAAAATGAGTTCTTGGAATTTTTCTTCTCTTTGAAAAATATCCTAAGTATGAATTCTGAATATGAACTCTCTTCATTGACCTAAAGACAAAATGACATATATATAGGGGGCCAAATCAAAGTGTGGTAGTTTAAGTAAGTTTCAAAGAAACGCACCGATCGGCGGTTTCAATCGGCGGCCAGGCCACCGATCATGACCGCAAAATTGAGCTCGTGAAGAACAGAGCAAAAATGGCGGTTCATTCGGCGGTTTCGTGACCGCCGATCCCAACCGCCGAATCAAACCCGAGAGATTAAAATCAATCAGGTATGAACGGCGGTTTCGTGACCGCCGAATTAGACCAAGAGATAAATCAATCAGGTCTTGAATCGACGGTTTTGAACGGCGGTCGTGACCGCCGATCTTAACCTTAGAAAAGCTTCAGACCAATCTGGACTGAAACGGCGGTTTCATTCGGCGGCCAGGCCGCCGATCATAACCGCCGATCACCTAGAAAGGTGAAAACCAAGGAGAAGCCAAGGGCATTCTCCATAGGCGGTCCTCGCGCTAAACCAAGCACATTCTAGTGCATGCGCGGACGTTTCCGAAAGTTATCGGGAAATGAATTACACGACAACAGGACACAATTACACACAACAAGATATAATAAATAAGTGCAAGTGTGAAATGTGACAAGTGAAGAGAATGCACACATATGCAATGAATGTTAAGTGTGTGTGTGTGCAACTAATCTCTTCAAAGAAAAGTAAGCACAAAGAAATTTACCTTCGGTGCTTATCAACACGAGGTCTTCAAAGGGCTTCGAACAATAAGACCGATACTTAGGCTACCCTTACAAAGAACCTCAACATGTGGTTTGTCCACGAAATGAGCCAATCAACAAATGAGAACCTTACACCCCTCCTCCACCATCTAAAAGAACTCAACACGAACCCGATGTCTCTGAATCTGGACTGCCCGATGAATCCACTTCCAATCGAGGGAATCCCAGAGCTGGTCTTCCACCAAGTGACCCGACAGAAATTGCTAGGGAGTGATGGGTGTCAAAGTGGTTAAGAAGTCCATACACAGATCCCTCCAGACCAATGAAGGAGATGGAAGTAAACAGGAAATATAACGCCTTTGTGAATGATCTGAACCTGTTGTTGTAAGTGTTTTTAAAAGTTCTCTATGTAGCATGTCATTTAACATTTTGTACAATGCCACTAATCGTACTCACATGTTTTTTAATGCAGTCGTTACATCGGTATCGAAGCTTCTGTTTCACAATCATTTTTCAGAGAGTTAGAAGATCCCACGGAATGGTTGGGCATTGAGCATGTGGATGCGTACATAAACCTGCTTTGTAAGCGGAAAAATGACCCAATAGAGAAAAAGCAATTTAAACGCAAAGTAGCTGTAGTTGATTGCGCTTTCTTTGTAAGTAGACTTCATTGCAGGATTCATTCCACTTAATACAGTTTTCTACTATATTTAAAGCCCTCACTGACCCGCTTTGTTACTTCATTGCAGAATGAACTTACACTTATTTGGCATCAATTTCAACCAGATTTCCACGCACCATTGACAAAAGTGTTCTACCTGGGACAATTTGATGTCCCATTAGACTTAATAGAATATGCTATCGGTAACAAACCAGCCTGGGGGACGGCATGGGCTAGTATTGATGACGTAAGATAGTTGACTTACTCAATTGAATACATACTCACTTCAATATGCTGAAACAACTTTATTTGTAACAGGTTATAGTCATTTGCTTCGTGGGAGGCAGCCATTAGGTATTTTCTGTAGTTCATCTCGACAATTAGAATATTACAATTTATGACTCAAACGCACATCTACTGCCGAACAATCCAAAGTATAAACAAGAGCAGGTATTGCCTCTACGTCGGTTATTCCCACTCATTTGCAAAAAGTCTGGTTACTACGACGATAGTAAATGCAAGAAACAAGGTCTGACTTGTATGAAGGCTGTGAGATTGGCCCACTATCAATTCCCAAGTCATGTGGATGGTAGCAGTTGTGGTGCTTTCATGCTAAAGGGAATAGAGTATGTAATAATGGGGAAAGAACCCAACTTCGATTTTGTCCAGCAAGACATCCCGGCCTTTAGAAAACAAGCTGCTAGGGATATCTATGCCAACTCTATGGAAATTGAGTAGCATTGTAATTTTTTTTTTTTATGGATTACAATTTTGATGTTTTTTTGGAAACATGTTTGAATGAAAATCATTACACACATTAATGGTACACTTTAAATATCTTACACGATGAAAAGTAACCACAATTACACGATATATTTAATATATCGTGTAAGGTTTATTACTTTTCATTATGTAATCTTTTAGAATGTTGATTTTGGATCAACAGTGTGAATGATTACACGATCAAAAGTAAGCATTCTTACACGATATATTTAATATGTCGTGTAAGGTTTATTACTTTTCATCGTGTTTGTAAGGTCTATAGTTTGTGTTGGCATAAATTCCATATCAAAATGTGTTTCTCTTGTAATGTTTAGTGGTTCGTATTGAAGAATTAAGAAGACGAAGGATGTCTCAACCACAATTCATTCAAGAAGCCGGTTTTTAAGAGATTCGTGCATCATTGTTTGACAAAGGTAATAAAGGACCTCATATCTCTTACAAGGCTAGGCACACACTCACACATATCATTCTTTTGTGTTCCTTCATGATTAAACATCACTTATGTTTCACTTTCACACACTTGACAAAATATGCTCATGCATTCATACTATATTGGTAATATTTTGTTTATTGCATTTTCTAGGACTATGTCTGGAAATTAGCATATGTGTGTGTATTTGTGCGTGTATTTGTGCTTGTATGTTTTTGTTTTTTTATACGTGGACTTGAACATGTTCTTATTTGATGTCTTATTGAGTTCCGGTCGTTTCGGTTACTCATTCATGTAGTTTCGAGTCCAAACGATGTAGCTACGCTATTTTTTGTTCTCATTCGTTGAGTTGACTTCATCATCGTTTTCTGAGATGATTTCTCAACCATTTTTCAAAGTTGTGTAGTCATCGTCGTGTGTAAGAGAGTCACAGTTCGTAATCTGAAAACGGATTCAAAATCGGAGTTCGGATGCCCAAGATACGGGCTGAAGAACCGAGGGAGCACGCGAGAAGGGATGCTGGCGGTGAGGCCACTTGTCCTGGCCGTGAGGAAGGCTGTGGGCCCCACGGCCAAGGGGGCTCTCTGCCCCTGTGAGGCCCACGCGCCCCCCACGGCCAGGGGGTGACGTGGCCTCTTTTGATTGGTCTTCAATCTCCTTCTCTCTCCTCTTTTATCTTCCCTCCATCTCTCTCCATTTGATTTTAAGAAGAAAAAATTGAGTTTCCCGTTAGAATTTCTCTCCAGATTTTCAGAACTTCAAAACACCATATCTTCCTCATCCGAAGTCGGATTTGAGCGATTCAAATTGGAGAGTGTTCGTATTTGAGTCCTTTATCATTTCCAAGTGGTTTGGTGGCTGTTTGATCGTGATTTCTGGTGGTTCCACACTGATTTCCGAACCAGCTCGTGAATCAAAGGTATTGGACTTATCTTTGGGATTTCTTTCTTTTTAACCTTCAATTTGCTTGGGGTTTCATCTTCTATATCTATGATTATGTTTGGTAAAAGCTATTGAGAAAGATAGCTTGATTATCATTCTAATTGAAAGTCAATTTATAGACTAATGTTGACTAGTTTCTATGATTCTAGGTTTTACATATGTTTGTGAGTTGTATTGTGATTAGAATGGCATCTCAGGTTGTTTGGAACTTGATTGAATCTATTTTGTGATAAATGACCTTAAGATTTGATTTGATCCTTTGATTGATGAAATCTAGGATTTGTGTATTTGTTTGTGATTTAGAGAAATCTAGGTTTTGATTGATGTAAGTCTCAAATCCTTGCTCTATGTTTTTAGCTAGAATATTGATTGATTAAATCTCATATATCTAGCATTTTATTGTATGTTGATTGCATCTTGAACTTGTTCTTCATGAATATATTTTGATTCAAGTGTTGTATATGTATATGAGACTTTGAGCTTATGTGTTTGGTGTTTCACATGCTTAGGTTTTATTCTCGTACTTTGCATCTAGACTTTTATTGAATGTGTTAACACATGTTTAGGTCTATTTGTACCATAAAATGTATTGATCACATGTTCTATATTGATTTGATTGTTTGCATCATTTGCATTCACATGATTACACTAGGAAGTCCTTGTAAAAGGCATGAAGTCTTGGTTAGAGTCGAGGTGACTCTGATAGCCAAGCAAGAAGACTTGCCTAGAGTCGGGATGACTCGGATAGGTAAGCAAGAAGTCATGGCTAGAGTCGGGAGGACTCGGATAGTCATGCATGGGAGGCTCCCTAGAGGCAAGAGTGCCTTGGATAGGGAGTTGGCTAATATATTGGTAGGCTTAGGCGTATGGTTAGACATAGACTCCGATAGAGCGGGGTACACGGGAGGTGTATGCACTCTTGAGGAATTTCTAATCTACCATCGATGTTGGTTTTGTGTGTTGTCCAATATATGGTGGTTTCGCATCATTGAGGGATTTCACACTTTCCAATAGGGTTGGGTAGGCTTAGACTTCACTAGATTGGGTGAGCTAAAGATTGGTCACTTTGTGAATGTTCTATGTTTGCTTTCCAATAATATAGTACCCAATGGTTGTAGTTCAACCCGTGGATGTTTCCTCCTTGGAGGTTTTACCACGTTAAAAAATCTCTTGTGTTAATTCTTCCTATCTCTTCTCTTATATTTTAATTGTATATTTTATTATCTTGATTCATAATATTCACTTGTGATATATTGTGAAGCAAGACTTTATATAGTGTGATTTGTGGATTCATTCTTTTGATCATTTTTGTATCTATAATTCTTTTGTATATTGTAATTTTTGTATAGTGATATTTGATTACTCTTGTAACTCATTGAACATCTATTGAAATACAAGCTTACTTTGTTGTTGTGTTTATTTGTTCTTATACCTCACATAACTAGATGATATATTGATCGCGCTTCAAATGTTTACATTTAGTGCCCCTTTTACCTTGTTTTTGTAATCAATTTCTAAACATTCCATGTGTTTAATTGTGTAAATAAGTATTTTCAGGTAAAATAGGTGTTTCAAGGGCATTTTTGTCCAAAGTGCAGAAATGAGGGCAAATTGGGAAGAAAACAGAAGAAAAGCAAGAAGGCGAGTTCATGCATTCAGGCCAGCGGGGCAAGAAGCCGCCGCCATAAGCCACCGTCGTCAAGGCGAGATCTTTCGGCGGGAATAAAGCCGCCGTGCATGGCCGCCGCCGATTCTGAGAAGCTGCAAATTGACTGAAGCTCGCCCCCAAAAGTCAAAGAAGGCTGCCCCTTTCTCCACCTATTGTCCTTGAAAGGCCTCCTCTCTCATACAGACACAGAGAGTTAGTTTTAGTTAGAGAGTAGAGATATTAATTAGAGATATTTTGTTCTTAGGAATCAAGAAAGATAGTTATTTTCTTGGCAAATTTCTAGGTAGCCAAACACCACATGTTGGTTATTTAGAGTGATCAATTCAAGTTACCATAGAAGAGTTAATTGCTTGGATTGCAAGGAGGACCATTTCCACTTCACAAGCTTATCCATTGGTGATGTTTTCCTTACTTGTATATCTTTGTAATTGTGATACTATGTGTAGCTAATTCCTCTTGTTAGGGAATTAGATGTAATTCTTGTAATTCCTTGTTATCTAATCAATCATATGGTTATAATCCTCTTAAGTCTTGTTTATGTACATTTATGATTGCATGTATGGTGGTTGCAACCACCTATCTCTTCATAGTGCAATAACTTGATGAATTTGTATGCATGTACCATTTATTGCATATTATAGTGAAGCACCTATAAGTAGAGATTACTAACTTGTAATTCTCTACTACTAAATGACTAATTTCCCCTTGATCACTCTCTAATCTTAGATTTCATTGTGATTAAGTTGAGAATTAGGTGCTTAGAACATTCATATGGATATATGCATGTTAGTAATTGAAGGTTAGGCTTAATGAATGATTGATTAGAAGCTAGAATATTACTTGAATGAATCTAATTCCTTAACAATTTTCAATATAGAATTTAATTCAAGTAGTTGTAATTGCTAATTAGACAACTTCATCTTAGAATAATTAATTTGTTAATCACCAATTAATTTAAGTAAAACTTGTTAGAATAATTAGGAAATTGTAGAGTTAATCTAAAGATAGAAAGCTTTTTAGTGCTTACCTAGTGGGAACGATACCCTTACTTGCTCACTACACTAGTTTAACGACTTGTGCACTTGCAATAGGGTCACCAGACTCGCACGCCCCCTTAATACAACCGAGGTAGAATAGGTTTTATTATAGTGATATTGTAGAACCGGTTTGGGCGTGTCAAAACTTATGGCGGCGCCACTGCCGGGGAGCACGGCTTTGTTTACTTTTTGCCTTATTCTCTTTAGAACATTAGTCAATTTAATTTTTGCATAATCGTAGTGATTTTTTTTTTTGAGCATTTAACCTTTTGGTAGTTAGTGTAGTGTAATTTCAGGTTTCTTGTCAAAAATTGATGCACGGAAGACGATCTTTGGGGAGCCCACTTGAACCTTTTGTTGAAAATATTGATCGCATAGCGAGGCTACCGACAATGACGGACAATCCTAGAGGACTATCCGACCTTGAGGAAGGGTCAACTTCTTCTAGCAGTACCCCCACTGGTTCAGAACACGGACAGGATCAAAGAATGATGAAGGAATTCTCATTGCCTACCGTTGGATCACATCCTTCAGCCATATTGTTAGATGATGCCCAGAGGAATTACGAGCTGAAAAACTTGCATTACAACACACTCCCGCACTTTGGTGGTAACTTAAGCGAAGACTGCCTTCAATTCATGAAGGAATATTATAATGTGGTGACCACTTTTCCACTCAGGAACTTGACGGATGATCATTTACGCATGCGATGTTTTTCGTATTGCATGAGAGACGACGCCAAGAAGTGGCTCATGGCATTACCAGCAGGATCACTTACCACATGGAGCGGTGTTGAGCAGAAGTTTTTTGCTAAGTACTTTCCCTCATGGAAGACGAAAGAAATACGAAGTATGATAGCTGATTTCCAGGAAAGGGAAGGGGATGCATTTCATGAATCATGGGGTAGATTCAAGCTACTTTTAGCACAGTGCCCTCACCACGAGTATACTTTAGTATCACAAGTTCAATCTTTCTATGATGGATTGACGGGACTTTCACAGGCAATTGTTGATAATGCATGTGGAGGAGCGATGCGAGAGAAAACGGCACAGTATGTGTTTGATAAGTATGAGATGCTTGAACAGAATTCCCAGCAGAGAAACACTCGAGGTAGTCGAGGAGGAGTGAGCAGGGAGATGGCGAGTCAAATGAGTGATATGAGTAAGAACATTGAAACACTCATGAGCAGGTTCGGGAACCAACCTTTAGAAACAGATCAGAATTATATTAGGGAAAACCGTGGAATGGACATGAATTCCATAGTTGAGCCAGTGCTACCCAGGAAGGAAGAATTGCAAGTGGTGTATCCGCCACGTCAGTCAAGACAGTTGGGTGATCCTTTCTCCAACACGTACAATCGAGGATGGGCAAGGCATCCTAATCTGAATTACGGGAACAACCACGGTTTGAATCCCCAGATACCTCCACAAAACAACAACAATAACAACTGGTATCCACCTCAGGGACACCAATCAAGACCACAGCAAAGTACACAACCATGGAAGGTGAAGGAAAACTTACCTTGGCGCCAACAAGGCCAGAGAGACAATGAGTACAGGGCCACTAATCAGTATTACACCAACGCTCCTAATCACATCAGGATTACTTCTATGGAAGGAGTAGTCAAGACATTGGAAAGACAAATAGGGGAGTATGCTGAAGTTAGTCAAAAGAAGGAGCCAGGGAAGCTCCCAAGTCAGTCAGAACAAGCCAAGTCAGCCACGGTCTTAAGAAGTGGTAAGGTACTTTCTAACCCATATCCACTTGAAATTTCTGATATTCCTGATAATGTTTCAGTGGACAGGGACGTGCCTAGCAAGAATGATCTTAATACTCAAGTAGGGATAGGAACGAGTAGAGGTCCGGAGAGAGGACACAAGGATACTTCAAGGATACACAAATCACCTAATCCGTATGTGCCTCCAATTCCATTCCCAGGAAGGCTTCAGAAATCGAAATTGGACCAAGCTTTTAGGGAGATCTATGACATCCTATCTAAGGTGAATGTGAGCCTTCCTTTACTTGAAGTGATTGAGAAAATGCCCGCATACGCCAAGTTCTTCAAGGAACTCAACTCAAAGGCGCGTAAGAAGAAATTTCTGAAAAGAATAGTGATCTCCAAGGAAGCAAGTGCAGACATGGAAACTGCATTGCCACCTAAGATGAAGGATCCGGGAAGTTTCATCATTACCATATCAATTGGCGAAACTCAAAGGGAGAAGGCAATGTTAGACCTAGGAGCTTCGATCAATTTAATGCCTTATGCATTGTTTAAGGATTTAGGATTAGAGGGATTGAAGCCGACTACCATGGAATTGATACTAGCCGACCGCTCAGTACGACATCCAACATGAGTGGTTGAAGATGTGTTAGTTAGGGTGGGCGAATTGATCATCCCAGCTGACTTTGTTATTCTAGAGATGGAGACCGATTCAACCAAGGCAAGGGAGATGCCGATATTGCTAGGGCGACCATTTATGTCAACTGCCAAGGCAATTATCGATGTCCACAAGGGACGGCTCTCCATGACGGTTTTAGGTCAAAGGGCAGAGTTTGAAGTGTTTGAAAGCATGAAGAACCCGTTGAAGGGTAGTGTTTATTTTAACATTGCAAGTGCCGAACAAGAGGATGAACCTCACTCTACTTTTGGGGAGTACGTAGCACTCGCTCACAACGAGGTGACTAACAAGACCCCGCTTTTGGAACATGATTCATCAAGTTACGAGGATACCATCGCTCAGCTCAAGGAAGAAAACCGGGAGTTGGTGGAGAAGAACTTTGAACTCAATATTAAACTTGATGAAGCTTTAGAGGAAAATTATGCCCTCCAAGACAAAATTGAAGACGATTTCTCCCTAGTGAAAGATGAATTCGGAGAAAGGAATGAGTCTTTGAGCAAGGAATTCGAAGGCAAGATGAAAATCATGGAGGAGGAGATACATTCGAGGGACAAGGTCCTGGAAATCTTGAGAGTAAAAAATGAGGAGACTCGAGTTGAGATTGCTATGCCAAAGATAGGCACTTCTGTCAAGTCCGAAGGGATGGTTCAGCCACCTTCAAGGAAGACGATGCATGTATCACCCGAGGAGTCCACCACTTTTGCTCCGAAACAAAAACCACGGCGAAGGCCTAGGAGAAAGAACCGCATTCCACCTCCACAATCTACATCGGAAGGTACATTTTCTACTTTCACTCCCATATGTCACTACTGCCATCGAATAGGCCACATTAGGCCTAATTGTCCAAACAAAAGATGGCAAGTTAGAAAATATGCAACCCCAATCCCCAAGGTCAATGTCAAATCCATTTGGATCGCAAAATCCAAGTTGGAAGGACTTAGTAGGAAGGGACCCTTGTGGGTCAAAAAGAAAGAAACGGGGTATGTGGTGATTGAACCACCCATTCTAGATGGGGCTTGGAGGAGGTGATTGAATTGATGATTGTTTAAGTGTGTAAATATCGAGTATCAAAGACACACTTGCTACATTGATGTAATTTGCTTTGTAAATATTTGAGTTTTGAATAAATTGAATTGTGTTTAGGTGTGATCAGGAAATTGACAACCCCACTCTATCTCTTGTGCACTCACCGAGCTTAAAATTAATTCACTAAGAGTTAGGGTGCACAAAAGAAAGGTTTGGGGGTTTTGAAATCCTTGATATGAGTTAAGCACGTTCAAGTAGCCTAATTAATGTAGAGAAAATATGTTGCATTCGGTGTGTTTGTTGTGCCATTGTGTGTAGGTAATAGGAAATCAAGAGAAGAAATTGAAGGGAGTAAAAGGAGGGCGAAATCATTTCGGTGGGTTCTGGAAGGCGGGATATGTCCAGCCTTCCAGAATGTTCAAGCCCACGGAAATGATTCAGAAGAACAAGCGAAGTTGGCGAGCTCATATAGACGGGACATTGCCCACCTTCCAGAACGTATAAGCTCGCCACAACTGAAGTCAGAAACATGGGCGAGTTCATCTAGGCGGGACATTGGCCGCCTTCCAGAAGAGACGAACCCACAGCCACACATGAGAAACTTCGGCGGGTTCCATCTAGGCGGGCATGAGCCCGCCTTCCAGAATGAATGAACCCGCCAATCCTGAAGGGAAGAAGTCCACGGCGAGCTCATAAGGCGGGAATAAGGCCGCCTTCCAGAACGTGCAAGCTCGCCAACATCACTCAGACACGGCTAGCTCTTGAGGCGGGCAACAAGCCGCCTTCAACAAAGTCGCCACATCTCCAAATGACCAAAACGCTGCCGTTTTGATGCAAATTGGAGGGACGGTGGGTTTGTTAGGTGGGCAAGAAGCCGCCCGAATCCAAGTCCTATAAATAGGACCTGTCAGTGTCACGACAAAAAGCTTTCCCAATTTCAAATCCTTTCCACTTCTCCCGCATGAATCAACAAAACTTCTTCTCTAATCCTCCCCTAATCTTGTTCGAATTCATCCGGAACTTCAAGGAAAAGGTAAGTACTTTAACTTTAAACTCTTTTGAACACAAATTCATGTCATACTTCATCTTGAAATGCTCTATGATGCGATAATTAGGGTTCATGCATGGTTCTTGAGTTTGATTGAGTCATTGGGCATTTGTTGATACAATTGATGTTGGATACACATGATAGAACTCATTTCGAACCAACTCCCCCTAGTTTGATTCCATTTCGTGATTGTTCATGTTAGGGTTTATTACTTGGCCGAATTTGGGGGTTTCGAAATTGTTATCTATGTTAATGATTCTTGTGATGTGATTATTGCTCGAAATTGACATGGAATCATGCATGATAAATGGAATGATTGATTGATTATGATTCATTGAAAAAAAAAATTCGGATGTATTGGTGTTGGAATTGTTGAATTGGTTTGGTTAAGGGAGTTAAGAAATGTGATATGGAAATATGGAATTTGCAATTCTTGCGCATATACAATAACAATCTATTTTGTGTAAAATGTGATAAAAGACTTGATTTTAGGATAGATGTTGATTGTTCATGTTGAGGGAAGCTAATTGTGTGCCAAATTTAGATCAAGTGAGGTGGGTGCAATTGTGTGCATATGTTAAAGACCAATTAATTGTTAATGTGATCTAAGTTGTGTTGTACAACTCGAGTACAATGTGGCACACTTTTGTGTGATTTTAATTGATGAAAATGGTATCTACATTTGCATGGATAAAATGTTGTATGATAATGCATATATATGGCATCTCTTATGTAGAAATTTGGCACCAAATTCTGTTCCAATATGACTCTATTGATTCTCCTAGCTTGATGGTAGGGTGAAACACACACACACGCACATACTATTAGTAGTACACATAATTATAGTGTTTTAGCTAAGTTTAGTTTGAGATTATTGTCACTAACCCGAAGTCTAATCCATTTGGAGTATTTGTTATGCTTTTTCCTTGCTCTAACCACAGATGGGACCAAAACGGAAGGCATCTACAATTGAGAGGGGAAATGCATCCCGAAAGGGAAAGGAGAAGGAAAGATCCTCACAACCAGAGAGGACAGCTGAGGAGATCTATGGAGAACGGCTCCAGAGCACCACTAAGAGACCCATCCTCATCGAGAGAGACGTGAGCTTTGAGGAATTGGGGGAGACGGTGATTTTTGATGAGATCTGTAGGAGAAGGTGGGAGGCATATATGTCCTTCCCAAAGAGAGCCAATCAAAGGATCGTCCAGGAGTTTTATGCTGCCATAGACCCTGATGAGTTTGAGAGGGGAGCCCCGGTCACAGTCCGTAGGAAGGCCATCTCCATGACCACCGAGCAAATCAACGCATTCCTTAACACACAGAGTTACCCTCAGTGGGAGGAGGGATACGAGCCAAATGCCCTGTTCGATCAGTATGACGAGCAATTCGGAATCGCTATTACAGGGGACGAAGACATGGATTGGGATGGCAAGATTTATCAGAGACAGCTAGGCTTTGAGGAGCATTTTTGGAGTATTTACTTTAGCTACTCACTCATGCCCAGCTCACACAGAACGGACTTGAAGAAGCAAATTGCCATCATGATCTACCAAATGAAGAACCACTTGGAGTTCGATGTCGGGCGCACGATAGTGAAGAGGATAGCAGAGTTAGGGAGACGAAGTAATCTAAGCCTTTTCTTTCCGTGTTTGATCACTCACTTTGCTCGGAGGGCAGGCCTTCGAGTGGATTTGCCAGCAGATGGGATTTTGACACCTGGAGGTCATGTAGGCAGAAGGGCCTACAATGAGGCAGCAGAGGGAAAGCCGGGAATAGAGAAGCTTCTCAGTTTGCGTGAACAGAGGGATCAGAGATTAGCTCAAAGGAGGTCCATCAAGAGGAGAGAGTTGGAAAGAATGGAAGAACAGGGATGTGAGGAGTCTGATGTAGGAGTAGATGAGGAGGAGTATGAGGAGACAGAATCTGAGAGGGAGGTAGAGGCACCAGCTTGGGCAAGGGACATGATGGAGTCCCATAAGAAATTGGTAGATTCCAATAATGTGTTAACACGGACTGTTCGCCGCCTTGTTTGATGTAGCATTGAAAAAATATATATATATATCTTATTGAGGTGTTAATAATATACTTTCTATTGCAATTTGTATCTAAGCGAAAAGTTTATTCTAATATTTTTATTTACGAAAGTGTTCTAGTATTGAGGCTTGAAGAATCTTCATCATGGTTATCCGGATATAATTGATGTAATGCATTTATCTCAAAATTTGTAACAAATTGGTGTATGTACACTAACAATTTTGTAATATATTTTTTTTCACTTTCGTTTTTTCTTTTTCTTTCTTGTGTTCTGATTATCAATTCCTTATTGTACTTTTTGTATTTAAGTTTTCTTGTAGTTAATAATAATTGAATGGACCATTATATTAACTTTAATTGAATTTGTAACTTGTTATCTTCTTGTTAAATGTCACTAAATTTGTGTAAAACAAACATAATTTTCATATGGTTAACTGTCACTAGGTTTGTGTATAGTGACAATATTTAAATAATTAATTATCGATAAGATTGTGTATAGTGACAATACTTAAATAATTAATTATCAATAAGGTTATGTATAGTGACATAATATTTAAATAATTAATTATCGATAAGATTTTGTGTAGTGACAATACTTAAATAATTAATTATTGATAAGGTTATGTATAATGACATAATATTTAAATAATTAATTATCGATAAGGTTATATATAGTGACACAATTTTGACATGGTTAATTGTCACTAAGTTTGTGAATAATGACACAATTTTAAAATAATAAATTGTCATAGTGACAAAATCTTCAAATAGTTAATTGTCATTATATATAAATTTAGTGACACAATTTTTATTTTGTCATTAATTAAGGTCGAGTGATAATATGTCACTAAAAGTTATGATTCGTGATAAGTTCCAAAAAACTGTCACAAATTCTTTTAGTGACGGGGGCAAAAGTGACGAATTATTAATGACATTTTTTTTTGTCACAATATTGAAATTGTGACAATTTCTTTACTTGTAGTGATAAATAATTTTTGTCACTATATATCACTTTTTTTGTAGTGATCTATGAATTCATGCCTAACAAAATACTTAATCAGTTATGCACTTGGTGTCTGTATAGTAGATATCTATTCTTTCTAATATATGTGGTACAATGTAATTTGAAGCAGACTAATCAAAAAAGCGATTGTTAGATTGGAAAATGCGCTTTGATATAATTTTAGGAATTGCTCGAGGGATCCTTTATCTTCATCAGGATTCCAGGTTAAGAATTATTCATCAAGACTTAAAAGCTAGTAATATTCTTCTAGATGGAGAGATGAAACCAAAAATATCAGATTTTGGTACTGTAAGAATATTTGGAGGGGATGAAACCCAAGCGAATACAAAAAGAGTTGTGGGAACTTAGTAAGTCAAAAGAATTAAAACATGCTTGATACTAAGAAATACTCTAGCAGTACATTGTAAATTAAGGTTAATAAATTATAATATGTACCAATTAATGGCTTGCAGTGATTATATGTCACCAGAGTATGCATTAGACGGTCTCTTCTCAACGAAATCAGATATTTTCAGTTTCGGCGTAATAGTGTTAGGGGTCATCTGTTTTTTCCACTTAAGACTTAATGGGTCTGAATTTAACTCATTAAGTTGTTTTGTTTGTTTTTTTAAGTAGTCAAACAACTTAAAAATAAGAAAAAACAACTTTAAAAAGAAAGTAAGAAATCCTGACTTTTAACTTAATTCCAAATCACTGAATTATAATTAAAATATTTTCTTCCAAGTCTATCCTCCAAAAAAAGATATATTTCTAAATTTATCCTAATTTGATACGGTGTAGAATTCTTTCTTTTAACGTATTTCTTATTTTAAAAGGCTTTTAGAAAGAAAGAAAGAAAAAAACTCTAATCACTTCTTATATTGAGATCTTCATGGGATTAAACAATTGAATTTCTTTTCTACCAAATCCTGGTAAGAACTCTTTAATTTTTTTAATTTTTTTAATTTTTTTTTATCTACGTTTAGTGGCAATTATAGAACCCTTTAAACATAATCTAGAATGATAATTTGTTATGATTATCATAGTTGCAGTTATATAATTTATCAAATATTCTTTGTGTGGTTGCATTTGATATTAAGTAGATTTCGTGGCTTGAAGAAGTTATAGAATAATTGTTTATATATATATATGTACCGGTGTATATAATTTAGGGACCTTTTTTTTTTTTTTTTTTTTAAAGGTATCTAGGAACCTTTAAAAAAAAAAAAAAATTGGTTTCTGGTTGCATATGATCTAGGAAAAAATAAATGATTTCTAGAATTATATACCGGATATTTGGACAATATGTAAAATTGAATTTGATTTTTTTTTTTTTTGCAATAAATTGAACTTGAACTTTGTTTGTAGAATAACATGCAAAATTATATTCATGGTTGAATTTTTTGTTTTGTTAAATTAAACTTTGTTTGCGGAAGAACATGCAAAATTTTATAAAGAATGTTGCATGTTAAATTACTTCTTTTAATTAGTATGGGTATAGATGTAAAATTACTTATTTTCAGACAATTTTATTTTTAAAAAACAAACATGTTGACAGTACATTTAGACGTGAGAAAAGAAAACACAAACATGTCATTCAGATTCAGGTTTCAGTCACTATTCAGTCTTCAGTAAAATTCAGGACTATTCAGTCTTCAGACAAAAAAACAAACGACCCCTTAGAGATCATAAGTGGCAAGAAAAACAGGGGACTTTTCCTTGATGATCCATCTTCATATTTGATTCAATATGTAAGTTGTTGCCTATCTTTTTTCTTTGTTTTTCACTCATCAACAATTAATGGCTTGAAAATTACATTTTTATTTTTATTTTTTGTATTTTCATGTAATGCTGGAAATTAGATATGGGAGCTCTGGAGAGATGGTAAGGCCATGGAGATAGTTGACTCATGCATAGCTGATTCATTTCCTACAAATGAAGTTATGAGATGCATCCAGGTCGGGCTCAATGAAACAATATGTGTCAATGAGATACAAATGAAGATAATGCGAAAGACAGGCAAAGCTTGTTGACCGTAGTTTCTATGTTGATCAATGAAACAAAACTTCCCTCTCCAAAGAAATCAACATTTGTTATCAGGAAGAATGAGCCAGATTCATCTAGTAGTGAAACTAATAAGTGTTCCATTAATGAGGTAACAATGACAACGTTACATTCCCGATGAATTTGCTAGGTTTTTCTGGACTTGTTTATATGAATTAGTTACAATTTTTCTATATGATGAATTAAACTTTTTAGTGCTGTAGTACTATTCATTTTTATGCTGATGATGCATGTGCAATTACCTCTGTAAGGCTGTTCCGTCTACTTTATCGTAATTTAGATCATGAATTCTCTGTCTGTAGGCTGTTCTTTTTCTCACAGGTGAAGATTTACAAGATCTTTGAAACTTCATGATGCAGGGTACATCAGATATATAAATCCTTCTGTAACAAGGTAAAAGTTTATATGTAGTAAGGTACTACTGGATTGCACAAATGTACACTAATTATATGTGGTGGTTATTGCACCATAAAGAGTGGCTCTTACTTCACCTAACAAACCAGCATTTATTGAATCAAACTCAAAATGCTGAAGATAGGGTGGGAGTTGGCTATTAAACAAGCTTGGTTTGAGAATAAATGAGCCTGTCCCAATTTATAACACGCACACGTGAGGTGTTGTGAGTAGAGATAAGGGTGAACCGACTCTGATCCACCAAAAAATTTCTCCCTAATAAGAATGTCACAAAGTAGAATCGGTGCTGGTTAAAAGAAATTGAACTCTATTCTTCTTATGTGTTTCCCGAAAGGTACATCCAACTACTCAGCCACTCAGGTTACCTATTTTCAAAAGTTTTCATATCACATTTGATTAATTCTAAAGTATTCACGGCCAAAATGAGAACAAGTCAATATGATTTCGATAAGATTAAAGAAAAAATGAACAAATGACTCTGCTAGCATCATTTAACCCAGTTAAGCACGACAATTAAGTTTTTTCGTTTGTGATCACATGATCAGTAGTTCAAATGTCCTATTCATGAAAAATCGAACTTGCAAAAAATATTGTCTCGTTTAGTGTGTCTATCAGAGACCTATGAAAATTCAATCAATCAATCTCTTGATATCATGTTTGTAATTATCCGACCTAAAAACTTAAACCGATAAGAAATGACCTAACAATAGTATTTAAACTTTAGATTCCGACACATTTACTAATCGAGAATGAAATGAGAGAGAATCAAGTGGGAAAGAGAATCGGGAAAGAAATTTGATTCCTTAAGTGGGAGGGGGAATCATTCCAATAGGAACTTAATTCTTGATTTGTGTGTAGCACCAATATAATCGGATTCCCAACTAACTTTAGTAAAGATGGTAATTATATACAAATCAGTAATTAGGTTCCATTTCTCTCATTAGGATTCTTGATTAGTAAACACGTCCTCCATCTATGAGCTACCCAATTGAATGGAAAGAAGTGGCTTTAAGGCCTTTTTCGTGGTTTCTTTTATCTGGTCCCACATGAGCAATTTCTTGTGGTAGGCTTACAATCAATAGTCTGTATCAGTACAATCAATAGTCTTACAATCAATAGTCTGTATCAGTCTGTATCTAGTCTGTATCAATAGTCTGTATCATTAATATCATAAATACTACATAACAATACACTCCACAAACAAACATAAAACCTGTCCATCTATTCAATCAATGAATCAAAAATCATGAATCCTGTAAAATGGTTACTGTACACACTGCTTTTATTCAATCTTTTCCAATTCTCCACTTCAATTGACACCATCACATCAAACCGTTCCATCAGAGACGGCGAGCTTATACTCTCCGGTGGGAAAGTCTTCGCGCTTGGATTCTTCAGCCCTGGAAACTCTGCAAAACGCTATCTTGGAATTTGGTACAATCAAATCCTGGAGAAAACCATTGTTTGGGTGGCCAATAGGAACCATCCAATTAGTGGTACATCCGGGATCCTCTCAATCAACGGTCAGGGAAACCTCGTCCTGTACAAAGGAAACCAGAGTACTCTTCCGGTCTGGTCTACAAATGTTTCGGTCACTTCCTTGAACGACACGGTAGCTCAGCTTTTAGATTCAGGAAATCTTGTTTTGACTCAGAATGGTAGTGAAAAGATGTTGTGGCAAAGTTTTGATTATCCTACAGATACTATGCTACCGTTTATGAAGCTTGGATTGGATCGAAAAACGGGTCTGAATTGGTTCTTATCGTCCTGGAAATCCCCGGATGATCCTGGAATTGGGAACTACTCTTACAGGATTGACCCTACAGGATTTCCTCAGTTGTCACTATACAAGGGTTTGGATAAATGGTGGCGAACCGGATCATGGACCGGACAAAGATGGAGCGGGGTACCGGAAATGACTCGTAACTACATATTTAATGTTAGTTTTGTCAACAATAAAGATGTAATTTCCATAATGTATGGTGTTACTGACCCCTCTATTTTAACAAGAATGGAAGTGAATGAGTCTGGAATGCAGCAACGTTTCACCTGGAACGGACGCGAAAACAGATGGATCGGGTTCTGGTCCGCCCCAAAGGAGCAGTGTGACTATTACAATCACTGCGGGACAAATAGTAATTGTAATCCGTATCATTCGGATGTGTTTGAGTGCACATGCCTACCTGGATACGAACCCAAGTACCCGCAAGAATGGTATTTGAGAGATGGGTCAGGCGGGTGCAAGAGGAAGCTGGGGATGTCCATGTGTCAAAACAGAGAAGGGTTCGTAAAAGTACCACGTCTGAAGGTCCCCGACACATCGGTCACACATGTGGACATGAGTTTGGATTTGAATGAGTGTGAGATTAAGTGTTTGAGCAACTGTTCTTGCATAGCTTACACAAGTGCATATCCTGAGAGCAAGTCTGGGATCGGATGCTTGACTTATCACGGGGACTTGATTGATACAAGAACTTATACAAATGTTGGACAGGATTTATATGTTCGTGTCAATGCAGCTGAGTTAGGTATCTGTCTAATTAATTTCATTGCAACCAACTTATTTATTATTAGTTGGAACTTATACTACTTGCAGTATGGCAACTTGAATCTGATCGGATATTACTAGATTGAATCAACGTCATTAACCACCAAACCACAGAGCAGTAGTTACATTTGGTGGCAAAGCCACGTTGTTGGATGGGAGCCATGAACCTCCCAAGCCCACAATTTTATTTAAAAAATTCCCTTTTTTTATTATTATTTACATTTTTCTATTAAAATTTTAATAGAATTTCAAATTAACCCTCCAAAATCCAGAAACTGGCTTAGCCTCCGGTTATATTGACATGCTTATTCAGTTATATGACATGTATTATGTTTTTCTTCTGTTTAGCTTTGTATGCGAAGAATGGTTCACTTGGGAAGAAAGAAATTGTGGCAATTGTGGTCGGTTCTTCTGTTGCAATTCTGCTCTTGGTTGCCCTTGTATATTGGTTTTACAGAAGGAAAATAAAGGGTAATCAAATTTCTCTTTCTCTCTTTTTTTCGTTTTCAGGTTTTATATATGCACTATTTTACAGTCTCTAGTAATGCATAAAAAGTTGAACAAGAATTTGTGTTTGGTACCAGTGAAATCGAGAAGTGGGGATTTTATGTATAATACTTTTACAAGCTCAACATTCCTTGATGTCTCGTTAAGCGGAAAGGATCAAGATGGGAATAGAAGAAATACAGATCTACCGTTGTTTGATTTCAGCACCATTGCTGCAGCCACAAATAATTTCTCTATTGAAAATAAACTTGGAGAAGGTGGTTTTGGCTCTGTTTATAAGGTAGTGATTTCCCTCCTCAAGTCTCTCAATTTGAACCTTTTCAGTGAATTGAGTACTAATTGAGTTGCTTATTTCTCACCTGATTAAGCTATCGAAAAGGAAGGTGATACGTTAGTTAATTTCGAAATGGTTTCAGGGTGTGCTTCCAAATGGACGGGAAATAGCAATTAAAAGACTATCGAAATACTCCGGACAAGGAATTGGAGAGTTCAAAAATGAAGTATCTCTTATTGCAAAACTTCAACACAGGAATCTTGTAAGCATCGTAGGTTGTTGCATTGAAGCAGAAGAGAAAATGTTAGTCTATGAATATGTGCCTAACAAAAGCTTGGATTTTTTCATCTTCGGTATGTATATATTCTTCTTGTCAATTGATACTTTATTTTTTGTTTTTGTTGATAATATTGATTTAATAGAAGTTTCAACTTTGGATTCAGATGAAACGAAAAGGACATTGTTAGATTGGAATAAACGCTTTGAAATTATTTGCGGGGATTGCTCGAGGAATCTTGTATTTACATCAGGATTCGAGATTGAGGATCATCCATAGAGATTTAAAAGCCAGTAATGTTTTATTGGACTCTACACTAAATCCGAAAATTTCAGACTTTGGTATGGCTAGGATATTCGGAGGAGAGCAAATTGAAGGAAACACCAACCGTGTTGTTGGAACATAGTAAGATATATTCTTGTTTTCTCGTAATGCATTAAGTTGTCACAATAGTACGTCTAAGCAATCATTTGTTCTCCTCAACTTGACATGTTATTACAGTGGTTATATGTCACCTGAGTATGCAATGGAAGGTCTATTTTCGATCAAATCCGATGTTTATAGCTTCGGGGTTTTATTGGTGGAGATCATCACCGGTATAAAGAACAGTGGCTTCCATCTTGAAGATTGTGACTCTTCAAATCTGGTTGGACATGTAAGCAAGCAAGAACATGCAAAACATTAGGTGTTGTTTGGATCCGTTTTTTAAAAACGGTTTTTTGTTTTTTTTATAAAAATAAAAAAATAAAATAAATAAAATAATGCAGCAAAGTTGTTTGTTCTGTTTTCGAAAATGAAAAACAGTGTTTTTAAATTTATGACTAAAAACTTGATAAAACTTGAAAACGACAATTTACTGTTTTCCATCATTTTAAAATAGGTTTTCAAAACCAACCACAACTTTTCTCTTCTAACAACTATACTACTCATTTTAGAAAATAATACTAAAAACATTTATTTATCGTCTTTGGTTTTTGAAAACTACTATTTACAAACAAGCACATTACGTTTTTAAAACATGATTTTCATTTTTTAAAATCATTTTCAAAAACACTATTTTAAAAACGATACCAAACGTGTCCTTAATTTCTCAGAAATTGAATTCATTTACGTACAGTTTTTCGATTTTTCTGCAGGTTTGGGATCTATGGAGGGAAGGCAAAGCCATGGAAATAGTTGACAAATCAATGTGGGAAGAATCATCACATTCAGCAGTCCATGAAGTGTTGAGATGCGTCCATATCGGGCTCCTGTGTGTGCAAGAACAAGCAACAGATCGACCCACCATGTCAAGTGTTGTGTTCATGTTGGGCAATGACAATCCTCTTCCATCTCCAAAGCAACCTGCATTTATTGGCAAGATCAGAAGCAACAAAAATGGCGATGCAACATGGACTGGTACTACTGAAGGAGGGAGTTCCATTAATGATTTGACCATTTCTACGTTTCATGGTCGCTAAGTGGGATCTTGATAAAAATTACATATATATATATATACTAGTCAAACAAGAAATCAGGGTAATTAATATATTGCATTGTTCATTACTCTGTATATATATTATTTGTCTATATAATTCAATATCATTAAAATAAAATAAAAAAAGAAAAGAAAAGAAAAGAAAAAGAAAAGCAAAGTGACGTGTAGGCCCTAAAACAATAATCTAAAAAGTTATGCAAACCTTAATAGAAGACAAGGAAACGTGAACCCAAAATGGCCTAAAATTAACCGTTCCCTTCTGCCTCAAACGGTGTGGCCTAATTAGAAATAGCAACACAATGTAATTCTGCATTGGCCGATCGATGAAGCCGTAGAATCAGGGCAAATCTTAGCCTCAGCAATAGGGAGGCGCTTAGAACTTCCCTTACTCAATTGAGACTTGAACCTAGATAAACTATTAAAAGTTGGTTTCACTCTTATATTCAATTTTCTCACCATGGGAATCTAATTATTGTCGAGATCAACTAGATCCTGAGCTTCCGCATACTTGTCATCCTTCCTTGAGAAATTACTTGGATTCCCAGAATTACCGCTTCCCAAATGAGTAGAGATTGAATTGGTAAAATCCCTATCATTGACAAAGTGATCTCTAGATTCTTCTCCCGAATGTATTATTTGTCTATAATTATATCACTATAACAAGAAATGTATTAGTTTGAATTTTGATTTGATTTTGACCTCTATCTGTAGTTTTGGATTCCAACGTAACGTGATAAATTTAATCGGATTATGTTCGAATTGACCCAAAATTCAATTGATATTGTTTTTATTGACCCGAACAAGGCACAATAATACGAATTGAAATGCACATGCCACTCTTCGCTCAAGTGATGTACAGTCTGATTCCACACTTGGTGGAAATTTAAGTCTCGCCATGAATGCGCAATATTAGCAGTTTCCTTCTCAGTATTTATAAGGGTAAATATCTCTTTTATGAGACTAGATATTCTGACAACTCATGTATTATTTTATCTCTGTAGGTCTTAACAGATCCCAAAAACTAAAAGGGAAGCCACGAACAGAAGAACACTAGCATGGGTGGTACACGGAGAATTCTTATCAAAATCAACTTGTAACGAAACAAAATTGGGATATTGTACTACCCCAGACCAGACAACCCCTATACATATATACCTGTATTAATTGTCCAACTGTCATGCATATGATGATCCACGTGGATCGCATTGGCTCTTTTTTATCATTATCGTAAGGAAAATAAACAAAGTGGCCCCCGAGAGTTGTTTCTATTTTAATAAATTTGGAGGACACTTTTGCTTATTGAGAGGTGGAGAATTTTGAACCAGTCTCATCCACCCATCGCTCTCCTCCTTTACTAGTAGGGTAGTCTTCTTCACAGAACAATATTAATATGAGTTATTAAGCCTATCGTTTTCTGGACACCTATCATCACCAATCTCCCTCTCCGGCCCTCTCTAGTTCATGTACACTCTTTACTTTTTACTTTTTTAGATACGTCAACTCATATCACGTACGTGTTATACATATTATCGGTCTTTTATGTTATTCATTACTCATTAGTATAATATATGATCATACTGTATAACATGTTTCTCACGAGAAATATTATTTATATATCTTATTCCGGTCGACTTTAAATTCAATGCATATCCATATCGAGACCCTTACATAATAATCATTATGAAATAGTTAATGTAAATGATACGATATTGTTAAATTAGTTAACATATTTTTTATTTAACTAAGAAGTTTCGGTATTAACTAATTTATTAAGAATTTTAGTAGTAGTACTCAAACAGTTGGATAAAGAAACATACTTAACCACAAGGTGGTTGTCTTGGTGGTCCAAGACTTGGGATAAAAATCACAAGTCCTTGGTTCTACTCTTGGCAATTGCGTTGTGGCCAGCTAGCAGGGCACTAGCTCAGCTAGTGGAAGGATGAGCTTGGGGCACGGTTAAATACCAGGTCGGCTGTTCAAATCCTACCCAGGCGAAGACGAGTTCTGATTTACCCGTTTACATCTTTGTGTGGCCGGGGGTGTGGGCCGGGAGGTGAAGGCGAATTCTGATCTACCCGCTTGCATCTTTGTGTGGGCCGAGGTTTCCTATCTATCCTACTCCACGATCCAACATACAGGCCACAGCGAGTCACGCAGTTGGGAAGGACAGGCTGATGGGTACCTGGACAAAGTTCGGGATCTTCGATACCAAAAAAAATAATAATAATAAATAAAAAATAAAAAAAATAACGTACTTAATTAGTGTTAAAATTTTAACTTTGGTATGTGTAAATATATGCCCACATTTGCCCATTAAACCGTAAAGTGTGAGGAGACTCCTCCTCTAGAGTGGGAGTTGCATTCCCAACCCACCATGATATCATATTAAAAAAATTAAATAATAATAAATAAATAAAACAAATCCGTGTCAACTACACATGTACTCTAATGTTATTTTAACTAAACTAACCTAACATTACCGAGGAAATGGTAAACATAGAAGTTGGTTGAGATTGCCCCAAATTGGGTCAAAAACCAGCATCTTGGTTTCATGAAGTCACTAATGGCAATAAGTGTTGGGTTGTGAATAGAGATGGCAATTAAATCCGAACCCGTGGAACCCGTCCAAACCCAACCCGCTTAAAGAGGATTTGGGTTGGGATAATTGTACTCGTGGGCGGGTTTGGGTTTGAAAATTGTACCCGTCACGGGTTCAGGTTCGGGTATAGATTTGGAAAAAAAACCATACCCAAACCCGTGAACCCGTTATTATGTGTGTGTTTGTGATTTAATATTGTGTTCTTATTTATTTGTGTTTGTGTGTAATTTTAATATTTTGAACTTATGTATTATGGACTTGTGTTGTGTTATAATTCAGAACTTGAATTTACGGATTATGTACTATGTTAGAACTTAAAATGATAAATGTTCACGAGTTCACAGGTCCGCGGGTGTCACACCCATCCATAAATCCTCTGAAGTTCGCGGGTTCGTGGGTGGGTCTGAATGTTGCTTAAATCCGCGGGTGAAACCTGAACCTGAACCCGCTACATTTCATGGGTTCCTAGATGGGTTTGGATGTCATTTTCTTTCGCAGGTTTGGGTTTGGTTTTTCCCAAACCCGCCTGAACCCGATCCATTACCATTCCTAGTTGTGAAACATGAATCAGTATCGTTGCGCCCAGCTGACGCCACACGGGGGTCGAGCTATCGCAATAACTTTTTTTTTTTAAAAGTTTAATCTTATCCTCTTGATTTATATATGGATAAATTGTACAGTCTACCCCTCTAACGTACAGAAATGGATGCATGCTTCTGTTTTTTGGGCATTTATAGAAGGGAAACGCTGCGCAACGGTCGGGATAATAAGCCCATATTAGAAACCCTCCTATCACAAGTTGACACGTCAGCAAAAACACACCAAGGGAATTAGTGTTCACCACACACAAGCCCCTCTTCTCCCTCCCAAAATCGTGTTTCTGATTTCAGATTAATAAAAAAAAATCAATAAATAAATAAACAAGAAAACCCCTTCAGAGATCACACCAAACACTGCCTACTCTCACTCTCATTGGTATTCATTCGATCAATCACAACGAAAAGTAACGAAAAATTCAAATTCCATACCCATCTCTAGGTACACCTTCTCGTTTCTAGGTTCTTTTTCTTTTTTTCATTTCATAATTTTGTTGTTGCTTGAAATTGGTTTTTTTTGCTTGTTTGTCTGTTTGGGCTCTATCATGTTTCAATCGTTTTTTGATGACTAAAAAATTTGCAATAACGAACTCTAAATGAATATATGTATCTATATATGATTTTGTGTTAGGAGGATGCAGAATCAGGAAGAGTGTGGTGGTGGTGCGACGTCATGTGAGTTTAAAGATTGGGGGAGTTTCGGTGATGAAGCTATTATTCAACGAAAATCCGAAATTCTTGCCGACGAATCCCAGAAGATCCCCTTCATTGCTGACAAGGCAAGATTTTTCTTTTGCTACATTGTATGACTTATCTAGGAATTTTTGTCTCTGATTGTTAAATGTTTTATGTGTATATATTAGTGGAATTTGATGGTTTGATATGTTTTTACCTTTAAGAGGCCTGTGTGTGTGTGTGTGAGATTTAGGTACAATTTTGGGTTTTTTATGATTGCAAGACTAAGAAATTTATTTGACTGAATTATGTTTAACTGAAGTGAAGTTGTTCAACAATTTGTGTATTTGAACCTACTATTGAGTAATTTTGACTGTGCAACTTTCAGATTATTTGACTGTGTAACTTTTAGATTACTTTCAGAACCTACAACTGGGTAATTAGGGTAATTTTTTTTTATTGATTTTTTTTTTTTTTGATTAATCTGAAATCAGAAACACGATTTTGGGAGGGAGAAGAGGGGCTTGTGTGTGGTAATCACTAATTCCCTTGGTGTGTTTTTGCTAACGTGTCAACTTGTGATAAGAGGGCTGCTAATATGGGCTTATTAGCCCAACGCAGCTTTTCTCTTTATAGAAACCTCCCTGACTCCCTTGAGTACTAGGCCACTAGCACTATGACAGCTTTATCATTGGTGGAATAATTTCTTTGTTGGCACTTGTCATTTTCACTCTCATCAATTCATTGTTTGCCACTTTTAAAATTTAAAAGCTCTCTTTCTATTCTATAGTAATTACTTTATATAATTAATTAAGCAGAAACACATATATGTATACGTCAACAAATTTATTTTCTAAAACATCACCAAATATATGCCTGCCATTCAATTTTCACACCCATTTTTGGCCACTTACTTTTATATATATATATATATATATATATATATATATATATGAGGGCTTTTACAATGCACACTTTAAACATCTTTGATGAAATTGCATGGAATATATTGAATCTTGATTTGATTTTTTGTATGCCTCCTAAGAAAATTAAAATACACATTTTGTAAAAATTTAGAAATTTTTTGGATTTGAGAACTATTTTTTCTTATATTTTCCTATTTTTAAATGTTTTATCTTCAAAAAAAATAGGAAAAAAATTAGTTCTTGCGTCCGAAATTTTTTTAATTTTTTTCCATAAATGTATTTCAATGTTTTCACTATCCATACAAAAAATCAAATCAAGATTCAATATATTCCATGCAATTTTCATCAAATGTGCTTAAAGTGTGTATTATAAAAGTTCTCATTGGAAAATTACTATATATATATATATATATATATATATATATATATATATATATATATATATAAATAGTCTTTCTATTATTCAGTTCGAACTGATATAAAATATATTAGTTCATTTGCATGTGAGCTATTGGATTTAAATACTTTGACTTAGTTGCATGCACTTGTCAAATTATCTTCTAAATGCAAGGTTCTGATATATTTTATATTTAAATCCAATGGCCCACATGTAAGGAATTGATATATTTTATATCAGTTCAAACTGACAATAGAAAGACTATTGACCACTCTTACGGAGCCGTAGGAGTAGCACAATGATGAATAGAATTCGTCCCACAAGGATTGATGTATTGAGTACCACAATTGATTGATTAACTACTATTTAGACCAGCAATATTAAATGATTGAATTGCACTACTTAAAATTAACTAAATTAGACATATAACTAAATTGCAATAATTTAAACTAGACAAGCAAATAAACTCAAGCAAGTCAAACACAAACAAGTGATTATATTTCTTATGGGAAAATATGTTAAGACCATGAATCCACCTATCAAATTCTCATCAATTTTAGGCACATCATTAAGATAAAGTATGCAAGTGTGTGTGTAGTTCGTGATACCCTCTATTTGCCTCTAACCTCTCTTAAGTGATAAAGACAACATTTATATGCACCAACAACCTATTTATCAATGGTTATCCGAACTATATACAAATTCATTAAGTTCATGGCACATAAATTGAATCCTACAAGCTAGCATTGCATATTTCTATCTTACTAGACTTGTATCGGGCATTTCATCGAGCACGTTGTGTGCTTCTCCTCTCGGTGCTTCAAACAACAACCAAATATCAACCAAGTGCTAGCTAGACACCTAAAAGCATTAAGCAATTGAAATACACATACACAACACAAGCAATAATGATAAAGTAATGGCCTTTACTAATTATTCATGGAAAAGGTTTCATCTTGGCCTTAGCCAAGATGGGTTTAGTTCATCTTACAAGAAATGGCAACAAAAGATATGATATTTATGTAAGCCATAACAAATTCCAAATGAAAATAAAGAGAGAAAGGTGTAGAGAAAATTATATGTGAAGCTCTCCTCCTCTCTTGGTAAGTTGGTGTGCTTGGCTTGCTTCTTCTCCCTTAGTTCCCTTCTATGCTCCAAGGTTGGGTTTTGATGGTGGGAAATGGTGGAAAGATTGGATATTAGGTGTTTGGTGAAGTGGATTTGAAGTTTGGGTGATGGATTGAAGGTTGGATGTAGTGATTTGGTGGATTTGGAGAGTAAAAATGTGTTCTTTGAGAGTTTTGGAGTTGAAGGGTCGTGCAAGAGGTGAGGTATTTTGGTCTGAAATTAGGTATTTATAATGTATGGAATTAGGGCACGAAAACCTAGACCAAAAGCTGATGTGGCAGTGTGGGTGCTCTACGAACAGCGCTTCTATACAGCGCCACACCTCTGTTCTGGATCCTCCTTGCTTGGGCGCTGTACGTAGAGCGCTTCTATACAGCGCCCGTACAGCGCCTCTTCTCTGATCTCGCTTCTCCAGGTTTGGGCGTTGTACGTAAAGCGCTTCTGTACAGTGCCCGTACAGCGCCGATTCTCTGTCCTCTGAGTCGCTCCCATATGGGCGCTGTATGTAGAACGACCTGTACAGCGCCCAAACTGATTTTTCTTCAAAATTGCTGTTTTTGCCTCCCATTCTTCATTTCTCTACAATCAAGCCCTTAGAAGACTAGAAACATGCACAATCTTATTTAAACATTAAAAATACCGGTTTTATCCGAAAAACAAAGGCAAATGATAGGTAAAACGGGGCTACATCAAGTGTAGAAATAGGCATTATCAACTATATGTGTATGTGTGTGTGTGCGCGCGCGTGTGTTATAGATATGGAAACTCAAAATGAAACAAAAACTTTTCACAAAATAGAGTTCGAATGGAAAAAGAATATTACAATACCGATAGAAATTGAGATGGCCTAGCTAGTAGTGAGCTTCTAACACTTTCTCAATTATGTACGTATAAAAAAAAAAATTTGAGAACAACTATCATATTAGTTGTTTAAAGGAAGGTTTTTTGGATTGATGATGGATTAGTCTGCCTAACCGATACCTTTTGGTTAGATATTTGAATCGAAAATGTCTTGTTCTTGTCCGAGAAGTTTAATGCGGTTTCTCATAGATGTTGTGAAAGATATAGCTAGTTAAGTGTAATAAGAATTCCTTATCCAAATTATATTCAAGAATCGTTTATAATTAGATGTTCATATCACACGATATAATACAAATATTTTAAGTTGTACCATCAAACCCTAGTTTCTCTAAAAGGCAATTAAAGATTATCATTAAACTATTACAAGGCTATTTATTTTTTTTTAATGAAAAATCACCAATGAAAATGGCTTCTTTGTTCTTTCTCATCACAAGACCCATTTTGGTAATTTCACAATTCTCAACACAGAATCTCGTGATTTCGTAACTGTAGAGTTGTCTCTCGTGAGTCGTGAGTCACCAAATGCCAATTTACGTCTCTTCCTTTTTCCATCTTCTTTTCTCCTCAGCCATTAAATAAAAGACTTCTTTTTTATTTTTTATCATAATTTTTATTCGTATTTTCAGACAATAAAAGTCGGGTTTCCTAAAATACCCCTGAGATTTATATCCTGTCATAATTGAAAAGGTTAACAGAGAGTGATGACTTTCAAAAGTAATTTCAAGAGTGATGACTTTCCCGGTCTTTCAAAAGTAAGCCCCTCCCTTGCCCCTCATTTGGGGCAAAGCAACTGACAGATACTCATGTAAATATCAATCAATCACAAGGGTATTTTGGTACTGTAATTTGAAATATTACAACAGATTCAGGTTTGGAAAGGGAGTTGTGCTATTGGCACACCCCTACTGATCTATTTATGTCCTACTTTTTAAATTATTTAGTATTATTATTTTTCCTTTATCAAAATTACTAAAAGAGATATACAATTTAAGAAAAAAAATATTATATAAAGTAAATCTAATAAAACCCCACATTCCTTTTCAAAAAAAAAAAAATGTTCTTTTAATCATTTTCTTGAATTTTTTTTTTTTCATAACTCTTAAACCCTAAAAATACTTGTACAGATCATATTTAAACAATAAATCAAACACTTAGGGTGCATTAGACAGATGAGATATTGATTATTATTTAATCTCATTACTTTTTTATAATCTGAAAGTGAAATGATGATAACCAAAACAAATACTTGCTCTTTGCTTCTTGTTTCGTTTTGTTTGTGGGTTGTTTCGTTTTTTTCTCTCTATGTGTTTTGTCTTGGGTTGCTCAGTTCTTTGCTCTTTTCTTGGGGTTGTTTGCTTGTTCTTTGTCTTGTGACTTCCTAGCCTTTTCTATAAAGCTTGATGTTTAAAAAAAAAATACTAAAAAAGAAATAAGAAGAAAAAAAAAATCGTTTATAGAAAGTGAGAGAAAGACGAGACCAGAGATAAAGAGATTTGAGATAGATAGAGATATTAGAGATGGGGTTTATTAAGTTTGAAAAATAAGTAAAAGGGTAATTTTGGAAATAAAAACAATACATTAATAAAAACATTTAACTTTATTTAATTAAATCAAATTTTAAACAAGTTGAGCATAAATAGATCAGTAGATGGTGTGCCAATAGCACTACTCTTGGAGAAGAGATATGATTCGAAATCATAATATCATCATACAGGTCAAAGTGTGAGGGGCATGCCACTAGACCAGTAACAAAGCCACGTCAATGTGTGAGGGGGCCATGGCCCAAGTCCACATTTTTGTTAAAGTTTAATTACATTTTATCCTAAATGTTTTTGCTATTTACATTTTTCTACTAAATTTTTAATAGTTTTTCAAATTGACTCCTTAGAATCCTAGAATTGGCTTTGCCTCTACACTTGACCAACTTCATCTTGTTAATATTATACTATTATGGTACTTTTGGTCTTGCTTTTAAACAATTATAATTTTATTGTTCGTATCTTAGTATAAGATATTTCAATTTTGAAAATCATACCGTTTAAGTAAATCTTATATAAGATGTTATTAGATTAAGAAAAAAAAAAGGTACTCTAATTTGTAATTCTTTTTTTTTTTCGTGTACCTTGGTAAAAACAATAAATTGTTATTATATATGTTTAAGAGCTCATGAATTTTATCATCGAATTAACACTTTTTTTTCCTTCTTAGCAAATAGATTCTATAGTAATAGAGTTAAGTATATAAATAAATCTTTCTTTTTCTTTCTTTTTTACTTATAGATTCATATTTATGTTTGTATTTATGGTTTTACTATCACAGAAATCACATTTAAATATTTGATAAGTAAACAATCTAAAAAAGTCTCTCTCTCTCTCTCTCTCTCTCTCTCTCTATATATATATATATATATATATATATATATATAAAGATTTAATAATAAATGAATTAGGATTTTGATTTCTTATAATTTTCTTTTACATCCCATCTTCATGATTTATTTTTTTGTCTCGTTTCACACTATAAAGATAAATCAACTTTGATATTTTATTTTATTTTAATAAATGAACAATCTAAAAACGCATCCCCATATCTATCTTAATTTTTGATCACTTTTTTTCTTTAGATTTTATCTTTATGGTCGTATTTGTGTTTCTACTATAAAAAAAAAAATTAAACAATGAATAGATGAAGAATCTGAAAAAGCATCTACATATTTCATAAATGAAGAATCTCAAAAACCCATCTACGTATTTATAAAAGTAGTTCCTAGAAAAAATAAATTAGGATCATGATTTCTTATCATTATATATATATATATTTTCCCTTTAGATTTTAATCTTCATAATTGCTTTTGTTGTTTTAACCATCAAATAAATGAAATTTGAGCATTTAATAAATGAACAAATCTCAAAGGAAAAACAAAAGTATTTATCTATATAGTTTTTATAATAAATAAACTACGGTTATAATTTCTCTTTAACTAATCACGGTACTGTCAATTAATCAATAAATTTGACCTAATCGCAATGTCAATAGAATTCATTATAAATTTGAATATATAAAACAGTCGTATATCTAGAACATATTCATAAATTTTTTTGTTGTTTTAACGATCAAATAAATCAAATTTGAACATATTCATAAAAATTTTTGTCGTTTTAACGATCAAATAAATCAAATTTGAACATTAAATAAATGAACAAATCTTAAAGGAAAAAAAAAATGTATTTATCTACGCTATGGTTATAATTTATCTTCAATTAATCAAGATGCCTAGTGGGAAAGAGAATCGGGAAAGAAATTTGATTCCTTAGGTGGGAGGGGGGATCAAATTCCCTTTCCATATGAACTTAGGGCAAGTTGAATTGGTATTGATTTTGAAAAGTTAAAATCAGATTATTTTATAATTTTGACATAAAATAATGTTTAGTAAAACTTTCAAAAGTGATTAATTGATAATCTAACAAATTTTGATAGTGATTTTGAGAAGTGGGGGGGGGGGGGGGGGGTTACTTTTTGAAATAATTATTGAATAATCTATTTTCAGCATTTAATGCATCTTTTAAAATATCATTATTATTAAAAAATATTCATGAGTAATGTTAGTCTTCCCAATTTTTTTCCCAAAATTATTCTCAAATGATGTTGGCACGTGAGGTGTCGACATCTTATAAAGCATGAGGTTATGTGGGGAGTGATATAATGTTGACACCTCACGTGCCAACACCATTTGGGAAGGGATTTGGAAAAAAAATTGGAAACCCTAACATTACTCAATATTTATATACTTTATTTCATTTCAAAATTAAATATTCTATTTAAATATTGATTTGATTTATTAAATCTTTTAAAAATATTTTAATTGTTCTTATGGAATTTTTTTTTCAATTTAAATATTCTACTTAAATATTTATTTAATATATATAATTAATGAAAAAAAAAATGAAATAGGGTCCTAAACTCATGTATATTTTAGTCATTGTAATTAATGATTAATCTCAACACTTTTGTAATAAAATTATCAAACGTATGTATAGTGCTTTTGAGCTATACAGTAATTTTAAAAATACAATTAACAAAATATATGCTAATTAACTTGGAAAAAAATTGGAAAACCTAACATTACTCAATATTTATATACTTTATTTCATTTCAAAATTAAATATTCTATTTAAATATTGATTTGATTTATTAAATCTTTTAAAAATATTTTAATTGTTCTTATGGAATTTTTTTTTCAATTTAAATATTCTACTTAAATATTTATTTAATATATATAATTAATGAAAAAAAAATGAAATAGGGTCCTAAACTCATGTATATTTTAGTCATTGTAATTAATGATTAATCTCAACACTTTTGTAATAAAATTATCAAACGTATGTATAGTGCTTTTGAGCTATACGGTAATTTTAAAAATACAATTAACAAAATATCTGTTAATTAACTTCATAACTGATTATTTCTTCAACACGTGTAGCTAACGGTGATTATTATAAAAGTTACAGCAATACCAAACTGGCCCTTGATTCCTTATTTGTGTGTGTACCACCAACATAATCGGATTCCAACTAATTTTAGTAAAGATGGTAATTATATACAAATCAGTAATTAGGTTCTTTTTCTCTCATTAGGATTCCTGATTAGTAAATGCGCCTTTCAAATATATGAGCTACCCAATTGAATGGAAAGAAGTGGCTTTACGGTCTTTTTCGTAGTCTTACAATCAATAGTCTGTTCATAAATACACTCCACAAACACAAAACCTGTCCATCTATGCAATCAATGAATCAAAAATCATGAATCCTGTAAAATGGTTACTGTACACACTGCTTTTATTCAATCTTTTCCAATTCTCCACTTCAATTGACACCATCACAGAAAACCGTTCCATCAGAGACGGTGAGATTATACTCTCCGGTGGGAAAGTCTTCGCACTTGGATTCTTCAGCCCTGGAAACTCTGCAAAACGGTATCTTGGAATTTGGTACAACCAAATCCTGGAGAAAACCATTGTTTGGGTGGCCAATAGGGACCATCCGATTAGTGGTAGATCCGGGATCCTCTCAATCAACGGTCAGGGAAACCTTGTCCTGTTCCAAGGAAACCAGAGTACTCTTCCGGTCTGGTCTACAAATGTTTTGGTCACTTCTTTGAACGACACGGTAGCTCAGCTTTTAGATTCCGGAAATCTTGTTTTGTCTCAGAATGGTAGTGAAAATATGTTGTGGCAAAGTTTTGATTATCCTACAGATACTATGCTTCCGTTTATGAAACTTGGATTGGATCGAAAAACAGGTCTGAATCGGTTCTTATCGTCCTGGAAATCCCCGGATGATCCTGGAACCGGGAACTACTCTTACAGGATTGACCCTACAGGATTTCCTCAGTTGTCACTATACAAGGGTTCGGATAAATGGTGGCGAACCGGGTCATGGACCGGAAAAAGATGGAGCGGGGTACCGGAAATGGCCATTGATCCTGTCTCTAATTATAATTTTGTCAACAATCAAGATGAAGTTTCTATAATGTTTGTTGTTACTGACCCTACTATTTTATCAAGAATAGTAGTGAATGAGTCCGGAATGCAGCAACGTTTCACCTGGAACAGACACGAAAACAAATGGTTCAGGTTCTGGTCCGCCCTGAAGGAGCAGTGTGACTATTACAATCACTGCGGGCCAAATAGTAATTGTAACCCCTATCGCTCGGATGTGTTTGAATGCACATGCCTACCCGGATACGAACCCAAGTACCCTCGAGAATGGTATTTGAGAGATGGGTCAGGCGGATGCCAGAGGAAGCTGGGGATGTCCACGTGTCAAAACAAAGAAGGGTCCGTAAAAGTAGCACGTGTGAAGGTCCCCGACACATCAGTCACATGTGTGGACATGAGTTTGGATTTGAATGAGTGTGAGATTAAGTGTTTGAGCAACTGTTCTTGTATAGCTTACACAAGTGCATATTCTGAGAGCAATTCGGGGATCGGATGCTTGACTTATCACGGGGACTTGATGGATACAAGAACGTATACAAATGCTGGGCAGGATTTGTATGTTCGTGTCAATGTAGCTGAGTTAGGTATCTGTCTAATTAATTTCATTGCAACCAACTTATTTATTATTAGTTGGCCTTTATTGATTCAACTTATAAGACACGTAATGTGGTGATTCGAATCTTATCGGATATTATCAAACTGAATGAATGTCATTTATCACCAAACCATATAGGACAGTGGTTACATTTAGTGGCAAAGCCACGTTGTTGGGTGGGGACCATGGCCCTCCAAGCCCACAGTTTTATTATAAAAAAAAATTATAATGTTTTTTTATTATTTTTCATTTTTTGTTAAAATTTTAATAGTTTTTTAAATTAATTGGCCCCCCAAAATCCGAAAGCCGACTTAGCCTCCGGTTACATTAACATGCTCATTCAGTTATTTGACATATATTATGATTTTCTATTGACATGTCCTCTGATTTGGTTAGGTCACTTAATTGAATTTTCTTCTATTTAGCTTTGCATGCGAAGAATGGTTCACTTGGGAAGAAAAAAATTGTGGCAATTGTGATCAGTTCTTCTGTTGCAATTCTGCTCTTGGTTGCCCTTGTATATGGGTTTTACAGAAGGAAAATAAAGGGTAATCAAATTCGATCTCTTTCGCTCTTTTTTTCGTTGTCAGGTTTTATATATGCACTATTTTACAGTCTCATTAATGAACTATTTTACAGTCTCTATTAGTACTTTTACAAGCTCAACATTCCTTGATGTCTCGTTAAGCGGAAAGGATCAAGATGGGAATAGAAGAAATACAGATCTACCATTGTTTGATTTCAGCACCATTGCTGCAGCCACAAATAATTTCTCTATTGAGAATAAACTTGGAGAAGGTGGTTTTGGCTCTGTTTATAAGGTAGTGATCTCCCTCCTCAAGTCTCTCGATTTGAACCTTTTCAGTGAATTGAGTTGCTTATTTCTCACCTAATTAAGCTATCGAAAAGAAAGGTGATACGTTAGTTAATGTCGAAATGGTTTCAGGGTGTGCTTCCAAATGGACGGGAAATAGCAATTAAAAGACTATCGAAATACTCCGGACAAGGAATCGGAGAGTTCAAAAATGAAGTAACTCTTACTGCAAAACTTCAACACAGGAATCTTGTAAGCATTGTAGGTTGTTGCATTGAAGCAGAAGAGAAAATGTTAGTCTATGAATATGTGCCTAACAAAAGCTTGGATTTTTTCATCTTCAGTATGTATATATTCTTCTTGTCACTTTATACTTTATTTTTTGTTTTTGTTGATAATATTGATTTAATAGAAGTTTCAACTTTGGATTCAGATGAAACGAAAAGGACATTGTTAGATTGGAATAAACGCTTTGAAATTATTTGCGGGATTGCTCGAGGAATCTTGTATTTACATCAGGATTCGAGATTGAGGATCATCCATAGAGATTTAAAAGCCAGTAATATTTTACTGGACTCTGCACTAAATCCGAAAATTTCAGACTTTGGTATGGCTAGGATATTCGGAGGAGAGCAAATTGAAGGAAACACCAACCGCGTTGTTGGAACATAGTAAGATATATTCTTGTTTTCGCGTAGTGCAATAAGTTGTCACAATTGTACGTCTAGGCAATCTTTTGTTTTCCTCAACCTGACATATGTTATTACAGTGGTTATATGTCACCTGAGTATGCAATGGAAGGTCTATTTTCGATCAAATCCGATGTTTATAGCTTCGGGGTTTTATTGGTGGAGATCATCACCGGTATAAAGAACAGTGGCTTCCATCTTGAAGATTGTGACTCTTCAAATCTGATTGGACATGTAAGCAAGCAAGAACATGTTAATTTCTCAGAAATTGAATTCATTTTACTTACAGTTTTTCGATTTTTCTGCAGGTTTGGGATCTATGGAGGGAAGGCAAAGCCATGGAAATAGTTGACAAATCAATGTGGGAAGAATCATCACATTCATCGATCCATGAAGTGTTGAGATGCGTCCATATCGGGCTCCTGTGTGTGCAAGAACAAGCAACAGATCGACCCACCATGTCAAGTGTTGTGTTCATGTTGGGCAATGACAATCCTCTTCCATCTCCAAAGCAACCTGCATTTATTGGCAAGATCAGAAGCAACAAAAATGGCGATACAAAAAGGACTGGTACTACTGAGGGAGGGAGTTCCTTTAATGATGTGACCATTTCTAAGTTTCATGGTCGCTAAGTGGGATCTTGATCAAAATTACATTGTTCATTACTCTGTATATATATTATTTGTCTATAATTATATCACTAAACAAGAAATATACTCGAATCTTACTAATGACAAAAGCTTTCAAAAAAATACTTGGTCCAAAATTAATAAACACTATAACAAGAAATGTATTAGTTTGAATTTCGATTTGATTTTGACCACAATTTAGAGTTTTGGATTACAATATACGTGATAAATTTAAACAGATTGTGTTTGAATTGACCCAAAATTCAATTACTATTGTTTTATTAATCCAAACAAGTCACAATAATACGATTCAAAATGCACATGCCACTCTTCGCTCAAGTGATGTATAGCCTAATTCCAACAATTCTCACCATGAATACGCGATATTAGGATGTGGGTAAATATCTTGTTTATGAGACTAGATATTTAGACAACTCATGTGTTGTTTAATCTCGATAGGTCTTAACAGATCCCAAAAACTAAAAGGGAAGCCACAAACAGAAGGACACTAGCATGAGTGGTACACGGAAAATTCTTATCAAAATCAATTTGTAACGATACAAAATGGGGATATCGTACTACACCAGACCAGACAACCCCTATATACCTGTATAAACTGTCCAACTGTCATGCATATGATGATCCACGTGGATCGCATTGGCTCTTTTTTATCATTATCGTAAGGAAAAGAGACAAAGTGGCCCCCGAGAGTTGTTTCTATTTTAATAAATTTTGAGGACACTTTTGCTTGTTGAGAGGTGGAGAATTTTGAACCAGTCTCATCCGCCCATCGTTCTCCTCCATTACTAGTAGGGTAGTCTTCTTCACATAACAATACTAATATTAGTTATTAGAAAAGCCATCGGCCTATCGTTTTCTGGACACCTATCATCACCAATCTCCCTCTCCGGCCTTCTCTAGTTCATGCACACTCTTTACTTTTTAGATCCGTCCACTCATATCACGTTACTTGTATACATATTATCGGTCTTTTACGTTATTCATTACTCATTAATATAGTATATCATACTATATAACATGTTTCTCACGAGAAATATTATTTATATATCTTTTTCCGGTCCACTTTAAATTCAATGTATATCCATATTGAGAACCTTACATAATAATCATTATGAAATAGTTAATGTAAATGATAAGATATATCGTTAAATTAGTCAACATATTTTTTATTTAACAAAGAAGTTTCGGTATTAACTAATTTATTAAGAATTTTAGTAGTAGTTCTCAAACAGTTGGGTAAATAAACATACTTAACCACAAGGTGGTTGTCTTGGTGGTTCAAGGCTTGGGATGAAAATCCCAAATCCTTGGTTCTACTATTGGTAATTGCATTGTGGCCAGCCAGCACAGCGTTAGCTCAGATGGTGGAAGGATGAGCTTGGTTGGGTAACTACTAGGTCGGTTGTTTGAATCCTACCCAGACGAAGGTGAGTTCTGATTTACCTGCTTACATCTTTGTGTAGCCGAGGGTGTGGCCCGGGGTTTCCTATCTGTCCTACTCCACGATCCAACATATAGGTTACGGCGAGTCACGAAGTAGAATCAAGTTTGTGGTATGTGGGAGTTGCATTCCAGACCATGTTTTATAGATCTTAATCTCTTTAAGTCCCGATAAATTCCCGACCCACAATGATATCAGATTAAAAAAATGAAAAAAATAATATAAAAAAAAACATATCCGTGTCAACTACACATGTACTCTAATGTTATTTTAACTAAACTAACCTAACATTACCGAGGAAATGATTGCCCCAAATTGGGTCAAAAACAAGCATCTTGGTTTCGTGTAGTCACTAATGGCAATAGTCTTGGGTTCTGAAACATGAATCAGTATCGCTGTGCCCAGTTGACGCCACATGGGGGTTGAGCTATGGCAATAACTTTTTTTTTTTTTTTTTTTTTTGTAAGTTTAATCTTATCCTCTTGAATTATATATGGATAACTTGTACAGTCTACCGTACAGAAATGGGTGCATTTATAGAAACCTCCCTGACTCCCTTGAGTACTAGGCTACTAGCACTATGACAGCTTTATCATTGGTGGAATAATTTCTTTGTTGGCACTTGTCATTTTCACTCTCATCAATTCTCATCAATTCATTGTTTGCCACTTTTAAAATTTAAAAGCTCTCTTTCTATTCTATAGTAATTATTTTATATAATTAATTAAGCAGAAACAGATATATGTATATGTCAACAATCATATTAGTTGGTTAATGGAACGGAAGGTTTTTTGGATTGAGGATTGATTAGTCTGCCTAACCGATACCTTTAGGTTGTTAAAGTCTATCAAGTCTATCTCCAATGCAAGAGTGACTTGCATACAAATAATCGTTAACATGGTAATAATGTCAAGAGATTTGCTTCTTATATGACGTAAAGATAGACTTGATAGACAATCCATTCAAAATTTGGTTTCCAATGCTTCCGTCTAAAACACATTTTTTTTAATGACGTGTCCATTTTTTTTTCCTGTTTTATTTTTTATTTTATTTCTTTAGCAAAAATTGATGAAAAATTAATATCAGTTTTAAATACTTACTGAATCAACCGAAAAAATAAATATGCAACAAGCCTTCTGAAAGTAGACGGTCATGTTGACGATGTCTAATATATTTTTTTGTCACGTCCGCTTGAGGTTGAATATGCACAGTTATACTGAAAAAAGATTTATTAACAGAATGTTTATTAACCTTACATGGTATCTTTTTTTTTCACAAGTCACTATTGCATTGGAGATGTTCTAACAGTACCATAAACCCTAGTTTCTCGAAAAGGCAATCTAAGGTTATCATTAAACTATTACAAGACTATTTTTTTTTTAAATGAAAAAATGTAGAAAATCCACGTGGCACAAAATCCTTAGTTTGATGCACACCAATTTGGACCTTGAAGACAGTAGAGTTGACTCCCACTTCACAATCACTAGTCACCAATGAAAATGGCTTCTTTGTTCTTTCTCATAACAAGACCCATTTTGGTAATTTCACAATTCTCAACACAGAATCTCGTGATTGCGTAACTGTAGAGTTGTCTCTCGTGAGTCACCAAATGCCAATACGTCTCTCTTTTTTTCCATTTTCTTTTATCCTCAGCCATTAAATAATGGACTGTTTTTATTTTTTATTTTTTATTTTTTATCACAATTTTTATTCGTATTTTCAGACAATAAAAGTCGGGTTTCCTAAAATACCCCTGAGATTTATATCCTGTCATAATTGAAAAAGTTAACAGGAGAGTGATGACTTTCCCGGTCTTTGAAAAGTAAAGCCCCTCCCTTGCCCCTCATTTGGGGCAAAGCAACCGACAAAAACTCAAGTGAATATCAATCAATCACAAGGGTATTTTGGTACTGTAATTTGAAATATTACAACAGATTCAGGTTTTGGAAATACGATTCAAAATCATAATACCATGGTACGGGGTCTAAGTGTGAGGGACATGCTACTAAACCGGTAACAAAGCCACGTTAATGTGTGAGGGGGCCATGGCCAGGTCCACGTTTTTGTTAAAGTTTATTTACATTTTAATCTGAATGTTTTTGTTATTTACATTTTTCTATTAAAATTTAAATAGTTTTTCAAATTGACCCCATTAAATTCCTAGAATTGGCTTTGGCTTTGCCTCTACATCAGACCAACTTCATCTTGTTAATATTATACTATTATGGTACTTTTGATCTTGCTTTTAAACATTTATAATTTTATTGCTCGTATCTTAGTATAATATATTTCAATTTTGAATATCATACGGTTTAAGTAAATCTTATATAAGATGTTATTAGATTAAGGAAAAAAAAAAAGGTACTCTAATTTGTAATTCTTTTCTTTTTTTTCATGTACCATGGTAAAAACAATACTTTTTTTCCTTCTTAGAGCATCTTCAACAGATCTTTTAATCAAGCTCATTAGCTTAATTAAGGGAGGATCTACAATTTTTACTGTTCCAAGAGATCTCTTAATGACTCCCTTGATTAGAATCTAGTGAAGCTCACTCTCTTAATTAAGGAGTAATTGAGTAATTTCTATATTTACACATTATTATTTTAATGAGTATATAAAATAATGACAAAGATTAAGTGGGCTCTGCATAAAATAATAATAATAAATTATAAATTAGTCATTTAAGAGGGCATTCTTGTTGGTTGGTGCACATACTCCCTTAATGACCCCTTACAGCAATATCCACCCTTAAATAAGAGGGAGACTCTTGGAGATGCTTTTAGTAAATAGATTCAATAGTAATAGAGTTAAGTATATACATAATTTATTTTTTTATTTTTTATTTTTTTACTTATAGATTTATATTTATGTTTGTATTTATCGTTTTACTAACATAGAAATCACATTTTATATATATATATTTTTTTTTGGAGGAAAAAATGAAGAGAAATCACATTTAAATATTTGATAAGTGAACAGTCTAAAAAAGTATCTACATATATATATATATATATATATATATATATATATATATATATATAAAGATTTGATAATAAATAAATTAGGATTTTGATTCCTTATAATTTTTCCTTTATATTTCATCTTCATGGATTTTTTAATTTTTAATTTTTGGTCTCGTTTTCAGACTATAAAAATAAATCAACTTTGATTTTTTAATAAATGAACAATCTAAAAACGAATCCCCAAATATATCTTAATATTTGATCATTTTTTTTCCTTTAGATTTCATCTTTATGATCATATTTATGTTTCTACGAGCAAAAAATTAAACTACGAATGTTTCATAAATGAAGAATCTAAAAACACATCTACATATTTATAAAAATAGTTTCTTAAAAAAAAAAAAAAAAAATAGGATCATGATTTCTTATCATTTTTTCCCTTTATATTTTCATCTTCATAATTTCTTTTGTCGTTTTAACTAAATAAATCAAATTTGAGCATTTAATAAATGAACAAACCTAAAAGGCAAAAAAATTTAAAATAAAATTATCTATGTAGTTTTCATAACAGTTATAATTTCTCTTTACATAATCACAATATCAATTAATGAATAAATTTAACCTAATCGTAAAGCTAATACTCAATTCATTAATAAATTTGAATATAAAAAAGAGTCAATATCTAAAACATCTTCATAATTTATTTATTTTTTGTCATTTTAACGATCAATTAAATCAAATTTGAACATTTAATAAAGGGAAAATTGCACAAACTTACCATAACGTTTCCCATTATGGCATAATATTCAATTAATGCCTTTAATTACACAAACAACCCCTCATGTTAGTCAACTTTGGTTAAAAATAGCCAAAAATAGCCATTGACCATGATTTTTTTTTTAAAACCCAAAATTGCCCCTGCACTTTATTACAAAAAAATCTTAATTGCCATTTATTTAAAACATTATCTACTTTAAATTATTATAATATAAAAAATAAAACAATTTAAGAAAATGTTATTTTGAGAAAATACAATTTAATAATATATTAAAAACAAAACAAAAAAACGTTATTTTGAGAAAATATAATTTAAAATTATGCAAGTCCAATATGAATAGTGGTAATGTGTTACATATTTTTGAATTTTTTTTGTTTTTATTATATTATTTTTGAATTTTTTTTAATTTAAAAAGGATTATGTTTAGTATTCTAAACACAAATATAAATAAAATCATCAAGAGTTTGAAATAAAAATATAATCATTTGTCATAATAAAATACAGTAGCACCGAAAATTTGTTCAATGTTCATCTCTATAAGACAAAATAATTTGACTCAATATAAATTACGCATTATATTTTGGTTCAAAAATTTTTAAAAATATATACTAAACATAATCCTTTTTAAATAAAAAAATATGTTTTAAAATTTTAAAATATGTAGCACATTACCATTATTCATATTGGACTTGTATAATTTTAAATTATATTTTCTCAAAATAACATTTTTTCTTTTTTCTTTTTAATATATTATTAAATTGTATTTTCTCAAAATAACGTTTTCTTAAATTGTTTTGTTTTTAATATATTATTTTTAAATTTTTTTTATTTAAAAAAGATTATGTTTAGTATTTATTTTTTATATTCTAATAATTTAAAGTAGATAATGTTTTAAATAAAGGGCAATTAAGATTTTTTTTTTTTGTAATAAAGTGTAAGGGCAATTTTGGGCTTTCAAAAAAAAAATCATGGTCAATGGCTATTTTTAACTGAAGTTGACTAAAAGGAGGGGTTGTTTGTACAATTAAAGGCATTAGTTGAATATTATGCCATAATGGGAAACGTTAGGGCAAGTTTGTGCAATTTTCCCTTTAATAAATGAACAAATCTAAAAGGAAAAAAAAAGTATTTATTTACATAGTTTTCATAATAAATAAACTACGGTTATAATTTATATTTACCTAATCAAGATGTCAATTAATGAATGAATTTGATCTAATTGCGATGTCAATTCATTAATAAATTTAAATATAAAAAAATAGTCGTATATCTCAAACATCTTAATAATTATATCAAATAAATCAATTTTAAACAATTAATAAATGAACCAATCTCAAAATAAAAATATATATTTATTTATGTAGTTTTCATAATAAATAAACTACGGTTATAATTTCTTTATCTAATCTCGATGTCAATTAATAAATAAATTTGAATATAAAAAAAATTAAAAAAAATCATACATCTATAACATGAAATTCCACTTTTATAGTAATATCTCACACATGAAATTCAACAAATAGTTACAATATCAATCATATTTCAAAAACATTTTTCATATTTAAATAAACTTTATAATATTTTTATATAAAAAGGTAAAATAAACTTTATAATATTTTAACTAAAAATAGACTCTACTTTTACATGGAACCTAATTAAGTACATTTCCAAATTCCATATAATCAAATGCCAATTTTTAGAAAAGTTCAATAAAACACCCAAAAATCTGACACATGAAATTAAACAAATACTTGCAATATCAATCTCATTTAAAAAAAAAATCCATATTTAAATATTTTAACTATAAAGGACATTTTTATTTATTTATTTATTTATTTTTTTTCAGGGAACCTAAATATCTAATTATCTACATTTCCATATAATCCATTGCCACTTTTTAGAAAATCTAATCCAGAAAATACCCAAAACACCCTTGTAAATTAACTTTAAAATGATCAATGACAAGGTCAATTCAGTCAAATTTTAGCTATATAAGACAAGGTTTAGAGGTCCTCAAAATCACATACACAAATACAATTTTATTTTTTATTTCTTTTTTACAATGGAGAGATGAAAATGGAAGAAAAAACACACACTTGCAGCAGAGCAGCTTCTCTCTCAAAAACCTCATAAACCCTCTAGAGAGAGAGAGAGAGAGTGAGAGAGAGAGAGACGACGATTTGAAGAGAAATGGAGACCCAATTCCCAGATGATTTCAAGTGCCCGATTTCTCTTGAGATAATGTCCGACCCGGTCATACTCTCATCGGGTCACACATTTGACCGTGAATCAATCCAACGGTGGTTGGACGCCGGTCATCGTTCATGTCCGATTACCAAACTGCCCTTACCTGACCACCCTTCTCTCATACCCAACCATGCACTCAGATCTTTAATTTCCAACTTTGCCCCTGTGCGTTCTCCGCCGCCGAACGGAACTACTGTTGACCTCAGCCCGCAAGCGATGATATCTGTTCTGACGTCGAAATCGTCATCTCCTAGGTCGAAACTCTACTCGCTTACCCAACTCAATAGGCTCTCGAAGAATGACTTGGGTCTGCGGAAGAGAATCACCGAGTCCGGTGCCGTCTCCGCCGTTTTGAACTGCGTCCGTTTCGACGGCGCCGGAGGAGTTTCTGGGTTGCAGGAGAAAGCTCTATCTCTGCTGCTGAATTTGTCTCTCGATGACGACAACAAAATCGGACTTGTCGCTGAAGGCGCAATCGGGCGGGTCGTGAACGCTTTGCGTGTCGGGTCGTCTGATTGTCGGGCTTTAGCGGCGACTATAATCACTAGCCTAGCTGTGATGGAAGTGAACAAAGCGACAATTGGAGACTACCCTTCTGCGATTCAAGCTCTGGTTTCGCTTCTTCAAGCTGGAAAACTGATTCGAGAGAAAAAAGAAGCGACGACCGCTTTGTACGCTTTAACTTTGTTTCCTGATAACAGAAAACGTGTTATCAATTGTGGGGCTGTGCCGATTTTGATTCAAATCGTTGATTTGGGGATTGAGAGAGCTGTGGAAGTGTTGAGTGTTCTTGCGAGATGTAAGGAAGGTAGAGAGGAGATAATGAGGGTTGATGGTTGTGTGAAAACTTTTGTGAGGATGTTGAAGAATGGGAGCCCGAGGGCTGTTCAATGTTCGTTGTTTACACTGAATTCACTCTGCTGTTGTAATGAGCAAATGACCTTGGAGTCTTGGAAGGAAGGGGTTTTCGATATTTGTTCCGGGTTGCTGGATGATGATGATAATAAGGTTAGGAACAATGCTAATAATTTCATTCAAACTCTAAATGGAAAGCCATCTATGCGCTGAAGAAAGGAGGCAATGGAGGTCAGTTGGGTGTTCTTTTTCTTGCATTTTGTTGTTCATGAGCTATGTTTAAGTTCAAATGATAATTCTACATGTAAAAATGAGAAAGGAAAAGATTAGATTTTGTCAAGGAAATGTCTTAATTTGATGTACATGAATAAGGGGATACACAGTTTCGTTCACAGTTGTATCGTTAGCTTGTTTAGGCGTAGATAGGTTTCAATTTGATTGTGATCTCAATTGTAATCTGCCTGAACTTGGAAAATTTGGCTTCTTGTTAAAGCCTACCTTTTGTCTCCAATCAAATTCGAGTATCTCTCTCTTTTTTTTTCTTTCTGTTTATAAATTGATTAAATTCAACTTGTGTAGCTGATAAGTTACTCAATGAAAGTGAGAGATTGGAAAAGGAAAAGCTAAATTCAAATACTTGACAAAGCAAGCTGCTTTCTCCATTATTGCAAAATCCACCATTTAAGTATTTAACAGATTTAGAACGAGGAAAACACGACAGAAACGTCATTTTACGTCATTTTTTTCTTCTCCAATGATAAAATTGCATTCCTTTTATGTATTTATGAGTAATTTAGATAGCCATTTACCATGCTTGTCATCAGTAAATGTCTAGGGTTTATTTATCTGTGTCTCATTTAGTTTGCCTCATTCTCCAAAGCTTGTGTTTCACTGATTCTACTGTGATCTGTATTCAGTGGTGTATGCAGTACATCTTCTTCTTCTCTTCTTCATTATTGCTGCTTATGTTTCTGAGAATTGAAATTGGACCGATATGCATTCCAGATTAATATAGAGGATCAGCATTATATTTTATTTCTTCTATACTTGCATTTGAGTTGAATAATCTGTCTAAAGATTTTGACTTGCTTCTCCCTTGAGATTTTGGGGTTGTGGAATGATCTTTGTTGTGCGAATTTCATGTTTTTCTTTTACTGAATTCGAGGAACGAGTATAAACTGCATTTTCAAGTTTGTATGACTGTTTTAAATCTGTCTCAAATGCTAACTTTGCTTGGATTCTAATGGTTATGTCATTTTTTTCCATGAGAGAAAAGATAATCCCTCAACTCTGAAGATTTTATTGTTAGCTGTAGAAAAAAATAAGGGAATGGAAAAAGAAAAAAGCTGATTGTACTGTTTTATTGAGACCTGCAGTATTTTCCGATGCATGATTTTCTTCAATGGCGTAGCAGTATAGAAGCTAAATGCATGGGTATGTTGTGGTGTGCCTATTTATGTATTTGGGTAGGTTTTGGTATGCCTATATATGTTTTGACATGCTAATTAAGGAACATATGCAGTGATCGTTATTTCTTTTTATGGTTTTCTTGCATATCGAAGGTACCATTTGAGTTTTAAAAGTTAGTTTTGGTATGTTCGTTATGTTTTAATTTACGCTAATCAATGATAAATGTGGTTGTTCTGGACTCTAACATTGCTTGCTTAAATCTCCATATCTTGATTGTTTTGATACGTTTAAGACCAGTAGTTAATGTGTGAATTGAAACAACTGAAAAAGAGCATTTGCAAAGCAACCCTCTTGGATTTGTTTCGTCATGTCTTCCGCATTTAGCTTGCTTATATAATCGAAACTCTCTTCACGTTGCGTTTATGATACATAATATCTGTCGATCTAAATGTTTCGTATAAATATTTCAAATCTGTTGTTAAGTTGGTAAACTGTCTTTCTGATTAGTTTTTATCAGTGACGTTTGTTTATCCGACCATGAGAAAAGTTTGTTAAGTCATTGTTTGGGGGTTGGTAGTAATCATCTGTTAGGTTGTTTATTGGTTATATTTTTCTGTGCTTGAAGAAGAAGAAGAAGAAGAAGAAGTCATGAAAGCTTATCTAATAATATTTGAAGAAAACAGAGGAGCCTCCTCTAAGAGGCTTTGATACCCACCCACCCACCCACCCAAAGCTGACTTTGGTTTCTTAGTAGTTGCCTGCTCATGACAGTGATGATATATTGGATAATGAAAACTTTAGGTTTATTTGATATTTCAGGTCTGGTTATGGTCTCCCTTGCTGATGATGCTCTAGTATTTTCTTCGATTTGCTACATTATTATTATTATTATCATTATCATTATGTTAACGTGTGTCCTATGTTAATTATTTGAAGTTACGTAGTCATGAAACCTTTTTTTTTCCTTTCCCATTACTATGATTATGTTAACGTGTGTCCTACGTTAATTATGTAATGTTACGTAGTCATAAAACCTTTTTTTTTTTTTTTTTCCAAATACGGGAGTATGTGCGATTTTGTTGTATGCACTGTATAAATGCTACATAACTAGTTATGTAACGTTGCAGCCAGAAAATAATAGTTACGTTAAAATAGGCTTCACTTATGAGTCTCATATGGAGAATTTGTTGCTTGTCAATTTTAATGATGAGGGTTACTTGGTTTCAGGTTTCTAGTGTTTTGAAGATTTAGATCTCATAACCTTGTGTGGGTTTTGACATATTTAGTAGGTAATAGTATAATTTTTGCTTCGAGAAAGTTTCGAATAAGACAAGTGTATCACGTTGTATGATATGGTATGTTTGTCTTACCGACAACTTTCTTATAGCATTTATCTTATTCTTTTCAATATGATTTGTGTGAAAATTATCAAGTGCGGGCATGCGGGATCCAATTTGTACCGGCGCAAATCGAACTCTAAATCTATTATACAGAGGTGTAAATCAGAATTCTGTACAGAAAAACGTGTCAGATCCTAATGATTTGTTTATGATCAAAATGACAACTGCAGAGTAAAAAAGGAGTAGTCCAAGGCTCCAAGCCTGGCCAATATAAAATGTTCACAACCCACATCTAGATTGAACCTCTTAAACCAACCAAAACATCTAATTGGTTCATGTTTTGAAGTAAAAAATAAAATAAAGAAAAGATTTCACTCAATCCAGATTACCAATCATGTTTGAGTTTTTGATTTTTATTCATAGATTCTTGTCTCTAGACGGGATGGTTTTGAATTATTATTATTTTTTAGGACCGTCCTTTTTTCGAGTGCCTCAATAAAAGTACTGTGATGGTTGGGGTTTTTTTTTTAGCTCTGTAAAATGTTATAAATAATGATTTGGACATATCTATACGCACTTACGAGGGCTTGCATAGGTTCATTTCTACATCATCACAGTAGTTTGACTGAGGCAGTACAGACAGTTGACCAACAGTATTATTTTTTAGGGGCAAAAAAAGAAGAAAAAAAAAAGTTGTGGGTGGTGAACCCAATAAGAGGAAGAATGTTTCCAAAGTGCTATCATCTCAATATAAAAAGCCATGATTGATGATTGTGGTTGTGGTTGTGAGTTGAGTTGTGGAGAAGAAGAAGAAGAAAAAAAGAAGAAAACACTTGGTCTGCCTCTCTTCACTACATATATTCATTACTACTAATTTGTGGGTCCTAATTTGAATGCCCACCACCGGCCATTTGTATTATCGCTAGTGTTAATCTGTACTTTTTTTTTCATAAATAGAAATAAACATATATATCAATGATTATATTTATTTTCTTATTGCAATAAATATAGTAATTATTTTTCATTTATAGTAATAAATTGGTTGTTAACTTGTACCCTTATATTATTTATTCTTTACTTTGAACCAATGTTCTAGTAAGCGTTAGACGCAAGTTGGGTGGAAACCTAGCACCTAGTGTCTAGACCGATTAGTCGGCCGACGAATTTAGACCTACTTTTTTATTTTCCTGCATAAAATCACATCACCTATATATATATATATTTAATTTCATTTTTAACCGATTAATCAGTGATTTGACCGATTAATCACCGACTAATTGCCGATTAATCGACGATTTGGCCGATTAATCGGTCACTGACTAATAAGGCCGATTTTGGCCATTTTACCTCAATTGCTGTCAACTAGCTATATTGAGCTGATTAATCGACCTAGGCGGCCGATTTCTCGAACAATGCTTTGAACAACACAAGTACACAACAATCTAGTGGTGGATTACTCACTATTTTGAGTTTTTATGATCAATCTTGTATAGTGTTTTTTTCTTTTTTCTTTTTTCTTTTTTTTCTCTAGAGTTTTCAAATCAAAGGGTTTGTTATTTTACTTGTTTTACAAGTAAAAGGTTAATATATTTAGGTTAATGCTCTTCTAATCTAACTGCAACCGTGACATTTTTATTATTTAGTTAATTCGTTCATTTTGAATCATTATTTTATGAACTTTAAATCTTTAACCACTTAAAATGTTGGAAAACTAACTGATGGAACCGTGATTTGAGTAAACTACAAGCTTGGAATCACGTGTCTTAAAATTTAGTGGTTGATACAAGAAGTGATTACAAGGAAATGTGTTCTCCTCTAATTATTTTTTTCTTTTTTATGACCGACAGAATTATTATGTAATGTAAATCAATTAAAATAAAATTGATATAATAATTAGGAAGTTTAGTATCTTCGCATAAACAATCAAACAAACAAGGTGTGGATGAAGAAAGAAACAAACAAAATTATGAAAGTAAATGAAAAATAACCGAGAGAATCCTCATTAATTTCTAGAGACAATAAAGGTAAAATGCAATTATGATAATACAATGCGTGTAAATGAGATAAAATTGATCAAGGTGTGTTTGTTTGTGCATAATTGTTGATTAAGAAAAGATAAGCATGCTTCAAAGACAAAAAGGGATCATTAATAGTCAATGCTATTCTATTGATTAATTCTATCGGACAAATCTCACTACAAGTCTTTAAAGCCTAAAACCATGGCCATAGTCATCGTTACTTTAATTTGTTGATAGTGATTTGGGACTAATTAATCTTAATTTTTGGATGGAGTGTAGGTCAAACAAGTAAAGATAGTATTAATAAATCAACTTGTTCATTATTAATACATTTTTGGATGGCTGTTTGGTTTTTTTATTATCTAAAGTCTGATAAGACCTTAATTTATTAAACATATGGATAAGTCTTACAAATTAAGATATTATGATATGTTTGTTTTTTCATTTTTGATGACTTATTACAAATGTAAAATTGATTAGGTTATGTTAGAGTTTCTTCAAAATTTGGTATTTTTGGAAAATTGATTTTTAAGATTTTATTATGTGCGGATAAAATCGTAAATGTATGAATTGTTATAGAACATTTGTGGAAATTTACAAAAAAAAATCTACTGTATATATATTAATATAAGATATAAGTTGAAAAAATATTAGAGGCAATAAGTCTTATAGTGAAAAAAAAAAAAAAAAAAAACAGCCTCTCAATTATATTTAATGTAATAATTGAAAACTGATTCACATCTAAAAATAAATTAGAATATTAGTATAAATATGTTTAGAAATCTTCTAACTAATATTATATTATATTGGTTATAAAGATTTTTTTTATTATTCTTGTTTCATTTTTTCTTAAAGTAAATTTTATTATTGTGTTTCTTATTAAAAAAATCTTTAATGCAACTTAGTATATGCATTATGTCTATCGATATCAATATCATATCACATGACATGAATAATCAATTAAATGATCATATATAACATGATTAGTCATTTTATTGTCAGTTTGTCCTGACAATAAATATATCAGGACGAAGAATGTGGACCACAGATTATGGAGAAATTTTAACAAATGCATACACTTTGAGTCAAAGTATGTAAATCTAGTGGTACATTATTTGTCCTGATATATTTATTGTCAGAACGAACTATAATAAAAAATCTAATAACATGATTATATATATATACTGATCGTATGCAAAGTCAACGATCTTGACTCTTCAACCTATGTAGGAGATGCATGTAACCACTCTCACATAGTTTGTCTAGATGCATTTGACATCTTAATGTAAAAAAAAAAAAAAAAAAATTAGGGAAGACATGGTGCCCATTGAGTTCAACTGAACAATATAATATCATGTAATATGAATAATTAATTATAAGTGATTTTTATATCATATATATAATTTAATTGATTTCGATTTAATTACATATATCACTTGATGCACTGAAATTTTTCTATTTGTCATGAAAATTAAATCAAGCCCATAAGGAGTAAGCTTTTATCTACTTTAATATTAAATTTCGAGAAAATATTATATATGTTAGCAAGTCTATGGTTTTTTCTTGTACATTTCTCTTATCCAGTAGTTCTGGAGTTACAAATATAAAAAATATATATAATTTTTCAAGAAATTTTTTAAACTTTGCATTTTTAATATTTGGAATTCAAATATTAGTAAATACGTTCAAATCAGTGTATAGTTACATTAAACCTCATCTATTTTATACACTAAAAGTTTAAATATAAATATGTATATTTCGATGCTAATTACGAGAAAATAAAAGTATAGAAATTTTAATTTCAATTTAAGTGTTTGGTAGTTTTTATTCATAAAAGTATTTTAAATAATTAGAATTTATTTATATTTTAGTCAAATTTAAAGGAAGAAAAAATGATTTCAAAATCAGGAAATAATCCCCCATAAGACTTTTAATTAATTTTTAAAAAAAAATTACAGTGAAAAATAATCATGATGGTCATGACACATGAACAACCCTATAAATTTCACATGTTAAAAAACCAAAAATTCATGACACCACTGACCACACCACTAATAATGTGATTAGCACTTCCATCAATAATTAAACAATAAATAAATAATAAAAGATCCTAATTAATCTCAAGGTGGGGTTTTGTTTAATTAATTAATCAGGCTAATCTGAGGTGGCATTTTCTCTATAAGTAACAGTCCTCTTCACTCCTCTTCACTCTGTCTCTGGTGTATGTATCATCATCATCCACCAAAACAAATTCTCTTCAGATTCTTATAGAGTGTTCGTTATTGCTCTTCAAATTCTTCAACAACACTTAAACCAATTCAAAGTTATCTATGGCCACTAAAGTCTATATTGTGTAAGCACAACAACTCTCTCTTGCTCTTTTTTTTTTTTTGTTTATATATGTAGATAATTAAATTCTTTGTTTTATTTCATAGTTTAATTTTATTTTATATAATTTTTGTTCAATCATGATTCATGTATAAATCAACTGGGATATTTCATATTTTGATGATTGACTATTTGATGAGTTTGTTCATGCATGATTGTATACATATCAATGCATGTGGTTAGTTTCCTGTAAATGATGATGTATTTGTTCTTCATGTTGGATTTCTCTCATATCTGAACTTGTTTGCAAATTGATCTTCAGATTTTTTGTTTGCTGTATATTGATAGTTTTGGTAGATTCTGTGGTTCTGGGGGGTGACTGTTTATGGGATTGTGATATTTATTATATAATTAGGATTAAAAAGATAGTTATTTTTGGATGTTGAATATGTGTTTTGATATAATCTCTGAATCTCTGATTCAGCTTAATTAATTTTGGTTATTGGAATTAATTTCGATGTGAAATCGATTATCGATTCTTCAAAAGGGTTTGTTTATTTTCAATTGATTTCTGAGAAAAATGTTCTGGAAAACTTATTGAAGGTTCCAAATCATGATGGTGGTTCATTTTTCATCTGGAAATTTAATTTAGAATCGAATGTTCGTTAGTTTAGTTCTGGAAATAAGTATTTTCCTGCATTAATTTGTTCTTTAAAAAAAATTATAAAAAAAATTGTGGGAAATCTTGCTAATTAAATGCTAATACTTCTTTGTAATTTCTCTGAGAACTTTTTCTGAATTTCTGCATTACTTGGTAGTAGTTGGTAGAGATCGTTCGAGGGTTGAAATCATGCTAGCTGTTCAATGTCTGCTGTTTATAATTAGGTAGTGTGTTAGATGATCATAATTCATGTTACCACGCGCACACGTATGTTTAATGTTCAATTATATATGCAAGCGATCAAGGTTTGTTTGTGTACGAGTGAAAAAGATTGAAAGCTTATATAATTCATGAAGTCATAAATTTGCTACATAAAGCATGGAAAAAAAAGTGAAAAGTGATTATGAAACACAACCTACCTTTTGAAATTATGATAATTATGAGAGTGAAATGCCATCCCAAACTTTATAGAGAGAGTGTGGTCCCTTAGATTCATCATTGTTGAGACCAGTTCATATATTCCATTGAATTTAATTGGTATGCATATTGAATTTTTTCGAGTGCCTTTCGTTTTCGTGGGGTACTTGGGACACTTGTGGATAAGCTTTGCTGTGTTGTGTTCTGCAATTTCGCCATTTCATTCTAGAAACTAATTAAGTTTTGCAGTAGATGATTGATTTATACATATAGTAGAAATGTTGTTGAAACAATGTACAGAGTGTACGTACAATTGCGTACTTGATTATAAAGTCCTGTAGCGTTATGGTAGACATCTCAACCATATCAGTTTTAGATCACAGTAAATATTTGCTTTCCTCGGAAAAGTATAGAAACTACGGTATATATAGCTTATCCGTGACTAAATTACAGTATCAGAGTGATAATGTGATATATTTGGGCCGATTGTACAGTTATTATTCTATGTATGGACATGTTGAGAAGCTGGCCGAAGAGATAAAGAAAGGCGCTGCTTCCGTGGAAGGAGTAGAAGTAAAACTATGGCAGGTTTGTTATCTTGTCATCGATCAATCACATTATTGAATTAGCTTGCAATACATTGGAAATGTTCAAATGTGTTACTAATCATACAAATCAAACCCTGGATCATATGATTAATTGTCACAAAAATTTAGTCTCCTTGTATATAAGAACAGAGATATCTAATTATATAGATTGATGCTTGGACAGGTACCCGAAACACTACCGGAAGAGGTTCTAGGAAAGATGAGTGCACCACCGAAGAGCGATGTACCTATCATCACACCTAATGAGCTTGCTGAAGCTGATGGGCTTCTTTTCGGTTTCCCCACTAGATTCGGGATGATGGCTGCTCAATTTAAGGCATTTTTGGATGCAACTGGAGGTCTATGGAGAACACAACAGCTTGCCGGAAAGCCTGCTGGAATTTTCTACAGCACTGGATCTCAAGGCGGTGGACAAGAGACTACCCCGTGAGTTCCCCTTCTACGGATTTTGTCCCATTGTACTACTTCTTGCATTTGTATTAACTTTTTTTAACTGGAAATTGTGATGCAGCTTGACTGCTATTACTCAGCTTGTTCACCACGGACTGATCTTTGTGCCCATTGGATACACATTTGGAGCCGGTATGTTTGAAATGGAGCAAGTGAAGGGAGGCAGTCCCTACGGTGCTGGAACTTTTGCTGGCGATGGATCGAGACAGCCAACCGAGATTGAACTAGAGCAAGCCTTTCACCAGGGAAAGTACTTTGCTGCCATTGCCAAAAAGCTCAAGGGAACGGCTTGATTTTCGTACATGATTCTATATATACTTCTAAAGTTGCGATTTTTTTTATATATCGTTCTTATAGCTCGATTTCAATCTTCGTTTACCCGTAATATGAATAACATTTGCTTCAAATATATTGTAAACTCTGTAATTTTATTCTTAAGACAATGGTGTCATATTAATGATGAAATTAAGTTTGTTTTGTGGTCATATTTTCACATATATTGCAATTTCCCAATTACTTTTCTGCTAATTGTGGATCTATTTGCTCAATCTAATATCAGAATGTCTCAGTTCAACTGTTTTTCCTGAGACTGGTTATCATCAGTCCATTTGCATTCTATTAATTCTTGCCAGATTGATTTAACTTTTCGTTATTCAATCATAACTGACCATCACTGTAACAGTCCATACCCACCAAGTAGATATTGTCTGTTTTGTGTAAAATATTGTCCGTTCTGAATTTCACACACGCGTCTAGTTAGTTAAGAAAGATTAATACCCACTAAGTAGATATTGTCTGCTTTGTGTAAAATATTGTCCGTTTTGAATTTCACATACGTGTCTAATCTTTTAAGAAAGATTAAGACTTATATTCGCCAGCGATGTAAGATGTGACGATCACTCATCCCCGACAGTTAGACGCGTATTAGGCTTACAATCAATCACACACGCGTTTTTCAGAATATCCCCAAGATGATGAGTTGTTCATGCAAGTAATGGATCTTATCACAGAATCGGATCTCTCAGTTATGGCCTCAGATTAGTTTATGTAGAAAAGAATTTTTGTCTGTGTCTTGTTATATATGTGATTAAAGAGTTGTCAAAGCCAAACCCAAGTTCAATACTTGACTGAGTCCAGACTATTGAATTAAGAACTGGGCTTGTTGGATTTCAACAGTTTTTTTTTTTCTCAAGTCCAAGTAGTGTTCTTTAAAGTTCCAAAGATGGGTTGGGTTCTTCTTCCTTTTCCATGGATTACTTTACAACATGTCAAATTGTATATAGCTCATATCCAGCTCGTATCCAGACAATTTATTCTCTTATTTAAACTTTAAACTCATGTTATGCACTCACCTTTAATTTTAGTAAATAGTTTGTTATCTAACTATAAAAGTATTTTTCAAGAAAAATCCGATACATCAACCAATATTATTACAGCGATATGTCGCCCACTCGAATCCTTTTGTCACTTCTAATATGTCTCTCACACAATACAGAATCCGGTGATTGTGAACCTCAAAAAAGTATACATATAATTGTGTTAAGTACAATCAAAGTAATAGTAATTTCATCAATCAATCTACAACTTGTAACTAAAGCAATAAATTTGAGACTTTGGGGCCATGGGATTCTTATTATGAGATGGAGAGGAATTAGTTAAAAGTCTCCTTTCAAATGGGAACATTTCAATGGAGTCAAAGACCTTGACAACTCTTGGAAGAAAAGTCATTGAAAAATAAAACTTCTAAGTGATGTGTACACATATAATGGGGCTTCCAAAGATTAGATTCAAAGCGTTTTGCAAAAAGAAAAAACCCTTTTGAGCTAGAAATTAAAACTTGAAGCAGAAGACACAAATAATGTTGTTGTTGATCAATTTGGAGTAGTTTGATTAGCCAAAACAAGAAAAAGTAAATTGAAAAGAAAAAAAAAGCTGTGGGAGCTGGAGTCGTATGTGCTTTATTAACATCACAGCAATGATGCCTTGCCAACATAGATGCTAACTTTTCCTTTTTAGTATTCTTTTTTATGTTTCTTCTTTTTATCAAGAAATTAAACATATAAAAAACACAAAAACTATAAGAATTCAATTCCTTTGATCAGTACTACTCAACAGCAAGCCATAATATACCCATCACCCAATCAATTTCAAACAAAGTCACAAAAAAAATATATAAAAAAAAAGTTGATAAAGCAGACACAAATATAGATACCAATCAATGAGATTTGTTTATGTATATAACTATATTACACTACCTTTATTTATTGTTTTTTCTCATGATTGGTCATTTGTCAAAGGGATTCTTCAATATTAAGCTTCTTTTGATTTTTAGTATACAGTACTTGATTAAACTATATATGTATATCATTTGGTTCCCTGATCATGATATTTTTACATGGATCGACATTGCTTTCTTTAATTTGGATATAATCTTATCATAATATCCAGATGTTAAACTAAGATTTTAGGATTAATGATCAAGTTTGATATATACAAAAACAAACAATCATGATCACAACACAGTACAAGTGTCTGGTTTATGTTTCATATATGGATTCTCATTCTCTAGATAGCTAATTAATTTATCTGTTATGTTATAAACTTATAATATGGTTGGTGAGGAAGTTAACAGTGGTGTAGCTCAACTGTTAAATGGACGAGTTTGAAGTTTGGGTAAATGACTTCCAGGTCAGTGGTTCGAATCCTACCAATAGCGAAAGCTTTCACAAAAAAATACCTAATCCTGAATTAATAGATATCGTAAAAATAAAAAAAATAAAAAAAAAATGGCTGGTGAGGAAGTGAAAGGACAAGAAAAGCCAAAGAGAAGTAAAACTTGAAACTTTTTATCATCATCATCTTGCATATGCTTTGTCTTTACAATAACTTAAATGGTCCCTTTTTTTTTCTTCTTTTTTTCTTCTTGTTGGAGCCAGCTGCTTTTCCAGGCTCCTAAAATTGACCTTGATCAGTTATATATATATATAATGAATTGTAATTAATAATAATCTTGAAAATTAAAGTAGTCATTCTCTTCTCCTTAATATAGATAAAAGTCAATCTTGATTTGGTTTCTAAATATATATATTGGAATGGTTCATACATTTAGAACTAGATTCTATAAAGGCCATCCCCAAATTCTCCAAGTACAAAAACTGCTAAAAGCAACCATCACAATATATATATTAATATCAAATTTTCAAAGACACTATAAGTCAGGGTAATATCTCATGTTTGAGTTGCTGATACAACAGGTGACCGATAGATAAAAAAAATAATAATCAAATAGCACGTCGTCTTATTAGAGAGAATCACTGAACATGGGGTGCTATAAATATATATATACATATATATATATAGAAACTCTACCAAACTAATTAAAATCCTTTTTTTGGGTAATAAATATAAAAATAAAGAACAAAACTATTTGGCTGGGATAATATATATATTCCAAAGTGATCAAAGTGATAACTTTCAATAATAATAATAATAATAATAACACTATAATTTAAAAATAATAATAACACTATAATTTGAATAAATTTGTTCTCTCCGATCATTTCATGCATATATGTTCAAGATTCAAGAAATATCATCCTTTGATGTGATTCATCAATGTGGCCATCATGAATATCAGAATGTGCAAGCTGGTACCTAGTAAGATAGATTGAAACAAATGGAGTATTTTGTAATATAGAACAGCTAGCTAGGTTAATTTTGCTGCACTAGTGTTAATTATTAATTTATTAATTAATTAATTACATTTCTATCTTACAAGACAAAGGATCATCAAGACAATAGCAATAATTATGGCGACACATGTGCTCCTATATTATCTATGCTGGATAAAGTTGGGCCAGAATTAATATTTCTGCCTAGGTTTGAACAAAAGTTGAATGCTGATCATAACATAGATACAAGAACACATTATAATGATTAGCAAGAGATTATATATTAATTATGATCATTAATTAACCAGGCTTTAGCTAGAAGTCATTAAGTATTGTTAATCATAGCTTTCTTGGGAAGAGTTATATATATATAGTCAACCAAGACATAAAATTAATGTGTTGAAATTACATATTTTATCTTTAAATCAAGTTAATTTAGTGCCATAAAAATCAAGCTAATTAGGATATTACTTGGTAATTAAGTGATGATGAGATGACTCAATCTAAAGATTCAAAACTCCAAAACCATACTTCGATCATATTGTAATTAGTCAGGTTATAGGGTTTATTATAACCGGACAAAATCAATCGTTATAACTACAACCTGAAAATTAACACCAATTAAAGAGGAAGGTCTCTTCACACTTTGTAATTTTATAAAGAATTGTGTAATTCGAACCTCTATCTCTGATGTGAAGTGAAATTAGACAATCACTTAAATTATTAGTGAACATAAACTTTCCATTAAAATGTCCACGCGCGCATGCACAAACATCTCTCTCTCTCAAATAATGTAATATATATCTGATTTGTCTCTCTCAAATAATAATCAGAGAAACCCTAAAAGCAGGAAGCAGTGGGCCGCAAGCTCTCTGACTTCCACTACCACATTCAAAAACATATAATAAACAAACAAATGAAAAAGATTAGAAAAACCAATCAAATGAGCTCCACTCACTTTCCATTCTTGAATAATAAGAATTCAAAACTACAATAATCTCCTTTATTTCTTTTCTTTTTTCCCCTTAAATGATAAACAAAAGTGGTGGTGGTGTCGCCAGCCATTTACACACACACACAATACACTGAGTCTGAGATCAACAACATGATTCAACAGGAACAAAAAGGCTCTTCATCGACCCCCACATGATCTGCTAAATTCAGCTTATAATAATATCACCAAATAATGTTGATCTTCGCTGAATTTAGCACCTGTTCCTGCTCCTAGCTAGAGCTAGCTAATTAACCAACCTCAAACTATATAATAAAAACTTGAAAATTAAATTATTACAAACAAGTGTATATAAAGTTATAAATATAAAAATATTTTCAGCAGTTACTAATCATTTGCTATCCTCCATCGTTCTGCTTGTAGCTGGCCCAGTAGGGTTTCTCCATTATCTTTGAAGTGTCACTTTTTTTTTTTTTCTATCTTTCTTTTTCTTTTGTTTTCTCTTTAATTAGCTTTTTCTCAATACTGGTACAGCAAAGCAATGTAGCTTCTAAGTTTTCAGTTATCTTCTTCCTTTTTTTTTTCTTTTTTTTTTTTGGCTTACTATAAAATTGATCAAAGTTAATTATCAACTTATCACCTTCATTTATAAAGTCAGTTCATCCTGAGGAGTGAAAGACGAACTCGATATCTCTCTTCTCTCTACCTGTAAGTTCCTCCGTAAGTTGGCGTCCAAAGATCGGCTACTGTTGTCTCGTTAGCAACCGGGAATGTGCTGGCGATTGGCACCAAACAAAGCCCTCGACTTTTTAAATCTTGTTTTGGTTGATCTGGGTCCTTCAATTTATAATCACAACTCTGTAATAATTCAATAGAATTTAGTTTCAAATCATTTATTTATAACTCGAGTAAAATCTAATAATAACAAACGAATCTTCGTATCCGATAGAATCATATTATGTGTACATTATATATATATATATATATATAATATGGAATGTATATTCATCTACACACAATAAGGTATTAATGTATTGCAACAAAGTGTACCTGTTGTTGCTGTTGAATTGGAGTTCCTTGTTTCATGTAAGGAGTACTTAAAATCTGAAATGATATTATGAAACATTTATTAGATTAGGGTTTGCCCTTCATCAATTTCAATTCTTCTTTAATATAATAATAATATATAATACTTAGAAATCAAGAGAATAAATTTAACTAGAAGATATATATATATATATATATATATATATATATATATATATATATATATATATATAGTGTAACATACATTGACTTGCTCATGGAGGAGTCTGATATAATCAATAGCTTCATGGAGAACAGATGCTGTGTCAGTCTGTGGAAATTAAAAAAATTAAATTAAATTAAATTAAATTAAAAAGAAGCTTTAAATTATATATACCACAAATTTTACAACAAAAAAAGTAGATAAATACAAAAAATCACCTTTCCAAAAGGTGAAACCAATTGCTGGAGAGCAGTTATTCGGTCCCCTAGCTTCTCTTTCCGGACCTGATCATTATAATTATTAACAAAAGCTAAAGCTGTACTGATCGAGTTCTCTATCTATATATGATTCCTTCAAAAAAATCGAATTTAAATATATATATATATATATATATATATACTGATCGAGTTCTCTATCTATATATGATTCCTTCAAAAAAATCGAATTTAAATATATATATATATATATGTATGTATATACGTATATATGTATTGTACGTACCTTAAAAGTTGGTAACGGTGATGGTGTTTCGATACGAGGCCGTTTGAATGCAGGTTCGCTGTTACCCTTATTCTTCCCCACCACGGAAACCGACTCTCGAACCTCTTCATTATTGGACTAATTGATCGAAAACATGAACAATTAATATATGTGTTCAAAAAAATTAGTTCCAAGACCATGAAATTATTAATTTGTATATATATATATATGTTTAATTAATCAATTCTCATGAATAATTGATTGATTAATTACCTTGGCAGTGAGAGTGGTACAACTTGGTTTCTCTTCAATTGCCGCCGTGGAGGGTGGTGTTAGAAACTGATGAGACTGTGTAGTTGAAGGGTAAAAGGCAGTTCTGTTGTCGTTTAAGGGAGCTGTTGGGGAGGCCGCAGAGGGGTTCCAGAAGGATGCGTTGTTGGAGAAGTGAAATCCAGTAGTAGGAGTAGAAGTACTAGTTGGTTGTTGATGATGATGATGTTTTGGTAGCAGTGATGGTTTTAACAAAGAATTGGCAATGTTTTTAGGCGGCCAAGAATTGTTGGGTGATAATTGGATATCATTAGAGACATTTGTCCCGTAATTAACTCCTCCTGATAATGATCCGGACATATAATTGTTGTTGTTGATTGACCGGTTGTTGAAAAGACACTGTTGTTGTGTTTGAAGTTGTACTTCGTCTGGTTCAAACAAGCTTTGTAACAACGTTGTAGGGTACCCATATGAGACTGCTGCCATGTTCGTTGGACTCCAATCCTTTTGGATTTGTGAGTTCATGTGATCTTCTCTACTACCCAATAAACACAAAAACAAAAGATGAGAAAAAAAAAATCAAATTTAATTGATCGATGATCATATTGACTTCCTTAATTTTCCCAAATGAAATTAAATTCACAAGTGATTTGATTTGATTAATTTTCTTCTAACTTGTAGTTGAAGCTTTTGAACTATAAGGTTGATATTTGAACTTGAATCAACCATAATTGAAAATATAATTAAATCAAACCAAAAATAAATAATAATAAAAAAATAAAAATAAAACTCACAGTACTAAGGCTGCAGGGTTCCAATCGGTGGAAGATGAGGTTGAAGAAGCAGAAAGACCAAAGCTCATCATTTGCAAAGTGGAGGAATCCATCAAAATAGAGCTGTTATTGCTGCTGCTGCCTCCAGTGGTATTACTATCAGAATCTGTACTCTGAGGCTGCTTTAATAAATCTACCGACTCCTGATCACAAGACCTAATCGTAGTAGTACTACTATTAGCAGCAGTAGTAGTCGCCGCCACTGCAGATGGTTTCATATCCACCATGTGATGATGATGATGATGATGAAGATGATCAGTAGTAGTAGTACTACTATTTGATGACCACCCAAAGTTTCCTATGTGATTATCAGTGATTCCATTAATCCCACCTGAACACGGCGACAACAACGTCGAACTCCTTGTCGGATTCCACCATGTCCCTCCACAAATCTCCTCTGCCATATATGATCACCAAACAATAATTCAATCTTCTTCTTCTTCTTCTTCTTCTTCTACTACTACTGGGTTCCAATTTGTTTCTACAATTCACAACTCTCTAGCTCTTTTGTGTGTGTTCTTGATGAGTTACGTATTATAAGAATTGTTATGGTGGGTTGAAATTTATATATGAAACGGTTCGGTGAGTACGGTCCGTGGAAATTACCGGAATTTAGTTGACATTTCAAGACTGATTGGACTAATAAGAGAAAAGAAAAGCATTTTTGAATCGAATTTTTTTCTCTTTTCTCTCTTGTTTTTTAATTTGGAAAAAAAGAAAGAATATTTTCTCCTTTTTTTTTTTGTGTATAAAAAAACATATATTTGTTTTTCCTAATAAAAGAATTGGTTATAACTTTATAAAATAATTCTTGTTCCTTGTGAATAAAGCAATGATGATGATGATGATGGTGATGGTGGGGGGGTTGATCAGAGTGACACGTATCGAAATTGGGACGATCATTTGTGCAATCAAACGGTGGATATTGATGGAAGATAAACCTGAAAAATAGGACCATATTTTTTGAGGTCCCAAGTAAAATTGTAAAATGATTGTTGTAGCTGCTACCTTGAGAGGCGCGTCAGGTGGACGGTGCAGTGCAAGCCGCAAGGCATTGATATGGTTTGGTTTGGTTTGGTTTATCACTTTTTATTTATTATTTATTAATTATCTCTTTTTGTATTTGTTTTCAATTATTTCTTTGTTTCTCAAATGTAGATCCAACTAAAATAATAATCAATTAACAATCATACGTACAATATTTTGAAAGTACATACTTTAATTAATATAGTTACAATAAGGTTTTTTTAATGGTCAATTTTTAATTATATATCGGGTTTCGTTTTATTTCGATTATGATAAATTAGCTATCTACTTGTTCGGTATAAAAAATATAGGTTTAACTCAATATATATATATATTATTATTATTATTATTATTAAATTGATTGAATGTTATTTACTATATACATTGAGCAATAAAGTTTAACTTAAGATATAGAGATAAAATTTACTTCAAAAAAAATTGTGATGTGGATATTATAAAATATCTCACTCAAACACTTTTTGAAGGGTTCTGTAGTAAGATTGAAATGAGTAAGCTTTTATCGAATAAATATTCAACCTCTTTAACATAATTATTTCATAATAGTTTCAGGGTCTCGTAAGATTAGTCGATGTGCGCGCAAGCTGGTCCGAACACTTATAGATACCAAAAAAAAAAAAAAAAGTGAAATATATATATATCATGAGCAACAATAATGATATATGTTGGATTGCTAGAGACACAATTATATATATGTGAATTAATTAGCAGTTTCCCATGCTGTTAATTAAGTGGTGTTTCACACTTCTGTCTCTATAATTACTCGATTAGATTAGATCCCAAGCCGATCATCAACATAATCCAAAAATAGTAATCTCAACAAAACAAATTATATATTTGCTATTCATAAAATATGTATATTTGTCCATCCTTTAAAAAATACAAATAAAAACTTAGTTTTGTAATATTATAGAAACAACTCAATTCTTTAATGTTATAATACTAAACGTTTAGTTTTATAATGTTATACAGTGATTTTTTAACGTACCAAAAAAATTTCAAAAACGCCCTAACTAGAAAGTTATTATACATATGAACACAGGTTCTAGACAAACTTATATACAGGTTTCTAAACCAAATTTATATTTTATATTTTATATTATGATTCTCGCAGTTGCACTTATCACATGCATGTTACTTGGTTTATACCATATCAACGTGCAACACTCCCATCAATTTTCTCATAAAATGCAAAGCACAACTTTATTTATTTTGATTTTCTTATCTTCTTTTTTAACTTGGGGTCCATGGAAGAAAAATGTTTGTTCAGAGGTCAATTTAAATTATTCATATTCCAAGAATCAAGAATTGATCAAGACTACAGAATAATTAAAGCAGTACTTGCGTACAATGAGTTCATCATATATAGTAGTTCATCATATATAGTATATATGATCTATTTATAAATATAAATAATCGAGTGCGGGATCCTGTACGTTTTTTCATACAGAATCCTGATATATATATATATATATATATATATATATATATATATATATATATATATATATATATATAGAGAGAGAGAGAGAGAGAGAGAGAGAGAGAGAGAGAGAGAGAGAGAGAGAGAGAGATTTTCCAATAAAGACTTTTTACCATGCACACTTTAAGCACCTTTGATGAAATTTAATGGAATATATTGAATCTTAAAGTTTTTTTTTTTTTTTTTATATGGATGATAAAAACATTGAAATACTTTTGTGGAAAAAAATTGAAAATATTTCGGGTTCAAGAACTAGTTTTTTCCGACTTTTTTGAAGATAAAACATTTAAAAATATGGAAATATAAGAAAAAATAGTTCTAAATTCCAAAAAAAATTATAAATTTGTACCAAATGTGTATTTTAATTTTCTTATGATGCATATAAAAAATCTCATCGAAAAACATTCAATTGCATCAAATGTGCTCATTGTATTAAAATAATGAAGTGCTGATAGGAAAAGTTTCATATATATATATATTTACCGTTGAATATTTGATTTTCTCAATTATTATCTGCCATGTATAAAAGATTTTATATAGTTACCTTTTGTATTTCAATTTGAATTGTTATCATATTATTTTATATTTCCATTTAATGTAATATTATATGCCTATAAATAGGCTTCTATTGTAACGGTATCAGAGCTTTGTTTGATCTCATAAACAAACTCTTTTTTGGTAAACCATTAGAGTCACCGTCTGCTATTGCAGAATAGCAGACGACAGCATTGATCATTTGTTTCTCAATGGCTTCCGCAAATTAATCATCATTTGAATCTTCTCCGAATTTATTCATTTTTTTGGATCCCCTTCATAGTCAATTTCAATATGGATCTCCTCCAAAGTCAATCAATGTCTTGGATCACCTCCAGACTTATTTTTAACCCGGATCACCTCCGATTCAATTAGCATCTTGTATCACCTCCGGCTCAATCAACATCCCGAATCACCTCCAGATTCGGTTATCGTTTCGGATCAACTCCAAACTTGTCACCATGCCTATAAGGCTTCATTTGTAAACTCAAGTTAGCTTTGATTTGCCACCTTGAGTTTGAGGGGATGTTGAATATTTGATTCTCTCTATTATTATCTACCATATATAAAAGATTTTATATGGTTACTTTTTGCATTTCAATTTGAATTTGAATTTGAATTGTTTCCATAATATTTTATATTTCCAATTAATGTAATATTGTATGCCTATAAATAGGCTTCTACTGTACGTAATATAATTAGAGTGTGTTTGGTATGGCTTTTCAATTTGAGCTTCTAGAGTAGATCTTTTTGTAGTAGAGTTTCTAATGAGTAGGGCTTCTAACAAAAAAAAAACTTTTGGTTGTGTAAATTACAAAAAAGGTGTTGACAATGTAATTATAGGAATAGCTTTTAGTTGAGTGAATTACAAAAAAGGTGTTGACAATTTATTTATAATGAAAAAGTTATGGTGGAATATCTAAAATTTATAAAGGGTAGTTGAGACAATTCATATATTTTTAAAAAGCCTCAAAAAAGCTTCTCGGAGAAACCCAAATTTTGGGCTTCTTCAAGTAGATATAAAATGATTTTTTTAAAGGGTAATTAAGACAATTCATATATTAAAAAAGCTGTTTTAAGTTTTGCCAAACAACTAAAAAAAACTTCAAAATAGCTTCTAGCATTAAAAAAACGTTTTTGATCCTTTCAAAAACCATACCAAACATACACTTAGTATCACTAATAAAAGTTATTCCTCTTTTATATTTTTACATATACCAAATTGAAAATTAATATCCATGCATATCTAATTATCTATCGTAGAGTTTGACAAGATGAGGTTGGTCCGGCAGTAAATTAACCTTCCACACCTGCACAACGAGGTTACGGGTTCGAGTCCTCCCCCTCCCCAAAAAACCCCGAATTAGTGTTATACTTCAAAAATAAAAAAAATGATTGGAGAATTTTCATATCAAAATAATTATATGTTTGAGAATATTGTTAGTGCTAAAAATGATTTCAAGTAATTATCAAAACAATTATTTAGTTATTTTAAAAAAATGTTTCCAAGAAATAGAGAATATATCATATATGGGGTTTTATTTTCTCAAAAACCATGGTTAAATACTTTTAACAAAAGAAAAACGAATCTTATCTTAATTAGGAAGATTTTGGAAAAAATAAGTTACTTAATTTCAAAGCCTTTAGACAATAATGCATCATGTGAATATTGGCCAAATTTCAAATCATCCCTAGATTTAATGTGATTACCAAATAAAATCATAGTCCACACCATTGAAAAAAAAAAAAAAAAAACTCTTTGATTTTGACACCAATCAGATTGATCGAGGGTCATCCGAGGCTTGGTGAGGTTCATAATGCAACTCTCCCATATTTTACGATTTAATATATAAAGGTGAGATTTCAACCTTTATCACTGAAGTGAAAAAACAACCTATTCTCTTTTTTCCAGTGTAATTTGCATTTATTTCTTTGTCATATTTAGATAATAATTTAAATTGTTCAATACTTTTAATTTGAGATCGAATCCACAAGATCATGGCATCTGTGGACCATATAAAAGTCTAGCTATCTAGTATTTTTGACCATTTAATTGAATTAAAATTGGTGGAAGCTAGAGAAGGGATATATGGTTCAATGAAGTTGACCAAACAAAATGTGCTGCCTAATTTGTTTTTATTTAAAAGACTTTGTAACTTTTCTAAATTGAGTTTCAAGAGTCAATGGGTCAGAAAAGCCACCAAATTTGTCTTAATCGAAGAAAAATATACACATTAACATTTTCACGATTATGTAAAATATTTTGTAGTTTTTTTTTTTTTTTTTTTAATTTTAAGTAGGAAATTGTAGAGTTTATTAGTCAAAACATATATATACACTAAAATCTAGTAGAAGAACATCAAATAATATTAATTTAGATTTAGTTGACTTGGGCATTATTGAAGAATCAAAGGTAAGTTGGGTCAGATTCATGACATAAAATTCAATCACTTCAAATTTTGAGGAAAGGAACTCTCTCTCTCTCTATATATATATATATTATAAAATACATCATTGTCTTGCATGTGAGCCATTAGATTCAATATCAGTGTGTACAAAGAGAAAAGGAATATATATATTTATACACATGTATTATGTTCCTAGTTTGACATTGGTAGTAATCGGTCAACAAGATATTGCAATTAGATTTAATTTTAGTTAAACAAATTTCTTTTCGTGTACCAAAACCCCCCTCGAAAAAGGATTTCTGTTACGAAATATGTAAACTCAAAGTAATAATCAAAATATACAAGAAAGCAAAATAACATGGGATTGGATTTCTTTTGGGGTGCCGACCTAGTTGGGATGTCTTAAGTTTTCTTTGATGTTTTTCCCCTCTTGTTGGATTTAGCTCTCTCTCTCTCTCTCTCTCTCTCTCTCTCTCTCTCTCTCTCTCTCTATATATATATATATATATATATATATATATATATATATATATACACATGGAATTTTACATGGTTTGATGTAAGTTTACATCAACAAAGCTTACCGCACCCAACTTTTACTATCAAATCATTGTTTATAACGGTAAAACAAAAACTCTATATTTCGGCTATTTGTATTTTTCTTTCTTGCACACAAACCCTAATAATATAAGATTAGTTTAAATAATGAAATCTTGAGGATAAAACAGTTGCTTCTCAATAATAATAATAATAATAAATCATAGTTTCGTCCATGTTTTTAAACTGTGAGCTCTACGGGAAGCTCAATCCCATAGTGCATCAGTGTAGGGCAACAAAATTGATTTAGATTTCACAACCCAACAATTTCATCTAAATTCAAAATTATATGATAGATTTTGAGAAAATGTTGAAACTCAAGAGGATTTTTTGGAATCTCCATAACGATCCTGAAGAGGGGTTTCATTTAAATTCGAAATTATATACTCATTTTTGAGAAAGTGTTAAAACTCAAGAGGATTATATCAAAGTATGTATCGAAAAATAAGAGTTATTGATATTGATTTTATATATAAGCTATATAACAACTTAAATGTTCTATTTAATTCATAACCGGCATTATGCAATTATTCACCACAATTCAATATGGCTCGATGGTGAAGAATACAATTACCGAATTGATATCCATTTCTTTAATTTATTTATGCTTTTAACTCTCAAATTGAGAGTAAATCGTTAATGAGATAATTAAATTATTATTATAAACTGGTATTGACTAATCCGTGGACGAGTGAATTAGATTAATTTTCAGAAATAGTATGTTGTTACGCAAATCACATCTTCATATATACAATAATATACTCATAAACATTAGGATTTCATTATGTGATTAATTAAATAACCATGTAAATCCAAATCTTTGTAAAAACTAATTATATAATAAGGATTAATTAGTATATATGTACTTGATTAACATAGAAGAACTTTTACTTTCACAAACCTTAATTAATTCGAAGGTATTTTACTTTACTTTGTTGAAAAACAAGTATTCTTGTTACTTTTTTTCCCAGTCCACTAAATTTTACAATTTTCAAATCCCATTAATAATTAATTCCCTTCTTTGAAATGTTCCTCAATATAATAAAATATTAATAATAATTAAAATGTTAATTATTCGAAACATAGACAAACAGCCAATGGATTGAGATTTGAGAATGACGTCATACTTATGACCAAATAGAGGACCTAAAAAATGAGTCAACTACTCAACTAGGACCCACGCGGCACGCTCGCGTGCAGAGTCAGCTGGGACACGTGTGGGGCCTGTTTGGTTTGGCATAGCCGCAAGGAGTCAAAGGCTCAAAGCAGCGATGGAGACAACTTCTTTTCCAAAAATCCAAAATCCAAAATCATTTTTTCGTAGCATTCACTTACTTCAATTCACCATTATTAACCGTCAACATCTTTTTTTGTTTTGGTTTTTTTTTTTTTTATAACCCGAAAGTCCTCGAAAATTCATGTTTAATGAACCTGAGTTCGAAATTAGGATTCCCACCGAACTTTATAATTTTTTGAAAATATGAAACTTTGACCTTTGAATATGCAAAGTATCCTTGAAGGGATTCGAATTCCAGAGTATTTGGGAGCAAATCATAGACCAGACCATTCTGCAAACACGTCATGTGTATTCTCTTTATTAAATTAATTGTTATATATATATAGTGTGAATTGTATTTTGGGTAAAGTAAATCAATTAATTTTCACTATCATTCTATGCTACTTTGTTTTTTTGGTTGTTTAAATTCAATTTGATTCAAATAGTTTATGAATTCTTTCGTGAGAGAGTTTTTATGATATTCTAAAATTTGTTAATGATCTCATTTGATTTGATGATAAAAAGTGAAAATGATAAAAGATTGTACGTAAATGTAATTGTTTTGGGTTTATGAATTGTATATAATAACAATATTAATGTATTTAATATATTTTTTTGAAAGGAAATGTATTTAATATTACTTAGTTAAGTTTTTAATATTAAACCTAAAATATTTCAACTTATGCCATTCATTTATCTCCCATACAAAATTTGTGAAATAGCTATTTATACAAAATTGTGATAATATATTGTCATCTCATTTTGAATGATAATATTATAATATATAACTAGTTAATTTGTAAATGCTAATACATATTTTGAAAACTTTCTCCATCTTATTATTATAAAAAGATGGAATATTTGTCGATGATAAGAAAAACTAGTCATATAATCAATTAATATTTGTCCTTTAATTCTACTTATATGTAATACAAATTAAAACCTGGATAAGATGATATTAGTAGAGTGATATACTTTTCATATCTATACAATTGAAGTCGGAATTTGAGTCATGTCCCTGATCCCCAAATCAATTGTACATTAAAAAAGAACACTTTTAAAATTTTGATTTACTTGGTTAATTAAGAGAGCATGAGAGAGAAAGAAATAGTGATCGGGTCACGGGTGCACCACTCAGCTAGTTCATCCGGTGGACCGAGACAATTTTCTTCTGATCAATACGTAAAAGACAATTTGTATGGGGCTACAAAAAAAGAAGTTTTAGGTCACACCCATCAAAACCCTCTCTTGGATTTTCTTCTTGTCTTCTTCTCACCATGGAATGTTCTCTGATCTTCACTTGAATTTACCCCTTTGGCCCCTCCATCCATCCCCATCCCTTGTCATGGTTCATGACTCCTCCTACCACTCTCTAGAAGGAGAGTTGTTCAAGATTGTGATCATGATCTTAGTTTTAAATAATACAATATATATATATATATATATATATATATATATATATATATATATATATATATATATAATTAGAAATGATTAACATATTTGCTCCACACAAGTTAATTTAACTACTCATAATACTTATAAATAAAGACCAGCTAGTCTTCCTTTTCTACCCCCACTAGTATATATATAATACCTAGTTTAATCGTAAATTAATAAGGGCTTAACACATGATTATTGTGAAGATAATATATGAGTGCACATTCATTATTATATATCACTAAACCGATCATAGAATAAGTATACGACTTGAGATAAAACGAGATATGTATGCTAATCATAATACATACGAATCTTCTTTTGATTTGAACTCTTGTTCTTAGACATACGTATTTATCTAGCATGTAGAATCTCATACACAAGAGTGATGCAATGGTGAGGTAATGATGAGGTGAGCGGAAGATGACAAAAGAGAAATATGGTTTGGGGCACATAGGAATAGTGATAATATATAGTGGGTTAAAGGAGAAAAGTACCATGGGATCACGTGGCAGTCCGGTGGAACTGTGGAAGAGGTGTACATGGCACGTGCCAAAAGGACCCACAAAAAAGAATTTGAAAGAAAATATAAATACTAAATATACAAAATAAACAAATAAAACAAGATAATCTAGATTCTAGAAATGTCAAAGAGAAGATTAGAAACCCAAATGTTTAAAGGTATTTCTGATATAGATTCTCTGTAATATTAAAAATTCGAAAATATTTGGATCAAAATACCTGTATTTACTTCCTTAGATATAGTATGAGCACGATTGATATATAATTTGTGGCCACCAGTTGACCATGTGTTTTTTTGCAAACGCAAACGTGGTCTTGATAGTCAACTCAAAACTCACTGAAACACCGACTATAAGAGCCGCCCAATACATAAATAGTTACTTTTGTTTTCTTTTATTTTGCAATCACTATTCACACTACTGTTCGATGTCGTCTGAAATGAGTTTGAGTGCGAGAATGAAAATATTGACCGAAATATTTTCTATTTTTTCAAATCATTGATGGAGGACCACTGAAGATAGAATAGATCTCCAATTGGAGGTCGATTTACGACCTCCAATTGGAGGCCGAACAGACCTCCGTTGGAGGTCGAAATAGATGAAGAAGACGGAATTTTTTTTTTTTTTAATTTTCAAAAATCTTCATTGATGGAGGACCAATGGAGATAGAACATATCTCTAATGGAGGTCGAAATCGACCTTCGATTGATTTCGACCTCCGATTGGAGGCCGAACAGACCTCCATTGGAGGTCGAAATAGATGAAGAAGATGGAATTTTTTTTTTAAATTTTCATTTTTATCAAATAAGTCTCGTAAATTACAAATATGTCTAATAAGTCTCAGAAATTAGAAAATAAGTCTTAAAAATACAAAATAAGTCTCGGAAACACTAAAATAAGTCTCAGAAATCTCGAAGAAAAAAACCCGAGACTTGTTTTTATATATTTTAATTGTATTTTTGTCAGATCCACACTTTAGATTCTATTAAAATTTAAGTTATTAAGTCGGTGATAGTCATAAAACTCGGTTTTTAGAAACAGTTAAAGTTAATCTTAATTGCTTTTCTTCTCTTGCAATCCTATTTACTGATTTTACGATTTAGGACTTCTTAGAATGTCTAGGTTTTGTATATCATTGGGGGGCCATAATTGTAATTAAATATATGATTAATTATAATTAATTCTCACCTACTTTTCCTCTCTCCATTATCAGCCAACCATTTTTGTGCTGTTTCTATTTTTATTTTTTTATTATTGAATTAGGGTATTATATATATTTCTCCCTCCATGTCTCCATGGCCATCCTTGTCTGGATTGACTTGAATGGAGTTGAATTTTTTAATGTTTTTTTTTTGAAAAAAAAAAATGAATTATTAATTTGTACCAAAGAGAAAAGCTATGATGATCCTAAATTCAAAGGAGGACAAATCATTAATCATTGGCTTTGTGAACTTATGAATTGTCACCAAATTAGTCTTCACATCCTTTGGTGGGGTTGACATTGATATGTAATTGACTCATGTTCGGTGATCAAATATTCTTTTAGTCATCCTTGGTCCCTCATAAACCGATAAACACTTCAACATTATTACATTAAACATATATATATATATATAATTTTTCTATTATCAGTTTGAACTCATATAAAATATATCAGTTTTTTACATGTGGGTCATTGGATTTAAATGTTTTGACTTGGCTGCATGCACTTGTCAAAGTATCTTTTAAATTTAATGGCTCACATGCAAGGAACTGATATATTTTATATCAGTTCGAACAGACAATAGAAAGACTAAGTTTTGGTCAAATCCCAACTTCTCTTATGTATGATTATTTGTAGTATCTAGGTTTAATTTTTTGTTTTTGAAAATTAATAAAAAATAAGCAATTTTTTGTTTTTGAAAAATAACATGTTTAATGAAGATTTTAATTAGAAATGAGAAGACTATGTTGATCAATTAGTATGCGCCTCACAACTACGCTATGAGGTTGCGGATTCGAGTCGTATCCTTAAACCTTGAATTATTGTGATATTTAAAAAAAAAAAAAAAAAAATTTCTTTTTTTTTGAAGATTTTAGAAACAATTATGTAAACTTTTAAAATCCAGTACAATCTATAGAGTTGACTAACTCCACTGTATATATGACATCTTCATTACATGTACTCGAGAGTCGAGAAACAACTTCCAGAGATGGGTCAATTTAATTAATCCAAGGACTTTAATAAATAAATAAATAAAATAAAATAAAAAATAAAAAAGGCCACCTAATATGAACTCAAATGATGGATTCCACATGTGTTTTCGTTCAGAATTTCAATTTGTACTGGTGTAAAATAATTTTTGGTGTAAAGTGAACTTGCACCACTACAAATTGGAATTCCCATATGCCAAATGTGAAAAATATTATATAAACAGTAGTACTGTTTTTATGTTTTCATGATGGTAATGTGGAGTTGAGAGATGGGTTGAACCAACTCTTTTTGTTATTATTCTATATTGTAATAATTGCAAAAGTGAAATGATTTAATTTTCTTCCTCATTTTATAATTTCCCCACACAATTTCATTTCATGATCTCCCTCTAATTCTTTTCTCTTTGTCTCTTCTCCATGGCCACAAGTTCACTAGAAGAGTACCAAAATGTTTTATCAAATTATATATAAGGCCTTATTGTGACAGATGACATAGAGACTCTTACAAATTTTTTTATTAGACATTGCTGATTGGGTGATCAAGAAGAAGTAATTGGGATGGTTAAGCAACTTCTAACTTGCCCTAAATGATAATAAAAACAAGGCTTTTAAGATAATAATATCAATGGACTCTCTCGCTCTCTTTTTGAAATCAGACAGTCAAGGGTCTGTCGGAACCTGCTAAGATCAAACACTGTTAGCGTGTCCTAATTAAATATCTACTTCCACAGTAATAGGGAGAAAACTCCATGGAAGTAATAGGGAGAAAACTCCATACATATATTTGTAAAATTCACATAATAAAACTCAAACCCCCCACCGTTACAATGGATGAGAAGTGAACTATGCACACCACCGGCACTAAGAGACTGGCACTCTCTCTTAGAAGGACTTTTTTGGGTTATGTTATGTGAGAACCGATCAAAACTATAATCAATTATATGAGATATTTAAATTAAGCAAACAAGATTAGATATTCATGTCATGTCAAGTAGTTCTTAACTAATAGTTTTAAGTCAAACAACAACATGACACAACCTTTTATCCTTCTAAGAGTCAATATAGCTTTCTTGCAAATACTAAATTCCGAAAGACCACCCACAAAGTAAGGTTAAACTGCTCCAGCTCCGGAATTTGGTAGGAAAATTTTATTTGATAAAAGATTTTGATATCTATAATCAACATCAAGAAAATAAAGGATTGTTTTTCAGGCACATATATGCACAGAAGTCATACAGAATATGCTGGCAACCTAATTCGAGAATCAAATAATATAACAATTTTCTAATTAGAAAAAAAAATTCAGAACTTTTGATTTATAACATTACATGCAATTCTGTAACGTTAAGAAACTATAAGCAATAGAAATAAATATCTAGTTTTGTAAAGTTACAAAACTAGCTCTATATTGCAAAACAATAACGATCTTGAATATTTTTTTTAAGACCGTCTAGACCAGAAAAGAATTCTTACATATAAGATCCATAAAGAACTACAAAGTACAACTAATTATTTTCTTACAATTAAGCTAACAATTTATCATTTAAATTTTTGAACATATACAAAAAATTACTTGTATGTAATTCATACACTTATCGAATTAGATCGTAATATGTATAGATTTTATTAAGGATTGTTTAATGTTTAATTATTTACTTGAAGGAGCTAGCACACGGGTAGTTAGGATCGGTTAATGCAGACAATTCCAAAACTATTAAAAATTGAATAAATAAATAAAAACAATATATATATATATAATACATGTTTTTTTCTGCATGGTTTTTAGTGTATTTTCTTCCCTAATCTCTGCATATATCTTCCAATATAAACAATAGTTTTTTTGAACTGCTGATATAATAATAATAAGATTTGGTCAACATAATTACAATAAAATAAGAGATGCCTTTGGTAGTCTTTTTGTTAATTATAGTAAGCATCTTTGCGTTTTAATCACTCTATTAAATATATATATATTAATAATATTATTACCCCTTAAATAATATATATATATAATATATATATAGTTTTGTTGATGTAATATTCACCTAATCTTGGAAGTACTATTACTTCATCATCACAGAAGAATTTAATCAAATAATAATAGTATTTGTCAAACTAGAAGGTCTTAATTGTTTAGACTTCTTTAATTCCTTTAAAATTAACAAAGTAGACTTGTTGAGTTTTTTTTTTCAATGCATATCCAAAGTCAATTGCATTGCAGAATATATGGATAGATATGTTAAATGAAACCTTATAAAAATGGAACCAATTATGTATTTATGTTGAAAGAAGGTTTGATCTAGCTGCTCCACAAAAAAAGGGTAGATGAATAGAGAAATTTGACATATTAATTGATTTTTGTAGAATATGATATTATCCGTTTTAGGTTAAGTCCAGATTTTAGAGAAATGTGTGGAATTTGTTAATTAAGCAGTTAGATCTAAACTATGATACCAATTATTACAGCAATCCGATATGAGACGGTTCATAATATAACTCCGACCGCCACAGGTTAGATCTTAATATTCAAATTCAAGATGTGTTACATATATGTTGAAATCAACACAATATAGTTTTTGATGTCTAGGTTAGTGAGAACTGAGAATACCCAAAGAAGTTAGATATTTAAATGGGGATCCGACGCAATCAAAATAGAAATTGAGATCCAATTAATAGACAATTACAACAATACGTGTCAAAACAATCTCGAGTATCAAAATAGTCATGCACTTTCCTTTTCACATTTGTGACTGTGGCTTTGAGTCTCACCTTTGATCATTAAATCCCTCGTAAGGAGTTGCATTACAGGTGTTTGTAGCTGTTGATTTCGCTAGGTCGCAGTAGTCCCTTAATCCAATCGGGGTCAGATTTCAAAAAAAAAAAAAAAAAAAAAAAAAAACTTTAACTATATCATTAAAATGCCTCAAGTTGTTAATATTATAGGGTGTACATAGATAACATGAGGGGGTACCGATCAACTTCATGGACTTCCACAATAGGCCCATGAGGAAATGTGAGGGGTACGATATGAGATATTTCGAATTGTTTGTTGACACGGACAAAGTCAGAGAAAACTTCTGAAATTATTTCAATATTGGACTTTGGATATATAATAGTTCCGAATATATCAATAACTTAATGGACTTCCACAATGGGCCCATCAGAAAATTAGTTAGGCACATACAACCCTAACTGGGCTTATTTTTGGGCTGCTTCACATGATTGTATAGGGCTTTTCAGTCACCATACATATTTAAGACTGGACTGGTTTCAATTTCACTTTTGAGAATTTTGATTTGTTGTGGTTCCTTGAGAGAGAGAGAGAGATAGAGAGAGAGTCAAGAGATGTCGTACTTGCTACCGCATCTGCACTCAGGTTGGGCTGTTGATCAAGCCATCCTCGCCGAAGAAGAGCGTCTCGTCGTCATCCGATTCGGTCATGACTGGGACGAAACCTGCATGCAGGTCAATTTCTTTCCTTTTTTGTTTTTACGTTTAACATCTTATTCATTTAATTTAGACGAAACCCTAGAATTCTACTTTTTTATGTATATTTTCATGTGTACCATCTTATCAGTCAGTTCTAGTACAGGGCATATAGTTTGGATCAGTCTCTCAATTTTTGTTCCTGTGATAATTTACTTAATTATTCATGTATGCTTTTGTGCAAAGCGGTTACCAATTTATTGTTTTTACCTATTTTACATACAATTACAATTGGACTCTGTTTCCAATATGCCAATACTTTTTCAGTCATAGTTGCAATTTGTAAAATTTGTTCCTTTTAAGATTAAGCTGGATTTTGTTGTCCTCCGTTCGTTCATGAATTTGGTTCTTGTGGGTGTGAAATTCTCTATTCTGATTCTGCTAGGTTGTCTTTAAAATATGTCTAAATGTCGAAGGAGGAAGTCTAGAGAGTTTGATGATGTTACCTTCACTATAATTGAAGCTAGTGTTCTCATAATATGTTTTATTAGTAACAATAGATGATAAAATTTGAACGCAGCAGTAATATATTTCAACTTTGAAGGGCCTTTAACTGGTTTTTAGTGTTTGCAAGGAGTACGGTTTTGGCCATAAATATTATTTAGGCTAGTGGGCGGGTTAATGATGTGTGGTGCTAGCTACTGTTGCGTGTAAGTTTTCTGTTTGTATTCATTGATCCAACTTGTTATGACTTTTGAAAAATATGTGTAATTGTCTGAGGAGGAAAGTCAAGGGAGTTGGATGACGCTCACTTCACTAAAACTGGAGCTAGTGTTCTCATGATATGGGTTTTTTTTAGCAACAATAGATAGTAAAATTTGAATGCTGCAGTAACATTTTTCAAGGGCATAATTTTGAGTCTTTTCAAGATGTACGGTTTTGGCCATAAATATTATTTAGGCTGGTGGGCGGGTTAATGACGTGTGGTGCTAGCAACGGTTGCATGTGAGTTTTCTATTTGTATCCGTTGATCCAACTTGTTAGTGGTAGAGAATCAGTGTATTTCAGTTATAGAGATTGAGGCCTCGGGAGGTATATTTGAAAGCAACTTTGTTTTCTGATAAATTCCCGAGTCCTCTGATTTTCAGTAAACAGACCTTTAAAAAGTTTTGACCAAATCATAGCTTTTATGTGTTGTAAATTTCTCGCTTGTGTCATCTAGTGTAGTTACTTTTGTATTGTTGCATTGCTTTTTCATCCTTTGTTGATTTGAAACCAGAGTTTTTGTTCTTGATAGTTATTTGGTGATGAGTTAATTATTAATTTTTTTTTAAATATCTGTGATTTAGATGGATGAAGTGCTGGCATCAGTTGCTGAGACTATTAAGAATTTTGCTGTGATTTATCTCGTGGACATCACAGAGGTGCCTGATTTTAATACAATGTATGAACTTTACGATCCATCAACAGTCATGTTCTTCTTCAGGAACAAGCACATTATGATCGATCTTGGTACTGGAAATAACAACAAGATCAACTGGGCTCTCAAGGACAAGCAGGAGTTTATTGATATAATTGAGACTGTCTACCGTGGGGCAAGGAAGGGTCGTGGTCTCGTGATTGCTCCTAAGGACTATTCCACCAAATACCGCTACTGAATGATGACGATGATGATGCAAACTGTAATGAAACTTGTAAGATTGTCATTTGAAAACCCCGTTGCTTGTTACTTAACTTGAAATATTAATGGATTGGCTGAACATTGATGCATGTTTACTAATCCATGGACACCCCATGTAATTGGATTTGGATGTCTATTTGTGCCTGTTTTCTGTAGCTGCTATCGGTGAGAGATCGATCTTGCAAAAATTGTTGTCTTCTTAAAATGAAATGCATTCATAAAGCTGCAATTTGAATGACTGAACATTTTTATGCTGATGATGTTTCTTTCGCGTAAGTCGTCTTCCAGAATTTCTTATTCTAGTCAAATAGAGATGTATTGTGATTTCGAGGGATCGATTTCTGGTGAGATGAGCAGCTAGCAATCTAGGTGTATTAGTTAAAGATTATACAGGATGAACCAGTTATCCAAGATCACGTTCTGACCGTCCCAAAGTGTCTGTTAAATCGAGTCGATCGAGTTTCAATAGATGAGTCTGTGATGGTATGCTTGCTTACTTATATTTGCTAGTCAAGCATATCAGGAACATCTGTTGGTACTTGGTAATGTTGAATGATGAAAGAATGTGTTGAAAGCCGACTCCCAACTCCCAAGTAGGTTTGTAAATGTGAATTTATGAGATTTTCCATAATTTTAAATTCAATAATCACTATTTAAGTTATTTATTCAATCAATAGTTCATATTTATATGGGTTGTAATTATAATTTATTTAATCCTTTTAATAGGTTTTTTTTTAAGGGTGCAAGGTTGAAATTAAAAAAAAATAATAATAATAAAAAAAAAAACTATATATATTTATACAATAATTCTATGTACCCCCGGCTTTGCGTCCCCGGTGCCTATGTGGCAAAATTTTTTTACACGTGGATCAGAACCACTCCTTCTCTTCCCAAGTCTGAAACTGAACATTTCTTTGATTATCTTCAAAATCCCCATTTCAAGCCCTAGCTTCTTCTTCGAATCTCTCCATCTTCGAATCTTATCTTCTTCAAATCCGAAGTCTGAAACTGAACATTTCTTTGATTCTCTTCAAAATCCCCATTTCAAGCCCTAGCTTCTTCTTCGAATCTCTCCTTCTTCGAATCTCGTCTTCTTCAAATCCGAAGCTGGTTCGGTCCGAAGCTCGTCTTCTTCAAAGCTCGTCTTCTTCGAAGCTCGTGTTCTTCACATACGAAGCTGGTTCGAGTCCCTTTCTCATACTACAAATCTCCTTCACCTCTGTTACTAGTTCGATTCTTCAATTTGGTCTTCGAATCTTCAATCTGAGTTCAACTGGTTCGATTCTTCAATTTGGTCTTCGACTCGATTCTTCAACTGGTTCAATTCGGCTGTCTTCAAGGTTAGTGTTCCTTTTAATTCTTTTTTTCATATGAATTTCTTGCTTTTATATAGTTAAAGAATTTCTTGCTTATAATTCTGTGCAGAAATTAATTTCTTGTTTTAAGTACAGAATCCTTGTTCAGTATAGCAATGTCTATAAAATCACTTTAAAGTAATTCATGTAGTGACAAAATGTAATCACAAAAACGTTCACAGCCATTAAAAACTGGGAGGCCGCGACGATGCCACTTGGGGAAGGGGGTTGCCAACTGAAAACATTTCTGTTTTCATTCTCAAATCAATACATTTCTGTTTTCATTTTCAAATCAATACATTCTCAAACATTTCTGTTTTCATTCTCAAATTAATTAAAACCTTTTTTCCCCCTTCTAATTATTAGTTTTTAACTGTTATAATTTGTTTGCCATCAAAACCAGGGAGCTTGGAGATTCAGACAACCAGCCAGACAACATTTTCTCATTCTCAGCATGGGAAACGGGAAAGAACACCCATCTACGCTAACACCGAGTAGCTCAAATCCCCCATCCGCGGAATTTAATAAGGATAGACCAAATCCACAGGAAACGGAGGATTGTAGTTCCGGGACATGTCAGAATGTTGAAATCGATGGTGAAATCGATGGTGATATGGATGGTGATGATATGATTGAGGAGCCAAAGAAGGGGATGGAGTTTAATTCCCTTGAAGATTTATTGAGTTATTATAAATCTTATGGTAAGAAATGCGGGTTTGGGGTGATAACAAAAAGGACTGAGAGGGGAGAAGATCAGATTGCTAGGTATGTCACCCTTGCTTGTTCTCGTGGTGGGAATGCTCGTAATAGGACTTTGAGTGTCGCCAAACGTCCGACAGGAAAGACGGAATGTAAGGCAAAGATTAATGCCTTAAGATGTGATGGAAAACTTCGGTTGACTACGGTTCATAATATCCATAACCACGACCTCAGTCCAAAGAAATCCCGCTTCTTTCGATGTAATAGAGAAGTGAGTGACGCTGTGAAAAGAGTTCTAGATACAAATGATATTGCTGGTGTCCGAATGAACAAGAGTTTTGGATCTCTTGTTGTTGGCGCAGGTGGATTTGAGAACCTCCCGTTTTTGGAAAAGGATTGTCGTAATTACATCGACAAGGCAAGACATCTTAGACTTGGCGCAGGTGGTGCTGGTGCACTACGAGAGTATTTTCTCATGATGCAGTACAAAAATCTGGGGTTCTTTGCATTGATGGATTTAGATGATGATGGAAGGTTAAAGAATGTCTTCTGGGCAGACCCCCGTAGTAGAGCAGCCTACCAATATTTTGGTGATGTGGTCACATTCGACACCATATACTAGACGAATAGATATGGGATGCCGTTTGCACCATTTGTTGGTGTAAACCACCATGGATAGTCAATTCTCTTCGGAGCAGGATTGATTTCCAATGAGGATACGGAGACCTTTGTTTGGTTATTCCAGACTTGGTTGCAGTGTATGGATGGTATAGCTCCTAAAGCTATTATCACTGACCAAGATAGGGCAATGAAAAATGCAATTGCTATTGTTTTCCCAACGACCCGACATAGATTTTGCCTATGGCATATACTTAAGAAAGTCCCTGAAAAGCTGGTTTCCTATGGTTCCTACAAAACTGGGATGAAAAGTGCATTGATGAAATCTGTCTATGACAGCCAAAGTGTTGAAGAGTTTGAAACAAGTTAGGATCAATTAATTACCACGTACAATTTGCATGAGAATGCGTGGTTGCAAAGTCTATATGCTGAGCGTGAGCATTGGGTTCCAGCATTCTTGAAAGACTACTTTTGGGCTGGAATGAGTACAACGCAGCGGAGTGAGAGCATGAATGCCTTTTTTGACAGGTATGTTCATGCTAAGACCAACCTGAAAGAGTTTGTCGACCAGTTTGACAATGCATTGAAAAAAAAAATTGAGAATGAAAATGTTGCAGACTTCCACTCATTTAGTGTCACAACCCCCTACATATCTAGATTTCCAATTGAGAAGAGGTTTCAAGAGTTGTACACGAATTCTAAATTCAAGGAAGTACAACAGCAAGTTACTGGCATGATCGATATGAATCCACAGTTACATAAGACTGATGGTGCAGTAAAGACATATCTAGTAAATGATGAAGTTCATTTGGCAGAGTTTACTAAGTTGGTTACATATTCTGTGGACTTTAGTGAAGAAGATTCATCTGCAAAGTGTTCTTGTGGATTATTTCAGATGAGGGGGATATTGTGTAGGCACATTTTGGCTGTATTCAGATGTAACGAGATAAATTTTTTACCAGATAGCTATATTTTAGATCGATGGAGGAAGGACATCAAAAGGCGATACACATTGATCTATAGTAGCTATGATGCAGGGGAACAACGGGCAGATTCTAATAGATATTCTGAGATGTTGAATATCTGTTATCAGATGATTACTCTTGCAGCGGGATCGAGAGAGCATACTCAGGATGCGAAAGCGAAGTTATATGGCATGATTGATTTGTATCGTGCCAACCAAGAACCCCCATCGATGACCCAAACAGGTTCCAATGTTGGTTGTACGAGAGGGGACGCAACTACTGTCGGTGGTTCTAAGCAAGTACTTAGTCCAAATGTTGTGCGTGGGAAAGACAGACCCCCATCTCTGAGGAGAGCATCCAGGATGGAGAAAGATATATGAAAAGTTAAAGCGAAAGAGAAAAAAACACAAGCAAAGGGGAAACGCAAAGAGGTGTGTTTATTTAATATGATTTTTTTTATGCCACTTTGACATGAGATAATATGACAATTTTGTATTCTTATTTTTTATTTGCTATTTGATTATTAGCGAGATGGAGGAGATGCACCCATCTTGAACACACAGAGATCGTTATTTGGCCACTAAGATATGGATATTGCAAATGCTGGACACGTGCAGGTATATTTGAAGCAAACATGTTTATATTTGAATTCTAATTTTTGATTGGGTTTTTACGAGTATTTCTCACCAGGCCGTTCCAGAGAGCGCAGCTTTTCACATTAGTGGAACTCAGATCCAAGGAACAGTAAATCAAAGTCAAGAAAGTGTAAGCTACAATTTTTAGGTAATTCAACTTGCTACCTAATTGAGTATGTCAGGGTATTTTATGCCTTTAGTGCTTTTATATGGATATTTATCAATGTTTGTTATACTGCCAAAATGAGTATATATGCCTAATTGAGTATGCCTAATTGAGTATGTCAGTGTGTGTGCCAAAATGAGTATTTATCAATGTTTGTTATACTACCTAATTGAGTATGTCAGGGTATTTTATGCCTTTAGTGCTTTTATATGGATATTTATCAATGTTTGTTATACTGCCAAAATGAGTATATATGCCTAATTGAGTATGTCAGTGTGTGTGCCAAAATGAGTATTTATCAATGTTTGTTATACTACCTAATTGAGTATGTCAGTGTGTGGTTTTATATGCCTTTAGTGCTTTTATATGGGTATTTTTAGAAAAATGAGTCCAGCATTTTTTGTAAATGTAATTCATGATGTGCTGAAATATAACTTATTGCATTTTTCTTTGCTTGTAGTATGAGAAAGGGACTCGGGCAAATTCAGATATGATGGAAAAACTAAAGGATGTGATCTTAGTTTCAAATGTAACGCAAGCTACTCAAAATGCAGTGGGGAATATGTTATCAGTCAAAAAGAAATGATACATATGTTTGGCCAAATCAGTGGGGAATATGTAATATATTTTGTAGAACTTGTGGGCTTGTTTTCTTTGTTTTTTTTTTTGCCATAGATTGACTTGGTTGAGTAGCAGTTGCTCGGATGGAAAGAAAGTTATTTTGAACTTGTTAGAATTTGAAATGTTTAGTTTGGTGCACATGACTTTTACCGTATCAATGAACTGTTACTTGGTTGACAAGCTGCTAGAATGGAAAAATGTTATTTTGAAGCTCACAAAATATTGGGGTAGCCAAAAACTTGTTTATATATTATTTGATACAATGGACTATTAGATAACATACAAGGAAAGCAGCAAAATGTACAAGAAATTATCATGTTCCCACTCATATATGCATACGAAAACGTCAAGCATGCAGCATGACATAGCAAGCAATAAACATTCCAAAGAAAACAAAGATTTAGACAACCAAGAGGTTCTGATTCACCAATCATATGATCATCCAGAGAGCAAGAAGTTGAACTTAATATATTTACATTGGAATGTACAGAGTCTAATACATAGATACTAACACTAGGCAACAATTACTTAAAACACTATCAAGTAACATGCTATTACAAATAAAATTGTAAAATACACCCACAGTAGTGTGCGTCCATGCCTCAATTCAGTTTCTTTTTCCAAAAGCATTATCTCTCTAGTGGATACCACCATCTCTCTCTTCTCGACATCATCCACTCTTTTACGAAGCTCATTCTTCGTCATTTCCACATCGTCCAGTATCTTCTGGAGCTCTTTCTTCTTATTTAACAGTTCATTGTTAAATTCTTGAAGTTGGAACAGGATCTCTTCATTACTATCTGCCCACTTGAAGAATTTACAATATGGTGATCCCTAATCATTTCAATAATTTATAAAAATTATTAGACATCTAACATATTAATCAGTATAAAATGAAAATGTGAGAGGTACAAATGTAGTTACCCCAGTGTTAAATTTTGGACACCCTAAAAAGGGTCGTCCTGGATTTTTTGTTGTACTTGAGTATCTCAATGTCGCTTCGACTTTACAGAAGCAGTGTGGTTATCTCAAAGTACGTTTTGCAAACGACGAAGAAGACATTGATGATGATGATGACATTCTAACATTGCCTATTATAATTTGTTAGATGCAAAATCCAAAAAACCACATGCATTAAACAGTTTCAAACTTAATCAGATTCAAACTTTTTTTTTTTTTGAACTGCAATTTATTAAGGCCAAAGCCAACAGCAAAAGGAAGGGGCAAACCCCATCCCGCCAGCAACACCTACAAACACAAACCCCCCGACTGGAAACCACCCAGCCAAGAAAACAAAACACAGAGAAAACAAAACACAGAGCAAACAAAGAAAAAGAACAGAAAGGAACATAACAGGCACAGACAAACAAATAAAGAACGCAGCAACAGAGCAAGCCCAGAGCCATAATCAGATTCAAACTTGTGTTTACCACAATAACTCACAAGAAAACCAAAAAGGAACACCACAACCTCTGATATGGGCCTGGACAGAGCAACACAAGAAAACGAAAAAGAAAAACCACAACCACAGCAGGAAGCAAAACAGGGCAGCAACACACATGGAAACGCAAAAAAACCCCCCTGGCACACCGTAGAAACCACAAAACACCATCCCTGCCAGCCCCTTAAAAGCCAAATGATCCGCAAACCAGAAACTGCTGCTCACACCTCCAAAACCCCACGCCATTACTAAAAGCCCTATAACAATTGCCTATATGCCCTATAAAGTATGACAAATATATTCAAATTGAAGGAGTTCAAACCACATAAATTTCATCAAACAAAAAAGAACCAGCTCAGTTGATTACATTTTGTGATTACATTTTGTCACTACATGAATTACTTTAAAGTGATTTTATAGACATTGCTATACTGAACAAGGATTCTGTACTTAAAACAAGAAATTAATTTCTGCACAGAATTATAAGCAAAAAATTCTTTAACTATATAAAAGCAAGAAATTCATATGAAAAAAAGAATTAAAAGGAACACTAACCTTGAAGACAGTCGAATTGAACCAGTTGAAGAATCGAATCGAAGACCAAATTGAAGAATCGAACCAGTTGAACTCAGATTGAAGATTCGAAGACCAAATTGAAGGTTCGAAGACCAAATTGAAGATTCGAAGACCAAATTGAAGAATCGAACCAGTAACAGAGGTGAAGGAGATTTGTAGTATGAGAAAGGGACTCGAACCAGCTTCGTATTTGAAGAACACGAGCTTCGGACCGAACCAGCTTCGGATTTGAAGAAGACGAGATTCGAATAAGGAGAGATTCGAAGAAGAAGCTAGGGCTTGAAATGGGGATTTTGAAGAGAATCAAAGAAATGTTCAGTTTCAGACTTCAGATTTGAAGAAGACGAGATTCGAAGATGGAGAGATTCGAAGAAGAAGCTAGGGCTTGAAATGGGGATTTTGAAGATAATCAAAGAAATGTTCAGTTTCAGACTTGGGAAGAGAAGAATGAGTGGTTCTGATCCACGTGTAAATTTTTTTTGCCACATAGGCGCCGGGGACGCATAGCCGGGGGTACATAGAATTATTGATATTTATATATATATATATACTAATTTAGGTAGTGTTAACCCGTGCCTCGGGTATAGGTTAACAATCAACTTATTACTATAAAGGGAAAATAGTCATTGTATTTATTGCAACAAAACAATAAATGCAGTTATTGATATACGTTTTTATTTCTTTTTATAACAATAAAGTGATTGTTAATCTGTGTCCTTAGGGCACATGTTAACTCTACCCATATTAATTCAGGGTGTAAATATCCACTCATAGAGTAATGTTATCCTTAATTGTAACTAACACATTATTACCAAATTATTACATTATCACATGAATCATGATATACACGGTGATTACAATTCAGCCAAAAGAATTTTTTGAATTCTTAGAGAAAAGAAATAAAAACCATTTATGGGTAGAAGAGGTTTACCTCTTATATCATTAAAGTTGCAGATATCGAAGACATGAGTTCGAGTTATATCCATTTTCAAATAATTATAATAGTTAGAGAAAAAAAATCATTTGTTAATGTCTTTTCTCCATACTGAATTAAAGCAAAATTAGTCCTAATTTACTTTAAATAAATGCTTATTGATGTACAATTTTTCTTGATAAAAGAACATTAACAGAGTAATTTTTCAAAGTAAATTCTTTTTTTGAAACAATTTTCAAAGACTCAAAAGTAAATTCCTTTTTTTTTTTTTTTAATAATCAAAAGTAAATTCAATATAGGGTAAATTGCTTGTATACTTAAAACGTCGTCGTTCTATTGATTGAAAACCTAGATAAACAACGTCTTTCACTGGTCACTACCTTATCTCTCTCATTTTCGTCTCTCAAGTTACAGTTCCTGCAATGGCCACAATTCCTATCTCCACTCTCAAAACCCTAAACCCTCAACCGCTCCACCACCTCAAACCCTCGGTTCCACCACTACTATCGTTCACCTCCAATCTCCGTTTCAACACCCTCCTGCACCGGAACTCCTCCGCCAAGTCACGGCCTTTGATTATAACAAATGCCGTCGATTCAGATTACTCTTCTAAACGAAGCAGCAGCAGCGAGCCCAGAGAGACGATCCTGCTCCCTGGATGCGACTACAATCACTGGCTCATCGTCATGGAGTTCCCCAAAGACCCGGCTCCGACCCGAGAGCAAATGATCGAAACCTACCTCAACACTCTCTCTACTGTATTGGGAAGGTTTTGTTTTTTGTCTTTTTGATGCTTGAATTTGATGAAAGTCATCAATTTTAGAATGTTTTTGTAATTATTTTGGATTTGTTTTGGTGGGTATTTTAGCATGGAGGAGGCAAAGAAGAATATGTATGCATTTAGTACCACAACTTACACTGGATTTCAATGCACTGTCGATGAACCCACGTCTGAGAAGTTTAAAGGTTTGTAATTTCTCTCTAAAAATTTGAACTTTGCAAATGGGAGTTAATTTTTTGGTCCTATTTTGGTCTTGTGATGTTTGTGAGTTTAGGTTTATAGAACAACTTATTACTTATTGTTGGAGATTTGATTTCGTTTCGTCACTGTAGGTTTGCCTGGTGTTCTCTGGGTCCTGCCGGATTCGTACATAGATGTTAAAAACAAGGACTATGGAGGTGTGTTATATACTTATATTTGTATTGGTTTACAATTTTAGATATATAGGAAGGAGGATGTCTTAATGGGACATTGATTTTGATTTTAGGTGATAAGTACATAAATGGGGAAATAATTCCTAGCACCTACCCTACTTATCAACCGAAGCAGCAACGTAACAATTCGAAATATCAGAGCAAAAGGTATGAAAGACGTAGAGATGGACCCCCTCCTGAACGGAGGAAACCAACGCAAGGGGCAACTACTTCAGAGTCGGCCTCTGGATGAGGTACTGCAAACTACATTTTCTTGAAAGAGTTATCAATTTGGAATGGGTCCGTGTTGAACATTTCCGCAACTTTAATAATGCAATTATGCGGAGTAACTTATACTTGAGTAACGTATACTTGTTTTATCTTCTTTTCAGGCAGTTTATTATTTGGTCGGACGCCATCAACTTAAATGGAGCTACTACTTGTTATACTGTTATTCCTAGCCTCTTTGTTGGAGGGCAATGAGAAATAGGTATTTGAATTTTGAGTAGTGGTTAGGGAATCCTGCAGATGTGAAACGTCTCATCTGGTGTATAGTATTTTTATGTATCTCTTGTAAGGTCAACAGAGTAGTTTCGACTTGAGAAACATATGACATTGCTATGCAAGTATGCTATGAAAAGTGAGCTGTGACATTTTTGTGGATTTATCATTTATGGTGTATTCATTTGTTACTTTTAGAAAGAATTTAATCTACTTTACACGATGTCACTCGAATATGACTTGGAAGCTTTGTTATTGTCAGCCTGTCTATTTAGACATGATAATCTGAAATGTTATATCGAATTTATGTCATGTTAAATATAACCAATTTTGTTTAAACTGTTTTTGATTCTGGTCATAAAGCCATGTTAGTAATGGCCATGAAAATGTTGAAAGTTACTTGCTTGTCTACAGAAAGAATATGTATGTCAAGCAAGTTCACAGAATCAGTGTCGGTAGGATTACATGTGTCAATGAGATGAAGATGCTATGCAGCCGGCTATGTTATGATTTTGGAATTATGTTGCAGTCATGTTGATTGTTTGATTGAAATGGATTCTGAGCATGGTTTATGTTTTATTTCTAGCAGTCTCTCCTTTGAGGACTTCTATCAGAAGTCTAGTCCATAGTTTTACCTCAGTGAAGGTGGGATTCCGGCTGCTTGTTATTTCAACCTCACAAATCCAGCCCCTTACTAGAACTCCTCTCTGATTGACAAAAGTGATGAAGGATACGTATTGATGACTCCGTTATGGAAGAAATTAGGGTTGAATTTTAGGGTGGCCTAGGATTGCAACGGACCTCTTAAAGGGAATTTCAGTGACTGTTACATTACCTTATTGAAGGCCATTTACCACAGTTTTATATAGGAGCGTTGTAATAGTGTTAGTTGCGGAAACTTTTCGGCTTTGTGTAAAAGAGTTCTTTTTGTGAAACAGTGTATAGGAGGCTTTTGTGAAGAGTGTAAAGAATGCAAAGGGAAGTTTCCACATGAAACATGTAAATTGAATGGTCCAATTTGCTGAGTCACCATGAGACAATCCACAGGTCATTATGCCTAACAGCCATTTCCATCTCTTCAATTTGCACAAACTTTCCTTCTTTTGTAGGGTCGTGATGTCGACTTCCCAACCATCAAGCTTTTTCCAAAGTCACAACTTTACTCCAATCAAGTTTGTGCCAGCAACCCATTTTGGATCAAGTGAACTTCCAATCATGCGACTTGGAAAAGCAATGGCCACCGACCCAATAGCTTGTGGATTGTCATTATCTTCTACAACTGTTGTTTCAATTTTCATTTCTGGTTGGATAAAAACTGTGAGGTACAGATAAAGATACCCAACCGATAGCTAGATTGAACTGCATAAAATTCATTGCCTAAGTTCAATTTATGTGCAGATTCTCTGTTCAGGAATTTGCTTGCAGCTAGAAAAGTCGAATCTACGTATGCAGATTGTCGCTAAAGAGACTGGAAGAAGTTGAAGATTCTACAATGGCTTATTACAGCTCCAACTATTACGATTCGTATGCTGGTGAGAGTTATCAGACTCCTTATAGTTATGGTGGAAATTATGATATTGTTCCTTCTTCACAAGCTTTGATGTCTCATTCCGGCCATGAATTCAGCGGCCAAAACTTGTTTGAGTATAATTTCACCCCTTATTATGGTGCTTATGATCCTTCTTCTATGAATCGCTCTGCGGTTGCATACTCTGCATCCACTTACAGCGGTTGTAAGGTGTATGATCTTTACAACGGTGGCTACAGTCCTGAGGTTGAGACTCAATTTAGAATCTCTTATTCTGTTTCAGAGGCTAATAATGATCTTGAATATGAAGAGTACGATCCAACGCCTTATGGTGGAGGTTACGATCAAGCTCAAACCTACGGAAAACCCCTTCCACACTCTGAAGCAATATGCTATCCGCGTTCTCATTATACACTGGACTCAGGTACCCCGACTTTGAATGGTTTCACCACAGAATCGCCTTATGGGAAAGAGAATGTCAATGACTCTCCCCTGAAACCTCACATCGAAAACAGAAAAACTCCAGCTAAAGAAGAGCAACAGCAGCCTATAGAGTATGATGCTAATCATGATCAAGATGATAAGCCTCCGGTATCTGATCATGGAAGCGGATACAATGAAGGAGGATATAACTACGAATACGAGAAGTTAGTGCAACGAAATCCTTTCGGGTGTGGCTCCGAATGCATGGATCTTTGTGAGAGCATATTTGGTTACTGGCCTTGTTTGGATAACAACAAGAGAGACCATGACTGTCAACAAGTTGGTGATTACGGCGAAAACAGCAGCAGCAGAAGCAACCAGTGGAATGAAACTGCTGATTTTCTCTTTGGAAGATCTTCATATCCTCCATATGAAGAAAGAAGAGCTGGAGATGTTATCTATAGCTATCAAAGGCATCATCAACCACAACCTCTTCATATGCAGGTTCATGACTATGAAGAAAACTCCTGGATTTCTAAGATTTTCTGATGTATTAGTATTACTCCTGAAATTGAATATTCTGTTGGATATTTAAGCAGATTTTTTAAAGTATATTCTATCGATTTACTACGGTCCTGAAAAAGAATTCCAGGATTTTTGTTTTGTAACGTTACAAAATTAGCTTTGTAACGTTACATAACCGGACAAAACTAAAGAGATGGTTTTTGTCACGTTACGAAACTAATGTCCCGACTCCTGATGAGTAATTAAATATACACTTTCTGTTCATGTAATGCATACACCTATGGTTGCTGGTTGGGCAGTTGAATAGCTCTATATGAATTTGCAATTTTTGATACCTCCGACCCTGTTCTCGATGTAGAGACAAGGTATGTTAGTTATACCCTTCATGACTCGTTTAGGAATAACCAGCTTTTTAATTAAATATATTCTTTATGTGGCTTAGCGGGAAAAATTCGTCAATGTCCTATGTTCGAACTGTGGATTTCCTCTATTCGAATCGTCGTCACCGTATTTAGTATATATATATATATATATATATATATATATATAGAGTTCCGTTCTGGTTAGTGCCACGGATTATAGAGAAGCACTGACAAGTACATACACACTTGAGTCAAAACATATAAATCTAACGGTTCAATGTAACGTACTTATGTAAGGTAAATGAATATACTTGAAATTATATATATATATATATATATATATATATATTTGATGTAGCTTTGAAAAGCGCGCCCGAAGTAATTATCTACTGCCGCCACGTCTGTGTCTCATTTTAAAATCCCCATTTTCACAAAAAAAGAAAAGGAAAAAAAAAAGTGGATATCTTCCCCTGATTCAAACTTGTGACCGACAATTGTTCGGTGCTCCATCGTTAACACGACGTCAGTCGCCGTCTCTGCTTCACCAGAGACTTTGTCGTCTCTGTTGCTCTTCGCAATTAGGTACACAACACATATTTAGTACTTTCAAGTTTCAACCACATTTTTATATATAATTTATGTCATTCTAATTAATTATAGTTTGTTTTTAAAGTATGTTCAACAATAGTAGATTTTGTTTTTCCCATTTCAGGCAGTTCATGATTTGGTTTCAAGCCATTTATTTTATTGGATTTTATGTGTTAGTATAGGGCAATTAAGATTATTAAGTACTTGGGCTTTGAATTTTGATTTGCATGATTTGGTTTAGGTTTCAATTGTAGCTGTCTCCTCCAGTTCAGGAGTTTAATTACAAGTCTAGTCCGCACTTGTATTACTCAGCTTAATTAATTTTTGTAGAGAACATAGATAGATGAAAATTATCAGGTGCGAGATCCCGATTCCTTTTGCAACGGTGCAAAATGAATATTACAAATCTGGATCCCGGACCTGAAACCCACTTTAGAGATATAAGCAGCCCAAGGTTGGTTGCAATGTCAGTACCTAACCTCTTTTCAAGATTAGTTTTACAAGTTTTGCAGCTGAATTCGCTCTAGAATGTTGAATATTATTCCCTTGGTTATCTATAAACTAGCTTTCCAATCTTGGAATTTCCCACATGAAGCGTGACTATCGAATATTGTCTGATTTGGGTGACTGGGTGAGTCGCCTTGAGATAATCCAAAGGTCGTTATACCTAACAGCCATAGCTATCTCTTCAGTTTGCACACACTTACCTTTGTTAGTAGGGTCAGGGTGTGATGTCGACTTTCCAACCAGAGACTGGTATATAATTGCACTCAACCTAGTTTATATGCCCACAACAACAAAAAGCTTAGTATAGCTTCTGCGATTCTTTCTCTGTCATGTTCATTTCAACCCAAAACATTTTCGATTGAGTGTATTTGCGAGTGAAATTCTCTTCCCCACTACTCACCAAGGAGTAAATGCAACGGGAACTACCTATTAGCTTGTCGATTGCAAATATCTCTCACAGTTTCTTATGGCTAATTGCTTTTTCAAGTAACAACAATCTTATATGTAAATGAAATTTTCTTTCTGTTTGGATAAAAACTGTGTTAAATTCATTGGCTTAAGTTCAATTTATGTGCAGAAAAACCAGTACTTAATTCCTTGATGTTCTAATTGAGGACAGATATTGGTAGTGTGCTCTGTCCGGAAATTTGCTAGCAGCTAGAAACCTGAATCTATGCATGCGGATTGTCGATAAAGAGACGGGCAGAGGTTGAAAGATTCTACAATGGCTTATTACAGCTCCAACTATATCGATTCTTATGTCGGTGAGAGTTATCAGACTCCTTATGGTGGAAACTATGATATTGTTCCTTCACAAGCTTTCGTAGCTCGTTCTAGCCATGAATTCGGCAACGAGAACTTCTCGGAGTACAATTTAACTCCTTTTTATGGTGGTTATGATCCTGCTACGAATCGCTCTGTAATTGCATATTCTGCTTCTACTTACAGTGAGCCAAAATATTTCGTGTATGATCTTTATTATGGCGGTTACAGTCCTGAGGTTGTGACTCAATGTAGAATCTCTTATTCCGTTTCAGAGTCGAATGATCTTGACTTTGAAGAGTATGATACAACGCCTTATGATGGTGGTTATGATCTTGCTCAAACCTATGGCAAACCCCTTCCCCACTCGGAAGCAATATGTTATCCTCGTTCTACGCTGGACTCAATTAGTACCCCACCTTTTAACGGTTTCACTAATGGGAAAGAGAATTCTGACGAGTCTGACCAGAAACCTTACATCGAAAGCAAAGAAACTCCTGCCAACGAAGATTGGCAGCTCGTAGAGTATAAGACTGATCGTGGCCAAGATGAGAAGCCTCTTGGTTCTGATCATCAAAGTGGATACGATGAAGGAGATAACTATGAATATGAAAAGATAGCACAACAAATTCCATCCGGGTATGGCTTGGAAGCCATGGATCTTTGTGAGGGCATATTCGGCTACTGGCCTTGTTTGGCGAAATTTAACAAGAGAGGCCATGACTGTCAACAAGTTACTGATTACGGCGAAAACAGCAGCAGCAACCAGTGGAATGAAACTGCAGATTATCTCTTTGGAAGCTCATATCCATATGAAGAAAGAGTGGAGAATCAGGAAAATTCTTGGATGTCTAATATTTTCTGATGCTTGTAATAAATACTGCAGAGTGCAGACTGCTGAGGAATGAGGACTAAAGAAGGAAAAAGTGTAATTTTGAAATATATTTTGTTATTAGAAACATTGAAAAAAGGTCCCCAAACTTTAATGTAATTACTTTTCAACTTCTTTTTTTGTCAAAAAAAGCAATTCTGGTTCTGATTCAAAAAAAAGCGTCAGACGTGATTGTTTCTAACATGATTGTGTATCATTGTCATGTTCTTCATTCATTAGGGAACCAATAAAATTACTAAAATCAATCCAAGTACAATCATTTAGCTAGATCTCTAACACGTCGCGATGCCCGGCTTTCGGGGAGTCTTAATTCTTAAGTCGTAACCTCCATTAAGACCATCACTACAGATTTGTAGATGAGATTTGAGCAGTAACTACTAACTACACTTCAAAAATGGATCTATCTTTCCCTCATTAGTGATCTTTTAGTATGATATCAAGAGCTTTAAAGATGTCGGCAAAACAAAAACGATATATAAATTGAATCTACGACTTAAATTGATCTAAAGGAAATATTTTTATTAATGATAATCAAAAGTAATAATAACTATTCGAATTTTTGTTTAGATAGAGGGAAAAAAATAAAAAACAAAGCCGATTCTATCGGGAATTGGGATTCTTAAATTGATTAAAACACAATTCTAAAAATTTATAATTTTTTTTTGAGTTATTAACAAAATTTAAAAGAGAAATCCTAATCATAACTAAAAGAACCAAACCTTGTTGAAAACGAAAGTTCCTACTAAATATTATTAGGTTTCGAAAATACTGCCTTAAAATGACAAAAAGCTGAAAACGGAGGTCAAAATGGCCGATTTTGGGAAAACTGCAATGCTCTTTGGCGTAAACCCTTGTTAACTTTTGTAAGGCTCATCGATACGGAACCAAACCTTGCTAAAAACGGAAATCATACTAAAAGTTATCAAGATCCGAAAATAATGCCTAAAAAGGATAAAGTTGAAAAACAGAAGTCAAAACGACCTATTTTGGAAAAATTGCCAATCAAACCTTGCGGAAAACAAAAATTCCTACTAAAAGTTATTCGGATCCGATAATACTACTTAAAAACGAAATAACAAAAAAAATGAAAGTCAAAACAACGGATTTTGGAAAAACTGCGATGCATTACGGGGTAAACCCTTAGTAACTTTTGTAGGGCTCTTCAATACAGAACAAGACAAAATCAAACTCAAAGAACCAAACCTGGCTGAAAACAAAAATTTTCACTAAAAGTTATTAAGATATGAAAGTGTTGCCTAAAAAGGAAAAGGGGGAATTGCACAAACATCCCTCGAGGTTTGATAAAATTGCATGAATATAACAGTTTTGACTATATATGCACAAACTTCCATCACCATTTGAAAATTGTTGTACAAACATCCCCTACCGTTAGTCAATGGTCAAACATGTAAAACAAAATACCCTATATTTTTATTTTAAATAAACTAAAAATTTCAAAAATGAGATAAAAAATATTAAAAAATATTTTATAAAATGTGAATGTATCTTAAATCAGAAAGCTGAAAAAAAAAATCATCTTCAATAATAAAAAATTTAGTTTGTGCAATTCCCCCTTGATTTTAAATAAAATTAAAAATTAAAATTTATTTATTATTAAATTGTTTTAAAAACTATTTTTTTAATTTGTAAAGGTGAATTTTTTTTCTACGTTTCAGATTTAAAATACATTCATGTTATCTAAAATACATTTTTATATTTTTTATCTTATTTTTAAAATTTTTAGTTTATTTAAAATAAAAACAAAGGGTATTTTAGATTTTTTACATTTTTGACCATTGACTAATGGATCCGGCTAACGGCAGGGGATGTTTGTACAACAATTTTCAAATGTTGAGGAGAGTTTGCGCGTATATGGTCAAAACTGCTATATTTGTGCAATTTCATCAAACCTCGAGGGATGTTTGAGCAATTCCCCCAAAGAAAAAAAATATGAAATACGAAAGTCAAAACGACTGATTTTGGAAAAACTGAGGACCAAACCTTGCTAAAAACGGAAATTCCTACTAAAATTTATTAGGATCCGAAAATACTGAATAAAAAGGAAAAAGTTGAAAGACGGAAGTCAAAACGACTGATTTTGGGGAAAATGCGATGTACTACGGGAGCAAACCCTATTTCACTTTTGTAGGGCTTATCGATATGGTTCCAACGATATATTAAGGGTTTAAAATAGACTCCGTTTGCCTCTCCACGGAAGCTCTCAAAGTGTCCTACATCATCAAATGTGCAAATTCCCATAGGATATGACAGAGAACAGTATTAAGGTGTGTTTAATTGTTTCTCAACTAAAAAGAAAGGAATTGAATGAATAAACAAACAATATTTAATTTATGGGTTCTATATCTAATTAGGTTGGTTGTTATTAATGTGCTGTTTACTAAACATTAATGTATTTGGTTGTAAAGCATATGTATATATATATATATATATATATACAGACGGGCGGATTTAGGGAGGGGCCGATAGGGGCCATGGCCCCCCCCCCAAGAAATTTCAATTTTTTGTTTTTTCAGTTTAAAAAAAAATAACTATTAAAAATAAAACATGAAATATGAGTGTTGCCAAATCTTAGGTATGGCAACAAAGAAGAGGTTTTGATCGACTCTTTGAGAGAATAAATTGCAATTTAAATTGTTTGATGATATTTGCAGGCTGCAGGCTTGCAACATAGTAGAAGTTGGAGATGAGAATGAGAGGTTAGAGATGATGAAAGAAATAGAAAACTTCGTGAAAGAGGAGAATAGAACATTGGGCAGTGTGCTGTCTGACTAAGGCTGTTGGGCTTTAATTTTTTTAAAAGACATTATACTTTTGACTTGGTTTTGGCTGTTGGGGCATCATCCGTTCCAAGAAATACAACTACGGTGACAACTCGAATTTGAGATATTGTTAGATTGAATGAGCTCTTTTATCATTAAATCATATTAAGCAGTACATGAACATTATAAAATTAAATTACATGTATATAAATAATTACGATTTAAATATATTAATGGAATAATATTATTATAAATATGTTATGATATATCAACATAATTGCTTTATGTCTGCATGTCATTTAAATAGCATGAATATTTATTATCGGTCCTTTTTAAGGTTTTAAAAAAGCTATTAAAATTCATATATTTTTAAGTTGGGAAATATTAAAAAAACTATTCTCAGATTTGTTTAGATTAGACATAGATTTTACAAAAATAAGAAAAAAAATTCTCACAAACTCGTTGATTATGTAATTAAAATGGAATCGAAGTGAAAATTAAATAGATTTAGTTATAAATATGATTTTCAAGATATATATATATTGACAATATCTATTTACACCGGGTTTTTTTTTTTTTTTTTTCTTTTCGTTTTGAAGCTTGTCATTGGTAGGATTCGAGCCGTTAACTTGGAAGTCATTTGTCGAAGCCACAAGCTCGTCCATCTATCAGCTGAGCTACACTCCTGGAGGCAAATATGATTTGTCTTGGCCCCCCTAAAGCCAAAATCCTAGCTTCACCCCTGTATACAGATTTTCTGGAAGTCATTTGTCGAAGCCACAAGCTCGTCCATCTATCAGCTGAGCTACACTCCTGGAGGCAAATATGATTTGTCTTGGCCCCCCTAAAGCCAAAATCCTAGCTTCACCCCTGTATACAGATTTTCTGACAATATATATATATATGGAAATATATTAAAAAAAAATAAAAAATAAAAAATAAAAAAAAGTGTTTTAGAATTTGAAAAACCTTGTAGTTTTCAACAAGGAATAATAACTTATTAATTTGTTCTTGGCTGCCCTTCTTATCCAAGTACTACTAGAAATTGTTGTTTTTCTCATTTTCTCTTTGTAACGCTTTTGAGTTTTGCCCAAAAGAGTAGTCACGATTTACAGGTTCTCTAAATTAATTCCAGGGACAAAAAGCAAAGGGCATTGTGGTCAATAAAAAAATTCAGTCACGATTTACAGGTTCTCTAAAGTGAATCCAGGGACAACAAACAAAGGGCATTATGGTCAATAAAAAATTCTACCAACTCATAATTTACACAGTTTTTCCTGGCCCACAGTTTTGTAATCATAAGTGACAACTCATTTCCATACACAAACCTGAGAAAATTTAAAACCCTTGAAAGTTGACCAAAAAAAAAAAAAAAGGCTCAAGCAACCAAATCAACTCTCATTCAGATTCTCTGTCTCTCTTTTTTCCTTCTTTTCACAATCTCCAGCGCCAGCATTGAAATTTTGCTAAGAAACAAGGGACTTCCAAGCGGTCTCTTCCCAAAAAGTGTGAAATCATACGATTTTGATCTTTATACAGGCCGCTTGGAGGTGCACTTGGAGAGTTCATGTATGGCGATGTTTGAAAACCGAGTATTTTTCGACAAGGTGGTGAGAGCGAATCTAACTTATGGTAGGCTTGTTGGACTAGAAGGTGTAACTCAAGAAGAATTATTTCTTTGGTTACCTGTCAAAGAAATCATTGTCGACAATGATCCTGGTTTCATCTTGATTGATATTGGTTATGCTCATAAACAACTCTCATTTTATCAATTTGATGAACCTTATGTTTGCAAGAGCCATCGTACTCCCTTTTGTCCCGACAAATTTTTGTATGTTTGTTTGTTTACATCTTGGATCCAGAGTTATGGAGGAAATGGTTGGAATTCAGAAGAATTAATTCTTATGCAGAAGAAGATGGGAAGGAAGATGGGAATTCAAGCTCAGAGATGACAATTTTTTGAGAGACACATATTGTGTGTTTCTTTCTCCTTTCTCTGTATTGATAAGAATTGAAAGATATATAATGGATTTTGAATGAATGAAATGGGAAAAAAATATATTCAGATATTGGTTTTGGATTCTTAATTATTGATGGATATATGGTTGTTGATGAGAATATCTTTGATGATTTTGTTTATGTTTGTCTATAATCTCAAAGGAATGTGTTGCTTGTTTTCAAAAGAAATTCTATCATCCACAAAACTAATTTGGATTTCATATAATCTCAATCAACTCATTTTAGATTGATAAAAAATTGAAATTGCTACTCACCATTGTTGAATTATGAGGAATTTGTATATTTTGCTTTGGAGTTGAGAGTGGAGTAGTACTTTTAATGGGAATGATTTCAATGAATTGAATTGTATTAGATTGGATTAGTTATATAACGAAATAATCTATTTTGTTATATAACGGAATAGTCCAGTACTTGTGCATAAATTGGATTATAGATCATGGATGCTTCTTAGTTGCAAACCCCAAGGACGTAATTTAAGTCTATCATCCACTAAACTAATTTGGATTTCATATAATCTCAATCAACTCATTTTAGATTGATAAAAAATTTGAAATCGCTATTCACCATTGTTGAATTATGAGGAATTTGTATATTTTACTCTGGGGATGAGGGTGTAGTAGTACTTTTAATGGGAATGAATTCAATGAATTGAATCGTATTAGATTTGAGTAGTTATATAACGAAATAGTACAGTTGTGCATAAATTGGGTATAGATCATGGACGCTTCTCAAATGTAAACCCCATGACGTAATTTACGTCTAGGTTCGCTGATGATCAATTTTGTTGCATAGCAGACCGAGACATAATTTACGTCATCAGTTTTGTTGCACTGCAGTCTGATTGATAATCAGTAAACCTGGACATAAAGGGTTCGCAATACAGAATTTTTATATAGATCATAGTCCAATTTGTATATATATTAATGGGGCTATTTCATTAAATGGTCTAAATCAATTGGTGGTTATCTTAATTTAATTCCAAGTTTATTTACACATCATAGTGACCTTTGTTAACATTCAACCAGAGTTATTGAGTTCATTCCTTGGTTTGTATTTTATAATTTTAAACAGACAACTTTGAATGGTTTCACTGATGTTCATTCTAGCGGTGGAGACCAGCTTATAGAGTATGAGACTAATCATTATCAAGATGATTAGCCTCCAGTATCTGATCACGGAAGCGGATACGATGAAGGAAATAACTACGAATATGAGAAGATAGTGCAACAAAATCCATCCGGGTATGGCTCGGAAGGCATGGATTTTTGTGAGAGCATATTTGGTTACTGGCCTTGTTTGGCTAAATAAAACAAGAGAGGCCATGACTGTCAACAAGTTGCTGCAGATTACGGTGAAAACAGCAGCAACCAGTGGAAAGAAACTGCATATTATCTTCCATATGAAGAAAGAAGGGCTGGAGATGTTATCTATAGCTATCAAAGGCACCATCAAGCACAACCTCTTTATAGGCAGGTTCATGAGTATGAAGAAAACTATTGGATTTCTAAGATTTTTTGATGTATTTATTACTCCTGAAATTGAATATCATGTTGGATATTTAAGCAGATATTTTTAATTAAGTATATCCTATCATTTTACTACGGTCCTGAAAAAGAATTTTAGGACTTTTGTTTTGTAACGTTACAAAATCAGCTCTATAACATTACTAAAGAGCTGGTTATCCTCGTTCTACGCTGGACTCAAGTACCCCACTTTTTAATGGTTTCACTGATGGGAAAGAGAATTCTGATGAGTCTGGCCGGAAACCTTACATCGAAATCAAAGAAACTCCCGCCAACGGAGATGGGCAGCTGCATGCAGGTTCATCCTAGCAGTGGAGACCAGCTTATAGAGTATAAGACTAATCATGGCCAAGATGAGAAGCCTCCGGTATCTGATCATGGAAGCGGATACGATGAAGGCAAAAGCTATGGATATTATGAGAAGATAGCACCACAAATTCCATCTGGGTATGGCTTGGAAGCCATGGATCTTTGCGAGGGCATATTCGGCTACTGGCCGGCCTTGTTTGGCTAAATATATCAAGAGAGGGCAGGACTGTCAACAAGTTGTCGATTACAGAGAAAACAGCAGCAACTAGTGGAAAGAAACTGCAAATGATCTCTTTGGAAGCTCATATCCATATAGCACAACCTCTTTATATATAGGCAGGTTTGTGTAATATTTTCTGACGATGTTGGTAATAAGTAGTACTTTAGATTGCTGAGGAGTGAGGACTAAAGCAAGATTGACAATAGTGTAATTTTGAAATAAATTTTGTTATTATAAACAATAAAAAAGGTCCCAAACTTTCCTGTAATTAGTTCAAGTTAATACATGATTAGAGAGATTTCTAACTTTAACCTTTAGTGATTTTGTCTTAAAAAGCAATTCTGGGTTCCAAGTCAAAAGAAATTAAGCATCAGACATGATTGTGTACTTTTATCATGTTGTTCATTCATTAGGGAAAACTAATAAAATTACTAAAATCGATCCGAATATAGGGATTAGCTAAATCTCTTACACGTCGCGACGCCTGTGCTTTCGGGGAGTCTTAACCTCCATTTTAAGAACTGTAATCTATATGTAAATCACATTAGGGGACCATCACTATAGATTTATTTGGAGGTAACTACTAACTACACTTCAAAAATGGATATATCGATCTTCTATCATTAGTGATCTTTTTAGTGTGATATCAAGAGCTTTAAAGATGTTGTCATAGCGAAAATAATAAATAAATTGAATCCACGACTTAAATTGATCTAAAGGAACGATTTTAATTAATGATAATCAAAAAAGTAACAACGTCGGATCCTTGGTTAAATAGAAAAAAACAAAGCCAATTACACTAGGACTCGGGTAAATTGACCCAAAAATGAAAATTTGAGTTATTGCCCGGATTTAAAAGAGCAATCCTAATCAAACTCAAAGAACCAAACATGGCTAAAAGTTATTAGGATTCAAAAAACAGTTTAAAAAGGAAAAAATTGAAAAACAGAAGTCAACGGCTAATTTTGGGAAAACTGTGATGCATTACAAGGGTACGTAAGCCATTGGTAACTTCTGCAGAGCTAATCGATATAGAACCAAACCTAATCAAACTCAAAGAACCAAACCTTGCTAAAAACGAAATTCCCATTAAAAGTTATTAAGATCCGAAAATAATATCTAAAAAGAAAAAAAGCTGAAAACGGAAGTCAAAACGACCGATTTAGAAAAAACCGCGGACTAAACCTTGGTGAAAACATAAATTCCTACTAAAGTTACTAGGATTCAAAAATACGGCCTAAAAAGGACAAAACTGAAAAACGGAAGTTAAAACAGTCGATTTTGGGAAAACTGCGATGCAATAGGGGTAAACCCTCAGTAACTTCTACAGGGCTCATCGATACGAAACCAAATCTAATCAAACACAAAGAATAATACCTTGCTGAAAACAGAACTTTCTACTATAAGTTATTAAGATTTGAAAGTATTCCCTGAATTGGAAAAAATTGAAAAACGGAAGTCAAAACGACTGATTTGGGAAAAATGCAAACCAAACCTTGATGAAAACAAAAATTCCTACTAAAAATTATTAGGATTCAAAAGTACTGCATAAAAAAGAAATAACTGAAAAACAAAAGTAAAAACGGTTGATTTTGGGAAAATTGTGATGCATTACAGGGTAAACCCTTGGCAACTTCTGTAGGGCTCATTGATAAGGTTTTAACGATATATTTTGTATTTTAAAAAGGCGATTTTGAGGAAAATGCGATGCTATATTGGGGTAAACCATCGGTAACTTCTATAGGGTTTATTGATATGGTTCCAATGATATATTATGAGTCCAAAACAAACGATTAAGAGAAAATTGCAATGCCTTACGAGGTAAACCATCGGTAATTACAATATGACTTATCGATATGTTTCCAATGATATATTAAGGGCCTAAAACGAACATTGTTTGTCCCGCCGCAGAAGCAATCAAAGTGTTGCAAAGGGTTAATATTAAAAACCTCCTCACCTTTAAACTATTATTGGATGTATAGTTACAAATACTTTTATTTTAGAAACCTCCCCTACGAACTAACACCGTTAGCATTCTGTTTGTGTTGACTGAGTTTGACTATTAAAAAGTCTAAATTGTCCCTATTTAAGCTTCAATTGTATGAATTGACCATTATACCCTCATACTTTTACTAAATAAATTAATAAAAGGAAACAAAAGGCGGGAATGTTAACTTGCAAAGGAGAAGTTATTTTGTGGACAATTTTATCCCTAAAAATAACAAAATTACAAATGAACCAAAAGCATTGAAAATGAGTATTTGCTTGGATTTATAAAAAAGACAAATAAATACATATTCTGGTTTATTTGCAATGCTTTTTGTTCATTTATAATTTTGTTATTTTTAGGGATAAAATTATCCACAAAATAACTTCTCCCTTGCAAGTTAACATTCCCCGCTTTGTATCATTTTATTAATTTTTATTTGGTAAACGTATGAGGGTATAATAGTCAATTCATACAATTGAAGCTTAAATAGAGACATTTTAGACTTTTTAACGGTCAAACTCAATCAACACAAATGGAATGCTAATGGTGTTAGTCCATAGGGGAGGTTTCTAAAATAAAAGCATTTATAACTATACATCCAATAATAATTCAAAGGTGAGGGAATGTTTTTAATATTAACCCGTTGCAAATTACAATAGAATGAGACAGAGAACAATGTTGAGGTGTGTTTGTCAACAAAAATGAAAGTAATTGAATGAATAAACAAACAATATTTAATTTGTAGGTTCTAATTTCTAAATTCTAATTAGGGTGGTTGTTATTAATTTGTTTGTTTACTGAACAATAACATTTATTAATTATTTAATTCGCTGTGTAGCATATATAAAAATACATTAAATAAAAATTATAAAGTGTTATAGAATTTGAAAAACCTTGTAGTTTTCAACAAGGAATAACTTAACAGCTAGACCTTCTTCTTCTGTTCTTCATGTAAGTCAATTTCTTGACTGACGTTATAAGATTCCTTTATCTGTCCCTCTTTTATCTCGTTTTTGCCCAAAAAAGTTGTCACAATTTACATGTCCTAAAGTAGGGATGTGCATTTTCCCAATAGGGACTCACACCCACGGCCCCATTCTCATTTTGGGGGCAAATTTTACCCTCAAATGGGTTTGGGTGTGGGGTAGAGACAAATTTGACCCTTAAATCCTAAATGAGGTGGGGTGGGACCCAATTTCTTCATTTTCAATTTTTCATTAAAAATTATATAATAACACACGGGCCCTTAGCCTTAGTGGCCAGAGTCTGTCTGAGACTCTCTCCCACCAAGGTTCGATCTGTGTCCCAGTGTGTATTTAGGGAAAGTTGTTCCCTCCATTGTGTGGGTCTTGTCCCACCTAGGTGTGGGTAGTCTCTCCCCTCTAGTAGGGGTTGCTTTCCGGGCTGCGCTTGTAGAGCCTTAACTCGCTGGTCCCGGCAGTTGTTGTATGTTATCAAAAAAAAAAAAAAATTATATAATAATTTTTTTTTCTTAAAAAAAATAACTCTAAATCTCTAACCCTAGTAATTATATATATATATATATATATATTATGTATTTATTTTTGGATTAAATCAAACTAATTATATATTTTAGATTGTATATTTTGATTATTTCTTGAATTGGATATTGAAATAGGATGAAACGAAAGACTGAGATGATCGTATTTTAAATTCCAAATTCCGAACTTCAGATTGAAAATTGGAATCGAAAATAAAGAAAATTAGAAAAATGAGGGATGGGGGATGGGGGATGGGGGTGGGGCTAGAGGAATCTCCACCCAAACACCTCCGTCCTTAATTTTCCTAAATGGGGTTTTAGAGCAGGGGTGGGGGTGGGGGTGGGGGGACCCTCCCCAGACCCAATGGGCCCCCACGTCCTTCCAAGTAATTCTAGGGACAGCAAAGAAAGGGCATTATGGTAAATAAAAATTCCTGCCAACTCATAATTTGGACAGACAGTCTTTAGTTTACTGGCCTGGCCCCCAGTTTTGTAATCATAAGTTGTAAACTCATTACTACAAACAAAGCTGCAAAAAAAATAAAATATAAAAACCTTAAGATCCTTCAAAAGAGGAAAAAAAAAATCATTTTTGTTCTCTCTGTCCTCGAAAAAAAAGAAAATGTCTCTGACACCGAAATCTACTCTGTTTATGTGTCTCTGTTTTTTCCTTCTTTTCACAATCTCAACCTCGTACTCGACCTCCATTGAAGAGCTTCTCAAAAGCCAGGGACTTCCAGGTGGTCTTTTCCCCAGAAATATCAAATCTTATGATTACGACGAACTAACAGGTCGCTTAGAGGTTCACTTGGAGAGTCCATGTCTTGCTGAGTTTGAAATTGAAGACAGAGTTTATTTTGACAAGGTGGTGAGAGCTAATCTCACTTATGGTGGACTTTTTGGTCTTGAAGGATTGACTCAAGAAGAGTTATTTCTTTGGTTACCAGTCAAAGGAATCATTGTTAATGATCCATCTTCTGGTTTGATTTTGATTGATATTGGTTTTGCTCATAAGCAACTCTCATTATCTCTTTTTGAAGATCCTCCTGTTTGCAAGAGCCTAGGTATATTATTACACTCCCTTTTCTTTTCGTTTTGATCTGTTTGTTTGTTTGTTTGTTTGTGTTTTTAAATCTCGGATCGAGAGCTGTGAAAATAGTTGGATTAATTTTTATATATATGAATGTTGGAATGCAGAAGATACTCTGATTCAGAAGATTGGAAGGAAGATCATGGGAATATATTCAAGCTTTTAGGGATGAATGAAAGGTTACTAGTCAATTTTTGAGAGACACATTTTTTGTTTTTGCTTTTTCCTCCTTTTGTGTGTGTTGAAAAGAATTGAAATGATATGGATTTTCCTTGATAGATAAAATGGGAAATTTGGAGATGAAATTATAATGAAATGTGAAAAATTTTCAGATTTTGGTTTTGGATTCTTGATTGATGGATAGTTGTTGTTGTTTTTGTTGTTATTGTTGTTGATGAGAATATCTTTTGATGATTTTGTTTGTCTGTTACTAAGGAATGTGTTGCTTGTTTTCAAAGGAAAGCCTATCATTCATTAAACTAATTTGGATTTCATATAATTTCAATCAACTCTCATTTTAGATTTGATAAAACAATTGAAATTGCTATTCACCATTATTGAATGGGGAATTTGTATATTTTACTTTGGAGATGAGAATGGAGTAGTACTTTTAATCTGAACAAATTGAATCAGATTAGATTGGATTAGTTATATAAGGAATTAGTCCAATTGTGCATAAATTGGATTATAGATTATAGATCATAGACAGGGGCAACCCCTATGCATAATTTACGTCTGGGTTCACTTATGATCAGTTTGGTTACACTACAGATCGAGACGTAATTTACGTTTGGGTCCACTGATGGTCAGTTTTGTACCTAATATATCTATGGGTTCATTAATGATCGGTTTTGTTGCACAGCAGACCGCGACATAATTTATGTTTGGGTTCATTGATGATCAGTGTTAAACTGCTATCTAATAATCAATGAATCTGGATGTAAATTACGTCCTGAGGTTCGCACTAGAGAATTTTTATATAGATCATAATCCAATTTTTATATAATGAGAATATTTCATTAAATAGTCTAAATCAATTTGTGGTTATCTTAATTTAATTCCAAGTTCATTTACGCATAGTGACCTTGGTCATTGGTTTGCATTTTCTAATGTTGAGCAGACAACATGGGTGCCATCAATTTTTGGTAGTTGGGTTAACAATGACCATTACACCAATCATGTCTTGATCATTGAGTAATCTACATCAACATCAATGTAGTCTCAAAACTTACAATATATATAGAAATTCTCCTTTTTAAACCATTCAAATGATAAATTTTATCAAAACTTACAATATGTTATGCAAGCGCCAAGGTTTGCATTTTCAAATTTTAAACAGACAACTCTGAATGGTTTCACTGATGTTCATTCTAGCGGTGGAGACCAGCTTATGGAGTATGAGACTAATCATGATCAAGATGATAAGCCTCCAGTATCCGATCACGGAAGCGGATACGACGAAGGAAATAACAATGAATATGAGAAGATAGTGATACAAAATCCATCCGGGTATGGCTCGGTATAGTAGGCATGGATCTTTGTGAGAGCATATTTGGTTCCTGGCCTTGTTTGGCTAAATATAACAAGAGAGGCCATGACTGTCAACAAGTTGCCGCTGATTATGGAGAAAACAGCAGCAACCAGTGGAAAGAAACTGCAGATTATCTCTTTGGACTCTAATATTCTCCGATGATAAGTACTTGAGAGTTCAGACTACTGAGGACTAAAAGCAGGATTGGCAAAAGTGTAATTTTGAAGTAAATTTTGTTATTAGAAACAATGAAAAAAGTTCCCAAACTTTCCTGTAATTACTTCCAGTTAATCCATAATTAGAGATGTTTCTGACTTTAACTTTTTGTCTTAAAAAGCAATTTCTGGGTTCTGATCAGTCAAAAGAAAGCATCAGACATGATTGTTTCTAACATGATTGTGTATTATTTATCATGTTGTTCATTCATTAGGGAACCAATAAAATTGCTAAAATCAATTCGAATACAAGGATTAGCTAGATCTCTTACACATCGCGACGTCCGTGCTTTCGAGAAGTCTTAACCTCCATTATGAACTGTAATCTATATGTAAAAATCACACTAGGGGATCATCAGTACTACAGATTTGTTAATGAGATTTGGAGGTAACTATTAACTACAGTACTTCAAAAATGGATTATCTTTCTATCATTACTGATCTTTTAGTGTGATATAATTATCTTTAAAGACGTTGTCGTGGCGAAAACGATAAACGAATTGAATCCATGACTTAAAATTGATCTAAATGAACGATTTTTATTAAAGATAATCAAAAGTAGCAATAAACTATTTGTATAAAATACCTTGCAGAAAACGTAATTTCCAACTAAAAGTTATTAGGGTCTGAAATGCTGTCTAAAAAGGAAAAAGATGGAAAACGGAAGTCAAAATGTCCGATTTTGGGAAAATTGTATTGTATTGCGGCGGTAAACCCTCAACAAATTTTGTAGGGCCATCGATACGAAACCAAACCTAATTAAACTCAAAGATCCAAACCTTGTAGAAAACATAAATGACTGCTAAAAGCTATTAATATCTAAAACTATGTATTGCCTAAAAAGGAAAAGGTTAAAATACGGAAGTCGATTTTGAGAAAATTGCAATGTATTACTAGAGTAAACCCTCGGTAACTTATGTAGTACTCATTGATATAGTTTAAACGATATATTATGGGTCCAAAGCAATCGATTTTGGGAAACATATAATGGCGTGATGCATTATAATGGTAAACCCCCGATAACTTATGTAGGGCTCGTCGATATTATTCCAATGATATATTAACGGTCCAAAACGGACATCGATTACCCCTCCACATACCACTAAAAGTGTTGCAAATTTCCATAGAATAAGACAGAGAACAGTGATGAGTTGTGTTTGTCAACAAAAAGGAAAAGTAATTGAATACATAAACAAACAATATTTAATTTGTGGGTTCTAAATTCTGTAATTAGGGTGGTTGTTATTAATTTGTTTTGTTTAGTAAACAAACAAATACATTAAATTAAAAAAAATTAAATAAAAAAGTGTTCTTAAAAAGTTAAGAGCTTCTTCTTCTTCTTCTTCTGTTCTTCATGAGAAATTTAAGTCAATTTCTTGACTGGCCGTCTCATCCAAGTACTACTACTACTAGTTACTTAGTAACTAATGTTTTTCCTGACGTTATAAGATTCCTTTATCAGCCTCTCATTTATCTCGTTTTTGCCCAAAAAAGTAGTCACGATTTACATGTTCTAAGTGTTTCGAGAGACATCAACCAAAGGGCATTATGGTCAATAAAAATTCATACCAACTCATAATTTGGACAGACAGTATACAGTTTGCTGGCCCCCAGTTTTGTAATCATAAGTTGTTTAACCAAAAAAAAAAAACCTTAAAATCCTTCAAAGAGTAAAAAAAAAAAAATCATTTTTGTTCTCTCTGTCCTTGAAAAAAAAAAAAAAAAAAAATGTCTCTGACACCAAAATCTAGTCTGCTTCTCTTTGTCTTCTTTTCTCTTCTCCTTCTCACAATCACCACCTCGTACCCAACTTCCATTATAGAGCTGCTCAAAAGCCAGGGACTTCCAGGCGGTCTGTTCCCAAGAAATATTAAATCTTATGATTATGACGAACTGACAGGTCGCTTGGAGGTGCACTTGGAGAGTCCATGTCTCACTATGTATGAAATTGAAAACAGGGTTTATTTTGAAAAGGTGGTGAGAGCTAATCTCACTTATGGTGGACTTATTGGACTTGAAGGTCTCAGTCAAGAAGAGCTATTTCTTTGGTTTCCTGTCAAAGGAATCATTGTTAATGATCCTGGTTTAATCTTGATTGATATTGGTTTTGCTCATAAACAACTCTCCTTATCTCTCTTTGAAGATCCTCCTGTTTGCAATCTCCAAGGTAGTACTTTTTTTTCGTATCGATCGTGATCTTTTCGTTTGTTTGTTTGTTTTTAAATCTCGGATCGAGAGTTTGTGAAAATGGTTTGATTAATATATATATGTGAATGTTGGAATGCAGAAGATACTCTGATTCAGAAGATTGGAAAGAAGATGGGAATTGATCAAGCTTTTGAGATTATTGAAAGGTTACTAGTTACTTTTTGATAGACATTTTATTTTATTTTATTTTATTTGTTTTTTTGTGTTTTCTTTTTCCTCCTTTTCTCTGTGTTTGGAAGAATTCATAAGATATGGATATTTTGATATTGAGATAAAATGGGAAATTTGGAGATGAAATTATAATGAAATGTGGAAATTTTTTCAGATTTTGGTTTTGGATTCATGATTGATGGATGGTTGTTGACTAGTTGTTGTAGTTGTTGTTGATGATGTGAATAGCTTTGATGATTTTGTTTGTCTCTTATCTCTAACGAATGTGTTGTTTTCAAAGGAAAGTCTTGTCATCCACTAAACTAATTTGGGTTCATATATAATCTCAATCAACTCATTTAAGATTGATAAAGATTTTAAATTGCTATTCACCATTATTAAATTATGAGGAATATTTTGTATATTTTACTTTGGGGTTGAGAGTGGAGTAGTACTTTTAATCGGAATAAATTGAGTTGGACTAGATTCGATTAGTAATATAACGGAATAGTCTAATTCTGCATAATTTGAATTATAGATCATGAACGCTTCTCACGTGCAAACCGGTTATATAACGGAATAGTCAAATTGTGCATAAATTGAATTATAGTTCATGGACGATTCTCACGTGCAAACCCCAGACATAATTTATGTATGGGTTAACCGTTGATCAATTTTTCACTGATGACCAGTTTTGTTGAATTGCATACCAGTACATAATTTATGCATGGATTCACTTATGATCAGTTTTATTGCACTTTAGACCAAGACATAATTTACATCTGGGTTGACTGATGATTAGTTTTGCTGCACCGCAGTTTGACTGATAATAAGTGAAAATAGACGTATATTACGTCCATGAGTTTGCATTAGAGAATTTTTATATAGATCATAATCCAATTTGTATATAATTAGGCTATTTTATTAAATGGTCTAAATCAATTTATGGTTACCTTAATTTAATTCCAAATTCATTTACACATAGTGACCTTGGTTAACTTTCAACAGCAGTTATTGAGTTCATACATTGGCTTGCATTTTGTAATGTTAAGCAGACAACATTGGTGCCATCAATTTTTGGTAGTTGGGTTAACTATGACCATTACACCAATCATGTTTTGATCATTAAGTAATCTACATCAACATCAATGTAGTCTCAAAACTTACAATATATATATATATTGAAATTCTCCTCTTTAAACCATTCAAATGATAATATTTTTTTTTTCCTAGATCCGTCCTGATCGGAGAAAGACTAATATATTGCTCATCTATCGGATTTACATAAAAATAAACCACAACTTGATGTATGTTTCCATAGACTTTGTTTTCAACACATTCCAGTCTTGTGCAGGTGAACTAGTAACCAAATTGAATTAAACAAACCCATAATTTTCTTAATCAACACTCTCCTGATGAATCGAAAGATCGAAAAACCAAAGTACATGTCAAGATTATTCTAACTACTTAATTATATATGTTTTTCTCCCTCATATGCTTCTAATGATCTGTTGAATCAACTCCTTCGTCTCCTGAACTTCCAGCGTATCCTCGTAAGTTCGCTGCAGCCACATTAAAATCAAAATTAACAGAGTCACACAGAGGCAGAGTACAAAACTGCTACATTATTTTTTTTTTAAATTTTTGTAATTTTTTTTTTAATTTTCTAAGTTACCTCAACAGAAGCTGAAACAAGAATTGCTCCTTTAAAAGTAGTGACATTGGTATCAGTCATCTCAAATCCAAGGTAAGTCATAGCCTCCAACAATTTCGTAAATCGACTGCGTTTCTTCTCAAATACAATCTTCATCCACAGCTTTTTTCCATTGATTTTGGTCACCTCAACATCTTCCTGAAGACACAACGAAACAACAAAAAATATTTATACTAGTTATGCCTAAAAACACATTGTTTCCGTATTTCGGATAATAAAAACTAACCTCTATCCCATTTGTCTTCATCTCCTGATCATCAGCAGCATTATTGATCTGATCATCAATTCTGATTGGAATCTCTTTTTCTTCTGAAGTTGATTCCATTTCAAGCAATTGGTCACTGAGAATCTTGACATCTCTCTGTAGCACCTCTACATAAGTTATAGCATCTTCAATAATCGATGCTTTGTTCATCTGATACAAACACAAGCAATCAGATATCAGATATCAGACATCAGAAATCAGAAATCACTTTTATCTTAATCATGTAATACAGAAAAAATTAGAATGAGTTTTCGGGTAGTTACATTTGTAATTATAGGGACTAATGACCGAAGAGTCAAGAGCCTATCGCTGAGTTTCTGCCTCCTACGTCTCTCGGCGTGGAGGTTCTTGGATTTGAATTCTGTGCTATCATCATAAGCTTGCCTCCTTCGAGCCCTGGTAATGCACGATGCATCGGATGCAGAACCTAGAAACTCCATTAATTTGCAGAGATGATCACTTTGTGAGAGAATGCAAAACTCTTTTGGGTGTGAGAGGGGTTTATATAGCTGCTTCTCACAAGTGTAACATTTTTTAACACACAGAGAGAGAGAGAGAAGACAGGGTTTGTTAGGCAAATAATAAGCACTTTTTGCACTGGCATTTCAGAGAGAGAAATCCAATTTGTTTTTTTATTTATTTTAAATTTCAGTTTGTTGATTGTTGTAATCATTATAACTGAAAAAAAAAAAAAGACTTAAAAAACCAGTGAAAATGACTTAAAAAGTGTGTGCTTTCTCAGCATTATATTAATGTACCAAAAGCAAATGTCTGAATTTCTGTACATTATCTTATAATTTCATATTGGAATTAAAAATCAGAAAGAAAGAAAGAAAAAAAAATTGAAATTGAGTTTGTTGTTCCATTTTGGTTGACTGGGAAGTACAAAAAGTGTGAGAAATAGCATATTGTATTCAAGTGTAGTTACAGTGTACCATGCTAAAGATGTGTTGATGTGTGAAGTGGTTGTGTACCAAAACAGAAACAAAACCATATTTTTTCTGTCATGTTTGATAACAGATGTTCGTTATTAAAATTATTATATTTTTATTAAGACATGTTTGATGTTTCCTTTACAAATGAGTTAAAACACTTTGTTAGCCTTATTGTGGAGCCAACGATCAAACTCCGAACTATGGATATACGAAATAAAAAAAAGGTTTATATTCACCGATTAGTTTTCATAACCTTTATTTTAGAATAACGATGTGTGACCTTCAATTCACGAAAGTTATATATGCGTCTCTATCCAATAAGTAGTATCAGAGCCCGTTCACGTGTTTGGCTTCTAGCAAGGTTAGGGGAGGATCGTTGGTGGGCTAGCATTGTAACTACCGGTCGATGAGTTGGCACTGAATCAACTAGCATTGCGGCAGTCCTACCTTTGTGATGAAGGCCTGAGTATGGTCAAATCATAGTCAAAATGTGTGCGTAAAGACACGGTTGAGTCAGGGTTAGTCCTAACTTTTTAGAAGTCCAGGGCGATATTCTAAAATCGGTCCATTGTTCATTTTAATAGTTTTTTTTTCTTAATATACATGTAACATGTTTTTATATATTTAGTCCGAAAATGATAATTTCATTAAAAACAAAATAATATTATATGATGAATACATTTATTATATAGACAAATATGAAAGGCTGGGTTTTCACATATAACTTGTTTGGTGCCGTGGAGTGTAGGGAAAACGATGAAACCCCATGTAATTTGTCCGAAGAAAATCGAATTGGGCTTTAAAAAGAATAAGAATTGGGCTTTAGAAACGATAAGAATTAGGCTTAAAAAATAAAAAATAAATAAATAAGTGACGACAATAATACTTCTCAAAAACTGTATCTACACCCCTTGTAATCACGCCCATCAAAATTTTTAAAAATTTTATAGTTTGTAATTAAACCCCACTTAATACCAAAAATACTTTTTTTTTTTTTTTTAATTATACTGTACTATATTTTTGTAAGTACAGACCATCTATAACTATTATTATGTTATTTAATCATCTTTATTATTATTTCAAATTTTGTTGTTATCTTTAATTCTTTTACTATTCTTTCTCTTCTCTACTTATTTTCTCTTAAAAAATAAAACTCTATTTTTCGTTAAAAATCCATTTTAAGATTTTATATATTTTTTATATTTTTTATATTATAGAATCACTTTTTGTTTGAGAGAATTGTTGGGATGCAAGATTTGTGCTATGTTCCAATTGATGTGGAAGTAGATAAGTGTTAAATGATATGTCAACAAAAAAAGATAATTGTTCGATGAAATTAAAGAACATCTATTTTTTTATTTTTTTTTTACAAGAAAGAACATCTAATGTTGATAAAAAAAATAAAAATCTAAAATGTGTTTGAAAGAAATAAAAATATATAGATAATACATTTAATTTAAAAGTCTGTTTATATACAATTATACATAATGATTTTGTTCTTCTAATAAAATAATAAAATTTAATTTAAAACTTACTTTTTTCACAGCCAAATTTATCTCATGATTTTGATTCTTTTTCCATAATTAGCAATCAATTAGTATTTCCTTAAAATAGATTGAAAATATATTTAAAAGGGAACTTAGGGTTTATTAAAATGGAAAGAGTTTTTATGATATATGTTAATATCAAACCATTAATAAGAAAAAAAAATTACAAAAGATTAAAATAGGAAACTAATTAATGATTATTGGTGGATGTACTAACAAACAATTAATCATCTTAGTAATTTTATTCAAGGGTATTATTGGATTTTTAAAAACATACTGATTTGGGAGTGTACGTACAGTTTTTAAGCTTAAAAAAAAAAAAACAAAAAAAAAAAAAAAACAAAAAACAAAACCAAACATTTGGGCCTTTTTTGGTATGAAATAAGAAAAACCGACATTTTATTTAAAACTCAAAACAAGTAAATCTGGGTCCGTTTTTTAAAGGGCCCGAGTTAGACACCCCTCCAACAAAAGACCCAGGACCGGCCCTGGTTGAGTGATGTTGCCGGGGTCCGGGAGATTTTTGGCGTTCTAAGGGGCTAGCGATTACCCTATGAACTATGGATGTATGGTGACAAATTGGTTTTCATAGATATATATGAAAACCTTTATTTCAGAACTCTATGGTTTATGCAAGCTATCCAACACACTGCCAGATAATTTGAGTACTACTACAGTACCATTCATATTATCTTCTAAAACTATTTTTTTGGAGAGCTATGGCCAATCCAGAGACTGATGGTGTGTTGTCACATAAAAATAATAAATAAACAAAAAAAACACACACACACACTGACACACACAAATTAAAATCATAAGAAGCATTCTGTTGCGTAATAACAATAAACAACCCACATGGTTTTAAAATGAGAAGAAAAATAAATGATAGAAGACTATTGAAGTTTTAACAAAAAGGAAAGATAACTCTATAATTTGAAAGGTAGTTATTGTCAAAATATGTTTACTAAATTATGGAATTACAAGATTAATTTCTCGAATTTGCTGAAACTTCAAGACTTTTCCATCGAAGGTTTTATTAAAAACTTATTTACGTACAACGGGAGAGAGAGAGGAATTAATAGCTTAATTCTATATTTGTGTGTAGGACTTTAGGGTCCACAAATTACGAATTAAATTCACTTTTCGAATTTTTGATTAATAAACGATTCATATGAAAAAGAGAATCAATTCCACAATGTTGTGTAATAGATGTGAATTGATTCCATAACGATATATGTATCAGATCCATAAATCAAGAATTAAATTCACTTTTCAAGATTTTTTATTATTAAACGGTCCATAGAAAAAACATCAATCGATTATACAACGTAGCATGATACGTGATAATCGATTTCACAACGTTATGAAATACGATCCATAACGTTATGGACTCACACGCACATCATATCTTTCGTGTGTGTGTATATATATATATACACCCATAAATATATTTAAACAATTTTGTGATAAAATTTTAAAAGAGACCTTATCATAAACACCTTTGGATAAATTAAACTCATATGACATGTCCTTTCATGGCCATGACACGTGTACAAATCAATCAATAAAACCAAAGAAATTGCGGTCAAAGTCAAACTTCTAATAAAACCCTGAAAAAATTTGTAAAACCCTAAACATTTGATTGCCAATTCTCATTTCGACACACTCTTCTTTACCAAAACGATGTCGTTCGTATCTCGCCTCCTTCGCCGCTCCTTCTCCGCCGCCACTGCCACTGCCACCGCAACCGCAACCGCCGGCCGCAGACCTGGCTCCGTCAGCGCTGACCTTTACAGAGAGAACGATCTCAAGCGACTCGTCCAGAAGTTCAAGACAGCCTGCGACAACGAACGGTTCCGTACCAAATCCGGCATCTACAAGGCTACGGTTCGCAAACTCGCCAGCGCCAAGCGCTTCAAATGGGTGGAGGAGATCCTCGAGCATCAAAAGCAGTACAATGACATCTCCAGCGAGGGTTTCACTGCTCGTTTGATTTACCTTTATGGAAGTTCCGGCATGTTCGAGAATGCACAGAAGGTGTTCGATGAAATGCCTGAACGAAACTGCAAGCAAACGGTCTTGTCATTCAATGCTCTTCTGGGGGCGTATGTTAACTCCAAGAAGTGCGAAATGGTTGATGAGCTGTTCAAGAGTTTGCCTGAAAAGTTGGGGGTGGAGCCCGATTTGGTGTCGTATAATACGCTTGTTAAGGCGTTTTGTGATATGAAATCGTATGATTCCGCAACTATGTTGCTTGATGAGATGGAGAAGAAGGGTATAAACCCGGATGCAATCACATTTAACACTCTTTTATACGCATATTACTGGAACGGAAAGTTTGAGGAGGGTGAGAAGATTTGGACTAGAATGCTGAGTAAGAATGTTGTGCCTGATATTAGGAGTTATAATGCGAAATTGGAAGGATTAGCGGTGAAGAAGAAAACGAATGAGGCAATTGAGTTAATTGAAGAAATGAGGAGCAAGACAATTGAACCCGATACGTTTAGTTTCAATTCTGTGTTCAAGTGCTATGTTAACGATGGGAACTTAGAAAAACTTAAGCAGTGGTATGATGATATGGAGAAGAGTGGTGTTGTGGTGAATAGAGGCACTTTCGGGATACTTGTTCCTTTCCTTCTTGAGAAGGGTGATTTGGAGTTTGCTTTGAAGCTCTGCAAGGAGATTTTTAGCAAGCGGTATCTAGTTAACGAGGAATTGTTGCAGGGCGTAGTGGATAGTTTGGTTAAGGAGTCCAGGATTGAAGAGGCGGAAGAGTTGGTGTCCCTTGGCAAGACGAATAAATACCGGCGTTACAAGCTGAAACTACCTGCACAAGAATAGTGCAATGGCTTTCGTTGTTTTGTTCTTTCTTAGAATCTCGTAAGCTTTCTTTTTTTTCAGTTTCTGCTCTGAAATTATCTTAAGTGTTGAATTTCGTTGAACTGAGTTACTAAAGCATAAATATATTTTATAAAGCTGAAATTTTGAAAAACTGCGTTGTAATGGTATGATTTTGCTTATATGTCATCTGTTATTTAAATTTTTAATTGCTTTTGGCATCTGTGTTAGCTTTAGTTCAACATGTTTCAAGAGGCTTGTTAGTCCAGTAGGCAGTAACCACAGTCCTAAAACCACAAATCCGTAGAGGAACCTTTGAACGCTTATCTTTCCGAGCACACAAAATGCGTTAGACAGCTTGAGCTCTGTTCTATCTCGTGGAACTTCTTCACGTGATGAAGTTCCATTTTGAGCGGAAATAAGTGATTTAGTTCATAGGTTGAAGTGTTGCACTTGGACTAAGCACGGAACTGAAGTTGTCCACGGTGTTATGCCACAAGTGATAGGCAGCATTAATAGCAGTATGCTTTGCTTTTCGATTTCCTTTCATTAATCGAGTCTGAAAGTGACTTTGTTTAGCAGATGTTCATATGCTAACTGGTTGATGTTTTTTGTGTTCGGAACCTTTCACTGAAAAACACAGCCTCTGAAAGATTAGATCACCCACCCTAGTATGGCCATGTAGCTAATATGGTAGATTAGATCATAAACTTCGTATACTCATTGTGGCCTGGATGGTGATGAAATTGTCAATAACTGCACAACAGAGGACCCATCCTCGCAGCAGCTGGTAAAAAGACTTTGAAAATGGATTCAATTTCGAAGAGAGTCACCTTTGGGTTGAGGCATTTTCCTACATATTGATGTACTTAGATTAGATAGCACTCATGAATCTGCCATTGATCACCTGTTGTCATTATTGGGGTTCTTTAATAATTGTTTTTACTGGTGCACACCTATTTCCCCAGATCAGTGAAGAGAGGAATAGAATTTGACTATTGAGAAAGAGTTCCAAATCCACAACTTCAAATCTAGTTAAAAATGTGATACTTATATGAAATCCTTGAGTGGTATTCAAACCTAGAGACAACAATTATACTCTTGGATACGGGTACAACTATGGATATCTATCCGTGATGGACGGGTATGGATATTGCAAAACCTTAGGTTTAACATAATTTGTCTGTTGGTACACAATCTAGCAAAGTTAGCGTTGTCCTTCGAGGCTCGTTTCGTCTAGATGGAAGGTTACCCTCCTAGTGTGGAGCCTTTTGTTCTGGATGATATTCTAACTGAGTTGTAGTCTTGTTTTTTCGGTTTTGTTTGATTTCCTCTTTCAACAAAAAAAAAAAAAAAAAAAAACAATTGTCCGCATATGCAATTTTCTCTTCACAAAAAAAGATACTAAGATAGATAAAAATAATCAACCCATGTTCAAAAATCAAAATTTGATAAGAAGAAGAAGGGCTATAAAAATCATTTGATTTAATTTTGCATACCACATAATCATTTTGAAAATTTCACTTAATTTTAATATTAGAGGGTGTTTTTAAATTTTTAGTCAAATCTTAGGGGGCTTTTTGCAGATCTCCCTAAATAAAATTAGAGGTATTAAATGGGCCTAGCAACTCCAGCCCGGCCTGTTCGACCAATCCCAATGGTTAGGTGGGCCGGACAGAGCCCGTTCCTCATTTAAAATTTAAGGCCTAGTCTATATTAGGCTCATAAACTCAATTGGACCTTAAAATTCGGTCTGGCCTGGCCCATTTGACACACCAAATAAAATTAGAGTGACGATATTTACATTCCTTAAAAATTGTATGTACACCCCTTTCGTAAGTGCGCCCCCATTAAAATTTTTTAAAAACTATATTTTGTAAATAAACCCCATTTATTGACAAAAATATCATTTCTTTATTTGTATTGTATTGTATTTTTTAACTACATTCCACCTACACCTATTTTATTCGTATTTAAAATTTTGTTATATTATCTCCCGAATCAAATAAATAATTTATAACTCTTAAATACATAAATTATACCAAAATGAGTTGGGTTTTGAGCTAATTTTATTTACAAGTGGTAAATAAAAAATATATATATAATACAATATATAAAAAATAAGGCAACTGCCTTTGCTGCCAATAGTAGATTAAATGTCCAGAAAAACACACATATACAGATGTGTGTGCCTCGAAAGGCAGTACAAGGAGACAAAGCGAATTGAGCTTGTATGTGTTGCCGCTGTGTAACCAAAAAAAAAAAAAAAGCCTAGGTAAATGTAGAGAAATATCAATATAGAATTTTTTTTATCTCCTCTTTATCATAATAGGGTGGGTTTTTGCATTGTGAACCAATGAGATTTTTAGGATTCCTGATTGTATTCCGACCGCTGCTACAACCCGCAGGCAATTCCAATTTATATTTGGAATTAGTATTTAGAAGAAAAGATAGGGTTTGAGAAAATAGAAATGGTTATATGATATAAATGAAAATCAAATAAATAATAGAAAATAATTTGTGGGTGTACTTACAAACTATTTAGTCATTTTAGTCATTATAGTTAAGGGTAATATTGAAATTTTGAAAATATTTTGGGTGTCAAATAGTTTTTAAGGGGTGTAAATATCGTCACTCAAAAAATTAAAAGTTATCCAATGGGCCAACCAGCTCGAGCCCGACCCATGCCCGAACCTCAAATTGAGAACAAACCCTATGGTTTGGTGGGCCGGACAGAGCCCATGCCTCATAAAAAATTTAAAGCCTAGTCTATATCCGGCCCATAAACTCAACTGGACCTTAAAATATGGTCTGACCCGGCCCATTTGACACCTCCAAATAAAATTAACATCAGTAATGCTATTCATCTCACCTAATATCCCACCTTTTTCATCCCACTACATGTGGCATGTGAGGTGTCAAATTATGAGTAGATAAACATTAATGACACCTACCCCATGTATCCAAACACAATTTGACACCTCACATGCCACTTGTAGTGGTATGAAAAAAGTGGGATTTTAGGTGGGATGTGTAGCATTACTGAATTAACATATGCCAAGTAAATGGCCCCACCACATCTTAGGCATGGGTTGGGTTGGGTTTCTGGTTTTAAGTAGAAAGTGGGCCCACCTTTGCAGTCAATTTTGGTAATTTTGGCCCTTCCTTCTTGGGACAATGTCCATTAATTATAATTGGTACAAACCATTGGCATCTAAATTAGGTGGTGATTGGTGAGTGGTGAGTGGCGTGTTTAAAGAACAACAAAACAAATTATTGGTGATATTCTCCAGCTTATAGGTGGGAAGCCTATTTCTATCTCTTTTGTCCCTAGGTTGGCGAATTCGGTTGCTCATGGTCTTGTCGAATGGTGAGTGGTGAGATGAATTTTATCCCTGCTATTGTCGAGTTGGATGCTAAGGTTGTGGTAGATATGGTTAATTTGGGGGTGGTGCCTGCTGCTGATGTTGGTATTATGATTGGTTACATTCTCGAGCTTATAGGTGGGAATCCTTTTTCTATCTCTTTTGTCCCTAGGTTGGCGAATTCAGTTGCTCATGGTCTTGCTAAGATGGCACTGTCTCCCTCTAATGAGAGGGTCTGGTTTGAATCTTATCCTCCATGTTTGGATGGTTTAATCCATGCTGATGTGCCTAATTAGCTGTTGTTTCTCTTAATTTTTTATATATATATTTTTTAAGTTTTGATGGGTTAAGGATATGCCAATAAAGCCTTTAGAATATAGCATCTTTTTTCAACAAAGTTCTCATTTGATGGGTCACTAACTAACTACAATTGATTGCTCTAATATTATGTGAAATGTAGCCCCTTTTCCTAGTCTTTTTGTGTTCGTTTCTCGGGTAAAAACCGGGTTTCTAACCTCTAAATAAGTCATGCAGGGTTAATTAGGTGTTTTTGCTCATTTGCCTTGGAAGGAGCTGCAAAGAGAATCAAGAAGGCAAGAGGATCAAAGAGGCGAGCTTAAGGCGAGCTTGGTGAGATCGCCCCAAGCTCACTAACGTATCGGTTCAGCCAAGTTCACAACATTGACAAAGACGAGCCCAGGGCGAGTTCACCAAGCTCTCCCAAAGCTCGCTAACCTCTTAGGAAAAAACCACTCAAATGCAGAGCAAGAAGGCGACCCCAGGATGAGCTCCCCAAGATCGCCCCACGGTCACTAACCTCTCAGGCCTAGATACTAATTCTCTTCATAGCGAGCTAAGGGCGAGCTCACCAAGCTCGCCCAAAGCTCGCCCTCTGCCCAGAAATTGAAGAATTACAAGGAAGTTACTCCCTTGTCCTTGCCCTTGACCTAAATTTCTTTCCTATATATTCATATGTACTTTTCTCTGAAGAATACCATACTATTGACCAAGAATATTCAACATACATCCCTTATATCATCCTATACAAAATCATACACACTCCACAAAAACACAACCATCAATCCATGATCCTTGCTTGTTCTTAGGAATTAGAAGCTTGAATGAGAGATAGGAGCTTGAAGAAGAAGAGAAGATCTCATTAGTTTTCTCTATTCCTTATTCTCTTTAATTTCCTTTACATAGCCATGTATTTATTTGATATCATATTTTGTATGGCTATTATTTGTAATATGATGAGCTAAACTTGTATTTGCTAAGACTTGATGAAACCCAACTCTTGATTATATATATAGACCACCGAATTTATTTTTGAATGTTTATGTGTTGTACGAATGCTTTAGAAGTTCTTAATGCTTTCAATGAGATTGATCTCCTTGTTGAATGATTTTTTAGTTGGGTGTTGTAAACTGACCGGAAACACACACAACATGTTTGATTAAATGTCTGATATGCATGTTTAGAAAGGTAAACCTACCTAGGCTAACGTACAGGGATCCTTTAGGTGTACCAACGCTCCTAATGAATTCGCGTATATATTCTGATGTCATCGACCGATAGGCATTGGGTATGCGTGGATGTAATTTCTATAACTCGACCGAGAGTAGAAATTATCATAGGGTGCACGAGCCTACAATCCACTTTTGCATGAATTAGGTATTCAGGTGAGTCTAGGTCTTTAAATTAAAAGAGGGTTGGGTGGATTCTAGTTTTAGCATTTTATCTCTCATTGATTACATTTGATTCTATTTCATATCATTTCTCTATTTGCATTAGATTATATTCTTGTTATTAGTTTAGTTTGTTTCTCTTAATATGAAAACGAACCCTTTCACTTGTTTGAATAGTGTTTTAAATTAATAAGTGTCAATACCATATTGACTTGATCCCTGTGGATACGAACTTCATTTAGCACTTTATTACACTCCGACCTCGTCCTATTGCGAGGGTCACACAAAGAGTATAGTCAACAATCACAAATTTCAATTCCCTTCAAATGAAATTTCTTAGAATCTTAGGTATATGGGTTGGGTAGGGTTTCTGGCTTTAAGTAGGCATTAGTTTTGGAAATTTTGGCTCTTCATTCCTTAATTTCTATAATTGTTACAAATAATTTGCATCTAATTTAGGTGGTGAGTGAGTGGTGACTGTCATGGTGGAAGACCAACAAAACAAAATATCAATCGATAATTGATGTTCTAACTTGCCTTGATTTCATTTGTCCTATTATAATTTGGCATGAAAAGAAATAAATCATGAACAACTCATTTTAATCGTTTTGATATCTCTCAATCGTCATATCATCATAAATCATAATATACATGGATCAAGACATTTTAAAACACAGGCTTTGACCACCATTCAATGTGACTTGATTGTTCATGTTCGAGTTGTCATACTGTAGACAGTATGCGTGTATATATATAATAGTTTTTACCTCAATACTCATTGATATATTAAGCATAAGTGAATGTTGAGAAACTGAAATTATTATACTAGTACGCACTGAGTAGAAAATGACTGATATGGAAAATAACTGATATTAATACATCAGTGCGTACTATAAAGAAAATTATTATATATATATATATATTCACTTTCGTTTTTCGTACGGGATCCGTAATTGATAATTTTCATATTATATATATAAAAGATTAGTAGCATGGTCCAACACAACTTAGAGTACTCTTAGTAGTGAGGCTCATTTGGATATAATTTGCCATTTTTGTATGGAAAAGATTAAATTAATTTACTTATCTTTGATGTACATATAATAAGTTGCTGAATAGTACTATGAATTCATGATTGATTATAATGAGCTTTTCATACCACCTATTTATTTTTATTTTTTTAATTTACATTTTTCATTTGTTTTGACAATTTCTTCCTTTCCATGATCTATAATTAAAAGTTTTGGGTTTTTATTTTATATATACATACACACACTTGCATGAAGGTAACTTGAACATTAATATTATCAAACTGAATGACTGAATGAGCGCTCTTACCAAATAAGTTAGTTTTTCTCTGGAATGCATATATATAACTGTGAGCATACTTACATCACACTTATCCACCTCATCATTTTTTACCATGTAAGCATTGCATTACTTTTTCTAGAAAAAAAATTATGAGGTGGATAAGTGTTCTATAATTATACCCACATTATATGTTTACCAGAAAAGAGAAAAAAAAAAAAAAAAAAACTCCTAAAGGTGGATAAGTGTTCTATAATCATATTTGACTCTTGTAAGTTTTGATGGGTTGTTGAAAGAAGATGCTTTATTCTAAAGGTGAGCGCTCTTTCCAAATAAACCATATTATAGCCCGTAGAATATAGCATCTTTTTTCAAGAAAGTTCTCATAATTTGATGGGTCACTAACTCACTACAATCCCAAATTCCCTTGAACAGAATATATGACAGTTTTATTTTATTTTATTTTATTTTTTTGTTTTTGGATATCGAGGATCCTGGACTTCATCCAGGCATCCATCAGTCTGTCCTCCCCAACTACTGACTCGTCGTGGCCTATATGTTGGATCGTGGAGTAAGACAGATAGGAAACCTCGGCCCACACCCCCGTCTACACAAAGATGCAAGTGGGTAAATCAAAACTCATCTTCGTCTGGGTAGGATTTGAACAACTGACCTGGTAGTTACCCATGCCCCAAGCTCGTTCTTCCACCAGCTGAGCTAGCACCCTGATGACTAGCCACAATGTAATTGTTAAGAGTAGAAGCAAGGACTTGGGATTTTTATCCCAAGCCTTGGACCACCAAAGCAACCACTTATGGTTAATATATGACAGTTTATTATAGGTAACTAATACTGTAAATAATGTAAAATATTCCGTTTGATTGATGAATATGATGTTGCGGAAATAAATGTATGGACATTGAAACGTTTAATTATAGTCTTCATATATATCATTGCTGACATAATTCAATCATTAGTACAACTAGCAAATAAGAGGTGAAATTTGTTGAGCTTGTCACTTTAAGATATAAAGTACCCAATAATTTAATGTCACAGTAAAAGCATTATGGAGTACAGAGACATTGTTGGACCTACAATTTTATTTGTGTCCATATATTAATTCATATCAAAACATGAAAAGAACCCTACATATATAGTGCTCCAATAATTAACTGGATCAAGATCCCCTACCCATCTTCTTTTTACTCACCTTTTAAATATCTGGTGACATGTTGCGGCCAAACAAATGAATGGCTGGGATTAATTTTTGTTATTTTTTTCTCACTCTCTCTAACAAACGACATCGTATATTTCCTAAGAATAGGAGGTTCCTTGATTCCAATTAAACAAAAAAATTAAGCCTCATCTAACCGTCGTAACCCATACCCCCCTACATCAATCGCGCCGTCGTGATGGGTTATTGTCTGACTTTAATGAGTATGTGAATAAATTAGTTGGGTTTAGAGATTTTTCTGTTTGGATTCCAAGTTTTGAGTTGTTCAGGTTGTTGTGATGTTGCCTGATTCGGCAAATGGGTGATACAGATTATGGTTGCCAGATTCGATGAAAATAGATGAAGAAAAACTGATTTTTGTCAAGTTTGGTGGTTGATGACAGTCTGAAGATAAGATTTCCAAATTAGTCTTTGTGTTTGAATCATTGTATAGTTCGGACAGCTAAGAATTTTATCAAATCTCTCTCACAAATTCACTCTCTCTCTCTCAATTCCTCTGTTATCTTGCTTTTCTGCTCTTTTCCCATGTTCTTCTTTACAAACTTTTCTCTCATTTCAGTTGAGCATTACAATTGTGTGAAGAACTCAGATGAAATAGAGAAGAAGAAAGGTGGCTCCACTTCAATTAAGAAACCTGATGAAATCACTAAATTTTTTCAATGACCTAAGAAGAGACAATTTTGATATAATCTTGATGGATCTCCCACTGATTTGATTTTTTTTTTAGAAAAAAATGATAGGTGGGTATGGAGCTCTACTCGGTTAATTTTTTTGTTAAATTGGATTGACAAGATTTCTAGACTCTTGTTGTTGTTTGGAGGTGATTCTCTCTTTTTTGACAACTTTGACATACAAATACAATGGAAAATGAGAAGAAAAAAAAAAAAATTCTGGAACGGAGCTTGATCTGAAAGACTGAAAAAAAAAAAAAACATTTTGAAACATACGGTGTCGTTTGTCAATTGGAGTGAGAAAAATAACAAAAATTAACCCCATCCATTCATTTGTTTGGCTACCATATGTCACTAGATATTTAAAAAGTGAGCAAAAATAAGATGGGTAGGGGATCTTGATCCTAATTAACGACCAAATTAACCATTTTTTTTTTTTTGAAAAGGCAAGTTTTATTAAGAAAGAGCAACAAACAGGGCAAGCAAGGCCCAACCACAACAACCAAAGGCAACAAACAGCCACAGGAAAAAAACAAAAAAAAACAAAAAAAAAACAAGCAAAAAGAAACAGCAGAACAGAAACAGCGACAGCCCCCTTCAAGACACCCAAGCCAACTGATCAAGACCATTCACAGCACCCTGTTTGGCAAGGAAGTCTGCAGCAGCATTACCACTCCTAGAGATATAACGAACAGCAACCCTCGGCTTGAGTCTAGACAAAATCTCCCTTATCTCCTGGATAGCCTACAGAAACCTCACATTCCCAACACCCACAACGACCGGCCAAATTAACCATGTAGCATCTTCAGGAATATTTGAATTTGACAGTAATTTTTATTTGCCAAATACGGGCTCATCATCATACATACATCGATATTAATGGTGAAAGGAAACTTGATTAATAAACTCCTTGAGTTGGTGTGTTTTCGAAGAGAAGGGATTTGATGTAGTCTTCGAGGATTGGAAGCCGTTGATTGTCATCGTAACCGTACATCAATGGAACCATTCTTGCAAGATTGAGACAGGCCCTTGTGAAAGTTGCTGAAAATGGATTTGGTGATAGGCATTGCTTGTTGAGGCTCTTCCATGCATTTGAAATCTTGTCGATAGCATGATTTCTTGCACATTCGGCTGTCGTCGTGTCCTGGTTTTCCATCATGTAGTAATGTATGTACGACCCATCTTTACCTTCCTGATTCTCATCCTGCATATATATGGTGACAGATTCAGGAATTGAGATTATCTACCGAGTTTATCTACATCAGGAAAAAAATCAGCAAAGCAGAGGATCTGAATCCCACATTCAGATGTTACTATCACTACTGTCGACAATAATTCTCTTCAGGGTTCACCAATAGTAAAAATGTGACTCAAACAGTACTTTTTTTTAAAAAAAAATCCAGAGAAAAAAACCTGAGATTTTATGAGAAGTTACCTTGGCACTTCCCAAGTCATCCCAGAGCCGAAGAATCGTAGCGGTGGAAGATATCAAGCCTGGATGGTTGTCAATAAGCTCCACATTTTCCTTGGTTATATTTTGGCCCAGAAGAAAGAAAATGTGCACAAGTCCCACATGTACACCTGAACTCACAATTCCATTTTCCAGGTACTCTTCAGCTTTTGGCAAGTGACCGGAATCAAACCATTTTGCTTCAACTAGAAATGCATTGCACAAACTTGCCCACTGAAGAAGAAAAAAAATTAAAATATCAGTTAGCGGTTTAAACTATTTTAATTTAAAATTTTAACTTAAATCCATGACTTTAATATTAGGGTTTATACCGCTTTTCGCAGTGAGTGTACGGGGTTATATCCATGCTTGTTATACACTTTAAAGCTGATTTCATCGGTGATATCGTTAAGAGCCTTGAAACATATCCTCAAGTACTCCGGTAGTTGATCAGCAGCCGAAAGATCCCATCTAGAGAATTGAATTCCAAATCAATTTGAGAGATCATTATACGGGAAGTACAAGATCGAAAAGAAAAGAGAGAAAAACAATGCATATATACCTAGTAATAGTTTCTGTAAAGAGAGTGAGTTCATCTACTGTGCCATAAACATCAAAAATGTCATCAATAATGTAGATGAGTGATATCGGTTTTGTGAGATCTACTCTTTGCTCGGACAAGTTTGGATCTGTGAGGCTTGCCATGGACCAAATGTACCATTTAATCGGTTGATCTCTTGCGAACTCTAACTTATTAGCTAAACCGAGATCTTTCCACCATCTAATATACATACATACATGACAAACGTGTTAGCTAGAATGAGAAAATCTTGACAAACATTTGAGAAAATTATATCGTGATCAAAATTATTACTTACTTGGATACTTGGACAATTTCCTTTTGATACAAGGACTGGACCATGTTGAAATCCATTATTGCTAGCTCTTGTAAAACATGTATCCATCCATTTTCACCTTGGTAATTGCTCAGGAATAATGTTTTGGCCATGAATCTTGGCAAGCTTTTGTGATGTGGATACACCAATGTATTCTCAACAACTTTAGCTTCACAATGATGATCAAGCTTATCATGTTTATTTTTTATCCATTCATTGAGAAGATTGGCACTGAAATTTCCAGCTTCATCAAGCACATTTTCTCCTTCTCCACTTAGCTTTGAAGCTTCATACAACCCCATCAAACCCGTGATGTCTTCACTCACATTAATCCGGTCATGAGACTTCCCTTCAAAATCTTCGTTTTTTCTAATGAACTCGTTAAACACATCTGTTGATTTCACACGCCCATTAGAAAATAAATTATGTCAATGAAACAACTTCAACAAAGATTTGGGGCCAAGAAAATAAATATATAATTATATACCACCTGCTGGTACATTATAGCCTTCTTGCCTCAGCAATCGAAAGCGAAGGGCAATCTCTTGAAGATTATGTTGATGATGATGAGTAGTACTACCATTAGTAATTATCATGTAGTGCCTTTGAAGAATTTGTTCAATCTCGCCTTGGAAATGGTAGTCGATGCCTAGACGTTGAACCGCATCTATCATTGCCAATCCTTCGAATGGATCTTCTCCTACTTCAATAAGTATTTGCTTGAACACCTTCAGTTTCCGTTCATGCTTAACGCGAACATCAACATCCTGTGACAAGATAAACTCAGTGGTAAATAATTAAGAATCATCTTAATATGTGTCATTAGACTACACGTTAATAGTAACTTTAAACAAAAAGAATATTCAACTTTAAAGGAAATTAAAACTTACAGTGAAAATGGAGAGTTCACTTGGATATGTGTTTTCTTTCAAAGGGTAAGAAACCACAACAACATTATCTTGAGTATTGCTTTCATTTTGCTCGTTAATTGTTGGAGATAGTTTCGTTGAAGTAACTGGAAAATGGGAGGATCGATCAGAAACTATGGAAGAGGAAGCCATATTGGAAATTAAATGTGTATAATTTGCCAAAATATCTTGAGAGAGATGAGCTAGAAGATGTGTTATCATATATTAAGAGTGGAGATACATAATAAGAATAAGTGACCGTGTTTAATTATAGTATAGACTTCAAGCAAGGCACCATGTGTTCCACGATTATTGGGGGGGGCGGCATAGAGGGAAGGGGGACCACACGGGGTATGACCCCTATTATGATATTATAATATGTCGGCATAATTTTGACATATTAGTATAAATTAATTAATAAATTTCTTTCCTATTTTATTGACTATGAAATTAGGAGATAAAGTCAATTTATTTTCCTTCCTAAATTTTAATTTCCAATGCAACAAAAAAAATATATTAAAAAAAATTCATTAAAATACTTATCTAATGTTGACACAATTTTTTACTATAAATAGTTTGTTTATTAGTAATTATTCAATTGGTCCTTTCATATTATCTTTATCACTCTTCAAGATTTTAGGTTGAGAATTGTAAATTAATAAAAAAATTATGTTTTTCACTTAAGCAATTTTATTCCAACTATTGTAACTAAATTGTTTTTATTCTCTATTTGAATAATTTCAGGTACTATATTACAAAATAATAAATATTTTAGATTATTAATATGATTTTGCTACATTTATTATATAGTTTGTTATTTAAACGTTTTCAACTGCAACTGCAACTACTTAGATGTCGTTTCCAGCTATACGTATTGTCAATATTAGGTTTCGTAACAAGATGGAAGATGAATTTCTTACAAACTCTTTGATCATATATATTGAATGGGAAATCGCATGGCAACTTAGTATATATTCGATTATAGACGATTTTATAAATTTAAAAGAGCATCGGGGTTCCATTTTAATTCATAAAGATGTGTCTATTTTATTTATTAATTTATTTGTTGTAAAATCATGGTTTCACCCCTTTTTTTTTGGTTTGTCGATAATATCTATTAATTCGAGACCATGTATTTTTTTGAAAGCTTTCGTTATTGGTAAGATTCGAGCCGCTGACTTAGGAGTTATTTGCTCAAGCTCCAAGCTCGTCCATCTACCCACTGAACTATGCCCCTATTTTTAGCATGTTTTTAGCGTGACATATAGTAATGCTACATGGTTTGTACAAGATTGTTATTCTTTCGTCCATATATTTACAAAATTATCTTTTGTTATTTTCTTAAAGGTCTTATCGTAGTTGGATGGAATGTTATAAATCATCCACTAGTTCTGTAACGTACCCCAGGAAAGTGACATGCACTATTTAATTCATTGACAAAAGTGTGTGTACATGAGAATTTTATTTTGTTGGAAAATTGCGCGCACATTACACGACTACACGAGTTATGCCGCAAAAATTAATATGTTATATTTATTTCCTAAATTTACGTGGACTAGCTTAATCAATCATTATTAATATCACGTGAATATCTGGACAATGTCAAATATTAGGGAGGATTTTATATAGGTCCATTTGACTTAGTGATATTTTGTTAGAGCATCTACAATGGTGCCACAACTATTTAAGACCCATTTATTGCCACATCATCAAAAATGGCTCTTGAATAGTAAAAAATGGGTCTTCTCATTTGGGTCCTATTTATTTGGGTCTCATTTTCCCACAATGGTGTTCAATTGAAAAAGTAAAAGTGGATCCACTTTTTTAACTTTTTTCCAAACAATCATTACTCTTCTTTAAAATATTATATATATATATATATATATTCAATAATTATTTAATAAATTATGATTAATTTAAAATAATTTTTTCACAACCGAATTACATCAACAATAAAAATAAATATTTAAAACAAAATATTGTATAAGATTAGACATGGCACCGGTTTCAATTCGGTTCAGTTCGGTTGGGTTCCGGTCCGGTTTCGGTTTCGATGGTTTGGTTTCGGTTTCGGTTTCGGTTTCGGATTTGATGGTTCGGTTCCGGTTCCGGTTTCCGTTTCGATTCCGGCTTCGGCTTCAAATTTCGATTTCGATTTCGGTTTCGTTTTCGGCTTCGGCTTCGGCTTCGGCTTCGGCTTCGGTTTCGGCTTCGGCTTCGGCTTCGATGGTTCGGTTTCGATTTCGATTTCGATTTCGATTTCGGTTTCGGTTTCGGTTTCGGTTTTGAAGGTTCGGTTTCGGTTCCAAACCTTAAAAAAATTAATGTTTTCATTTAAATTATTTTAATTTCATTGAACTAAAATTTTATAATTGAAATTAAATTTATTTATATTTTTTTCATTATATATATAATTATTGAAGTTAATAATAATATATTTAAATTTAAATAATTGAAATATATATATATATTAAATTTATTTATATTTTTTCATTATATATAATTATTAAAATTAATAGTTATATATTTTAATTTAAATTATATAAATAAATATATATATATATTTCGGGGCCCAACCCAATGATTGGGAAGTGTTGGGAACCCAACCCAATCATTAGGCAAGACCCAAATTGAGTTCCAAATGTGGAACCCAATTTGGGTCTACTTGGGTGGACCCCACATTTGGCTCTCTTTTTTTGGGTCTCATTTTGCACCATTGTGGAAGAATGTTATGGGTTCCAAAGTGGGTCTCATTTTGACACCATTGTGGATGCTCTTAATGGACCATTATGGTGTACCCAAATCCCATGATATCATGTCAATAGAGGCGTAGCTTAACTGGTAGATATACGAGTTTAAGGTTTGGACAAATAACTCACATGTTAGCGGTTCGAATCCTACCGATGACGAAAGCTTTCAAAAAAAATATATGATCTCGAATTAATAGATATTATCAACAACAACAACAACAACCAAAAAAAAAAAAAAATCCCGTGATATGATTTTGTATTAGTGTGACCCTATTGTACCCTCTTGTGTTTTTTGTTTTATGTTTTGGACCTGGTACCCAGAGAAATGGGTTGGCTGGAGGTAGAAGACGACCGGTGCGTGTGTCCCACGAGTCAGCTTCAGCATCTTTGGGGCGTGTATCCCACGCGCCCACAAGTCTTCTACTGTTCTACAGACGGGTTTGCTTCACGCCCATTGACTGTATTGACCGAATCTTGTTATTATAATTAATGTTATTATATGAATTAAAATTCATTTATTTATTGTTATCCATTTATTTGTTTGGATTATTTGTTTGTGTAAACCTTAACCGGTTCTAATTTTTAACTAATAAGATATTATTGAATGAAATATGTATTGTTAACTTTTTTTTACTGTGTTTGATTGAAGATAGCATTTGATTAATGTTCAAATAATTGTCGATAAATATCAGAAATATATCTTAATAATTTGTGGGATCTATCCTAATTATATACTGAAAATTTTCAATTGTAGAATTTTTCGTATAGGGAATTCTCGATTGCTGTCAATGGTAATTTAATAGCAACTGATGGTAATTCAATAGGTACTGATAGCAATCGAGAATTCCGTATAGAAAATCTTACACTAAAAAGTTACTAATTATATAAAAGATAATGTTCAAATTAATTAATGTTCGAGTTATTGTAATTTCACTCACTCTAAAATTGTTTTTAAAATAAAATTAATGGCCATCGTCTTTTCATCATTTTAATTCTTTTGAATTTTGAAGGACTATGTGTCTATGTGATAGGTATTCATTATTGTTGAATTTGCTCCTCCTATAGTCCCATATATAAAGGAAATCTCAGCATAAAAGGAATTTAAAAATATATATATATATATAACGAGACCAAAATATTAGAAAAAATATATATCTAAAAAAAAATTGTTTTTTTTTTTGAAAGAAAAAAAAAATCTCAAATGGGAGAAAGAGAATAAAATCTAGAAAATATTTATTTATTTTTGTTAACAATTGATTATTATCTTCAAGATTATTGCGGATAAAACCATGAGGATCAAGGTACGTGATTGGCTGAAAACTTTCAATAATTGTGCAATCATTTAAATATGAAGAAAATTATAAATATCTTACAATAATTCATCTCATAGTCATAGATAGTCTCCAATAATTATAATAATAATACACTAATTCTAGTCAACCTAAGTCTAAAAACCAACCCAAATGATGTGACACAGGGGCAGACCCAGAAAATATTTGTTACCCGGGCTAAATTTATATATGTGTAAGGACATAAATAGATTCTTCTTTTGACGTAAATGATTCTATACATATGAAAATTTACTTTTAAAGACTAGTTTGAATTGTTTAATATAACAATTATAAAGAAATAAAGTGAATACGAAATGCTTAATCTAACAATTAGAAAGAATTCAAGTGAATATGGAATGTATAATCAAACAATTGAAACAAAATCAGGGAAATATTTTATATAAAACATGCATAAAATTACATATTTATAAAGACTACTTAACACGTGCAATGTTTTTATATTGAGTTAGAGTAGGTAATTGATTGAATTTGGTTTTTATTATTGGTAAATTATTAAGCATTCAGCACACTAAAACCTATAAATTATAAGTAATCTAAGGTTAAAGTTCTATAAATCACAACCCAAACAAATGAACAAATATCACATGCCGAATACAAAAAATTAAAAATAAAGTATTAAAATAACATTGATTAAAAGTGGAGTATGAAAATAACATTGGATGAAAATAAAATAAAATGTAATGAATAATGCTATATTGGTTGAAATTAAATGTAATTTACTAATAATAAAAAGGTTAAGGGGAATTGTGCAATTATAGTTTTTTTTTTTTTTTCCCTAGAAGGCTGCCCGGGCTGTAGCCCGGGTCAGCCCTCTCAAGGGTACGCCCTTGATGTGACAAGTGATTTGTCCTTACCATATCATTCACCACATCACCCCATGATTTGTGTGGTGATCACAACTCATTTGACACATCATTTAGGTTGAATTTTGGGTTAATTTTTTGGATTGTATAGTAGTAGTAATAGTACTACTACTACTACTACTACTACTACTAATAATAATAATAATAATAATAATAATAATAATAATAATAATTCTCTAGTCTAGTTTTTATTATTAAATGATTATTTTCATTTTCAAATTTTAATAACCAAGGGCAATTAGTTCTTTTTATTAGTTCAATTTAAGGGCATAAGAGGTATAATTAGATAAATGCATACTTGCTCTCTAACTGTATTTATGTCAAACTTGAGGGGAGGTGAGTGTATTTATCCCATATGTTAAAATAAAAAGTTAATAAGCACGTACAAACAAACAATTCAAGGACCTCATAAAAATACGGTTTTTTATTTTTTTTATTTTTATTAAGAACAATTATAAATAATTTGGGGTTTGAGGGGGAGATACGACTTAAACTCACAATCTCATGGAGCAAGTATAAATGGCATATCATTGGAGCAACACATTGTATGTGTGTTATCTTGTATCCCTTTATTAACAATCCCATAAATTTTTACCACCACATGTAGTTTGATGGTAAAAGAAATTCATTCGATATGATAATATATGAATTTCGAGTCGTCATACCGTAGATGGTAAATAATATATATATATATATATAAACAAATCCCATGCATAAATTTTCAAATTTTGCCTTAGATTGGCAAATTAAACCATCCATATGTTCCATTGACTAACGATTCCACGTAGAGAATTCTACTTTTTTTAAAATAAAATAAATAACATGAAGAAAGTGTGTAAACCGTGCACGAAACCCTATCTAAGTCATAGTCAAATTTTGAAAGACAAAGTGTAGAATATAAACCTTAAAAATAAATTAAGGTTCTATGTGGGTTGGTGGTCAATTTAATGTGAAATCATTGATGATAACTATTAACTAGAAAAATGAAAGCCACACATTGACAACATGTACTGTATTTTGCCGAACATATATGTCTTGAAACATGTGTAGAAGAAAACACGACTCATTTGTCTTAATAGATCAAGAACATGAATAACGTTAACGTTACTCACTCATTTGTCTTAATAGATTGATGTGATATGCCAGTAGACGATCACAATCGGAGAGAGGAGAAAACGATCTCCTCCGATCCGGTAGAGATCCATATTTCCTCCACTCATGGAGGAGATCACAAATCTTCTCCATGGTGGGAATCTCGACCTACCCACTTCACCACACGACCGCTGCGAGTGGAGTTCTTTACTTTTTTTTATTCTATTTTATTTTTAATTAATTTATCTATCTTTAAATAATATTTTAGTTATTATTTTAAAAATAAAAATTAAATAACTAGTTTAAGGGTAGCTTGGTCGTTTCTTGGTTCACGGTTACTCAGACATAAATTCTAATGGTAGTCAACGAATTACATGGAATGTTTGTGCAATTGTAACAAAAGTTGTTGTTTTTTTTTTTTTTTTTTGATTGAAATAAACAACTGGGTTACAACACCTGGAATACAGATCCAGGACAGGATTACATAAAACATGTTTACAACGGTAGCTGGGACCCATCAACTATCGACATCGAAGCGCAGCCCAGACAAGATCTCCCACGGCGGGGAGAGAAACCCCCACACAAAGGTGAGACAAACCCCACGAGGGGGACAACTACCCTCACTAAGAGGGACAAACACCCTCACTAAGAGGGACAACCGGTCACACACTAGGTGGACCAAAGAAAAAAAACTCCAACTCAAGCAAGCCTTGGCACTCTGGTGGAGGAGGGCTCCAAAGGAGCGGCCAACCACCCTGGCTAGCAAGGCTAGTAGCCAATCTCGGATTGCAGAGGGAGGCTACAATTACAGAAACAAAAAATAAACCCAAAAAATGAAGCGAAAATAAAACCAATCGGAGGAAGAGGGGCCTTGGCTGCCGGAAAATGTCCAAGACCAGATCGAACATTTTATTATGATATTAAATTATTAGTATAAATTAATTAATAAATTTCTTTCCTATTTTATTGACTATGAAATTAGGAGATAAAGTCAATTTATTTTCCTTCCTTAATTTTAATTTCCAATGCAACAAAAAAAAATATATTAAAAAAAATTCATTAAAATACTTATCTAATGTTGACACAATTTTTTACTATAAATAGTTTGTTTATTAGTAATTATTCAATTGGACCTTTCATATTATCTTTATCACTCTTCAAGATTTTAGGTTGAGAATTGTAAATTAATAAAAAAATTATGTTTTTCACTTAAGCAATTTTATTCCAACTATTGTAACTAAATTGTTTTTATTCTCTATTTGAATAATTTCAGGTACTATATTACAAAATAATAAATATTTTAGATTATTAATATGATTTTGCTACATTTATTATATAGTTTGTTATTTAAACGTTTTCAACTGCAACTACTTAGATGTCGTTTCCAGCTATACGTATTGTCAATATTAGGTTTCGTAACAAGATGGAAGATGAATTTCTTACAAACTCTTTGATCATATATATTGAATGGGAAATCACATGGCAACTTAGTATATATTCGATTATAGACGATTTTATAAATTTAAAAGATCATCGGGTTCCATTTTAATTCATAAAGATGTGTCTATTTTATTTATTAATTTATTTGTTGTAAAATCCTGGTTTCATCCCTATTTTTATTTATTTATAATATCTATTAATTTGGGACCATGTATTTTTTTGAAAGTTTTTTTTTTTAAATTTTTGATAATATCTTTTAATTCGGGACCAAATATTTTTTTGAAAGCTTTCGTCATTGGTAAGATTCGAGCTGCTGACTTAGGAGTTATTTGTCTAAGCCCCAAACTCGTCCATCTACCAGCTGAACTATATCTATTAATTTGGGACCATGTATTTTTTTGAAACATTTTTTTTTTTTTTTTTTTGTTGATAATATCTATTAATTCGGGATCATGTATTTTTTTGAAAGCTTTCGTCATTGGTAAGATTCTAACTGCTGACTTAGGAGTTATTTGCCTAAGCCCCAAGCTCGTCCATCAACCAGCTGAACTATATCCCTATTTTTAGCATGTTTTTAGCGTGACATATTGTAATGCTACATGGTTTGTACAAGATTGTTATTCTTTCGTCTATATATTTACAAAACATATCTTTTGTTATTTTCTTAAAGGTCTTATCGTAGTTTGGTGGAATGTTATACATCATCCACATGTTCTGTACCGTACCCCAGGAAAGTCACATGCTCTATTTAATTCATTGACAAAACTGTGTGTACATGAGAATTTTATTTTGTTGGAAAATTGCGCGCACATTACACGACTATACGAGTTTTGCCGCAAAAATTAATATGTTATATTTATTTCCTACATTTATGTGGACTAGCTTAATCAATCATTATTAATATCACATGGATGTCTGGACAATGGTTAATGTCAAATATTATGGACACATGGTCTCTTGCTATAGTGGTGGGCCTTCCTTTGGGAACCCCCCACTACCAAGGTTCAAGACCTAGTGTGTGCATAGAATTATGTAAATTTTCCTTGGCCCATTTAAAAACATGGGTGTTGTCCCACTTTGTGTGGGTGGTTGTCCCTCCTTCGTGTGGGTTCTCTCTCCCCGTCCATGGAAGCTTCAGTCTAGGCTGTGCTTGGAAGTCGATTCTTGATGGGTCTCAGTTTTTGTTGTAATCATGTAATCATGTTATCATGTTATCATGGTCTGGATTTGTATTCCTGTTGTTGTATTCCAATCAAAAAAATGTCAGATATTATGTAGGATTTTGTATAGGTCCATTTGACTTGTGATATTTTGTTACCATTATGGTGTACCCAAATCCCATAATATCATGTCAATAGAGGCGTAGCTTAGCTCATAGATATACGAGTTTAAGGCTTGGTTAAATGACTCACAGGTTAGCGGTTCGAATCCTACCGATGACGAGAGCTTTAAAAAAAATATCTGATCCCGAATTAATAGATATTATCAACAACAACAACAAAAATCCCGTGATATGATTTTGTATTAGTGTGACACTATTGTACCCTCTTGTGTTTTATGTTTTATGTTTTGGACCCGATACCCAGAGAAATGGGTTGGCTGGAGGTAGAAGACGACTGGCGCGTGTGTCCCACGAGTCAGCTTCAGCATCTTTGGAGCGTGTATCCCACGCGCCCTTAAGTCTTCTACTGTTCTACAGGCGGGTTTGCTTCACGCCCATTGACCGTATTGACCGAATCTTGTTATTATAATTAATGTTATTATATGAATTAAAATTCATTTATTTATTGTTATCCATTTATTTGTTTGGATTATTTGTTTGTGTAAACCTTAACCGGTTCTAATTTTTAACTAATAAGATATTATTGAATGAAATATGTATTGTTAACTTTTTTTTACTGTGTCTGATTGAAGATAGCATTTGATTAATGTTCAAATAATTGTCGATAAATATCAGAAATATGTCTTAATAATTTGTGGTATCTATCCTAATTATATAATGAAAATTTTCAATCGTAGAATTTTTCATATAGGGAATTCTCGATTGTTGTCAATGATAATTCAATAGCTACCGGTGGTAATTCAATAGATACCGATAGCAATCGAGAATTCTGTATGAAAAATCATACACAAGAAAGTTACAAATTATATAAAAGATAATGTTCAAATTAATTAATGTTCGAGTTATTGTAATTTCACTCACTCCAAAATTGTTTTTAAAATAAAATTGATGGCCATCGTCTTTTCATCATTTTAATTCTTTTGAATTTTGAAGGACTATGTGTCTATGTGATAGGTATTCATTATTGTTGAATTTGCTCCTCCTATAGTCCCATATATAAAGGAAATCTCAGCATAAAAGGAATTTAAAAATATATATATATATATATAACGAGACCAAAATATTAGAAAAAATATATATCTAAAAAAAAATTGTTTTTTTTTTTTTTTGAAAGAAAAAAAAAATCTCAAATGGGAGAAAGAGAATAAAATCTAGAAAATATTTATTTATTTTTGTTAACAATTGATTATTATCTTCAAGATTATTGCGGATAAAACCATGAGGATCAAGGTACGTGATTGGCTGAAAACTTTCAATAATTGTGCAATCATTTAAATATGAAGAAAATTATAAATATCTTACAATAATTCATCTCATAGACAGTCTCCAATAATTATAATAATAATACACTAATTCTAGTCAACCCAAGTCTAAAAACCAACCCAAATGATGTGGCAAGTGATTTGTCCTTACCATATCATTCACCACATCACCCCATGATTTGTGTGGTGATCACAACTCATTTGACACATCATTTGCGTTGAATTTTGGGTTAATTTTTTGGATTGTAAAGTAGTAGTAATAGTACTACTACTACTACTACTACTACTACTACTAATAATAATAATTCTCTAGTCTAGTTTTTATTATTAAATGATTATCTTCATTTTCAAATTTTAATAACCAAGGGCAATTAGTTCTTTTTATTAGTTCAATTTAAGGGCATAAGAGGTATAATTAGATAAATGCATACTTGCTCTCTAACTGTATTTATGTCAAACTTGAGGGGAGGTGAGTGTATTTATCCCATATGTTAAAATAAAAAGTTAATAAGCACGTACAAACAAACAATTCAAGGACCTCATAAAAATATGGTTTTTTATTTTTTATTTTTTTATTAAGAACAATTATAAATAATTTGGGGTTTGAGGGGGAGATACGACTTAAACTCACAATCTCATGGAGCAAGTATAAATGGCATATCATTGGAGCAACACATTGTATGTGTGTTATCTTGTATCCCTTTATTAACAATCCCATAAATTTTTACCACCACATGTAGTTTGATGGTAAAAGAAATTCATTCGATACGATAATATATGAATTTCGAGTCGTCATACCGTAGATGGTAAATAATATATATATATATAAACAAATCCCATGCATAAATTTTCAAATTTTGCCTTAGATTGGCAAATTAAACCATCCATATGTTCCATTGACTAACGATTCCACGTACGAAATTCTACTTTTTTAAAAAATAAAATAAATAACATGAAGAAAGTGTGTAAACCGTGCACGAAACCCTATCTAAGTCATAGTCAAATTTTGAAAGACAAAGTGTAGAATATAAACCTTAAAAATAAATTAAGGTTCTATGTGGGTTGGTGGTCAATTTAATGTGAAATCATTGATGATAACTATTAACTAGAAAAATGAAAGCCACACATTTACAACATGTACTTTATTTTGCCAAACACATATGTCTTGAAACATGTGTAGAAGAAAACACGACTTATTTGTCTTAATAGATCAAGAACATGAATAACGTTAACGTTACTCACTCATTTGTCTTAATAGATTGATGTGATATGCCAGTAGACGATCACAATTGGAGTGAGGAGAAAACGATCTCCTCCGATCCGGTAAAGATCCATATTTCCTCCACTCATGGAGGAGATCACAAATCTTCTCCATGGTGGGAATCTCGACCGCTGCGAGTGGAGTTCTTTACTTTTTTTTTATTCTATTTTATTTTTAATTTATTTTAAAAATAAAAATTAAATAACTAGTTTAAGGGTAGCTTGGTCGTTTCTTGGTTCACGGTTACTCAGACGTAAATTCTAATGGTAGTCAACGAATTACATGGAATGTTTGTGCAATTGTAACAAAAGTTGTTTTTTTTTTTTTTTTTTTTGGATTGAAATAAACAACTGGGTTACAACACTTGGAATACAGATCCAGGACAGGATTACATAAAACATGTTTACAACGGTAGCTGGGACCCATCAACTATCGACATCGAAGCGCAGTCCAGACAAGATCTCCCACGGCAGGGAGAGAAACCCCCACACAAAGGTGAGACAAACCCCATGAGGGGGACAACTACCCTCACTAAGAGGGACAAACACCCTCACTAAGAGGGACAACCGGTCACACACTAGGTGGACCAAAGAAAAAAAACTCCAACTCAGGCAAGCCTTGGCACTCTGGTGGAGGAGGGCTCCAAAGGAGCGGCCAACCACCCTGGCTAGCAAGGCTAGTGGCCAATCTCGGATTGCAGAGGGAGGCTACAATTACAGAAACAAAAAATAAACCCAAAAAATGAAGCGAAAATAAAACCAATCGGAGGAAGGGGAGCCTTGGCTGCCGGAAAATGTCCAAGACCAGATCGGACGGCGTCGAAGGTCCGGCTGGATCATGACTGGCCGGCTTGTAATGGAATGCCCCAAACCGGAGGGCTACCGGAGGCAGCTGGAAAATGACCTAACGACGGCGGAGAGGTCGTCCGACGGGTGCCATCCCCGGCACTGCAACCAAAGGAGGATCCCTAGCTGGATCGAGAAGAAAACGGTCGAAAAAAGAAGAAACCCACCAGCAAGCCGCTGAGAAGAAAGAGAAAACCATTGCGGATCTTGCCGAAGAGCGTCTGTCGTCGCCGACTAGTCCACCTGAAAGATCGGCTTCGCCGCCGACACCCCCTAGCACAGCAGGGTGTCGGCGGCAGACGGGATGAAATGTGTTTAGGGTTAAGAAGGGAAAGAGAGAGGTCAGAGAAAAAAGTTTGTTACGTGTAAAATAGCCTACACTCGGGGGAGTTTGTACAATAGGTTACAACTTGACAGAGAAACCTTATTATTGTTTGTACGAGGAGCTTAGAATTGGGCCACCTCAATACTTGTCTAAAAAACCCTAAAAAAAACCTAAAATAAATAAATAAATAGTTTAAAATTTATTATTATTATTATTTTTAAATGGTAAATTTATTCAAAGGGGAAACAATCCCAAAGATGTACAAAAATAACCAGAAGAGGACCCGAAGGCCAAACAGTCCAATAGCCACAAAACAGAAGCACACAGCAGGCTAAAACAAAAACAAAAAACAAATAGTTTGGATATTTAAAGCTTTTCTTGTCCCTATTAATGGATATCCTTAAAAAAAATTAATGTTTTTAATTTTTTCATTTATTTTTTAAAACTATTTATTTATTTAATTTTTTTAAAACTATTTATTTATTTAATTTTTAAAAAACTATTTATTTATTTATTTTTTTAAAACTATTTATTTATTTAATGAATCATATCTTTTATTTAAATTTTTTATTTTATTAAAGTTGATAAATTTTTTGGTTAAAAGGTAAAAAAATAAAGTATAAAATAATATAACTAGGGGCATTTTAGGTATTTCCAAAGTCAAATTTAATTCTTGGGGGTGTTAGTGTATAATACCAAACTTTTCCAACTAAGTGTACCTTACTCAAACCTCAAGGGGTGCGGTGCAATTTGCCCTTATAAAATAAAGAAAATTCGAAATATTAAATATGAATAAAAAGTACAGAACACCAACCCAAAGAAAACTAAGTACCAAAATCAATCTACATGTTGCATGTATATCCAATCAAAACACAAAATGGAAAAAAGAATTGTATTGAACCAATATATTTTTTGATACTTGTTTGGTTATCAAGAAAGTTTTGTGGCAAAAGCGAAGTTGTGGTAAAATACTCAAACAAAGGGACAATTTGGTATTGATGTAATTGCTATTATAATCACTGTTGGAATAATTAGTTGTGTTAATTGTACTTTTAAAACTACTGTAGAGCTTAAAAAAATATATACATATATTTAGTAATTTTATTTTAAAAGTGCTGAAATTAGTTATAATGACTAAAATAGACATGATTTTAGAACCCTACTTCATTTTTTTGATTATATATATATATATTAAATCAATATTTAAGTAGGATATTTAAATTAGAAAAAAAATTCCATAACAACAATAAAAATATTTTTACAAGATTTTATAAATCAAATCAATATTTAAGTTGAATATTTAATTTTAAGATGAAATAAGGTATACAAATGTTTTTAACTTGATTTCATAAGGATAATAATTATATTTTAAAAGATTCATTAAATACTGAAATAGATTATTCCATAATTACTTTCAAAAAGTAACCCCCACCTATTTCTCAAAATCACCATCAAAACTTGTCAGACTATCTATAAAATAGTTTTGGCTTATTTGAATTGTGTTTCACATTTTCAATGAAGTCAAAACTAGTTCTATTAATATATATTTTTTTCTCTGTTTTATGTTGAAATTTTGCTGGAACTTTGGTTCTTGTCAAGAGTAGTGAAGAATTTTCATATCATCAATTGTTGCAATATTCTGGTTTTGATTTTGACATATAATGATATAAGACTTTCTTTCCTCATTGACAAAATCTTTAAAAGTGTCGAGATAATAACATCTTGTTCCTTCGATGCAGGAATATCAAATATTTTTGGGTTAATTGCATAACATACCTGATGTTTTACAATACCGCAGTAATATTGTACTCTTATGTTTATTATACATATATACCCTTAACTAACATTTAACTAGTTAAAAAATAACAGTCGATCATCATTATAGTTGAAAATGACCAGATTGCCCTTCTATTTAATCTTTTATTCATTATTTAATTATTTTTCTTCATATAAATGTTTAGACCAATAAGTAACCATAAAAATAATAAAATCTTTTCAAAAAAATAAAAATAAAATACTAAAAAATATAACAATAAAAAATTTTAAAAACTGAATAACTTTTTTAAGAAAAAAAAAAGCACCAAGTGAAAAATATTTAAACAAAAAAAAATCAGAAATAACACCAAAAATTAATGAAGAAACCGAAATCAGAAAATTAAGAATAATATTTCAAAATAAAAAAATAAAAAAATAAAAAATAACATAATGAAAAAAGGAAAAAGGAAATCACTTAAGAACAACAAAAACTCTCCTATTTCACTCCCTTCAAAATCTCAAAATCGTATCATCACACTCTTCTTCTTCTCTACCATCATCTTCTTCTTCTTCTTTTCCATCACCATCTTGTAATATCAAGCCATCATCACCATCTTCCAAAATCAATCAATAAAAAAAGATAAAAATGAAAAAACAAATTAATGAAGATCCAGGTGGTGGGTCCTTTGAGAAATAGAGACAATGTGTGGGTGATGATTATTGAAGTAAAGGAGATTTGGAAGAAAACAATGACAGCTGATTTTGGTGATCTTCATGGAGATCACCTGATATCCCATTAATTTTATTTTATTTTTCAATTGTTTGTTGTTATTTTTATTTTTATTTTTTGAAGTATCAATTTTTTTTGTTATTTTAGTATTTATTTTTAAGTAAGTTTTTATTATCTATAATAATTTTTTCTTTATTTGTTGTGAATTTACCCTTTTACCCTTTTACTCATAACTCTACCGTTAAATTTAACATGGACAAACCAGTCAATGGTTAGTCAAGAGTATGTATGTGTAATAAATGTAAAAGTACAATATTATTGTGATATTATGTAATATTAGGGTATGTTATTGCAATTAACCTTTTTTTTTTATAATAATTTTATCTCTGGAATTAGCAATTTCGTGTGGACTCGAATTTTTATCATTACAAATCACTAAAAGACATATCACCCCTCGCTAGAATATTGGATACTAGTGTCCACACCCGAGGTTGTGTAGAGAACAACTGGGTTTTATGAAATTTCAAGTTCAAGTAGAGACGGAAACCCAGACCAACTTAATATGGTTGCCATCGCTAGTAGACTTGGGCAATATAATATAGGCTACAAGAACTAAGCTTGGGCTGTTTTGCGTTCTTACCCTTTTTTTTTTTTTTGACTAATTGCACAAACCTCCCCTGATTTTAGGTCTAATTGCAGTTAGATGGGCCTTTTACTCAAAATTACACAAACCTCCCATTTCATAAGTTGACTTCCGTTAAACTTAACCATTGACCAAACTTTTAGAGTTAAATGACTTGAATGCCCCCATTTATATTATTTTATTACCTAAAATAAATAATTAAACAAATATTATCTAATATATAATAAAATTAAAAAATTTTAATAAAAATGATGAGGATAATGTTGTTATTTTTTTTCAATATTTATCACCTATTTTTCATAAAAAATCATTCATGGAACTTTTTTCTTTTTTAATGGGTGATGAATCTCGGAAAAAAAATAATACGTGCAACTGTGAAATATTTTTTTTCTTTTGTTTAAAATGGGTGTTGAACCTAGAAAAAAATAATACATATAAAATAAAATAAAATAAAAAACCTCGGATGATGATGATTTTCTCTTTAGTTGAAAATGGGTGGTGATAGATGTCGACAAAAAAGAAAAGTTCGCCATTTTTTTTCTCCTCTAAAAAATGGGTGATAAATATAAAAAAAAAAAATAACAACATTATCCTTATCTTTTTTTTTTTCTAATTTTTTAATTTTTATTATATATTAGATAATATTTCTTTAATTATTTATTTTAGGTAATAATACAAATGAGGACATTCAAGTCATTTAACCCTAAAAGTTTGGTCAATGGTTAAGTTTAACGGAAGTCAACTTATGGTAGGGGAAGTTTGTGTAATTTCAAGTAAGAGATCCATCTAGCTATAATTAGACCTAAACTCAAGGGAGGTTTGTGCAATTAATCCTTTTTTTTTTTTTTTGTGAAATATTCTAATCTTACTTTTTTAATCATGTAATTTTTCAATTGTACCTTGCATTGCATGGAAGCAAACAAAAGTCATTTTGATTCCATTTTTAGTTTTATCTTTCAAAATTCATTATTGTACGGATGACAATAATTCAATTCCTAATTGTCTTATCATTTTCACAACACAGTGTCAATTTCATAACTATTTTTTTTTCTTAAACATTTTTAATTAATTTTAGATTTACTTTTTTGTTTAAAAATTGCCAATAATTCTAGGTCCGAGAGAGGGAGATATGACTTAAACTCACAATCCAATGATGTAGGTGTAATAAGGGGACATACTACTAGATCAATGACATAAACAATCTCATCATTAATGATTGCCTTATTAAAAAATAAAATAAAACATTATATATATTTAGGGTTTTTAAAGAGGGAGAGAACTTGAACCCACAACTTAATGATATAAGTATAAGGAGTATACCACTACCACCTGACAAACCTCATTTCGTCTTAATGAGTGGCTTTAGTACTTCTAGGTCAGCAACATAATTTTAACATGTTAGCATGTATCCCTTTATTAACAATCCTATAAATTTTTATCATCGTTAAATACGGTACCACATATGATATATATATACACAGTCTTTCTATTGTCAATTCGTCCTGATAATAAATATATTAGGATGAAGAATGTGAACCACATATTATGGAGAAGTTTTGACAAGTGTATACACTTTGAGTCAAAGTATGTAAATCTAGTGATCCACATTCTTCGTCCTGATATATTTATTGTCAGGACGAACTAATAATAGAATATATATATATATAATCCCATTACTAACCTAAAAGTGTGTAAACCATGGACGAAACCCTAGCTAATTAAGTCAAACTCAAGTTTTAAAAGACAAGGTGTTACTATATAAGTCATGTTCAATGAGGGGTTGGTTGTCAATTTCAATTCATGTGAAATTATTGATGATAACTTGAAAAATGAATGCCACACATTGAAAACATGTATGTCTTGAAACATGAGTGGATATTATATATTTTTGAAAGATATGAAGCAAACACGACTCATTCACATGAGTGGATATGAAGCAAACATGTGTTTTTTCACAAAGTGATAATTTTTGTTATAATTGCACTAAAGAGCTTTGGAATAATATAATTGTACAGAATTGCACTGTCCTTTTCACAATATAGTGTATCAATTAGATAACTAATTATTTAAAGATTTTGTTGTTTTACAGAGAGAAATGCAATCCAATGCCTTGAGATTTTTAACATAAAGCCACAAATAATGTAAGTTCTGTGTTAAACACTACTTAAACCTGAGTTTTTCCATAAATACACAAATAATGTAAGTGTTGTGTTAATGACACAAAACTACCTTCCACCGTATTTGGGTTAAGTTGTCTTTTATCCAACCAAAACATGACAAGTTACACAAAAATTCAAAAAATGATTTGAAATAACTATTTTTGAAAAATAAAAAACAAAGATATAAGAGTTTGTTTATAAAGTCTTTTATCAAATGACTGTCACAAACAATGCTTACATGCTCCATTTTGTAACTGTGTTTATTATTATTATTATTATTTTTGCTTTTCATTGTTTTCAAATAATTTTAGTAGAAAATTATACATTTAATCGAATTTTATAGTTCTTATTGGACAGAAGTCAAGGAACTTAAGCTGTGCAACTTCTCGATCAGTTTTTAGTATCAAATATAATATTGACCTTGGGATACAAAAGGCATGTGATTGAGAAAATTAAGTGATGATATATCATTGCTGCAAAGCAAATAAACTTACAAGAACTCCATAATAGTATATTAAATTTTTTGAAATGAAATCTATAATAAAATAACATAAATCATAGAATCATTTGATCAAACTCTTGATATTAATATAAACAACATGTATATAGAGAATGATGACCTCAAGAGTTAATCTCTTCTAAAAATGGAGCTAATCTTCTGTTTTGGGAGGAGATCTCTCTCCTCCATCGGAGGGGAAGAGTTTTTTTTTTTTTTTTTTTTTTTTTTTTTTTTTTGAATAAATTATTTATTATTATAATAATTGATTAAAATAAATAAATTAGCGGCAATATATATGAACATTACACATTTACGTGAATTCTATACCGAATATGAAACCAATTTCTTTAATTTTAGGGAGACTGGGGTTATAGCACGAAATCTTTTAAAATAAATATAAATAACAACAAATATAAAGTCAAAATGTAAAAAGTAGAATTATATTTTATAAAAAATGTTGCCCCTCCAGGCCTCCAAGTGGTTTCGGCACGACTACTCGGTCCACCACTATTTTCAACCTGGTCAAAGTTTCCTTCGCATTATTGACACAAAACTGGTATTCTTTGTGTATTTATGTAAAACCTCGAGGGATTGGATTGCAATTTGCCCTGTTTTTTATTATCTTACCCTTTTTGCCAGAACCAGAAAGCATTATTGTACGGACAGGCAATAATTTAATACTTCGTAAAAAAAGGTGTCATGTCATTTTCACAACAAGTACATTGTATCAATTTGATAACTAATTATGTTTTGAGAGGCTAATTAATTAGTCTTCTTTTATTTATAGATATTAAACCATAATAATATATAACACTTCATTCATATTTTATCAAGGTTCATATATATTAACTTGGATTTAACACATTTTTCTTCAAAGATTGGATAATACAATCCTATTAGACTGGAGAAACCCCTTCCCAACAGTGGGAATGTATTATTAACCATCCTGATAATGGTTGATCTTGCCTAGTTCTAGCAGACCCCTAACCGTATTGGTGTATTAAGTTCCTACTTAATACACTCCTGGAAGATATGTACTTTCATGGAGAAGGGACTTAATATATTGCTCGAGGATCGGAAGCCGTTGGTTGTCATCATAACCATACATCAAAGGAACCATTCTAGCAAGATTCAGAGAAGCTCTAGTAAAAGATGTCGAAAATGGATTCGGGGAGAGGCATTCCTTGTTAAGTCCCTTCCAGGCATCCGAAATCTTACCGACAGCATGTTTTCTTGCATCTTCAGCTGTGGAGTCTTGGTGTTCCTTCATGTAGTAGTATATGTATGATCCATCTTTACCTTCCTGATTCTCATCCTGCAATGAATTTAACTTTATTTAGAATGTTTTTTTTTTTTTTTTTGAACAATAGAATGCATTTATAAGTAACCATCCTTGTAACTAACTATAACTATACAAAATCCGTATAATAACACGACTCAAAAAATATATATATAAGTGGTCGTGAGTAATTCACATCATCACATGTCTTTGCAATTCAATAAAGACACATACGTCTTCCTTAATGTTAATTACCTTAGCATTGCCCAAGTAATATATGTGTTTTTATTGAATAGAGTGACACATGAAATGATGAAAACAACTGCAAACGTGTATCTATCATTTTTTATTTTTTTTAAGATTTCACTATTATATAAATTGGGGATTTTTTGAGAATAGGAGAGGACTTGAATCCACAACCTCGTTGTGTATCTATCATTTTTAGAACTTGAAAGAAGTGGAAAAGGGTTCGGTGACGTGTGAAAATTATAATACAATAACGCGTATCATCATTTTTAAACAGTGAAAGTAGAGAACGGGGTTGAAACTTGAGAGAAGCCTAATAATTCTACCAATAAAGATATAAGTGGTCGTGATTTTCACATGTCACTTTCGTAATTCGATAAAGAAACATGTAGGGACTTCATTGATGTTACCTTGGCACTGCCTAGGTCATCCCAGAGCCGAAGAATTGTTGCGGTGGAAGATATTAAGCCTGGGTTGTTGTCAATAAGGTCCACATTTTTGCTTGTTATATTCTGACCCAGTAGAAAGAAGATATGAATTAATACTACATGTACCCCTGAACTCACAATCCCATTTTTCAAGTACTCTTCAGCCTTTGGCAAGTGACCTGAATCAAACCATTTTGCTTCAACTAAAAATGCATTGCACAAACTAGCCCACTGCAGCAAACAAAAACAAATCTTGAAACTGTTAATTAGTTGATGAAACTCTCTATGGTTGATTATTATTTTCTACAATGGTTTATATATAATATACGTACCGCTCTTCGTAGGGAGTGTACTGGGTTATATCCATGCTCCTCGAACACTTTGTAGCTGATTTCATTAGTGATATCATCAAGAGCTTTGAAACATATTCTCAGGTAATCCGGCAGTTTTTCACTAGCAGCATGATCCCATCTACAACCATTGAAATTTACTTCAATTTTGAAGATTATTTGAGAAAAAAATTTAAAAAATTTGCTAGCTAGGTTCATGATCATAAATACTTTGTCGATGCATATATGCATACCTAGTAATAGTTTCTGTAAAGAGAGTGAGTTCATCGAGTGTCCCATAAACATCAAAAATGTCATCCATAATGTAGATGAGTGATATCGGTTTTGTGACTTCAATTCTTTGCTCTGACAAGCTTGGATCTGTAAGGCAAGCCATGGACCAAATGTACCATTTAACTGGTTGGTCTCTTGCAAATCCCAACTTCTTAGCCAAACCAAGATCTTTCCACCATCTAGTACATACAAATGACAAAAACCATGTTAGAGTGACAAAAAATCTTGACAATTTGTGGACATATATAACCAGCGGCCCTTCTCTGGGGATCAGGTCTGTCCTGGAAAAAAAAAATCAGGACTGAATTAAGTTAGATAACGTTGTGGAATCAATTCCACACTTTCATAACGTTATGTAACTTTAGTCCTGAATTATTATTATTTTTCAGGAACGGCCTGATTAGAGAATTATTATATAACTAGTCTTGATGTAAAATATTTATCAAAACTTACTTGGATACTTGAACGATTTCCTTTTGGTGTAAGGACTGGACCACATTGTAATCTATCTTGGCTAGCTCTTGTAAGACGTGTATCCATCCATTTTCACCTTGGTAATTACTCAGGAACAAGTTTTTGGCCACGAATCTTGGCAAGCTTTTGTGGTGGGGATACTTCAATGTATTCCCAACAATAACTCTAGCTTGATAATAATTATCATCATCATCATCAAGATCCATCATCTTGGAGTAGTACTCATTGAGGAACTTGGCAGTAATGTCTACGGCTTCGTCGAGTAAATGATCTTCTCCGGTACCTATACTTAGCTGTGAAGCCTCAAATAAACCCATCAACCCCTTGATGTCTTCACTCACATTCCACTTAATAAACTTCCCTTTGTTGTTCAAAATAAAGTTATTGAACACACCTGTTTCAATTTTAACAACCCAAATATTAGAGAATAAATTAAATTAATTATAAAACAACTCTAACAAATTGAATATGGGTCCGTTTAGAAGAGCTTCTTAAATTAGGTTTGATTATCAATTAAAATCGAAATCTCAAAAAAAAAAAAAAAATTATATAATATGGTTATATTAGACATTTTAATGTTATTAAAAATTTTAAGCTTCTCCCAACAAAGGTATGTAAAACAGATTTTAATCATCTTAAAACTCAACTAATTGGACAAAAGATATTTTTACACACCTGCTGGTACGTTGTAGCCTTCTTGTCTCAACAGCCGAAAACGAAGAGCAACTTGTTGAAGATCATCATTAGTACTAGTACTAGTACTGTAATTGGCTGCTATCATGTATTGTCTTGGTAGAATTTCTTCAATCTCGTCCTGGAAATGGTAGTCGATGCCGAGACGTTGAACAGCATCTATCATGGCCAATCCTTCAGATGGATCTTCTCCAACTTGACTAAGTATATGCTTGAACACCTTCAGTTTTCTTGCATGTTCATGGTGAATATCATCATCTCTTTCCTATAATATTATCAAATCCAAATAGAATTATAAAATAATACATGTCAAGGATATTTTTTCCCTCCTTTGAAAAATATGTGGTCACAAGAATTTTTGCATTGAAAATAATAATAATAATAACTTACAGTAGTTAAGATTGGTTGTCCAGTACTTGCAAATTTCAAGTGTTTCAAAGGGTAATTAGAATTAATTACCAAGTCATTGTCATAGATAATATTGGTGGATTTTTGACTAGAAGAAGAAGAAGAAGAAGCTAGTACAATGAAATTTGGATTGCTATTAATTTGAGATTTTTTTCCTGCAATAACTGGAAAATGAGAGGAAAGAGAAGCTCTGCAGGAAGAGAAAGCCATACAGAGAGAGAGAGTCGAGAGTTGACAGGTTTTAACTTGTGAAAAAATTAAGAAAAATTGAACCTATTTATAGGCTCCCAAGTATCTACAGTAGCACCATGTGTTTCACGATTTAATGTCGCACCATGTGTTTCGGCGGAGTTAATGCTGCTCTATTTCTTACGTCAACACGTCATGAATCTCATGACCATGATTTGATCTTTGTATATATTTTTATTTTATTACATAGAGGGTCTGATCTTGAAATCTAAATATTGATAGATAATTAAGAGAATATGATGTTGATCTTATAGTTTGCCTCTCATATCTATACCATAAAATTATGGGTTTGAGTCTATCACTTTATTTAAATCCTGAATTATTATAATATTTTAAAGAAGAAGAAAAAAAAAAAAGGGATAAATGACCTCGTAAATCTTTTTCATAATTTATATTTATAACATATGCTTTGATTATTATTTTTTCCATACGGAATCACAATTGATAAGGGTTTAAAATGTAGATTTTTTTTCATTTTACACCGGTGCCAATTGGATTCACATATGAAAATAGAAACGCGTAGTATTTTCGTACCATATAATTTTTCATTTTTTTATTACTGTATTTATAATATCTTCTATTACAAATTTGCAAATGCCATAATCTCGATATATCTAAATATTTCAAAAATATTGTAAATATAAGGAGATATTTTGAAATATATTTACATGAACTTATATTTATTTAATAACAAACAATATAGACATATAGTTCGTTGTCACAATTTATTTATGTAATCTTTTATTTATTTAATTTTTTCTCCTGTATCTAACAACTACCCATATTTCCATAATTTCAGACTCTAGATATATCTAGGTAAATATTCATAAGGTCAAAGATATATTTATATCTCATACTTTATTTCAATTCAATTGTTGCTTTTGAAAACAAAATCTTATTTTGCTAGTTTGTCGATTGTTTTATGAATTCATAGTTATTTTGAAGGAATTGAATCCCCTCTTCACATTGTCCTCACATAAATCAATGGTTTTAATTAATTCTATCTTTTGGTAGAGTAAATACATAAAAATTAATAAAAATATTTTAGACCGTTGATTTACTTTATTGAACACGTGTCAATGGATCCTATTTTTAAAATTGATAATTTTAACAAGAGAAGTTGATCAGCTAATTAATTATTTCCGATTCATACTTATTTTTAAGTATTACATTAGGACTGTTAGGAACTGTCAAGATTTGCATGCTGAGATTCGAACCCCAAGATGCAGTACCATATGTACTAAGATGTGAAGCATAAATCATGCTTATTTTTAAACATTATTTTCGGGAAACTACTTTATTTTTAAAAAAAGTAACGTTAAACATCACAACTGTTCACAACTTTTCAATCACAATACATGTACCAGTTGAGGTGTCGATGGGTGAGTAGATAAACATAAATAATGATTTATTTCACTTACTCATGTATTTATTCATTGTCAACCCAAAACTGAAGTTATTATATATATATATATTGACAATATCTATCTATCCATTTATCTAGATCAAGTAAGAAAATTTTAAAAACTTTTTACCGTTAGTAGGATTCGAGCCGTTGACTTGAGACTCATTTGTTCAAACTCCAAACTCGAAACTCGTCCATCTATCATCTGAGCTACGCCCTTGAGGGCGAAATTATTATGTTAGATTGTCTGTGTCAATGTAACAATAGTAGTGTCAGGACAACAATAGTAGTGTTAGGACTCAGGTGTGAATCTTATCCGCATTAAAAGAAACCTTTTAATTAAAGGGTTAATTGCAATAACGTACTTGAGATTTTCCAAAAAGTTTAATATTCAACTAATAGCTTTAATTACAGTAGAACCCCCTGCCAATAGTTGACTTCCATCCAATTTAACTGTTGATTAAGGTTTGGGTTGAAACGTCAATAATACCCTTACACTTTATTGAAAATGTCTTAATTTCTCTACATTTTAAATTATTAAATAATCAAGTAAAAAAAAAAAAAAAACAGAAATAATTAAAAGAAAAGACACTCTTACACATACCAAAGATTCAAAAAAAAGAAAAAAGATAAGTCACATGACTCGCATCTACTTTAAAAGACCAAACAACTTTGAACAATCAATAAAAAAATATATTATAATAATAATAATAATAATAAAAATAAACTGTGAACAAAAGTGTTTTGGGTTTTTGTTGATTTCGGTCTGATTCTTTAATGGTGGATTTGAAGGGGGCCATGAGCAAGGCACTACCATCGGTTTCTCTCAACTGTTGTTCTCAGATGATGGTGTTGTTCTATGTCTTGATTTATTGGATTTTCTTTATTAACAATAATTTTTCTTTGTTTTTCTGCTCATGTTTATCTTTATCTCATGGACCGTGGAGGCTCCATCAGATCAAATGGTTGAGAATTTTCTTCGATCAGCTTTTTTTTTTCCTTTTCTTTTTTTAATTGAATATTTAATCATTTTTATTTTTTTGTGTTACATTTAAAATAACGATTTTACCCTTAAAAATTCAGTCGACCGTTAACTCTATCTCAGTTTAACTAACAGTTTTGGGGGGCTGCAGTGATTAATGTTATTTGTTGAATATTAAGTTTTAATAGTAAAAATGTAAAACTTAGGATATGTTATTACAATTAACTCTTAATTTAAAAATAAATAAATAAATAAAACGAGTGGATGTCATAGAATAACTATGATTCCCTTTCAATCAATTGTCGGTACTGTACAATAGTAGTGTCGGTACCGGTTTAGACTTTGGAGACTAAATTGTCAATGTACAATAATTCTCCAAATTTGGAGATTCCATTTTAGAAATTCAAATTTCAATCTCTATTTCATTGTTTACATTAAATAATATTATTTTATCTCTCATACTTACTTTTTATATTTTTAATTAAACTCATTTATTCATAAATATAACCACTATACAAATTATACCATAAAGAAATATTTTGTTAATATCTTTTAACCAAGTATAATATTGACTATATTTTAATTATTATTATTTTTTATTATTTTTAATTTAATAATGAATTAATAAGTATTTTAATTCGAAATAAATATTTTCAAATCATCAATTTTTATATTATAATTAACATATATCATAATAATTAACTATAAATAATTCATTAAAACAAAATATTAACATTACTCTTAACATTAACATCTCTAATATCCACATTCATATCTTTCTTCATAATTCTAGTTGTTTCAAGTTATCGGTAAATAATATCAAATATCAAATATATTCACATAGTTTTTAAAAACTACTATTAAGTATTAATAAATGTTGTAAAAGGCGTTTGCATTTTTATAATATAATTTTCGAAAACACTTTCTTCTTTTCTATGATTCATAAATATATATGATCCTCTAAATAATAATAAAAAAATCTAATAAAAATCTTACATTTATCTTTCAACACATCAATTTTTTTTTTTTTTGTCTTTTTAAAATATAAATAATGAATTATTTATTTAGTTTTTCAATAGTTAACATTTGTATTAATAACATATGATATAGAATTTAGTAACGTATAATCGTATTGATAATCCTTTAGATATCATTTTCAAAATTTGAAAACGACTACAAAAGTGTTTTCATTACTTTAGAAATCATCATTTTTAAAACGTGACTATTATTTCGAAAACACGTTAACGTGTATATACTATTTAGAAGGAAAAAATGAGTGTGAAAAGAAAAAAAAATAGTTAAAAAAAAAATAAAAAAAATCATGGGATGTAGTCCGAATCAGACAACCGACAACTATTGATGATATGAATTTAACATATTATGTCGCCCAACAATCCTCTTTGTGGATGGCATGAATTTAACATGTTATGTGGCCCAACCATCCAAAAAAAATAAGAATGAGATACACAATGTAGCTTGGTACAACATATATTTGATATACAAATGATTTATTTATTTATTATTATTTCTATTTTTTAAGAATCGGGGTTTGGGCGGGGAACATGACTTGAACCTACAATCTCGTAATATAGCTGTGAGAGACTTACCACCGGGTCAATCTCATTTTATCACAAATGACACTTTTTAGTGATCTAATTAAGAGCTACTTAATTAGTTTTGAATAAAAAATAATCCATCCTGTTCATTTCTAGTTAACAGACGATATTGTTCAATTTGTGGAAAACGTTAATAGCTATCAAAGATTATGACAACAATGTGTTGTTAAATACTAAAATTTACTATTTCATCAATTATTGCAATCCAAATATAATCCGGCCACGTGAAGTACACTTACTAAACTGTTTAGTATTCTCCAATAATTTGATGAGTTTTTTTTTTTTTTTTTTTAAGTATTATATTATTACATTTCTTCTTCAAAAAAAAAAAAAAAAAAAAAAGCATTATATTGTTACATAAATTCAAGGTTTTTTAAAAGGGATGAGAGATAACTCGAACTCATAACCTTGTGGTGCAAGTGTGAGAACCAAGGAGTTTTATTACCAAACCAACCTCATCTCATCTAGTGGTGACACGGTTCCGGTCCGGTTCCGGTTCCGGTTCGGAACCGGCGGTTCCGGTTCCGCGGTTTGATGGAACCGGAACCGGAACCGCTATATGCCGGTTCCGGAACCGCCGGTTCCGGTTCCGGTTCCATTGGAACCGGCGGTTTTGAACCTTTTTTTTTTTTTTTTTTTTTTTTTTTTTTTTTTTTTTTACAAAAAAAAAAAAAAAAAGACTTCTCTAATAAAATAAAATATATAAATGACAAATTACAAAATTAAATTAAATTATAAAATAAAATTACAAATGACAATTTATGGGTTCTTATGGATGCTTGAACCATGGTTGCAAAAGAAAAACACAAACTAAACTAGCCACTAAAGCCACATTCAATACTTGTATAATATTTCAAACAAAAACTATAAGTAGTATAAAGGATATTTTAAAAACGTGTACATTTACACAAAGCCTGATGTTAAAGTAATTCTCCGGACCAAGACGGGCACAGATGTGGTGTGGGATCGGGAGGAAAAGGTTTCTTACTATGTTTAAACGAGATTCGAAATAGACACAACACTTAAAAACACTTTTTTTTGATGAAAAAGGGGTTTTTAGGGCTCGAAAAGTGGCCACAAGCCCTCTGGACTTGCTCCCATCGCATTCCTTGCATCGTTCTATATGATTTCAAAAAAAAAATTACCTGATTCGGACATCCGAGCACAAAGTTATGGCCTTTCAAAGTTTAAGGCATATATAAATACATTTTACCGCAATTTTTTTTTTAAGGCAAATTTTTTCTATTCTCTCATTGGAGAGAAATTAGAATTAGAGAATTTAGAAGAAATTGGTGTGAGGAAAAATGAAAGGGGGTTGGTATTTATAGAAAAAAAAAAAAAAAAAAAAATTATTGTGCGAACCGGCGGTTCGAACCGGAACCGGAACCGCCGGTTCCAATCCGGTTCGAACCGCCGGTTCGACCAAACTCTTGAACCGGAACCGGAACCGGTCTCCGCCGGTTCAGGTTCCGGTTCAAGAACCGGAACCGGAAAACCGGTTCCGGCCGGTTCCGGTTCCGGCTCCGGCCGGTTCCGGCGGTTCCAACCGGAACCGTGCCGGGTCTAATCTCATCCCATAAATTTTAATTGCTCAGTTTTTTGTTCTTTGTTTTTTAGGAATATGCGACATGACAAAGCCCATCATATATTTCCATCAATTATTATCATCAGATTCAACGGTGGTCAACCATTACCCATTTCACCGTTTACTAATTGGAATTTTAAGAAAAATAATAATAAATGTATTTAACTTTTTAATGAATTCCGATGTTTACTAAAGCTTTTAGAAATTAAATACATGATTAAGTCAAGGAGAATTTAATTTCACCCTCTCAACCTAAGAAATATTAAAGAATATGCTATTATAGTAACTTTAATTTATATATATATTGAAGTATTCAGTTTTTCTATTATTAGTTCGAACTGACAAAAGATATATCAATTCTTTGCATGTGAGCCATTAGATTTAAATATTTTGATTTGATTGTATGCACTTGTCAAAGCATCTTTTAAATCCAATGGTCCACATATAAGGAACTGATATATTTTTTGTCAGTTCGAACTAATAATATAAAGACTTTTAGGGGGGTGTATTCAATTAGGATTAATTAGGATTCTTGAAGATATTTTTTAAGTGACAGATTTTCATGGATTTTTACAGACTTTTATAAATCCACATGGACTTTCATGGATTTGTTTAGACATCCATCTCAGACTTTTATGGATTTGTTTAGACATCCAAGGATTTTCATGGATTTGTTATCTCTAACTTATATATCAATAGTAAGCTAATTATAAAAAAAAACATTTGAAGTTGGAATGAGCAAAATTTGATACACCAGTCAATCTATATTTGCGTATATATATATTTTGAGGTTGTTGCTGATGAAAACAAAGCGATTGAATTGAATTCAAAATTGGCTAAGGCTTTTATGAATTTGTTATCTCTGACTTATCAATAGTAAGCTATTTATAGCTAATCATCAAAAAAACCTTTGAAGTTAGAATGAGCAAAATTTGATACACCAGTCAATCTATATTTGTGTATATATATAGTCTGAGGTTGTTGCTGATGCAAACAAAGCGATTGAATTGAACCCAAAATTGGCTAAGGCTTATCTGCGTAAAGGCACTGCTTGCATAAAGTGTAGATGAATTATTTTTCTTTAAAATAAAATGCTAATAAAGAGTTTTTCAAAAAAAAAAAAAAAAAAAAAAAAAAAAGCTAATAAAGAGTGAGCATTTTGGTGTTTGATTGAAGGCTCTACAAATTAATTTGATGTTGTTTTGTGCAATTCTGGCACGTAGTGAGTTTTGTACTTGTTATACTGTATATAATTATGTGACTGCAACATATTCTCACATATATAATTATGTGCAGTTTTTTTTTTTTTCCTTTTTAATTCACAGAACATACTGGGGATGGAAGCTTATTATTCTCACATGCATCGGTTTTTTTAATTTTTACATATTAGTGCTTTTCGTTTCTGATTTGAGAGAGAGAGAGAGAAAGCAAAATCCACCAAAATCTTTGGGAAGAAAGCTGGACATGTTATGACATTTGATATTTATATCTTTCACCATCAAGTCCACCAAAATCCATCAAAATCCATGACTTAAGAAAATCCTTTAAAATCCAGTCCTAATTGAATACACCTTGATTCTTGTAGACATTTTTAAAGTCTCAATTCAATACACCTGGATTTGGAAGGATTCTTTAAAAGTCCATATAAATCCTAATTGAATACCACTGGATTCATATGAACTCTTTTAAAGTCTTTAAATGTCCAAATTGAATACACCAGGATTTATAATGTCTTTAAATGTCCTCAAGAATCCTAATTGAATACACCCCCCTTAAAGTATTATACTATTATATAAATAAGAGGTTTTTTTTTAGGGGAGGGAGGAGGACTCGAAAACCCACAAACTTATGGTATAAAGGTGAGGCCGTGGGGGATTTACGACCAAACCAAACTTAATTATCTCATCAATTTATAGTGTTTTTTAGTTTTTATTAAAATGTTCAATAGCCTAAGCATCGGTGAGTATGTGCTAACATGTTAAGTACTATCCATAACCACCTCTTCAGACATTGATCAACCTAAGCGTTGGGGAGTTTGCGTGGAGAAAGCTTCAACATCTACGACACGTTGATTAATGCTCATTTAACCTGTACAGTGGCTCTAATATTTTGATTTCTCTTTTCAATTTGTCCATACTTTATATCGCGACCCCCAATAACCAAAGTACCAAACCTCATTATTTTTCTTTTTGAAAGTTTCTCAATTTGTCATCAGTCATTTGCCATTTATCATTTTATCTGTCTCTTAGATAATTGAGACCTCTTATCTTTCTCTGTATGTGAACAGCTGGCTATTTTTGTCAATAGGAATCATTATTGATAGTTTGTGAATTCAATAATCATTTAGAAACATTAGTTCCCAAACTTGAATATTTTTTTTTTAAATTTTTCTATAAATATATTTCATTTTTCTTATTATGAAAAACATCTCAAGATTAATTAAATTTCATCCTGACGTGGATGGTTAATTTGGACATAAAATGATTTGCAAATATATTTGAATTTAAAACACCTACTGACTTCAAAAATCATATCTTTAATTAGTAAATGCATGGATCAAAGTTACCATCAACAGATTTGACATGGAGAATCATATTTCCTGTTAGAGGTTCTACATTTGTTGAACCTCTCCTATGTACAAAACTAATATGGTATAAATGGCTCATGATGTATTTAAATTTGATGTCAAATCTAAATTTGTTGAACCTCTCCTACATTTATTTATTTTTAAGCTTTTCAAGCTAAATAAGTTTTTTAATATCCCTATTTGTTTTAGTTATTGCTATTTTATAATATTAAGCTAATATTTAATTACAATATCATATTTTGAGAAAAAAAGAATACCAATGAGACAATTTTAAATATAATATTATATTAAAGCTGAGAGCTAAATATGTTGGCTTACGGGAAAAGTTGGCAAATTTTGCTTTCTTTTTATTTCCAATTTGTGATATATGTATTTATTGTGTGTTGGCACTTGGTATTTTAGATGTTACGAGTAAATGCGAGACAATTTATGATATACGTATGTTGGCATCATTTTGGATGCTTATAGTGATTAACTAAATTAATTATATAAATATGAATAATGGAAAACAGCATGTGATTTCTGTAATTATAATTAATTTGCATTAATCTTTTAATATTTAAATGATAAATATGGTCGAGGGAAGCTGCATGTGATGTGAGTATGTGACCATGTGTAATGTGTTATATAATTTAAATGTTTTAATATTTAAATTATAAACATGCTTATATAAAAAAGAAATTTAGAAATATATATGCTTTTGCATGAAATTTTTTGTATTTTTCTAATATATAATTAGTTCAGTGGGAAGGAGATTTATACTCAATATGAGATTTATTGTTAGGGTTTTCTTTCATATTGGTTAAAATCAATACTAATTTGTAGTATAAATAAACAAATATTAGTCATATACTTGTATAACGGTGGCCTTTTTTAAAGACAAAACGGTGGAACCCTATAAATCAGGAGTTTTGATTATCTTTTTTCTCTTATAAAATTTCTAGTTAGATTAGCCAGAACAGATAATACCTCATGTATATACATTACAGAATTTTGAAGGGCCCCCTAAGAGAGCCCCCGCACACGGTGTGAAATCTTGGCGTCAACGGGATTGATGAAGTGATGTTAGAGTGTATTGAACACATCAAATCATTTCCATTTTAATCAAAGAATGCAAAATTAATCATTTCTTTTGTATGTATTTGAATCACAAGTTATTTTATGGATATTGTTACGGATTTAGATTTAGTAATTAAACTACTATTTAATTAGATGTTGGTAATGAGATTTCAAATTTTATTGTTTTTGTTTTGAATGTTGATTGATGGTATTTAGGTTGAACATATCATTGTTCGTGTGAAAATACTAAGGATTTATATAAATTGAATGCAAAAATAATTTAATTTGTTAAAAATAAAATAAATTTATGATGGTTTGTTTTCGACCTAAGAATCGATCACAGAGTTTGTGTCGACAACACCTTCAATATCAGCTCATTTTTCAATTGGCAGCAGACCTAGGCATGTTGAATTTATTCCTTTATATTAATAGGGTTTGTGTCACACTGCAAATTCATTACTATATTTACAACAATATTAGAAAAGACATGTTTATCAATTGTCAAATCCTGAACAAATATATGAATGTTGTCAAAATCCTGCCAGCCAAACAATCATCTTTAGTTCTTATTGATTCATCAGTCCATTATTGATAATTATAAATTGCATCAAAAATATATAAGCCGAATTTAATTTTTATTTTGAAATATTACAATAAATTATGAGACGAACGACTGAGTTAAGGGTTTACCGAGACCTGCAAAGATCAAACTTTACTTTTGTAACCCGAATATCTACTATTATAATAGGAGATATCTACTTTCAAAACATTGGAAACCAAGTGATTGCAGGCATAACCTATTGGTAACCACCTATGTCAACAAAGTTGAGGTCCTGAACTCAAATCTTCTCTCCCCCAATTCAAAAAAAAAAAAAAAAAAAAAAAATTTCGGAAACCAAACTTTATATCTTCTAGTTTCACTCTTCAAAACTCAAAACTTCATTAAACATGTTTAATATTGTATTTGAATCCTGTCAAAACGACGAGATAAGGTTGGTCCGACGGTAGAACCTCTCAAACATACACTAACATTTTTGTAAAAAATAATATAAAAATTGTATGTTAATTGGATGGGCCTGCAATGGCCTACGGAGTGAATTGTTGTTAAATCTTGTGAGAATGCCACATCATGTTATCAAGAACAATGTGGGTGCGTTGCGAGTTGTTTTACAAACCCCTTTTTTCTGTTTTTCAAATAAAAACAATAAAACTGCTTTCAATTACAGGTTTTTGGGTGGAAAGCATGGTTGTAAATTTCAAACCTAGACTGGCCCAATAAAATTTGTTTTTGATTCTCTAATTACATTTGGTTGCGGCCCAATTCTAATCCATGGGCCCAGAAAAATGGCCTTTTGAAGATGATATCACCTAAGCTTTATGACCCTCAAATCATAATACCAGTTTATTGAGAATCTACCGGAACCTATCGAGATCAATAGATACGGTACGATTCCAAATATAACTCTTAATTTTTATATTGCCCAAGCAGGATAAATTAGGGAATATGCGTTTATCATCACACAGCACCAACCAAATGAAAGTCAAGTAAAACAAGAAAATCTTGTATGGGGCGGTCTCTACCATATAGTGAGACCATCAAATAAAAATGTATCATTTACATTGGGAATATAAAATTATATTTTTAAAGTACAATATGGCACTCTTTTATTGGACAGTCCCATCCCATGTAAGTTTTTCTCCGTGTAAAACACATAATCAATCAATCCCAACCCAATCACCGTCTGATTCTCCACTCAACTTCATTAATCAGAGAATCAAACTTACCAAGCTGTATCCATATGTGTTCGGGCAACCGTCGGCAATGTTGGTGCCGAACGATACCAATTTATAATTCATTGCAGCAGGATCAGAAGTTGAAAATCGGCATAGTTTTGTCCGGAGGACAAGCTAGTGCAGAGTGGACACAATGTCATCTCTGGAATCTTCGGTGAGGATCTCATCTTATTGTTTGAAGTTGTGATCTTCAATTAATCGAAAAGCGTGATTAGATTGAATAATGTGGTTTTGAAAACGTGATTTTCCGTTGTAGATTACTTGTAGGATCGCACCAAAGGAAATGTCTTGTGTCGTTTTCATGTAATTTGAAGTTTTTAAAGTAGTTTTTATTCGCAAATTAAATGTTTTAGTTTATAATTCAGTAACTTTTAATGAACCGTGGTGATTGTATATTGAAATTAGTTGTTGTAGAATTTTGAGCAAGTTCGTGTCTGTTTTAATTTAGTCTAATTAATTAATTAATCTTCTTTTATTTTAGAGATTAAACCATAATAATAACACTTCATTCATATTTTATCAAGGTTCATATATATTAACTTGGATTTAACACATTTTTCTTCAAAGATTGGATAATACAATCCTATTAGACTGGAGAAACCCCTTCCCAACAGTGGGAATGTATTATTAACCATCCTGATAATGGTTGATCTTGCCTAGTTCTAGCAGACCCCTAACCGTATTGGTGTATTAAGTTCCTACTTAATACACTCCTGGAAGATATGTACTTTCATGGAGAAGGGACTTAATATATTGCTCGAGGATCGGAAGCCGTTGGTTGTCATCATAACCATACATCAAAGGAACCATTCTAGCAAGATTCAGAGAAGCTCTAGTAAAAGATGTCGAAAATGGATTCGGGGAGAGGCATTCCTTGTTAAGTCCCTTCCAGGCATCCGAAATCTTACCGACAGCATGTTTTCTTGCATCTTCAGCTGTGGAGTCTCGGTGTTCCTTCATGTAGTAGTATATGTATGATCCATCTTTACCTTCCTGATTCTCATCCTGCAATGAATTTAACTTTATTTAGAATGCTTTTTTTTTTTTTTTTGAACAATAGAATGCATTTATAAGTAACCATCCTTGTAACTTACTATAACTATACAAAATCCGTATAATAACACGACTCAAAAAATATATATATAAGTGGTCGTGAGTAATTCACATCATCACATGTCTTTGCAATTCAATAAAGACACATACGTCTTCCTTAATGTTAATTACCTTGGCATTGCCCAAGTCATATATGTGTTTTTATTGAATAGAGTGACACATGAAATGATGAAAACAACTACAAACTTGTATCTATCATTTTTTATTTTTTTTAAGATTTCACTATTATATAAATTGGGGATTTTTTTAGGATGGGAGAGGACTCGAATCCATAACCTCGTGGTGTATCTATCATTTTTAGAACTTGAAAGAAGTGGAAAAGGGTTCAGTGACGTGTGAAAATTATAATACAATAACGCGTATCATCATTTTTAAACAGTGAAAGTAGAGAACGGGTTGAAACTTGAGAGAAGCCTAATAATTCTACCAATAAAGATATAACTATATAAGTGGTCGTGATTTTCACATGTCACTTTCGTAATTCGATAAAGAAACGTGTAGGGACTTCATTGATGTTACCTTGGCACTGCCTAGGTCATCCCAGAGCCGAAGAATTGTTGCGGTGGATGATATTAAGCCTGGGTTGTTGTCAATAAGGTCCACATTTTTGCTTGTTATATTCTGACCCAGTAGAAAGAAGATGTGAACTAATACCACATGTACCCCTGAACTCACAATCCCATTTTTCAAGTACTCTTCAGCCTTTGGCAAGTGACCTGAATCAAACCATTTTGCTTCAACTAAAAATGCATTGCACAAACTAGCCCACTGCAGCAAACAAAAACAAATCTTGAAACTGTTAATTAGTTGATGAAACTCTCTATGGTTGATTATTATTTTCTACAATGGTTTATATATAATATACGTACCGCTCTTCGTAGGGAGTGTACTGGGTTATATCCATGCTCCTTGAACACTTTGTAGCTGATTTCATTAGTGATATCATCAAGAGCTTTGAAACATATTCTCAGGTAATCCGGCAGTTTTTCACTAGCAGCATGATCCCATCTACAACCATTGAAATTTACTTCAATTTTGAAGATTATTTGAGAAAAAAATTAAAAAAATTTGCTAGCTAGGTTCATGATCATATATACTTTGTCGATGCATATATGCATACCTAGTAATAGTTTCTGTAAAGAGAGTGAGTTCATCGAGTGTCCCATAAACATCAAAAATGTCATCCATAATGTAGATGAGTGATATCGGTTTTGTGACTTCAATTCTTTGCTCTGACAAGCTTGGATCTGTGAGGCAAGCCATGGACCAAATGTACCATTTAACTGGTTGGTCTCTTGCAAATCCCAACTTCTTAGCCAAACCAAGATCTTTCCACCATCTAATACATACAAATGACAAAAACCATGTTAGAGTGACAAAAAATCTTGACAATTTGTGGACATATATAACCAGCGGCCCTTCTCTGGGGGATGTGGAAATGGTGGGAAATATCACCTTTTTAAAGTGGTTTTGTAAGAAAGTCAACACTTTAATAACTTAAGTTTAAAAGGCACCTATTATGGTGAACGGACAATAATGCCCTTACTTTACACACATTCTCTTACTTTGAAGTTTTTTTTTTTATTATTCTTTCATCTTCTTCATAGATGTTTATTTAACAGACCTCCAATGGAGGTTGAACATCATTGGATAATTAGTTTAATGGCGCTACGCAGACGCATTTTTGGCCGAGACTTTTAACACTAGCTCCGAGCCTTTTCCGAGACTTTGTAAATAGTCTCCGAGTCTCTTTAACCATCAGCTTTTTTTTGTTAATTTTGTATCTCCGAGACTTTTAACACTGGCTCCGAGACTTTGTTAACAATGTCCCCGAGCCTTTTCATTTTGTCTCCGAGCCTTTCCAACAAATTTTTTTTTTTGTTAATTTTGAACCTTCGAGCCTTTTCATTTGTTCCCCGAGCCTTTTCATTTGTTCTCCGAGCCTTTTTAACAATCATTTCAAAAGGCTCGAACAACGTTTCAAAAGGCTCGAACAACGTTTCAAAACACTCAAACAACGTTTTAAACACTGTCAGTTGCAAGTTCTCGTCGACTTCAGGACTGTAGCGCCACCGCCGGTGAGTTCGCCGTGAGATTTACAGCCGGATTTCTTGCAACGATGCTTTCTCTCTCCACTGTTCTCTCTCTCTCTCAACTTTTTTCTCTCCACGTTTGAAAAGACACAAACAGACAAAATGAGGGTATTTTTGTCTGGTCACCTAAATAGGTGCCTTTTAAACTTAAATTAGTAAACCAGTGATACTCTTACAAAAACAGACTGAAATAGTGATAAAAAATTTTTAAACCCCTCTGGGGATCAAGTCTATCTTGGAAAAAAAAAAAAATCAGGACTGAAGTTAGATAACGTTGTGGAATCAATTCCACACTTTCACAACGTTATGTAACTTTAGTCCTGAATTATTATTATTTTTCAGGAACGGCCTAATTAGAGAATTATTATATAACTAGTCTTGATGTAAAATATTTATCAAAACTTACTTGGATACTTGAACGATTTCCTTTTGGTGTAAGGACTGGACCACATTGTAATCTATCTTGGCTAGCTCTTGTAAGACGTGTATCCATCCATTTTCACCTTGGTAATTACTCAGGAACAAGTTTTTGGCCACGAATCTTGGCAAGCTTTTGTGGTGGGGATACTTCAATGTATTCCCAACAATAACTCTAGCTTGATAATCATCATCATCATCAAGATCCATCATCTTGGAGTAGTACTCATTGAGGAACTTGGCAGTAATGTCTTCGGCTTCGTCGAGTAAATGATCTTCTCCGGTACCTATACTTAGCTGTGAAGCCTCAAATAAACCCATCAATCCCTTGATGTCTTCACTCACATTCCACTTAATAAACTTCCCTTTGTTGTTCAAAATAAAGTTATTGAACACACCTGTTTCAATTTTAACAACCCAAATATTAGAGAATAAATTAAATTAATTATAAAACAACTCTAACAAATTGAATATGGGTCCGTTTAGAAGAGCTTCTTAAAATAGGTTTGATTATCAATTAAAATCGAAATCTCAAAAAAAAAAAAAAAAAATTATATAATATGGTTATATTAGACATTTTAATGTTATTAAAATTTTTAAGCTTCTCCCAACAAAGGTATGTAAAACAGATTTTAATCATCCTAAAACTCAACTAATTGGACAAAAGATATTTTTACACACCTGCTGGTACGTTGTAACCTTCTTGTCTCAACAGCCGAAAACGAAGAGCAACTTGTTGAAGATCATCATTAGTACAAGTACTAGTACTGTAATTGGCTGCTATCGTATATTGTCTTGGTAGAATTTCTTCAATCTCGTCCTGGAAATGGTAGTCGATGCCGAGACGTTGAACAGCATCTATCATGGCCAATCCTTCAGATGGATCTTCTCCAACTTGACTAAGTATATGCTTGAACACCTTCAGTTTTCTTGCATGTTCATGGTGAATATCATCATCTCTTTCCTATAATATTATCAAATCCAAATAGAATTATAAAATAATACATGTCAAGGATATTTTTTCCCTCCTTTGAAAAATATGTGGTCACAAGAATTTTTGCATTAAAAATAATAATAATAATAACTTACAGTAGTTAAGATTGGTTGTCCAGTACTTGCAAATTTCAAGTGTTTCAAAGGGTAATTAGAATTAATTACCAAGTCATTGTCATAGATAACATTGGTGGATTTTTGACTAGAAGAAGAAGAAGAAGAAGAAGCTAGTACAATGAAATTTGGATTGCTATTAATTTGAGATTTTTTTCCTGGAATAACTGGAAAATGAGAGGAAAGAGAAGCTCTGCAGGAAGAGAAAGCCATACAGAGAGAGAGAGTCGAGAGTTGAGAGTTGACAGGAAATTAACTTGTGAAAAAATTAAGAAAAATTGAACCAATTTATAGGCTCCCAAGAAATTAAGAAATTATCTACAGTAGCACCATGTGTTTCACGATTTAATGTCGCACCATGTGTTTCGGCGGAGTTAATGCTGCTCTATTTCTTACGTACGTTAGTACGTAATGCTACGTCAATACGTCATGAATCTCATGACCATGATTTGATCTTGAAATCATAGAGGAGGGGGTTTGATCTTGAAATCTAAATACCGATAGATAATTAAGAGAATATGAGGTTAGGTTGATCTAATAGTCTACTTCTCATATTTATACCATAAAATTATGGGTTCGAGTCTATCACTCTATTTAAATCCCGAATTATTATAATATTTTAAAAAAGAAAAAAAATAAAATAAATGGCCTCGTAAATCTTTCTCATAATTTATATTTATAACATATGCTTTGATTATTATTTTTTCCATACGAAATCACAATTGATAAGGGTTTAAAATGTAACAATAATTTTTGATTTATTGGATTATCTTTATTAACAATAATTTTTCTTGTCCTTTTGATTCCTGTTTTTCTGCTCATGGAAAGCCTAAAAAAATTATTTTCTTTGGTGAAATAACAAGTCAACAACAACTACTTGAAATAAAAGTACTCTTCAAACTTTGGTGTCATGGCCTTGCCTTAAATATATTTTTTAAAATGTAAATCACAGCAAATATACTCATCTGAATATCTGATGAAGGACCGTGGAGAATTTTCTTCGATCGGTTTGTTTTTCCCTTTTCTATTTTTAATTGAATATTTAATAATTTTTATTTTTTTCGTGTTACGTTTAAAATAATGGTTTTATCCTTAAAAATTCAGTCAACCGTCGACTCTATCTGAGTTTAACTAACAGTTTTGGGGGCTGCAGTAATTAATGTTATTTATTCAATATTAAGTTTTAATGGTAAAAGTGTAAAACTTAGGATATGTTATTACAATTAACTCTTAAATTAAAAATAAATAAATAAAACGAGTGGATCATTTATTATATGACTAGATTCCCTTTCAATCAATTGTCGGTATTGTACAATAGTAGTGTCGGTACCGGTTTAGACTTTGGAGACTAAATTGTCAATGTACAATAATTCTCCAAATTTGGAGATTCCATTTTAGAAATTCAAATTTCAATCTCTATTTCATTGTTTACATTAAATAATATTATTTTATCTCTCATACTTACTTTTTATATTTTTAATTAAACTCATTTATTCATAAATATAACCACTATAAAAAATAAATAAATAAATAAAACGAGTGGATGTCATAGAATAACTATGATTCCCTTTCAATCAATTGTCGGTACTGTACAATAGTAGTGTCGGTACCGGTTTAGACTTTGGAGACTAAATTGTCAATGTACAATAATTCTCCAAATTTGGAGATTCCATTTTAGAAATTCAAATTTCAATCTCTATTTCATTGTTTACATTAAATAATATTATTTTATCTCTCATACTTACTTTTTATATTTTTAATTAAACTCATTTATTCATAAATATAACCACTATAAAAAATAAATAAATAAATAAAACGAGTGGATGTCATAGAATAACTATGATTCCCTTTCAATCAATTGTCGGTACTGTACAATAGTAGTGTCGGTACCGGTTTAGACTTTGGAGACTAAATTGTCAATGTACAATAATTCTCCAAATTTGGAGATTCCATTTTAGAAATTCAAATTTCAATCTTTATTTCATTGTTTACATTAAATAATATTATTTTATCTCTCATACTTACTTTTTATATTTTTAATTAAACTCATTTATTCATAAATATAACCACTATAAAAAATAAATAAATAAATAAAACGAGTGGATGTCATAGAATAACTATGATTCCCTTTCAATCAATTGTCGGTACTGTACAATAGTAGTGTCGGTACCGGTTTAGACTTTGGAGACTAAATTGTCAATGTACAATAATTCTCCAAATTTGGAGATTCCATTTTAGAAATTCAAATTTCAATCTTTATTTCATTGTTTATATTAAATAATATTATTTTATCTCTCTTACCTACTTTTTATATTTTTAACTAAACTCAATTAATTTAATATAATTTTTTATTCATAAATATAATCACTATACAAATTATACCATTAGAAATATTTTATTGAGATCTTTCAATCAAATATAATATTGACTATATTTTAATTATTATTATTATTATTTTTTATTATTTAATAATAAATTAATAAGTATTTTAAATCGAAATAAATATTTTCAAATTATCAATTTTTATATTGTAATTAACATTTATCATAATAATTAACTATAAATAATTCATTAAAACAAAATATTAACATTAACGTCTCTAATATTCACGTTCATACATTTCTTCATAATTCTTGTTGTTTCACGTTCTCGGTAAATAATGTTAGGTATAAAATGTATAAATGTTAAAAACATTATTTAAAAATCATTACAAGTAAAAATAGTTAAGTGTGGATAATTGTAAAAAAGATTATAAAATTTTTGGTGTAATAAAAGTGAGTAAATTATTATCTAAAATAAAAAAAGAGAAAACAATTTTATTAAAGAAAATTTAAAAAATATTAATATTTTATTATTTGGAGATTGTAAAATGGAGAATGATTGGAGTTGTAAATTTATGAAGATGGAATATTCCAGGAATATTCTATTTTCAGTATCCAAAATGGAGAAAATTTTAGAGAACCATTGGAGATGGCCGAGGCAAGCGGTATATAAAAGTATTATTTGTTTATGTTTTATTTTTATTTTTATTTTTTTTAAATATTGTTTGGGAAATATATATATATTTAAAAAAAAAAAAAACAGATTTTCAGAGTAAACCAAAACTTTTTACTCATTTAAAAAAATATATATATATCAAATATATTCACACCGTTTTTGGTTTTTAAAACTACTATTAAGTATTAACAAATGTTGTAAAAGGCGTTTGCATTTTTATTATATAATTTTCGTAAACACTTTCTTCTTTTTTATGATTCATAAATATATATGATCCTCTAAATAAATAAAAAATCTAATAAAAATCTTACATTTATCTTTCAACACATCAATATATATATATATATATTGTCTTTTTAAAATATAAATAATGAATTATTTATTTAGTTTTTCAATAGTTAACATTTGTAATAATAACAAATGGTTATAGAATTCTGTAATGTATAATCGTATTGATAATCCTCTAAGTATCATTTTCAAAATTTAAAAACGACTACAAAAGTGTTTTCATTATTTTAGAAATCATCATTTTTAAAACGTGATTGTTATTACGAAAAACACGTTATTCATAAATAACGTGTATATACTATTTAGAAGGAAAAAACATGAGTGTGAAAAGAAAAAAATAGTTTATAAAGACGAAAACAAAAAATCATGGGATGTAATCCATATCAGACAACCGACAAATATTAATGATATGAATTCAACATGTTATGTGGCCCAACAATCCTCTTTGTTGTTGGCATGAATTTAACATGTTATGTGGCCCAACCATAAAAAAAAAATAAGAATGAGATACACAATGGAGCTTGGTACAACATATATTTGATACACAAATGATTTTTATTTTATTTTAATTTTTTAAGAATCGGGGTTTGGGAGGGGAACATGACTTGAACTTACAATCTCGTAGTGTAACTGTGAGAGACTTACCTCCGGGTCAATCTCATCTTATCACAAATGATACTTTTCAGTGATCTAATTACGAGCTACTTAATTAGTGTCGAATAAAAAATAATCCTTCCTGTTCAATTCCAGTTAACAGACAATACTGTTCAATTTGTGGAATACGTTAATAGCTATCAAAGATTATGACAACACTGAGTTATTAAATACTAAAATTTACTATTTCATCAATTATTGCAATCCAAATATAACCCGGCCACGTGAAATATTACATTTCTTCTTTAAAAAAATAAAAATAATTAATATTATATTATTACATAAATTCGGGGTTTTTTTAAAGGGATGAGAGATGACTCGAACCCGTAACCTTGTGGTACAAGTGTGAAGATTGAGGAGTTTTACTATCGGACCAACTTCATCTCGTCCCATAAATTTTAATTGCTCAGTTTTTTGTTCTTTATTTTTTAGGAATATGAGACATGGCAAAGCCCATCATATATTTCTATCAATTATTATGATCAGATTCAACGGTGGTCAACCATTATCCACTGAGTGATAATATTTACACCCCTTAAAAACTGTATGTACGCCTTAAATTAGTATGTTTTTAAAAATTCAATAATACCCTTAAGTAAAATTACTAAAAGGACTAATTGCTTGTTAGTACATCCATCAATAATTATTAATTAGTTTCCTATTTAAATCTTTTTTAATTTTTTTTTCTTATTAATGGTTTGATATTAACATATATCATAAAAACTATTTCCATTTTAATAAACCATAGATTCTCTTTTAAACATATTTTCAATCTCTTTTACGGAAATACAAATTGATTGCTAAAAGTTTAAAAAATGAATCAAAATCATGAGATAAATTTGGTTGTGAAAAAATAAGTTTTAAATTATTTTTTATTCAGAGAAAAAATCTAATAGTCAAAGTATATAAATCTAATGGTCCACGTTCTTCTTTCTGATATATTTTATATCAGGACGAACTGACAACAGAAAAACTATATATATATATATATATATATGTAGAATTGGGCCTAGCTAGAGTGGGCTACAGCCCACCCTAGTTTTTATTTTATATATAAAAAAAAAAATAATAAGTTTTTTCAATAATTCTATATACATCCCATTCGGAACAAAAAAAATAAGTTTTTTCAATAATTCTATATACATCCCATTCAGTTCTAAGTACACCCCAGCCCAATTCCAATTCTAACTTAACTTACCATATTTTTCCTTATCTTAATAACGAATCCAATAACTTAAAATTTATGCATCAAACCCATTCAAGCCCATTGGATTTCCTTAACCAAGTGAAAAATCAAATTGAAAATTTTAACCCTTTAATAACTCAAAAATCAAATGGGAAATTTTAGGGTATGTAATAGAATATGTATTTGAGGGTAATGTTCATTATGTCCCCTGACTATGTGTATTTTTTTTAATTTTAATTAATGAAAATTCTCTCGTGTCGTTAAGATTTGCAATAAAAATGATTTTTCTTTTATATAGTATAAATTTTTATCTATATGAAATTGTTCACAGCCCACCCATAAAAAAATTTATGGTTTCGCCCTTATATATATATATCAATAATGCTAAACATCCCACCTAAAATCCCACCTTTTTCATCCCACTACATGTGGCATGTGAGGTGTCAAATTGTGAGTGGATACACATTAATGACACCTACCTCATGTATCCACTTACAATTTGACACCTCACATGCCACATGTAGTGGGATGAAAAAAGTGGGATTTTAGGTGGGATGTGTAGCATTACTGTATATATATATATATATATATATAAACAGTCTCTCCTTTTTTCTCTGAAAACTACGCGAGAGTAGCCTGGTGTTCCTTCTTTTCTTTCTGTTTCTCAGTTATGGATTCGGTTGATATAGCTTCTTTATGTGCTTCTTTATCTATTCATACTGGGGATGATCCAGTTTAGCTATTAGATGGCAATATTATTACTGATGCTAAGAATCGGTTATCTTTAAGCCTTGTTGGGAAGGTTCTTTCAAACAAGCTGGTTAATCGAGATGCTTTTATGCGCGTTATAGGTAAGATTTGGCAGGTTCAGCAGGGTGTGGGTATTGAATCAGTTTCAGGGAACATATTTTCTTTTCATTTCCAAAATGACTATGATCTTGAAAGAGTCATATCGGGTGGCCCGTGGAATTTTGATGCCGCCCTTATTGCGATGGAACGGCCAGTGGGTAAGGGCTCTATTGATTCTTTGCGTTTCAATCAGGCGGATTTCTGGATTCAAATCCATCAAGTCCCTCTTCTTTGTATGACTACAGCCATTGGCAGATCTTTGGGTGGTATGATTGGTGAGGTTCTAGCTGTGGATGGAGGAGATTCAGGAGAGTGTGTCGGGAAATTCATGCGGGTTCGTGTTCGTGTTAACATTACTACTCCTCTGAAACGGTGTCTGCGAGTGGATATTCTAGGGGATGGAGAGGTTACGACTATGGTTCTACGATATGAACGGCTCACTTCTCATTGTGTTAAGTGTGGTATGATTTCCCACACCGCTTCGGAATGCTTTAACGGTGATCCCATTCCAATTGTTGATGGAAAACCTGTTTTCCCTTTTGGAATTTGGCTTCGAGCCTCAGGAATTCATCGGCATTCGAATTCTCACACTAGCAGGCGTGGGTTTTTCTTCTCACCGGTACAGCCTAAGTCTTCTTGGCGACATGGCTCAGGCAGTGGGAAGGCGGTGATGATGGAACCGATTGGGAAAGATCTAGTGGAAGCCCCTTGTGAGGATCGCACCTCTATTGCTGCGTCCAAACAGGTTCCAGTTGCAGATGAGCTGATGGAGGCAGTGCATGAAGGGGTCAAGATTCATGATTTTGCTTCGATTCCTGTTGTTAATGTCGTGCTAAAGCAGGTTGAAGAAACCGAGATGTTGGCTGGAATTAGGCCAGTCAGAGAGATCATTAAATGCAAAGAGCCGGTGATAGGAATATGTGAGGATATAGTGGGAGTTGCGTGTGATCAAAGTTATAAAGGAAATGATGATAACAGTGTTGGTCCTCCAGCTGTACCTCTATTTCCAAACCACTAAGGCCCATCAGGATACTACTTTGGAACCCAATACCCATTCTGGGCCGGTTGGGGTCTCTTTGCCTTTTGGGCCTTTTTTAAATGTTCCTAATATTAACAATCCAGTGGATGAATTGGCTTCATTTATAGATCCGGTTACTTCTACTTCTCAGGTTGAAAATCAGTTCACTGGTAGGCGTTTTTCTAGGGTTCATCGTATTGGGAATTCGAGAGCAGATGAGCATTCTACAAGTATTTGTGGTGGCAAACGTAAGTCAGAGGAGGGGGATGACTTCCTTTTCATCAATAATAAGAAGCCGAGAATGGGAGAGGATGTTGATAGAAGTTCTATCGTGGGTGTCTCAGAGAAAGGCTCTTCAACGGAAGTTACTAATTTTGTGGTTTCTTCGGAGATGCTGCTATTAATGTGGTTAGCTGTTTGGTGGGTATTGGGATTGTGATCCGAAATCATGAAGGTTTGGTTATGGCTTCTAGCTCCCAAAAAATTTCAGCTTCTTATTCTCCTCAAGTTGCAGAAGCAGTGGCCATTCATAAGGGTCTGCAGTTTGCTGTTGACTCTGGTTTATCTCCTTGTCGGATTGACTCAGATGCGGAAGTCATTGTGGGTTGGATTAATAGTAATTTATCTCTCTGTTCAGAGATTGGGACTGTTTTATTAGACATTCACTCCCTTTTGCAGTTAACTTCTTGTATCTCGATTAATTTTGTTCCTCGAAAGGCCAATTTAGTGGCTCATGTATTAGCTAAAAACGGTATCTCCTGTGTTGAGGACATGTTTTGGCCGGAGGATTTCCCTCCTTGTGTCGGCTCTATAGTTTCGGCTGAGTGCCGTTCTGGTTTGTAATCTAGTTCCCTTCAAAATATATATATATATATATATATAAAGTGCTAATATTTTAATTTCTCTTTTTAATTTGGCCATACTTTATATCACATGTCAATGTTTCTTACGACCTACAATAACCAAAGTACCAAACATCATTATTTTTCTTTTTTGAAAGTTTCTCGATTTGTCATCAGTCATTTGCCATTTATCATTTTATCTTGTCTCTTAGATAATTGAGACCTCTTATCTTTCTTTGCATGTGAACAGTTGGCATGTTTGTGTCACACTGCAAATTCATTATTACATTTACAGCAATATTAGAAAAGACATGTTTATCCATTGTCCTATCCTGAACAAATATATGAATGTTATCAAAATCCTGCCAGCCAAACAATCATCTTTAGTTCTTATTGTTCATCGGTCCATTATTGATAATTATAAATTGCATCAAAAATATACAAACCCAATTTAATTTTTATTTTGAAATATTACAATAAATTCTGAGATGAATGACTGAGTTAAGGGTTTACCGAGACATGCAAAGATCAAACATTACGTTTGTAACCCGAATATCTATTATACTATGAGATATCTACTTTCAAAACATTGGAAACCAAGTGATTGTAGGCATAGCCTATTGATAACCACCTCTGTCAACAAAGTTAAGGTCTTGAGTTCAAATCCTCTCTCCCCTAATTCAAAATAAAAAATAAAAAAAATCGGAAACCAGACTTTATATCTTCGCGTTGCACTAGTCAAAACTCAAAACTTCATTGAACATGTTTACTATTTGTAGAAAAGTTAAAGTCACATTTTCACATTTGGTATATTAAAAGAAGGTTGAAAATAGGAGTTTTTGGTGGCAAATTTGTTGGCCGGTTTAAGTTGGTCTTCTTCCCAACTACACATATTAATTACATAAGTGGGTTTATTTGCCTATAAATAGCAACCCATCCTCCTCCTCATTTCTCATCCCAAGCTCTTCTCTTCTCTTCTCCCTAATTTGTTCTTTCCTCTAGTGTGAGAAAAAGGTTGTTGTTAATTCTCTCCTAAAATATTAGAGAGAGGTTGTAATCTTTTTGGTCTAATAAAATCCTTTTAGTCTTTGCCCGTGGATGTTTCCCTCAGATTAATTTGGGGGTTTTACCACGTAAAATTGTGTGTTCAGTTTTCTCTATTTTTCTCAAGTCTTTATTTTAGTTGCAGTGCATTGCTTCCACATACAAGTTCCTAACAGTGGTATCAGAGCCTCCGGTTGTATTCCGAGTTGCTAAGTTGTCAGATTCTCTAGGAAATTCTTAGTATGCTCTGTGGTTGCAGCATTGACTGATCTTTCACATCAGAAAAGAATTGTTCTTGAGTTTACTAACTAAGAGCTCCATGTAGTATTCGTGGTTGCTGGAAATAACTGTGGTGGTGTGGAAAGTGCATGTCTAGGAAAGGTTCTGGCTAAGGAAAGACTTGGTATTTAAGAGGACCATTGTGACCCACCTCTCTTTCCTGGGAACCTACCTGGTGCACTGTTCACAACTACGATCACTATTCCAGTATACGGTACTATTCACACATACGATACTGTCACGGTGAAATAGTGTAACTCGATACTGGTGAGAAGCAGTTCAGTATCAACAAAATGGCAACAAAGTTCAAGATTGAGAAGTTCAACGGGAGTAATTTCTCGTTGTGGAAGATAAAGATAAGGGCAATTCTATTGAAAGACAATTGTTTGTTAGCAATTGGAGACAGACCAGCAGAGATCACAGATGATAACAAATGGAAAGAGATGGATGGCAATGCGGTTGCCAATTTGCATCTAGCATTAGCTGATGGAGTATTATCAAGTATAGCAGAGAAGAAGACAGCAAAGGAGATATGGGACACTCTGACAAAATTATATGAGGCCAAGTCATTACACAACAAAATCTTCTTGAAAAGAAGACTTTACACTCTTCGAATGGCGGAATCTTCATCAATGACCGACCACATCAACATCATGAATACTCTATTTTCTCAACTTACAGAGTTGGGGCACAAAATAGAGGAAAATGAACGTGCAGAACTTCTACTTCAAAGTCTACCAGATTCGTATGATCAACTCATCATCAACCTCACGAACAATATTCTCGTGGAGTATCTAGTCTTTGATGATGTTGCAGCCGCTGTTTTAGAAGAAGACAGCAGGCGTAAAAACAAGGAAGACAGATCAAAAAGCTCACAACAGGCAGAGGCATTAACGATGACGAGAGGGAGATCAACGGAACGTGGCCTTAGTGGGAGTCACAATCATGGCAGGTCAAAATCAAGAAGTAGAAAGAACGTCAAATGCTACAGTTGTGGTAAGAAAGGGCATGTCAAAAGTGAGTGTTGGCATAACAAGAAGAAGAGTGGAGATAACAGAGCTTCAGAATCATTAAGCTCTCAAGGGTGTGTAGCAAGCACTTCAGATGATGGTGAAGTCTTATACAGCGAGGGCAATACTGTTGCTGAAGGCAGAAAACGGTTTGCTGATGTTTGGCTTCTAGATTCAGCAGCCACTTGGCACATGACCTCTCGAAGAGAATGGTTCCACAAATATGAACCTGTCTCTGGAGGATCTGTATTCATGGGTAATGATCATGCCTTGGAAATCGCTGGTATTGGCACCATCAAGATAAAAATGCATGATGGGACAATTCGTTCCATTCAGGAGGTGCGACATGTGAAAGGCCTGAAGAAGAATCTATTGTCGTTGGGACAATTAGATGATCTTGGATGTAAGACTCAAATAGAAAATGGGATCTTGAAAATTGTCAGAGGTGCGCTTGTGGTTATGAAGGCAGAAAAGATCACTTCAAATTTATACATGCTTAAAGGAGAAACACTTCAGGAAGCAGATTCATGTGTTGCATCAAACAACCATGGAGAAGAGTCAACGATAATATGGCATCGCAAACTAGGCCATATCTCGGAACGAGGTTTGAAGATTCTCTTTGATCAGAATTTGCTTCCCGGGCTCAAATCAGTGAGTTTACCATTCTGTGAGCATTGTGTCACAAGTAAGCAGCATAGATTGAAGTTTAGCAGTTCTACTGCTAGGAGCAAATGCATTCTAGACTTGATTCATTCTGATGTCTGGGAATCACCAGATATATCCTTAGGAGGAGCAAAGTACATGGTGACTTTCATTGATGATTACTCCAGGAGATGTTGGATATACCCGATCAAGAGAAAGTCAGATGTGTTTGAAGTATTTAAAGCCTTTAAAGCGCGGGTGGAACTTGATTCTGAAAAGAAGATCAAGTGTTTGAGGACAGATAATGGAAGAGAATATACAGATGGCGAGTTTCTTGCATTTTGTAAGCAAGAAGGTATTGAAAGACAGTTCACTGTGACGTACACTCCTCAGCAAAATGGAGTGGCAGAACGGATGAATAGAACTCTTGCTGAAAGAATAAGAGCTATGTTGAGGACTGCAGGCCTATCTAATTCATTTTGGGCAGAAGCAGCCAAAACCGCTGTTATGTGATAAATCGATCTCCATCGATAGCAATTGAGTTGAAAACACCAATGGAGATGTGGACTGGTAAGCCAGCTGATTATTCAAATCTACATTCATTTGGATGTCCTGTGTACGTGATGTTCAATGCCCAAGAAAGGACAAAACTGGATCCGAAATCCAGAAGATGCATATTCTTAGGGTATGCTGATGGAGTAAAGGGGTATCGCCTGTGGGATCCTACTGCTCACAAGGTTGTCATCAGCAGAGATGTTATATTTGTAGAAGATCAACTCCAGAAAGAAGAAGATAACATCACTTTAAAAGAAAATTCAGAGACTACTGATGTTCAAGTGGAAAATAATCCAGAACAAGAAGATTCAATTTCTTCTGAAGCAGAACCAGAGCACGAGACACAAGTAACAGATAAGCCTGAGGCCCCATAAGTTCGACGGTCAACTCGAGAGGGGAGACCACCAGTATGGCACTCGGAGTATGTTACAGAAAGCAACGTAGCATACTGTCTTCTAACAGAGGATGGAGAGCCATTGACTTTCCATGAAGCTAGAAATAGTTTAGATGCATCTCTGTGGATGACAGCAATGCAAGAAGAAATTGAAGCTCTACATAAGAACAAGACATGGGAGCTTGTTCCACTACCACATGGAAGAAAAGCCATTGGAAATAGATGGGTCTATAAGATCAAACGAGATGGCAATGACCAAGTGGAGCGATATCGTGCAAGACTGGTGGTGAAAGGATACGCTCAGAAAGAAGGCATGGACTTCAATGAGATATTTTCCCCGGTGGTTCGTCTTACAACAGTCAGAGTAGTCCTGGCTATGAGTGCTGTGTTTGATCTACATTTAGAGCAGTTAGATGTGAAAACTGCATTTCTTCATGGAGAACTTGAAGAAGAAATTTATATGCTCCAACCAGAAGGTTTTGTCAAAGAAGGCAAGGAGAACTTGGTTTGCAGGTTAACCAAATCTCTGTACGGTCTCAAACAGGCGCCGAGGTGTTGGTACAAGAGATTTGATTCCTTCATTATAAGCCTTGGGTACAACAGACTCAATTCAGACCATTGTACTTATTACAAGAGGTTTGGTGATGGTGATTTCATTATCCTATTGTTGTACGTGGACGACATGTTGGTAGCAGGCCCCAATAAAGATCGAGTCCAAGAATTAAAGGCACAGTTGGCTAGGGAGTTTGATATGAAGGATTTGGGACCAGTAAACAAGATTCTAGGGATGCAAATTTACCGAGACAGAAAAGACAGGAAGATTTGGCTTTCTCAAAAGAACTACTTGAGGAAAATTTTGTGACGCTTCAATATGCAAGATTGTAAGCCAATTTCTACCCCACTTCCTGTGAATTTTAAATTATCCTCAAGTATGAGTCCTAGCAATGAAGCGGAGAGGATGGAAATGTCTCAAGTGCCATATGCATCAGCAGTGGGAAGTTTGATGTTCGCTATGATATGTACAAGACCAGACATTGCACAAGCAGTGGGAGCGGTTAGTCGGCACATGGCGAATCCTGGTATAGAGCATTGGAATGCTGTGAAGAGGATTCTGAGATACATCAGAGGAACCTCAGATGCTGCATTATGTTATGGAGGATCAGAATTTACTGTCAGGGGTTATGTGGATTCGGATTTTGCTGGAGATCTCGACAAAAGAAAATCTATTACTGGATATGTGTTTACAATTGCAGGAGGAGCTGTGAGCTGGATTTCCAAGTTACAAACAGTTGTGGCTCTATCTACAACTGAGGCAGAGTACATGGCAGCTACACAAGCTTGTAAGGAAGCGATTTGGATTAAAAGGCTAATGGAGGAACTCGGGCACAAACAAGAGAAGATCATTCTGTTTTGTGACAGTCAGAGTGCCTTGCACATCGCAAGGAATCCAGCTTTTCATTCCAGAACCAAGCACATAGGAGTTCAATATCACTTTGTTTGGGAAGTAGTGGAAGACGGTAGTGTGGATATGCAAAAGATACACACCAAGGAGAATCTAGCAGATGTAATGACCAAGCCTATCAATACTGACAAGTTCATATGGTGCAGATCCTCCAATGGTCTAGCAGAAACGTAAGCAGCAGGAATTTGAGCAAAGATCGGAAGGATAAACAGACCATGAAAAGATGACTTTAAGTGGGAGATTGTAGAAAAGTTAAAGTCACATTTTCACATTTGGTATATTAAAAGAAGGTTGAAAATAGGAGTTTTTGGTGGCAAATTTGTTGGCCGGTTTAAGTTGGTCTTCTTCCCAACTACACATATTAATTACATAAGTGGGTTTATTTGCCTATAAATAGCAACCCATCCTTCTCCTCATTTCTCATCCCAAGCTCTTCTCTTCTCTTCTCTTCTCCCTACTTTGTTCTTTCCTCTAGTGTGAGAGAAAGGTTGTTGTTAATTCTCTCCTAAAATATTAGAGAGAGGTTGTAATCTTTTTGGTCTAATAAAATCCTTTTAGTCTTTGCCCGTGGATGTTTCCCTCAGATTAATTTGGGGGTTTTACCACATAAAATTGTGTGTTCAGTTTTCTCTATTTTTCTCAAGTCTTTATTTTAGTTGCAGTGCATTGCTTCCACATACAAGTTCCTAACACTATTGTATTTGAATCCTGTTAAAACGACGAGATGAGGTTGGTCCGGTGGTAAAGCCCCTACCGTATGCATTAAAAAATTTGTAAAAACAAAAAAAAAAAAATTGTATTTTAATTGGACGGGCCTGCAATGGCCCATGAAGTGAATTGTTGTTAAATCTTGTGAGAATGTCACATCACGTTGTCAAGATCCATGTGGGTGCGTTGCGAGTTGTTTTACAAACCCCTTTTTCAGTTTTTCAAATAAAAACAATAAAATTGCTTTCGATTACAAGTTTTTGGGTGGAAAGCATGGTTGTAAATTTCAAACCTAGACTGGCCCAATAAAATTAATTTTTGATTCTCTAATTACATTTGGTTGCGGCCCAATTCTAATCCATGGGCCCAGAAAAATGGCCTTTTGAAGATGATATCACCTAAGCATTATGACCCTCAAATCATAATACCAGTTTATCAAGAATCTACCGGAACCTATCGAGATCAATAGATACGGTATGATTCCAAATATAACTCTTAATTTTTATATTGCTCAAGCAGGATAAATTCGGGAATATGCCATGGCATTTATCATCACACGACACCAACCAAATGAAAGTCATGTAAAACGAGAAAATCTTGTATGGGACAGTCTCTACCACATGGTGAGACTATCAAATAAAAATGTATCATTTACATTGGGAATATAAAATCATATTTTTAAAGTATCATATGGCACTCTTTTATTGGATGGTCCCATCCCATGTAAGTTTTTCTCCAGGTAAAACACATAATCAATCAATCCCAACCTCAATCACCGTCCGATTCTCCACTCAACTTCAATGGCCCATAGGATCAAAAGTTGAAAATCGGCGGCATTTTGTCCGGAGGACAAGCTAGCGCAAGGTGGACACAATGTCATCTCTGGAATCTTCGGTGAGGATCTCATCTTATTGTTTGAAGTTGTGATCTTTAATTAATCGAAAAGCGTGATTAGATTAAATAATGTGGTTTTGAAAACGTGATTTTTCGTTGTAGATTACTTGTAGGATCGCACCAAAGGAAGTGTCTGATACGAGGTGGGTAGTGGCTGCACGATCACAAGCATACAGGGCAGGAGAGGGGCAGCAGCGTGGCATGCAGAGACCAAGTCAGGGGTTGTATCGTGGGGAATTAAAAGATGGACTCAAATCGGCTGTCAAATTTTGGTGTCCCAATTTGTATCCAACCAACCAAATTGGAACATGTGTGCACATTTAATTATTATTTTTCAACTGTTTCTATAAATATGCACACATGTCCCAATTTGATTGGTTGGACATAAATTAGGACATCAAAATTTGACAGCTGATTTGATTCCTTAAAAGATGTTAGTTGTTTTATTATTTGTTAATAATTGTTGGTTGATTGAGTCAAGTTGTTAGTGGACGTTAATAACTCCATGTAATCAGGAATGATTCATGTAATCTTCCTATTTGTTTGCATTCTCTTTTATCACGTATTGTAGGCTATATATTGGCCATTTGAATTCAATAAAAGGCATCCAGAAATATAACCCAAATTATCTCTCTTCTCTCTGTTTTCTGACTTCTTCACTCTCTTCTCAACTCAATTCTCCAATTCTTGTTTTCTCTCAAATTCAACTGTATCAGTGTCTTGTGTCGTTTTCTTGTAATTTGAAGCTTTTAAAGTAGTGTTTACTCGCAAATTAAATGTTTTAGATTATAATTCAGTAACTTTTAATGAACCGTGGTGATTGTATATTGAAATTAGTTGTTGTAGAATTTTGAGCAAGTTCGTGTCTGTTTTGTTGATGTAATAGTAAATTCCAAACATGCATGTTAAATTATTGAAGTATTGTTTGTAACTTATTTTTCATGCAGAAATGATTGGAAATGTCATGATAGATGCACGGTCAACTGGAAAGTATTACCAATCTAAGTGCTTGGCTTGAAATTTCCATTAATGAGGTCTGGTGCTGCGTACTGTTAACATTTTAATTAGCTTTTCATATTAGTGTCACTAATTTAGTTTGCCTGCATGTCTCCTGTCCCTAATTTTTAGTTACTATATTGATATGTTTAGTTTATAATATCTACCCAACTAATGGGGTTTCCTGATGCAGTTTTGAACTCGATCAATAATGCAGCCAAAGCCTGGAAGAGACATCAGCCTCTCTATGCCACCACAATGACAATGTCCAATGACCAAGTTATTACCACTTCCACGGATTTGTCTCCAACCTGTAGACCTTTTATAATATAAACAAGTTGAAAGCCAGAGACTTTTATGAATTGATTCATACAAAATGAAGCACACTAAACCAGGTGTCGGGCATGCATGCATTTCAAATAACACAACATATTTTCCATCAACAAGTCTTCTTTAGATTTAAAAACCTTTAAAGTGATGATATGAGGATTTGCCAATTTTGCAATAGGACCCGGATTTTCTTCTCATTTTTTCTGTATTGCTATATTTTCAATTCTCTTATAATATATAAGAATAATTCATTGTAGTGGTAAGGTTTTTAACGAGACAATCAATGTCATACTGAAATCAATGTAATATTTTCAATTCTCTTATAATATATTGAGAGAGAGAGAGAGAGTCTAGATGGAGAATGAGAAGAGAGAAAGATAGGTTTTTTTTTTTTTTTTTTTTAAAGAAAAAAACTAGAGTTCTTATAGTCACTTTTATGTTTGTAAGAATGTAGGGTGGATGACAGCTTACAAAGAAACGACAACAACATTAATTTACTTGTTAAGAGTGATTAGTCTTTGATTAATTATTTTGAACATATTAAGCAAATTTATATGGGGGTACGGCACGACACGGCACAGTATTTATGTATTTGTAATTTGATTATCTTATTTATTATTTTATTCTAATAAAATAAAACGTAAGAAAGAGATAAATTTATTTATTCAAAGAATAAATAAAGATATAAGAGCATCTCCAATACTAATATGCTATTATGCATTTGGAGAAAATGGAGTGCCACATATGATAGATATTAAAAACGTTAGAAAAACTCTCTCCAATGCTATTATCTAAGTTGAATATGGATATGATGTGGCAAAAAAAAAGTTAGAGAATATGGAGTTGAGTTTCTAATTCTAGAAACTCTCCTAGAAATGCTGACTAAGATTTCTAACTCTTTCCATCAATAAGATTAAAGCTTTCAACTCTTTCCACCAATAAGATTAAACCTTATTTAATTGTAGGGGGAATTGCACAAACATCCCTTGAGGTTTGATAAAATTACACAAATATGGCAGTTTTGACTATATACACATAAACTTCCCTCAACATTTGAAAATTGTTGCACAAACATCCCCTACCGTTAGATGGATCCGTTAGTCAATGGTCAAATATGCTAAAAGTTTAAAATACCCCATATTTTTATTTTAAACAAAATAAAATTTTCAAAAGTAAGATAAAAAAAATATTAATTTTTTTTTAATAGAAAATATGAATGCATCTAAATCTAAAAGTTGGAAAAAAAATTCATCTTCAAAAATAAAAAATTTAGTTTGTGCAATTCCCCCTTGATTTTAAATAAATTTAAAATTTAAAATTTATTTCTTATTAAATTGTTTAAAAAGCAATTTTTTTTTTTTTTTTTTTTGTAAAGATGAATTTTTTTCCAGCTTTCAGATTTAAGATACATTCATGTTATCTAAAAAAAAAAATTAATATTTTTTTATCTTATTTTTTAGTTTATTTAAAATAAAAATAAAGGGTATTTTAGACTTTTTACACTTTTGACCATTGACTAACGGATCCATCTAACGGCAGGGGATGTTTGTGCAATAATTTTCAAATGTTGAGGGAAGTTTGTGTGTATATGGCCAAAACTGCCATATATGTGTAATTTTATCAAACCTCGATGGATGTTTGTGCAATTCCCCCTTAATTGTAAAATAAAAGAGGAGAGATAGTGTAATAATTGTTTTATTATGATTTGACATAAAATGGATGCATATTTGACTTTAGATAATTGCATTAGAAATGTGAATATACATTTCTCTAATTTTTTTTTTCAAAAGTGAGTCCATAATAAATATAAATGCTGATGTGACACTATTTAGAAACTCAAAAATGTATATTTGTATTGGAAATGCTCTAAGAAAGTCAGATAAAAAAAATATAGGTAAAGAAATAAATTTTATTTACTCATGTAGATTTCAGTATTACATTAATTGTCTCATTACTTGACAAAAAGTCATAAACTCTTCAATGTAAATCTCCAAAACAATCACGTGAACGAATATCTTGAACCCAACTCTATCCTCATTTTTGTTTTTGTTTTTGTTTTTTAATTTTTAATTTATTATCTCCACCGTCCATCTATGAGATGGACGGTGATGATATATATTTTTTATTTTTTATTTTTCAATTCTATTTGATTAAAAAAATAATTTCATTAGTTTTTATTTTATTTTTTATTTTACATTAAAATACCTATCAATCATACAGCTTCATTCACAATTCACATAACAATGTTCTTTTTAAATTAATATATTTTAACTTTTTATTTATAAATGTAATTACTATAAAAAATTGAGTAATGCTAGACATCATAAACATTATTACAACTTTTTAATCACAGATTCACAGCACATGTGACAGCTGATGTGTTAATTGGTGAGTAAAATACATGAGTAAGTGAGATAAATTATTATTAATGTGTATTCACTCACCAATTGACATCTCAACTGCCACATGTGTTGTGATAGTGGCTGTGATGTCTAGCATTACTCATAAAAATTATTTCTTGAAATCTTTTAACCGAATATAATATTGAATATATTTTATCTGTTTTTAATTTTTTTTTTATTACATCCATTTAATCATTGAACTAATAAGTATTTGAATATAATTAACTCTAGATAATTAAATAAAACAAAATAATAACATTAAAATCTTTAAATTAAAATTTTATAACTAAAAGAAAATGGGGGATTTGCATAAATGGTCATCCTCGGTTTTCAAAAACCAAAAATAGCCCATGATTGAAAATTGAGAGTTTCTCCTTACAATCCACAAATTATCTATTTACACTCAATTTTAAATTTTTTTTATTAATGGCAATTTTAACCTAAATTAAAATTACTAAACAAGACAAAAAAATCTAAAGACACTCCAAACTAGTTTTATTTTAGAAAATAATGTTTTTTCTTCTTTTGTTTTTTTGTTTTTGTTTTTTTTATAAACCCTAAAATATCTTCTTCTTCTTCTTTTCCAATATTTTAAAATTTTTATTGATTGAGAAGTGATTGAGAATGATATGCAACCAGAAGAAAATCTTGAAGTGATGCATAATGATTTGCAACTGGAAGAAAATTCTAAAGTAATGGAGAATGATACGTTGCAAGAAAAAAGCAATAATAATTTTTCAACTTATAAATTTTTTGTTTTCCTGTTGAAATTTTTTTTTTTTTTTAACAGTTTAGACTTTATTCACAAGCCATAAAAGGCCAAGAAACAACAAACCAAGATACAACCAGAGCACCCAAAGAACCACTAAAACACCCACTCGAAGAATAGACAAAAGGGTCGCGAAAACAAGCACACCTGAGAACAAACATACCAAAAAACACACCAATCGTCTGATCCACCTCTAAGAGTCATGCTTCAGCAATTAGCTACCAGCATTTCCAGTAAAAAAAAAAAAAAAAAATTGAACAAAAACTAGGAAGCAACAAAGATGAGAGAGCTGCAAAAGTGGGACCTTTTTCCTCTTTCTTTTGCGGTTCCTTTGATTTTTGTCGTTGGTTATGAATATGATGCAATCTCGAGGTACCTGCTTGGAACCACATTCCGTCATTAGGATGGCTGGCTGTGGAGCAAGATGGTTTCCTCTTTTTCAGATTTTAATAACATGTACATAGGTTGAGATTTCTAAAAGACAGCATGAAGGTGCCAGAGTAGTCTTAGGGTTTGCTTATCTGTTTTTTTTCACTTCTCGTAAATGTATATAGCATAGTTTTATCTGCGTCTGATGGTTCCTGGGTAAATCTATCCAGCAAATATTGTATCATTGTATGCCTTACCTAGCCTAAGGAGGAAAAAATGGAGGATCTATTGTTTCAAGATCATCTGTTTCACTGTCTATGAGTATGTTTTGCTTTTACCAAAAAAAAAAAAAAAAAAAAAAAAAGATAGAGTTAGCACAGGGGACCTCAAAAGCAAGACAGACCAAAATCGGGGCTAAGGCTCTAAACATCACCCCACCTTAATTTTCATTCAACAAATATACAAAATAAAAAATGAGGTCATTATATGAGTTGTGCCACTATTGTATCCATGGTTTTTTTTTAACTAGTTTTTTTTTTTTTTTTTTTAATTTTTTAATTTTGTTATATGTTAAAATTAAAATTAAAATTCAAAAATAATAATGGGTAAAATATTAAAATAAAATGGATTTTCTTTAGAAATTTTTATTTTTTTTAAATGGAGTGTCTTTAGAATAGGAGTGTCAAAAGATAAAAAGGATAATTTTGGAACCAAAGGAAGTGTTTTTAGAATTTTTTAAAATTTAAATTTTGAGAATGGATTGTCTTTAGAAAAGAAGTGTGAAAAGAAAAAATTGGATTGTCAAAAGAAGCTCTCTTTAAAATTTTGTGTTTTCGTTCCTTTTACAGTTGATTTTACCAGATTGCCCTTTAAATTTCTTTTTCTATTATTTATCTCATTAATTGCGACATTACGAAATCACCCTTCTTACAACTTTCCCAAAATTAAAAGACAAAAAAATTTCAACAAAAAAAAAAAAATACAAAAAAGGGAAGAGAAGAAATCGTGGTTCCAGACTGGAGGGACTCCAGAGAAGACGCTGACGCCGACGTCGAAGGAGAAGACGCCGACTCCGGAGACACTCTTTCAATTCCTCATCGGCCGCACCTTCTTCCACTGGGAGACATCGGCCTCCTCCTCAACCAAAAACTTTAGCCACTTTTTTTTATAAAAAAAAAAAAAAAAGACAAAAGAAAACAGAAGAAATCGTTCCAGACTAGAGCCACTCCGGAGAAGACGCCGACGCCGACGCCGAAGGAGATAAAATGGAATATACTTGTTCGTTTCTCTTTTGATTCTTCCCACAAATTACAAAAACCCTCAATTCCACACCCAATCCATCATCATCAGTTCAAGTTTCTATCTTATATTACACGCTTTCTCTCAAGGTAAATCAATTCTCTCTGACTTCCTTTACTTATTTGAAGCTTGTGTGTGTAATATTCATACATTTTAGTTTTTAGAAAGTAGAAATATGTTTTGAATGTTTTAGAATGAGCCTGTGTTTTATGGGTGTTTTCTCTTCTACTTCAGCTATCCGGTGAAACCCAGAATTTATATGAACCAAATATCACTCAAGTCTGGGCCTTTATGTTTATTTATTAATTATTCATTCAATCTCAGTCTTTTTATGGATTTTATTGCTTCTTGATACAAATACTATCGTTTGCACTTTTTGATAGCTATATGTTGAATGGTAAAGTCAGAGCATTGTGAGCTTATTTACTCTAAGCATTGTTAGCTTATTCATGCTTTTTAGAAAGTAGAAATATTGTTTTGAATGTTTTAGAATGAGCCTGTGTTTTATGGGTGTTTTCTCTTCTACTTTAGATATCCGGTGAAACCCAGAATTTATATGAATCAAATATCACTCTCAAGTCTGGACCTTTATGTTTATTTATTTATTATTCTTTCAATCTCTTGTAACATTGATATTTGCTTTGAATCAATTGTAACATTGAAATATTTCAAAAAAAAAGAACAAGACAAAAGAAAACCTAACGTCCTAACCCCCAAAGAAATCGTTCATTCCAGAGGGACTCTGGAGAAGACGCTGACACGGACGGCCGCACCTTCAAGTCCGGAGACACATCCTCATTGGCAGCACCTTCTTCGACTGCATGACCCTCCGGTAAGTGACTTTTCCCCTTTTTATGGAGGAATTTGAAACTTTGCAAGTGTGTTCGAAGAGTCGCGATCTGCATCACTATCACACCATGTGATTCACAGCGTTTCCTTAATTATCCAGGCCTGTCACTTTAGAAATTAGAGATATTCCTTTTAATTGAGTATGAATAACTCTATTTCCACTTAATTTAATTCAAGGAAATGTTTAATTAATTAAAACCAATTTAGATCATTAATAGGTTCAGCATGATTGCAACATAGAGTAACCGAGAGTGAAGAAGTAGCTTTAGTTGAATGAAGAAGTAGACATTGCAAGGTGAGACTATCGCTTGCTAGCAAAATAGACACAAAGTCACCCACCTGCTCATTGTTATATCTTTTTGCAGAGCACATCACACTTTAAACTTGAAGAAGCTTATAGTCTTATACAGAGTTGATTTCTTTTCTATACTTCACATTGCCTAGTAGTTGTTTGTTGGACGATGGTCTAAGAAGTCTCAATTTTCCCTGAGCACAAGCCTGGAAGAGCTTGTATTTGAGGAGACATCTCTACAGCTCTACTCAATCTGGTAAGCGAAAATGATGAAAATAATTTTAGAATTGGCTCTCTTGGCACCATATTAACATCCAGAAAATAAATTCAAGTATAATGTAACTAAATTTGTTGTTACAACATTAATTGATGATTAATCTCAATCATGATACTAGTGTCTCTGTTTTTCTTGTTACATGTATGTATGTTGTTTTTGTTTAAGAGATACAAAAATATTGGATTTGGGTGTGTAGTGTGATTCTTTTCTTTTGCTCTATTCATGCATAGTTATAGGGTTGATTTGGGGTTTTTTTTATTGGAGGAAAAGTGATCAACTTTGGGTGGTCATCCGACGGGTAGACTTGTCATCGAGCTTTTCGCCGATAGTGTCCCGATAATAGCAGAGAACTTCCAGAGATCCTCTCCATGGCCAATACTGGCCCAGGAACCAACGGCTCCCAGTTCTTCATCTGTACCGCCAAGACCGAGTGGCTCGATGGCAAGCACGTCGTCTTTGGTCAATATAGGTATTTCATTTTAAGTCCGAGATTTTGTATGTGCATCGAACAACCTTTTTTTTTTTTTGTTGTTGTTGTTATTATAGTGGATCAAACTTGTTTATTGTTGACGGCTATCCTTTGGGGTTGGGTCATGCATCCGAAAGAAATTCCGGGAGACCAAGTCCATAACTCATAAAAACAATTAAGTGTAACGGGTAAAGGCCGACTTGTGAAGTAGATTCGCATGGCTATCCTAATAAACTTAAATGCTTATTTATTTATTTATTATTATTATATTGGATCATGCTGCTTTATATATCTGTATGTCATTCCCTTATTTTTGAGAATGTATGCTAATTTAATTGGACTCCCAATTGGTGTATTTAATTTTAAGTCCGGTTCTTAATCCTTTAAGCCCGGGTCTTAATCATTTGAGCCCGGTAATCAATCTTTTGAGCCTAGAATTTTGTATGTGCATCGACCAACTTTTTCTTTATTATTTAGTGGATCATGCTTGTTTAGATATTGGTATGTCTTGCCCTTATTTTGGATAATGTCTCCTACTTTAATTAGATTGTCAATTGGTGTATTTAATATTAAGCCCGGTTCTTTACCGTTTGAGCCCAGGAGTCAATCTTCTGAGCCCGGGTGTTAATCTTTTGAGCCTGGTACTTATGTTTTCGATTAAATTTTCTTTTTCTGACTTTTTAATTATTTTTTTGATACCGCGGGAGGCTTCTCGCATGAGGTGGCTATCCTTTGGTGTTGGAACATGCATCCGAACACGAGTCCGGGAGACTAAGTCTATAAGTGGAATTGGTGAGAAATGTCACATTTTTAAAGTGAGTTGGTGACTTTGTCAGTACTTTAATAAATTAAGTTTAAAAGGCACCTATTATGGTGAACTACCAAAATTGCCCTCACTTAAATGATTTATGTTATTCCCCTTCTTTGTATTTTTCTCTGTCCTCCACACTCGAGAAAAAAAACTGACAGTAGCTCTCTCTCTCTCTCTCTCTCTCTCTCTCTCTCTCTCTCTGGAATTTCTTCCTCAAGTTATAAAGAACTGACGTGACGTGGTTCAGTAAAATAAGGTAAAATTTCTTGAACTTTCTTGTTTTAATTTGTTAACATTTTCATTTGTTCCTTTTCATATGTTTTCCGAGTATTTTTTGAGTATTTTTTAAGCCGTAAGCCATTTTTGGATCTCTGAGAGTTTTCCATAGATCTGTTCCCGAGCCATTTCATGTTTGATGTGTGCCTTACCCGTGAGTTTTCATGCTTTACCCGTGACTTTTGTTGCCTTACCACGTGACTTTTGTTGCCTTACCACGTGACTTTTGTTGCTTTACCCGTGACTTTTCATGCTTTACCCGTAACTTTTCATGCCTTACCCGTGACTTTTCATGCCTTACCCGTGACTTTTGTTGCCTTACCCGTGACTTTTGTTGCCTTACCCATGACTTTTTATGCCTTACCCGTGACTTTTCATGCCTTACTCGTGACTATTGTTGCCTTACCCGTGACTTTTGATGTGTTTTTTTTTTTATTAATGGTTTGTGATTATTAATTTGACAGCGTCATGAATCGGGTTAGAATAGTAATATCTTACAACGGTCGATGGGAGCAGTTACCTGACGGAAGTCAGAGGTTTGTTGGATCCGATAACCGGGGAATGTATGTGTCAAAGAATATGACTTACGAAGAATTGGTGGCGATTGTACATATTATTGTGAACTATGATGTAAACAAATACAATGTTGATTTGTCATCAATATTAATCGTTCTTGGCAGTACGTGTCGCACATTTATAAGGAATGACGACGATGTTCAGTTTATGCTAGGGGAAGATCGAGTGATCCCTCAAGTATGTGTCAGTCTAACTGAGCGGACAGCTGGCGATATGGTAGGGAATGATATTCCTCCTCCTGAAAATGCCTAACAATTAGGATCCTTTAGCGGTAGCAACCAAGTGTTCACCCAAAGGAGTGGCAGCGAAGGTGGGGGAAACGTGTGTGGTGTCCCACAGGTTGCAGTCAACCATGCAGATGCAGTTGAACCTCAATTTTGTGATGTGTTTGGTTGTCGAATTGAGCAGTACGATGCGCAGTTAGACTTGGCACGGTTTCGTTTGGAACCGTCGGAACCGGAACCGAAACCTGAACCGGGGTAGACCGGTTCCGGTTCTATAGTTCGGTTGAACCGGCGGTTCGCCGAATTAAAAAAAAATAAAAATATATATATATATATATATTTTTTGTTGGGCTACCGTTGGAGCCCAACGGCTACCCCTTTTTTTAATTTTTTTATTTTCTATAAATATCTCCCCCCCCCCCCCCCCCCCTTCATTTTTCCTCACACCAATTTCTTTCTTCTCAATTCTCTCTAATTTCTCTCCAACACTCTCAACTCTCAAGTCTCTCAATCTCCAAGTTTTCCAGGTTTTTAATATTTATTTCATTTTTTAATTATTTTATTTGAAATTAATTTTATTTCCAATTTGCAATTTATTTTATTCCCAATATATTTTATTTTCAATTAATTTTATATCCAATTTATTTTATTTGCAATTTATTTTATTTCCAAATTCCAATATATTTTATTTTCAATTAATTTTATATCCAATTAATTTTATTTGCAATTTATTTTATTTTCAATTAATTTTATTTCCAATTTATTTTATTTGCAATTTATCTTATTTCCAATTTATTTAATTTCCAATTAGTCAATTATTCTTCTAAGTTCTAAGTTTCCAATTCTCTCCCAAATTTATTTTTAAATGGCAAGTGCAAGTGGAAGGGGTTACGGCCGTGACGGTCCAGTCGATCCTAGTTCGATTTCGATGAAAGGTAAGGGTACTATGATCAATAATCTCGATCATAACAACCCCACATATCACGAATATCTGCAACGTCGGACCTATGCTGAAGACCTAGGCCTAAATATTCCTAATCCCCCTCTTATAATTTCTGAACCCGATCCCAATGACACCACCCCCAATTTGACAAGTCAGTCAGAAAATATGCCTGATATTGATACACCTCCGGATTTTGGTTTTGATACACCGGAAGGGGATCTAGAAAGGGATGAAGATCTGATACACAAGCAGAGCAAATCTGATCTCTTCGTCAAACATATGAAGAAAATTAGGAATGAAGATGGAAGCATTACAGTAGCTTGCAATTACTGCAACAAAGTATATAAATAGAGCAGATCCGGAGGATATGGCACTTATTGGAAGCAAATTGAAGCCAAATATCCAGATGCAGTGACTAGAATGAGGTCACAAACACAAATTCCCAGGTACGCTACTCCTAACCAACAATTATTTCGTTATAATGATGAACAAAATAGAGAAGAATTAGCTAGGATGGTAGCAGTAGAACATTTATCATTCAGTTTTGGTGAGAGGGTTGGCTTTATTAACTATTGTCGACGAGCATTAAACCCTGCTGCATGCCGTGTCCCTAGATCCACGCTCACATAAACACTTGAAAAAATTTATGTGAGAGACAAAAAATAGTTAGAAAAATATTTTGAAAAATATAATGGTCGTGTTACCGTATGAGCCGACATATGGACTGACCATTGGTAAACGCATTCATACTTGAGTGTCACTTGCCATTTTATGGATAATGCATGGACAATCCAAAAAAGAATTCTTGCTTTTAGAGTTTTTGATGATTCACACAATGCTCAAAATATTTTTAGACAGCTTAGAATTATTTTTTCAGAGTATAATATTGAAAACAAAATTTTTGCAATTGGTTTTGATAATGCTTCTGCCAATACCGCTGCTATTCCACTTTTAATTGATTTATGCAAACCCTTTCTTGGTGGTACATTTTTTCATCAAAGATGTGCATGCCATGTTTTAAATATATGTGTTCAAAAAGGATTAGAAACTCTTCAATGTTTTATTGAACCTATTAAAAAAACTCTAATGTTTTTATGGAGAAATCCTTCTACAATGAAAGCATGGGCAAGATATTGTAAACAAAATGGTAGACGTGCCATTAAATTTGCTCGTGATGTTCCAACACGTTGGAATTCTACTTATAAATTGCTTGCTCAAAGTTATGAGTATAGGGATTTATTAGTTTCTTTTATTCAATTTTATGTTCCTAACATTCAACTTTTTGAAGCTCATTAGGATGCTTGTTACAATGTTTTCAATTTGTTAAAAGTTTTTCATAATGCTACACAAAATTTATCTAAAATTTATTTTCCTACAACACATTTATTTGTTATTGAGAGTATTAATATTGCTGGTGCATTTTTTTATTGTGAATCTGACCAAACAATAAAGGAAGCCGTTAGTGCTATGAGGCAAAAATGGTTAAATTATTATACGGATTTTCCAAATATTTATTTGATTGCTATGGTTTTTGATCCACGACACAAATTACAATCTTTGTCTTATTATCTAGACGGTTATTATGGCAAAGAAGGTTTAAATATTGAATATGATGTTGAAGCATGTTGTGGTAGAGTTAAGAAATTATTGTATGATTTATATGATGAATATGTTACATTTTATGGATCCGGTACTTCGAACGTAGATGTTACACGAACAAAAACTGCATCTCAGCCTCCATCATCCTCCTCTGGATTTATGAATTTAGGGTATAGTATGTTCTAAAAAAAAAACAAAAAACCAAGATGTTCTTCATCAAGCTCCGATTCGCATGCTGAGCTTGAATCTTATCTAGCTTCTTCTTGTGAGTTTCCTGAAGAATTTGAGCTCTTAAAATATTGGAATGATGCTACAAAGTACTATCCAATTATGGCTATGATAGCCAAAAATATTTTTTCAACACCGGTTTCTACTGTGGCGGTGGAACAAGAGTTCAGCGCCGGGGGGAATATCTTGGATGAAAAACGTTCGTGCTTGACTCCAAAAGCACTACAGATGCAGGTTTGTGTTGACGACTGGACGAAAGCGGAATACAGACAACAAGAAATCCAACAAGAACCAACATACGATTTCTTTAAAGAAGACGAACCCGAAGCGGGCGAAGGCTCTGGAGCAAGCTGAGCAGCGGAACCGTAAATTTGTAAATCTGTAATAAAAGGTATGAGAACTACGTGGCCTTTGATTCCTCTAAACCCTCCTAAGAGGATACGTAGGCAACTTAATTGTGGTAAAAATTAAATGCAAGGCTAATAACTTTACATTTTTTTTAGTTTTATTTTATTTTAATTTAATTTTGTAATTTTTTATTTATTTATTTTATGTTATTTTTGAAATTTGGGTGACTCAATTTCCAAATACCCAATGAAATGTAAATTGTAATTTTGTTTACTTTTATTTTAATTTAATTTTGTAATTTGTAATTTGTTTATTTTATTTTATTTTCGGTTGGATACTCGGATGACGATGATCTAACTTCCAACATCCAATGAACTTATGAACCCAATGAATTTTATTTTGTAATTTGTTATTTATATATTTTATTTTATTCAATTACAATCTACAACTTATAAGTTACAAGTTAGAAGTTAGAAAGATTTTTTTTTTTTTTTTGTTAAAAAAAAAAAAAAAAAAAAAAAATCCCGGTTCAAAACCGTTGGTTCCTGTAGAACCAGAACCGGAACCGTCGGTTTTGGTTCCGATTCCACTAAACCTTGGAACCGGAACCGAAACCGAAACCGAAACCGAAACCGGCGGTTTCGAACCGGAACCGGAACGGAACCGGCCCGGAATCGTGCCACGTCTATGAGCAGTATGATGCGCCGAACAATGAGGTGGATAATGAGGCAAATAATGAACATGTTGATGATCTGTAAAATGTGGATGAAGAGCCTGCACAAATGCAAACACGTGGTAGACGTGTACAAGGAGTTAGTGGCACTGCACCAGATATGCCAGGGACGTCCGAGGTCCGTTATAATGTGACAACATCTGATTCTGTTGATGCTACAACTTGGGTTATTCCGAGAGCAGATTCATACTCATTTGGTACTGGTAGAAGCAATACCTTGGCAGCGCCAGAACCGACAACCATGATTTATAAAGGTCAATTTTTTCCGAGTAAAAAGGATTTGAAGAGGTTAGTTGGCGATTTTGTGATGCGGTAGAACTTTGAATGGAAGGTGAAAAGGTCCAATAAGACAACTTTACATCTGGTTTGCATCGTTGATGACTGTTCGTGGAAATTAAGAGCGGTGAGGAGAGATAAAGGGACTTACTTTCAAGTCAGAAGTTTTGTCAATGAACACAGTTGTCCCTTGGAGGAGGTTCACCGTCGCCACAGACAAGCCAGTGCATTCACAATCGGAGAACTCATTGCACCTAGACTTCAACAACATAATGGTCGTCTCATGCGTCCGAAGGACGTAATCGCCGATATGAAAACAATGTATGGCATCCAAATCATGTACAGTAAGGCACATGATGCCCTGCAATACGCATTGTCATTGACTTATGGAATGCATGAAGAAAGTTTCCAAATGCTGCCATCTTTTGCATACGTTCTAGAACAGCAAAATCCTGGCACAATCACAGACTTACAGTGCGCAGACGATGGTAAATTCCTCTACTTTTTCATGTCGTTAGGGTCCTCAATTAGAGGTTTTCGGAGGTGTATGCATCCTGTGATTGCAGTTGATGGTACCCATTTGAAGGGAAGATTCGGTGGTACAATGTTTGTGGCAATTACACAAGATGGAAACGAACAGGTGTATCCAATTGCTTTTGGGTACGGTGACTCAGAAAATAACCTTTCATGGGAGTGGTTTTTGGAATGCTTGAGAGGTGCCCTTGGTCATATAGATGATCTGGTTTTCATTTTCGATCGTCATGCAAGCATTGAAGCAGGGATTTCTAAAGTATTCCCTTATGCAACCCATACCATATGTTGCTGGCATTTTGGTGAAAATATGAAGAAGCGATTCCACAGAAAAGATGTTGCCGACATAATGGATAACGCTGCTAGGTCGTACAGGCAAATCCAGTATGATCGCCACATTGAGGAGTTACGTAAGCTGTACAAGGGTGCATACGATTATGCCATCAATGCACAAATGAAAACCTATCAGTACAGACACTTACATAGAACTGTGTATGGAGTAAGTTGACCCTCTGAGTGTACACGTCGGGGTATGCTCGCTGACGCTTCCGTAGAATATTCATGTACGCGTCCATGTGCTGACAATGTAAACATTTTATATTATTACGAATCAACTATTACTCATACAAACTTATACACAGTATGTTAACTAATTAACATTCCTCCAAGTACATGAAGTTGGTCTGCAACCGTTGGAACCAAGTTACGCCAACTGGTAAAGGTAGATCCACATCACGTCTGCATAATTGTTGAACAAGTTAGAGAACCAAGTAATAATAATAAAATATTGCAAAATGAACACGTATACTTACGTTTCCCCCGTCGTGTTCCTCTTGTAGGCTTTGTACGCTATAATGTAGTAGGGATCTATCAAGTCATGGGGATTGAATACATGCGCCAATGCCGCTGATGTTGGTGGCCTGGTCCTCGGCTTCTTCGGCAAACAGGGGTTTGTGTATAGGGATAGCAACATCCAACCTGGCCTGCGAACACGCGGCACCATAGGTGGAGTACGGTACTGACCACTGGGATCCGTATGAGGAGGGGTGCGCTGAGGAGGGGTGTGCTGTCTGGATGAACTCACCCTCTGTGCATCACTCTGAGAATGGCTGCGGTGTGAGGATACACTCTCCTTCCGTGTATCGCTATGAGGAGGGGTGCGCTGTCTGGATACACTCTCCCTCTGTGTATCGCTTTGAGGAGGGGTGCACTGTCTGGAGGAACTCTCCCTCCGTGTATCGCTCTGAGGAATGGGAGGGCTACGCCGGGTTCGCTTCAGGGGTCGCATTGCACTGGGGTCGACGACCGGAGGTGGGGTGCTCTGTACGGACGGACTCTATCCCAGTGGTAGCTCTGATCCAGCAAGTGCCACCCATGCAACCAGTGCTGTCTCTGTACCGGTAGTGCTGTCAGGTAAAACCGGAGGTGGTACCTACGCTGCCTCTGCTATCTCTGTATCACCGGGTACCTCCTCTCGTTCTGTCGCACCTTGACCCCACTAATCGGATACTGTGTCCATAGACTGACCCTCCGTAGTTGGTGGCTGCCCATGTCTGCTCCCTGGCTCTGTCCTATCCTGACCAGTACATGTCCTGCCTTCGGGAACAAAGTCTCCGTGATGGTCATCGAATGGTGGGTCATCGAATGGTGGATCATCCACACGGGACTGCGGCGTCGTACCCTGTAGCGCCTGGATCATATCCAGCAACTGTCCATACTGCCTATCTCGCGTCTCATCACTTTTTTTGATAGCAGCCATCACATCATCCCGTATAGATCGAACTTCAACCATCACTTCATCGATTTTACGGTCCCAACCCTGAAAGAATTTCAAACTCTGTAAACTTAAACTGTTCAGTTGAGTGAAATTAAATAATGGGGTTTTAATTTTTGTACTTACCTCTGGATCACCTCCACGTGAATCACCTCCAGGTCGAGGCTGTCTAGGCAATGTGGATGGTATCGGGCTACGTGTTCGGAGACTCTCAGTGCGAGCCTCTAGGTCTACATCACCTCCAGGTGTAGGCTGTCTAGGAAACGTGAATCGTACCCGCCTACGCCTATTGCCACCCTCAAGTTCTGAACCCTCCATATCAGTACGTTCAGAATATGAAGCATCCATACCATCGTGTCCGGAAAACATAGCCTCAGTATCACTGGGTCCGGATAACAGACCCTCCATATCATTGGGTCCTGCAGTCCTATGTCGTTCCGTCGGCACCAATTCAGGCCATGCGCACATCTGAAATCGAAGTTAAATAGTTGTCATTGTATATATACTAATAACTATCAACATTAACAACATCAGAACTTACCTTTTTTGTAAAAACACCATCCAGCTTTTTCGCCCTAGGTCGCTGACTCAATTCTCATTTTAGAATACGGGGGGGGGGGGGGGGGGGGGGGGGGGGGGGGGGGTAGCTCGATTACCCGGCGAATCCCACATTTAGTATTGCCAAGCTCCGGGATAACCTCAAAGGCAAATACCTGCGTAATAGAAAACAAATTTTTTCAACAGGGGCTATTTTTGGTTTTTGAAAACTAAGAGTGACTATTTCCTTCTATTCCCACAAAGGGGGGAATTAACAAAAACAAGTACAATGAAAATTAATTAATTAATAATAATAATAATAACATTGAAATTTTAAAAATTAAATCCAAATCATTGGTGTAGTATTTAATGTTCAAATCAGAAGTTGAATAACATAGATGCTTTGCGCTCCCATAAGCAAGATTCAGAACAGGTGTCACCAAATTCTTCTTCGTCCCATCCTAGGCTATTTGTATCCCAGCAGTCGCAGGTTCTTGTAATAGTAATGCGGAATCCCCAACATTTCAAAGAGATCCGCTTCACTCTATTCCTATGATATGCTCTCATTGATTTGGAGCTGTTCAAGCAAGACAGAAGCTCCAACTCTTGTCGTTTGTCTACATGAGGGAAATATAGTAAGAAATACTGTACAAGTAGGTTGCTTCTGCATGTTCTTTTTAAGCAAGTATTTTTAAGAACTCGAGTCCTCTGAATTTTTCATTTGGCAGAGTGAGTAATTGGATGCCTCGAGTGAAGAGAGCTTCCACGTTGCCGCTCTTTATGCAGCGTTTCATGAACGATAAAGGCAAATAAAGAAAGATGTCTATGCAAGCATGCTCGAGGACATAATCATCATTTCCAATTTCACGAAGACATTTGCAACTCTGCTGGACCTTGAACAAGTTGGCAATAGAAGAGGAGGCAAAACGAGAGAATGTTGGTGAGCAAGTTCTTGGGAAGAGTCATTATGGAGGCATCAACTTGGTTGGGAAGAGACATTATGGAGCAAGTCCTTGAGAAAATAATGAAGTATTGAGAGAGAGAGAGAGAGAGAGAGTCTAGATGGAGAATGAGAAGAGAGAGAGAGAGAGTTTTGAATTGGTTGAAATTGTTGTTCCTTTTTTTAGAAAAAAACTAGAGTTCTTATAGTCACTTTTATGTTTTGTAAGAATGTAGGGTGGATGACAGCTTACAAAGAAACGACAACAACATTAATTTACCTGTTAAGAGTGATTAGTCTTTGATTGATTATTTTGAACATATTAAGCAAATTTATATGGGGCACGGCACGGCACGATACGGCATTTATGTATTTGTAATTTGATTATCTTATTTATTATTTTATTCTAATAAAATAAAATGTAAGAAAGAGATAAATTTATTTAATAAAATAATTCAAAGAATAAATAAAGGTGTAAGAAAATAAGAAATAGATGAAAATATGAAATGATGAATTATTTAATAAAAAATGTGTAAGTCTGAGTCAAATAAAAAAAAATATTGATAAAGAAATAAATTTTATTTATTTATGCAGATTTCAATATTATATATGATTGCTTCGTTAAAAACCTTGTCAAGAAAAATACCGTGGAATAAAAACTTGGTAGGGGGATTACGAAGAAGTTTCTCGCAAAAACATTAACGATATGAGGAGGCAAATATTGAAAAAAGTGAATGGATACATAGCTGAAAAATCTCTACTGTCTCAAACTACTGTTCAACTGTTGTTGAACCTTCTCAGAATTTCACATTATATATATATATATATATATATATGGAGATGGACATGGTGTTCATGAGCCAAAGACTAAGGATCTAGTATTGTCCTTGCTTTTTGATCCAGGTTAAAAAAAGAAGAAGGCATCTTTCCGTATTTTCCGCGGGATATGAAGATACTATGTTAAAACATCGTTATTAGTCTATTGGAATGTGAGATTCATTCCCATATGAAATATAGTAAAATTTGCTATTTCATCAATTCTTAAAATCCATACATGACCCATAGAAAAACTCATACTAAACCTAAACATTCTCGTACAAAGTGTCCCATGGAGTCACGGACATAATCACATAATTATTCAGTTTATACTTTTATAGGTATGGGAGACATGACATGATAAGTCCGTCATATATTTCATTCAATTATTATTATATGAGAAAGATGATTAAATAATTAAAACTATTTAAATATGTAAATATGTAAATATGTTTCCATTTAAATCAAGATTCTACGGTTGTCAACGATGATTCACAAGAAATTTATGATTAAATAAAACCTATTTGCCATTTTTACGATTATAATTAGAATTTTTTTTTTTGAAAAATTATTAATTAGAAATTCTATTGAGAGGACATGAAGGTATTTGGCTTTTAATGGATTCTAATTTTATTAAAATTTTAAGAATTAAGTTATATGGATCTCACACAAAAATCAATAATAGAATTAATGATGGAAAGAAAACTTAATTTCACCCTCTGAATCTAAGCGTATATGTGTCCATAACTCTCTCTTTATGTGGAGATGTTGTAAATGTAGGCAAAAGAGCAGAGATGCTGAGATGGACTGTGGAGAAGTCTAATGACAGTAAAGCCTCGATACAACCAAGTAGTCGATTAGAGAAAGGTACGTAGTGTATTATTTTTCGTCTTTGTATCCTTTCTATATCATATATCACATCATTTTATCCTAACAAGTGCCCTTTTATCAGTCCCCATGGAACCAGTCGTGAAACCGCAAAATGGATATGGAATGGATGGTCGAAGAATGGTAACAACTCCAGTGCCGCAGGATGAACAGGTGATTAATTTGATGAGAAGTGGCGACGTTCATGAAATAAGAATGACATTACATTACAAGCACTGATTTGAATTTTTCTGTCGCTGCAGCTGCCACCACCTCCTTTGCCTTTTCCTCAAGTTGAGAAGAGGGTCAAGGTAAAACCACTTGCTGTTCCTGCAGAAGTAGCAACAAAAAGTCATACTTCGAAGAACCTGAACTCTAGTTCCGTGAGTTTTTTCACCATCGCATCACTACAGCAGTACACTAATAGCTTTTCTGAAGATAATTTTATTGGACAAGGCATGCTCGGCAGTGTTTATAGGGCCGAGCTTCCAATGGAAAGGTACAGTTCTTTTATTTGCTGTGAAATGATTTTTCGGGATAGAATTTGTTGTTCCCAGTTTCTATAAAAATGTTTTAGTTGGGATTTTAAGTATATTGATTGCTTAATATGATTCAGCCTTGATCTTGTGGTCACCTTTGGAATTCTAAATTGCACTTGATAGTTCAACCCTGACATCTGATCTTTACTTCTTTACTCTTTTTTTAGCTACTTGCAGTCAAAAAACTGAGCACTACAGCCTTGAGGCGGCAGAGTGATGATGAATTCCTTGAATTAGTATCTAGGATCTCTGAACTTCGACATGCTAATATTGTGGAGCTTGTGGGTTACTGTAATGAGCATCAACAACATCTACTTGTGTACGAGTATTGTGCAAATGGAACACTTCATGATCTGCTGCATGTGGATGAAGAATCCCATAAAAACTTTTCATGGAATATGCGCATCCGTGTGGCACTTGGAGCTTCCAGAGCCCTACAGTATGTAAATCAACCTACACAGAATATGTAAATCGTAAAAGTCCAACACATGACCTGGCTTGAATCTGGAAGAACAGAAAGTAAACAACACAAGAAAAAATCACGTTAGAAAGCAGTAAAGAACCGAGGCCCGTGTTTCACACGGTGTCCTTAAGATGATTTCGCCCGGTAACACCGTATGTGTTTGACGATCGACTCCCATGATACAACGGTTTAACAGTTGTAGGCCTAAGCACTATCCACTACTAGCGAACTCAAATCGAGTTTAAACTCACCAAGAAAACCAGAAAAGGAGAGGAAGAAATTATGCTACTGCTGCTGTGTATTTCGGAATGATTTTCTGAAAGGAGAAGCTTCGGTTTTATAGAAAACGAAACTAGGGTTTAGTTGGAAAATACTTGGTTAGCACGTTTTTGATTTGATAAAGGAAATCCAATTAATTAGAGAATAATTTCCGTTTAAAGAGATTTATTTCTAATTAAAATTGATTATGTATTTTTAGTGATCAAGTAAGAAATCAGAATCCAAACAATTAATCTTTTCCTTATCAAAAACGTTGACTTAGGGAAGTGGCAAAAAGTCAACTGCACTCTCACGGTCCAATCGAAGCGGCATTCGTGTACGCAGGTCGCGCCCACACACGAGTCGTGCATTTGAAGGTTCGAGGTCCATGATTTGCACCACCACATGAATGAAATTGACCTAGGAGACACAAATTAGGAGTTCATCACAAAATTTCCAACAATCCCCCACATGAATGAAATTGACCTAGGAGACACAAAAGATGATGTTTGGTAAGTTCAAACGGTCGAAACCTGCATAAGATAGGTAGGTGTTACCCTTTGAACCTTCCCTTGTAAAGGTATGTTTACTTTACTGGCTGATCAGTAGATGTGATATCCTTGAACTGTTCTGCCATTTTGTGTAAACGATCACACACCTCACACAGGTATCTTCCAAACCCGATTTGGTTCTCATTGTTATGTTCGTTTTGGCCATGAACATGCGCCTGGTTCTGTGAGAGTCTCTGGAGAATATAGCCCTTCACTATTCTCTTTTAGAAGTGGCCCCACTTCTCTCTCACATAGGTGATTTCTTAATTAAGAGTAACCCGCATTACTCTGCTCGGATTTCCATAGCTTGGAGTTTCGACGCATAAGAATCATTAAAAACATAGTTTAACCTTTTCCCTACGGGCATCACTGTTTCATCATAGGAATGGACTTAAGGGTAACCCCCACAGTGATCCAACTGAGTCTTACAACTTGGTTGTCCCATTGAACCTAGATCTTGGGATCTCCAGTCAACTAGGTTGGGTGTCCATTGTTTCGACTTTTTATCTAATGGGCTTTAGTCCCATTCCTCTTGATGATGTCTCAACTAATTCTCTATTTAACTCTTTGGTTAGCAGATCCGCAATGTTATCTTTTGACCTTACATAGTCAATAGTGATAACCCCAGTTGAGATTAGTTGTCTAATGGTATTATGTCTTCGACGTATATGTTTAGACTTCCCATTATACATGTTGCTCTATGCCCTTCCTATTGCTGATTGACTATCACAGTGAATGCAAATCGCTGGCACAGGCTTTGGCCATCTTGGAATATCCTCTAAGAATTGGCGTAGCCATTCAGCCTTCTCACCACATTTATCTAATGCTATAAACTCAGATTCCATGGTGGATCTGGCTATACAAGTTTGTTTGGAGGATTTCCAGGATACTGCCGCACCTCCTAGTGTGAACACATACCCACTAGTGGATTTTGAATCTTTCATATCAGATATCCAGTTTGCATCGGTGTATCCTTCTAGGACAGCAGGATATCTGGTATAATGCAGTCCATGATTACGAGTGAATCATAAGTATTTCAGTACTCATACTATTCCTTTCCAGTGATCAGTTCCTGGATTACTCGTGTATCTGCTTAATTTGCTGACTGCATTAGCTATGTCTGGTCTTGTACAACTTGTTAAGTACATCAGACTTCCTATCACTCGAGAATATTCTAGTTGAGAGACGCTCTCACCTTTATTCTTGGATAGGTGTAGATTTGTATCTATTGGTGTTCTGGAAATTCCAGAATCATTTTTGTTGAATTTCTCAAGAATCATGTCAATATAGTGTGATTGACTTAGTATGAGTCCGTTAGATGTCTTTGAGATTTTCATTCCCAACATTACATCAGCTGGTCCCATATCTTTCATATCAAATCTTGATTTCAACATATCCTTGGTAGATTTGATCATTTTATCATCACTACCAACAATGAGCATGTTATCAACGTAAAGACACACAATGACATAACCATTTTCTGTGTCCTTGACATAAACACATTTGTCATATTCGTTGATTTTAAATCCATTTGACATCATTGCATTGTCAAATTTCTCATGACATTGTTTTGGTGCTTGCTTTAAACCATATAAAGACTTCACCAATTTACAGACTTTCTTTCCTTGTCCTGGAGCAAAGGTTTAGAGTTTAGAATTCTAATTTACTCAAAACGATGTCGTTTAGAGTTTAGAATTCTAATTTACTCAAAACGATGTCGTTTTGAGCAAAGGTTTTTAAAGTAATCGGGTTCGCAGGTTCAAGTTTGGGTTTTTTCAAAACCCAAACCCACTTTGGGGTTGTTTTTGTATAACTGAACCCAACCCGCAAACTGAATAGAAAAATCCAAACCCGACCCATGCGGTTCGAGTGAAATTGCCATCTCCAAATTAATAAGGACTAAATTTATAATCATTTAACTATCAGGGATGATGGTTAAATTATCCATTTTTTTTTATTTTTTTATATGTAAATCTAAAATCATAAACATGGGATGCTTTATCTTGATATATATATATATAGGGGTGGGCAAAAAACCAATAAACCGAATCGAACGGGGGAACCGAACCGGTCCAATTGGTTTTTTTTCGGTTGTCTTATGTTGGTCGGTTCAGGTCGGTTCATTTTTTTGAAAACCGATTGGATCGGTTTTTTTCCCGGTTCACTATCCCAAACCGGAAAACCGAACCGAGATCCAACTTATTTATAATAAAAAAAAAAACCTAGTTTAATGTTCAACGGTCCATGAAACTATAAAATTATGAAAGTGTGTCACATGACATATTTTTTTTCTTTGCTTTTTTTGTTTAATATTATTTTAAACTAGTATTTTCAATTTGTTTAAGCCCCTTTTCAATTTGGTCGAAGACCCAAAAAAAGATTAAAATATGAAAATATGTGTAATAAAATCGAAAAAATCAAACCGAACCGAACCGAATCAAACTAGTCCAATTCGGTTGGTTTTTGATCGGTTGACATTTGTAAATTTTATTGGATCGGTTCATATTTTTAGAAACCGAACTTTATTGGTTTTTTATCGGTTCTATTAAAAAATAAACTGATCCATTAAACGCCCACCCATATATATATATATATATATATATATATACATTTTATAATGAATCCATTTCAATTTTTTTTTTTTTTTTTTGCTTTCCCAATTGGGGTTTCCTTTGACTTGACTCTTGAGAGTTAAGAGATCTAGTAGCAATTTTAAAATAATCATAATCATAATTAAAGGTAGGGCTGTCAAAACGGGTCAACGGGTCGACACGACCCGTTTAATTAAACGGGTCAACCCGTTTAGACTTAACCCGACACGACCCGATTAAATAAACGGGTCAGACCCCTATGACACGACACGACACGACTCGATTATTCAAACGGGTTATACGGGTTGACCCGTGACACGTTTAAAATCTAATCTGATTGGATTATACGGGTTGACCCGTGACCCGTGACCCATTTAACCCGTGACCCATTTGACCCGTTTAACCCGTATGACCTGTTTAACCCGTTTGACCACAAAGTTCAAATAATTAAAAAAATACTGATATGTCTTACAAGTTACAACTCCATAAATTATGGACCATAATCCATACAATGTTCAAATACATTAATCCATAAAGTGATCCAAATTTAAAGTTCAAATAAAGTCACAAATACACAAATAGTCAAATAGAATTAATCCATACAATCTTCAAATACAGTAATCCATAAAGTGATCCAAATTTAAAGTTCAAATAAAGTCACAATTACACAAATAACACTCCAAACTCCAAATTGATGTCCAAATTGTTTATCCCTACGAGATGGATTGTTGAATTGAACCTTCTACTTCCGTTGGTTAATTACTAGCAACTGAACCATCATTGCTGCAGTACCTTCCATTTTCCAACACACCCACACGGGCCACACCATGCTGTCCAGCACGCCAAAAAAACACAAGCAAGGAAAACAAAAGAAGCAGAGCAGCAACAGAACAGAAGAGAAGAAAAACGAAGACCCACAATCGAACCCAAAAACAAACCCCAACTCAGTTCAAATTCCAATTTACCAGGTCCCCTTAACTAAAAATATATTTTCTTTCAAAAATATAAACTTAACAACAATTTATTTCTAAAATATATATGAATCAACAATGAATTGAGTACAAGACAACACGAAATCAAGAAGAAATCAAGAAGAAATCGTGAAATCGCGAAATCAAGAAGAAATCACGAACCTGAGACTTGAGACGAACGGCGGTTGGACGTCTGGACAAGTAGGGAAAAGTGGAAGACTGAAGACTTAAAGAGAGATGTGTCGGCGACGAGAATCGGCGACCGATAGATACTAATTTTGACTTAGAAGAGTTAGGGTTAGGGTTTAGTAGGAGACTTGGAGTGTGTTTGGTGTTTGCTGCTGCGTTGCTCTTGTTTGACAGAAAGTGAGAATGAGATATATTTATATACTATAACAAATATCAGTAACAACCCCTATATAAAATAAAATGACAAAATAACCTTATTTACTAAACGGGTTAAACGGGTCACCCGTGAACCCGTATAGCTAAACCCGACACGACCCGTATACGTATACGGGTTAAACGGGTTGACCCGTTTATGACCCGAACCCGTTTAAAGCCGACCCGAACCCGATTATCAACCTCGGGTTCGTGTCAGGTTCATGGGTCACGGGTCATTTTGACAGCCCTAATTAAAGGTTAAGATCTTCCATTAAAGAGATACAGATCGAAGATTTTGCTATTAGTGCTGCTTCCACAAAGAGACCATCAAGGCATTAATGATCAATTTCGTGATTATCCAACGTGGGGTTTGCTCTAAAATATAAAAATAGTAGTGGTTGACAGCTGCTTTAATTTGTTTAATTGAAATATTAAATATATATATACATGTGTGTTAAAACATCGATTCATTTGCCACCGACAAATATGGTTTGGTGGTAAAATCGTTCATTCAGTCTGATAATATTTCAAGTTTGAGTCACCACCATTGATTGTGGTATTTTGAGGAAAAAAAAAACATCAATCCATTTTTGATATTATAAATTGCGTTAGCATAAAGTTAAGATAACTAAGTGGTAATCCCCTCGTACCCCACGTATTGACGTCGTAGGTTCAAATCATCTTCTTACTCAAATACCAAATTTTTACTTAAAAATAAATAATAAAAAATTGCCTACTTTTTTTTTAAGCTATTAGTCATAGGCCAAACTTTTTATTTACAAGTTTCACACATCAAAACTTCATTAACCATGACAAGATGAATTTGGCTTAATGATAAGCCCCTCACACCTGCATCCATGAGGATGTGAATTTGAGTCATACCCTTTTCCTCAATTCCGAAATATTGTAATTGTTAAAAAAAAACCTTATTTAAACATTTATTTAATTGGATGGGCCTAGTTTCCAAAAAAAAATTGTTGTTAAATTTTGTGAATTGGATGGGCCTGGAATGGCTCATGGAGTAAATTGTAGTAAATATTTTGTGAGAATGTCACGTTCTATATGTGAGAATATTATTGTCGGTCATCAAGATCAATTTGGGTGCGCGCCTTTTTTCTTTTTTCCAAATTAAAAAACAAAAAAAATTGCTTTTTCCAAAATCACATTTTCCCCGCGGATTACACGTCCTTTGATGTTTGCGTTAACTTTTGTAGATCCGATGACATTTATAATCGATGTTTGAGATTTGTTTCATTTATTTTATTATTATATATATATAATATTAACTTTCTAATATGAGATTTTATACGAAAAATTCGTACGATTTCATTGATTCAAACCAGTTGAAATCAGTGTAATAATTTTTTTCACTGATTCCAACCGGTTAGAATCAGTGAAACTGCACGAAAAATTTGTATAAGATCCTGCATTTGATAATATATATATATAATTTTTCTATTGTCAGTTCGTCCTGATATAAAATATATTAGGACGAAGAATGTGGACTATTAGATTTATATAATTTGACTCAAAATGTATACACTTGTCAAAACTTATCCATAATCTATGCTCCACATTTTTCGTTCTGACGAACTGACAGTAGAAAGACTATATATATATAGTAAATTTCTAGTGATGGATCCCGTACGAATTTTTTGTATAGTTTCACTGATTCCAACCAACTAGTTGGAATCAATAAAACCGCACAAATTTTTTGTACATGATCCTACACTTGATAATTTCTTATATATATGATAGGATCTTAATTCAAACATTAAACCAATGTTTCTCTTGTTTTACTGTATATGTTAGCACTTGCTTTTGAGTCTCACAATTTTTTTTTTTTTTTTTTTTTAAGTATTATATAAGTTCAGGATTTTAGGGAAGCGGAGGACTCGAACCCACATCTCATGGTGTAGGTATGAGATGTTTATTACTTCTCCAACCTCGTCTCTTCTTGAGTATTTTTCCCACGGATTACACGTGATGATCTTCTTGTTAACTTTAGTAGATCCAGCAACATTTATAATTGTTTTCTAAGATTTATTTAATTTATTTTGTCACTTTCATTGTTTTTAAATGCAATATATTATTTTCAATTGTTTGAGTTCAACGTAAAGATAAGCATATATATGAGAGGATCTTATTTCAAACATTAAATCAATGTTTTTCTTGTTTTCCATGTTAGCACTTGGTTTTGAGTCTCACGACATTTTTTAATAGGAATTATCAATTTGTATTTGTTTATTATAATATTCAAATATTAAAAAATTTATAATTTTTTTAAAGATTTTTTAAATTGATATTTTCATTGATGTTGAATTTGATAATCTATTAGGAATGAAAAAATTATTCATAAATACACCTCCATTTGGAACGAGAATATATACAATCCTAAATTCATTTATTTTTCTGGGACATGGATGAATATTGTCTATAGACATCTGTCTCATCCAGCCCCGTTATCAATTTTAATATTTTATATAAATGAATTTAGCTTTATTGTGTAGTTTGTTCACTCTAATTATATAAAGGGTAAATTTTATTAAAGTCCTTATGTTTTCACGAAATGTCACCTTTCTAAATGTCTTTATTATATTAGTAACTTTAATCCCTCATGTTTTATAAATACATCACTTTAGTTATTCGGTTAGTCAACTGTTAAGTTAAGATATTTTTGACTTAACATATGTTACTTTTAAAAAATGTGACACTTGTAAAAAAAAAAAATCAAAATTTAATTTTCCTTACAATTGTTAAATAAACAAAAAAAAAGTATTAAAAAAATTAAAAAAAATCTAAATAAACATGGGCAATCGCACCACCAGACTTGGGGCGATCTCCCACAAGCTTCATGTTCATCTCTAATGGAGATATTTTCTCCCTGCATTTTTTTTTTAAATCCATGGATTCCAACTCTCTTCTTTTCTATGGATCTCTAAATCTCCAAATCAATTTGATATCATTTTTTTTTTTTTTGTGTTTATTATTTTATTTTTGACTTTATTGGGTTGATGTTCTTGATTTTGATGATGAATTTGGATATGAGATGAAATTGGAAATAGAGATTGTGTTGGAGAATCGGAGATAGCCATGGAGTTGGTGATGGTTTGGGTGGATTCTGGATTTGTTTGATTTTTCGTTTATTTTGTTTCATTTTTACTTCATTTTATTTTTATTTTTATGTTATTGTTTAATTGTGGAATAAATTTTAATTATATATAATTATAAAAATATAAACTAAAAATGTTAATTTAAAAAACGAAGATTTTTTTTATATTTTTAAATAAGCAGTAAAATCTGGCGCATTCTCCTCCCTTTTGGCTTTTCTAATATGTTTATCATATATTTTTGTTAAAAATAATTTAATATTTATAATTAAAATAGTTTGACGTTAAGATTAGTTTAGTTAGTTCATGACTACTTGTTTTTTTTTCTTTTGTTAAAAGGGATTTATTTTGTATAGTTAATAATAATTTTTAGATTTTATTTTTAGTGAAGATTTTCTTATGTTATTATATATATATATGATTTATTTCAAAACAAAACAAAAAAAAAAAAAAACACTTTTATCACTGTTCTTAAATTTTTTTTATATATCTATAATTGTTCTTTCTCTTCCCTTACTTCCTTTTTATCTTCCATGTTTTCCTTCCATAAAATAAAATTCCATTTTTTTTTCTTTTTCTCTCCTCATGTCAAGCAACTCTCTCCATTTCATTTTTACTGTTTTCAATCAACAAAATCACTCCGTTTTTAGGTTTTTTTTGTTGGAGATCCATTTTCTCTTTGTGAAAGTTGTAGGGAAGCAAGATTTATATCATGTACCAATTGATTTGGAAGAAGAAAAGTATTTAATGAAATTAAAGAATAACTAATACTGAAAAGAAAAAAACAAAGTCTAAAGCGTGTTTGAAAGAAAGAATATATACAGTAGAACTCATGTATATTAATCTCCTATAAATTAATATCCTCTCTAAATTAATAAAAAATATCGGTCCCGACTCGGGCCAGTGTAAAAAATTAATAAACCCCACTATCGTAATAATTAATAATTTCTTTTTGAAACCCAGTGTAAAATTTCAGTCTCTACTGTCGCATAAATTAATAATTCCATAAAATTACAAAAATATATTACATAATAATCAATAACTAGAAAAGTACTTTAAGATGCTAGTTTGCATAAGGTTACCATGCTTGAAATTTTTGATTTTATCCTTCGTCTTTTGAATTGTCCTCTTGTTATAAGTTATAACAAAGAAGATAGAAAATAGAGAATTTTTAAGAGCCGTTAGGAATAGAATTTTTAGGTATATCATGAGATCTCTCTTGTTATATACAAGTATACAACCAAAAAATAAGCCTCACTATTTTTTGGGTGTGTATCCTTGGTCACTAATGCTCCGTTTGGTAGGAAGGAAAGAAAATAGGAATGATGGAAAGATTTGAAGGGATAGAAAACATGAGGGAAGGAAAGGAAAATGATTTTCCCTCGTGTTGTTTGGTAAACAGGAAGGAAAGAAAAGATCCTTTTATTAATTTTACTATTTTACCCTTATATAATAATTAATATATTAAATTTTTTTGGATAAAATGGTAATTTGAATCACTTAAAAAATGGTGGGTCCCATTTCCTCTTTTTTCCCCTTTCTTTCCTTCCCTTTTCCTCCCACTTTTGGGAGGAAACAAAATGGTGGGCCCCACACACCATTTTTTCTTTCCATTTTTCTTTTCCCTCCATTTTTCTCTCCATACCAAACACACACTTTTTCATTTTCTTCTCCCTTTTCCCTCCACCCCTTTCTTTCCTCCCTACCAAACGGAGCATAAGTAATCACATTCCCAATAGGAATTGGAAATTTTTTTAATAAATCTTTCCTAAAAAAGGAATCCTGAAAAAAAAAAAAAAAAAAAAACTTTCCTTGAAGAAGAAAACCTACTAAAAAGGAATCCCGAAAAGGAACGTTTCCTAAATAAAAAAACCGACTTCCACACATTTTCTAAGACAAAATAACACTTTACAATGTAACACCCTTCAAATTAATAACCTCTCTAAATTAATACACAAGGATGGGTCCCAAAAATATTAGTTTGGAGGGGTTCTACTGTATATATATATATATATATATATATATATATATATATATATATATATATATATAGATATATATATATATATATATTAGTAAATATGTAAAAATCTTATAATGTTTAAGGATATTTTGGATAATACATATAAAAATTAATATGTAATATTGTAGTAAGTTTAATGATAAAATCGTCGTTTTAGCTTAATTAAATTATATAAGGGTAAAACTGTAATTTAATAAGTTATGTTATAGTTGACTGTTAATATTTTAGTCAAATTGATGTATTTTCAAAAAAAAAAACGAAGGACTTAAGTTACTAATATGACAGAGACGTTTAAAAAGGTGACATTTCACTAAAAAGTAAGGATTTGAGTGAAATTTCCCCTTACATAAATTGCCTTTTTTTTTTCTCACCCAAAAACATAAAAGCTACTTTCATAATTATTATCTTTATGACAATCTTGGTCTACTGTACGAATATATTATTATTTCTAATGTTTAACTTGATGAAACATTTTAAAAATATTATTCAAGATTCATTTTTTTTTTTTAAATATTATTAAAACATACAATTATGGAAGTTAGTTACATTTTGAGAACGTAAAATATAAAAAATTAATATGATTAAATGGGACAGGATGCGCTCACCCGTCATCATACACTGATGCTTCCATCCATAGAAAGAGTATTGGACAAATTGGGTAGGACACACAGATGAATTCATTTCAATTATTGTGATCATGCCTTTTTTTATTTATTATTATTATAATAATTATATATATATATTATCATATGCTGTTGCACCAATACTAACATTATAATATATTACATATAAAGAGAGATTCTAATGTTAGAAAACTTTTCCTATAAGATAAACACAGAATTTTGTGTGACTTCATATTCCACATTCATAGAGACTATTAATGATTAGATTCGTGAATTTCCAATGTGGGATTTGCTCTAAAATATAAAAAATAGGAGTGGTTGACAAATGCTTTAATTTGTTTAATTGAAATGTTATATCATATATGTGTTGAAACATAGATAAATTTATCACTGTCAAATATGGCTTGATGTAGATAAGATAAGGTTGGTCCAGTGATATGTTTCTCATACTCATGCCATGAGGTTATGGGTTCGAATCTATCTCTCTTCTAAAACCCTGAATTATTGTAATATTTCAAAAAAAAAAAAAAAAATGTAACTTGGTGCTAAAAGCGCCGGTTGCTGCCATCGAATGTGGTATTTCAAAAAAATAAAAAACAAGTATTGATCCATTTTGATATTATAAACAGTGTTAGTAAAAAGTAGAGGTGGTTAAATGGTAATTCCCTCATACCCCCATATTGACCTTGTAGGTTGAAATCATATCTCCTTCCTCAAATCCTAAATTTATACTTAAAATTTTTTTTGCATCAATTTTTTTTTAAGCCATTAATCATAGGCCAAACTTTTTATTTACCATCAAAACTTCATTAAATATGACAAGATGAACATGATTTAGTGGTAAGCCCCTCACATCTGTATTCATGAGGTTGCAGGTTTGAGTCATGCTCCCTCTCCCAATATTGAAATATTGTAACATTTCAAAAAAAAAAACATTTATTTAATTGGATGGGCATACTTTCCAAAAAAAAAAAGTATGAGATTCATTTGCACACCACACTTCAATCAATTGCTACTAGTAATAATTTAATAGCTACCAGTAGTAATCTAATAAATACCGGCAGCAATTGAGGATTCTGTACGAGAAATTCCGCACCAGTAAGTTACTCTATATATATACACACACTCGCCTTTCTCAACATATCAAGATAAAAAAGAAATAAAATTTTAGCAGAAAACTACCTAGAGATAGATCACTCACAGAGAACAACATTGCCAAACGTATAAGCTTTGTTTAATGGCTTTTTGCTTTATTGCAGCAATCCCAGTTTCTTCTTTCACAAGTTTCCAACACCCAAGACATGAACCACAAAGAGCAAGCGGCAGAATCAGAGTACACAAGCCAGTCCAATGCCTTCCCACCTCCAAACTTGAAATTGATGATCAAACAGTAATTGTTAAACAAACTAGAAGATCAGGAAACTATCCACCTTCCAATTGGGACGATGATTATTTGCAGTCATTAAATAGTGTCTATTCGGTAACCATGATTGTCTTTGTCTTTCGTTGTCATTGTGGTCGTTTTTTTTCTTCCATTTTTTCAGCTGAATTTTCAGTTTATTATATGAATTGATCATTGTATATATAAAACTTCAATTTTGCAGGGAGAAATATATACAAGACGAGCAAAATCTCTGAAGGAAAAGGTGAGGGCCATGATCGAAAATGTAAGTGATCAGCCAATGGATCAACTGGAGTTGATTGATACCTTGCAAAGACTTGGGTTGGCTTATCACTTTATCATTGAAATAGAGAAAATAATAGAAAAAGTCTATATTAACAAGAATAATGTTACGTGGAAGAAAGAAAATCTATACGCCCTCTCTTTGGAATTTCGACTCCTTAGACAGCATGGTTATAACGTCCCTCAAGGTATGTAATGAATTTACCTCTTTATTACACACACAAATATTTGAACCTGTAAACTCATTGATGACCTGACTTGCTTGAGTTTGTGCACGCAGAGGTTTTTAATAGTTTCATCGACAAGATGGGCAACTTCAAGGTGTGTTTTAGTGAAGATACTAAGGCAATGCTGAGCCTATATGAAGCCTCATACTATGGCTTGGAAGGAGAGAACATCATGGAAGAGGCCTGGCAGTTCACAACTAAACATCTTAAAAACCTGGAAAGTACTGATACGGATTCGAACCTTGCCATGGAAGTCAAGCATGCCTTGGAGCTTCCTCTGCATTGGAGGGCATTGAGAATAGAGACAAGGTGGTTCATAGATATATATGAGAGAAGAAAAGACATGAACGAAATTTTACTTGAATTTGCCAAGTTGGACTTCAACATTGTGCAAGGGATTTACCAACAAGAACTTAAAGACCTGTCCAGGTAATTGAATTAACCATAGGCCTCCTCAATAATGATTTACATTATATATATATACAGTCTTTCTATTATCAGTTCGAACTGACAAAAGTTATATCAGTCCTTTGTATGTGGGCCACTGGATTTAAATACTTTGACTGACAAGTGCATACAGCCAAGTTAAAGTATTTAAATCCAGTGGCCCACATGCAAGGAACTGATATAGCTTTTATCGGTTCGAACTGATAATAGAATTTCTGTATATATATATTACTCATATCATTATTGTCAAATGCCTAGCTACTAGTTACATGATCAACTCTAATTAAATCCATCATACTAATTTAATATGTCATGCTTCTTTAACAAACTCGAAAATTAATTTCTTAATTGGTCCTATATGTTACGAAAAATTACCGTTGTTAATGAGAATTATAGAATACGCTAACAAACTTAACCGGCCACCAAAGCCACAAGCAAACAAATAATATAGCAAAAAAACAAAACTAAAATTTGTGTGGTTCGTCGTAACCTTAATTGTATCCACAGAGACGCAGAGAGAATGGAGGTTGGCAAAATTTTGTAAACTTTATACTTTTTCCCCTCTTAATTTTTTTCGTGTTAATGTATTGGTCCCTTCAAAAAATTCGCTGGAAAGCCCTGTCCACGGATAAAAAAAAAAAAACTCCGAATAAATATATTCATATTTCCTCGGCCAATAATAAGTATACAAAATATAACCTCTCAAAAACAACATTTCTCACTCCAAACTCAAATTTTGCAAAATCAGATAGACACAAACCTCAAAGAGCTCACTACTTTGGAAACATAGATTTTTTTTAAGGTCTAAACAATAAATCTAGTAACATTACCATTAACAAATTGTGGACAACAGAGATTGTCTGATTGAGAAAAGGCAAATTGCACACCATAGATTTGTCTTTTTTCTCACCTTTCTTCTTTCTCTATCTCAATAGAGTGGCCGACACCCACTTTTTTTTTTTTTTTTTGGCAGCTAGCTGCTGCACCACCCAAAGCAAACCACATACTTGTTCATATATCAACAATTTAGGGGTTATTAAAAGTTAAAACCCTCCAATTTGGATCACTGAACAGCTCCTCATTGATGTGGATTTTTGGGCATGAGGCCCAACACTATATAATATATAATATGTTGCTTTCTTCTTTATTTTTTTGCCTGTGAAGTTGGTGGGAACATTCTGGTCTTGGGGAGAAACTAGGCTTTGCCAGGAACAGGTTGGTAGCATCATTCTTGTGGGCCATGGGAACAGCTTTCGAGCCTCAGTTTGGATACTGTAGGAGCATAATTACCAAGTCTATCGTTCTAATTACAGTAATTGATGATGTCTATGATGTTTATGGTACCTTGGAAGAACTTGAACTCTTCACTGATGCTGTTGATAGGTTGGTATAGGAAAATGTTTCATCTACTTCAATGGTGGTTAATTAACACCTTTCAAGGGATCAATATTGTTCATATATATTTAGGGAAAAAATTGATTAAGTGCATGATTTTGCATGTTTTTTAGGTGGGATCCTTATTGACACCGGTGTAAATACAGATTAATTTTTTTATTTTACACTAGTGTCAATTCATTTTACACCAATACCAATTGGGATCCCGCGTGAAAAGATTTGCAAGATTCTCACATTTGATTATTTTTGTATATATATATATATATATAATTCTAATTTTTTTTTTCTCTATGTTTATTAGGTGGGAAATAATTAAGGCTATGAAACAACTTCCGGACTATATGAAGATATGTTTTCTTGCTCTTTATAACTTTGTTAATGAAATGGCTTACGATATTCTAAAAGTACAGAATTCAGACGTCCTACTGAATATAAAAAACTCGGTAAGATATCTATAATTTATTCTTCAATTCTATTATTTTTAAAATCATTTTTATTTATTTATAATGTTAACGTTAATTTATACATTTCTCTTAAAATACAATACTTGTAGTGGATAGGTTTACTACAAACCTACTTGGTGGAGGCTAAATGGTATCATAGTGGGTATAAACCAACCCTGGAAGAGTACATGCAAAATGCATGGAAATCAATAGCAGGACTTATAGTTCTAATTCACTCATACTTGTCAACGGCAAACCCTATTTTACAGAAGGAATTGGAGTATTTAGAAAGTGATTCAGGTATATTTTACTGGTCATTCAGTATAATGAGACTTCAAGATGACTTGGGAACTTCATCGGTACGTACATACATATATACATCTGATTAACTACATACCATTTGCTACTATTAGATTTCAACTTATGAATTCTTTGTGATTTTTTTTTCTATTGTTATTATAATTATTTATTTAGGATGAGTTGAAAAGAGGTGATGTTCCGAAATCAATCCAATGTTACATGCATGAAACGGGGGATTGTGAAGAAGTTTCTCGCAAAAACATTAATGATATGATGAGGCAAATATGGAAAACGGCGAATGGATACATAGCTGAAGAATCTACACTGTCTCAAACTACTATTCAACTGTTGTTGAACCTTCTCAGAATTTCACATTGTATGTATATATATGGAGATGGACATGGTGTTCATGAGCCAAAGACTAAGGATCTAGTATTGTCATTGCTTTTTGATCCCATCCCCTTGTAGGTTAAAAAAGAAGAAGGCATCTTTCCATATTTTCCACGGGATATGAAGATCATATGTACCGACTCTGTTGGCTCTGTGCTAGCCTTCCTCTTTCTGTTGTTCCCAGTCTTGGGGTTTGGCTTTGGCGGCTGTTCTGCTGTGTGGTGGTGCGTGGCCTTCCTCTGTTTGTATCTGGCCTCTTGCTCTGTTTTGTGTTTCTCTTTGCCTTTTCTGGCTCCTATAATAAAGGTTAATCTTTAGAATTTAAATTTATCTAATTCTATTGAATCTACCACAGTTGAAATGATTAATTAGCAAAATAAAGGTTGAAACTTGAAAGCGGAGTCTTTGAGAAAAGAATATATATGTTGAAACTTGAAAGTACAAAAAGGAAAACTCATAAGACTGCTCAAAGAATATAAAGGTTGTTTTCACAACTCGTTCCATTAGGGTTTGTCCTCTCATGAAAACTCACAGAAATATGAGTTGTGAAAACGACCTTAAAATCAATTCCTGACCTGGAGGAGGGATATCGATTTTAAGCAAATTAACCAGTCCGATATATAATCTAATAACAACACAAACTTTTTGGTACCGATGTGGGTTGTATGACCCATTTATATTTAAGAGGTTTATAGTATTTTCATCAAATTCAAAAATATAATATCAATCAGGGTAATGATCATGGATTTATTAGTTGATTTCACCATAATTCCTTTCATAGTCGCAACTAAATGTGCCATTATTGCCAGCCAAAAATATATATAATCTGTACAAACAACTAGGTGTACAAATAACTTTTATGCTTATTAGTAATTTTGTAAGATTTTTTTTTCAGAATTTTTGTATGGAAGGGAGGTGCACAGCCACGCCTGTGTTAAGAGGTAAGAGGTGATATATGACACTTTTGTAGGATATGATTTTAATTATAAAAAATAAAATAAAAATAAAATAGGTTGGTGTAAAAATAAGTTTTTGGTTGGCAATACCTGAAGTCTGGTGTTAACAATCAGCTTTGCTAATTGATAATTGTGACATTTATCCAATTAGTATCGAAATATATGCAAAAAAGTCCATGTGTTTCTCAAGTGTTACCAAGCAACACGTAAACCCATTTAATATAAATTAATTAAACCTAATTTCATATTAATAGATAGATACACAAATGCATGTGACAGTCTGACAGACATTATATATTGATAATAAACTAGCAAACATTTATAATCCAAACCAATTTCACTAATGCTAGACAATCTAAAAATTTAGCCCAAATTACTCAAATGATGTGGTAAGTGGTTTTTTCATTAACCACATTATTCCATATTGTTTGGTGATGACAACTCACTTGTCACATCATTTAGGTTGAAATTTAGGTTAATTATTTATGTTATATAACATTACTCATTATTATTATTATTATTATTATTATTATTATATGGATTGAAAAAGAAAGTTATATTAGAGATATGATCTGAGAAAAAAAAACAAAACAAACAAACAAAACATATTATTTGTATGATGATGATTTGACTTAATTTGCCTTTGATTTTGAATAATTGAAAGCTTTTAAATCAAGCCATTCCATCAAAAACTAATTATTCTATGCAATATAATTCACCAAAAAGCTACTATATTTGTACATTACATCAAGGGATTTGCATATCCCAATTCAGCAAGTGGTGGGGTTCAATTTTGACAATTAGCCATTTGCATTATTTGATAATTGACCGTCTAGGTAGACTCATATTTCCTTGTGTAAGATTTAAATAAAACAGATATCCAATGAAATTTGCATTATTTGAAAATATACATTTATTTACTCAAACCTAAAGTTATGATTGATTGATAGATAAAAAAACCAAATTGTCCATAATTATTAAAATTTAAAAATGAAGTTAAGTTTTTATAAATAAAAAAAAAAGAAAAAAGAAAAAAGAAAAAGGTAAAGGCCTATTGCATATAATTTAAAATTCCGGAAACAGTTTTTATTTTTATTTTTATTTATTTTATTTTATTTTTTATTAAAAATTTAGAGACTGTTTTCTAAATAATTTTTTAATTTAAAAGCAGAAAAAAATTTAAAATTTAAATTGAAGATAATTTAAAAAAATTAAAAAAATATATTTTTTTTATGTATAATTTAAAATTATATATATATATTAAAATAAAACTAATTTAAAATTTTAAAAATAGTTTTTTTTTCCACTTGTTTTTTTTTTTTTTTAAATTTATATTCAGTTGAAAATGTCAAAAAGCCCATTCACCAACTTACCTCCCATTAAAAATATATCAATAAATCATTTTTATTGTCTTTAATAAAAACTCACTTACCATATCATTTAGGTTAATTATTTGGGTTGTATAGCATTTATTGGTTTGGTTTGTAAATCACTAGGGGTGGGCACATATCGGTTCGGTTCGGTTTTGGCCAAAACCGTATTGAACCGATATATTTTTGGTTTTTGAAAATGTGAATCGGTTTGAACCGTTTTGAACCCGAAAACCGAATTGAACCGAATTGAACCGAACACCTTTATCTCGGTTCGGTTCAATTCGGTTTTGAGCCTATTGGGTTTGAAGGTTTTTTTTATATGTTTTTTAATTTTTTTGGCCTTCAAACTGTTTTTTTTTTTTGGCATTTGGGCTTAAACTTTTTACGAAAACAGAATCTGTAAAAAATAATTTAAACAAAATACAACCCAATTTTCAATCCAAATCTAAAATTTCAATCATATTTGGTCTACATACTCAATTAAAATATAAAATCTTCATAATTTCTATAAAATAGAAGTCCAAAATGTAGTACATAGTAAACTTAAACTTTGCTAAATAATTCATTAAGACAATTCGGTTTATTCGGTTCAGTTCGGTTTGTATGTTCAAAACCAAAACCAAAACTGAACTGAATTCAATTTGGTTTTTAAATTTCAAATCGGTTTGAACCGAATAGAAGCTATTAACCGAACCAAAGACCCTTTTTTGGCTCGGCTCGGTTCGGTTCGGTTCAATCAATTAAATCTATTAAATACCGGTTTGATTTGGTTATAGTGAAAATCAAACCAACCCAATTGATGCCCACCCATTTGGGTTCATGCAATGAGATTGAATTGAATGGTGATAATATTTGTTTTCATACTCTATATATTTGCTGTTGTTCTTCTCATTTTTCAATATTAATACCAGCAAGTAATTCTTTAGAAGAAATTAACTAAAGATTTTCTGCATTGCTAAAAGTCTAAGCTTATTTCAATGGCTTCTAGCTTCATTGCAGCAATTCCTGTTTCTTCTTTCACTGGTTTTCAAAACCCTAGACGACTTGTACCACAAAGAGCAAGCAGCAGATCAATCAGAGTACACAAGCCAGTCCAATGCTTTTCAACCAAACTTGAAAGTGATCAAACGGTTGTTAGAAGATCAGGAAACTATCAACCTACCATTTGGGACGATGATTATTTGCAGTCATTAAGTAGCGTGTACACGGTACACACCGATCCATAGTCTCTTCTTCTTCTTCTTCAATTTTTAAACAACATTTGGATCAGTTTATATCAATTTGTTCATTGTTCAATATTGTTGAAAATTTCAAATTTGCAGGAAGAAGTATACACAAAACGAGCAGAATTGTTGAAGGAGAAAGTGAGGGACATGATTGGCGATGTGAGCGAGCCGTTGGATCAACTTGAGTTGATTGATACTTTGCAAAGACTTGGATTGGCCTATCACTTTGAAACTGAGATAAAGAAAACATTGCAAAATGTCTATAATAGTAGCGATGACAGATGGAAAAATGAGAATCTGCATGCTACCTCTCTAGAATTTCGACTCCTTAGACAACATGGTTACGATGTTCCTCAAGGTAATAATTCTCTTTATCACACTAAAAAAAAGAGAGAAAACCATAAGTAGCCATCTAACTTATCATACTTTTGTTTTTAACCACTTTTGAATTTTTAATTGTTAATAACCACTTTTTTAAAAAAAATTCAGTTTAGTACCTTCAATTACCAAAGTACCCCTAAAAATAGTGTTCTTTAAACCTCGAAACAAACTTGAAATCACGACTAAATTGAAATACATAAACTTGAAATCATGCCTAAATAGAAATATTAAAACTTGAAATCATGCCTAAAATAGAAATATTCAAACTTGAAATCTAGACTAAATTGAAATTAGACTTAGGTTTTTTTTCCCCTTTTTCTTCTTCCTTTTCTTCTTCCTCAGATTCAAATTAGGTTTAGGGTTTTTTGATTTCTCCTTTTTATTGCAGGTGCCGTCGCCGGAGAGCTGTCGCCGGAGCTTCCGGACGTCGCCTGGACCAACGGGCCGCCGGTATACGAGGGTTTTTCAGTAATTTCTCAAAAAAGTGGTTAAAAACAATTAAAAGTATGCATGTGGTTAAAAAAGAAAATCCCATAATTAGATGGGTCAGTTTTGGCAATTTCCACCTAAAAAAAATGGGGGGAAATGATAGAAAGAGCTAGAGTAACTTGATCACTTCGAAACAATAGATTATGCATGAAAAATGTGTAGAAATACTGTACCTGAAACCTATTATATTCTGTCATTTTAGTGTATAACTATAAAGTTGTTATTTCTTGAGTGCAGAGGTTTTTACGAGTTTCGAGGATAAGGTGGGAAATTTCATGGAGAGTCTCTGTGATGATGTCAAGGGAATGTTGAGCTTGTATGAAGCTTCATACTATGGCTTTGAAGGGGAGAGCATCATGGAAGAGGCCTGGCAGTTCACAACTAAACATCTGAAAAACCTGGAAAATCTTGATTCGGAATCGAACCTTGCCATGGAAGTAAAGCATGCCATTGAGCTTCCTCTGCATTGGAGGGATTCAAGATTGGAGGCCAGGTGGTTCATTGATGTATATGAGAGAAGACAGGATGTGAACCACATTTTACTCGAATTCGCTAAGTTGGACTTCAACATTGTGCAAGGATTTTACCAACAAGAACTTAAAGAACTGTCAAAGTAAACTATAACTAACCCTCTTCATGATTGCATAATTTAATAATCACTATTTAACTACCTTGTTAAGTTGCTACTAGATACACGAGCGTAATCGATTAGGTCAGGTCAATCGATCCAATACAATAATAAAATTGTGTTTAAATTCTTACATGATATTGTGTTTCGTTTCTCTTTTGCCTGTGAAGGTGGTGGGAGAGTTATGGTCTTGAAAAGAAACTAAGCTTTGCTCGGAGCAGGTTGGTGGCATCATTTTTGTGGGGGATGGGGGTTGTTTTTGAGCCTCGGTTCAAATACTGCAGAGGAATAGTTACAAAGCTTATAGCTGTAATTACAGTGATTGATGATGTTTATGATGTTTATGGTACCTTGCCTGAACTTGAGCTCTTCACTGATGCTGTTGACAGGTTGGTGGCAAAAAAATGATGAATTGTTTAATTTATATATCTACAATTAAAAATTCCAACACACATCTATAATAGGACAATTAATTTTGTTTTTCTTCTATTCCATTTTTGTCAGGTGGGACATTAAGACAATGAACCAACTTCCAGACTACATGAAAATATGTTTTCTCGCGATTTTTAATTTCGTTAATGAAATGACTTATGAAATTCTCAAAGAAAAGGACTTTGATGTCGGGATGAATCTTAAAAACTCGGTAAGATATCCGTTCTTCCTGTTATGCTCCTTTGATCATAAATTGTTAAACTTAATATTGCTAATGCTTGCCATATATACAAATATAATTTGTAGTGGGTACGTTTACTACAAGCCTACATGGTGGAGGCTAAATGGTTTCACAGTGGACAAAAACCTACACTGGAAGAGTACATGAAAAATGCAAGAACAACAATAGCAGGCCCTATAGTGGCAGTTCACTCTTATCTGGCTGCAGCAAATCCCTTAATAGAGAAGGAATTGGAATGTTTAGAAACAAACCCGGCCGATGTAATATACTGGTCATTCAAGGTTTTCCGACTTCAAGATGATTTGGGAACCTCATCGGTATATATATAAATATAAATTTCATTTTTTTATCTTAGATATTTTATAATTCTCTAGTCAGGTTGATCTTGAAATTGTTTTTAAGGACTGACCGGACTAAAGAATAACCCTTTAGATATATAACTTGATCTATATGGACCCGTTTTAATTCTTTTTTATGCTCTGATTCAGGATGAGATAAAGAGAGGTGATGTTCTGAAAGCAATCCAGTGTTACATGCTCGAAACGGGGGCATCTGAAGAAGTTTCGCATGAACAAATTAACGAGATGTGTAGGCTGTTATGGAAGAGAGTGAATGTGTACAGAAGAGCAGAAACTCCTCTGTCTGAAACTACTATAGAAATGATGTTGAACCTTGTTAGAATGTCGCATTGTATATATCTACGTGGGGTCGATCGACATGGTATTCAAGAGCTAGAGTCTATGGATCTACCACTTTCATTGCTTTTTGAGCCCATCCCCTTATAAGGGAGGACATCTTTTCAGATCATAATTATCTACTTGTTTCAAGAGACGGATCATATATATGTTACTTTATTTTCATTCTTGGTCCGTGGGCTGAGACTGCTAGCTGTGTTTGGGCCCGTTTGTTTTGTGGTTTCTTTGGGCTTTTGGCCTGTCTGTTTGTTGTTGTTAGGCCGTGCATGGCCTCTTTTATGAGTAAGCCGTTCAAAAAAATAAAATAAAATATATATATATATTAATGTGTACACATTCAATATCCTTATGAAATTATATCAGGATGTACTAACTTGAAATTTTATATATATATTCAAATTATATAATTATTTTATCATATTGTTTGACATTTGAATTAAATAGTTGTTTGATACCAATTACACATTTAAACGTTTCTATTTTCATGCGTATTTTTTTAGTCGTTATATAAATTCACATCAATAAAAGTATCTTTGAAAACTATATGAATATATAAGTACCAAAATACCCTTATTCATTAAAACAAAACTTAATGGAAAATTTTCTAAAAGCACTATTTAGATCCAATTTAAACAATATGGACTTTTTTTTTTTTATAAAGTCAAATGAAACTAAAAAGACCTTTTTGATGTAAAAACAACAATAAGTAAGGATAGCAACCCGTTGCTAAACCCAAACCTGTGACACATTTTCTAACTCAACTCAACCGTAAACCCAAATAATCTTGCGAGTCTAAGTTTTGACCCATGGGTTTTGAGAAAATCTGAACCCGTGAATTTATTCGGGTTCAGGTTTCGACCTGTTGGTACAAATAATAATTTAGTTTTTACTATTTAACTCAAAATGACGTCGTTTATAGTTTAGAATTCTTATTTGCTCAAAACGATGTCGTTTTGAGCAAAGGTTTTTAAAGTAATCAGGTTAGAGCTTGGGTTTTTTCAAACCCAAACCCACTTTGGGATTGTTTTTGTATAACTGAACCTGACCCACAAACCGAATAGAAAAATCCAAACCCGATCCACGCGGTTCGAGTGAAATTGCCATCCCTAAAATAAGGACTAAATTTATAAATTATAATCATTTAACTAACATGGATGATGGTTAAATTATCCATTTTTTTAATACGTAAATCTAAAATCATAAACGTGCATGGGATGCTTTATCTTTATATATATATATATATATATATATATATATATATATATATATATATATATATATATTAATGAATCTATTTCAATTTTTTTTATTTTTTTATTTTTTGCTTTTCCAATTGGGGTTTCGTTTCTTGACTCTTAAGAGATTTAGTGGCAATTTTAAAATAATCATATTCATAATTAAAGGTTAAGATCTTCCATTAAAGAGATACTGATTGAAGATTTTGCTAGTGCTGCTTCCACATAGAGACCATTAATGATCAACTTCGTGATCCTCTAACGTGGGGTTTGCTCTAAAATATAAAAAATAGGAGTGGTTGATCGCTGCTTTAATTTGTTTAATTGAAAAATTATATACATGTGTTAAAACATTGATTAATTTACCATCGACAAATATGGCTTGGTGGTAGAGATGCACATTTTTCCCCGGGGCCCCAATTCCCCGCGTCCCCGTCCCCGTCCCCGTCCCCATCCCCATCCCCATCCCCATTTGGGGATTTTTTGGGGGGGGAAAATGGAGAAATGGGGAGAGATGGGGATGAAAATCATCTCCAAATTAAAATGGGGATGGGGATGGGGATGGGGGGACCCCTCCCCATCCCCATTTTCCCATTTTCCCCACAATTATATTGAAATGGGGATAGGGATGGGGGGGAGGTCCCCCATCCCCATTTCCCCCAAATATATATAAATATAATTATAATATATATTTTTAATTTTTTTTTTTATTCTTTGAAAACTCTAACTCCTTAAGTATATATACACATTTACTCTTTAATTTGTTTTTTTTTATTATTATTGAAATGTTTGTTTTTTTAATTTAATTTATAATTTTTAGTCAAATGGGGAAATTGGGGAGCGGGGGAAATGGGGAAATATGGAAAAACGGGGAAAAACGGGAAAAATAAGGAATTGGGGATGGGGATGGATATAGGTCCCCCCAAAATTCCCCATCCCCATTTTCCCTAAATGGGGAAATGGGGAGGGATGGGGAAAGGGTTTGGGAAGTGGGGATGGGGATGGAGGGACCTATATCCATCCCCATTCCCCAAACGTGCATCTCTACTTGGTGGTAAGATCGTTCATTTTTTTTTGAACAACAGTTTATTCATCGAACTCGAAGTTCGGCAACCAAGGGCAAAAGAAGCCACACAAAACAACACCAAAAACATTGACAACCCAAACAATAAACAGTAAAAAAAAAAAAAAAAGCCACTTGCTCCTTGGACGCAGCACAAGGCAGAGACAATATGTCTATCAACTAACGTCGTATTAAAGAAACAGATGTCCACTATGGCACGAATCTCAGCCGAATTTGAGTACTGGACCCCTAAATGAAAAGGAAAGAGACCTAACATGCACCCTGCCCGCTGCATCTCTCAAAACGCCACCCATCCCTGTCAATCCCGGCGAACCTCTTACCGAGCCATCAACATTGAATTTCAACATGTCCAACTGTGGTATTTCAAGTTTGAGTTGCCATCACCGATTGTGGTATTTCAAGAAAAAGAAACATCGATCCATTTTTGATATTATAAACTGTGTTAGCAAAAAGTTAAGACAACTAAGTGGTAATCCTCTCATACCCCACACATTGACGCCGTAGATTCAAATAATCTTCTTCCTCAAATCCCAAATTTTTACTTCAAATAAAAATTGCACTTTTTTTTAAGCTATTAGTCATAGGCCAAACTTTATATTTACAAGTTTCACACATCAAAACTTCATTAAAACAAAGATGAGTTTGGCCACGTCATGTCACTTTCCTTAATTTTGAAATATTGTAATTGTTAAAAAAAAAAAAAAAAAAAAACATTCTTTAAACATTTATTTAATTTGGTGGGCCTAGTTTTAAAAAAAAAAAAAAAAAAAAAGGAAATTGGATGTGGTACTATAAAAAATAAATAAATAAATTGGATGGGCCTGGAATGGTCCATGGAGTGAATTGTTATTAAATTTTGTGAGAATGTCACGTTCTATATGTATTATTATTGTCGGTCATCAAGATCAATTTGGGTGCGCGCCTTTTTTTCATTTTTCCAAATTAAAAAACCAAAAAATTGCTTTTTCCAAGATCAATAGAAGCTATGAATCGAACCAAACACCATTTTTTTGGCTCGGTTCGGTTCGGTTCGGTTCAAACAATTAAATCTATTAAATACCAGTTTGATTTGGTTATAGTGAAAATCAAACCAACCCAATTGATGCCCACCCATTTGGGTTCATGCAATGAGATTGAATTGAATGGTAATAATATTTGTTTTCATACTCTATATATTTGCTGTTGTTCTTCTCATTTTTCAATATTATTAATACCAGCGAGTAATTCTTTAGAAGAAATTAACTAGAGATTTTATGCATTGCTAAAAGCATAAGCTTATTTCAATGGCTTCTAGCTTCATTGCAGCAATTCCTGTTTCTTCTTTCACTGGTTTTCAAAACCCTAGACGACTTGTACCACAAAGAGCAAGCAGCAGATCAATCAGAGTACACAAGCCAGTCCAATGCTTTTCAACCAAACTTGAAAGTGATCAAACGGTTGTTAGAAGATCAGGAAACTATCGACCTACCATTTGGGACGATGATTATTTGCAGTCATTAAGTAGCGTGTACACGGTACACACCGATCCATAGTCTCTTCTTCTTCTTCTTCTTCAATTTTTAAACAACAATTGGATCAGTTTATATCAATTTGTTCATTGTTCAAATTTCAAATTTGCAGGAAGAAGTATACACAAAACGAGCAGAATTATTGAAGGAAAAAGTGAGGGACATGATTGGCAATGTGAGTGAGCCGTTGGATCAACTTGAGTTGATTGATACTTTGCAAAGACTTGGATTGGCCTATCACTTTGAAACTGAGATAAAGAAAACATTGCAAAATGTCTATAATAGTAACGATGATAGATGGAAGAATGAGAATCTGCATGCTACCTCTCTAGAATTTCGACTCCTTAGACAACATGGTTACGATGTTCTTCAAGGTAATAATATAATTCTCTTTATCACACTAAAAAAATGGGGGGAAATGATAGAAAGAGCTAGAGTAACTTGATCACTTCGAAACAATAGATTATGCATGAAAAATGTGTAGAAATCCTGTACCTGAAACCTATTATATTCTGTCATTTTAGTGTATAGCTAAAAGGTTGTTATTTCTTGAGTGCAGAGGTTTTTACGAGTTTCAAGGACAAGGTGGGAAATTTCATGGAGAGTCTCAGCGATGATGTCAAGGGAATGTTGAGCTTGTATGAAGCTTCATACTATGGCTTTGAAGGGGAGAGCATCATGGAAGAGGCCTGGCAGTTCACAACTAAACATCTTAAAAACCTGGAAAATCTTGATTTGGAATCGAACCTTGCCATGGAAGTAAAGCATGCCATTGAGCTTCCTCTTCATTGGAGGGATTCAAGATTCGAGGCCAGGTGGTTCATTGATGTATATGAGAGAAGACAGGATGTGAACCACATTTTACTGGAATTCGCTAAGTTGGACTTCAACATTGTGCAAGGATTTTACCAACAAGAACTTAAAGAACTGTCAAAGTAAAATATAACTAACCCTCTTCAATCTTGATTTTCATGATTGCATAATTTAATAATCACTATTTAACTACCTGCTCAAGTTGCTACTAGATACACAAGCGTAATCGATCAGGTCAGGTCAATCGATCCAATACAATAATAAAATTGTGTTTAAATTCTTACATGATATTGTTTTTCGTTTCTCTTTTGCCTGTGAAGGTGGTGGGAGAGTTATGGTCTTGAAAAGAAACTAAGCTTTGCTCGGAGCAGGTTGGTGCTATCATTTTTGTGGGGGATGGGGGTTGTTTTTGAGCCTCGGTTCAAATACTGCAGAGGAATACTTACAAAGCTTGTAGCTGTAATTACAGTGATTGATGATGTTTATGATGTTTATGGTACCTTGCCTGAACTAGAGCTCTTCACTGATGCCGTTGACAGGTTGGTGGCAATAAAATGATGAAGTGTTTAATTTATATATCTACAATTAAAAATTCCAACACACATCTATAATTGGACAATTAATTTTGTTTTTCTTCTATTCCATTTTTGTCAGGTGGGACATTAAGACAATGAACCAACTTCCAGACTACATGAAAATATGTTTTCTTGCGATTTTTAATTTCGTTAATGAAATGACTTACGAAATTCTCAAAGAAAAGGACTTTGATGTCGGGATGAATCTTAAAAACTCCGTAAGATATCCATTCTTCTTGTTATGTTCCTTTGATCATAATTAAATCGTTAAACTTATGATGCTAATGCTTGCCATAAATACAAATATTTGTAGTGGGTACGTTTACTACAAGCCTACTTGCTGGAGGCTAAATGGTTTCACAGTGGACAAAAACCTACACTGGAAGAGTACATGAAAAATGCAAGAACAACAGTAGCAGGCCCTATAATGGCAGTTCACTCTTATCTGGCTGCAGCAAATCCCGTAATAGAGAAGGAATTGGAATGTTTAGACAACCCGGCCGATGTAATATATTGGTCATCCATGGTTTTCCGACTTCAAGATGATTTGGGAACCTCATCGGTATATATATAAATATAAATTTCATTTTTTTATTTTAGATATTTTATAATTCTCTAGTCAGGTTGATCATGAAATTGTTTTTAAGAACTGACCGGACTAAAGAAGAACCCTTTAGATATATAACTTGATCTATATGGACTCGTTTTAATTCTTTTTTATGCTCTGATTTAGGATGAGATAAAGAGAGGTGATGTTCTGAAAGCAATCCAGTGTTACATGCTTGAAACGGGGGCGTCTGAAGAAGTTTCGCGTGAACAAATTAACGAGATGAGTAGGCTGTTATGGAAGAGAGTGAATGTGTACAGAAGAGCAGAAACTCCTGTGTCTGAAACTACTATAGAAATGATGTTGAACCTTGTTAGAATCTCGCATTGTATATATCTACGTGGGGTCGATCGACATGGTATTCAAGAGCTAGAGTCTATGGATCTACCACTTTCATTGCTTTTTGAGCCCATCCCCTTATAAGGGAGGACATCTTTTCAGATCATAATTATCTACTTGTTTCAAGAGACGGATCATATATATGTTACTTTATTTTCATTCTTGGTCCGTGGGCTGAGACTGCTAGCTGTGTTTGGGCCCGTTTGTTTTGTGGTTTCTTTGGGCTTTTGGCCTGTCTGTTTGTTGTTGTTAGGCCGTGCATGGCCTCTTTTATGAGTAAGCCGTTCAAAAAAATAAAATAAAATATATATATATATTAATGTGTACACATTCAATATCCTTATGAAATTATATCAGGATGTACTAACTTGAAATTTTATATATATATTCAAATTATATAATTATCTACTTGTTTCAAGAGACTGATCATATATTAATATGATCATATATATGTTACTTTATTTTAGTTCTTGGTCCGTGGGCTGAGCATTACAAACAAGAAATATCAATATCGATACCCACAAAGCACAAAGACAACATTACAAGAATAATTAAATAGATTCACCCAAAACTTATTCAGAAGAATATATAACACACTTTATAAAAGATTTTGGATGAATCTTGATATCTTGTGATTAGTCGACAATTCGAGAGTGTTCCAACTTTGAAACTGCCAATATGCTACTTTCAATATCTTTGATTAAATTCGGATAAACCTTTGCTACTTACAAGGATGGATCAATTCCATGTATATACATAGAAACACTAAAGGCTTCTCAGCCATTAATTTCTTATAGAAAAATAATAATAAAATTAATAATATACATTCGTGGTAGGAGGTTGAACATGTTGATCGGTGATTTGGTGAGTGCATGCATAGCCTTTTGAGGAATTCTTTGTTATTTCCCTTCCTGTGGTTGGGGACATTTTAACGAGAAAAACTTCAGTGGGACGGTCCCACTGACGTGGATATGGGACATTCCAATCAGAGCACACCATATATACATTGAGAGAATATGTGGCACACTTGTTGCACACTTGTGGCGTGCTCTGATTGGACGGTCCCAAATCTATGTCAGTGGGACCGTCCCACTGAAGTTTTTCTCCATTTTAACTTGTCTCCTGTGCAAGTCCCCAGAAGATCATAACTTCATAGGATCTTAAAGAAATTAATAAACCAGTAATGATATGAGAAAGGGTTATAAATCTTAAACATAAATTAAATATACTTAAGACATCATAGGAAATTAAATATTTGCATATCGAAACATTATCAGGTTTTATGCTTTTATATATGGAAAATGCTAAACACAGCAGCACTGTCCTTGCGACACGTGGCAAAAAGATGATTTTCATTCCATTGCCCTTATAATTTGGTTGACATTTGACAATTTATTACATAAATGCCATTAATATGGACAGATGGAAGCAAAAATAGAGGTACCAAACATTGATATATATATATATATATATATGGGTTAGGCTAAATCAACTTAAAAAAGTGACTTAAATTGTGTGATTTAATTTATGGACCACTCATTTGTGTGTGTGGAGAAGAAAGGTAAATGAGTGGATGAGAAATGAGTGGTTCAGAATTAAAGTCACTTAAGTTTAAGTCACTTTTTTAAGTTAATATAGCCTGACCCTATATATATATATATATATATATATATATATATATATATATATACACCAAAAACATGCCTTGATTGTCAAAAAAATGCACAAGCTTGTTATACTGTATCAGCATTCTTTCTTGCCTTTTATTTTTCTCTAGACTTTTCGTAATCTAATAACACCTAAGCATAAAAGAAAATACAAGGTTAACACTGTCTATGACATCAGAATTCAGAAGTCACCTTCAAAATTTGAAAGTTCTGTCGATTGTGTATAATTCAATGGCTTCTAACGATGTGGCGGATGCTCTTGTGAAGTTAAGCTCGAATGGTGGTGCGGATAGTATAGTTTGGGGGGAGTTCTAACCTTCCTGGCTTTTCTTTTTTCTCTTTTTGGTTTTGGTTTTGGAGCTGTTGTGCTCTGTTTTTCTGGTGGGTTTTGCTGGGGCTGTCTGTGTTGGTTTTTGGGGGGGTTTTTGCTTGTTTGGTCTCTGGGTTTTTGCATGTGGTCTCGTTTTTCTTTGGCTGCTTTCCTTTGGTGGTTGTTGGTTGTTTCTTTTGCCTTTACGCTACTTCTTAATAAAGTTTTCTGTTAAAAAAAAAAAAGATTTGTTTATTTATTTTTCCCTGTACAAATAGATGTTTCACTTGTATTTAAAAAAAAAAAAACCAAGAAAAAACAAAGTTAGGAGAGGATCCTAACTCATTTGAAGGACACACCACCTACACATGTTATTGACATTGAAATTCATTAATTTCCCGATAAAATTTCCTAGAAATTTCTACCGAGTCTATATATATGCTTCCTGGCCCTCCTCCACATTAGTACTACAGAGTCAGAGAGTTCATTTTGTAAAACGTTAATGGCTTCTAGCTTTATTGCAGCAACTCCTGTTTCAGGTTTTTCTGGTTTCGGATACTCTAGACTTGTACTGCGAAGAGCTTCTAATAGTGGAATCAGAATGCACAAGCAACTTGCTGTGCTCAAAATCGAAAGTGAAACAGTCGTTAGAAGATCAGGAAATTATCAACCTTCCATTTGGGACAATGACCATCTTCAGTCATTACGTAGTGACTACGCGGTAGCTATCCAGCCATGATCGTTGATCACCTTTTTAAATTCCTATTGTACATTTTCTTCTATTTTTCAGCGAAATTGCAGTTAATTTATATACATTTAGTATTACCGAAAACCCAGAAACTCTGTCTCTCTCTGCAGAAAGAAACATACACAAGACATGCAGAAAACGTGAAGGAGAAAACGAGGGATATCATGATCAACAATGCGAGCAAGCCATTGGATCAGCTAGAGCTGATCGACACCCTGCAGAGACTCGGATTGGTTTATCACTTCAACACCGGGATAAAGAACACGTTGCGCAATGTCTACAATAACAGTACTACTTATGATATATGGAAGAAAGGAAATCTACACGCTACCTCTCTAGAGTTTCGACTTCTCAGACAACATGGTTATTAAGTTCCTGAAGGTACGTTGTTAATAAAGTTTCTTTTGTCACACACAAGCAACAACAACAACAACAAAAATGTTGACTTAGTGATCAGGAAATATTCATGGAAGAGGAAATATGTTGCTTCTGGAAGTTCTAATGGGAAAAGGATTTCTCCTTGAAAGAAGACTTATCTTAAATAGAAAATAGTATTTATGTGGAATAAGTATTCTTGTATGTATAGGAGTAGGATTTCCTTGTTAGTTTAAACTCCCTGTAATACATATAAATAGACCATAATAACTAGGTTATTGTTGTGTGAAAAACACCTGAGAGTGGTGGAGCAAAATAGCAAATACTAGAGAGATCTCAAAGTGAGCATCGAGTGTAATTGGGTTTTGGGTATTAGAGAGAGAACTTGAGTGTGTGGTTGTAACAATTTACTACATATTGGAACTTTCTCTTGTCGACCTGACAGCCGTGGTTTTTTCCCTGATTTGGGTTTCCACGTAAATTCTTGTGTCGTGTGTGATTGGATTTAAATTATTTCTCTTCATCTTATCTTTTCTTTGTTATTGAGTTTGTTTGTGTTCTATCCGGCAACGCTTCCGCGCGCTTAGTCACGATTTGTTCGCTAACAAGACCTTCTGTTGCCAGCTCAGCTCAAGTGATGAACTTCAAACCTATTTTTGGCAACTCATATATATACTCCTCTTTCTGAGATTCGCTAAAAGACTGACAGCACACCTTTGAACCCTAGATCTATAAATCACCTCACCATTACCTCAACCCTTTCATCCATTTGTGGAGAGTAGAAGGAAGGAGAAGAAGGATCCAAGACTAGCATTGAAGAGAAGCTCTCATGACCAATTTGGGTTTTCTCAACACCTTTTCTTTCTCTCTGTATTTTCCATTAATGTGTAACTAAACCTCCATCTAGGGAATTGGTGTAACCAAATTTGATCACTCATTGTAATTAAGAAGCCTATTTCTATAATCAATTTAACTTTAGTCTCACTTATCGTATTAATTGTATCTCTTCTACTTATTCATGTTTATTGTGACCTCAATGATGTGGATTAGTGGACTAGATTATCTATGAGATTTGGGTTTAATGACCTTTCCACTTAGAACCAAATCACATGCTTGGTAATTGGGAAAATTGATACATGCATGACCTTGCTTCATTAATTTGGCTTAGACTTTTTATGAAACCATGGATTTTTGACTAGGCATGTCACATGACCTTGTGTGAGCAAAGGAAAGAATCCTAGTACTTAATTTTTAAAAATCTTGAAACAATCCCTAAAGTTAGATTGATGAGCTTAATGAGACTATCTTAACAATATTGAGTGTTCTTAGAAGGTTGCATCGATTCCCTAGTACTTCTCCATATATATATTCCATCTCTAGTGTGTGTTGTGCTTATTTCAGTTTTAAGTTACAAGTTTGCAATTAAATCATTTTCAAAGAATCCAATTGTTTTCCAAAATTAAGCATTATGCAATTTAACTTTTCGCACTTAGAGTAGGTTTCATAGATTAATTAGCATTTGACCGATAGAATCACTGATCCCTGTGAACGAACTTTTCATTTTATATTGAACGGATTTTACTGCATCATAAACCAACCCTGGAAGAGTATATGCAAAATGCATGGAAATCAATAGCAGGACTTATAGTTCTAATTCACTCATACTTGTCAACAGTAAACCCTATTTTACAGAAGGAATTGAAGTATTTAGAAAGTGATCCAGACATATTTTACTGGTCATTCAGTATAATGAGACTTCAAGATGATTTGGGAACTTCATTGGTACGTACATACATATATACATCTCATTAACTATGTACATACCATTTGCTACTATTAGATTTCAACTTATGAATTCTTTGTGATATTTTTTTTCTATTGTTATTATAATTATATATTTAGGCTGAATTGAAAAAAGGTGATGTTTTTGAACCTTCTCAGAATTTCACATTGTATGTATATATATAAGGAGATGGACATGGTGCTCATGAGCCAAAAACTAAGGATCTAGTATTGTCATTGCTTTTTGATCCCATCCCCTTGTAGGTTAAAAAAAAGGCATCTTTCTGTAGTTTCCATGGGATATGAAGATCATATGTACTGAGTACTGACTCTGTTAAAACATTTTTATTGTTTTAATAACATATATATGAGTAGATATATAGTCTTTTTTTTTTAACGGTAAAGTTTATTCAAAAACGGCAAAGCCGAAGAGCAACAAACGAACCACAAACCCACAACCCAACAAAACACGCAACCGCACTAGCCCCCAAAAACAAAAGCACACAACCATCCTACAAAACACATATACAAAAAACGCCAGCAAAAACCAAAAGAAAAACCACAAACATGGCCAAAAACCCAGAAAAAATGAACCCCCAACCTCAAGCACCAGCCAAGCCACGTAACACACAAACGCTAATTGTTATTGTATGGTAGAATCCCCTCCAACTTACCTAAGGTTCCAGCTTTGATCCTTCTAACAATCTCCTCAACCATTTCCTTCTCTCTTCCCTTAAAATCAAAGCCTAAGACCACTCCGGCTTTGATGACCTTAGCTATCTCTTCTTTTAAGTTCCAAGGTGCCTTCTTCACCTTAGGAATTCTGTTTTCCTTTCCGACATCTTGATTAAGTTCAAGAGCCGAAGCCTTCGAAAATCTCATTATTGTATCCGGCATTCTCTGAATTTTGCTATTCCTTCTCTCATCTCCATCTAACTCCACCGCTAGAGGCACCGCAATCAAGTCTTTGCCCCTTATAAGACCTCCTTTCAGACCAGTTAAAGGCAATTGGATTGGGCCTCTTAAAGGCAAACTTAAAACTTTACCCTTTTGGTCTGAAATAGAAACCATCCTTTGATCATCATGTCTTACTACCAATTTTTTTGAAGATCCACTTACACAGCCCACTGTAGTTGCGTCATTCAGATGTATGTTTGGGCTTTCATGAGAAGCTGCAGCCCCATCTTCAAATGGGCTTGAAAGGCCATCTGTATTACTCAACATGCCTTCCCCACCACTGGCCATTTTTCGCCCATCATAGATGACCTTCTTGGGCCCCTTACCTAACAAATTATGGTTAGAACACTCACCTCTATCCAATCCCAGAACAGCCAATTGCCCTTCATCCATTTTGAAATCAGATGATGACCAACTTTCATTTATATCACCTCCACTAGCTCTCCTCTTTTCAAGGTCTAACTCACCATTCATATGCATAGGTCTCCTTTTATTATTTCTAACGTAGGCCTGCTGTCCTTTGATGACATGACCACCTTTCCTTCTTCTGACATGAACCTCTTTTTCCATGCTTTCCTTGTACATCTTGTCAACTCTTTTTCCCTGCCAACTGACCTTCTTTTTCTCCGATGTCCATTTGAAATTCAAATCCAACTCCTCTATAATCCATTCAAGTCCATCGGCCGATCTTCCTTTTCCACTGAAATATAGAAAGACTTAGAACCTACCGTCACCTTAAGCTTGTTGGGACAAGGGCGATCGTGAGGCAAAGAAACAAGCATTTTTCCCCTATCCAACCGCATCTTAAGTAGAGAATCTCTTTCAATGAGTATGAGTTCTCCCAACGAGTTCCCCACCTTCTGGAAAAATGCCTCATTCCAATAGTTCAGAGGGAACCCCCGAATATTGATCCAGACCGGCATTGCTAGGGCTTCAAACGCCTCAGACCACTTTCTCATCGAGCTAAAAGTATCATCCCAAAAGACAACATTTTTGATAAACTCCTCACTCTCAAATTCTAACTCAAAACTCCATAGAATAGTTTTCCCACCCAAATATTTTGACGAGAAACAAAGGCCCCTATCGAACAATCGCTTCTGCACTCTAATGATACTAGAAAAATCTTTTAACACCCCAATAGCACACCTCTCCAGCCACTTCCTGTCGGAGACCCGTCTGTCTAGGATTAGAGGCACCTCCCCTTCCTTAGACTTTTCATACCTATCCCCTGCCCTCCTTCGAATCTCTGTCACCACCTCTGCATAAGATAAATCGCCCCACACCTTCCCATTACACCCATTCGTTGCCTTTCGTTGACCTCATCTATACCCATTTTCTGGATTCTGATCTTCCTTTGACATGCCCTCTGCTTCGATCCTTCTTTCCGCTCTACCTCCTGATGGTCTTCTGTTATTCCATCCATACAGTGCTACCTGAACATCAATCGGCCTCCCATAAACGTACATTCCATTCGTCGTTTTCGCCACCTTTCTTGCCTCCTCTAGTGTTGCAAACCGGAAAAATGCAAATCCTCTTCTCCTTGATTGATTAGCGCCCGAGAGATAGATTTCTTTCACTTTACCGAAGGTTTAAACAAACCCCATAAGCAAAGCAGATCTACCTTTTGGTTCAAATTATCTACAAAAATCGAATGTAGATTCCCCCTAAAATCTGAACTTCCCTCATGCCCCCAAGAGTAGGAGCTTCTCTCTCTAGCTTTCTCTCTCATGCCCCCAAGAGTAGATATATAGTCTTAAAATCCAAAAAATTAGTTTATTGGAATGTGAGATTCATTCCCATATGAAATATAGTAAAAATTACTATTTCATCGATTATTATAACCCATATATGACCCATAGAAGAACTCATACTAAACCTAAACATTCTCGTACAAAGTGTATATAACCATCTCTTAAAACATTTATCAGCCTTGTTGAACCATATCAGAAGTAATCAGCTGTTCCTTACGACAAGTCCACAATTGGTAACATACACCCTTATCACAGTTGATTACTCTCTGCTCTATTCTGATAGGAAGTTGATGCCAACAAAAGTAAAGAGTTGGCGCCATTTCTTACTAACTTGGTTCAGCTTAGGTTAGCAATATATCAGCACTAATGTAGTCCATTAGATTAGCCGCATCAGAGTCCCTCTCTATAAATCATAGAGGTTGTTAGAATTAGATTTGAGAGCTCTAAGCTCTGTATATAAAAACATGTCACTACAAAAAAAAGACCATTTGCCGTCGAAAATATGCTTTTCCGACGGGAAAAGGCCGTCGGAGGCCGTCCCAAATACGTTTGTCAGAAATAACTATTCACTGACGAGCTGTCACAAATACTACTATTTCCGACGGCCACGGCCGTCGGAAAAAATGAAAATACCATTGGTAATAGTGATTCAAGATGGTCAAAATTATTTGTATTTCCGACGGCTTTACTGCTATTTCCGACAGCTTATTGCCGTCGAAAATAGTCGAATTATTAAAAAAATTGCGTGACTCGACTTGATAGTCACGACGTCACCGCCACATCACATGTCACGTGCCACATCACCCCAGCATGTGGCACTATAAATCCTTGAAATTCATGTGGCTTGAACCCTTGACCTGGATGACAGTAAGAGTTTCCCTTACCATTTTGCTATAACCTTATATCTGATATATTTTGCATATTATTTATATATAAGCTATTGATAAGTTTGTATACTATGTAATTACAGTAAATATATTTTTTTGTATACTATTGAGATATTGTTTTTTAAAATAATATTTTATTAAAATTATTAGAGTTCTTGTTGACGGTAAATTTTGGATACATTTAACACATATAGTGATACATTTAAAATATTGACCTACAAGTCACATTTTTTGTGTAGTGTTATAAATTACATACATTCCATTATAATTTATTAAATAATATTTTAATAATAAATTATTTATTTATTCCATGAAATTGAGGTCAACAAAGCAAAGACTATTTCCGACGGCCTAAATGCCGTTGGAAATAATGTATTCCTTTTTTTCCTTTCAAATGGAACAAGATTATTTCCGACGGCAATAAGGCCATCGGAAATAGTGTATTCCTTTTTTCTCTTTTCGGATGGAACAAAGATTATTTCCGACGGCATTTAGGCCGTCGGAAATAATGTATTCCTTTTTTTATTTTCAAATGGAACAAGACTATTTCCGACGGCATTGAAGCCGTCGGAAATATTGTATTCCTTTTTTTATTTTTAAATGGAACAAGACTATTTCCGACGGCACTTTTTGTGCCTTCGGAATTGAGAACAAAATTGATGGCTTTTTCGACTATTTCCAACGACCGAAGGTCATCGAAAATGTGGTATCATATTTTTACTCATTTCCGACGGCACTGAAATGGACGGCAATTAGCGCCGTCGGAAATAGTTCGTCGCTGATAGACTTTTTTTTTGTAGTGCGTTATGTGTGTGAATGTAATTATCCACAAATTAAGAAAATGAAATTTGAAAAGCTCTCAAATCTTTAGAGCTCCATTATTCATCTACTATTTTCTGCTTTTGTGTTCAGTATAGTTTTCTTTAAAACTTTCATGGTATCAGAGCTGTGTGAGTAACAATCATGACATATTCAAGCTCATATTTAGATGGAGATTCGAGTTAATCGGGCTAGAGAAATCGATCCAGTTCTCGGAACTTAAAATCACAGGATCCATCGCTTTCTTCCAATCTAAATTTCAAGCTTCCTACAAATCTTGATCAAAATAACTATTTTTTTTGGAAATCACAAGTTTTACCTCCTATTAGAGCATTTGATCTAGAAAGTTTTGTGTTGGGATCTGGTATTTGTCTGACAAAGTATGTGCAATCAGGTCGATCAAGTGAAGCTGATAGGGTTGTAAGTGATGATTTTATCAATTGGAAGGAGACAAATCAATTAATTGTGTGTTGGCACTTCTCGACTCTAAGTGATCGAGACTTTTTTTGGACATGTAACTCTTTGTGTTACTTCTCATGAAGTGTGAAAAACTCTTGAGAGTCTTTTTGCTCAGCAATCCAAAGCTAGAGTTCTACGTACAACTGAGAGATGAGATACAGAACACCAAGAAAGGTAGCTTGCCTGTGAGTAATTTTGTCTTGAAGATGAAAACTCTGAGTGAGAATCTTGCTGCAGCCGGTTAACCTTTGATAGAGGCTAAGTTAATTTCATAGATCTTGGGAGCTTTAGGTTTAGAATATGATGTTGTAGTTGTTAGTGTGACCGGAAGACAATGAGAGATTAGTCTTCCAGAGGTACAATATTAACTCATGAGCAAGCTTAGTATGCTTTCAATGGAAACTTCAGAGGAAACAACTACCAAGGTGGTCGATCAAGAGGCAGAGGCAAAGGTAGAGGCAAATGAAGAGATAGAGGTAGACCTGGCTAAAGATTCATATGTCAGTTATGTGGCAAAATTGGACATGTTGTATCTTCTTGTTACAAGCATTTTGATCAGACTTTTCAAGGTCTAAGCCTACAAAATATGCAGCAAACAGGGAATCAGCAAACTAAACGCAACAACTCTGGCTTTCATACGCATATGAGTCATATAATGTCAATACATCAAATAATCATAATCAGATTCTGATGCAGAATTATGGCAATTTCTCCAATGCAAATGTCTTTATTGCCTCGCTAGCTACTGTGATGGATCCATCCCGGTATGTAGACAGCGGTGCCATGAATCACATTACTTCGGATGTGCAAAATCTCTCAAACAAAGCTGGTTACAAGGAACCAAACAAGCTCTCAGTAAATAATGGAGCTAAACTTGAAATTTCTCATGTTGGTTTCTCTTTCATAAGCTCACACACAACACCTCATATACCTCTATTCTTAAATAACATCTTACATGTCCCAGTAATCACTAAAAATCTGTTAAGCATATCACAATTCACTAGAGACAATGATGTTATAGTGGAATTTAATTCTAATTTTTGCTTGATTAAGGACAAGAATTAGAAGAAAGTTCTGCTGCAAGAGGGTTTGAAAAATAGCCTCTACCAACTGGATCTTTCGTCAATTAGTGATGAGTCTACAGTTGCTAAAGATCGTGCGTTGTTTGTGTTTTGTCGAATTCGCTGTGTATCTGTAAAGAGTCTTATAAAGAGATTGTTGTGTTTGATTGTGCTAAGTTTGGTGGCATTACTGCTACCTCAGAGATTGGTGTAGATAAATTTCCTACAGCCTCTTGTTACAATGTAAATGGAATAAAACCTTGTAACATTTTCAAATCTAACGACAAAACCTCAGTTTTGTTTTTATGGCATACTAACCTTGGGCATCCCTCATTTCCTATTTTAAAACAAATCTTAAGAGGATTAAAATTGCCCTGCATTGCACCGGCCTCTTAGATTTCTATGATGCTTGTCAATGTGGTAAACTTCATGAGTTGCCATATCCTTCCTCAAAAACATTTACAAAGCACCATTTGAACTCATTTTTACTGATGTTTGGGGGCTTTCTCCTCATGTTTCTCAGCTTGGCTACAAGTATTATGTTCACTTTATTGTTGTCTTCTCTAGATTCACTTGGATTTATCCACTTGAATCCAGGTCTCAAGTAATGGAAGTATTTGTTAAGTTTCAAAAGCATGTTGAGCTTGCATTTAATAGCAAGATAAAATGTGTTCAAAGTGATTGGGGAAGGGAATACAGGCCTTTAGCTCGGTATCTTAGTCAATTAGGGGTTCATTTTAGACATTCATGTCCTTATATACATCAGCAAAATGGCATATATAGTTCAGCGTAAACATAGGCATGTTGTAGAGGTCGGTCTCACTTTATTTGCACAAGCTCAGCTTTCTTTTTCCTTTTGGTGGGAATCGATGCTTTCCACACTGCTGTTCATATTATAAATAGGCTTCCCACTCCTGTTCTTGATCACATTTCTCCTCTTCAAAAGTTACGTAAGGTGTCTCTTGATTACCACTCTCTAAAAGTGTTTAGTAGTGCATGTTTTCTAATTGTACTATTTTTGTTCCTATTTTTAGGTCCCCCAATTCCTACTTCTTGTGCTTGTTCCTTAGGTAAAACTGGGCATTTAATATGATAAAATAAGTGTTTCATGTATTTTTTGAGTTTAGGGGCATTAGCGTAATTTTGAAGAATCAAGGGTCAAAGTGAAGATATGGAGAATATATTGAAGATCCTATGATTAGAGAAGAGTTTAGGGGTACTAATTGTAATTTTTCAGATGGAGGTCACTGTCAAGTTCGCCCCCCCTAACAGCGACTTTGGTAGCGACCTCCTCAGCGTCAAAAAGGATAGAGATCTTCGCTACCTTGTTGGTCCCCACTCAACAGCCAACATACCAGTGACCTTTTTGTGCAAAAGGGGCAAAGATCTTCGCTATCTAAGAGGTTGCTACCCACCAGCCAACTTGGTGGTGAACTCTTGTGCCAACTCAACTCAAGTGACAGATTCTGACCCAATTTTTGGCACCCACTATATATATCCTATTTTCTTTGCCTAAAACACACACAAACCTTTACATCCTTTTTACACATATCACTTCTCTAAACCCTAGATCCAAGAATCTCCTCACCCAAATCCTTTCACATTCCATCATCTTCTCTCATACAAAAATCACACAAGTTCCAACCTTTTACATTCTTCCATCATTCCCTTCACATATTTCCTTTCACACACCCATTTCCATCTATTTTTGGAAGCTTATTTAAGGAAGGAGGAGAAGGAACTCAAGGAACAAGAGAAGCTCACATGGACTTTATGGGTTTTCTCTACATTTTTCTCTTCTTTGTTTATTTTTCATTAATGTGTAACTAAACTCCATCTAGGGGATTGATGTAACCGTATTGGACTACTCTATTTAATTAATTAGTCTATTATCTAATTCAATTCGATTTTAGTCTCAATTATTGAATTAATTGCTCTAATCTCTCTACTCATGTTTTGTTGTGACCACAAGGGACATGTGTTTGAGAGTTAGTTTATGTAAGAGGTTGAGTTTAGGTGTGGGTGGTCATCCCATCTAAATCTCACCACAAGCTTAGTAATTGGGAAGGTTGGTTTATACATGACCATGCTAGGTCAACTTGGTTTAGAGTTTTGTGTTAAATATGGGTTTTGACTATTGCTTGTCACATGACCTTGTGGGAGTAATGAGGAGGATCCTAGAACTTAATTGATCTATTTTCTAAAAAAAGCCCTAAAATTGAATTGAAGTGCTTAATGAGACTAAGCGAGAACATAGAGTGGTCTAAGAAAGTTGCATCGATTCCCTAATGTTTTCTCCAATATATCCATATGTTGTGTGTTTGTTGTGCTTAGTTTAATTTTTAACTTGGTTTTATTTTACAAGTTTGCATCTTTAATCAATTGCAAGAAACCAAACTATTTTCCAAACCCAATGCATTATGCAATTTAATTTTCACATACTTAGAGTATTTTTATTTTTCCTAGACTAAGTAGTTTCAACCGTTTGAATCACCGATCCCAATGAACGAACTTTAATTTTAAATTGAAAGTAAAATCTTTACTGCATCATTTTCCTCTTCTCATGCCATACAATAGGAATAAGTTTGATTTTCATTCGGATAAGTGCATTTTTATTGGTTATAGTGATTGTCATTAAGGGTTCAAATGTCTACACCCTAGTGGTCGTGTCTACATATCTAGGCATGTTACTTTCAATGAGAAAGATTTTCCCTATTATTCTTTGTTTACAAGTAACAGTAACATTGGTAAGGCTGAGTCTACTAAATCTAGTTTACCAGTTTCCATCTTGTCCAATATCAAGCATGATAAGAATTTACATTCTACTGAGCATCATGTTTTATCTTCTCTACCCGAAATACCTCTTACAATTCACCTACCTTACTCACCTTTACATAACACTTCAAACACTGTCAATCAATCACCTCAAATACCAAATATTTCTACGCATCATATGGTTACTAGATCAAAAGTTGATGTTGTCAAACCGAGTGCTCTTATATCAACTATCTCTCAAACCACCAGAGAACCTACCAAAGTTGATGATGCCTTGGCTAATCCCAACTGGAAATCAGTGATGACTGAGTATAATGCGCTCATAAGAAATCAGACATGGGTTATTGTTCCGAGAAATGATGATATGAATGTAGACATGTCGTCGGTTCCAGCAGTTCGGTTCCTTTTTTTTTTTCCTTATATTTAATCTTATTTAATAAAAGAAATTGGACAAATAAAATTGTAAATGCATTTTATTAGGTCACCCAAAAATAAAATAAAATAAATAAATGACAAATTAAAAAATTTAATTAAAATCAAACTAAAAAATGTAAAATTGGCCTTGCACTTAATTTTTATCACAATTAAGTTGAATACGTATCCTCTTGGGGTTTAGAGGAATCAAAGACCACGTAGTTCTTTTACCTTTTATTGCAGGTTTGGTGATGACGTGGATTAATCGTTGTCATGATCATCCGTCCCTGATACACAACTGGTTCTTGAAGGTTTTTTGGACGTTGACTGGGCTAGTAATCTTGTTGACAAAATCTACGAGTGGGTGGTGTATGTTTCTTGGTGGTTATTTGGTGTCCTGGAGCTCATGAAAACAGAAAGTGGTTGCTCGATCAAGCTGTGAGGCAGAGTATAAAGCCTTGGCTCAAGTAGCTACTTAAGTTGTCTGGATAAAGGCCCTGCTATCTAAGATTGGAATGACTATTTCGTCTCCTCGAGTTCTATGGTGTGATAACACTAGCGCTAGCTCTTTGGAGAAGAATCCAATGTTCCACTCAAGAACTAAGCACATCGAGCTATATCTTCATTTCATTCGAGATAAAATTAAGGCTAATGAGCTGGATGTTAGGTACATCCCAACTGAAAATCAACCAACAGATGTTCTCACAAAGGCCCTAGGTATCAGCAGGTTCAATCTTCTTAAAGACAAACTCGTCTTGGACAAATCCAAGCTTTGTTTGAGGGGTACTGATGTTAAACCATATCAAAAGTAATCAGATGTGCCTTACGACAAGTCCACAATTGGTAACATACACCCTCGTCACGGTTGATTATTCTCTCCTCTCTTCTTATAGAAAGTTGGCGCCAAAACAAGTAGAGAGTTGGCACCCTTTCTAACTAGCTTGGTTCAGCTTAGGTCAGCAATATATCAACACTAATGTGGTCCATTAGATTAGCCACATCAGAGTCCCTCTCCGTAAATCACAGAGGTTGTTAGAATCATATTTTAGAGCTCTAAGCTCTGTATATAAACTCACGTTATGTGTGTGAATGTAATTATCCAGAAATTAAGAAAATGAAATCTGAAAAGCTCTCAAATCTTTAGAGCTCCATTATTCATCTACTATGTTCTTCTTTTGTGTTTAGTATAGTTTTCCTTAAAACTTTCAAGCCTAAGCGTTATTGGGTTTGCGTTGACAACAGTTCAGAGTATATAACCATCTTAAGACACTAATCAATCTAAGCGTTAGAGAGTTTGCGCCGACAATACTGTCAGGCTGCGTTTGTTGCGCGGGATTGGATTGGATATGATTGGACTATTTTTAAGACATGAGATTGGATTGGATTGGATTGGATTGGACTAAATTAGTACTGTGATATGTTTGGTGTAGTATGGATTGGACTAAATAAATTTAATATTTTAAATATAAATAATATAATATAAAATAGATAAAGTATGGGTCCCATCCAAAAAGTAATAATATAAAATATATAATGGTGGGTTCCATCCAAAAAAGTAACAATATAAAAAACATAATTGTGGATCCCATATTAAAAAAATTAAAAAGATATATAAAGGGCTGGGACTAAAATAGTCCCAACCTCTCAAACGGGATTAAATAATCCCATTGCAGCAGGATATGGGTGGTCCGCACCGGACTGTTTTCCCATCCTGTCTGCACACCAAACGTGGGAACCGAACTAAAATTTGTCCAATCCTTTCCAATTCTGTGTAACAAACACAGCCTCAGTGTCTATAACCATCTTGTAAAACATTGATCAACCTAAACATCATAGAATCTGTGCCGACAACACCGTTAGTGTCTATAACCATTTTTTAAAACACTGATCGACTTAAATGTTAGTGTTGTTGCACCGCCATCAACATCCATAACCATCAAGTCAAGAGCCTCATTGATTTCCTACTGAGAGAAGCCAGGATTTTTATCAGCTCATTTTCACATGGCAGCAGCCAACTTATACGTTAATCTTTAGAATTTAAATTTATCTAATTCTATTGAATCTGCCACAATTGAAATGATGATCGAATTAGCAAAATAAAGGTTGAAACTTGAAAGAGGAGTCTTTGAGAAAGAAAAAAAATATATGTTGAAAGTACAAAAAGGAAATATCATAAGATTGCTCAAATAATCTAGCGAGTTCAGGTTTTGACATGTGGGTCTTGAGAAAATCCGAACCCATCAACTTATTTGGGTTCTGGTTTCGACCTTTCGGCATGAATAATAATTTAGTTTTTACTTTTTAACTCAAAACGACGTCGTTTTAAATTCTACTCAAGTAATCGGGTTCGTGGGTTTGAGTTCGGGTTTTTTCAAACCTAAACCCATTTTGTGATTTCTTTTGTATAACTGAACCCGGCCTGCAAACGGAATAGAAAAATCCAAACCCAACCCAACCCACATGGTTCGGGTGAAATTACCATTTCTAAATTAATAAGGACTAAATTTTAACCATCCATTATTTTTTTTATATGTAAATCTAAAATCATAAACATGTGATGCTTTATCTTGATTTTTTTTTTTTATAAAGAACCCATTTCAATTTTTTATTATTATTTTTTTGGCTATCCCAATTGGTGTTTCCTTTGACTTGACTCTTGAGAGATTTAGTAGCAATTTTAAAATAATCATAATTAAAGGTTATGATCTTCCATTAAAGAGATAGATATTCAAGATTTTGCTAGTGCTGCTTCCACCTAGAAAACTTTATCAATTACAGAAACCATAATGGTATGGACTGTGGAGCAAGATATATCCTTTAATAATGATTTGCATTAATAAATTAATCTAAATAGATAATTTTTTGTGACTTCATATTCCACATACATAGAGACCATTAATGATCAAATTCATGATTATCCAACGTGGGGTTTGCTCTAAAATATATTAAAAAAATAGGAGTGGTTGACAGCTGCTTTAATTTGTTGAATTGAAATGTTATATACATGAGTTAAAACATTGATTCATTTACCACCAACAAATGTGGCTTAGTCGTAAGATCGCTCATTTAGCCCAATAATTTCTAAGTTTGAGTCACCGCCACCAATTGTGGTATTTCAAAAAGTAAAACATCAATCCAGTTTTAATATTATAAATTGTATTATCAAAAAGTTATAATTCAGTGATAATCCCCTCATACCCACACATTGACACAGTAGGTTCAAACCATCTTTCTCAAATCCTAAATTTTTACTTTAAAAAAAATAAAAAATTGCATACTTTTTTTAAAGCCATTAGTCATAGGCCAAACTTTATATTTACAAGTTTCACACATCAAAACTTTATTAAACATGATAAGATGAGTTTGACTCAGTGATAAGCCTCTCACATCTGCATCTATAAAGTTGAGGATTTGAGTCATACCCTTTTTCTCAATTCCAAAATATTGTAATTGTTAAAAAAAAAAAAAAAAACTTCTTTAAACATTTATTTAATTGGATGGGTCTAGTTTCCAAAAAAAACAAAAAAGAGGATGGGCTACTATCCAAAAAAATAAAATAAAAAATTGGATGGGCCTGGGATGGCCCACGGAGTAAATTGTTGTTAAATTTTGTGAGAATGTCACTTCCAATATGTATTATCATTGTCGGTCATCAAGATCAATTTGGGTGCGCGCCTTTTTTCCAAATTAAAAAACAAAAAAAAATTGCTTTTTCCAAAATCATATTTTCCCCGCGGATTACAGGTGATGATCCTTTGATGTTTGCGTTAACTTTTGTAGATCCGGTGACATTTATAATCGATGTTTGAGATTTGTTTCATTTATTTTATTATTTTGATTTTTTTTAATTAAATATAATATATTATTTTTAACTGGTCTCGTTTACATCAGTGCGCACTGATGTAAATATAAAAGGACATTGAATGTGAGTCACTCATTATGGAGAAGTTTTGACAATTACATACACACTAAGTCAAAACATGGAAAATGAGTGGCTCACATTCAATGTCATTATATATTTACATCAGTGCACACTGACTTAAACATTTCTATATTTTTAACAATATATATATAATAGTAACTTTATAATATGGGATTTTGTACGAAAAATTCATACGATTTCATTGATTTCAATCGGTTAAAATCAGTGTAATAATATTTTTTTCACTGATTTCAACCGGTTAGAATCAATGAAACCGCACGAAAAATTTGTATGAGATTTTGCATCTGATAATATATATATAGTAAATTGCGAGTTTATGGCTTATTGGAATGAATGGATCTGCGGCAATCTCAAATGTTATAATTTGATCATGGGTAAAATTCCAAATTATCTTCTTTTTGCTATGTCCCTCTGGTTTATCTAGAAGTGGAGGTGCAGTAATGTGTTCAACCCCTCTGTCAAGCCTCCTTTTTTTTTTCACCTATTAGGTTCATTTGGAAGTTTGTGGTGGATTGGTTAAAGGCCCCAGGTCTTGACTGGGTTAAGCTTAATGTTGATGTAGTATGATCCCTGATCTGGGTGCCATTTCTGTTAGAGGTGCGGTTAAGGACCATAGGAAGATTTGGATGGTTGGGTTTGCTCTGAATAAGAGGACGGGAAGTGTCCTTGAAGCCAAACTATGGGGTATTTTGGAGAGGTTAAAACTAGCTAGTGTGGAAGAATGGGTTTTAAAAGGTGATTGTTGAATCTGACTCTCAATCTGTTGTGGCTCTCCTTACCAATAATACTTCTCTATGCCACCATCTTTTTAATATCATTCATGCCTACAAGTCTCTGATGAACAAGGATTGGAGCTGCAATATCCAACATGTTTACAGGGAAAGTAACAGAGTGGCGGATAGCCTTGCGAATCTTGGCCACTCTCTTGATCTGAGGATTACTATTTTTGAAGACCCCCCCCCCCCCCCCCCCCCCCCCCCCCCCCACACAAGTCTCTGATAGCTTGGAGGATGATTTCAAGGGTGTCGTTTTTTCTAGGATGGTTCCTAGCTTTTAGTTTCTTTGTTGTTTTGGGCTGTTAGCCCCCTCTTTCACCAAAAATAAAATAAAATAAATAAATAAATAAAGAGAGAAGATATTTGCACCCCTCTAAAATTATGTGTACACCCTAACTAATTATATTTTCTAAAATTCCAACATTACCCTTAAATAAAATCTTTAAAATATAAAAGTAAATGTATCGCATACATCATATTAATACAATATTTAATATTTTGAACATTTTAACAGATATCATAATTATTTAAAACATAAAAATTATAATATTAATTTTTATCAATGAAAATTTAAATATTTATTATTTAAAAATATAAAAAGATTAAGAAGAAAAAACAGTGAATTTGAATTTAAAAAATAAACTAAACTTCTCTTAATTTCAAAATTTGAACAAAGAACAAATGGACTTTGTATAAACACCCTTTAGCCATGTTCATCCACCTGGCTCACCATTATTTCATTCTATTTATGGGTTCCAGCAACAAAGATGTTAAAGAACATATACATGGACTATAATCAGGTATACCACCACTCCACCAGTTATCATCCCCACAGTGCATAGCCATAGAAGAATATATATATATAGGAAAAATATCATTTTTGTCCCTATGGTTTACCCTATTATCCATTTTGGTCCTCGTCGTTCTAGTATTGGCCATTTTGATCCCCGTCGTTACAATTAATGCCTATTTTGGTCCCCCATCGTCCAATTCCGTTAAGGTTTTTGAAATTTCCGTTAAGTGAGCAAGGGTAAAATGGTAAAATCGTCATACATTATTCTAGAATCTTATTTTAAAAGGGCAAAACGGTAAAATAATATTAAAACAATTTAAAAAATAATAAAATTCTTAATTTCTCTCCCCTCATTCCTCACCATCTATATCTCATCTTCTCGTTCTATCCTATCTCTCTCTCACTCAACAAAATTAAACCCAGAAACCAAACATATACTCAAACTCCATCATCTACCCAGAAACCCCATCAAAACCATCAAAAATCACCACTGAAACCAACAGGACCACCACTCGAACAAGCACTCAACGACGAAGAAGAAACAAACTCGCCAGCATGAACCAAACCCATCTCTCTCTTCTTCTTCTTCTTCTTCTTCTTCTTCCTATTCTTCTTTAGTTCAAATCAGTGTTGGCTGGGTTCGCTTGATGGTATGGGTGGTTGGGTTTAACTGGGTTGGGTATGGGTGATTTCTAGGTTCGATTGGGTTTGGGTGTGGGTGGTTTCTAGGTTCGATTGGGTTTGGGTAGATTATGGTTTATGGGTTCGATTGGTTTGGGGGTGGTTGATAGTTTTGAAGGAGATCAGATGCCGACAGCATAGGCTGGTGGCTAGGGTTTGGTGGTTTGGGTTTGATGTGGATGATTGTGTTCTAGGTTTGGGTTTGAGTTTGATGATTGTGTTCTAGGTTTGAGTTTGATATTGCAATTTATTTTTTCTTTTCTAGATTTGTTAAAAAAAAAAATTGTTTTAGTTTTGTTTTGTTCAATTTTTTTGTAACACCCAGATTTTTGTAGTTGTAATTTTTGTAACACCAATATTTTTGTAGTTGCAATTTCATTCTTGCTTGTATATATATTCTTTGTTGTTTTTCACTTTTTCATTGATTGGGTTGTTTTTATTTTGATTTTTGTTTGAAGGGTTGCTGTCAAGTTTTGGTCTTGCAATTTAAAGGTATGATTTGGGATTAGTTTTGTAGGGATTGTGTTTTAAGTAGAAGCAATTGCTGTTACGAAATCAGAGTTTTATCTGGTTAAAATAATAATAATAAATATTATTTTAAAAAGTTAAGAAGAAGCCAAGAAGAAGAAGATCCACACAAACACTAATTAATACTTTGATCTTGTCTTTAATGGAGTCTATACTGTGGAAGAGCCAAGAAGAAGAAGATTGAATGAGAAAAGAATTGAGTAGGGGAGAGAGAGAGAGAGAGAGAGAGAGAGAGAGAGAGAATTTGTGGAAAACAGATGGTGGCCTGGGAAATAATCCCATACATTGAGCTCACCACAAAAACATTATTAATAAGTTGACTTTGACTTGACTTGAAAAGTAACAGTAACTTTTGAGGGCAAAATTGTCCTTGCAAGCCCCTAAGACATTTTAAGGGGCATAACGATCATTTCACCATTTGACCATCTCTTTTAACAGAAAATGTAACAGAAGGACTAAACGAGCCAATACTAGAATGACGAGGGCCAAAATGGATAATAAGGTAAATCATAGGGACGAAAATGATATTTTCCTATATATATATATAGGGTTATTGGCACATTTTCCCCCTAAACAATACGCGAGTTTGCATTTTCTCCCCTGAACTTTTTTTTAGGCATTAAACCTCATAAACTCTCATTTTCTTTGCACTTTGTTCAAAACCCTAACACCATCTATTTTTTTTTTATGGCTGATTGCACTAAGTTCCCTTGATTATATGCATAATTGCATCAAACCGAAAACATTATATTAATATAACTCAAATACCCCTCCAACCAAATTTTAAAAATAAAAATTTAAAATTTAAAATTGAAATAATGGTTAAATAATAATAATATTCTGAATTTTTTGATAAAGAAAATTAAATAAATAGAGAAATTAAAAAATTAAATTGATTTAACAATTATTTAAATTATCTTTTTATTTAAATATCCTTAAATATAAAACCTAGATGAATTATCATTTAAATTATCTTCTTTATTTAAATATCCATAAATATCACTTGTTCATTTACAATAGCAAGGGTATTAATAATGTCAAAAATAAAAATAAAAAAATTAAATAAAAAAAATAGTAATAAAATAATATAATAATAATCACAATAAAATAATAATAATGATAATTATAATCATAATATAAAAAAATAATAATTTTTTTTTTAAAAAAATTGGTAGATATTTAGATTGATCTCCACCATCTATCTCAAATATTCATGGTGGTGATCAAATTACAAAAAATAAAATAATAATAAGAAATAATAATTGCAAGAAAATTGAAAAAACTAATGTCTTAATTTATTATTATTATTTTATATTACTATTATTATTTTTTATATTTTTATTATTATCATTATTATTATTTCATTATTTTATTATTTTATTATTAATATTGTATTATTATTATTATTATTATCATTATTATTATTTATTTTATTATTATTATTATTATTATTATTTTTATTTTTATTTTTATTTAATATTTTTTGACATTATTAATACCCTTGTTATTATTATTATTATTATTATTATTATTATTATTATTTGTTGTTGTTGTTGTCGTTATTATTTTCTTTTATTATTTAATTTTTTATTTTGTTTTTGACATTATTAACACCCTTGTTATTGTAAATGAAAAGGTGATATTTAGGGATATTTGAATAATAATAATAATGTTTTTTATTATTTAACTGTTATTTCAATTTTAAATTTTAAAATTTTATTTTCATAAATTGATTTTTAAAATTTGGTCAAAGGGGTATTTGGGTTATATTATTATATTGTTTTCGGTTTGATGTAATTATGCATATGATCAAGGGAACTTAGTGCAATTTTTCATGACATAAAAATTGATGGCGTTAGGGTTTTGAACAAAGGGCAAAGAAAAGGAGAGTTCAGGGGTTTAACACCTAAAAAAAAAAGTATTGGGGTGAAAATGCAAACTCGTGTATAATTTAGGGGGCAAATATGCCAATATGCCAATATGCCAATATCCCATATATACATAAGCTAATTTCATAATTATAACGTTTATGACAATCTTGATCTGTAGTACGAATATATTATTATTTCTAATGTTTAACATGATGAAAAAATTTTAAAATATTTTTCAAGATTCATTTCTTTTTTTTTTTAAATATTATTAGAACATACAATTATGGAAGTTAGTTACATTTTTAATAGGCTAATTGGCACAGATGTCCCCTGAACTCTTCAAAAATTTGCACATTACCCCCTAAACTTTTTTTTTCGGCACTAAACCCCCCAAACTAACGGAAATTTGCAAAAGCTAACGGAATGGCAACGGAAACCACATTCCGTCTGTTTTCATGTCACGTGCCTGTCACGTGCGTCCCACAATATAAATCATTAACAAGGACTAATTACACCAACCTCCCATGAGGTTTACCCTATTACTTTTTTTTAAAAAGAAAAATAAATATTTTTTTAAAAGAATATAATTTTTATTTTTTTATTTTTTCTCAATAAATAGATTTAAAAAAAAAAAAAAATTGATCTCCACCATCCATCACCATGATGGACGTTGGAGCTCAAATTAATTTTAACAAAAAAACGAATAAAAAAATAAACTAAACTGTTGTTTAAAAAAAAAACGAAATTATAAAATAAATTAAAACTTTTGATTTTTTTAACTCAATGAACAAACTTTATCAGTTCATCTTGAAACCCAGAAACTCCTACCACCATCATGATCCAAACCTAACCACCCCCACCATCAAACACCACCACTCAAACACCAAACCCACCTCAACACCATATTCAATCATCTCTCTCTCTTTCTCGAAACATAAAACCAAAATCCATCTCTCTCTCGCCCTCTCTCTCTCTCTCTCTCTCTCTCTCTCTTTCTTGATCTCTCTCGCTCTCGCTCTCTCTCTCTCTCTCCCGATCTCTCTCTAAATCCACCTCTCTCTTCTTTATTGATCTCTCTCTCCTTTATCGGTCTATCTCTGACCTTCATGAAAACCAAAATAATCTACTCGAATCCATACTGTGTTGATCTGAGTTCATTTTGGCTGGGGAGATTTCTGGGTTCGATGAAGTTGGGTGGGCGGTGGCGGCGGAGCTGGGTTGGTCGGCGATCAGTTTGAGTTGGAGCTAGGTTCGATTTTGTATGGGTCTGATTTTGCTTTTCGTTTATCTCCTCTTGCAACTTCTGTTAATTGTTATATTTATATATGATTATCGAAGCCAAATCGCACTTAATTGCTTCAAAATTGAACTGATATCTGATTAATAACATGTAGTGTTGTTTTGGATGTTGTTAGGTTGACTTGATTTTTGATATCATTGAAAAAATAAAATTTAAACAATGTCAAATACGAGCTTCAAGTTTTTATCTTTTTGGGGGTTCTTTTTGGGTGTATGCCTTGAATTGAGCTTGAATTAGTGAAGAAGGGAATGTGTTTTTTTTTTTTGTTTTGTGGAAATTAAATTGATATTAGTTGGTTTGTTGATCATTCGTGTTTGGCTGTTTTCGAGATTGATTATCTGAAAAATTTAGGTTTGTTTATTTTTGGATGCCATGTGAAGAATCCATGCCCCTTTTGGCGAAATTGTGAATGTGATTTTCTTCAAATTTGTATCTGTAGTAGTTTAGTTGTTGAATTGGAGTACAATTTTAAGGAATTTGATAGTTTATGTGACGGGAATGAGATTGGTGCTTGGTTTTTTGGTATGGTTTCAGATTGGTATAGCTCTTCATCAATGGATTCTGGGTTCCATTGATGAAGAAGATGAACTAAAGAAAATGAACTAATTTTTTTATTCGTTTTTTTTTTAAATTAATTTAATCTCCAACGTCCATCATGGTGATGGATGGTGGAGATCAATTTTTTTTTTTTTTTTAAAATCTATTTATTGAGAAAAAATAATTTTTTTTTATAATTATATTCTTTTAAAAAATATATTTATTTTTCTTTTTTAAAAAAGTAATAGGGTAAACCTCAAGGGAGGTTGGTATAATTAGTCCTTGTTAATGATTTGTACTGTGGGACGCACGTGATAGGCACGTGACATGAAAACAGATGGAATGTGGCTTCTGTTACCATTCCGTCAGCTTTTGTAAATTTCCGTTAGTTTAGGGGGTTTAGTGCCCAAAAAAAAAGTTTAGGAGGCAATGTGCAAATATTTAAAGAGTTCAGGGGGCATCTGTGCCAATTAACCTTTTTAATATGTAAAATATAAAAATTTAATATGATTAAATGGGACATGATGCACTGACTAGTCAACATACAGTGATGCTTCCCAGTTCCCTCCATAAAAAGAGTATCGGACAAATCGGGTAAAAATGACAAGGTAGGACACACCACATATCAATCAATTATGAGATTCGTACTTTCTATATATATATATATATATATGATTGCCCTTCTCAATATAGTAAGATCAGAAAGTAATATAAATTTAGGAGAAAACTAGCTAGAGATCACTCACTGAGAATAACATTGCTAAACGTATAAGCTTTGTTTAATGGCTTCTTGCTTTATTGCAGCGATTCCTGTTTCTTCTTTCACAAGTTTCCAACACCCTAGACTTGTTGTTGTACCACAAAGAGCAAGCAGCAGAATCAGAGTACACAAGCCAGTCCAATGCCTTGCCACCTCCAAACTTGAAAGTGAAAGCGATGATCAAACCCTAGTTGTTAAACAAACTAGAAGATCAGGAAACTATCCACCTTCCATTTGGAACGATGATTATTTGCAGTCATTAAATAGTGTCTATACGGTACCCATGATTGTCTCTGTCTTTTGTCGTTGTTTTGTTTTTACAATATTTTTTCAGCTAAATTTTCAGTTTATTATATGAATTGGTCATTGTTTAAAACTTCAATTTTTTTCTTTGCAGGGAGAAATATATACAAGACAAGCAAAATGTATGAAGGAAAAAGTGAGGGCCATGATTGAAAATGTAAGTGATCAGACTATGGATCAACTGGAGTTGATTGATACCTTGCAGAGGCTTGGGGTGTCTTATCACTTTGTCATTGAGATAGAGAAGATATTGGAAAAAGTCTATATTAACAGGAATGATGTTACGTGGAAGAAAGAAAATCTATACGCCGTCTCTCTGGAATTTAGAGTTCTTAGACAGTATGGTTATAACGTCCCTCAAGGTATGTATAACGAATTTATCTCTTTGTGATAAATAAAAATATTTAAACCTGCAAACTCATTGATGTGACTTGCTTGAGTGTACTGCAGAGGTTTTTAATAGTTTTATCGATGAGAAGGGCAATTTCAAAGTGTATCTTTGTGATGATATCAATACAATGTTGAGCTTATATGAAGCCTCATACTATAGCTTAGAAGGGGAAATCATCATGGAAGAGGCCTGGCAGTTCACAACTAAACATTTTAAAAGCTTCCTTGTCGATGACGATATCGACTTGAATCTCGCAATGCAAGTGAGGCGTGCCTTAGAGCTTCCTCTGTACTGGAGGACATCTAGGGTAGGGGCAAGGTGGTTCATAGATATATATGAGAGAAGCAAAGACATGAACAACATTTTACTTGAATTTGCTAAGTTGGATTTCAACATTATGCAAGGGATTTACCAACAAGAACTTAAAGAGCTGTCCAGGTAATTAAATTAATTAACCCCTCCAGAATATCATCTCTCAGAAACAACAATACAAGGCATTACAATAACATGTGCATTTTTTTTTTATAACAAACAATTTAGGGTTATTAAAACTCTCTTACAATTACCAAATTGTAATTGCCCTACATATATAATATGTTGATTTCTTCTTTATTTTTTTGCCTGTGAAGTTGGTGGAAACATTCTGGTCTTGGGGAGAAACTGAGCTTTGCCAGGGACAGGTTGGTAGCATCATTCTTGTGGGGATTGGGAACAGCTTGCGAGCCTCAGTTTGGATACTGTAGGAGCATAATTACCAAGGTCATCTCTCTACTTGGAGTAATTGATGATATCTATGATGTCTATGGTACCTTCAATGAACTTGAGCACTTCGCTGATGCCGTTGACAGGTTGGTAGCAAAATTAAAACCATTCAAAGGGTGTATATATATATACGGAAATTATTCTATCAGTGCGCACTGATAGAATTATATAAGGATATTGAATGTGAGTCACTCGTTTTACATACTTTGACTTGGTATGTATGCACTTGTCAAATCACTATTATAAATGAGTGGCTCACATTCAATATCCTGATAAAGTTATATCAAGATGCACGGATAAGGACGGGACCGTATATATATATATATATATATATATATATATATAGAGAGAGAGAGAGAGAGAGAGAGAGAGAGAGAGAGAGAGAGAGAGAGAGAGAGAGAGAGAAATTTTCCAATGATGACTTTTTACAATGCACACTTTTTTATTTTTTGAAGAGATCAATGCACACTTTAAGTTCCTTTGATAAAATTGTATGGAATATATTGAATCTTGATTTGATTTTTTGTATGGATGGTGAAAACATTGAAATAAATTTATGGAAAAAAAATTAAAAAAAAAAAAAAAAATTGGGTGCAAGAACTAATTTTTTTCGATTAATATAAAACATTTAAAAATAGAAAAATATAAGAAAAAATAGTTCTCAAATCCAAAAAATTTCCAAATCTTTACCAGATGTGTATTTTAATTTTCTCAGGATACATACAAAAAATCAAATCAAGATTTAATATATTTCATGCAATTTCATCAAAGGTACTTAAAGTGTGTATTGTAAAAGTTCTCATTGGAAAATCTCTCTCTCTCTCTCTCTCTCTCTCTCTCTCTCTCTCTCTCTCTCTCTCTCTCTCTCTCTCTCTCTCTCTCTCTCTCTCTCTCTCTCTCTCTCTCTCTCTCTCTCTCTCTCTCTCTATATATATATATATATATAACTGATAAGGTGTGAGATTCTGTACTTTTTTTACATGGGATCAATTACCACCGGTTTTATAAAATGTAGATTTTTTTTTTTATTTGACACTGGTGCTAATTGATTTTTACATAGGTGTCAATTGGGAACCAGTACAAAAAAGTGTGCAGAATTCCTACACCCGATGATTTTTGTATATATATAATTCTGTTAATTTTTTTTTTCTTTTCAATGTTTATTAGGTGGGATATAATTAAGGCGATGAAACAACTTGAAATATGTTTTCTTGCTCTTTATAACTTTGTTCATGAAATGACTTATGACATTCTAATAGAGCATAATTCGGACGTCTTGCTGAATATAAAGAACTCAGTAAGATATCTATAAATAATTTATTCTTTGATTCTATATATTCTTCTGATAATCATTTTTTTCAATGTATATGATTTTAATGTTAATTTACACATTTATCTTAAAATACAATATTTGTAGTGGTTAGATTTAGTACAAACCTACATGGTGGAGGATAAATGGTATCGCAGTGGGTATAAACCAACACTGGAAGAGTTCATGCAAACAGCATGGAAATCGGTAGGAGCCCTTAATGTTATATTTCACACATACTTGTCTACAGAAAACCCCATTTTACAGAAGGAATTGGAGTATTTGAAAAGTGATCCAGATATATTGTACTGGTCATTCAGTCTAGTACGACTTCAAGATGACTTGGGAACTTCATCGGTACGTATATACATCTGATAAACTAAGTACCATTTCCTATACTATTATATTTAACTTCTAAATTCTTGATCATGATTTTTTTTTTTCTAATATATATTGTACATTATTGTTTAGGATGAGATGAAAAGATGAGGTGATGTTCCAAAATCAATCCAGTGTTACATGCATGAAACAGTGGCTAGCGAAGAAGTTTCTCGTGAACATATTAATGATAGGGTGAGGCAGATATGGAAAAAAGTGAATGGATACATAGCTGAAGAATCTACACTGTCTCAAACTACTATAGAAATGATGTTGAACCTTGTTAGAATGTCGCATTGTATATATCTCGGCGGGGTCGATGGACATGGTATTCAAGAGCTAGGGTCTAAGGATCTACCACTTTCATTGATTTTTTAGCCCATCCCCTCATAAGGGAGGACATCTTTTCAGATCATAATTATCTACTTGTTTCTTTTGGGCTTTTTGTGTGTACACATGTATCTCAGCATTTCGTTAATATTTATGCAATGATATAGTCGACATTAAAACTATTAATTTTGACTAACATTTGAGAGAGAGAACATTTTGATATATTTATGAAATATCATGAAAACAAAACTTAATCAAAAGAATATATAACATACTTTATAAAAGATTTTTGTTGACAATATTTATTAATTTGGGATCAAGTATTTTTTTGAAAGCTTTCGTCATTAGTAAGATTCGAGCCATTGATCTGTGAGTCATTTACCCAAATCCCAAGCTCATCCATCTACCAGCTGATCGAGCTACGCCCCTATTGACAAGAGTGTTCAACTTTGAAACTACCTATATGCGACTTTCAATATCTTTGATTAAATTCGGATAAACCTTTGCTACTTACAAGGATGGATCAATTCCATGTATATACATAGAAATACTAAAGGCTTCTCAGCCATTAATTTCTTATAGAAAATAATAATAATAATAATAATAATATACATTCGTTGTAGGAGGTTGAACAGGTTGATTGGTGAGTGCATGCGTAGCCTTTTGAGGAATTCTTTATTATTTCCCTTCCTGTGGTTGGGGACATCTCAACTTGTCTCCTGTGCAAGTCCCCAGAAGATCATAACTTCATAGGACCATATAAAAAAGAAAAAAAAAAAAAAAAAACCAAAGAAATTAATAAAGTAGCAATAACATTGAATATGAGAAATAATTATAAATCTGAAACATAAATTAAATATACTTAAGACATCTTTTGTATAGCGGTTTGGTAAATATTTGCTTATCTTTTGTATAGAGAATTTTGTGTATATCGAAACATTATCAGATTTTATACATGGAAAATGCTAAACAAAGCAGCACTGTCCTTTCGAAACGTGGCAAAAAGTTGATTTTCATTCCATAGCCTTTATAATTTGGTCGACATTTGACAATTTATTACATAAATGCCATTAGTATGGACAGATGGAAGCAAAATAGAGGTACCAAGCATTGATATATATTTATATATATATATACCAAAAATATGCCTTGATTGTCAAAACAAATGCATTCTTTCCCCTACCACCACCTGGTCCACCTACACATGTTATTGACATTGAAATTCATTAATTTCCCGATGAAATTTTATCGGGACTATATATATATGCTTCCTGGCCCTCCTCAACAAGAGTACTACAGAGTCAGAGAGTTCATTTTGTAAAACATCAATGGCTTCTAGCTTTATTGCAGCAACTCCTGTTCAGGTTTTTCTGGTTTCCGATACTCTAGACTTGTACCGCGAAGAGCTTCTAATAGCAGAATCAGAAAGCACAAGCCACTTGCTATGCTCAAAATCGAAAGTGAAACAGTCGTTAGAAGATCAGGAAACTATCAACCTTCCATTTGGGACAATGACTATCTTCAGTCATTACGTAGTGACTACGCAGTAGCTAGCTATGATCTCATTGTTTGCTTTTTTAAAGTTCCTTTTGTACATTTTCTTCTATTTTTCAGCGAAATTGCAGTTAATTTATATACATTTAGTCATACCGAAAACTTGGAAACTCTGTCTCTGCAGGAAGAAATATACACAAGACATGCAGAAAACCTAAAGGAGAAAACGAGGGATATCATGATCAACAATGCGAGCAAGCCATTGGATCAGCTAGAGCTGATTGACACCCTGCAGAGACTCGGATTGGCTTATCACTTCAACACCGAGATAAACAACACGTTGTGCAATGTCTACAATAAGAATACTACTGATGATATATGGAAGAAAGGAAATCTACACGCTACCTCTCTAGAGTTTCGACTTCTCAGTCAACATGGTTATTACGTTCCTGAAGCTATGTTGTTAATAAAGTTTCTTTTGTCACACACAAACACAAAAAAAATAAAAAATAAAAAATAAATAAAAATATGTTGACTGTTAGTGATAAATTGTTTTGCTTGATTGATTGCAGAAGTTTTTAGTAGCTTCCAGGAAAAGACAGGCAGTTTCAAGTCGTGGCTTTGTGATGATGTCAAGGCGATGCTGAGCTTGTACGAAGCCTCATACTATGGATTAGAAGGCGAAAACATCATGGAGGAGGCCTGGAAGTTCACTACTAGACATCTTAACAACATTGACCGGGATTTGGACTTGATTCTTGCGATGCAAGTAAAGCATGCCCTGGAAATTTCCCTGCATTGGAGGGCGCCGAGATTGGAGGCCAGGTGGTTTATAGATGTATATGAGAGATGAAAGGACATGAACCCGATTTTACTTGAACTTGCTAAGTTGGACTTCAACATTGTACAAGCATTGCATCAACAAGAACTAAAAGACATGTCAAGTTGGTGGAAGAATTATGGTCTTGGAGAGAAAATGAGCTTTGCTAGGAACAGACTGGTGGAATCATTCTTGTGGACTGTTGGGATAACTTTAGAGCCTCGATTCAGATACTGCAGGAGAATGCTTACAAAAGTCATCTCTCTGATTACAGTAATTGATGATGTTTATGATGTGTATGGTACCTTGAATAAACTTGAGCTCTTCACTGATGGTGTTGACAGGTTACATTGCTTGAGAGAAAAAATTTCCCATATATACTGGCAAAATGCTAATTAACACTTCTTAAAGGATGATTGTTGAAAAACATTCTTTGTCCTTTCCATATTTATCAGGTGGGACCTTAAGGCAATGAAATAACTTCCAGACTACATGAAAATATGTTTTCTTACGCTCTACAACTCTGTTAACGAAATGGCTTACGACATTTTCAAACAATATGATTCAGACATCATACTAAGCCTAAAAATAAATCAGTAAGATATCTTTTTCTGACGTTCTATTATTCTTATTAATTACTTCTTGTTACATTGTTTATTTAACTTCTCACAATTGCAAAATTGTAGTGAGGCTAAATGGTTTCACAGTGGGTATAAACCAACATCGGAAGAGTACATGAAAAATGGATGGATATCAATAACAGGACCTGTAATAGCTATTCAAACATACCTGTCTACAGAAAAACTGATAACAGAGATGGAATTTGAATATATAGAAAGCAATCCGAATTTATTATACTGGTCATCCCTGATTTTCTGACTTCAGGATGATCTGGGAACTTTATTGATACATAAATTAATTATAATTTTCCTGAAGTTGATTGTATGTAAAAAAAATTCTTTTCCAGGATGAGTTAAAGAGATCGAGGTGATGTTCCAAAATCAATCCAGTGTTTCATGAACGAAATGGGTCTCCAAGGAAGTTGCCCGCGAACACATTAAGGATATGATGAGAGGCAGCTAAAGCAGAAGCTAATTTATAATCTGAAACTAGTGTTGGATTGGTGTTGAACCTTGTGAGAATGTCACATTGTATGCATCATAGTGGAGATGGGCACAGAGTTCAAGACCGAGAAACCATGGATCTGGTATTGTCACTGCTTTTTGAACCGTTAAATACAATTTGGCTGATGAAAAACGTTGAGAGTGAACAATTGTCTAATTAGAAGTGAACTTAATTCTTAGGTAGGAGAGGGGAATTAATTTAATTACCTTTCTAGCATAATTCTCAATTTGTGTGTATGTACGGAATTTGTTTCCTAACCGTTTTCAGCAAACACTGTAATCATCACAAATCAGGATTTAAATTCTTTTTCCGTCATTAGAACTCGTGATTGGCAAACGTGTGGTATGTAAGGATACAAATCATGTTTTGTGGTTTGGGTGGTGCTTTTGGCACCCAATAATACGGGAAAAAAAAAATCAGGTATTTTTTTCATTGATGTTGTTGACAGGTTGGTTAATTGGAAAAAAATTTCATCTATACTCCATATGCTAACTAAAATACTTGTTTTAATTCATTTGTTTCTCTTTTACCCTTATATTTATTAGATGGGACATTCAAGCAATGAAAGAACTTCAGAACTATATGAAGATATGTTTTCTTACACTTTTCAACTTCGTTAACGAAATGGCTTACGACATTCTCAAATAACAAGGTTTAGACATCGTGTCCAAACTGAAAAACTCTGTAAGATATCTCTGTAATTTGTTCTGTCATTTCTTCAATTACTTGCTTAACTTGTATGTTAATACAAATATTTGCAGTGGGTAGGTTTATTACAAGCCTACCTTGTGGAGGCAAAATGGTTTCACAGTGGATATAAACCAACAATGGAAGAGTGCATGACCAATGCATTGATATCAATAGCATGCCCTATGTTGATAGTTAATGCATACTTGTCTGCAGCAAATCCCATATGTGAAGGAATTGGAATATCTAGAAAGCACTCCTGATATATTACATTATGCATCCAGGATTGCCCGACTCCTAAACGATTTGGAAAATATCTGTGTCAATTTATGATATATTACATTATGCATTCAGTGTTTCAATTTATTTTTTTTTAAATTGTTTTGTTTCTAAATATCTGTTTTTTTTATTAAAAAAAATTAGATTTTTATAAAAAAAATTAATTCAAAGAATCCATTTTTTTATAATTTTTTTTGTTTTTGTTTTTGTTTTTTATTTAATTTTGGAATTAGGGGTAGTTTAGTCTTTTGATTATCAAATCTAGTCAATTGTTAAGTTTGACTAACTGTAGGGGTGTGAGTGTTAATTTATAATAAAGTTATTTCTGAGTGTAAGAAGGCAAACTTCAGGGAGGTTCAGTGCAATTTGCTCTATGGAAAATGCTAAACACAGCAGCACTGTCCTTACGACACGTGGCAAAAAGATGATTTTCATTCCTTTGCCCTTATAATTTGGTCGACAATTGACAATTTATTACATAAATGCCATTAATATGGACAGATGGAAGCAAAGTATAAGTAAAGCAAAATAGAGGTATAGGGTAAATCGTATTTTAGTCCTCATAGTTTACCTTAATCTGCGTTTAGTCCCCGTAGATCAAATTCTAGGTGGGCCCTCTACAAAGTATCAAATTCCAACTCATGGACCATTTTCATTTGTCAAAATATAGAAATCATACTTATGCTTGATGGTAACATATATATTTTATATAATAACATAATCCAGCCACTAAAGGAATAGAACAAAAATCTTAATTAATAAATGTGATTATCATTTTTCATGACTCTAATTTTTAATCTTTGATTGCTCTCGAATTGTTTATATTATGTCCTGATATTTAATTTTATATTAGTAATCTTCTATCTTTAGTAAGATTGCGATGATAAATTATTTAATACAATGAATTATAAAGTTATTATATAAATTAAACATGCATTTATATCATATTGATATAAGCACATGCCTTGCATGTGCCTCCAAACCTGCCTTGATTATCAAAACAAATGCGCAAGCTTGTTATATATAGTATTTGAAAGGGACTGGCATTCTTTCCTTGCTTTTTTTTTTTCTTTAGACTTTTCGTAATCTAATGACACCTAAATATAGCATAGCTCTATCCCCTCTGCCCACAATAACACTAAGGCCCTCCTACAGAATTTTGGCCAATTTCGACCCCTAGCCAAACAGCTCCCCCATTGCTTTGGTGAAGAAAGAGCTGCTAGTGTCCCTATTCCATTCCCATTTTAATGTATCCATAGGCACTCCATATTTAGCACATATTACTTGCTTCCACAAGGACGATACTTCAACTCCAAACCTCCACACCCATTTAGCCATAAGACCTCTATTCTTGTCTAGAACTGAGCCGATTCCCAACCCTCCATTACATTTGCTCTTGCACAAAGTTTCCCACTTAATGGAATGAATTTTCTTTTTTTCGTTCCCATTTATTTAATTTCTCACAATTGCAAAATTGTAGTGAGGCTAAATGGTTTCACGGTGGGTATAAACCAACATCGGAAGAGTACATGAAAAATGGATGGATATCAATTACAGGACCTGTAATAGCTATTCAAATATACTTGTCTACAGCAAAACTGATAACAGAGATGGAATTTGAATATATAGAAAGCAATCCGAATTTATCGTCCTGGATTTTCGGACTTCAGGATGATCTGGGAACCTTATCGATACATAAATTAATTATAATTTTCTTGAAGTTGATAGTATGTAATTTTTTTTTTCTTTACCAGGATGAGTTAAAGAGATCGAGGTGATGTTCCGAAATCAATCCAGTGTTTCATGAACGAAATGGGTCTCCGAGGAAGTTGCCCGTGAACAGAGGCGAATGTAAGGGGGGGCCCATAGGGGCCATGGCCCCCCCCAACTAATTAAAAAAAAAAAAAAAAAATCTATTATACATAACATTAAAATGTAAGCCAATACAAAAAAAAAAACTAAATGTGATATATATATATATTAGATAGGTGATAATATTATATTGTCCCTTTATTATTTTTATAATATAAATTAACTAATAATTTCAGTGCAAATGTAGAGAGGTGCCATTAAAAATCAGAGAGTTTGATGGATGCAAAAGGTGTTATAGGTTCTACACTTCTACTATATGACTATATGAGGGACTAGACAATGAGTTTGATAAGTAATAAGATGGCTTCCGTTGGACAAAATTAGTGTTGGTTGTATTTCATTGGGTTGCCATAAGAGAAAATCTTTGGTGTATCGGGTATTCTCCTGAATGATGCACCGGTCAGTCCATTGAAGATCAGACATGTGGCATAAAAAAATTTCTTTATGGATCTTCTTGAACCAAATATGCTCAAGTGGGATAAGAATGGGATGGGTCATTGATGCCACGTTGTGATAGAGAAGATCTTGACAAATCATATATAGCATTTGGCAAGCAAAATTTAATGGTACACAAACACTTAATTGGGTCAACCACTATAAAATATTCACCCAAATAATTTCATTTGGTCTTCCACTAGTAATTCCATTTCCACTGTTATGGATCAACCACTATAAAAGTGGATCAACTATTGAACTGGGATTTTCCAAATTTGCATTAATTATCTTAGTTGAATTTAGGCCACGATGGCCTGACTATGGTAGTGTTATAGTAACAGTACTAATGCATTTGAATTTAGACCTATATATATATAGGGGTTTTTACAATTTGGTCTCAACTTAATTGGGAAACATTACTTTTTTACTCCTTAATTCAAATTTCATCAATTTGGTCCTTATATAATAGAAAATCAATCAAATTAGTCCTACCGTTAGTCAAAGTGACAGTTTTGACTAACGGTAGGACTAATTTGATTGATTTTCTATTATATATGGATCAAATTGATGAAATTTGAATTAAAGAGTAAAAAAGTGATGTTTCCCAATTAAGTTGGGACCAAATTGTAAAAACCCCTTTCAGTTATGTATACCATTAAGAATAGGCATAGGTTTTGCAACAAAATAAAAGATATTTTATCATTCACTCTTTAATTATGTAATTGAAATGAAAATTAGGAAGAAATTGGTTATAAATAATTTTCTAGATATAAAATAGACTTGTTACATTTTAATTAGTTAATGTCTATTTTATTTATTTATTTGTATCATTACTTTTAACACCGAACGGTATCACATTTTGTTGAAAAGTATCAGGCGCAAGATTCCATACTTTTTATTGTGCAGGATTCCTATTGATATTATTTTAAGATTGCATTACCTACAATATTAATTTTTGTTTTGGCCCCCCCAAAGCCAAAATTCTGGCTTCGCCCTTGCCCGTGAACACATTAAGGATATGATGAGGCAGCTAAAGCAGAAGCTAATTTATTATCTGAAACTAGTGTTGGATTGGTGTTGAACCTTGTGAGAATGTCACATTGTATGGATCATCATAGTGGTGATGGGCACAGAGTTCAAGACCGAGAAACCATGGATCTGGTATTGTCACTGCTTTTTGAACCGTTGTAGCCAAAAATACAATTTGGCTGATGAAAAACGTTGAGAGTGAACAATATTGTCTAATTATAAGTGAAATTAATCAGTAAAGTGAACTTAATTCTTAGGTAGGAGAGGGGAATTAATTTACCTTTCTAGTAATAGCATAGGTGGCGTTTGGTTAAATGGTAGAATGGTAATCAGAATAGTAATGGGAATGAGAATGGAAATGGAATAGAATGGAAAGCTGATTTCTTTGTTTGGTTGGGGCTTTAGAATTAACATCTGAATCAGTATTATTTTGTTTGGTTAACAACTGAATGGAATGGAATTAACTGTATTTTGACCAAAATACCCCTAATTATAAAACATTCATAATAACATAATATATTATGGATAATAATAATAATAAAATATAAAAGTATATATAATATTATATTTATATATAATATTATATATATTATTATAATATATAACAAATCAAATAAAATAATATATATAATATAAATATTATTATATATATTAATATATATATAATTAAATATATAATATATACTTTTATATTTTATTAATATATATATATTATATTATATAATATATATTATATTTATATAATATATGTAATAATATCATTAATATAATATATAATGATAATATATTATTTTTAGAAAGGAGGGTATTTTTGGAATATAGTTTGTGCATATGAGGGCTTTTATAGAATATTTTTTTTACATTCCAATGGAATGTCCATTCCACCATTCCAATGGAATGCCCATTCCATTGGATTTTAACCAACCAAACATATTGAATGGATTCCATTCCATTCCATTCCTGCCCATTCCAACCAACCAAACGCCACCTTAATTCTCAATTTGTGTGTATGTACGGAACTTGTTTCCTAATCGTTTTCAGCAAACACCATAATCATCAGAAATCAGAATTTAAATTCTTTTTCCGTCATTAGAACTCGTGAATAAGGATACAAATCATGTTTTGTGGTTTGGGCGGTGCTGTTGTCACTCAAATCACTGTTGTCACTCAAATCACAAAACAGGATTTGGGTGCTATAAAAACGTGGTTGTAATTTGGGTGGTGCTTTTGGCACCCAATAATACAGAAAAAAAATAATAAAAAAAAAAAATTAGGCGGTTGTTACATTGTTTTAATTGCATTAAATTACCGAAATTCTATCTGCTGCGCAACGATAGAATTTCATATCTTAGCAAGCCTGCAAACATTAAAGGTGGTCATGGTCTAATTTTGTTAGTGCACAACACCGTTAAACACCGAAACTTTATTATATCTTGAAGGTATATTTTTTTTTTTGGTTTACACCATCCAGTTTTCGGGTGGGGCGGATCCACCATACGGTGCAATCAGCCCAGACCACACCCCGACTAATCCGGACTCGCACCGGGTCGGCCCACTAAGGGGTAAAGTGCTCCCAATATGTGTAGCTCCGTTCACAAGGGGAGTTGAACCCACGACCTTGCTTAAGGGATGAGAGCGCCGAACCACTCACACCAACACATGATTGGTATCTTGAAGGTATATTTACAGAAACCGGTGCAACACTCAATTGATGGTGGCAAATACTGTCTTAAGGAAAGCGTTATTAATGACATACCTTGAATTATTGAAACACACAATTTCTATTTTTGTTATAATATTTTGTTCGATGCAAGTTATAGTTCGAAACCGCTTTCGGTTGAATTCAACACCTACACATTTTCTGAATTTTTCTCCGACATATCATGATTGGATGCACCCAACAAATTCAATAATACACATCTGATCGCATAAATATCTCAAGAGTGTTTGGGGATTGGCTTGCAGATACAAACACATGTTTAAAACGTGGCCTACAAGGAAACATCAATAATAGAGGTCAAGCAAAGGTAGAAATCACTAGCTAAAGTACCTTAATTAATTACTGTTTTATCAGTATGGCCCAGGCTAACTAAAAATTAATAATCCAAAGTTATTGTTACCATGTGTCTACACAATTCTAGCACGTGTCTCAAACAAAAGATTTTATTTTTACTTTTTGATGTCAAAAAAAATCTCTTATCATTATCAACAAGATTTTGAGAGACACAACACAAGAAATAACCACCAAAAGTGGATTACTGGCTCAACTTTAAAATTCAGATGGTCTGTCAAAAGATAAAAACTTCGGTGCACCCGCTGCACGAATCAACACTGCCGATTGGTTTGACCCATATCCAACTCTGTAACAATCGAGTCAATAACATTTGATCCAAATACGACCCGAATCCTATTTTAAATGCTCTAAACCCGTTCTAAATGATCGGATCCTCACCGATTTGGGATGAATGATGGATTTTTAAAATCTCTAAGTAACTGTGAGTCTGTGACAGACAGACAAGAGCCGCAGCCAGCAGCAGCAGAGATACACTTGTGTAAAATACAAACTTGGTAGTATAGTTTGTACAAACTTTGTTTGATCAACAAAAAGACTATTATACCCTTTTCATCTTTTAAATAATTAATTAAAATATTAAACTTTATAAAATATATAAAATAATTATAACAAATTGAAAAAATATAAAAAGGGAAGGTGGTTCAACCATTACCACCGACTGTGTCAAGCTCCCCATGCTCATAGGTAAGGGCATACTCATGATTTTTTGTTAAAGTGGACTAAAATAAAACTACAATTTTTTACGAGGAAATTTCATTAGTCAAAGATACTTTTTGAATCAGTAAAAAAGTGGGGCCCGGAAAAAAAAAAATTTTGAACGCGTTTGCGTGTGAGATTTACTTTCTCCTGTTTGTTTCACGCGCCGTCGTCTTTCTCTCTTGCTTGGGCGAAATGTTTGTGTTTTCTGCTCAGCAAGCAGCAGAGATGAATGAGATCGTGAGAAGAAGCCACCCGATCCCATATCTAACGCAAAGAGAGCTCGTGTTCAAGAGGAATTGGACGATAGCGTATTAAGGAAATCAGGCGACGGTTTCAAATCGAAATTGGTAGGGTCGACGAATCCTAGAAGTTGGTCTGGCTTCGGAACTAGTAAGGAGAAACTGAAAATTACAGATGGTGATATTACGATTGTAGAGGGTCCTAATGGCCCTTCCATGAAACTCTCGCCGGATTTGAAAGGTCAGTTGTGTAAGGCTTGGTCGAATGCGCTGATATTGAAGGTAATGGGTAGGCCTCATACTCTCAATTTCATGCTCCAGAAACTTCGCCAAAAATGGGCTCTTATTGGGCAGTGGCAGCTCACAGACTTAGAGGATGGTTATTTTGTGGTGAGGTTCCAAATGCAGGCAGATCTTGAATTTGTGTTGACAGGCGGTCCATGGTTAATTGCAAATCAGTACTTAGTTGTTCAGAAGTGGAGACCGAATTTTGTGCCTGGTGAAGAGGAGATTAGGAGAATGCCAATATGGGTGAGATTGTCTAAGCTACCTATGGAGTGGATTGATGTGGACTTACTATGGAATATAGGAGGTATGCTAGGGAATACTTACAAGGTTGATCCAATTACTGAAACTCAAGCTAGGGGGAGATTTACGAGGATATGTATTGATCTAGATATCACGAAACCTTTGAAAGGCTCTCTCAGTGTGGATGACAGAAGTATAAAAGTTGAATATGAGAATGTGGGGCTTATTTGCTTTAAGTGTGGAAGAATAGGTCATAGTAAGGATGTGTGTAAGGAAGGGGAGGAGGAGCAGAATAAAGCTGTTGTTGCTCTAGATACTGGAGAGGCGTCTATGAATGGGAAGGATTCCTTTGGTCCTTGGATGCAAGTCTCGTATGGAAGGAATGGTAGGAATAATGTTGGCACCAAAAATTTTGGTAAGAAAAGTAGTCATGTAGGCAATTCGAGTGGTGTAGGCCCTGTATCTAAGATGAATGCTATCAATAGAACTAATGAGATAGGGAAAATAGATGTTGTGAAGAATGGCCCAAGTAAGAGTGGTGTTAACAATGGTGCTAAAATTCAGGGAAATGGGAAAGTAGAGGGCTCTAGGTTTGAAATTTTGAATGAAGTATTGGAAGAGAATGTTGATGTTACTAAGGAACAATTTCGAGTCTGCAAGCAGAAGACACCAGATACAGGTAAGGTTCTTTCTGACATTTCCAATAGAGGGAAGACTACCAATGAACATTTGAGTAGTCATTCTAAGAAATTCTGGGTAGTGAATAAAGACAGATTTAATAAACCTTTTAAGGTGAATGGTAAAGGGGAAGGGTCTGGCAGTATTGGTAAAGGTTACAGAGGTGGTAAACAATTAGAGAAGGTAGTTGTTAGCCAGCAAGAAGGGGTGGAGGATGAACTAGAAGACTCTGATGTTTTAAAAGCCCTTCACCAAGAGATGTTAGATTCTGTTTTGACAGATAAGGATGCTGGAGAGAGTAGTATGGAAACTATTGGTGGTAGTGGCCCAGCTGTCTGTGTAGAACGGGTGGATGTCCCTAGTGCTAGCAATTTTGACGAAGTTGCCTCTAAACTTAAAGAGGCAATAGAGGTTGCCATGGAGTAATATGGTCCTCTTCTCCTTCCATCCTTTATTAATGTTTTGTACCTGGAATGTGAGGGGTGCGGGAAAAAAAGGGTTTCCTAAAGTTCTTTCTGACCTTAGGAGTATTTATAACTTTGAAGTTATTGCAATATTATAGCCTAGAATTAGTGGTACTAGAGCTCTCAAGGTGGTTAATAAACTGGGGTTTCCTGATAGATTTCTGGTTGAAGCTTCTGTTTTTTCAGGAGGTGTTTGGCTTTTGTGGAATAGTGCTAGAGTTAAACTCCAAGTTGTGGCTAGTTCTAGTCACTCTATTACGGCAGTTGTGGCTGAGGGGGGACAAGTTTTGGGTCCTTACTGTTGTCTATGCTAATCCTAGTGTTGGTATCAGGCGTAAGCTTTGGGGGTATCTTAGTGCCATCCGTAGTTGTTTCAAGGGTCCTTGGGTTGTGATGGGGGATTTTAATGAAATCATTAATAGTGCTGAGAAAAGGGGTGGAAGGGGGTTTTTCTCCAACTCTGGTTTTGAGGATTGGATCAATGAAAATAAACTTGTTGATTTGGGTTTCATTGGTCAAAAATATACTTGGATGACTAAGAGGGGGTTAGTGAGGATATTTGGGTTAGACTCGATAGAGCTCTTAGCTCCATGGAATAGAGGGTTGGATTTGGTGAAGGTTATGTTAGACATCTCCCTAGAATTTCCTCGGATCATTGCCCTATTATGTTGTGCCTTCATAGTTCGCATATTCCTAGAGGGCCTCTCAAACCTTTTAGATTTGAGGCCATGTGGCTTAGACATGAGGAGTTTAGTGATATGGTTAGGCTTAATTGGGGTTCCCATGTTAGTGATTTACCTAATAAATTGCAAGTTCTGGCTGCTAACTTCAAGATTTGGAACAAAGAGGTTTTTGGTTGTATTTTCCATAGAAAAAGGAGAATAATAGCTAGACTTCAAGGGATTCAAAGGAGTCTTAGTGAGAGGTTTAATCGTTGGTTGGCTTCATTGGAGATTAAGCTTAGGGAGGAGTATGATCTTATTATTGATCAAGAGGAAACCTTTTGGCTTCAAAAGTCTAGAAATACTTGGCTTAAAGAAGGGGACCGTAATTCCAAATTTTTCCATCTCTCCACTATGATTATAAGGAGATTCAATAAGTTAGAAGGGCTTAAGGACTTGGATGGTGTCTGGAAAAATTATAAGAGTAGCATGAAATCTATTGTTGTATCTTATTTCAATACCTTATTTTCCAATAGTCCTAGTTCTTATGCATATGGTGACCTTCCTAATTTGTTTCCTACTTTGGATGAGGGTGTTATTGAAGATTTGAATAAGCCTGTTTGTGAAGAAGAGGTTAGGGTTGGGCTTTTTGGTATAGGTGGATTGAAAGCTCCTGGCCCCGATGGGTTTCCCGCTATTTTCTTCCAAAATCAATGGAGTGTGTGCAAGAATGAGTTGGTCAAACTTGTTGTGGAGAGCTTCAAAATTGGGTCCTTTCCTATTGAGTTAAACCAAACACTTATAGCACTTGTCCCTAAAATCCTTAGCCCTCTTGATATGACCCATCTAAGACCTATTAGTTTGTGCAATACTACCTACAAACTTATTAGTAAAACCATTGTCCAAAGACTAAGGAATCTCATGCCAAAGCTCATTAGCCCTAGTCAAGTTGCCTTTGTTCCTGAGAGACAAATCCAAGACAACATTATTGTTGCCCAGGAGGTCCTACATAAATTTAAATCTATGAAAGGCAAGAAAGGTTCTTTCTCTTGGAAAATTGATCTCTCTAAAGCTTATGATAGGCTTCAATGGAGCTTCATTCATGAGGTTATAGTAGAGGCTGGATTAAAGGGGAGTTTAGTTGATCTTATTATGTGGTGTGTCTCCACGGTTAACTACAAAGCTGTCTTGAATGGTGAGGTGACTGAGAATATTGTTCCTAGGTGTGGCATTAGACAGGGGGACCCTCTCTCCCCCTATCTTTTTGTGTTATGTATAAAAAAGCTTTCTCATTTAATTAGCCAGAGAGTGAGCAATGGGGAATGGAAGGGTATTTCGGTTTCTAGAGGAGGGCCTAGTATTTCTCATCTATTCTTTGCTGATGATCTTATGTTGTTTGGTCAAGGCACTGCCAACCAAGCGGAAATGATGAAGGATTGTCTTGACAGCTTCTGTGATCTCTCAGGGCAACAAATTAATTTTTCTAAGTCCTGTATTTTCTGTTCTGGTAACACTAATGAGAAGATAGCTAAACATATTTCTGAGGTTTGTGGTTCTCCTCTCACTAAGGATTTAGGGAAGTACTTGGGTGTTCCTCTTATCCATGGTAGGGTTAGAAACCAGACTTATAGTGCTTTGATGGAGAAAGTCCAAGGTAGGCTTGCTAATTGGAAAAGTGATAATCTTTCGTTGGCCGGTAGAGTTACTTTGATCAAAACTGTGACCTCAGTGTTGCCTGTTTACACTATGCAATCTGTGAAGCTTCCTAGTGAGATTTGTCTGAAATTAGATAAGTGATTAGATGATTTACATACCTATTTGAGGTCCTCATTTCCTAGATTTTGTACTCGTTGTCGAGCGTGTTTTTGTATATAATGCGTTTTGTGAGCATTGTGTAGGTTGTATGCTCTAAAATAAGGTGTTGAGCATAATTGAAGAGTTTTGGAGGTTAAATGGCTGAAATTGTAAATCTTAGTGCAGAGCTTTCAACTTTCGGGGGTCATATCTCCCTCCTCCGATTGAACTACGTTTGTATAACCTATTTTTGGAAAGCCCCACGAATCTACTTTCCAACACTTTTTACGGATCACGATTCCGAATTCTCTAGAGGAAGTTATGGCTATTTTCGTAACAGTGCGCGAAGCTGGAAAACTTCACCCGAGAGAGATGCGAGCCCAAGGTGAGCTCAAGCAGCTCGCCCCTCAAGGTCGCTAACCTCTCGGGTTTTCAACAATTTTCTTCAACCAAAGAGTATCCAAATCGCCCCTAGCTCGCCCCAAGCTCACCCTTTTACCCAAAATATGTTAAAAATCAAGATTTTACCTCCGTGTCCTTGACCTAATTCATTCCTCTATATAAACCTTTGATATTTTTAAACCAAAAAAAGCTCTCTGACCCAAGAATAGTCACCAAGACCTCACCTTTACACATTCCTCTTACTCTCACCTTCCATCTTTCACAACCCATCTAACTTCCATAACTCCCTGCTAACATCCAAACATAAACTTCACTACCACTTTTTCACATCCACCATCACTCCACCTTTTTGGGCAAGAGAGAGTTGAAGAAAGATAGAAGGAGAAGAAGATCCAAAGAAGAAGAGGAAGCTCTCCATTAGTTTTCTCCAAACCCTTTCTCTTTTATTCTTTTTCATAGCCATATATTTATTTGATTTTATCTATGTTATGGCTATTCTTTGTAATATGAGCTAAATATATATTGCTAGGATTTGATGAAACCCCACCCATGACTATATATTTATATTGATTCTTGTTTATCCATTTATGTGCAACTTGTGGTTTGTATGAGTATTTTTGTATGCTTAAAGCTTTCAAGTGATTGATCTCCATTTGAATGAATTATTGTGGTGTGTTATGTACTGACCGGAGACGCACACCACGTGTTCGATAAAATGCCCTCTATGCATGTCTAGAAAAGTATACCCACTTAGGCTAGCGTATAGGATTCATTTAGTGCACCAACAAACTTAATGAACTCAATTCGTATATTCCGGGTAATCGAGAGATAGGCTTGGGTACGTTTCGGGTGTAATCTACTTTGCTTGACCAAGATTGTAGGTTAATATTAGGGTGCATGAATCTACAAATTGAATGAGTATGTTTTGGGTGAATAATTGAGTCTAAAACGGAAGTCAATTGAGGGTGGGGTGTAGTCAAGTCCTAGCATGTTTTTCTTCGATATTACACTTGAGTTTATTTTAGTGTTATTTTATTTCTTGCATTAGCATTAGTCATTAGATTAAATTAGTTTAATTTACTTAGTTTAAATATCTTTTTTCGCTTATTTGAATAGCATCTAGGCTAATCAATTTCGGTAATCGATCACTCGATCCCTGTGGGAACGAATCTTATTCACCGTTGTGCTACTCTCTGACCTCGTTCTATTGCGAGAGTCACAAAAGAGACTAGTCAATAAGTTAAATAGGAACTTCCTTTGTGGTCATACGGATACGAAAAAGTCCACTCATCTCATTAAATGGGACACAGTTTGCTTGCCAAAAAAAAGAGGTGGATTGGGAATCAAGAGAATGAAAGGTCTGAATCAGGCTTTGCTTGCCAAGAGTGGGTGGCGGTTGCTTCATCTTGACAATGGCATCTGATGCAATTTGCTGCAGCACAAATACCTCAATGATAAGACTGTGATTGATCCTGAGCTTAGCAAGGGGGTTGTGTGCTCTAGTACTTGGAGAGGTATTGTTTTTGGGGCCAAGTTACTTTCTAAAGGGCTGAAGTGGAGAATTGGTGATGGCCTCCAGGTTCGTTTTTGGACTGATAGCTGGGTGCCAAATACTGGGATACTAAGGGACTATGCCACTGTTTCCTTATCTGAGGTTTCTTTGTCTCAAGCTGTTAGCTCTTATTTATGTAATGGTGATTGGATTTTGCCGCAGCTTGCTGATGTTCTTCCATGGAATATTGTTCATAGAATTGCTAGCATATATGTGGGTGGGAGTCAAAGTGGGCCTGACAAGTGTATCTGGGATTGGTCTCAAGGTGGTGTCTTCTCTGTTAAGACTATCTATGATGGTTATTTGGATGCTGAGAATTTTCCTGTTTGGCAGTGGAATTTTGTTTGGAAGCTTAAGCTTCCCATTCATGTTCAACATTTCCTTTGGGTTCTTCTCCATGGTAGGATTCTTACGAATGAGCACAGGTGTGTGCGTGGTATGGACGTTGATGCCTCCTGTCCTAGATGCCAAAGTGGTATCGAGAATATTGATCATTTGTTGAGAGGGTGCAGGGATTCTATTATGGTGTGGGAAGATGTTGCTAAGGGCAGTTCTTATTCTCCTCCTATGCTCGGAAATATAGACACTTGGATGAGTGTGAATTTGCATAATAATGAGCTGGTGAATGGTAATGTGCCCAGATTTCTCCATTTTGCTGTTGTGTTTTGGTTTTTATAGAAGTGGAGATGTAGCAAAACTTTTGATGCTGAATTTGTGATCCCTCAATCTCCTCATCTTATTATTAATAAATTCTGCAAGGATTGGGTGGAAGCTAATGTTACTAGTAATACTAAGACTACTCGTGTCATCTCAGTTGCTTGGGAACCCCCTAGTGAAGGGTTTGTGAAATTGAATGTGGATGGTGGGTGTACTGGAGATTTGGGTTCCATCACTGCTGGAGGTGTGCTGAGGGATCACTCCAAAAACTGGGTAGGAGGGTTTGTGCTGAATAAAGGCATTGGGAGTGCTCTTGAAGCTAAAGTTTAGGGTCTATTTGAAGGGATTAAAATGGCCTGGATAAAGGGTTTTCGTAAAGTGGTTATGGAAACGGATTCAATGTCTGTCATCCAACTTATTGCTAAGCATACCAATATAAACCACCCCTTATTTGGTATTATCCAGAGTTGTAAGTTGCTGCTTGCTGGTGATTGGGATTGCTGTGTGAATCATGTTTTTAGGGAAAGCAATATGCTGGCTAATGGTATGGCAAAAATGGGGGCTGCTATAGAGCTTGGCATTCGCTATTTTGAAGACCCTCCCCTTAGTATTGCTGGCATTTTTGCCTCTGACACTAGAGGCTCTGCCTCTGTTAGAACTGTCTTTTTTTAGTTTGTTTTGTTTTGTTGCTCTGCTGGGCTAGTTGCCTTCCTTAGTACCAAAAAAAAGAAAAGCAAAGATACATTTATATAGGGAAACAGAATAAGTCTTATCCCTCAAGATGTATATATTAAACAAATTACCTAAACTTTCGATAAAATAACATATATTTTTTTATAAAAAAAAAGTATAAAAAGTTTTGGACAGAGCTCACCACCAAACGACTAATCAATGTCTAAAATTACAAAATTTGGGTACTTTACATTTTTTAAAGTATTACATAAATTTTGAGGTTTATTTATTTATTTATTTATTTTGAAGTGGAGGACTCAAACTCACAAACTTGTGGTGCAGGTGTAAGGGGTTTACCATTAGACCAATCTCATTTCATCAAAGTGTTTCATTAGAAGTAATAAAATATGGAGTCAAAATTAGAAATAAAAATCTCAAAACCCTAACTTGTTAATTATAAACAAATTAAAAATTAAGAAAATGTCCACTAGGTGCAAGAACAGAGGATGCATTTTATTTTATTTTTTTCTTAAATTGTGATTGAAGATGGTTGATTGTTATTTTATAATGGGTAAATTACACTCACACCCTTAAGGTTTGAGGCAAAGACACTTAGATGGAAAAGTTTAGTTATTCTACACTCACACCCCTATTTGACCATAGTAAGGTCCAAAATGCCCTTAGGTGTTAGTGTAAAAAAACTTTTATTTTTTATTATTATATAAGGGTATTTTTGACAATACATGGGTGTTAGTCTAGAATAACTAAACTTTTTCATCTAAGTGTCTTTGCCTCAAACCTTAAGGGTGTGAGTGTAATTTACCCTTTTATAATTTGAGATTTTAATTTTTAATTAAAATTTAAGAAAAAGAAGATGTTAGATACTTAGATGTGTGGATTTTGTAAAAAAAAATGTGTGGGACCGGATATTAAAGAAGAGAGGAGAGGACTAGAGGAGGGGTGGTATGATGTGATGTGATGTGATGTGATGTCAGATGAGGTTTGATTATATCTCATTTAAAGAATTTTTTTCGTTTATTTTTTTATAAAGCTGACCCGAGCTGTAGCTCGAGTCAGCCCTCTAACATGTCCGCCACTGCTCATAGGTGATCGTGGATGAATTAGATCTCCTCCACGCTAGTGGATGAGACGGAGGAATCCGCATCTCCTCCACTGTGGAGATCTGTGTCGCCACCAACACTGACTGTGGATAGCCTCCATCGTAACCAACACAACCGTGAGATATTGCTTGGGTGAATGAGCTCCTTTAGTTATATTGGGGGAGAATTGCACCCACAACCTCATGATGTTGATATAAGGAGCTTTACCATCGGACCAACATATATATATATATATATATATATATATATATATATAATACTTCTCTAATCAGAATTCAGAATCATCATGACTTTATAATTTCAGAACGTCCAACCACAGCCACACATTCACAGTGGACCCATAGCCCAACATTAATAAATACCTACACCCAATATGAATGTATGGTTGTGGTTGGACGTTCTTAACTTATAATTTCAAGACGTCCTTACTAGAGAACCATAATATACATATATATATATATATATAATTCTTAAAGGTTTGGTCATGAAGTTTTTCATACGGTCTTAAAATCAAATTACTTGGATTATTAGATGTAATAATCACCAAACGAAAAACTTTAAGAACGGATCTGACTAGAGAATTATTCTATATATATGTTTAGTATCTTAAAGTATTTTTAGCAGAACAACTAGAGATTTTCTGAGAAATACTACATTTGCTAAACTTATAAGCGTTAGTTATTATCAATGGCTTCTTCTAGCTATATTGCAGCAATTCCTGTTTCTTCTTTCTCTGGTTTGAAACACTACCCTAAACTTGTTCAACAAGGAACAAGCAGCTGCAGAATCAGAGTACACAAGCCTGCTGTCCAATGTGTTTCTACCACCAACTCCAAACCTGAAAGTGATCAATCGGTTGTCATTAGAAGATCAGCCAACTACAAACCCTCCATTTGGGACGATGATTATTTGCAGTCATTAACTAATGTTTATACGGTAGCCACCCACGATCATCTTTTTCTTTATTTTTTTCTCTGAATTTGAATAAATTTATTGAAAACTTGGAATTTTTTGCAGGGAGAAGTATACACAAGAAGAGCAGAACTGTTGAAGGAAAAAGTGAGGGACATGATTGGCAATGTAAGCGAGCCGTTGGATCGACTTGAGTTGATTGATGCTTTGCAAAGACTTGGATTGGCCTATCACTTTGAAGCTGAGATAAAGAAAACATTGCAAAATGTCTATAACAACAGAGATGATGATAGATCATGGAAGAAAGACAATCTATATGCTACCTCTTTAGAATTTCGACTCTTCAGACAACATGGTTATGATGTTCCTCAAGGTAATAATTCTATGTATCACACATAAAAGTGATCTGATCACTCTGTAACGTTACATTCAATAACTAAAAAGTTGTTACTTCTTGAATGTAGAGGTTTTTACCAGTTTCAAGGACAAGGCGGGAAATTTCACGTTGAGTCTCCGTAATGATGTCAAGGGAATGGTAAGCTTGTATGAAGCCTCATATTATGGCTTTGAAGGGGAGAGCATCATTGAAGAGGCCTGGAAGTTCACAACAGAACATCTTAAAAACCTGGAAAGTCGTGATCTGGAATCGAACCTTGCCCTGGAAGTAAAGCATGCCTTGACGCTTCCTCTGCATTGGAGGACACCAAGATTGGAGGCCAGGTGGTTCATTGATGTATATGAGAGAAGAGAGGATGTGAACAGCATTTTACTTGAATTCGCTAAGTTGGACTTCAACACAGTGCAAGGATTTTACCAAGAAGAACTTAAACAAGTGTCAAGGTATATATATTCTGAGCACATTCCATGGTAATTTCTTTTGAATTCAAAAAGGTTTCAAGCTGATTTGTTCCAATTTTGTCTGTAAATTAAGGTGGTGGAAGCATAATGAACTTGGAGAGAAACTTGAATTCGCTAGGGACAGGTTGGTAGTAGCATTCTTGTGGACTATGGGGACAGCTTTCGAGCCTCGGTTCGGATCCTGGAGGATAATAAATACAAAGATCAATGCTCTAATCACAGTGGTTGATGATATCTATGATGTGTATGGTACCGTGGAGGAACTAGAGCTCTTCACTGATGTTGTTGACAGGTTGGTTAATTGAAAAAAAAATGTTCATCTATAAATACTCCAGATGCTATAACACTATTTCTTTTCTCTTTTGTATTTATCAGGTGGGACATTAAAGCAATGAAAGAACTTCCTAATTATATGAAGTTATGTTTTCTTAAGCTTTTTAACTTAGTTAACGAAATGGCTTACGACATTCTCAAAGAACAGGGTTTAGACGTCGTGTCGAATCTGAAAAACTCAGTAAGATATATATATCTCTGTAATATATGTTCTCTCATTTCGTCGTCATTTCTTTGATTACTTGCTTAATTTATTTAAGTTAATACAAATATTTGCAGTGGGTAGTTTTATTACAAGCCTACCTGTTGGAGGCTAAATGGTTTCACAGTGGTTATAAACCCACAATGGAAGAGTACATGATAAACGCGGAGAAATCAATAGCAGGCCCTATGATGGTAGAAAATGCATACTTGTCTGCTGCAAATCCCATATCAGAGATGGAATTGGAATATCTAGAAAGCATTCCTGATATATTACATTGTATATCCAGGATTGCCCGACTCCAAAACGATTTGGGAACTTCATCGGTATAACGTATAATTAAACTGTCGTTAATTCCTACTATAAGATTCCATTTTTTATTTCTGATTTCCTTTTTCTTTTTTTTTTCTTTTTTTGAATGTAATACAGAACGAGTTAAAGAGAGGCGATATTTCGAAATCAATCCAGTGTTTGATGAATGAAACCGGAGCATCTGAGGAAGTCGCTAGTCAACACATTAAGGATCTGATGAGGCAACTATGGAAGAAAGCGAATGCATATAGAGCAGCAGATTCTATTCTGTCTGAAACTAGTATTCAGTTGATGTTTAATCTTGTGAGATCATCACATTGTGTATATCTATATGGAGATGGACATGCTGCTCAAGATGTGACTATGAATTTAGCATTGCCCTTGCTTTTAGAGCCAATCCCCTTGTAAAGAAGAAAGACATTACTTGAATGGGGTTTGGTTCATTAAAAAATGTTGTGAAAGTAAATAAGACTTTTATCAATCCTTTAAGGTTCTTTACATAATCTCTCACTTTTCTACATATATATTTTTCTCATTATACATAAACCAACGTATCGCCAGAGACAAGAAAATATGTTTTCTTGCGCTCTACAACTCTATTAACGATATGGCTTTCTTTCTCAAATAACAGGATTCAGTCATCATACTAAACCTGAAAAATTCAGTAAGATATATCTATTTACGACGTTCTATGGTGGTTCTCTAGTAAGAACATCATGAAATTATAAGTTAAGGACATCCAAATAGCCACATATTCTATATATTATTCTTATTAATTACTTGCCGTTACATTGTTTATTTAACTACTCGTATATAATTGGAAAAATCCTACTTGGTGGAGGCTAAATGGTTTCACAGTTGGTATAAACCAACATTGGAAGAGTACATGAAAATTGGATGGATATCAATAACAGGACCTATAAATCTATAATAGATATTCAAACATATCTGTCTACAGCAAACCTGATAACAGAGAAGGAATTGGAATACATAGAAAGCAATCCTAATGTATTATACTGGTCGTCCAGGATTTTCCGACTTCAGTAGATCTGGGAACCTCAACAGTGCATAAATTACAATTTCTTACACTTTTATCAAATACACTGATTTTCCTGAAGTTGATTGTGTGTGTGTGTATATAGGATGACTTAAAGAGAGGTGATGTTCTAAAATTGTGTTTCTGAAATCAATCCAGTGTTTCATGAACAAACGGGGGCCTCAGAGAAAATTGCCGGTAAACACATTAAGGATATGATGAGGACCTATGGAAGAAGGTGTTGGATTGATGTTGAACTGTAACACCCAGACCAACTTAAGGCCCAATCTGAATCTAGGCCCATGGCAAATCTTTTCATCTGATCCAAAATGACCCGTAGCCAACTGTAGGATGGGTATTTATCTCCGGATACCCAAATCCCTACTCCCCATCCGGGCAATTTTTGAGGAAAAATGGGGAAATTGGATGATGTGTATGATTTTAATCCCTATTTGAAATGGGAATGGGAGGACTTCCCCCATCCCCATTTCCCCATTTTCCCAAAACCTTAAATACATAACGATAAGGTAGAGTGACCTGATCACTCTATAACGATACATTATGTTAGAGTAGTTAAATACTATTGTTGGGCTCTTTCTCGACAGCTTAAGCTTTTGGGTATGATAGTTACTAACATGGTATCAGAGTTTCGGTTGTCCTAAAGTCTTGGGTTCAACTCCCCTCACATGCATTTGCTACTAACATTTGATCCACATGAAAAAAAACGTGTATAACTAAAAAGTTGTTCTTGAATGTAGAGGTTTTTTCCGGTTAATTTCAAGGACAAGGTGGGCAATTTCATGGTGAGTCTATGTAATGATATCAAGGGAATGGTGAGCTTGTATGAAGCCTCATATCATGGCTTTGAAGGCTAGAGCATCATGGAAGAGGCCTGGAAGTTCACATCAGAACATCTTAAAAACCTGGAAAGTCATGATCCAGAATCTGAACTTGCCATGGAAGTCAAGCACGCCTTGGAACTTCCTCTGTATTGGAGGATACCTAGATTGGAGGCCAGGTGGTTCATTGATGTATACGAGAGAAGAGAGGATGTGAACCTCATTTTACTCGAATTCGCTAAGTTGAACTTCTACATTGTGCAAGGATTTTACCAACAAGAACTCAAACAAGTGTCAACTAAAATACTTGTTTCAATTCATTTGTCTCTGTTTTACCCTTATATTTATTAGATGGGACATTCAAGCAATGAAAGAACTTCCAAACTATATGAAGATATGTTTTCTTACACTTTTCAACTTCGTTAACAAAATGGCTTACGACATTCTCAAAAAACAGGGTTTAGACGTCGTGTCCAAACTGAAAAACTCTGTAAGATATCTCTGTAATTTGTTCTCTCATTTCTTCAATTACTTGTTTAACTTGTATGTTAATACAACCTGGTGGGGGCAAATGGTTTCTCAGTGGATATAAACCAACAATGGAAGAGTACATGACCAATGCATTGATATCAATAGCATGCCATATCAGAGAAGGAATTGGAATATCTAGAAAGCACTCCTGATATATTACAGTATGCATCCAGGATTGCCCGACTCCTAAACGATATGGAAAACGTATAATTAAACTGTCATTGCCCTATTTTATCGGAGACTGAAATTCACGAAAGAGAGTAGCGAGTCCATGCCCTATTTTATTTAACTAGTATCATTGTACATCATGAACAATAATACCTCTTCTTCAAGCTATAATACAGATGGGGTATATAGACACCAGAAAAGAAGAGAAAATTATACAAACATTCAAATTCATGTCTCCTACGTTATAAAAGGGAAAAAGAGGGTGTGCAACATGTGGTGATACAATTTCGGCTAAAAGATTCTAATGGAGAATCTAACAAGATTGTTTGAAGCTAGTTTAGTGGTCTTACCAAATGTATTGTTCGAAGACAGGATGTCCTTGATTCTTTAACTTGAGGCCAAAGAATTCAGTTTCTTTTCGTACATTTTTGCCCGGCGAAGAGCATCCAAAGCCTCTGCTTGTTTTCCTGAACGTTTCAAGTTCACTGCCTTTACTTTTTCTGCCTTGATCCGTTCTTCCAATTGAATTCTCTCTTGGCTGGAATTCTCACTACTCTTTTCTGGAGGGGGTTTCACAGGCTCTGCTCTTTCTGGGCGTTGTGGTACCATACTAGCGTCATCTATTCCAATGGCTTTCAAGGCAGACAAAAGCATAGGATCAAGAAGATCTTCAACGACTACATCATCTACTTGTTCTGTCTCGTTAACATTAGACTTGGAATCATGCTCCTCCAACTGAGCTTCAAGGTTCTTGGCTATTTCAGACTCAGCTTCTGCTTCATCCATTCGACCTTCCCTTCGCAGCTTTAAGGCCAGACGTTTGTGACTGAGGGATTCCTGCTGCAACTTAAAACGATCACGAGAAGACAATGGTTTTGGTGCCAAGTTTGATGCACCATATTCCTTTTGTCCAACAGAAGAAATTTGAGATGCAGCTATTGACACATCAGGCGGACTGGTTTTCGTCTCAATGTTGTCTTCTTCCAGTGTCTTTTCTAATAGCTTTGCTCGTCGTAATTCTTCTCGAGCTTCTATTAATTTCCCTTCTCTTTTTAAAGCAAGCGCTTTCCTTTTGTGGGCCAAAACTTCTTGACGTAGAGAGGTCTGGTTCTCAGAGGTAGAAGCCTGAACTGACTTTGCTTCATGAATCTGTGAAGTCTCATGTTCATGAACAATTTCTTCTCTTTTTCCAGTTTTAACTTCATTTCTGCTTCCTTCGCCTTCATGGGGATTTGACAAAGGATCCAACTGAACGGATGGTCTAGCAAGAGAGGAAGAGTCAGAAACAGATATCCCTTTATCTTCCAGTTTTCCTGGAGGTACTTGCAAACTTTTCCAGTCATTGCCAGTCAGCAAATCCATCAAATTCTCGGTCTGGGTGGGTGGAGGGATAAAACCAGTTTCACTAGAGGGACCCCATTCTCCTAACAATGGATGATCGGCTTTATTGAACTGAGAGGACTCAATAGCTTTGTCATTTAAAGCCACTGAAACTGGAGCTGGTCCAGTATTGACTCCCACCTCACCATCCAGATTCCTATGCTTTTCATGATTTACCAATGATTCAAAACTCCCAGATTTCTTGTCCTTAGAAGCATCAATCAGATGCTCCTTTGGGGCTTCCAGTTCTTCCATTTGAGCCTCCAGTACCTTCGCCTTATTCAGCAGTTCCTCAGCCTCTTCAGTTTCCCCTTTACGTCTAAGGGCAAGGGCCTTTCGTTTCAAACCCAAAAGTTCTCTTTGGATTTCTCCTTTACTTCTCAGAGTGGTGACTGAGACTCCCAAAGATGATTGCATTACAGATGGGTGTGAGGAATGTAAAGAATTACTAGCAACTCCTTTAGAAGGCTTTTCTAGCATAGTTACAGGTTCAAGCTCTTCATTCTTCCATCCAAAATTCTTTAGTTGTGAATGAAGTGCTGGGCCATTCATATCTTTTTCTGTAACGTCCTCTTCATCTCCTTCCCCAACTGCACTTTCAAGAGGACGTTCGATGAACTTGTCATTCAGCTGATGAGATTCAACCTGAACCTTTTTTGATGCTTCCATATCTTCCATCTGAGCTTCTAATGCTTTTGCCGCTTCCAAAACTTCCTCAGCCTCATCAGTCTTTCCTTGGCGTCTCAAAGAAAGAGCCTTCCTTTTCAGGCCTAACAGTTCCCTCTGTATTTCAGCTTTACTTCTTCTTGATGCCATAACTGTAACATCAGAAGTGGCTAAAGTTGAAGAGGGTTCTATATTTTGCACAGAAAGATTATCCTTTATCTTAGAAGGTTTTGATGATCGACTTTCAAGCTCATTATCTTCAGCATCCCAACCTAAGCTCCTTAGAGTTGCCAGGTATGTTGGGTCATGCATATCTTGGTCTGTTACATCGTCTTCACCTTCCCCAACTGGTAGATTTCCAGATACAACAGTATGCTCACGTGCTAAAATTGGATCCTCACTACCCGTAGCTTTCACCTTTGTAACATTGTCCATCTCTTCAAGCTGACGCTCAAGAGCTTTGCCTTTCTTCAATTCTTCCTCTGCCTCATCTAACCTTCCTTCCCTTCTCAAAGCAAGAGCCTTCTTCTTCAGAGCCAGAAGATCTCTCTGAATCATCAATTTAGTCTTTGCTGGTACTTTGGAGTCCACGTCTTTTTTAAGATCAATATTTCCATCATCCAACTTCCCTGTCTCCGAAGACTTCACAGCAGCTTGAGAAATTGAACCTGCATGATTACTATTCGGATTTGGGACAAATGAGTCGTCCATTTGAGACTGAGAACCTTCCAGGTCCTTCTCAAGTAACTTTGCCTTCTTCAGCAGACTCATTGCCTCTGCAACATTGCCTGCCCGTTTTTGATTAAGGGCCTCTCTTTTCAATGAAAGAATTTCCTTAGATAGTGCGTCTCTGTCAAGAGGAGCAATTTTGGAAGCAATGTCTTTAGCATGATTAGAATCCTCAGTCCACCCTAATGCTTTCAAAGCAGCATCCATTTCTGGGTCCTCCATGTCCTCATTTGTCACTTCAAAATTACTGTCATGACCAAGATCATCAGCAGTTCCAACAATTTGACCAAAACCTAAATCAGGTTTCTGCTCATACTGAATCAAAAAGTCATCTTGCTCATCATTGTCCATACTTTGAATTATTGCAGATAACTCATCATCAGAATCTCCGGCCTCAGCCAAGAGTTCTTGTTCTTCAAGCTGCTTCTCTAAAACTTTAGCTCTTTTAAGTTCTTCCTTGGCTTCTCCAAGCTTTCCTTCACGCTTCAACATAAGAGCTTTTCTTTTAAGAGCAAGAACCGGGGTCTTGTCAATGCCACGTGTACTGATATCTTTATTAGTCTTCTGAGATACGTCTCTAATAAGAGAAGAGAGTTCACCCTCCAAACTCATACTTGCCGTATTTTTATCTCCACCCTGAAGATCCCTATCAGACCAACCCAGTTCCCTTAGTTCAGCAGTAAGATCATCCTTCTCATTACTTACTTTTGGAAAGGGCTTATTTTTACTTCCAGATTCTTTAGAACCATCATTGATCTGTATCTCAACTTTGGTTCCAGAAGACAGAACTTTTTTACGATTTTTTCTTGTTAATATCTCTAACGCTTCTGCCTGCCTCTCAAGTTCCTTCCCTCTCTTATAGGCTCTTAGAGCTTCCTCAGGTTTCCCTTCTCCTTTGAGAACTTTATACTTCTTTTTTTCTTCCAATGCTTGTTGGCGCATTTCCTCAGGGCTAGCAGATCCTGACTCATTCTGTACAAAATTATGGTCATCAACAGATTGACTTTCACCTACATCTCCAAACCCACCATGACCAAAAGCATCTTGAGTGTTAGATGATGAAGCACTGCTAGTTGCCCTTTGAATACTAGGACCCAAGTCGCTCTTCGACGATAGTCCAGATCTTATGGATTCCTTTCCATCAGTCCCTAAAATCTGGTTCAAAATTTCGTCCTCATTCTTTGCTGCTAGTCTTGAACTACCTGTCACAAAATGCTAGGAATTTCAACAGAAGTAAACTTTTAATATAACAATTAAGTTACTACTTACTACATTGCACAATGTATATACTATACAAACAAAAAGAGCTAATAAACAGAGAGATACATTTCATCTTTAGAAGAAAAAAAAAACCACAATATAAACTTAAAATGTATATATTTCACTTTGTGGACATTAGTATTTCTACCAAATTCACCAAAGATCTTGTGCCACAGAAAGTTATCAAAAATAATATTAATAAAAAAAAATGTCATTCTTATAACAATAAGCTACTTATGTACAATGAACAAAGAATTTCAGTGACTTTGAGACAGTGAGGCAAATAGAGCCGTCAGTACAGTCAATAGATATGCCATCAAAAAATACTAATAAATAAGAACCTCTAACGACACAAGAATGTACCTTTCCCAGCTCTACTCTTGTATCCATGCCGCAACTCAAAACGGGCCGCCTCCTCTAGTTTCTTACAAGGTTCACAAATTCGAACCAGCGAATCACCTTGACCACGCAGATTCATTCTCTGCTGGGTACAAGAATTGCAAAAAATACCACCACACCGCCGGCAGTGATGCTGAAAATAAAAAATTGAAACTTTTCTATTTATATCAACTCTCATACACACTGATAATACATTTAGTATCAACTAATGCAGCATTCAAAATCCAAAATTACTCTATAGTAAACAAATAAAACCTAATTGTACATACAATTTCAAAATTACAAAATCCATTATTTCAATTGAACGTAATCAGACTCTACAATTCACAATCACGATCAACACTCAACAGATTCAATCTATGAAATCAACTGAAATTCACTCCAATCATGATCAAACGGTAATGGATCGAAAAAAGAGAGAAATACCTTGCGATTGATGAAAGTGAACTGAGAAGAACATCCTTGGCAATGTGAGGCGTCAACCACCCAAGTATTTCCACGAAGTGAGGGCTTTGCCGGCAATCCGATCTTCTCCAACATCTTGATCGTTTTTGATAGTGTGATCGAATCAATACCAAAAATCAAAATCAAAATCAAAAAAGAGAAAAAGAAAAGTCAATACAATTAATTAGTTGATAGTTTGATTGATTTTTAATTGAGAGAGACCAGAGAACACGAAAAGGAAGAAGCTTTAAAGCATAGAGGAGGAAGAAAAGATTTTTCTGGATTTTTCATACGACGTCGTATGGAATCATGCTTCCTAGCTCTGGGCTTTGTTTAAATGGGCCTGGACCAGGCCCATTTTGGGTTCTGTTTTCATAATCCGATATGGGTTCGAATAGAGTCGGTTAGAATCGGTTAAGGTCGGTTTGTGCATTATTTAGGTCCATTAGTGCCATTTTGATCTCGTTTTGGGAGGTTCGGTCCACTTAAGCGTACGTTGGTTCGAAACATTTCAAACTGCTTTAACCCGAAAAAGATTAGCTTAGACCTAGTGATTATACGAATATTGTGTCGATGATGTGACAAATGTGTAAAACTCGTCATTAAATTATATGTTTTGGTAAACTTGTCGGGTTCGAGATTCTATCCTAGTCTAAGTTTACCTGAATTGAAATTCAACGACTAACAACTAACATTGTAACTACCATAACCAGTATAGTAGCTAAACCCATTACAACATTGAGGTCAAGTTCGAAGCAAGCTACAACTGGGCCCAGGCCCAACACCATTTTGGGCTTCTGTTTTTTTAACCGATCCAAACTTTTGGCCCAAAATCCATTCCAAATTTTATCACCAAAAAACTAGTTTGAATTGGAAAATATTTAAAAACACCTCGAGCGAAAAAGTTCTTGTTCTTGAAAAAAGGAGTCATTAATGGTCCCTGGTTCCAATCCAACAAATTTAATGTCACCATTAACAAAGATGTCTGCATTTTTATCAAAGAAATATGTGGTTTGGTTTCCATGTCAAGGATGTTGGTCCATTGCTTGCACTTGAAGCTCATCACATAGCAATTAAATGCCCACATTTTCCAATGGAACATCATGTCTTACTTTGAAATTGTTTTCTAGTTTTGACCACTCTTATACATTATTAAATTATTAATCATTTGATCACAAGTTGTTGTTGTTACCCAAATTCCCAAATCTCAAGATTGTGTTTTAGTTGTTAATTAGATATGATTAGATTATTATTATTATTATAGATTAGACCTAATAATTTAAATTAAAACACATTAATTGTGTATGGGTATATCGAGTTAAGACTTTGAATAATAAATATAAATTAATTTCACCTAATATCAAAAATATTTTCATAATAATAAGAGATTTTACTATCCAATCTAGCTCATATGTATATCAAATTACCAATCACATTATACTAAAATTTGTGGAGTACTGTACATCACCTCTTAGTAGAGCTGGTAGTGCACCTCTCATCCATATAAGTGATGAGGAGTTCAAATCCCACCATGCGCATTTTACAAGCATGTGTGAGGAGTATTTTTCCCATAGGAGTAATCATCTCTCGTTGTAGAAGTAGATATCTGGACCACACATATATTGTTTGATCTCGGTGTGTCCCGACAGTTCTATTGTAATAGTTTTTGTAATACTTAAAAAAATAAAAATAAAAAAAAATTGTGGAGTACTACTAGATATCAAAAGGGGTAAATACCTCAAGAATATGTGTTATGATTAAATTCTTATTATTAAATGGTCTAAGTAATAGTTTCAAGCAATACAGTACCTAAGGTGGTGTTTGGATCCGTTTTTAAAAACAAAAAACAACTAGAATGTTGTTTGGTTGAACATTTTACAAAACTGTTTTTGAAAACAAAAAACAACTTTTTAAAAGGTATAACTAAAAAATTAAAAACAATTTTTTATTGTTTTCTATTGTTTTCAAAATAAACCTTAACTTTTTCCTCCAAACAACTATTTCACTCATTTTAAAAACAACAACCAAACATTTTTACATCGTTTTCTGTTTCAAAAACCTACTTTTAAAAAACACTACTAAACACCTTACATTTTTTAAAACATCATTTTTAAAACATGATTTCCATTTTTAAAAAAAAGTTTTCAAAAACACCATTTTAAAAACGATACTAAACGCGCCAAAATTTTCATGCATATCCCTGGTTTAAATGGTGTACACCTTCCCTCCCACGTTTGTGGTATGGGAGTTTAAGTTCTAGCATGATTCAAGTCTCACCAAAAACATTTATCGGCATGTATTTACTATATGTGCGAGATTTCCCCCACTGCGCATATAGTATTTGGTTTCGAAAGATGCCAACCGGACCTTGACCCCATTGGCCTCCAATATTATTTTTGTTTATTATTGAATGGCTATATGTTTTGTTACCAACCACCACAATATAATTATGGGGCCATTTTGTTTGTTAGTGAATCTTTGACATGAACATATTACATATGGTATGGGCATATAGAAAACGCATTGGTGAGTGAAACTCCATTAACTTCTGGGGCTCTAAATTCTAACATTGGGTTGGTTTTGGTGTTGTGAGCCCCGCAACACGCGTGCTCTTGCCCGCATACCTCGCTGGATCAGTCGGCGGTGGCCTCAACGACCACCCTCCGTGGTGGCCGCACGAATATTCTTTAGAAACATCCAAATTTTTTCTTAATTGTTTCTCGGTTTCCTGGAAGACTGGACTTGGATGCCAACAATGTCTCTATTTTGTTCTTTTAAGTTGAAAACAAAAATATGGTCATTCATTACATTGTTATTGTGCAATTTGAACATAAAAATATTTGTTTTCGAAAAGTTTTTTTTTGTTGTTGTTGTTGTTGTTGTTGTTAATATTCAATCAAAAACGTTTTTGATATATTAAATCACTCTCAAAAGATATTGTTAACGTTGACTAGGGTCTTTTGTCTTGGTGGTTGGAGTCTTCGAAATAAAGCTCTACCAACGAAGTTCAAACTCCAACACTATATATATTGTCTTACATTTGCCCATAAAAAGAGTGTGAGACTCCTCCCTTATATCAGAAGTAGATATTTCCCAATTATAGGAGTAGATATTCAGGTCACGCATGTAATGCTCGATCTCAATAGGCCGCAACAAACCCCTGACGCCATTTCAAATATATATTTTTAACATCACTTTCTTGATTACCATTTACCACCAAAACATTTTTCTTGTTGATGTAATATGAATTATTGCATCATTTTCATCTAACCATGCATAAAAGAAATAGAATAATTCTAAATTCTAATACATTTCACATTAACAAACTTTACATACTATACAAACAACTCATTTCCATATAATATAAAAAATAAATAAAAAATCAAGAACAAAGTTTGGGTAAATATCTAGCATTGCCTGAACTAGATAATCTTGGTTTTGTTATAATATTTCCCACCTGAACTACTCTCCATTGCATTCCCTGTAATTGTAGTGCTTCAAACCTCACAGTTTCTGTTGAAAGATCGAGCTTCTTTTTTGCATAGAGATATTGTTTAGCATCCAGAGAATCATATGTGTTTGAAAGTAAACTGTTGATCTTGAATTGCTGATTGATATTAAAAGATTGAACTGCAAGTCTTGATGGAAACTTTGAATTTAAAGCTAAATGTTTCAAAGCATCTGTCGAAAGCTTCTCGTAGTTCAGTGTCCTGCAGACTCTCATCTTTTCTTCTCCAGATAATCCAGTATGGACCTGCGTTTATATATAACACAACATCAGCAAAAACAATTCAAATTTTCAACTTTCAATTTCAATACAACACATTAACATATATTTATACCTCAAGATACATGTCAATGGCTCGGTAGAGTCTATCATGGCATTTTCTTGTGGAATCTGGCAACACCATGAGTAATGCTGCAAACTTGGAAGGACTTAAATGGGGATCCGGGGATACTTCTGCAATGTATGAGTCCATTAAGCGGGCAACTTTGTTCAATCGACTCATCGATAACCAGTTGCTACTTTCGAAGAGAAATGTTTTGACAAGCCTCGAAACCAAACTTGCATCATAACTGTAATCCTTCCCTGGTGGAGATGGAACAAGCAGATAATCCACTGTTGCTTGATCAAGTTGTGAACCTATTAGACTTTCTAACTTGTTATTGTAACAATTTCCTAGTTTCAAGCTCGAAACCACTCGAAGAATATCAAACAAGCCCTTGCAAGAAAGAGAGCTCCTATCAAGCAAAGAGAGTAGATTGATTACAACCTCTGTGATTCTGCACTTCTCAGCTTGTGAGGCACCGATAAATCTTGATCTTCGATAGTAAAAGAGGAACTTGCAAATCGTATCATGGTCGAAATTCTGGAAAACCATCATGTTAATTACCTTGTCAACCAAATCAACATTCAAGAACAGAAGATCCTCAAACCACCATGTTTTTCGAGAGTAGTTCTTCACGCTATCTGTGCTTCTTGTGTCACAAGAAAGCTTAAAAGAATCGTCAGAAAAAGGTGTATACAGGCTTGCAACAACAGGCAAAGCAAGCCTTTCTATTAAGCAAACCAAGACCTTTTCAAGTATAAATTTAGTATCTGCATTAGGAAGTAAATCTTGACATTGCTTCAAAGCCAGTAGGAGCTCAGACCAAGACCAGGAACCGATTTCTTCAAGACTTTTTTCAATTCGGTATGTCAAATTGATCTTTCCATCTTCATCATGTAGCCCCATCTCCATGAAATGTGCCGCAGAGCTTAGCAGAACAATGTTGGAGGCAGTTATATCAATTTGGCCATTGTTGTAGCAAAACCTTGCAATGAGTTCAAATCCCTCCACCCCTCCCGGAAAGTCATGGAATATCACTTTCAGATTCCTCGTAGTCGTAGTAGTACTCCTGTTCGATTTGCTGAACAGGTTTCGTAACCTGCTCGAGAAGGATGCAAGAATTCTCTGCCAAAATTGACACACAAAGGAATTTAACGGTCAACTAAATGTTCATACAAACACACACACATAGTATCAAACTCATTAGTGTTCATATACAAGAAATAGAAGTCAATAGAAACAACAGCTATATACGTACCTTGTCCACCATGAAAACCTGTTGGCCATTGACATCCACTTCAAGATCACAGCAGACTTGCATTATTAAAAAAAAAAAAAAAAAAGCAACAACCCCAGTTCAGTTTCAGCTTCTCTAAGCAGATGAAAAGGTGTTGTGTTGTGTGTGTCAGAAAAAGATGCAACTTTTTTTCAGAGTTGAGAAGACAGAGAGAGTGGAAAAGGAGAAGTCTTTGAAACTGCTGTTGAGAGGTCAATGAGCATAGACAATGGAGGGAATAATAAGAAGCAAACAGGTATTTTTTTTATAGTGTGAAATTGAGTAAAACAATAATATTTAAGCTGGACGTTACCTCCAACTTGATTGGTTCACGAGCCACTTTTGTTGTTGAAAGTTTCACGAGAACAAGCCAATCAAATTTTTTACAATAAAAAACCAAATATAGACTAGACTTGTAAGTTGTATCTTTTGTTATGTGACTTCTCTCTTCTTTTCTTTTTTTAATGTAATTTGACCATACTAATCAGACATATGATCTGCTTTTTCCGTTACTTATGGCGCCAATTTTCAGAGCCAACTTGACACTCCAAGAACAGAGTCTTGGTGGATTCTGGATCCCACAGAAAGAATTTGATAAGCTCAACTGGGTTTAGGCAATATTCCCAGATCAATCTGCTATTAAAATGTGTCTAGAGTCGAAAGCGACAACCCGAAATTATCTATATAGATATCTTAAAAGCTTCTTTGATGAGAATAATAAGTAGCACTTTCAAATTGATCGTCAAATAGCTTCTACGACTATGAATGCGAATAACATAAGGGCCAGTACACCGGTAAAAGAACACAACGAGAAAACTCATGCTACGCCGGCCTATTCAATTTCAGGCAACGGCAGATCATTTTCTCCGAAAAAGAAAAGAAAAGAAAAAAACAACAAAATAGGAAAAAGAGAATCAGAAGATTGCAACTGATTTTAAATGGCATTTGTCTTCCAAGAAATTCTGGAAAAAAATTAGGTGTAGGCATGCTCATCTGTAGAAGTGCGGGATATGATCACACCTCGCATGTATCTATATTGCCGCTTGCTGAAAGCCGATCTTTTTATCACCAAGTGGTGATGTGAATAAAGCCACTTAGAACTAGTAGCCATTAATCTGAGGCCTTGTGGTAGGTCCCATCAGCCGCGAAAAAGGCACCTGGGTCCGGTTAGAAGGGCCCCTTTGTCCAGAATGTCGAATGTCTGATTTCGGATCTGAGAATGATCTTGAAAATGCTTGGGCCAGCTCTACAGCTGAAGCAACTTTTCCATGGCGTGCACTGGCAGAATCAGCAGCGGCTGGTTTAGCCTGCTCCAGTGGCTTGCGCCAGGTCTCTGGTGAAGGTTGCCTCTCCTGCTGCTGTTGCTGCTCCTTTTCAGTCCCCCTGATGTTCCTTCGATTCTCATTACGCCAGTTTCCTCTCTGTGTATCAACTCTCTCAATATCCACCCGGTTATCCTTCCTCTCAAACTTCCTCACCGTCCTCTGATCAAGAGGAAGATTTTCAGTTCTTCCACTTTGGCGAGTAAGAATTGAAGGTGCAGGTGCTCTTTCAGTCTTGGGAATATTATGTTTGATCCTTGACATTACAACAAAATAATTTCCAAGAAATATTCAAAATCTGAAATTGTAATTTAGACATAAATGAAATAAATTCAGTTCTGCCATAAAAGAATTAGAAAAGAAATCACTACCTATCGGAATTTTGACCCACATCATGATCGTTGATAGCAACATCGTCAATTCCTCGCTCCTTCAAAACCTGAGAAAATAATTAGCAGCATCATCAGGCTAAGAAAATTAAATTATCAAGAACCATTAAGGAAGATAACTAAAGGCAGCAACAAGCAAAACTGACTCAACAATTTTGGATTTTCTTTTTTGTTATTCATTTTTCTTGAACAACCAAACAGGTTCTAGAATCTTTAAAAATGAATTATGAAATCAAGAAAAGGACTACAAAAATAATGTAGAAAGATATAACGAACAGTTTACATTTTTTACTCTACAATGGAGTTGAGAATCAGTGAAAAAAATCAACAATGATTATATATGAACAGCTTACTTTATTTTCCTTACAAAAAATATTTATCTTCTCAACAATGATATTGTGAATAATCAAATAAAATTCAACGGTTTAAAGATCAGCGAAGGAGTTTTTAAGATATCAAAAAAAAAATCAAAAAAGATAAAATAAATCAACTCACCAATTCCCTTGGGCGAGCACCACCAAATAGTGAGGTTCTGCATCAGAAAGAGATTCATAAGTGTTGCTAGTTACTACCAAAGCGAGGCCCTTTCTCCAATTAAACAAAAAACCATTGAAAAAATAAACACTCCAGACCATCTACAAGCAACTAGCTATACAAAGCGCAAAGGACAGAATTTTTCATGACATGTCTCTTAAATATTGACAGGAGATTTAACATATTCCAAAGTTCGTGTAAGTGATTTTTTTAAGAAACCAGATTTTTGGAGCTCTTTGTAACAAAATCTTAATAGCCAGTGAACAATCATTATCTGAAAGGGAGAAAACTAGGTATACAGTTTAGGTTGACCGATCAAAAGGGATAGTACTATGTTTACAGCCTAAGGTCCGTATGGAGAAAAAATTCCATGGCTCTATACATAACAGCTACCGCAAAAATGTAAGAATGTTCTGTATCCATAATCCATAGTCATTAGAATAAATTATGATTAATGTTGTCCACATGACAGTAACCAATTATCTGCAATCAGTGGCATGTAGTACATGCATTCGACTAAATATTGGAGGAGGAGGGCAAGGAGAGAAATTATCTTAAAAGTCTACGTCAGTCAATTCCTAGCATTATTTTCTTCTCATAAAACATAATTATAACAAAAATTCTTTTTCTTGCGTTCATCATCTTACAAACAAAAGAGATAATACGGGTAGCACTAACAAAATTTAAGAGACATTACGGACCTTCCCCTTTCACTGTTAACTTCCAATTGTTCAGGAGGCTGTGACCGCGGCTTCAAGTTCAACTTTGGGCGCTCTATTGCATGATTCCCATCATCAGTGGCAGCCAAATCAGATTTTGTAGGATTGACATTTCTATGCATGCCACCGATAGTTTCAACATGACCATGAGCAGATTCACTCAACTGATTATACCCCTGTATTCAACCAAATGATGCATATCAAGGAAAATAAACGCAATAAAAACTTCAAAATAAATACGTAAGAAATGTCAAATGATATTTAAACTAATACCTGCTTGGGACTGGCAACATGCATTTCCAAACTCTCGACTTGCTTTGTTCTGGAATGCAGGTTCAACTTAGGTCGGTCCATTGTTGATGAATACACAGGGGGCTGTGATTCAGACCCACCAGACTTGCCATTAGAACGAGTAGGTTGAACCCTGTCAACCAAATATGTAGGCTTCCTTTCTTTTACTTCCAAATAAGTGGAAGCAACTGTCCTTTCGTAATCCAATTCTTCCTTTCTACCACCTTGAACCCGGTTTTCAATAGTCAACCCTCTTTCCATGTGCCTTACCAAGTTTGCATCAAAAGACCCCCTCCCACCCACCACATTACTCTTGTTGTAGACGTTATCGTCATAAACTTCCGGATGTAACCCACCATCAGTTTCTGAAAACTTAACAACCTGATCATCTGCTTGGTACTGAATTGAATGCTTAGATTGCCATCTACCTGAAGAAACCTTTTCAAGTGCACTCGCATGAGCCAACTTTGTAGCCGTACTTTGTCCAGACCATTCAGATTGAAAAGGCTCAGTGACGCCCATTGCCACCTCCTTCCTTGCCGTCCAAGCATTTGGATATGAACCAGAACTGAACTGCCCACTACTGCCTCCTGAATTCGGTACATTCATACCCACATGACTTTGCTCAACTACTCTACCCGAGTACGAATTCACTGCCCCACTTGAAACTCGCGTCACTGATCCTGCTCCTCCCCAACCTGTCATTCTCCCGGTTGAAACAGGCTCCGGTTTAAACTCCACACGACTGGGCGGGATGCGAAAACTATCATCACTAACAGTCCTCCGCGGGGCAAAACCCCCATCCAACGGTTTCCTCTCATCCTCATCGAAATTACGACCAATGTGAGCGGCATGAGTCAGAAAGGGGGATTTATCATCAAAATGCCTAGTGGCCGGAGACGAACTGGGCCTAGGCCGGTGATCAGGCCGGCCCATTGGGTTCCCCCACGATGCAGGTCGATCAAAACCGGAACGATCCATAGGCCTAACAACTCTGTGCAATAAAATAAATCCAAAAAAATCAAATAGGGTTCTCATATTTTCTAGGGTTTCAGATCTACCATCTCTAAAAAAAAACCAACACTATCTATACAAACACATACAGAGCTCATGGATCTAATAAAACTAATAAAATTTGAAAATTGAAAACTACCCAGGATCAAAAAAGCAGAGAAAATTAAAAAGAGATAATAAAAAAAAACAAACTTACACGCCAGGAGCAGAAGGGAGAGGAAGATCAGAAGGAATAGAACCGCCATGAAAGTCTTTGAGGGTCATAGTATTGCCACCGAAAGCTTTCTTCTTCGACATTGTGGTCCTTTCTTCTTTCTTCCAATGTTATTATTGTTATTGTATACAAAGAGTCTACACAAATAAATCAATTCAAGCAAGCAAAAAAACAATCAAAATAAAAAATGAATGAAACAGAGAGAAATCAAATGCGTAAGAGAGAGCGAAGAGGAAGCCCCAAGTAAGAAGAAATCAAATGGTCGCCGCTTCACACTCTTCGCGGACTATCTTTGTTGTTGTATCTTACAATTTACACACACAACACACGCACGCACGCCCACCCTTCACTCTCTCTCTCGTTTTGGCTTGCGGTCGGCTTCGCTCGTTTGTACTTGTGAATTATAGTCACATTCAAATTCATGTTTTGATAACAATATATATTTATATATTTATTTATTTTTGAAAAGAAACAATATATTTATATATATTCTTGGGTCTTTCGGTCAATACTTTTTCCAACAATATTTTTCTAGTTTCACATTAGAATTTTTTTTTTTTTTTTTTTAATTTTTTAAGGATTGATAGTTTGTTATATACTAGGGTTATGAACTTTATGATAAGATACAACTGAGATCAAATACTAGAACGAGTAATGTGGTATGGATATCGACCCCTTAAATTAGGAAATATTTTACGTTTTTATTGTACAATATATATCTTCACACATATACCATGCAATGAGATTGTGGTTTCGATTAATATACATAAACGCTGAATTATTGTAGTATTTTTTTTATAAAAAAAAAAAAAAAATTGAAACAACGGTACATGCTCTTAAATGACGAAATCACTTGTGGATCTATAATATTAAATACCCATGATATGATATAAAAAATAAATATATATAAAATAAAAAACTAGAATACCCTTAAGTCCAATCAGTAAAATAAATTAATTTCACAAAAAAAAATTAACAATAGCATTTAAAAACCAAGAAGCATACAAAATTATGAATTTTCTTTATGATCCAAAAATACTTTTTTTTTTCCTTTATAATCCAAAAATTCCTTTTTATAGTCGGTAGAATTCAAGCCTCTGACTTGAGAGTCATTTGGCCAGGTCATTTGGCCAAGTCACAAGCTTATCCTTCTACCAACTGAGCTAAGCCCCTGGGAGCATAATCCAAAAATACTTGAAGTCTAGTTATTGAGTTAAAATAAGAGATATTATTAATCATCATCCCCCCCCCCCGGCCGGAGGTTTACCCTATTGTTAAGATGAGGACAGGGTTTGACCATATTAGCCTTTTATCCCCCTGAAATGGAAAGAATGTATAATATACCCCTTCTATCACACTTTTCATCCGGTCAATGTATTTTATGCCCCTTTGACTGTTAAATGGGAAGGAAATAACCAATTTACCCTTGAAAGCTGCTTTGATGAATTAATGAACTAAAATAAAAAATAAAATTAAAAATTAAAAATTAAAAATGAAAAAAAAACACAATTAAAAAACAAGATGGATCTCCACCGTCTATCTCTGAGATGGATGGTGGAGATATCTCTTTTTATTTTTATTTAAATTTAATAATAATAATAATCAAAACATTCATTAAATAAAAAATATATTTAAAAAACATAAAACAAATAAATAAAAAAGATGGATCTCTACCGTCCATCTTTGAGATGGACGGTGGAGATCTTTTTTTATTTATTTATTTAAACTATAATAATAATAATAATCCCCAACAATCATCGTCATCTTTTCCACCATCATCCACAATCATCCACAATCATCCACCATCATCAATCATCACCAAACCCAGATATCATTCCCAAATCTCTTCAATCTAAATTCATCAACAACAACAAACCATCGTCAATCACAAAACCACATCATCAACAACAACAAAAACCCTAACATCAACAACAACATCTTCTTCTCCATTTTCAAACAAAAACACAACAACCCAAACATCATCATCTCTAAACCCCGATCAAATCGGACTGAAGTCCATCTTTACCAAACCACCACAAACACACCATCAAGCACCCATCAACCACCACAAATCAAACCCTAGCCACCCACAAACACAACATCAACCACCACCCCCAAATCAAACAAAACACCCACTGTCAAACCCAAACCTAATCGAACCCCAATCGGCGCTAGTGAGAGAGAGAGAGAGAAGGCGTGGGTGGTCATCGTTGTCGCCGCCATTGTCCGTGCCGGTGAGTTCGAGCACCGATCAGCGTGGTAGAGGCTTCCAGTAGATTTGGGTCGGTCGTGTTCTGGTTCATGTTTTGGGTGGTGCCGGTGGTGTGGTTTGCCATCTGGGTTTGGTTTGGGTTATGGGTTTGGAGTTTGGTGATGGTTTGGTGATGATGATGATGAATCGATGATGATAGAGTTTGGTGTGGTTTGCCATCTAGTTCATGTTTTTGTTTTAGATGATGATAATTTTGATGATGATCTGATAATCCTTTTTTTTTTAAATAGATAATAATTGAATTCATATTTTTCCTTTAAAAAAATAGATAATAATTTAATTTATATTTTTTAAATTAAATAAATAATAATTTATATTTTCTTTTTGAAGTAAAGATATTATTATTATTATTATTATTATTATTAAATTTAAATAAAATATATAAAAGAGATATATCCACCGTCCATCTTTGAGATCCATCTTTTTTTAATTGTGTTTTTTATTTTAGTTTTTAGTTTTTAGTTTTTTTATTTTAGTTCATTAATTCATCAAAGCAGCTTTCAAGGGTAAATCGGTCATTTCCTTCCCATTTAAAGGTCAAAGGGGCATAAAATACATTGACTGGATGAAAAGTGTGACAGAAGAGGTATATTATACATTCTTTCCATTTCAGGGGGATTAAAGGCCAATATGGTCAAACCCTGTCCTCGTCTTAACAATAGGGTAAACCTTGGGGAAAAATAATAATATCCCTTAAAATAATGTAATTAAAATGATGGGCCGTCAAAAGTATAAAGGGCTTGGGCTTATATATCCAGCAATTTATGCAACTTTAAGTGGAATAGAGTGGGTTGGGCTAATTATGGGCCAATCTTAATCCCACCGTTTTACACCTATTACAATGAAGCATCAATACCTTTTCATTCCTTCTCACTTGTACTATATGTTAAACTCTTTTGCCGGTGTGGGATCTCTCATGTTTTTATGTAAGATAATTGACACTGATGCCTCCTGAACTTTTCCAAAATATGCACCATGCCTCTATACTTTTTTGTTCGCCACTAAACCTCCTGAACTCTCGTTTTTTGGTAAACACTTGGGTTTTTTTACCTTATGTGAGGGGGCATCTATAACCGGCATTTACCAATTTGTGAGAGTTCAGGGGGTTTAGTGGCGAAAAAAAAGTATATGGGGCATAGTGTATATTTTGGAAGAGTTCAGAGGACATCAGTGCCAATTAACCAATTATGTATGAGATTTTCTCCGTTTTCAAATATTAGAGAACTTCTAGAAGACAAAAAAACCGGTGATTCTCTTACATTAGAGAACCAATATTCCACACAAAAAACATACGAAATCCTGAACCCGATAATTCTCCCTATAAGGCTATAACTCCTATAAGCTATACAACTTGAAACTTATTCTAAGATTTTCCTTTCAAGCGATGGGCATGCTATTTTTAATTGCCACAACAGTATTATATCAGGACCATAAAACAATCTAGCTATCGATTAAATGGAGAAAAGATCGATTAGTGATATTTTCTTTTGTTACAGGAGAATAATTGTTATAGCCACAGCCAGACTTTTTTGGATTTAGCTTATTTTCACTGTGATAATGTTATAGCTAGCCAGTGACATCTCTCGGAAATGAAATATATATATATATATATATATATATATATTAGTGGAAGGCAAAATAGACATGTGACAACAGTACAACACAGAGTCAATATGATAGTAACATGACATTGATTTTTGTCAAGTTTTAGAAAACAAACAACACAATCTCATCCCATTATTTAGATTCTTTAATTTCTTCTATTTTTGTATGTGGTCTAGCAAGTTTGTATCTATTAATTGGCCAGGATTCATCGCTAGCAAGTTAGCAAGTTTGGCCCTGGAATTTCGTATCAATTATATAATGTTGTGCCTAACATTATTGTGTGAAGCAATGAAAATGTGACATTAATTAGTTGTAGTTCTGGATGTTGTCCTGGAATTATATAGCTGCATATATATATATATATATATATATATAAGTGATCACCGATGCTATCCATCCCAAAAATTTAGTCCAAAATCAACCCAAATGATTTGTCAAGTGATTTGTCATTGTCATATCATTCACCACATCACTTCATGATTTATGTGGTGATGACAACTCATTTGCTACGTCATTTTAGTTGAATTTTGGACTAATTTTTTGGATTGTATAGTTTTACTCAGTTCGTAAGTGATTTATTTTAGAGAGAATTCAGATTTATTTTAGAAAATGTGACAAAGGTTTGTGGTACAATATATATGAAATCGAAATTGATCAGTTGTTAATGTTAAATAACGTATGTAAGTTCCAATCAAGTTAAGGGTTTGTCGAGACTCGAGACCTTCCGAATTCCTAGATCAATTGCACTACATGCGTGATACAGATATTTAGTACTCTCACATCCGGAGATATTTACTCCCACAACACAAGGAGAAAACTTATCACATAATTAAGCTTGTATAATGTATATGGGGGACTCGAACCCCACCACTAGTACAAACGTGGAATGGGAGGTGCACAACACCTGAGCTAAAAGTATACGTGCTTAATCAACAAAAGTTAAATGTACGAGATACTTAGGCCTGAAATATATATTATTTATAGAATTAAGTGATAAGTTATCTAAACAAAGTATGAATGCCAACTAATTAAAACAGCAACGAATATTAAAAGAGTTTGGAATATTTGCAACTCTTTTTAATTCTTAGATTTCTTGATGACTTCTCAACCTAATATATATATAAGAATACAATTAATAGAAAATTACATTAATTATCTGAATCTGAATGAACAAAAAACTTCAATGGGACAGACACATCACGTTATTTATATGCTCGACTCGTATACATAGAACTTGAATTCAGTCGCATTGACATAGGTTCAACTAGTAAAGATAAGATTGTTTTCTTAGTATCTCGGTCTTGAACTCCAAACCCATCTCCATATTGATAAAGGCTATGCGCCACACGAGCAAAGTTTGTGGTGATATTGACAAATGATTGGTGATCGGCTGATGAAGCATTGTCCATTAATTTTTGTCCATGTTTCACTTATCATGGCTTTAATATGGTTCCGAGCAACCTCCTCCGAAACATTCGCTTCTCGCATATAACACAGAATTGATGAAGCGACGTCTCCTCTCTCGAGCTCCGCCTTAATTTGTCAAATTAAAATCAGAATTTCGGGTTTCATATGTTATCGAATTAAAAATGAATCAACAAAATGATCAATATAAACATGTCTAGTGAAGAAATTTAATGCATTACTAGTTACCGCTGAAGTTGCTAGATCATTGCACAGACGAATTATTAGAGATGAATTGTACACAAGGTCCTGATTTTTGTACAAAAAGTGTGCCATTTCCTCTGTTGGCTCATTCATTATAGAGAAAATTGACTGGACAGCAAGCACCGTGCCAGATGATGAAATCCATGCATTACTCAGATACTCTTGTAGGGTAGGAGTATAACCCTCGTTGTACCACTTTGTTTCCACAAATAATGCTTTACAAAAATCTGCCCACTATAAAAAAAAAAAAAATTTAAATTAAAAAAAAAAGGGAAAATTGCACAAACTTACCATAATGTTTCCCATTATGGCATAATATTCAACTAATGCCTTTAATTGTACAAACAACCCCTCATGTTAGTCAACTTTGGTTAAAAATAGCCATTGACCATGATTTTTTTTTTAAAGCCCAAAATTGCCCCTGTACTTTATTACAAAAAAATCTTAATTGCCCTTTATTTAAAACATTATCTACTTTAAATTATTATAATATAAAAAATAAATATTAAACATAATCCTTTTTAAATCAAAAAAAAAATTCAAAAAAAATATATTAAAAACAAAACAATTTAAGAAAACGTTATTTTGAGAAAATACAATTTAATAATATATTAAAAACAAAAAAAAATTGTTATTTTGAGAAAATATAATTTAAAATTATGCAAGTCCAATATAAATAGTGGTAATGTGTTACATATTTTTGAATTTTTTTTGTTTTTATTATATTATTTTTTAATTTTTTTTATTTAAAAAGGATTATGTTTAGTTTTCTAAATACAAATATAAATAAAATCATCAAGAGTTTGAAATAAAAATATAATCATTTGTCATAATAAAATACAGTAGCACCGAAAATTTGTTCAATGTTCATCTCTATAAGACAAAATAATTTGACTCAATATAAATTACGCATTATATTTTGGTTCAAAAATTAAAAAAAAATATATACTAAACATAATCCTTTTTAAATAAAAAAAAATGTTTTAAATTTTAAAAATATGTAGCACATTACCACTATTCATATTGGACTTGCATAATTTTAAATTATATTTTCTCAAAATAATGTTTTTTTTTTTGTTTTTTTTAATATATTATTAAATTGTATTTTCTCACAATAACATTTTCTTAAATTGTTTTGTTTTTAATATATTAATTTTGAATTTTTTTTATTTAAAAAGGATTATGTTTAGTATTTATTTTTTATATTCTAATAATTTAAAGTAGATAATGTTTTAAATAAAGGGAAATTAAGATTTTTTTTGTAATAAAGTGCAAGGGCAATTTTGGGCTTTCAAAAAAAAATCATGGTCAATGGCTATTTTTAACTAAAGTTGACTAAAAGGAGGGGTTGTTTGTGCAATTAAAGGCAATAGTTGAATATTATGCTATAATGGAAAACGTTAGGGTAAGTTTGTGCAATTTCCCCAAAAAAAAATCTAGAAATTAATCAATCTTTTGTTAGCTAATTAAGAAATCAAACAATATATTAATTATGAAATGTTGTTGACGAGATGAGATTGATTTAGTGATATATTTCTCACACCTATACTTTGTCATTGGGTTTAAATTGTGTCTCCCTCCCCAACCCCAAACCCTGAATTTATTGTAAAAGTTCGAAGAAAAAAAAAAAAAAGATATTCTAAATTATACGTACTACTTTCTTCAGATTAGGTAATACTTGTTTCCAACCCTTCTCCTTTTGAATTTCATGAGCAATTTGGCTTGTCGTATCGTAAAAGTGCTTGAAAACACAACTTAATGCAGTTTCGGCTATGTTCATGAATTTCCTTGGAATCCCACCTGATCAATTTGAGCAAAAACAGGTCAGATATTTCAAAACATTCCACCTAAATATTATTAATGTAATGATAATGATCAAATTGTTTTGTGATGATATATATATGATCTTTCTCTACTATGGTTGGTTCTAATATTTTTTTTTTTCGTGTGAGTTCACAAATTGTCACATCAGTTTTGTATGTAGTACTACAAACTGATTGTCACATGTGATAATCAGTAAATCTGTATAAAAAATAAATAAATCAAAACCGACCTAAAAAGAGAATTATCATATATATATACACACATTAAGTAGTACTACTAACCTATCAACGGCATTGGTGAAGTCTTGTAATTCTTCTAATGAACCATAGTTATCATAAATATCATCAATAACCAATATAAAAGCAATGACTTTAGTCAGCCATTTTCTAAAGTTGCTGAGCTTAGGCTGAAATGCAAGTCCCACAGCACACATGAAACTTTCGACCGGTCGATCCCTCGTGAAGTTTAAATTTTCAATCAAACCCAGATTCCTCCACCACCTAATATAATGTCACAAAAGAGAAAATTAAAATTAACATAACATTCTTTTCTCCTAAAATATATTCCATATATATAGTGCTTGTTTTCAATTACCTGGAAATTTCCCTTAGATCATTTTGGAGTGTGGCTTGAACCATATTGAAGTTGAGTATCGCTAATTCAAAAAGAATTTGGTTCATATCTCTGTCGTTTTCGTACATATTTATATGCCATTTCACGTCAAACCAGTATAAACGCCGGTGCGCGGAAAGTTCCAAAACATGGGACACAGTTTTGGTAATTAGGTTACTGTCTAATGCAGAAGAAGGGACACTACACTTTAGAGTTTTAGTTGTTAAAGCTTTAGCCTTAACCAATATGTTTTCACCTTCTAGACCTAGATGTGAGGCCTCATAAAGCTCGATAACTCCTTTTATTTTTGTATGTTTGCTTGTTGAAAATCTGCCTTTTTCATCCATGAAGCCACTGAAAATATCTGTACACATGCATAATATATGTACCACATGTATCTGAAAGTTAGATATTTAATTAATAAATATATTCTATGGTATAATAAGGAGTCACGTCTCCATGGTGACCCGAAATTTTAATAAAATCTAAACATCCTTACTAAAATAATCTGCACGACTATTATTAATATGTTCGTACGTACCTGGTGAAATTTCATAACCGTGTTGACGGAGAAGCCTAAAGTATAATGCAGTAGCATATAGTAAGTCTTCTTCTACACCACACAGGTTTTCAATATTCTTCATAGATGCTATGGTGTCTAAAGCTTCCCGGATTTCCTCTTCAAAGAGGTTAGACAGACATACTTTCATGAGGCTGTCAATTAGTTCCAGCTTCGATAAAACTTCAAACGCTTCAACAAACAACTGCTTCACATCTTCTTTCAACTTTTCAGCCCGGCTTTTATAATATTCCTCTTCCTGCCAAATCATCGCATATATACCAAGTTTGTGTTAGATAATTATAAAAAAAAAAAAAAGAATGAATTCGACAATTTGTATTATGATAAAGTTATTCTTGTTATATTTAGCTAGAAAAGCGATACTTCGTACGTGTGTAAATCTGATCAGAAGCAAATTTAAACACACTCGAGAGTAGTAATCATATAACTTATTACAAAAAGCTGGAGAAAAGTACTTTCATAGAAAATGATCATGTAAACGTACCTCATATTTGCTATTAAGGGACTGTAGGAAATCAAACTTCCAAATGTTAGGCTTATAATGTGCCGATTGCCTCTGATCTGGTATCATATTACAGACCTCAGAATTCATCTGGGTATACTAGAGATTTTGCAACTGTTATTTGGGATAGAATAGTGAAGATAGAGTGTGCATGCAACTAGGTAATAGATACAAAGCTACTTTATGATAAGAATATTATACAAAATTTGTTGGCTTTGCAAAGTTTACATAGGCAGCAGGTCACAAGTTTATCGACACATGCTAAATGCTGTCATGTGACTCATGTGCGTGGACGGTGGACCGTGAACACGTTCCAATAATCAATAAATCATTTGGTCCAATGAGTTAAGGTAGATATCTTATATGTACACCGACAAAATTTTGGCTACAACAGGGTAGTATGTACACAACCAACCATGCTTATAGTTATAAATGACAAAATACTCGTTGGCCTACGATGTTAAATACTCCTAACATATTATGTGAAGTTACTATAATACCCTCAAGTCCAAAAACTAAAATAAAATAAAAATGAAAATAACAATTTTGGATCTTCACCGTCTACCTCTAAGATGGACAGTAGAGTTAAAAAATAATAATAATAATAATAATAATAATAATAATAATAATAATAAATATAAATAAAAAACTATAATTTTTTTATAAAAAAAAAAAAAAAAACATGGAGATAGAGATGATCTTCAACGGGAGAGTGCTCACCAACAGTGGAAACGAGGAGGCTCGTCTCCTCGATAGGATCTCCATCTATTATTTTATATTAAAAATGGGATAGAAGGACGAAAATGTCCATCTGACCATTAACTTTGACCAAGTTTAACTAACGACATAAGATGCCAATTTCAGGTAAAGTTAAATATCAATTTTTCTTTATGGATTTTGATTATACATAATAAAATACTTTAAGTACTTTGGTTATTGTTAAAATAATTTAAAATGATGGGCTGTCAAAAGTATAAAGGTTTAGGCTTGGGCTTTTATGTCAATGCAGCCATAATTGGAATAGACTGGGTTGGGCTAATTATGGGCTAACTATAATCCCATCATTTCTCACGTGTACTATATGTTAGAGGCATTCTCAAGTGTGGGATCCCTCGTGGTTTTACGTATGAGATCTTTGTTTTTTAACGGTAGACAACTACTCAAAGATAAAAAGCCGATTATTCTTTTATGTTAAAGAATTGAGATTCTGTATATAAAAACGTGTGTGAACTTTCATGCTATGACCATAAGCAAGGGCGAACCTACCTTAAGGCCAGGTGGGGTCCATGCCTTACCTCAATTTAAAATAAAATAAAAATTATTTAGTTTTCATTTATATATATTAACAATTAATACAGATAGTAACTCAAAGCACAGTTCACGTATCATGGCTTTAATATGGTTCTGAGAGAAAAATGAATGGACAACAAGTACCATGCCTGATGATGAAATCCATGCATAGGGATGGGCATTGCCGTCAAGGAGTTAAAGTAGATAATACATTGTGGGTTGCGGTCTTATATGTACATCGGCGATGTTAAATACTCCTAACAGAATATGTGAAATTACTATAATACCCTCAAGTTCAAAAACTAAAATAAATAAAAAATGAAAACAACAATTTTGGATCTCCACTGTCTACCTCTAAGATGGAAAGTAGAGTTAAAAAAAAAAAAGTACAACTTTAAAATAAATAAATAAACCATGGAGATAGAGATGATCTTCGGCGGAAAAGGTGCTCACTAACAGAGGGGAAGCAAGGAGGCTCGTCTCCTCGATAGGATCTCCATCTATTATTTATATTAAAATTGGGATGGAAGGATGAAAATGTCCATCTGACCATTAATTTTGACTGAGTTTAACTAACGACATGGGATGCCAATTTCAGTTAAAGTTAAATATCAAATTTTCTTTATGGATTTTGATTATACATAATAAAATACTTTTAAGTACTTTAGTTATTGTTAAAATAATTTAAAATGATGGGCTGTCAAAAGTATAAAGGTTTAGGCTTGGGCTTATATGTCAATGCAACCATAATTGGAATAGACTGGGTTGGGCTAATTTTGGGCTAACTATAATCCCATCGTTTTACACCCATTTCAGCGAAGCATCAATACTTTTTCCTCCCCTCTCACGTGCACTATATGTTAGAGGCGTTCTGAAGTGTGGGATCCCTCAGCCTCCAATGGACGTTTCAAGGAAGAAGACGAAAAAAAAAATAATGGAAAATTTTGTATTTACCCAGAAAGTTTCGGAAATTACAAAAAGTCTTAGAAACCACAAAAAAAAAATCTTGTAAAATACCTAAAAATTCTCGAAAAATACTTGAAAAGTCTTATAAATTACTTGAAAAGTCTCGGAAACACCAAAATAAGTCCCGGAAACACAAACAAGCGCGAGACTTATTTTTGCTAGTGTGTTTAAGGGTATTTTTTTCGGATACACACTTTAAGTACTATTTAAACTTAAATTATTAAAACAGTGATACTCTTAAAATTGCACCTTGAAAAAGTCTCATTTAATTTTTGAACCATATATATAGAGTGAGTCTCTCATAAGGATCCCTTATTTTAATTTCAGTAAAGACCACTGTGAAATCACATCGATTTGAATGAATTTTGAATTGAATTTTGAATTGAATTTTTTGTGTGGATAATAAGTTCATTGAAATCTACCTATGAATAAAATTTGAGAATTTTTTAAGAACTAAAACTATTTTTCTTAAATTTCCTATATTTCGCCTATTTTTCTGATGCCTTCATATTTAAAAAAAATCGGTAAAAATAGTTTTAGTACTTGAAAAAATTTTAAATTTTATTTATACGTAGATTTCTATGAACTTATCATCCATAAAAAAAATTCAAATCAAAATTCATTCAAATCGATGTAATTTCATGGTGGTATTTACCAAAATTAAAATAATAGATCCCTTAAGAGAGACTCGCTATATATATATATATATATATATATATATATATATATATATATATATATATATATATATATGTGGTGTAAGCATGTAACACAAACAATATTAGCCGCTGGCTGCCTTTTTTTTTTTTTTTGGATTTAGCTTTGTACTCTGTGAATCACGTGGAGTGGCACGTGGTAATATGTTATAAAAATGATACATTATAATTTACATATGAGTGTTATATTATTTTTGGATTGTGATTGAAAAGTTGTGAATATGTGATAGTTGTTGTGATGTCTATTGTTACTCACAAATCTTGGATGGAAACTTACTTAAATAAGTCTTAACCATGGTGGCATTCAAGGTTTGAGACTTAATAATTTTTTTTCTTTCCTTTTTTAGTATCCTATTAGTAAGGGGGTCGTTTGTTTTTTTGTCTACAGACTGAACGGTCCTGAATTTTACTGAAAACTGAATAGTGGCTGAAATCTAAATCTGAATGACATGTTTGTTTTTTTATTTTATCACATCTGAATAGAATATCAACTTTCTTGTTTTATATATATATATATATAAATATAAAATGGTTTAAAAATAAGTAATTTGACATGTATACCCTTGTTACTATATTAATTGTTATGTAGTTTCATTTTATATGATACAAACAACTAAATAAAAATAATTTAACAAATCTTAAACCATTTTAATGTAATAAATACAGTATATTATTCATGATTAAGATATGATATATAATTGATTTAAACAAAATAGGATAAATAACCAATCATGTGTTGGTGTGAGTGGTTCGGCGCTCTCATCCCTTAAGCAAGGTCGTGGGTTCAACTCCCCTTGTGAACGGAGCTACACATATTGGGAGCATTTTACCCCTTAGTGGGCCGACCCGGTGAGAGTCCGGATTAGTCGGGGTGTGGTCTGGGCTGATTACACCGTATGGTGGATCCGCCCCACCCGGAAATCGGATGGTGTAAACCCAAAAAAAAAAAAAAGGATAAATAATGATTTAGAAATTGTTTTGATTAAGAAAAAAAAAATTGAAGGTTCAACGATGGTGTTAAAAGTTACAATGTGGTTAATTTTTTATTTTATTTTTTAGATTTTTATTAGAGACAGTGATATCTAGAGCCGCTGATTTGGTGAAGCGGTCCTTAAATGGCCATTAATTTTTCAAAATGGCTCAAATTAGCCATTTCATTGAAAGAATGTATCAATTGTTGCCACTTTGATCCGTTTGCTTATGTCATAATCCGTTTGCTTATATCATAACCTATTAGAATCGAGGTTAAAATAGTAAAACAAGAAGGAGCAATATTGTAAAATCATCAAGTCACCACTTAGGGCACAATTTGACAAAGATATTCAAAGCGTTATTTCACTTTCCTTTTCAATAGAAGCTCTACAACAATGGAGGATTATCTTGAACGGAACAGGAGAAGGATAATTATGAGATATGGATTACAAGGTACTGCATATCACACGACTTGTATTTCTTTTCTAAGATCAAAGTTTTTTTTTAAAAAAAAAAATTTAATTTTTTTTATGGTTTATTGTATGATCAGCTTTTTTTTAGCTGTGTTCCATCTTTCAATTGAGAGATGCCTCATAGCCCACTCATGTGAGTATGTGACCACCATCAATTGACTTTCCCGAGAAAATCCCTGAGAAAATCCCCAAGAAATTTTTTTATATCTTTTTCTCTTAGCCGAAAGAGACTCTATGCTTCCTATTTGTATATTCTTTGTACATGGACGTGCACTTTGGATGATTAACATTGCACATATGAATATTATATTATATAGAGACAGTGATATCTAAAGCCACTGATTTGGTGAAACGGTCCCTAAATGGCCATTAAATGGTGGGCGGTATTTTGAAAGTTATGATCAATTATTCAGTCAAAGGTCAGAAGCGACACACAATCCGCGAGTGAGGTGTGTTCATCGCTCTTTTTCCTTAAAACTGTATCTTTTGGCAAGGAAATAATTTTTTTTGTCCTGTTGGGTTCTTTGATTTTTCGATACAAATCCAACGGTATAAAGAATGTAAAATTCTGGGCGGTATTTTGCAAGTCATGATCAATTATTCAGTCAAAGGTAAAAAGCGACGTGAATCCGCGTGTGAGCTGTGTTCATCGCTCATTTTCACACTTTTCCAAATTGATTTGTGGAATATTTTCTGAATGAAAAGTGTTTGTTTGCATGTCTAATTTCTTGTGTCAAAATTTGAGCAAATAACGTTGAGTATTTTTAGAGATGTACACTTGAATGTGGACATAGGTCATATTTGAATAGTTTGCAGAGATGGAAATAATGGCCTTTTTGGGACTCCACCCACCAATTAATGGTGTATAGTGCTATTTTATTCTTTAGGAGTGACATGTTATAGATAACGGCAGCTTTCCCTTTAGATTTAACCGAATGACTGTCAATGAACAATGTTTTGTCAAAATGGTGATTTTGGAACAATTTGAATAGTCAGTGGCCTTTTTGGGACTCCATCCACCAATTAATGGTGTCTAGTGCTATTTTCTCTTTTTATTATAAGTAATAGGTTAAAAGAAATAAATATGTATAATATAAAATTATGATAAAATTTGGAAATATGTTATCTTTGATAGGATAATCTTGGAAGAAGATATATTAAATGTAATCCAGTGATTTGGAATTAAGTTAAAAGTTAGGATTTCTGATTTTTTTTATTTTTAAGTTTTTTTTTGGTATTTTTAAGTGGTTTGACCACTTAAAAAAACAAATAAAACAACTTAATAATTTTAATTCAAACCCATTAAGTTTTAAGTGAAAAAAACAAATGACCCCTAAATCTCGAAACTTGGACAAGCTTAATTAAGCTTTGAGACTTAGGGGTCGTTTGTTTTTTCCACAAGAGTCTGAATTGAACCCATTAAGTTGTTTTTTTTTTTTTTTTTTTTTTAAGTGGTCAAACAACTTAAAAAAATTGCAAAACAACTTAAAAAAAAAAAGTAACAAATCCTAACTTTTAACTTAATTTCAAATCACTGAATTATAATTAAAATATTTTCTTTCAAGTCTATCCTCCCAAAAAAGATATATTTCTAAATTTATCATCATTTGAAATGGTGTAGAATTCTTTCTTTTAATGTATTTCTTATTTTAAAAGACTTTTAGAAAGAAAAAAAAAAAAAAAAAAAACCCTAATCACTTCTACCAAATCCTGGCAAGAACTCTTTAATTTTTTTTATTTTTTTTTATCTACATGTAGTGGTAATTATAGAACTTTTTAAACATAATCTAGAATGATAATTTGTTATGATTGTCATAGTTGCAGTTATATAATTTATCAAATATTCTTTTTGTGGTTGCATTCGATATTTAGTAGATTTCGTGGCTTGAAGAAGTTATAGAATAATTATATATATATATGTACCGGTGTATATAATTTAAGGACCTATTTTTTTTTAAAAAAAAAAAGTATCTAGGAACCTTTAAACAAAAAAAAAAAAAAAGAAAAAAAAAAATTTGATTTCTGGTTGCTTATGATCCAGGAAACAAAAAAAAAAAAAAAAAAAGGGTTTCTAGAATTATATACTGGATATTTAGACAATATGTAAAATTGAATTTGAACTTTTTTTTTTTTTTTACAATAAATTGAACTTGAACTTTGATTGCAGAATAACATGCAAAATTATATTTCTGGATGAATTTTTTGTTTTGTTAAATTAAACTTTGTTTGCGGAAGAACATGCAAAATCTTATAAAGAGTGTTGCATATTAAATTACTTCTTTTAATTAGTATGGGTATAGATGTAAAATTACTTCTTTTCAGACAATTTTATTTTTAAAAAACAAACATATTGATAGTACATTCAGACGTGAAAAAAAAAAAATATATCATTCAGATTCAGGTTTCAGTCACTATTTAGTTTTCAGTAAAATTCAAGACTATTCAGTCTTCAGATAAAAAAACAAACGACCCCTTAGTTATAGAGAGAGATTGTGATGATCAGGTTTGACTTCAAGTATGATATATACATTTTTTTTAATTAATTTTTGGGACCACCGTCCAAGAACATTTTATTTCGTTGAAGAACAGAAGGAGAGAGACACAGAGGTGTGACGTGACTTAATTATTAATTTTTAAATCATTTTTTAAAAAAATAAATAAATTATCTTATATATTTAAAAAAAGTTATTAATTTAGATTTTATTATTTAAGTAAAATTATTAATTTATAAACATTCATTTCTCGAGATTTTTCATCAAGTATGTATTTCCAGACTAATCACAGAGTTTGGACAATGTCATATGATCTCATCAGAATTCTATGTTCAAAGTTTATTGATCGAAAGATTCTTGAAAAGTAAAAAATTTAACTTTTTCAAAATTAAGAAAAAAAGAATAAGAGAATTTATCACAGACAAACCTGGTCCCAATGCGGGTATAATTCTTGAAAAATACGTGTGGGGTGCTGTTTCAAACCTGAAAGCAACAGAAAATGAGAAAATCTAGTACTAGCTAGTGATCATTTTGGATCTTCCTCCAGCTTCAGTCTGCTTTGATTTATTTATTTATTTATTTTTTTTGGCAAAGACTACTGGTCTCTGTGTTGCAAATTATAATTAATTTGTGGACATAAATTTGTTTTATAAATTGAATAAGAGACACACTATTCTATCGTTCACGTGAAGAAAAAAACTACTGATATTTTATAGACCTAACATGTCATTTTTACATAAAGTTGTTTTATATATTGAATAAGAGACACACTATTCTATCGTTTACGCGAAGAAAAAGACTATTGATATTTTATAGATCTAACATGTCATTTATATATATATAATAGGAAATTGAAAGAAGTAACTATAAAATTTATTGGTTTATTGTTTTTAACCATAAATTTATTTTTTATTATACTTATCACATTTAGCCTTGAACAAACAAGATTACCCTCCATTTTGTCTTTACTTCACCCACCAAAAAGTTTTGAAATCAACTAGCATGTTACTTAAAAATCATTGACATGTGAGTTGAAAGTCAATTGGTATGTAATTTAAAACTTAACTGGCATGTAACTTGAAAAATCAACTCGCATGTAACTTAGAATCAAATGGCATGTAACAAAATTACATGTCAGGTGAAGTAAAACTTACGGGTAATTTTGTCTAAAAGTTGTCAAAAGTGATGAAAATAATAAAATATAAATTGGTGGCTAAAAACAATAAACCAATAAATTTTTTGGCTCTTTATGAATTCACCCTATATATATATATATATAATAGGAAATTGAAAGAAGTAACTACAAAATTTATTGGTTTATTGTTTTTAACCATAAATTTATTTTTTATTATACTTATCATATTTAGCCTTGAACAGACAAGATTGCCCTCCATTTTGTCTTTACTTCACCCACCCAAAAGTTTTGAAATCAACTAGCATGTTACTTAAAAATCATTGACATGTGAGTTGAAAGTCAATTGGCATGTAATTTAAAACTTAACTGGCATGTAACTTGAAAAATCAACTCGCATGTAACTTAGAATCAAATGGCATGTAACAAAATTACATGTCAGGTGAAGTAAAACTTAGGGGTAATTTTGTCTAAAAGTTGTCAAAAGCGATGAAAACAATAAAATATAAATTGGTGGCTAAAAACAATAAACCAATAAATTTTTTGGCTCTTTATGAATTCACCCTATATATATATATTGGAAAGGGTGAGAAATATCACTCTTTTTTGTTTGAATTTTAAGAATATCACTAGTTTAATAATTTAAGTTCAAATGACACTAAATTAAGTTATTTCCAAAAAAGCCCTTGTTTCTTCAACATCTGAAAACGTATTCTATAGGTTTTTTTTTTTTTTTTCATCGATGACCAATTGAGGTGCCCCATCAATGGATTGAGATGAAAGACCTCCAATATTGGAGGTCGAAATCGGCCTCCAATGGAGGTTTCAAGGAAGAAGATGACCAAAAAAAATAATGGAAAATTTTGTATTTGCCCAAAGAGTTTAGGAAATTGTAAAAAGTCTCAGAAACTACAAAAAAAAAGTCTCAAAAACTACACAAAAGTCTTGGAAAGTACCCAAAAGTTTTAGAAATTACCAAAAAGTCTCGGAAAATACCTAAAAATTCTCAAAAAATACCTGAAAAGTCTTAGAAATTACTTGAAAAGTCTCGGAAACACAAAAAAGCATGAGACTTATTTTTGTGAGTGTATTTTAAGGGTAGTTTTGTCAGATACACACTTTAAGTACTATTTAAACTTAAATTATTAAAACAATGATACTCTTAAAATTACACCTTGAAAAAGTCTCATTTAATTTTTGAACCATATATATATGTGTGTGTGTGTGTGTATGGTGAGTCTCTTATAAGAGATCCCTTATTTTAATTTCGGTAAGGACCACTGTGAAATTACATCGATTTGAATGAATTTTGAATTGAATTTTTGTGTGGATAATAAGTTCATTGAAATCGACCTACGAATAAATTAAATTTGAGAATTTTTTAAGAACTATAACTATTTTCTTGAATTTCCTATATTTCACCTATTTTTTTGATGCCTTCATATTTAAAAAAATCGGCAAAAATAGTTTAAGCACTTGAAAAATTTTCAAATTTTATTCATAAGTAGATTTCTATGAACTTATCATTCACAAAAAAATTCAAATCAAAATTCATTCAAATCGATGTGATTTCATAGTGGACCTTACCGAAATTAAAATAAAAGATCCTTTATGTGAGACTATATATATTTGGTGTAAACGTGTAACACAAACAATATTAGCCGCTAGCCGCCTTTTTTTTGGATTTAGCTTTGTAACGTGTGAATCACATGGAGTGGTACGTGTAATTTGTTATAAAAATGATACAGTATAATTTATATATATTTGAGTGTTATATTATTAATCGTTATTATAAAAGAATAATAATAGAAATAGACAACTAATCTGATTTGTTGGTCGTTGATTACCATTAATCATCGGACTGTTACGGTGCTTAGATACTTAAGTATTAAGTTAGGTCTAACAATTATTAAAGAGTTTTACTAAAAATGTTTGTGTTTAATTAAGTCCCCACACACCGTCATTAAATTATATTTACCTTACACGTAAAGAGTTCTGTTAGGGTTTTGATAAGATGAGGTTGGCTTAATGGTTCTTTCATCACACCTAAACCATGAAGTTATTGATATAAGTCAGTCGCTCTTTCTTAAATCTTAAATTATTGTAATATTTTAACAATAAAAAAATATTCAAATATAATTTATTAAATTTTAATATAATCATACGTGCTCACATATGAAATATTGATGTCATCCTACCAAAAAAAGTCATAATCACAATTAATGGATATATACACCGGTGCATGAACCCAATTTCCGACGTTTCTTCGGGTGGAGGATTCTGCACGTAATTGCATGCAGAATCAGGAACTTGATGAGAAGCAGTTAGACACATGAAATATAGTACTGATAATGATATGAGAGTCACAGTGACAGTTGCTTCTAAGTAGAAGACAATGAAAGGCAAAGCCACGTTAGTTATGAGTTGTGAGTCGTGACAACACGGCTTAAGCTAGAGTCAATGGAAGTATGGAACAACACAATTTCATCCTATATAGTACCAATTAATGATTTGTGTAACATTATTGTATGAAGCAATTAATGAAAATGTGAACATGACCATGATTGTCTGCTATGGCTGGAATTATGTGACTGCTATGTCAGCAAGATCCTGTTGATTTTTTCATTTCACACTTAATGGCAATCAACGTGTTACAGTATTATTATTGATTTTTAAAAGTGTGTTCCGTTAATTTGTTTTGTTGGATTTTTTTAAGTGATAAAATCACTTAAACAACTTCTAAATTCACTTGTTTATAAATATGGAAATTTTCTTCTTTTCACTTAACAAAAAACTACTGAAATTTATATCAATTTTTTACTTCAATTCCAACATTATCCTCACAAATCTAATTTATTTATATATAGTTTCATATTCTCTCACAACCCTAACCATATAAATGCATCTCAACGTGTGATTTAGTTTAAAGATCGAGAGTACTTCATATTTTATTTGGCCAATCCCAAACCAAACTAATTATTTTTGAATTAATTTAATTTATGAAGTTATACGTACAAGGTAGCTGTTGGTGGGAAGCTTCCTCTATTATTAAAACCCTAGCTAGTTTTTAACAAAGGTTTGTGGCGCAACATGCTGTCATCATCAACCCCTACTCCCACATCAGTGATAAGATTTCAAGTCCCACCATACATATATATGGATTGACATATATGTGGAAAGTTTTCTTCCTGTATTGTGGGAGTATGTCTCCCTATTATAAGATTAGATATCTAGACTACTGGACATGATCTCGGTAAATACTCCTATAATGTAAAGTACATTATAGAGTTTAGATTTCTTGATGACTTCTAAACCTAATTTACAAGGCAAACAGAAAAATACATTAATTAATTATCTGACTCCGAAGGAACAAAGATACCAAATTAAACTTCTTCAATGGGACATACGGATCACTTTATTTATGTCCAACCAATAACATCGGGGACATGTATACATAGAACTTGAACTCAATCACATTGACATAGGTTCAACTAGTAAAGATAGGATTGTTTTCTTAATATATCTTGGTATTGAACATTTGAACTCCAAACCCATTTCGATATATATTGATAAAGGGCTGGAATGGGGCGATCTGTGATTTTTTGCATTTTGTTGTTTGTGTTTTTAGTTTCAGGGTTGGTTTCGTTGTGAGCTTCAGTTGGTGGTGTTTGTTGTCTCTGTTGCTTTGCTTTGTATCTGGTTGTGGCTTTTGCCCTGCTTGTTGTTTGTTTTTGCTGGCTCTGTTCTGTATTGGTGCTCTGGCTGTTCTTTTTGCTGTGCTTGTTGTTGCTCATTTGTTTGGCTTTTCTTGGCCTTTTATCAATAAATTTCGCTGTTTAAAAAAAATATATATTGATAAAGACTATGCGCCACACGAGCAAAGTTTACGGTGACATTGACAAATAATAGCAGCAATGGTGATCGGCTGAAGTATTGTCCATAATTTTTTGTTCGTGTTTCCCATATCATAGCTTTAATATGGTTCCGAAAGAAAAATGAATGGACATCAAGTACCGTGCCTGATGATGAAATCCATGCAAAGGGATGGGCATTGGAGGGCATTGGCAGGGGCAGTTCAACGGATTTTGAGGCCCTAAGGGAGAAAAAAAATAGGCCCCAATTTTTTATATATAATAAAATTAAAATTAAAAAATTAACAATTGAACCTGATTGGAAACATCTAACTAGATTCAGAAGATTGCAATTAAAAATTTTCTTCTTGTAATATAATATCTTAAGTAATAAGACAAACAATAACATTAACAATAACATTTAGTAAGTAAAATTAACCACTTGATTTATCATGTAATTAGAAAAATTAAAACAAAAATTAAATTCTTTTTTTTTTTTTTTGGTATCGAGGATCTCGGACTTCGTCTAGGCACCCATCAGCCTGTCCTCCCAAACTGCGTAACTCGCCGTGGCCTGTATGTTGGATCGTGGAGTAGGACAAATAGGAAACCGTGGCCCACACACCTGGCCTCACAAGAATGCAAGCGGTTAAATCAGAACTCGCCCCCGCCTGGGTAGGATTCAAACCGCTGACGTTAACCCCATGTCCGTCCTTCCACCAGCAGAGCTAAACGCCATGAGGGTTGGCAAGAGTAGAACCAAGGACTTGGGTATTTAATCCTAAGCCTTAGACCACCAAGGCAATCACCTTATGGTTAACAAAAATTAAATTCTTAAATTTGAATATATATACTTTTTAAATATTAGGATTTCTTTTTAGAGATAATATAAATAATATATTTAAAGAATATTGCAGAGATGCAAGTGATGTAACTCTTAAGCTTTAAGAAATGAAAAAAAAAAAAAAAAGTTAGTAACTTTAAAAATTTAAGGGATAAACAAATTATAACAAAAAGATAGTTGTAGTGCTTGTTTGGTTGAGCTTTCTACTATCTCAAAATGTCTACAAACGTCTATTTGAGTTTTTTTGAGTTGTTTGGTTGAGCTTTTGAGATTGTCTATTTTAAATTGAGTAGAGGCTAGTAGAATTTAAACCTCTACTAGGCAAAAGCTCATGGGGATGTGCTTTTCCAAATAGACATTTTTTTTTAAAAGTCTACCAATCAAACATTTATAATTTTTTTTTTCAAAAACTCTATTTCCAATACATCTACTACTAGTAAATCTTTTACCAATAGAGGTTTTTCAAAAGCTCAATAAAACAAACTCGTTGTACTTGAATTGTTGTAGATAAATGAGAATGATTTGATTTTTTTATAGATAATTTTTAAACAGTAAAATACAGTGTTCGAAAAATCGGTCTAGGCGGCCGCCTAGACGCTGTGCGGAAGTCTTTAGTCCCGATTTGGTGTATTTCGGCCAGAAAAATCGGCCAGCAAAAAATCGGTTGTGTTGACCGATTTTGACCCATTTTGGAGCGATTAATCTGCCAAGTCGGGGTCAAAATCGTTGACCCGCCTAGCCAGTCCACCTAAAACGACACTGTTTGTTCCTTTTAAAAAACCCCAAATTGGCCAAACCTCTCAGATCGTGAAATCAGCCAAAACCCAAAATCAAAAACTCAAAATCAAACCCAAAATCAAACCTCTTTCAGTCGCCGACCACCACCTCTCGTCGCCTAACCGAGTTGGCCATTGACCCTCCTAACCGAGTTGAATCAATGGAGAAAATATGAGCAAAATCAATACACAAATTAGATTCAAGTGCTGTTGACAAACAAAACCCACCAAGATTTAATGAAAAATAAGTTAAAAACAAGCTTTAATAGAGGAGAGAGAAAGCTTGAATTGAGAGAAAATGGTGGAAGAAAATCTAGTGTGAAAGAGAGAGAAGAAGGCTGAATGCAGGCGTGATTGCGTGAAAGAGTGAAAGAGAGAAGAAGATTTTTTACTTTTAAAGCATGTTTGTAAAATAACAAAAGACACCCTCTTTCAATGTAAAAATCTAAAATATACATCAAAAAGTAAAATTATATTAAATAGGTACAAGAGATACAAACAATAAGGGAATTTATGTTGATGATTTCATTTGAGTTTCGTCATAATATGAATTTCATCATAATCGGTCAACGGAAAAAGTCAATCACCTAGAAATCCGCCTAGGTGCTAGGCGCTGGTCCACCGCCCGACTAGCGCCTAGCGTTTACTAGAACACTGGTAAAATATTTTTGATGAGAAGTTTAAGGGTTTTGTTAATTATAATGATTCTTGAAAAATGGATACTCAATAATCATTTGTTAAATAAATAATTATTAATATTATTAATATATTCCTATTTTTTAGGTACATTTCCCTATAACTAAGCACTAATATATATATATATATAAGAATCCTTCAATATATTTTTATCAGTAATTTTTTTAACAATATCTTCAAAATTTATAAATAAATGAGGCCCCTAATTTTTTTTGCCTTTTTTTGAGGCCCTAATCACATGCCTTACTTGCTTATGCCTTTAGCCGGCACTAGGTCAATAAGTCAAAGTAGATAATACCTTGTAGGTTGCGGTCTTATATTTATATCGGTGAAATTTTGGCTACAACAGGGTACACAACCAACCATGCTTATAGTTATAAATGACAAAATACTCGTTGGCCTACGAGGTTAAATACTCCTAACATAATATGTGAAATTACTATAATACCCTCAAGTCCAAAAACTAAAATAAATAAAAAATGAAAACAACAATTTTGGATCTCCATCATCTACCTCTAAGATGGACAGTAGAGTTAAAAAAAAGTACAACTTAAAAAAAAATTATAAAAAAAAAACCATGGAGATAGAGATGATCTTCGGTGGGAGAGGTGCTCACCAAAGGGGGGGAAGCGAGGAGGCTTGTCTCCTCGATAGGATCTCCATCTATTATTTATATTAAAAATGGGATGGAAGGATGAAAATGTCCATCCGACCATTAACTTTGACCGAGTTTAACTAACGACATGGGATGCCAATTTCAGTTAAAGCTAAATATCAATTTTTCTTTATGGATTTTGATTATACATAATAAAATACTTGAAGTTTAGTTGTTGTTAAAATAATTTAAAATGATGGGCCGTCAAAAGTATAAAGGTTTAGGCTTGGGCTTATATGTCAATGCAGCCATAATTGGAATAGACTGGGTTGGGCTAACTATAATCCCATCGTTTTACACCCATTTCAGCGAAGCATCAATACTTTTTCCTTCCTTCTCACGTGCACTATATGTTAGAGGCATTCTCAAGTGTGGGGTCCCTCGTGGTTTTACGTATGAGATCTTTGTTTTTTAATATTAGAGAACTATTCGAAGAGAAAAAGCCGATTATTCTTTTATGTTAGAGAATTGAGATTCTGTATATAAAAACGTGTGTAATCTTTCGTACGATATACTTTTGATAATTCTCCCCATAAGCAATATAATTTAGAGCATCTCCAACCAACAACTCTAAAATGCAGCAACTTTCATACTTCCATCTCCAACCAGCAACTCCAAATACTACTCTAAAAAGAATATTCCTTAAATATTTTTTTTTTATTATTTCACAACAATTAACATTTCACCATTTAATTATGATAATATTACGATAAGTTAAGAAATTAACATAATATTACGATAAGTTAAGAAATGAATAAATGAATAAATTTAATTCATTAATAAATTAATAAATTAATAAATTAAATGAAATTAACTAAAATATTACATTTATTATTAATTGAACTTCGACATTACGTTTTATAAAACATATTAAAAAAACACAATTAAAAGTACATATTAATCATCATTTAATTATCTGAATTAGTATATTCATCCCGCAAATGATCAATTAATGCATTCCGGAGTGCATTGTGAACTTTTTTATCATTTAGTAATTTTTGTATTATATACTTAATTTTAGTTTATTATAAATATTAATATAAATAATAATTAAATTAAAACAAATATAATTTAACCAAAAGCATTAGATAATTAAAAGGATATAATTGGAATAGATTTGATTTATAGGGGTAAAACTGTGATTAAACAAAACTTTTAAAAAGGGATACAAGTGAAAATTCAGAACAGTAGCAAACAAAAATGTAATTACATGAAAACGAAGGGACTGAAAAATAAAAGAGCCAAGAAGGTCAGCAAAGTAGCGCTGAACTGAGAATCATCGCCAGAAGAGCTCTACTTTGGCGATGAGAATGCAGTCCGGTTGGAGAAGATTGCAGCTACAAAATGGAGATTTGGAGTTGGGTTGGAGATGCTCTTAAACCTTATAATTTTAAGATTTTCATCTCAAGCTATGCCCTCATGTGGTTTTTATTTGCCACAACATTTTATAACTGTTCGACAACAAATAATTTGCTACTTCATTTAAGAATTTTATTTTTTTTAATTAAAGTTGGATGAATTTAAATTCTTTTGCTCAAGCAGTTATTCAAGTAGTAGCTCGTAACTTTAAATAACTACTTGGTACCAAATGAATATATATATATATATACACCAAATGTTGTGTATGTATTACAAATAAGAGATCTAAATATTTATAACACATTTTTGGACTTGTTTTGTAACACAATGTTATTAACTTAAGTCTTAATAGTGTGTTTGTGTGTTATGACAAAAACATCCCTAGATACAAACACATGAGTTGAAGTTTGAAATTGGAGAGAGAAGATTAAAAGGGGATAACCAGAAGAGAGAGAAACATGTAGAGGAGAAATCTCAAAAGATTTGGAAAAAAAAAAAAGATTACACATATCTAAAACAAAATTAAAAAGGGAGGAAAACAGAACTTCGCTAAAAGAAAATAGATAGAATAAAAAAATAAAAAAATAAAAAAATAAAAAAAGGTCTCCAAATACCAGATATCACAACTTTTCAATCACAACCAATATGATATATACATTTTTTTTAATTAATTTTTGGGACCGCTGTCCAAGAACATTTTATTTTGTTGAAGAGCAGAAAGAGAGAGACACAGAGGTACTTGGTGAGTGAGGTGACTTAATTATTAATTTATATATCTATCGGACCACATTAAACGATTTTTTTTTTTTTTATAAATAAATTATCTTATAAGTTTAAAAAAGGTTATTAATCCTTAGTTATAAACCGAAGATTTTATGATTTAAGTAAGATTATTAATTTATAAACATTCATTTATAGAGATTTTTCATAAGTATGTATTTCCAGACTAACCACAGAGTTTGGACAATGTCATATGATCTCATCAGAATTCCATGTTCAAAGTTTATTGATTGAAAGATTCTTGAAAGGTAAGAAAAAAAGAATAAGAGAATTTATCACAGACAAACCTGGTCCCAATGCATGTATAATTCCATTTTTTTTTTTTTGAAAAATATGTGTGTGGTGCTGCTTGAAACTTGAAAGCAACAGAAGATGAGAAAATCTAGTAATAGCTAGTGATCATTTTGGATCTTCCTTTTTGCAAAGATTAGTAATTTGTGGACATAAATTTGTTTTATATATTGAATAAGAGACACACCATTTTATCGTTTACACGAAGAAAAAGACTACTGATATATTATAGACCAAACACAGTGATGGTCTGATGGTAGACTTGTACCATGTGAATAACGTTGAGCGGTTGAGGTGATCTGTATAAAAATGATACGGTCTAATTTACATACATTTGAGTTTTATATATTATTTACTATTAATTGTGACAATAAGTCTATAGAAGAACCAATGGCCTTTTGCCAATGTGATTGGACTCTCCCTAATGAGTCTCCACCACCATGGTTCAACGCCTTGGTGTGTATATATATATTTATATATTATTTGTCCTTCCTTAGCCATTAATCCCAACGGTGTTTAAATACCTACGAATTAAGTTAACTAGGTCTACAATTGCCATTAATATTAAAGAATTTTACTGAAAATGTTTGTGCTTAAGTCTCCTACCATGGGATTACATTCTATTTATCTTACCCATGAAAAGTTTTGTTAAGAGTGTTAAAATATATATATATAGAGGAAATGGTGATAAATATCACTCTTTTTTGTTTGAATTTTAAGAGTATTACTAGTTTAATAATTTAAGTTCAAATGGCACTAAATTAAGTGATTTCCAAAAAAGCCCTTGTTTCTTCAACATCTGAAAACATATTCTCTAGGTGGTTTTTTTTTTTTTTCAAAAACTTCCATTGATGGAACACCTATCTCCATTGATATAGTACCAATTGAGGTGCTCCATCAATGGAGATGAAAGACTTCCATTATTGGAGGTCGAAATCGGTCTCTAAAGGAGGTTTCAAGGAAGAAGATGACCAAAAAAATGGAAAATTTTGTATTTGTTCAAAAAGTCTCGGAAACTATAAAAAAAGTCACGGAAAAGTCTTGAAAACTACCCAAAAGCCTCGGAAAGTACAAAAAAGTCTCAAAAACTACCAAAAAGTCTTGGAAATTACCTGAAAAGTCTAAAAAAAAAATACCAGAAAGTCTCAGAAACACCAAAATAAGTCTCGAAAACACAAAAAGGCGTGAGACTTATTTTTATGAGTGTATTTTAAGGGTATTTTTGTCAGATCCACACTTTAGGTACTATTTAAACTTAAGTTATTAAGTTACCAAAAAATAAAATTAAATAAATAAACTTAAGTTATTAAAACAGTGATACTTTTAAAATTACAGCTTGAAAAAGTGCCATTTAATTTTTGAACCATAATATATATATAGTCCCGTTCTGGTCAGTGCGCACTAATGTAACTACATCAGTACCAATGCATGTTAACCACTGATTATGGAGAAGTTTTGACAAGTGCATACGCTTTGAGTTAAAGTATGTAAATCTAATGGTCCACATCCAATGCATTGATGAAATTATATTAGTGCGCACATTTGAACATATATATATATATATATATATATATATATATTTGGTGTAAGCGTGTAACACAAACAATATTAGCTGCTGGCCGCCTTTTTTTTGGATTTAGCTTTGTACTGTGTGAGTGTGAATCACGTGGAGTGGTATGTGGTAATCTATTATAAAAATTATACAACATAATTTACATATATTTGAGTGTTATATTATTAATCATTATTATAAAAGAATAATAATATAAATAGACAACTAATCTGATTTGTTGATCGTTGATCAGATTGTTACGGTGTTTAAATACTTAAGAATTAAATTAGGTCTAACGATTATTAAAGAGTTTTATTTAAAAAAAAAATGTTAAACAAAACGTAATACTCTTAAAATTACACATAGAAAAATATCATTTAATTTTTGCACCAAATAGTGTAAGCGTGTAACACAAACAGTATTAGCCAATGGCCGCCTTTTTTTTTATTTAGCTTTGTACTATGTGAGTGTGAATCACGTGGAGTAGTACGTGGTAATATGTTATAAAAATGATACAGAATAATTTACATAAATTTGAGTGTTATACTATTAATCATTATTATAAAAGAATAATAATAGAAATAGACAACTAATCTGATTTGTTGGTCGTTGATTGGCATTAATTATCAGATTGTTACTGTGCTAACAATTATAAAAGAGTGTTACTAAAAATGTTTGTGTTTAATTAAGTCCCAACACTATGTCATTAAATTATATTTATCTTACCCATAAAGAGTTTTGTTAGAGTTTTGACAAGATGAGGTTGGTCAGTCGCTCACCTAAAATCCTGAATTATTATAATATTTAAAATAAAATAAAAATTATTCAAATATAATTTTTAAAATTTTAATATGATCGCATACGATCATAATTGTATACAGAATCAGGAACTTGATGAGAAGCGGTTAGACACATGATCTGTGTTCCAAGTTCCAACCTATCAAATATGGAAATATAGTGACAGTGACAGTTGCTTCTAAGTTGAAGACAAAGAAAGGCAAAGCCACGTGAGTTATGACTTATGAGTTGTGTCAACACAACTTAGCTAGACTCAATGGAACAAGTGGAGCGTAGCTCACCTTTGAAAGTCCACTTTACAAAGTCTCTCTTCTTTCTCTCTCTACAGTTTTTTCTCTCAACCTCACACAAACTTCACCGCCTCAGTCCGTCGCCGACTTCTTGCTGTGGCAGCGGGAGTCGGCGGCGATGTCGCCCCTTCGGGCGGTCTTCTTCCTCACGCTGAGCCTACCCGATCCAGGTGGGGGCCTTCTGCAGCTGCTACGATGGCCCTGGAGATCGTCCGGCCGACCCTCCCTTGCCACCGGGCGAGTCTTTTTTTCAAGCCGACTCCGGCAGCCGTCAGATCGGCCCGATCCTCTTGGTTCCAGCCAGATCTAGAGTGTTTCGGCATGAGCTACGTTCCAGCCAGATCCTCTCTGCCGGGACACTTGCCGGCAGCCGGGGGCCTCCTTCTCCTCCGATCGGTGTTAAGTTTAGTCGGTTGTGTAGTAGTTTTTTTTCTTTTCCTTTTAGTCTCAGTCCTCTTTGTGAGGTTTGGTTTTGTTTTCTGTTTTTCGGGGTAGTCCAGATGCTTCTCGGGTGAACCGTTTGGCCACTAGTCGATAGCCCGTGTGTTTGGCCCTTCTATTGGATCCTCCAACACCAGAGTGCCTTGGTTTGCTTGGTTGTGGTCTGTTAGTGTTCCCTCTTCGTGAGGGTGTAAGTCCCACCTTTGTGTGTGGGTTTTTCCGGTTATGGTTTTCGAGTCTGGGCTGTGCTTGTGTGTCATATGCTGTAGAGTCCCAGTTGTAGTTGTGAACATGTTTTTTATGTTTACTGACCTGGATCTGATGTCCAGGAGTTGTAAGCCTTTGGCTTCTTCCCATAAAAAAAAAATAAAAAAAAAATGGAACAAGTGAACAACCAATTAATGATTTGTGTAACATTATTGTATGAAGCAATTAATGCAAATGTTGAATTATATGGCAGCAAGATCCTGTTGATTTTTTTTTTTTTCAATTTACACTTAATGGCAATCAATGTGTTATAAAATTATTATTGATTTTTAAAAATGTGTTCCGTTAAGTTGTTTTGTTGGATTTTTTAAGTGATAAAATCACTTAAAAAACTTCTAAATTCACATGTTTATAAATATGAAAATTTTCTACTTTTCGCTTAACAAAAAACTACTGAAATTTATATCAATTTTATGCTTCCAAAATTATCTTTACAAATCTAATTTATTTATAAACAATTTCATATTCTCTCACAACCCTAACCATATAAATGCATCTCAACTTGTGATTTAGTTTACAGAGAGTACTTCATATTTTATTTGGCCAATCCCAAACCAAACTAATTACTTTTGAATTAATTTAATTTATGAAGTTGTACAAGGTAGCTGTTGGTGGGAAGCTTCCTCTATTATTAAAACCCTAGCTAGTTTTTAAAAAAGGTTTGTGGTGCAATATGATATCATCATCAACCCCCACTCCCACGTCAGTGATAAGATTTCAACACCCAACATACATATATATATATATATATATATATATATATATATATATATATATATATATATATATATGGATCGACATATATGTAGAAAGTTTTTTTCCCGTACTGTGAGAATATATCTCCTTATTATGAGATTAGATATCTAGACTATTATACATTCAATGATTAATCTCGATAAGTACTCCTATAGTATAAATTACATTATAGAGTTTGGACTTTGTAACAATTGCGTCTCTTATTATTTTTAATTAGATTTCTTGATGACTTCTAAGCCTAATTTATGAGGCAAATAAAAAAAAATACATTAATCAATTATCTGACTCCGAAGGAACAGAGAGACCAAATTAAACTTCTTCAATGGGACATACGCATCACTTTATTTATGTCCAACCAATAACATCGGGGACATGTATACATAGAACTTGAACTCAATCACATTGACATAGGTTCAACTAGTATAGATAGGATTGTTTTCTTAATATCTCGGTATTGAACTCCAAACCCATTTCGATATATATTGATAAAGGCTATGCGCCACACGAGCAAAGTTTATGGTGATATTAACAAATAATTGCAGCAATGGTAATCGGCTGAAGCATTGTCCATTAATTTATGTCCGTGTTTCACGTATCGTATGTGGCTTTAATGGATCAAAATCCCCTGCTCATCTCATTTGTACTCATCTTTTAACCATCTGCCAACACGTGGCATCCAAACAAATGGATGGGTAGGATTAGTTTGTTTTATTTTTTTCTCACCACCACATAACAAACGACGTCGTTTGATTTTTTTTTTTAAGAAAACAAAATTAATTTTTTCTCACCTCTCCCTGTTTCGTCTTCTACTCTTCTTCAACCTTTCCTCTCTCTCTCTCTCTCTCTCTCTCTCTCAAACCAAACCCAGACTTCAAGCTTTTGAACTTCTTCCCCTATGTAGGCTCTCTAGTTAATACTAAATCCTCTAATAAAACCAACTAAGCTCCTCTCTCTCTCTCTCTCTCTCTCTCTCTCTCTCTCTCTCTCTCTCTCTCTGAGATTTTTGGATGAATATGCTGGTTTTGGATTAGGAAACAAAGTTGTAATTCGGGATTGAAACTTTAAAACGAAGTTGAAATTATAGGTTGAAATTAGGCTTGGACAGATCTGGAACTAGATCTTGGGTTTTTTTTTTCTTAAATTTTTTTTGGGAATCTTCCCCAAAATAAAATTATGGGAATCATATATTTTTGTTAGTTAAAAAAAAAAATCAAAATTCTGGGTTGGATCTGTGAACTGATTCTTGTTTTGTGGGTTTTTTTTTTTTTTTTTTTTTGCTTGGATCGGTGGATCTAGATCTCCACCCCATAATCATCGAAATCTTCTTCGATTTGCTTGGTTTCCAGATGATGTTGAAACTGGATTTGGGTTTGGCTTGGGTTTGATTTTGGCTTGATGATGATGAATCTTTTAATTTTGGTTTGATGATGACTCTGGATTTTGTTTGATGATGATGGTTTGGCTTGGGTTTGATTTTGTTTTGAACTTTGAATCCGATTGATGATGATGATTGATTTGGGTTTGGAGTTGAAACTTGAATAAATTTTTAAAAAATAATAATAAAACAAATAACGTAAACGACGTCGTTTGTATGTGGTAGAGAGAAAAAAATATAAAAAATTAATCCTACCCATCCATTTATTTGGATACCACGTGTTGGTAGATGGTTAAAAGATGAGTACAAATGAGATGAGCAGGGGATCTTGATCCGGCTTTAATATGGTTCCGAGCTACCTCCTCCGAAACATTCGCTTCTCACATATAACACAGAATTGATGAAGCAACATCTCCTCTCTCGAGCTCCGCTTGTGTCGAAAAATCATCATTCACTCTATCAATCACATGAAGAAAAATACTAGCTAGTGATATTTTCTTATGTTGCAGACTTAAAGGAGAATAATTGTAGATCTGCCAGGTCTTATTTGGTGTGACACACTGTTGGGGATTTGAATCGATGAACGTGGAAACGTCGTGCCTAATACTCGTCAATAACTCATAGTAATTAATAACGTCAATATAGCAAAAAAATAGATGAGAGAAAATAAACCAATCACAACACAATATATACGTGGAAAACCCAAATCGGGTAAAAAAACCATGGGCCGTCATGAAGTTCCACTATATAATAAATTGTTACAACCATATACTTCAGGATTCTCTCTCACACCTAACCCCAAACCACGCTCACAAGATCCTCACTAAGAACCCCCCAATATCTCATAGGTCTCTCCTGAATATCACCCATGGATCTCATACTTGATTCACTGATATTCCCATGGGTCTCCCCGGATCTCACCACACTCTCTTTGATGTTACACGGTGTTATTTTGCTCCACACCTTAACCTAATTACAAGGTTCTATTTATACTAGTTACATGAAGTTTAAGATAAAAGAAAATCCTACTCCTAAACGTGCGAGACTTACTTGTTCCACACAAATACTATTTCCTTTTATGACAAGTCTTCTTGTAAAGAGTATTCTTTTTTCCTTCAAGCACAAGAACTTCCCAAAAGACCACTTTCCTTTTCCGCCGAAGATTTTCCGTTTCACACATGCTTATGAATGACTAAGGTTCGGGTCATATGCTGGTCAGCCGCACCCTAACCCTACACCGTTACAATCACTGGAAATTACATCGCTCAAAAAACCATGATCCATACATTGAAACTATTTTCATTCTTCCGTTCTTCTAGTCTTTAAACCCCCTTCAAACAACACCATTCCAACTTCATTTGGTTCAATTGGGTTCATTCGAAAATATGAGCCAAAACCTAACAATTCTTCCATTTGGTTTGAATTCTCAAAAATTTGTCCATAGCCACGATTCTCCATACCAAGAATCAATATATCCTACCATAAGGTATAACCACTTAGGAACGAACCATCCTAAGATTTTTTTTTTTATTCGTTATTCCGGTACCATGTCGAAATAATCTGCTGAAATTGTGGTGCAACTCCTCATATCAGAATACCAGGGAGTTCGTCAGCCATCGACATCCTTATCCACCATACACCTTGCATCATTTTCTGACCAATGCCTTGTGTACAATATGGACCACCAACAGCAAGATCTTGTAGAGGATTTTGCACGTAATTTCATCCGAAATCACGAACTTGAAAAGCGAATATTATATATGTATATATATTCACTGTCACCATCATTCTTAATATTTTGATCGTGTCATATCGATACTATTGCCATATTAATATTCTGTCATATCCAGTACTATTGCTATAGTATCGATATGATATATATATATATATACACATACGTGGCTGAATAAATATAGCAATAGTTACTCATCAGAATATTAAAAGCGATGGTTACTCATCAGTATGCAGTAGAAAAGCCATGTATGAGTTGTGACAACTGAGTCATTGGAACAACATATATGACATTGATTTTTGTTAAATTTTAGAAAGAAAAAAAACAACACAATTTCATCCATTCATCTCATTAAGATTTTTTTCTTCTCTTTTTGCATGTTTGGCCCTGGAAGCTCGTTCGTATCAATTGTATATTTGTATAATTCTCTTTTTCTTCATCCCTGGAAGCTCGTATCATTCAACACAAGCTCGCTCGTTTGTATGAAGCAATGAAAATATAGCACTAATTTTATGGACACCATGATTGTCCTGGAATCATATGGCTTGCATCTAAGTGATTTATTAGCTCAGAGAGAGTGTTCAGATTTATTTGGCCAGTTCAAAACCAAACTTGCTTTTGAATTCATGAGGTTAATTTAATTATGAAGTTACAAGGTAGCTAGCTATTGGTGGGAAGCTTCCACTCAATATTGTTTAAAACTCTATTTTGTTTTTTGTTTTTTAACAAAGGTAGGATTCAAATCCGTGCACTCCCACGTTAGTGATAATATTTCGGATTTTGATCCTTTACTGTGCTGATTTTTTTTCCTAATCTAAAGTACTTGAAGATAGTATTTTATATTTAAAATAATGAAAGTGAAATAAATAAATTTCAGCCATTGATTACGCATGTCACCAAATCTGCATAGGTCATGACAAAAATCAGCTTAGCAGAAAATCCAAATTCTAATATTTCAAGTACGTCCCACCATGCACATTTATTAGAGCGTGTGGGGAGTTCTCCCAGTATTGTGGAAGTAAATTTTCTAGTTATGAGAATAGATATCTAGGCGCACATTTAGTGATTGATCTCGATAAATAAGCAGATATTTTCTGATTGTGGGAGTAGATATCTTGACTGCATGCACATAGAGTGATTGGTTTTGTCCAGCAGAACCATAGTATAAAGACTTATAATATGGAATATTGAAAGAGTTTGGACTTTGGAATAATTGCATCGATCTCTTATTATTTTATTTTATAGGGACGCAATAGAAAAGTACATTAATTATCTAACACCGAACTAACAAAGAGGCGAAATTAAACTTCAATGGACGGACGCATCACCTTATTTATATGTCCAACCAATTAACATCGGGGACATGTATACTTAATTAGAACTTGAACTCAATCACATTGACATAGGTTCAACTAGTAAAGATAGGATTGTTTTCTTAATATCTTGGTCTTGAACTCCAAACCCATCTCCATATTGATAAAGGCTATGCGCCACACGAGCAAAGTTTGTGGTGATATTGACAAATGATTGCAGCAATGGTGATCGGCTGAAGCATTGTCCATTAATTTTTGTCCATGTTTCACTTATCATGGCTTTAATATGGTTCCGAGCTACCTCATCCGAAACATTCGCTTCTCGCATAAAACACAGAATTGATGAAGCAACGTCTCCTCTCTCGAGCTCCACCTGTGTCGAATTAAAAATCATCATTTTGGCTTTCGTATGTTATCAAACAAAAACAAGTCAAAAAAATGATCACTGTAAGCATTTTTAGTGAAGAAATTTAATGTATTATTAGTTACCGCTGAAGTTGCTAGATCGTTGCACAGACGAATTATTAGAGATGAATTGTACACAAGGTCCTGATTTTTGTCCAAAAAGTGTGCCATTTCCGCTGTTGGCTCATTCATTATAGAGAAAAATGAATGGACAGCAAGCACCGTGCCAGATGATGAAATCCATGCATTACTCAGATACTCTTGTAGGGTAGGAGTATATCCCTTGTTGTACCACTTTGCTTCCACAAATAATGCTTTACAAAAATCTCCCCACTACATATATAAAAAGTAGAAATTAATCGATATTTTATATTCGTTACAAAATCTAATGATTAATGAGATGTTTTTAACCAGGTGTGGTTGGCGTGATCAAGGGTAAACCACTCACACCGACATTATGAGGATGTAGGGTTCGAGTCATTTCCCCCCTCCCCCAAACTCAGTATTTATCGTAATAGTAAAGATAAATGAAGTGTTCTAATTATAAAAAGAATTATACGTACTACTTTCTTCAGATCAGGCAATACTTGGTTCCAACCCTTATCGTTTTGAATTTCATAAGCAATTTGGTTTGTGGTGTCGTAAAGTGCTTGAAAACACAACTTCATGCAGTTCGGGAGATTTTCATCAATTTCCATGGAATCCCACCTGAATTTAAGCAAAATAAGTTAGATATTTTAAAACATTTCACCTCAAATTATTAATGTTGTTCATGAATTATGATCATCATACATAAATAATACATCATCTGATCAATACTAATTACCTCTCAACGGCCATGGTGAAGTCTTGTAATTCTTCTAATGAACCATAGTTATCATAAATATCATCAATAACCAATACAAAAACAACGACTTTAGTCAGCCATTTTCTAAAGTTGCTGAGATTAGGCTGAAATACAAGTCCCACAGCACACATGAAACTTTCAACCAGTCGATCCCTCGTGAAGTTTAAATTTTCAATCAAACCCAGATTCCTCCACCACCTAGTATAATTTCACAAATAGAGAAAATTAATTATAACATTACATTCATTTTCTTCTAAAATTTTATTTGCGCACACACATATGTCTAGTAAGTTTCAGGTGCAGGAACTCGCACGTAACTCCTTGATTATCATGTGTGTCAATTAGTTTTGTAGCATTACGGATTGTCAGTGATCCTGCATGAAGATTATGTGCGGAAACCTGCACCTAATAATTTTCTCATAGATATATATATAGTGTTTGTTTTCAATTACCTGGAAATTTCCCTTAGATCATTTTGGAGCGTGGCTTGAACCATATTGAAGTTAAGTTTGGATAATTCAAACAAAATTTTGTTCATTTCCCTGTTTTTTTCGTACAGGTTTATATGCCATTTCACGTTGAACCAGTGTACACGCCAGTGCGCGGAAAGTTCCAAAGCATGGGACACAGTTTTGGTAATTAGGTCACTGCCTTGAGTAGAAGAAGGGACAGAACACTTTAGAGTGTTAGTTGAGAAAGCTTTAGCCTCAACCAAGATGTTTTCACCTTCAAAACCTAGATGTGAGGCCTCAAAAAGCTCAATCACTCCTTTTATTTTTGTCTGTTTGCTTGTTGATAATAAGAATCTGCCTTTTTCATCCATGAAGCCACTGAAAACATCTGAACACACGTATCTGAAAAGTTAGATATTTATTTTATTAATAAATAAATGATTATATAAAGATGTCATGCACTTCTCCCTCGTGACCTGAATTTTAATAAAATCTAGACGTCCACACTAAATTAATAACCCGCGCGACTATTGTGAATGTTTCGTACGTACCTTGTGAAATTTCATAACCGTGTTGCCGAAGAAGCCTAAAGTATAATGCAGTAACATATAGTAGGTCTTCTTCTTCGCCACACAGGTTTTCAATAATATTCTCCATAGATACTATGGTGTCTAAAGCTTCCCGGATTTCGTCCTCGAAGAGGTTAGACAGACCTAGTTTTCTGATAGTGTCAATTAGCTCCAGCTTTGCTAAAACTTCCACTGCTTCAACAAACAAGTGCTTCACATCTTCTTTCAACTTTTCAGCCCTGCTTCTATAATATTCCTCTTCCTGCCAAAATCATCACATATATACACTTAAGTTTAGATAAATCTGTGACGATAAAGTTATTCTGGTTTAGCTAGAAAAGTGATACGTCGTAACTGTGCAAATCTAATCAGAAGCAATTAATTAAAACATGAGAGTAGTAATTCTATAATTAAACATATATATATGGAAAAAGATTTCACGGTTACCTCATCATATTTGCTAGTAAGGGACTGTAGGAAATCATGTTTCCAAATGTTAGGCTTATAATGGGCAGATTGTCTCTCTGGTGCCATATTACAGACTTCAGACTTCATGATCTGGGAATATACTAGATGAGAAGCAAAGAGAGTAGTGTATGCGTGCACAGTAGCTAATAGATCTGCATAAGAATATACAAAATTTGCTGGCTTTGCAAAGTTTATATAGGCAGCTGGGGCTTTTTTTTTTTTCAACTTTTTTTTTTTTTTTTTTTTAAGTAATGCTAGACATCCACGTTAATTGTAATTTATATTGCCACATATGTTAGGATTGTAGGTGGGATATTTAGTATTACTTAAGCACCGGTTCGAAAAGCAACTCCCACATAAGGGATGGAGTCTCCACTCTCTTGCATCCCGATATATATTTACAACTACCCAGGTTTGAACCCTGGTTATGGAGCTTCATTTTAAAATCTCTAACCACCGAAGCAACATGTCTTGGTATGATTTATAGACTTACAATAATTGACATACTATTAAATTCTGACATGTGGCATGGACCATATTGGTCCAAGTATAAATAAAAATAAATAAATAAATATATAAATAACTAGATTTTTTTGGTGGCCTCACAAAGAACAAACAAATATCGTCCATTCATTAGGTTAGCTCCGAAACTAAAATCCCAGTCTTTTTTTTTTTTTTTTGCAAATCAAATTAAAGTATTATTGGGGGGTTCCTGAAAATAACATTTCGTTTTCGAATGCAAAAATGAACAGGATCAATCTACTCATGAACAGTATATAAGTTTGACTGGTGATTGATTTAATGATGTCATATCGGTACAGCCGTACAGGACCGATGACATAATCAGGAATCAAACGGATGATGTAATGATGGCTAGATTTGCGCATCGATTTAATACAAAGTTCTATATGATAGTACAACTGATCAGCAACATGAATTTAAAGGTGTGTATTAATAGACACCTGTTGATATCGATCATTACATGTGCAGGTCAAAGAGGAATCTACTTTCACTAACAGAGGAGGAATATCTCCCGAATCTTAATACTTTACGATTTAATGAATAATAGTGAAATAATATATATAATATCAAGATTTGAACCCGGTGGTATTATTGGCAACAACCATTATTAGTTTCAACTTTCAACTTTAAGATAGCTAGTTATTTTTCAACACTACTTCTCATGTCATCAATTAATGACACGATGAGAAATTCAATTCAAATAAGAACTCTTGAAATTGTTTTTCTTGCTGTCTTGTTGCAACAGAATTAAGTGGAAATGTAAATATGTATTGCGCTTGACTGCTATTAGAAACCAGTTAGTGGAACACAATACACGCCATAAACTCATGTATATATTCTGGAAGCAAATAATTAATTAACGAATGGAGTGTATTGCACTTATAACCAGTATTTTTTATTTTTTTTTGACGGTTCACTAATAACCAGTATTGGGAAGACATGACTATATATATATATATCTTTTAATTTCTGTTGGATGTGAAATACTACACGCGCAGATGGGTGGAATAACCAGTTAGTGGAAGACGATACACACCAGATATGCATGTATATATTCTGGAAGAAATAATGCTTGGGTATTGATCGGTCAGTATCCAAAATATTGACCCCACCAATAGAAGTGTAGAACATGGCCCAATTTATGAGATAAATGTAAAAAGTAAAAGAAAAAAGACCACGTGCTACACTCTCATTGACGGGGTTAGTATTTTGGGTACTGACTGATTAGTACCAAAACATTATTCTTCTGGAAGCAATTAATTAATTAACTAATGGAGTGTACACTTTAAACTTTTCAAACAATTAATAATAACTGCACTAATAACCAGTATTGGGAAGACATGACTATTGACTATATATATCTCGGGAAATGCTATCCACCTTTCCCATTTACTATTAACGATCGAATGTCATAGCTAATTATTTCATATATTGGTGGATGGTGATCATGTAATTATGAAAGCAACTTTGTCATTATCTTTCTTGTAAGCGGACCCTAATTGAAGTGAGAGCCGTGGAAATTTTTAAAGTCATTACTCATCACAATATATACAAAATAGTCGGATCAATATAAGATTTGTAGTGTTAATAGGGCGTAACAATGGACGAGCTTCAGGTAAATGACTTCCAGGTTAGTGGCTCGAATCCTACCAATAACGAAAGCTTTAAAAAAAAATATCTAGTTCCGAATTAATAGATATTATATATATATATATATATATATATATATAAGATTGATAGTTATGATTTCACTGCATGTGATGCATGCACTGACATGTTGAAAGGCATATATGTACCCTTCACAATGTTAACATCAATATTAATTACAACAAAATTTAAATTCAAGATTTGCTGGTGGAAGTTTCCTAGCTCGCATTTTTCATGTTTATGTGGTCCACAAATTTAAATTTAAATTTAAATAAAAAAAATGTTAAGGGTTAAGCTATTATGTACGGTATTGTCCCTATATAGTTGTTGGGTTAGTACCGGTAATTGGATTTTAATTCAAGAATCTATAAAAATTAAAGATTTGAAACTTCAAAAAAAAAAAAAACTTAAAGAAACTATTCTCTCTCACAAAATTAAATTTTAAAATCTCAAATCCAGTCTGGCACGGCACAGTCCTTAAGGACATTGATCTTAAGGATAGACTTAACAATTGGTTTAATCCTATTCATCTGGCCCGGTTCAGCCCGATCTAAACAGTATCAAACCCAAGCATTTATAAACCCGGACCGTGTGCTTACAAACCCAGTTCTCTTCTCTTGAGTTTTGGTTCGGGTCTAGTCTAGTCTAGACTCATCCATCACGTTTGTAATAAAGATTTGAGTCTCATCTTTATCTATTAAATCGAAAATTGTGGAGAGATCTCTACTCTATTGTGGGAGTTGTATTTCGGGTTCTCGATTAACATGAGAGCATTTCATATGGGAATTGTATTTCAAGTTATGCTTTTAGTTGTTGATCTAGTTAGTTCCCGGCTGACCATACCTCAACCGGTGTAAGATTTATTTATTTTTAAAAATAATAATAATTCACTTCAAGGGTACTCGTTGAATGTCATGTATTCAAGGTGATATATAATTGATTATGAAAGCAACTTGTCATTATTTTTCTAGTAAATGGATCCTAATTGAAGTAAGAGCCGTAAAGGCGTAGACAATTGAAGTAAAAGCCGTAAAGGCGTAGACAATTGAAAGGTCATCACTCATCACTATACAATTAGGTGACAATATATACGACAATATATTAGATCAATTTAATATTTGAAACTGTTTTTTTAAGGATTGACATCGTTTTCTCTCCACAATGTTCACATGAATACAACACGAATTCAATTTAAGATTTTTTTGTAGTTAGTTACCTGTTTGGAAGAGCTTCTCTACCGGTTAAAAGCTCTTTTTAATTTTTTTTTCGTCATTTGGTTGTCATTCAATAGAGTTTTTGGATGATTAAAAAAAATGTTTTACGTCTATTTGGAGAAACTCAAATTTTAGAATTTTCTAAGTAGATCTTTTTGAGCTTTTTTAATAACACTAAAATGTCTAATATAACCCTATTATTTAAAATAGTTTTTTAATATTTTGGGAATTCTACCCTTTAAAAAAAATTGTTTCTAATTGACAACCAAACGACTAACAACTTCGTATTAAAAGCTCTACTTGTAGAATGTTTACTTTAAAAGATCTACTTAAAGTTGTCTTGTGATTGGTAAATAGACGAGCTTGAGGCTTGGACAAATGACTCATAAGCTAGCGGCTCGAATCCTATCAATAATAAAAGCTTAAAAAAAAAATGGTTTAAATAGGTAGATACTGTTAAAAATAAAAACAAAAATTGTCTTATACATTCGAAAATTTGTATGATGATCGAGTCAATCATTCTACTGATTGACTACAAAGTAGTACGTTTAGAAACCTAAGCAGAAGTAATTGAATACGAAAGAAATAATTAACTTAATTATTACAGAATGCAGAAAAGTATTTTGATATAAAATACATGTATTTTATAGTAATTTTATATAAAAAATTTAAATATTAATCATTTTTTTAAAAATTTGTTTATTTATTTTATTTATTTATTTTTTTTGTGGAGCAAGGAGGCCATGACTCTTGCCTCCACTGTGTTCCGTACCGAATGGTGTGTAGCCAGAATGTTTTTAAGATCGAGTTAAATCAAATTTTCAGATTATCATGCTCAAATTGTTGTCAATGACTCAATGCCAAAAAATACATAGAAATAAAGTGTATTTTTATACAAAAAATGTATAAATGTGTGTTTGACCTTATTTGTTTTTTTTTTTAAAAGGATCTTATTTGGTTTCTTAAAAATATTCTTTTTCATAAAAAAAAAGAACATCAATTTACTGTGTATATAAGTTTTGACTGATTCTATAATTTCAATCAATTGTTTATGCTTGATTACAAATTCCATTGTTAAGAGAGGAGAACATGACTTGAAAGTTGAAACCCATTATCTTTTCGCTTATAATCAATGTAATCAATCTTCTCATTTATGAATTATGATTAACAGCATCTAATGTCCATCTTGAACGAATCTATTCTTATCGACAAGTCTTTGCTAATGATTTTTAGATGAAGAGTTGTTTTTTTTTTAAAGCATTACAATATTATATAAATTCGGAGTTTTTTTGGAAGTGGAGAGGACTCGAACTCGCAACCTTGTGGTGCAGGTGTGAAGGGTTTACTACCGGACCAACCTCATCTCGCCAATTACCATGAAGAACTGGTTTTGACAAATAGATTATTAAGGTTTATGATTAGTGGGTGTAATTATTTTTTTTACAGTGAATAATTATGTCCTTTAAAGTAATTTAATCAGGTGTATGAACATTTTTTAGTAATAATTTCTTTATTTATTAAAAAACATATATCGTGGGCAATATTTTGGGTAAAAATATGTAAATGGCTCTGTGATTTCCATATGGAACTTAGTTTGACTGTCAATTTTGTTATACTTATATGGAAAGTTAATCAAATATTTTTCAACAATATAATAATCCATCCACTACCACTACAGGATTATTGAAACTGAAAAAAATTACCAATACAAAGAAACATTGATTTTCAAAAGTTGAAATAATTATTTTGCATTATTGTTTTTTAGTTTTTTGAAGAAAATGGAAGATATCGTCTGGGGACTGGTTATTGGATTCCATACAGAACTAGTTTTGGCTCTATGGATATGGTGCTGCTGACAAGAACTAGCAGAAAAACAAGCCTTCCAATCCAAGAAAACGAGGCGAATTCAGGCACAGCATTGTCGGATTCTTCCAGCACTGGTCAGGATTCTCCCAGAACATCAATCTGGATGGAATAGCATGATTCAGTGGCTTGAAGGGAATATTAACATAATTCAATCAGAATTACATTTTAGATCGTAAGTATATTTGTTGATCTCGCTAGGTATGACAGAAAAAAAACTGATCAATAATTCACGTCAAAGGTAGTGATTGAATGTCATTATCTTTCTTATAAATGGACCATAATTGAAGAGCCGTGAAGAACAGTGATTGAATGTCATTATAAATGGACCCTAATTGAAGAGCCGTGGAGACCTATGATTGAATGTCATTATCTTTCTTGTAAATGGACCCTAATTGAAGAGCCGTGGAGACCGGAGGATTTAAAGGTCATCATCACAAATCACAATATATACAAATTAAAATGGTGACTATACATACGACAATATATTAGATCCTTATTACACAATTTGTGTGATGATTAAGTCAATCCTTATGTAATTCAACAACAAAGTGACGTGATAAAAAACGCTCGTTTAGTTTAACAATATTACGTTGTAAGGGTAGAAATATGACCGGAAGTAATCAAATTAATATGAAAGAAATAATTAACTTATTATACAAGAAGCCGTGTAAAAATAGAAAATGATCATCTAAAAATACAAAAATGAAAAAGATTTCATACCTCATATTTTCTAGTAAGCGGGACCAGAGAAATCATATATATGTCCAAAATTTAGGCTTATAATGGGCAAAATCATATATATGCAAATATTTTTTTCCAAAATTTAGGTTAATTTAAGTTTTCATGTTACGATATTCAAATTGACAGATTTTCTTGTTATGATATTCAAATTGTTGTCCATGTAAAAAAAGATATGAAAATAAAATATTTTCCAAAAATAAGTAAAAAGAAGAAGAAAAAAAAAAAAAAGAAGGCCTATCGGTTCATATTTCTTTAAATTATAACTGTACATAATAAGTAAGACGGTAGGAAAATTGAATTTCTTTTACTTATAATGAATTTGATGTACTGTTATGAGATTTTAAATATAAATATTGTTAGTTTTAATTTCAATTTTATATTAAAATTAAGTGAATAATTCTATTTTTATATAATGATATATGTTTTTTTTTTTTTTTTTCTTTCAAAACTAGGCCGGGCCGGCTTAATCTTTTCAAGCCACCCATGGCCCATGGGCCTGTACGGACAAAATAAGAGAGAGAGAGAGATTCATCAATTCATTTGCCTCCCAAACTAAAATCTAAGGTCTTACCAATCAAAATATATGTTTGATCTTATTTGGTTTCTTAAAAATATTCTTTTTCTGGTTAGTGTTTTTGTAGCTGGTTTGGTCTGTGCTACATTTTGTTCTCTTCTTTTTTATTTATATAGTTCTGGATACTGTCTAAGGGTTTTTCAGCATATAATCGCTTGTGATGCTTTTTCCCTTTAGATCAGTCCAATTTAAAATAAAAAATAAAAATCAATTGTATATGCTTGATTACTAATTCTGTTGTTAAGAGAGAAGAACTTGATTTGAACCCATCATCTTCTCATTTACTATCAACGTAATTACCTAACCAATCTTTTCATTTATGATCAAAATCTTCTAGTGTTCTTCTCGATCGAATCTATTTTTATCTGAATAATGCTAGGCTGTCCAAAATATTTACCCAAAATCATGCACAAATGATGTGGTATGTAAGTTGTCAAGATCACAAATCATTTGGGTTGGTTTTTTAAACTAAATTTTTGAGTTGATTAGCATTAGTGTTATGATTAATGGGTATAATTATTTTTTATAATGAATAATTACACCCTTTAAATTAATTAATTTAAGCTGGCGTATCAACATTTTTAGTAATAATTTTATTTTAGTAATACATGTTTTGGGTGGCAATTTCCATATAGAATTTAGTTTGACTGTCAACTGGGCTTGGGTCCGGTGCGGGCTTGGGCTCTCAAATTGCCAACCCTACTGCTTTATACTTATATGGAAAGTTAATCAAACATTTTTCAACAATTTAATCCTTTCACACTACCATTACAGGATTATTGAATCTGAAAAATAAAATTACCAATTCGGATCAAGATCCTTTCCTTGGCTTATTTTTCATTGATTTTCCATAATCCAATGACACCTAAGCAAAATACAAAATACATAGTCAAGATTGGTTCACTTTTTTCTCTCTCATGTAACTTGATATTTGAATTACATTTGAAGAATGTCAAGGAAAAACAAGAACCAATGAGAGGATCCCAACTCTACAAAGAAACATTGATTTTCAAAGGTTGAAAAAATTTGCATTACCGTTTTCAGGTTTTTGAAGAAAATGGAAGATATTTTCTGGGGTCTAATCATTGGATTTCCTATAGGACTAGTTTTGGGTCCATCGATATGGTGCTGCTGCTGTCTGATGAATCAGAAGACATGTAACACTAACAGAAAAACAAGACTTCCAATCCAAGTAACAGGAGCGAATTTGGGGACAGGAGCGAATTCGGATTCCACCAGCACTGGTCAGGATTCTCCAAGAACATCTGGATGGAGTATTTACATGATTCAGTGGCTTGAAGGGCATATTAAGAGGAAGAACGTCGCGTCAGCCTGTGGAATACCCAATTATGCTTTCAAGTATGCTTGTTGTTTGATATTATTCTGTCCTTATATTAAAAATGTCTGAATGGATTGTTGATGTTTACAGAGATTTACAAAATGCAACCCTTGATTTTAGTACAACAATAGGCAAAGGAGCTTTTGGTCATGTTTATAAAGCTCATATGGAAACTGGAGAGACAGTTGCTGTTAAAGTTTTAGGTACAAATTCAGTGCAAGGGGAGATTGAGTTTTTAACAGAGGTAAAATGATGGATAATAATCTGACATTTCGAAATCGTTAGTGTTTTATATCATTGTTTTGGCCCTTACCTGACAGGGTATCAGAGACCTAAGAGTTCTGGGTTTGAATTCTCTCTTATGCATTTGTTTCTGTATTTATTCTGCAATCTGTTTTTAGAGAGAACAGACACACACCTGACTTAATTGTTCGCTCTTAGGTTGTATTACTTGGCAGATTACACCACTTGAACCTAGTGAACCTGGTTGGATACAGTACCGAAAAAGGCCATCAACACATGCTTGTTTATGATTATATGAGCAATGGCAGTCTTTCTTCGCATTTATACGTTATGAATGAGTTCAATTTCCCGTGAAAGAGACCATCAACACGTCTGTTTATGTTTATGTTTATGTTTACATGAGCAACGTTACTCTTTCTTCGCGCAGATGAAAACCGCGAGCCATTAAGATGGGATTTGAGAGTTCAAATAGCTCTAGATGTAGCAAGGGGATTGGAATATCTTCATTATGGGGTATGAGTGAATTTACTGAAACCAATTCAATTCCGACGAGGGATCAGTTCAATCTACCGGCTTATTTATCTGTATTCGTTTTTTTTACGACAGGCTGTTCCTCCTGTTCTGCATCGTGACATTAAGTCTTCCAATATACTGTTGGACCATTCTATGAGAGCCAGAGTATGTGACACTCTTAATTGCTTTTGATTTTGAGTCATATTATGAGTAATTTAAAAAATAATGATCAATTTACAATTTCACTACTGAGCAGGTTGCTGATTTTGGGCTATCAAGGCAGGAGATGATGATTCCACATCCATCTAAACTGAGGGGAACTTTTGGATTTCTGGATCCTGAGTATATATCAACGAAGAAATTTACAAAGAAAAGTGATGTTTATAGTTTCAGAGTATTGCTTTTCGAACTAATTTCTGGCAGGAATCCTCAACAAGGTCTCATGGAATATGTAGAGCTTGTAAGATTTCTCTTTCTGCGTCTCACTTTTTTTTCTAAGTGTATACATATATATGTTCTTATGTTTCCTTTTCCGGGTCATGTGAATAGGCAGCGATTGACGTGGAGGGTAATGGAGGGTGGGGAGAGGTTGCGGATACTCGTCTTGATGGAAACTTTGATGTTAAAGAACTCACTGAGATAGCTGCCCTTGCTTACAAATGCATCATCAATCCTATCTCCGGAAAACGCCCTTCTATGAGAGACATTGTTCAGACCCTATATTGGACTTGTAGTAGAAGGAATCAAACACAAAATGTCCTTGATAGAGCAGAGGAACCTTGTTTCGAATTGGATATTCCGTTGAGTCGCAAACGTTCTTTTACTGAACTCGAACGTTAAATTGGAGGTGTGCAGCAGAACATAAGCACAGCAACTGAGCTCTTTTTTTTCTTTTCTTTTTTCCTTTTTGATTTTATCAAACACACATTATAAGTAATTTTTCAATTTACTTGTAATTGTTTATAGTGCAAGTAGTTTGATAAACATGGAGCACTTGGATATTTATTTATAAAAAAACCGACATTAATTATCATAACACAGCTTGTAGAATTTAAATTAGAGCATTAAATTGTGGCTAGTGCACACTAGAAATATCAAGATTGTTTTCACTTGAGTATCTCCTTAGTCTTCAAATACTCCACAGTTTGATCAAAGATTTCTTCAATGCCATACTTGAAGCTGAATCCTTCACTGATTAGCTTTTCCGACGAAAGAGTCAACTTTGCCTTGGAGGGGAAGTCTCCAAAACTGTATTTGACAAAAAAAAAAATACAAGTTAAAATGAAGAGAATTTAACAATTTGGACACTATATATGCTTGAGTAATCAGGAAGTTGGTGGCTGATTGCTTACTCGGTTGGAATTTCGTACTGAGGGTATCGTTTGTTGAGAAACTTAGCCAACTCAGGAACACTCGTGTTGACAGCAGCGCAAATGTAACGACCAGAAGCAGATTCTTTCTCAGCTACAAAGATATGAGCTCTGCAAACATCCTCCACATGTGCAATGGAGATAGAACCTGACAGAATTTGCATCCCTTTTATAGCATTTATCAGAAATTCGTTCCCTGCAGAAAACGCGTTTGATGTGTCAATTCAACTAAAACATATATAGCTAATCGAAAAATCGAATGGCCTTTTAGTACCTGTAATCAAAGAAGAGGCGAGGCCTATGCAGCTCGGAACTTCTGGAGTGAGAGCAGGACCAGTCATCAGACAAGGAATGACAGTAATTAGATCAATGTTGTTTTCCTGAGCAAATTTCCAAGCTTCCTTTTCCGCCAAGGTCTTCGATAGAGGGTACCCCTGCAAAAAATATCCATTCTAGCTAGTTAAAAACTTATTCAAAGTATATATATATATATCCTGAAAATCTGACAAAGGACTTGTTAATTATTACCCAAGTTGGTGGTTTTTCAGTGCTCAAAAACTCAACATCACTCCAGTTTTTCTCATCCATGACCAACCCTGTTCCGTTAAGTGTATTGATTGACACAGCAGCAGCCGAAGATGTCAATATGACCCGTTTAACTGATTTTGCTTTCGCGCAGGCTTTCAAAACATTCAACACTCCTTTAATCGCCGGCTTGATCATGTCATTCTATACATAGAAAAGACTCGTAATTAAAATCGGAAGAAATTAACGGTACATTAATTAGAGACACACAAAATGATCTAATTAATCTTATATTATATAATTATATATATATATATATATATATATATACCTCTGGATCCTGAGAAGCAAAATTGACTGGTGTTGCAACATGGAAGACAATGTCACAACCCACAACAGGGACATCAAAGCTCCCTTCATCGGTCAAATCTGCTCCAAAAATTTTTAGCTCACCCAATTCTTGTAGTGCTATTAGGTGAGATATCTTTTTCTGGTTATCTGTACAAAAAAAAAAAAAAAAAAAAAAAAATTGTTCTCTGATCAAATATGATATAGTCAACGGACTGAATTCAAACCACGTGACGTGTTTTAAGTGGAACGAGGTTTTTCCCAAATGCCTACAGATCTGTCCATGTCTTAAGCCCCACACATTTGTTCTATTTCTAACGAAAATTCATAGTTTTGACAGATTGCCAACCGGTCCCGGTGCAAACCAAAATTTATTTTTTTATTTTTTTTTATCCATTATAATGCCTACCAATTGCACAGTTACATTCAACTTCTTCTTTTTTCAGGTATCATGAGAATTCATTGTTGAAAAATAAGAGCAAGAAAAATATGGGTTAAATTTAATTAACATTTTTTTTGCATGTAAAAATGTTAATTAAATTAAACTGAGACCAGTTTTATTTAAGTACTATGTGCCATGGAAGCTTGAAAGCTATATGAGACCAATAATAACTTGAGTGACAAGAAAAAAAAAAACATGAATATGCAGAAACATATATAAGAACCCAAAAAATCCAAACCCACCAAAAAAGACAAAAACAAAACAAAACCTAACCTGGGTCTCTGACAGTAGTGTTAACAGCATAGCCTTTGAGAAGCAACTGTTTGATCAACAAGGAGGCCACAAATCCGGTGCCACCAACGACACAAGCCGTCTTTTTTCCGGTGGATTCACTGGTCATTTTGTTGTTGTTGTTGTTGTGGTTGTCTCTGTACACTGCAAAGAAAATATTAAGATATATAGTTGGTGCAAAGCCTTGTTTGAAAGTGTTTACAAGGGGTGCCTATTTTATATAGACAATTAGACATAATTCTCTCAACAGAGAATATGAAGAAGGTGAACACGTGACCAACAACTCAAAACGTTTGTTTTTCTTCATCGTACTATTTCCACCGATGTGATAGCTAGCTATGTTATAGTCCACACCATACGTGCGGTACATATGACACATGCCATGTGCAATGACAGTGAATCAAATCTATAATTTTATCGGAATGAAGGAATGCTTTATCACTAAGACCGACTAGTGGGGAATTCACCTTATGAATTCACCTTATGATACAGGGACCATAGCTCCTCGAAGGCTTAAACCCATAAATTTTTATAAAAGTTTATTTAAATTTTAACCTATATTGTTGAGCATTCTTGATCATTTATGGAAAAAAAAAATCTATTTTATTTTATTTTTCAACTAGCAGGTCACCTATGATCATTTGACTCAATCAATGTATTCGATCCAGTGTTGTTGAAGGATCGATCTTCAAGTTTCTTCAATATTAATTATAATAATATATTCTCTTGTGCTTGAATTTCAAATTAATTAATTAATTATATTATATATAACTTCAATTCTCTATTTGTAATTACTTTTTAGAACAAATTACACCAAACTCCCCTGAGGTTTGCTGTATTACACATGGAAACAATTTTATCGTTAATTGACACCCACCTCCCCTATCGTCTGTTAACGGTCGTTAGACTTAACCTTTGACCTTATCAGACAATGTAAAAGTCCAAAATACCCTTAAGTATGTTTATTTACTTTTATAACCCCAGAAAAAGACAAAAACTAATTTATTTAAAATAAAAAAAACCAAAATTTGGAAACTTTTTTTTAAAATTATTATTATTATTTCCCTAAATAGATATCCAACCGTCCCAAAGATGGATGGTGTAGATTAAGAATTGAATAAAAAAGAAAAAGAAAAAAGGAAAAAGAAAAAAAAGAAATTCTGATTTTGAATATTTAAGATAAAAAATTAAAAAGAAAAAAAATTCTTTATAAAAAAAAAAAAAAAAAGGGTGGAGAACCAATCCGGTATCTGGATCTCCACCCTCCACCAACAAAAGAGAAAACTTGAAGAGGGATTTTGCTCGATTTGTATGTTCCCGTCTACAAAAGAGAAAAATTCTAATTTGTATGTTCCCGTCTACAAAAGAGAAAAATTCTAATTTGTATGTTCCCGTCTACGTCATCCTCGTCGCCGCGAAGGTCAGCAGCATCCACGCTAATGGGTCTTCATCTGCAATGGAGAGGGAGCTCCATCTCTTGCTCAATAGATTTATTTTTATTTTTTGGAAGAAAAATTGAAAAGGGATTTTGCTCGATGGTGATTTTTGTGTTCGATTTTTCTGGGGATTCAGGGTTTAGTTTCGATTTTCTTGGGTTTGGGTTCGATTGTATTTTGATTTGGATTTGGATTTGGATTTCAGTTTTGATTTGAAGATAGATTTAGGGGTTAGGGTTTTTTGGCTTACTGGATCGAAGATTCCGGTCAGGCTGCTTGTAGAAGAGCTCATCATCCAAGTATTGAAACAGTGTTAGATCGAAATCGCAACTAGTGTCCAGAAACTCGAATCTATTGTTATTAATGTTGATGTTGAAGGTTAGATTGTAGTTTTTGTTGGAAGTTGAAGAAGCTTGTAGTGTCTGGAAAAAAAAAATTCGAGATCCAAACACACATTCATGATTAATCCAAAATCCCCTCTTCAATCTATACCAAAAAAAAATATATATCGATTTTGTGAAGTTGAAATATTGTTATATTGTTTTGATGATTAATGTGTTGTGAGTTGGATTGGAGAATCTGGGTTTATGAAGATTGATGAAGAAGGGCTGTGAAAATTGATGATCTGGGTAGAGTTTTTTTTTTTTTTGAAATCTTTTCCTGGGTTTGGTTTTAGACAAAGAGTTGGATGACTTAGACCCTTTTGATCAATTTTTTTTTTTTTTTTTTCTAAGTTTGGTTTATAAGTTTATTTGTTAATTTTTTTTTTTTTTTTTTTTTTTTTTTTTTTTTGTTGTGATTGATGAGAAAATGCAAGGGTTTGATTGAGATGTTTATTGTTGAATGATTTTGTGGTGTTTGTTTGACGAGAATATACAAGAAAGTGGAATATCCATTTAATTTATTATTATTTTTCTTCAGTTTTTCAGTTTTTTTTTTTTTTTTTTTTTTTTTTTTTTTAAATTGCTTTGATTGAAATGGTGTATACAATACAAAATAAGTTGAAAGACAAGATGTTGACTGACGACAGGGGAGATGGGTGTCAATTAACGATAAGTTGTTTCTGTGTGTAAAAGAGCAAACCTCAGGGGAGTTTGGTGTAATTTGTTCTACTTTTTAAAATATTTTTTTTAATAAACATTTGAAAATATTTTAAAAGCACCAAAACAACAGAAATAAAGTAAATGTTTTTGTTCATCGTACTATTACCACCTATGTGATAGCTATGTTATAGTCCACATATGTCATGCGTACAGTACAATAGTACAATAGTACATATGCCATGTGCAGTGACAGTGAATTAAACCTATAATTTTACCGGGATGAAATGCTTTATTACTGAGACCGAACGGTGGGTAATTCACCTTATGATATGGGACCATAGCTCCTCAAAGGCTTAAACCCATAAATTTTTATAAAAGTTTATTTACATTTTAACCTAAATTTAAATATATTCTCTTGTGCTTGAATTTCAAATTAATTAATTATATTATATACAACTTCAATTCTCTATTCAATCGTAATTACTTTTTAAAATATTTAGGATGTGACTTTCATATTTTTTTTATAAACATTTGAAAATATTTTAAAAGCACCAAAACAACAGAAATAAAGTCCAGAATATATATATATATATATATATCTAACAATAATCTTGGTTGAATACAGAGCTATATGTAAAATAATCAAGAAGAATAAATAAAAGAAGATTGCATGTGTTTAGCGGAAGTCATTTTCTCATATAAATGATTTTTATTTTATTTTATTTAAATTTTTTTTTTTTTTTTGGGTGGTGGTGGTTGACTGGTAGTTGGCAACCTAATCCTAATTAGGGGTCAGTGTTTTCGGGTTAGGTTAGGTTAAGTTGAAATTTTTTCAACCTAATCCAATACAACGTAAATTTTAACCCAACCTAATATTTATCGGGTTGGGTTGATTGGGTTAGGCTTTTTAAGCCCAATAGAAAAAATATATTTAAATTCAAATTTTGTTATATTAAAATTCAAATTTAAAATAATTTTTCACCCTAATATCATATCACATATAGTTTAGATTTCTTAAAAGCATCAAAATCAAATTACAATATATAATACAAATTGAAATATCTTGCATAATTATAAAATAAAAATATAACAATTTATCCAACTTGGAAAATCTTTATCTAAGCTTTCTATCCATTTTATAATTATAATCATTTCGTCGAATATCTCATGGTTGAATAATCTATTATTTATTTCAACGAACATAATAGTTTGAGTTTATATAAAATTATTATACTTTTTTTTCTACCAAATTCTTAATCAAATCCTAATTTTTTTATTTTTTTTTAAAGTATAATCAATGATGTCCTAATTAATACAAAAGATGAAAACAATATTATTGCATATTTTTAATAAATGTATTATATATTTATGGTATAACAATATTTAAAATTATGTATTAATATGAATCATTTATAATATTATAAATGGTGTATGAGTAAATTTTTAAATATTAAAAAAAAATGAGATTTCATAATAAATATAATAATAAATAAAATAACTTATTTTTTTTTATGTTGGGTTGAATTAGGTTATATTTTATTAATAGTCGAGTTGGATTGGATTATATTTTATTAACCTAACCCAATCTAGTCGGGTTGGATCGGGTTAGGGTGGATTGGCGGGTTGGTGCCCACCCCTAATCCTAATGCATCACGTGTTGTTTTTAGGTTGGTTTGATCATCACAAATTCAACTACTACTGTAGCAACAGCTCAAATTTTTGTTAAGAACAAAAATAAAATAAAATAAAACAAGTTGTCGCATATATGCATGCAAGACCTCTTGAAAAAAAAAAAAAAAATGATGTGTTTAAGATTCATCGGAACAAATTTGAAGGGAAGAGAAAAGAAATATGGAATGGTAGATTGAAAAAAAGAACAATATGATACTTGTGTTTTTCTATAGCCAGGACCGATCTGATTTTTTTTTTTCCTTTAAGTTCACTGGTCATGATATCATGCAATAATTAGTTCTATAGTACTCTTCTTATAGGTGGTTCTCTAGTAAGGACGTCCTGAAATTATAAGTTAAGGACGTCCAACCAGTCACAGTCACAGTGGACCCATTTGAAACATGTGGCTATGGAAGATGGTCCTGAAATAAAAATTTTAGGACTGTCCTATAAAGGTGGTCCTGAAATTGAATGATAGGAGAAGGATTCCTCTTCTTCTTATCCTATAATTATGTTCTGTCGTTATCCGTGAAGCTAAGAATCCAGTGCCACCTACTACACATGCAGTCTTTTTTCTTAGTAATGGCCATGATTGACAATTTCAAGAATTCAGACAAATTTTCAACTTTGAATGACTTACAAACTTGTAGTTTCTTTTTTATTAGACTATTAGAGAGAGGTTAGGTGTTCTTTTTATGGACTAAGAGCATCTCCAATGTAAGTGTGGCTTGTGAAAAAAAAAGATGCAACGTAGGATAAATAGACATTCCGTTAATAATTGTGTCTCCAATGCAACTATGCATATTGAACCTTAAGCTGACGTGGCAAAAAAAATATTAAACATTGTCAACATGACCGTCTACTTTCAGACGGTCTGTTGCACAGCTATTTTTTAGGTTGACTTAGCAAATATTTAAAATTAACATTTATTTATCATATATTTTTGGTAAGAAAATAAAATAAAAAATAAAACAGGAAAAAAAAAATGGATACGTCATTAAAAAAATTGTGTTTTAGACAGAAACATTGGATACCAAATTTTGAATTGATTGTCTATCAAGTCTATTTTTATGCCATATTAGAAGCAAATCTTTTGACATTGTTGCCATGTTAACGATTATTGGTATGCAAACCACTTTTGCATCGGAGATGCTATAGTGCATCAAATAGAATTCATGAGGAGGAGCTGGTAGGCATGTGATTTAATATTTTAATGCACCATCATCTAATGGTTTTTTTTTTTTTTTTTTCCATAGATTAATCATTGTAATTTCCCACCTAATTAATTAGCTAATTATTACAATAAATTTTGACATGGAAGTATGGAACAGGTAAAGGACCTGTCATAACGGAAGAGAGAAATATTTTATAGGATAAAAATTGAACATTTTAATAATAATTTATAAGGTTTTAATCCCCATTATAATTTAAGCATCTCCGGTTTGAGATTTTTTTTACCCAAAAGATTTAGGATCAAAAAAATTTAATATAAAAAGATTAGTCGGTATTTTCTAAGGGCACCATTTATGGAAAAAAAAAAAAAAAAAAACAATCAAACTATCTTTTTAGAGGGTTTGGATGATTATTGATTTATAACAACAACAATTTCGATAATAATATTGTGTTTTATACATGATCATCAAAATTAAAGTCAAAAATATAATTATCGTCTAATGTGACTCAAGGGTAAAAAACGTTCATACAAAATGATAATGTTCTAAGTTCGAGTTCGCTCGACACAAAATGGTATATAATAAAATAAAACAAAAAGTCAAAACAAGTTATATGTGGCGTCAAGTGAGCAAGCGAACAAGAAAGAAAGATAAATACTTATTTTCTGGAATTTATTTTCGGTATAATATTTCATTAGTTTATGATAATTTTGGGAGTAGTTGGAAACCTAAGATTGCATCACGTGTGGGTTTGATTTGGTTGGTTTAATCACAAGCTCAACAACAACAACAACAACAACAACAACACAGCTTGTGTCTTGTATTCTTATAACGAAAACTAAATCAAGTACCAATCATGTGTTGGTGTGAGTTATTCGGCACTCTCATCCCTTAAGTAAGGTCGTGGGTTCAACTCCCCTTGTGAACGGAGCTACACATATTGAGAGCACTTTACCCCTTAGTGGGCCGACCTGGTGAGAGTCTGAATTAGTCGGGGTGTGGTCTGGGCTGATTGCACCGTATGGTGGATCCGCCTCACCCGAAAACCGGATGGTGTAAACCAAAAAAAAAAAACTAAATCAAGTTGTTGCATTGCTTGCATGCATTAACAACTCAGCTTATGTCTTGTAATAGTGTTGTAAACATGACTTGTAGTATGTGAAATAAACAAAGTCTTCCTCCATCATAAGATTACTACTCATCTCAAGTGAAGATAGAAAAACCAAACATCCAAAATCTGACAAATTAGAAACATCTATATTAAGTCCACCTTTTTTTTTTTTAATCTATTTTAATTTGTTAATTGGATAGTTTTAGGTACAGAATTTGTGTGTGCAAATTGCAATACACATACCAAAAAATAGAGCAAAGAAAAATGGGCAGTGAAGAAGATAATGTTTTTCTCATATTTTGTCAAACAAACAAAATAAAAATAATTATAGAATGCAATAAGTAATCGGTATTTTTTATTGAACAATAATAAGATCGGAAATAAATATATTTTAGGATTTAAAAGTTGAGAGCTTCTTCTTACAATCCACAAATTATCTATTCACACTTAAATTTAATTTATTTTTTTTATTATGACAATTTTAACCTAAATTAAAATTATTAAAAAAGACAAAAAAAAAAAAAAAAATTAAAGACATTCCAAACTAATTAAATTATTAAAAAAAAAAAATTCTCTCTCCTAAATCATTATATTAAATATTACTTATTCAATTCTCTCTCCTATATCTGTTATTACTATATTAAACACTCTCTCCTAATTAATATCTCTCCATTTAAAAAAATAAAAAAATAAAAAAAATCATATTTCCATGCTTTTTGATCAATCTCTGATTAATAGTTAAAGAAAAAAAAACTTATGAATATTTTAGTTTTTTACTAACAATAATATATATATATATATATGAAAGTTTGAATTGTTTTAACTATATTCGATTAAACTCAAATTTCTAAGACTAATGAAAGAATTAAAGTTCTCTAGGCAATTACATACCTGCAAGAGTAATAAAAAAACATTTTCATATTTTGATTTTTTTTTTTAAAAGGTATTTTTAAAATTTTTTTTTTTTTAAATATACATACATGTGGTTCCTAAAAATCAAGTTTATTAGTGAGTTTTTTTTTTTTCCCTTAACTGTTAGTTTTGCTTGAAAAAGAATGGAGATAGAAAATTAGAGATATGTATTAAAAGACACAGAGTTTAATAAGTTAATTAAAAATTTAAGAGAGAGTATTTAATATGTAATAATTAATCTAATGATTTAAAAGAGATAATTTCTTTTTTAATAATTTAATTCAAAAAAGAAAAAAAAAATAATCTTGTAATAAAATGAAATGTTTTTAGAATTTTGTAAAATTTAAATTTTGAGAATGGAGTATTTTTAGAAAAGAAGTATAAAAAGAAAAAAATTGTATTGTCAAAAGAAACTCTCTAAAAGTTAAGAGAATTTTTTTCCGAACAAACAAATTACAAGTGAACGTAGGGTTTTATTAGAATTCAATTTTTTCAAAATGACATAAATGTAATATTAAATAATTTAAAAAGTGGAGTATTATTAGTTCAATAGAAGGGTGACAATAGCACCCCTCGTAATAATATTAAATTTTGTTTTTATTTTTTAAGTTCGACTCTACCCTTAAACCCGAGGCATACAGACTTGATAGTTAAGTCCGACCCACCAATTATAAGTTTGGACATGGGCCGGGCCAACCCTTACTTTGAGGACCGAGCTAAGGCCGCCAAGCCCATTTGATACCTGAATTCAATAAAACTCCATTAAAGGTACATAGCTTTATGACCACAGTATATATATATATATATAGAGAGAGAGAGAGAGAGAGGGGACCATTACCAACTTTAATGCAAGAAATGACATTGTTGTTTAAAACATGTACAACAGAAGAAACATAATAATAAACAAAAATCTGTATTCTTATAATGTTCTTGATATTTGTAATGATTTTTAAGTAAATATTCAAACAATTGTTGCTGAGAAGAATTACAAACCTCATGGACTGAGAAAATGACTGAAATTTTTTGAACACTAGATTTTTCATGGTCCGCAAATTACCACAAAGCAGGGGAGGAGAGCTTTAGGATTTAATGAGTATAGCTCCTCAATATTGTTATGACGATCCACTTTTCCGACCAACGAATCAAATCCCCCTGATTGACTTGCGATTTTTCGAAAATTCTCCGAGGATATGCGAATCCTCCCTGCAATCACTCTGCACACAATCAAAGCACATCTTACTGACTGGTTGATGATTTCATTGAGTTCATCAATGTATGCAATGGCTGTTTCGCTTGTTGAAGTTGTAAATACACCAATGCTTTCCTTCTGTACAGAGAACCCGTCACGTAGAATTTGACAAACTCCACATTTCTCCATTGAGCACAGGTTTGAAGAGCCATTCAAGCCAAGGGAGCAAGAGACAGTTGTGCCGTAGAATCTCAAGAGCTCGTTCCCATCGGCTAGGCAGCGTGGATATTTCTTTGATAGCTTGTTAGCTTTGATTTTCACTGTTTCTCTATAGTCTTCAAATTCAGCCAGTCTCTTTTGAATGTTGTGAACTTTAAAGACCTTCTCTATGTGTCCACTATTGTTCTCAATCCGGCAAATCATCTCCACGATTTTCCTTGACGACTCTCCTTCAACTAGTTCAGTCACTGCATACATCGGAGAACATTTTTCGTATAACTTGGGTAGCATGGTGAGAAAAAACATCTTGTCTAACGACTCTACACGAAAACAAAGAAGCCATTGTACATAAGATAGATTGGAAATTGATGAATTCGAATTCAGATAAACAAAAGGCAAACTGAAGCAAAATTCAAAGATATCTGTTATACAATATATTGAACTCATATCAATAGATTAACATTGTACATGTATGCATCCACGGACCACCTATGTATATATAGAATTTGACTATAGATCATATAATATTGAGTCATGCATAGGAGTGAAAACAGAGGATTTCGGACTGATAGAAACGTACCAGCATGCTTGGAGAGATGACGTGCTTCGACAGCATCAAAATTCTTGAAGTTCTTGCCACATTTTTGGCAAACTAATGTTGAAGAACCCCTAGGGTTCGAGGAAGCACCCACATTTCCGCTGCTGAAAATTGGAGACTCACCCAGAACCTTCCTTGAAGGAGTAGCTGGCTTTCTGGGTATGTGACAGCAATCAGGCCCCGGCGTTCCTGGCCTAAGTGTACCCACAAAGGGTGAACCACAACCGCCCTTGTAACAAAACTTAGTAATCTTGAGTTCGCATTTTGATTCATTGAGAACTACTTCATGAGTTATAGGGTTGGAAAACTCATTGCTTCCCAAACAAATTGGACTGCCAATAACCATTTGCGGCTTCTCTACCCTTGTCTTGCTTCCATGAATGACACCTTTTAGATTTACTATGGATCTTGAACACCCAGACCGGCATAGATTTCTTGTCGTCCGTGTGCTGCTGCTGCTGCTGCTGTGATTGCTGCTACTACTAGCCTTCGGATCATGCACATCTGACAATGATTTGCAGTCCAATGATCTCTTTATAGCAAACCAAATTGCAGGCATCTTCCGTTTCTCTGTTCTTTTGCTTCTCTACGTTCCGTCTTCACCACTTCAAACACGAAGACTCTGCAGAACATTTAAAGGCAAACTTGGTATGCTCCATTTATAAAGAAGTCGGTTCTGCTCAATATATTGTTTATCTTTTTGTGCTCTGCTTACCATATCTGAAATTATTTCCTCCTTATCTAGACCAGCCACAGATAACAATGTCAATTATGGTAAGTCAAAAGAAAAACCACACAATGATATCCATGTGAATAGTTTCCAAATTTGGATTCTGGGGACAAGTATCGGGACAATCACATCATCAGGGAACAAAACATATAAATGCATATTCATTAAAATCAATTGAAATCTCTTTATTTCTTTTTCTTCGGTAGAAAGATACTTATGGGACGTGACAAACGGCAGCGATTAAGATATAATTACTGGTTCCAAGACGTCAAACTTGTTACAGATCAAAGACAGTAGGACCCAAAGAAAAATGTTTTTGCTATTATAAAACACTGCCGTACTTCAACCAACACAATTATCAATTAATGAAATGCCAACACTACTATTCTAAACTGAAATCCAGCACGTCGGCACATGCTCAGATTGTGTATAAATTGGCATTCAAATGTCAATAATATGTATATATAAACTCTATTTTTGGCATCATAACACGAGAAAAGTTCTCAAGATCAAATAGATCACGTTTCCATCCATCATGGTACAAAAATAAAAGAAAAGGCTTGACTGACCAGGAGTTACATTAAAGCTTTTATCATCATGTGCAGATAGAGAGTTGCTATATGTGTAAAGGAGTGCATGATAAAGAGCCCGAGTGGCCCGACAGACTCAGTTAATCTACCTATTGAAACAATAAGCATATAGATAGAGGAATTGATAAGAAAAGGGTAAAGCTTTATTAATGGAAGCAACATGTTATAGCAGTCATGTTTACACACAAGCGTCAAACAGATTTGATATCACAACCCTCACAAAAATTACAACAGTGACATAAACCGGCTCCAACAAGGCACGGTGTTTATCAATACAATTACTGATGACTTAAAACAGAGAATATGATGAACCCAAAACAGATGCATGATTTTTACCCAAGTTGCGGCCTCTAAGACACTCCAAATCTATCACTTGAGAGTGATCAACGAAAAGGTTCACCTGAAAACATTGGCCATCACAAGGATGTGTTACTCGCACACAAGCAGTAATTTAAGAAACTAATGAAAAGATCTTATACCTTCGAACCATATTGCCTGACAAACCACTCAGAAGTTCTAGCATTTGCTGCTTCAAACATGGTCTTCTCAAGACCTAAACGTCCAATGACCTTTGCAATTATGTCTGCCCTTACAGAATCAGCATGTTGGCAAACATCATCAGCATCTATCATTATCATGTCTGCCCCAGCTTCTAAGCATCTCTCAGCCCTTCTGATCAAGAGATCCACATCTTCAACAAATTCTATAGAAACAGAGGTAAAGCTTATTGTTAAAAAATTATTCACAAGACTTTTATCATTCCCTAATCATTAGAACGCCTATCGTCTGAGAAACTTATCACAGACTATTTTCTATTACAAAATCTTTTATATTGAAACTACATGTTTTCATACAAAGAAAGGTTTTTCTTCTGGTACCCCACTTCCCTTGAATTCAGGATTCCCATAAGCATGCTTGGATCAAGTATCTATACCTTTCATGATCACTGCTATGCTAGTTTCTGCAAAGTCCCTATAGATTCAACAGCTGACAGAGAAGTTGAAACAAGCTTCTAATGTAATGTAAATCGTTGATTGAGTTTATTGAAGCTACTGTAAAAGCTCACAAATTCAAATTGTATAATAACTTATTAGACACCAATTAAATTCCAGAAAAGTTAAAATATACATTTCAAGGTTCTATGGCAGCGTCTAATCTTATAATATTTATAATACAAATATTTTACATCGTGAACAAGAATAATACTCTAATTTCAAATCTAGAAACTGAAAGCATGAATAAAACCAGTTGTTCATTAAATGCCACCAATTGAAACTAAAACATGTTTTATCCAAAGATCTCTGCATGATGTCTAATTATGCAAGTAAACATGCCTTCGTGATTGCCCAAAGGTGAAAATACAAAACACAATGGGCATAGCCCTCGCTATCTTTGATGGTTCACCCTGCACTATCTCTTCTAAACACACTTCAATCAACCTTAATTGAATTGAAACTCATACCAACATGTCACCATAATTTGTTCACCAAAGCCAGTTCCATATCTCTAGTTCCATATCTCTAATTTAGACACCAGAACTGGTGCCTTTGAATATAACCAATAGTTTTTCTGCCATCATATCAAATATATATCTGAAGTTTTCCCTCTTTCAGATTAACATTTATCTTGAACAGAGCAGACAGATCACAACAATACGAGTTTCAGGAAATTATGTAAATGTTCATCTAGAAAAGTCTGTAGCCATACCAGTTGATCGAGGTGCTGGGGGAATATAAGCCCCAAATGCTCTATCACGACCTGTTGGAATGTCAGACTTATTAACCTTCACAGCGAATTGAGGCTTGGCTTTCAGACCAACATCCTTAATTATGCGCACGTATCTCAGAAGAGTTTCTTCAGGAATTTCAAGTGATCCAACATTTAGTTCGATTGTGTCGAACCCCACCTGCTTACAGTCCTATAGATATCACAGATTCACAGTGGAAGAAACTAAATTAGTTCTGCAATAACAAATTTATAAAGAATCCCAAAATGGTTCTGATTTTACACCTCACCTCCACATATTCTTTGAAAGCTGATGGACCATTTCGAATCAAATGTTCAGCCCACTCACCCGTACTAACATATACATCATGTTGGTGGGCCTTGTTAATCACTTCTTTGATAAAAGACTTGGGCATCAGACTGTGGGAACCCCCAGAAAATTTCAACCCATCAACAAATTGTCCCATGGACTCAAAAATATCCTGCAAAGCAACAACGGTGAGTAAAACCAATAGAATCCATCAACACACACCATCTGCAACAGTACATTAATCTTGCTCAAGCAACTGCGGACTTAAATACAAAATTTTAAGTTGAACAATAAGAATAGACTCTGAACGTGTTGGGCAACATTAGTGGAAGTTAAGCTATCCCGCATGTCCTGTAATGAGATATGCAAACCATGTAGCTTGATTCACATGTTCATATATCGATCAAGGGTGTAGAAATCTATTTGTAGTACTGATCCTCATCATCAAATTAACAATTGAAATATGGTCGAAAGAAAAATTTTCTATTTGACAGGGCTTCTTCCTATACCTATAATTCCATTGGACCCAAAAATGATACATTGGAAGAATCCTTCGTTATCCATTTTAGGTAGATAAATCAATCGGAATATGTATCCATTTTAGGTAGGTAAATCAATCAGAACATATAACGCAGAAAATGGGACAAATCAAACTATATTACATAAATTCATAATGCTAGTTGATATGAAGTCTTATATCAATAAATATCATCTCTCAACATATGGAAAGAGCAAAGAGTTCAACTATTATCGCTAGTCATCTAGACATCTTTATTTACCAAAAGTCACCCTTAATTACACAAATTTCAATCATATCCAATTGGATCTTCATTACAATCATTGTCATCAACACAAACAACCAATTCCCTACTAAGATTCATGACGACAAGACGTCAAGATGTATACTTCAACACAGTGCTTATAAACTAACAAAACGAATCATTTTTTTTTTTCTCCAAGCAAATGATCAATCAATTCAAACTTCAGTGGAACTTAGTGGGCAACATTAGTGGAACTTCAACTATCCCGCATGTCCTGTAAAGAGAAATGTGAACCGTGTAGCTTGATTCACATGTTCAGATATCCATCAAGGGTGTAGAGTACTATTTGTAGTACTGATCCTCTATCTACAAAAAGTCACCCTAATTACACAAAATTTCAACCATATCAATTAAGATCTTCATTACAATCATCATCATCATAATCATAAACCCTTCCATTTCCTATTATCTACTAAGATTCATGAAGACATGACATATACTTCAACACAATGCTCATAAACTAACAAAACAAATCATTTTTTTCTTCTCCAATCAATTACAACTTCACTGAAAACGATACATCTGCAGCAATTAAATAACAAATAAAAAATGAAAACATTTCACATTAACTAAAACAAACCTGGAGTAGGTTCTGGTTCATGAGAGTGTACTGAGGACTTCTCATCTCAGTAACACCGAACTTCCTCGGTTTCTCGGGCCTGTCCTCGTCCTCGTCGAAGTGCTTCCATTGATAGTACAACGACAAGGACATTTTCTCTTTTCTTTTTCCTCTCCTTTCTTTTCTCTCTTCAATTATGTTTAATAGCAACGATCGTGTTTTCCTGATATTCTGAGAAGTGTTGAGTTGCTTCTAGAATCTAGAAAATGTGTTTTTTTTTAAAAAAAAATTTTCGCTATTAGTTTGATCCATATCAATTTTTACCCGCCACTGCCACGTGTCAGTGGTTTTTGTTTTTGTTTTTTCAAGGTTTCGTGGGCCTATATTGGGCTTTTTGACTGGACTGTTTAAATCAACATTCAGGTCCAAACGTAATTCATCTATAGAGGCTTTTGCATTGAAGTGGTCGGGTCATGAAACCGCTCGGAAACTATTTACAAACGTGGTCCGGAAGACAACTTCCACTAAGGAAGAGTCTCCACACACTTTCAGATTTTATAAACATTAAAAATTGCAAGTTTTCATTAATTGAGTTTGCCCAATTAATAAATGTCAGTAAGTACATAGAACTAACCACTGCCCGATGTGATTTTGTTATAAAGGGTGCTCATTTCACTTAACAATGTTCCCGTTCGAAAGTGGTATATAATAAATAAATAAATAGAATAGATGTTATATTAATTCTAATTAAAATGTAAGTTCTTATATATTTAGAATCTTTAGATTTAGATGCATTTATTAAGATTTTGATTCCAAAAATCACTAAATATTTCCTTGTAAAATGTCCTGTCTAGATTCATAATAGGATTTGTGGGCCTAAATTGTGTTTTTGATGTTTAAATCAATGAATAGACCCAAATGTAATTCATCTTCAGAGCTTTTTGCATTTGAGTGGTCGGGTCGGGTCAAGGATTTGTCGAGACCTAACTACAAGCACAATCCAAAAAACAACCCCTAATACAACCAGAATCTAGTTACAAGCACACAAACTAGTTACAAGTACGCAACTCCCACCATAGAGAAGGGGTCTCATCTAGAAAATCACTAAATATTTAGATGCATTTATTCATAGTTTGATTCAGAAAATCACTAACTATTTATTTACCTGTAAAATATTCTGTTTAGAATATTTGTATTTCCAGGAAAGATAGCTTGTTCATCAAATAAACTAGATGATTCCAATCTCATCTCATACATCTTTGACATCACAAGCTAAAGCATCACTTGAAAACCTGTTCACTTCATTGAGAGAAAATTGTAGAGGACATTACATCCTTTAATAGCTTGTAAATAACTTCGGTTTTAAATTCTGAATCCCGAATCAATCCGAACAGAATCCGTTAAGCTAACAAGAAAGATCGAAGATTGTTCGATGAGGTTGAATTTAACTGTTCAAATGTTGATCAATATTGCTCCTTGTTGTGTTGGTGATACTATATACTTTCCTTGTCACCCATGTAGAGGAATCAGAATTTAAAAAGAAAAAGAAGAATAAAGATAAAAATAAAAAATAAAAAATAAATGTAAAGACCAAAGAAGCTTTTAACTCCATAAATCACAGCTAATCCCTCTCACATTTTCTCATTAATCTGCATGTGTTGCTCTTGCTCTTGCTCTTGCTTTATTCGATATTCTTCTCTGCAAAGCTTTGCCAACAAATATAGACATACATACATACATACATACATACATTTCCCTTATATAAGATTTTCTCTTGCCATCTCCCTCTTCTCAGTCATCTCCTCCGCGTTTTACGTTTTTCGCTCTTCGAAACCATGGCCAAAAACATCGGTTTCTTGATTTGTATCCTGATAATGGCTATGGATGTCACAGCTGGGGTACTTGGCATTGAAGCTGAAATAGCTCAGAACAAGGCATGTTCAAAATTAGATGGATGTGATATTATTATATATGGTTTGTTTTTTTTAGTTATTAATTTTAGTTTTTGTTGAACAGGTGAAGCATTTGAGGGTATGGATTTTTGAGTGTAGAGACCCAAGTTTTAAGGCTTTCCAGCTAGGAGTGGCTGCTGCTGTGCTTCTGGTTCTTGCACATGCAATTGGTAACTTGCTTGGTGGGTGCATTTGTATGTGGTCTAAAGCTGATTTGGAAGGCGCTTCTGCTAACAAACAATTAGCTGTTGCTTCTCTCATTTTCTCATGGTATGTATACGTCTATCATAATCGATGATTTTTCAAAGAATAGGACAAAAAACTTGATGATCATAACTTGTAAATTGCCTGTGAAATTTCAGGATTATACTAGCGGTTGGATTGTCAATGCTGATCATAGGGACGATGTCAAACTCAAAATCAAGAAAAACTTGTGGTTTAAACCACCATCGACTTTTCTCCATAGGAGGCATACTTTGTTTCATCCATGGACTGTTCACAGTCGCCTATTATGTATCGGCTACAGCCTCAAAACGAGAAGAAAAGTTAAGTAGTAGTCATGGAGGCAGGGTTTAATATGTTCTCATTTGTGCTTCCTCCTCACTCTAATTCAAATTGTATAACACATTATATATTTCTTTGTTCTAGTTATTATCGAACTGAACTTAGAAGGGTCATTGTTTCATTTAAATTTTGATTAGTTATTTCTAAAAATTGCTTCGACTTATTTACATAACTGATTGATTCCCGATAGAAATCTTAGTCAACAGTTCCTTCCCCGCCCAATTTCACATCTCTCTAAGCAAATTTTTGCAAGAAGCTACATGATTCATCTTCAACACATCCAAAATAACAATTATTCACTTATGGAATCATTGTTCTATTCAGTGTAAATGCAGAAATTAAAAGAATCCTGCAATGGTCAGAAACTCAGAAGCACTTGTAACAGATATAAAACTTCTACAAATCATATATATTCTCATTTAAATTAACAAACTCCAAAAATTAACTCCCTAGTCAATAAATGCAGGCTCCAAAAGGCATTAGGAAGTAGATGCATTTCACCTCATATGCATAGTAATAATATAAATACTTCACTGAACGTAAACCCGTAACTTCATTCCACAGGAGGATTCGAAAAACAAACCCACTTCAACACACACCAAGAAACCTTTCAAATTGCCAATAGTATTCATACATTGATGTAAAAACCATTCTACATTGCATCTCCCTTCTATACGAAAACAGCAAACATGAAGCTATGAGACCTCAAATCTTATAACTAAACCTCTCAAGGGCTAAAGTAAATACGCAACAACATAGACTACAACACCTACACTGCTTTGTGCTCTTCCTAATTATTGACCATAACTTTTCTCTTTGCACTTTCTTTCCCGACAAGTGTCTACGGTTACAGACAACAGGGGACATAAAACTGGAAAAAAGGTTTCGTGCACTATGAACTATTAAAAGGAGGAGCACATAAAACGGAAAAAAGTTTTGTGCACTATGAACTATTATAAAGGGAATTTACCTTGTTTCCACACTATGTCTATGTCTATCACATATTCTCTTAGTAAACATGAGCATATCCTAATACCATTACATATAGAAGCTAGTTCCCAATTAACATGATAAAAGAATTTTAAAGGCATTAAAGAAATTATAGAAGCGAGATTCAAGAGTTAAATTGTGTTTGCATGCAAGAGAAAGCAGCAATGCAACACGGGAGATGGGTATAGGAACGGCATGGTCACCGGCAAGGCAATTCTTGAAATCAAAAAGAAATTAAAGATACACTAACACAGATATCAAATATCATTCAAATGTTAATTTTAAAGAACGTGCAAACTTGCACATGCCAACAAAACTACAATGAAGCAGTTTAGGATAGAATTATAAATATATTACTAATGGAACTAAAACAACAGAGTTAAAGCCTTTTACATGAATGCAACAAACACCCTCAAAATACATCCAACCATCAAATCACAATATTCTCTCGGTAGACGTCAGCATATCCTAATACAGTAATACCATCACATATAGAAGCAAGTTCTCAATGAACATGATAAAGAATTTTAAAGGCATTAAAGAAACCACAGAAGTGAGAGTCAAAAGTTAAACTTTAGAGTCTAGAGAATAGCAAAGCAACGACATGAGAGATGGGTATAGGAATAACATGGTGACATTCTTGAAATCAGAAAGACATTAAAGATACTCACATACATTGATAGTGATACAAATATCAAATATCATTCAAATGATAATTTTAAAGAACATGCACACAAGCACATGCCAACAAAAGTATACAATGAAGCAGTATAGTTAAATCCCCATTACATGAATTCAACAAACACCCTCAAGATACATCCAACCATCAAATCACAATTATCAAGTTATCAACAACATATATCATCAAATATCAATAAATAAAATTCACCAACAGCAGCATGAAAATGTAAGCCACACCTACATTCTGGGGAACAATCAATTAATATTGAAAAGAATTCAAGTAATAAGCAACCAGTATTGATTAAGAACTACCAAAATGTAACATGCATCACGGTTTTAAAGACAAGTAATTAGCAAGTCATAAGCATTAAAACTATCTATGCAGCTACATGAAGTTTAAACTACTTTAAATCCAAGAAGCAATATAGCAAAATACACAAGATCCATAATTAACATAGCAAAATAGAACTAAAAACTCAATTGTTCTCCTCAAAAACCACCATAGAGAGCATAAATATACTTAAAGATAACCAACAACCTAATTACTTATCAGATGACTTCAATGACTCCAGCACCAACAATGCCTGCTCCTTGACCAAATCGATGCGCTCAACATACAGTTCCAACTGAGCAATGTGCAATTTCTTCCACCTCTGCTCCAATTCCGTCTTTTTCGAACCTTTGATCACAGCCAATCCATTCTTAACCACATAGTCTTCGAAACCAGTCACACCAAGACTATTATCAAACAAAAACTTCTCTACATCCACAGGTGTCTTCAAGCTCAATTCTTTATCATTGTCAACGTCCATCTTCTCAACATCTTTAGGTCCATTAACGGACTCCACTTTCGAAGCAGCCAACTGCTTGCTACTTCCTCTTTGATTCTGAGTCTTTCTAGCTTTTCCATTCGACTTGGAAGCTGTTTCAAGTACTCCACCTTCACCGCCCCATACCTTTTTCGACAAATCATAAGCTTTTTGCTCATGTGGCTTCGAAAGGGTCCGAACTTCTCCCTTCTTAATACCCCTCTCGATATTGTTCTCGTACTTCTTCTTCAACCTTCTGATCTTGTCCACCAATTGGGTCCTCGTCACATCGATATGAAGTGATTTCTTGATGAAATCATGAAAAGCATTCATGTCCTGATTCGGATCAACTCCTTTCTTCGTAGAGAACTCGATCATACCCTTCAAGACCGCGATTTCATCGTCTTCACTCCACAACCTCTGGAAAAGCTGCTTTTTTGTATCCTCTCCCGGCTTTTTCGACTCCAATGCCTCCTCCTCCTCGCCATCAGCTTCCGTACCCTTCTTCTTCGCCCGCTTAGAGTCCTTCTGAGCTCCGTCCGTCTCGCTGGGTCGTTTCGAAGCTGGTTTCGATCTGGGTTTCGTCGCTTTTGGGGTCTCCTCCATGGGCTTGGTCGCTATAGGCTTGGGAGTTTGGTCGGGTTCGGACTCCGACTCCGACTCTGATCCGGACTCGTCATCGGAGCTGGAGGACTTCGACTGAGGGGTGGCCACCGCCGCCGCCTCAGGCTTCTTCGCCGTGCCTTGCTTAGGCGGAGGAGAGGAGAGCTGTGTTGCCTCAGGAGTCTCTTCATCGTCCTCTTCTTCCTCGGAAGAACTCTCTTCTCTTTCAGTCTCCTCCTCCTCTTCTTCTTCCGAAGAAGCAGCCGGTGGGTCCTCCTTCGGGTTAGGTTTTTTGGGAGCCATATTCGACGGGAGAGAACTGAAGAGTGAAGAGAGAGAGCTAGCCAGCTAGGGTTAGGGTTTGCTGTTGTGAATTTGTGTGAAGTGTGTCGAAGTTTATTTTTAATTTTATTTAGAGGTGGAGCGGTTCGAATCGGGTCGGTTTCGGCCAAATCCTATTCTGCATAGGATACGATTTTTAGTACTTCCCATTTCGGATATTTCGGATTTAACTCGATTTATACGATTTTGGACTTTTTAGTCCTAATGAACAATTTTTGTATTTTTTATTTTAAATAGTTACTTATAAGGGGATACAATTTTGGACACGATTTTTTTTAACCATAGAATCTATAACGTGTGGATGGATAGGATTTAATATTTTTTTTTTTATGAATAAAGCTATTGGACCCAAAAGACCAACCCAAACCCATGTGGCAACATCACATGAGATCTTAGAAAGAGTGACGTGGGCCTATGTTGTCTGTGATGTTACCACATGGCATTTGGGTTCAATAGCATTACTTTTTTTTTAATTTCTTATCCTCTCCTATTTCCATGGTTGATTTTTTTTTTCATCTTTCCTTTCTAAGATTTTCTTTCCTAAATTTAATTTCTATATATTTTCTAAATTTGTTTAATATTATATTTATATATTTTACTAAAATTAAGTTAAAAGATATACAATTTAATAATAACTCTTCTTTAAAGTGAATTATAATAAAACCTCACATAACCCTCATTGTCGAACATCCTCCACCGATGTGGTAATACAATAGATTATGGTTTTAGGGATGGGCTTAGAGGATTTTCATGTGGTGTTAAAGTTGAAATGGATTTTGCTCTAGGTTTAAAGAGTAAGTGCTAAGTAATTGTGGTAGATTTGGTGTTGTTTTGGGTGTGGTTAGGTTGAATATGTGCAAATGTTGATGAGTTTTTGAGTTTTGATATTAGGAAGTGCAACCTCCTTTGGGTGTTACAGATGTCTCTTCCATTAAAATAAGAAAAAGCCCATGCCTCCTCCACTACTATTAGGAGAGGTCAGTGTTCTGTGTTCCCGACGTTAGCCTCCATCATTACTAAGTATATGGAGCGCAGCCAACACAGTGGATGCTATATGCACATGCTTTCCATCGTGAAGGGCTGAAGGCCACTTGTAAGTGGGTTAAAAAAAAGAATGTATTGACGAAAATACCTTACTGGCGATTAGCTTTGACCAAATTTGATAAACGACAAAGGAAGTCATCGTAAATTATTACTAAAGTGGTTTACGTTTGTAAAAAGGAAATGGATGTGGCTGTAATTTTCTCAAATTAAAATGTGTAAAGTGATAATAATACATTATATATGTATTTTTTAAAAAATAGTCCAGAATCCGACAAAGCGTTATATAAAACGTGAGACCCTACTAGACAATTTCAGATTCGAAGCTCTTGCGGCAAAATTTTGTGTGAAAAATCTGACCTTTGATGTCGAAGTTCCAAAGGTACGATATTTTTCTCATTATCTTCGTTCAAATTCCAATATGTGAATGTTCCATCAAAGCCCGATTTCAACTGTGTGATTCTCAACTATGTTTCATGAAAATTTGTGGATTGTTGTTCTTCTTATTATTATTTTACTTGCTTTGAAGTTCCATAATATAGACTGAAGAGAAATTTAAGTATTTCAAGTAGAGTAATCAAGTATATAAAAAGAACCCAATAATTCATATGTGATTTCATTTTAGTAGCAAATTTAAGTTTTCTGTATTAAACTTGTTAGGTTGCAGCATTTCCAATCATGTTATTTGACTTTTTTTTATTTTTTTATTTATTTTATATCAATTGATGATCTTGGTCATTGATTTCAATTGACTTTGCATTTGCTTTGCTCATTGTGAGATTCGTTCTTTATTTGTAAATGGTAGCATTTATCTGTTTCCTCATCAATCAACAGTTTGTCGTCGATGGAGTTTTGGAGTGTGGAAATCAAAGAGGGAGAGCCTTTGAAAGTAGAGATTGGCTGTGATAAGATCTTACATCTTGCACAAGCATCTCTGCATGCATTGAAGAAGGATCATGGAGATGTATCGGTCTCGCTCTTTTTAAAGACGGGAAACCAAGTTGTTGTTTTGGGAAAGCTTTGCTCAGGGAAACAACATCAAGTGTTTGTCGATCTGGTTTTCGAGAATGAGATTGAGCTCTCTCACAATTGGAAGGATGGAAGTGTTCATTTTTGTGGATACAAATTTTATAAACAACTAGCAACAACAAACAAGAGACCTCGGTCTCTTTGTGTCAAAGAGATGCTAGAGGCTGGTTTTGAAAACAAACGAAAGAAGGATTATGTCCCTAAAGTAATGCCGTTCTTCCCTAATGAAGTCATATTTGAGATCTTGAGCTGGTTGCCGGCAGAATATTTGTTAAAATTCAAGTGTGTTTGCAAAGAGTGGTACTATCTAATTCAAGATAGCAACTTCATTAAAATGCACTTTAGTCGTACTCCCCTTCTTATGGTTTACGATGAAGAAAAACGAGTTGGTTTTGGTATAAGTGGGACAATTCAAGAAACTTTTATAAGAGTAGATCACATTTCTGGCGTAATATTAGAAAAGGGTGATCTTTCACATAAGTACCGCATCAGAAATCCTATTACCCGCCAAATTCTTTTTTTGCCTGATCCTTGTAATGGTACTGTGGAAGTCTCTATTTATCGTTGTCAATCAACCTATGAATTTAAATTAGTTTCTATCTATCGTGACGAAAAGAGAAGTGACATGCAAGGCTTTGAGATTTTTACAATTGATAGAGATGATGAGTGGAGACCCCTGAAACTACCAAGTTCACAAGTATGTAGGATGGACTTGGAAATGCTTCGGAAAACCCGCCAAGCTATTTATTACGATGATGGATCAGATGATTCAGATCTCTACAGTGATGTGTATTGTCTTGATGTGGAGAGTGAGTGTTTCTTCATTAATGTATTGCCTCAAGGTTTATTCTCCGATTCGAACAAGGTTTTGGCTTTAGATTGGGATGGTTGCCTAGCTTATGCTGAAATAGTTGAAGAGAAGCTAAATGTCATTATATTGGAAGATTTCAGGAAGCACAAGTGGAGTCAGAGGAAGATTATTGTGCCTTTGACATTCTTCAATGAAATTCAAATAACGGAAGACAACTTCCTTGCTCCAGTTATCTTTATTTCTAACAAATTGTACTTTTTGATATTGGATGATAAACTTTTTGTTTATGATATTCCATCGAGGAAGATCACAGAAAGAAAACCTGTTAGTTTGGAGGATAAGTCCCTGTATACAACGCGACATAGCCTTGTAACTTTTAAGGGCATGCAGCCAGAGAAGACACCACCAGGAGTGGACTTTTAGCTTGAACCAGGTCAAGTCTTCTATATTCTTCAATCAAAGACTTATTTTTGTATTAATTTTTTCTAGCTGTCAGTTTCTATGTTTGGTATCTCATCCATACTGTATTTCATAAAATAAATTAACTGCTTGTATAGAGATGTATTCGCAACCCGGGACAACAAATATTTGATGTTATGCAATTTTTTATTTTGATCTGATGTGTTTATATGAGAGAGTTCTCAGCTATCATTATTTGCTAGCTTTGTTATTCATTGAAAAGTTACAAGGAATAAAACTCTTTGAAGTTATATGGAATCATTATATGCTAGCTTTTTTTTTTCCTTTTCATTTTGTGATCTCTTATAAACAGTTACAAGAATAAATGTTGAATAATTTGCTTGTCTATTCGTATGAAATTGTGATTTTCAAATGCAGAAAACGTTTTTTCTTCAATGACCACAAAAAATGTCACAAATGGTCGCAGTCTAAAATCCTGCTGGAGAACGCCTCAGCCGCCTCATGGAATTGAGGCGGCACTGACCCATTGAAGGGTTGAGGGGGCTGCCTCATTCAAATTTTTAGATGTTGACAAGCATAAAGGTTGAATAATTCGTTTGTCTATTCGTATGAAACTGTGATTATAAAACATTTAATGTTTCTTGGAGGTCGGAGAGATTTCCTCACGAATAACCTGCCGAGAAGGGAGGATATTTTTTTTTGAGCTGGAATTTTCCCTTAATCAACCACCAAGCTAGCAAGTTTGTGACTCAAGAACTTACTTGCTAGCGACCTTCAGGGATAGTAACAGTGACATAGTTGATAGAACATCTTTTCTGACTCTGTTGAGAGGACTCTTCTCTGCCGGTATTCTGTCTTTCTGTAAATGCTGGTCGCTTTGGGGTGGGAAGATCCACAATTTCACTGTTAAGCATGGAAATAACAGTTGACATTGATGGTCTGTCTCTCACAAACTCTTGCACACACAACAGTCCTACATGTATGCATCTTGAAATCTCCGATTGAAAGCATGGATTCGATATCACCGGATCTAGTAAAGCGACAGTGTTGTTTTCATTCCACAATTTCCATGCCTGAAAAGTGAACATTGTCATATCTATGAATTGCTAAACATAGAATGTCAGATCCTGTTATTAGTGAATATGGAGGGAGATAGAGTTTAGTGGACTTACATAGCCTAGAAGACTCAAAGACTCTGCATCATGATAAAAACTTTTGTTTCTTCTACCGCTAACAATCTCTTAACAACAAAACCCCAAAGCTAAAGACATCAGATTTCTCAGAGAAACGTCCTTCCATTACATATTCTGGAGACATGTAACCGCTGTATTTCATAATCAACACATCTAAATATTTTCTATTCATATCAATATTTAATAAATCTTTAGTTGAACGTAAACAAAGTGCAACTACTTACTATGTCCCAACAACCCTTATAGTGTTGGCTTGATCTTCATTGCCTCCGAAAATTCTTGCCATGCCAAAGTCTGAAATCTTTGGATTCAGTTCTTTATCTAATAAGATGTTACTTGGCTTTAGATCTCTATGTATAATCCTTAGTCTAGAATCCCTATGAAGATAAATGAGATCTCGACTTATTCCTTCGATGATATTGAAGCGTTTTCTCCAATCCAAAAGTTCTTGTTTGAGTGGATCTACATCAATGAAGTTAATAGGTGAAGTTACCAAAATATTGCATTTCAAATGACTAAGAAAACCCTTTAAAAAAAAAAAGACTAAGAAAACAAAATATTGTTGAGAAGTTACTGTGATTCTATGAAATTGTAAGATATGGCTTGACTAACCAAACAGAAATGCATCCAAACTTTTGTTAGGCATGTATTCATATATTAACATCTTCTCTTCCCTATCAACACAGCATCCAAGGAGTCTCACAAGGTTTCGATGTTGGAGCTTAGAAATAACCGTCACCTCATTCTTAAATTCTTCAAGCCCTTGTCCAGAGGCTTTCGATAATCTTTTCACTGCTATTTCTTTTCCATCCAGCAACTCTCCCTATTCAAATCAGGAATAGTAACTACTTTTTGTACAGATCAGCTAACAATTATTTTAATCAGCAAGTGTTACCTTGTATACTGGGCCAAAACCACCCTGCCCTAGCTTGTTGGCAAAGTGGAAGTTGTTAGTTGCAGTTGCCAACTTCTCAAAATCGAATAGTGGTAAATCCTGGAGTTCAACTTCGTTCAAGTTTTCGACAGAACATGTGTCATCTTTACCAAGGAACAGAAAAACCACATAGTAAGAGATGAGCTGATTGAAATTACAAATACTATCAATTCTTGAAGCTAATACCTTTATGTTTTGCCATCCACCTCCATAAGAAAAATGTACAGATTGCACATATAATCGTTCCTGCAACAACTGGTACTATGATAACAACTGTGTTGTCTTTCTTTTCTGCATAATTTTATCAACCCGAAATAAGCATAGAGAGACATACATTTGTAGTTATCAACATAATAGTAAGAGAATCAACCAGAGATCATGGAACTTACCTAGTTCTGAATGCGCTAAGCGAATATAAAGATCTTCCCCACTGCTGGGGAACTTCCGTAAGTCAATTAAGCTTCCCGTCCATGTCATGCAGCCGATGCCAGTATCATATGCATAAGCTATGCAGGAACAATTGTCCAAGCAATGCTCTCTGCAATTCGCTGCAGAGGCAGATGACCTTTCCACAAAATATGGCAACTTCATCTTCTCTAGCTTCAGAAACCCGTCTTCTTTTTTCACTTCACCAGTTTGGTTTATCCTCCTCTCACATTGCAATGGACTCTTTCTGACACAACCACTGGTCCAGTTTCCTCTGCTCCATTCCTGTATAGTTTTTGGTTCAAACCCTCTCACACAGCTGCAGATTGGATTTTTCTGTGAATTACAGTTTCCAAATGCCCCACACCAGCCATAAACATCACACTCAGTTTCCAGGGACTGATAACTGACCTCCCAATCGTTCTCTTCGTCAACCCAAGATCTTTGTTCTATAGTTCCTTGTGAATTAAGGACAAAGAACACAGATTTGTTCGGAAACGAATAATAAAAATCAACAACACCTGTTTGGTCATCTACTGAAAGTTTATATCCATCAAGATAGACAGAATACATATCAGGTATACCAGTAAAAATCTGACCATTCCATGGACCTGACCGCGCATATACTCGATTATCATTCCAAATGATACCTTCAGGAATATTTGTTGATCCAATGCCAAATGAGAAGCTTCCGGGTGATGGATCAGAAGGGCTTTTCCAGGATCTCAGCTGCACTATCGGACCTGCTCTTATACAACTACTTAGTTTCATCCCTTCCAAGAATGTATCAGTTGGTTCTTGGAAACTTTCCCATATGCTGATTCCAGTGGCGATATCACGAAGGACAAGATTTCCGGAACCTAAAAGTTGAGCACTTACATTAGTCACTGAATTTGAAACATTTGAAGACCAAAGAACTTCCTTCTGTCCATTCAAAACCACCAGATTGCCATCATCTGATATGGTAACTATCCCGGATGCATCATTGAGAGGCTTGTTTCTGTTAGCTACCCAGACGACAGGTTGGGATTTTTTATTGTACCAAATTCCTACATGGCGATTTGAAGAATCACCAGGTTTGAAAAATCCCAATATGAAATCACTTCCATTAGAGATGATTGTTTCAGGATCTCTGATGGGTCGAGAAGCTGTAATGGTGTCTATGGCAGTTCCCAAATATGTATAAAAACAAAATTGAAAGATGACAACAACAAATGAAATCCTTCTGCTTCTAAGTTCCATACCTGGCCAGCTAATCGCTTCTTGTTGACAAACAATATCGATGATTAAGTGATGGAGATGATAGCAGACTCTCTGATTGCTTGATTGTTTGAATCCAAATCAGCCTGGTTTTACATCAGACTCTGAACATTCTTCAAACCATTACTCTTTAACAATTCATGTAGTAAACTTTATTTTTAAATAAAATCAAATAGTACTCATTTTCCTTCAAAAAGAATAAACAATCAGGACCAGGTTCTTTCTCGAAGGTATATAATGACTCAATTATACTAAAACTAAGTCTAGTAATTTATTGTTTATCTATTTATGTTCTTCAATTCAACTAACTCATTATTTTATCTCCATAATTCTTTTTATTCTTCAACGAAAATATAGTTTTTAATTACCAGGAGCAGATATGCATATATTATTATAACTTATAAGTAACATCAGTTTGAATAGATTTGAATAGGTAGATACAAAATGTGATGGAGATTTGAATAGGAATATATGTTAGTGATATTGATTAAACAACAGCATACCAGAATAGATTTGAATATAAGCTCTAGGAAATGATTTACGCAGGAAAGGTTGCCAGCAATTCTGATTTATGCTAACACATTGTATCAGCTGGATATAAATAGACAGCTACGGCTTATGTAATTCAAGCTTTTCCTTTTCAATAATATTCTCTAGAAAATTCAGTCAGTTGCTTTCTACATTTTATCGCTGATTTTCTCTGTAACTTTCCTGAGAAAATTCAAAGTTAATTAGGAATATCATGCCAAAATGGAAGAACAAAATGTGTACATATTTTTTAGCCTATCAAATACCAAACCAGCAAATATCTGACTCAAGAACTTCCTTGCTATTGACCTTCAGTGAAAGTAACGGTGACATAGTTAATAGAACATCTTTTCTGACTATGTTCAGAGGACTCTTCTCTGGCATTCCGGCTTTCTGTAAATGCTGGTTGCTTTGGGGTGGGAAGATCCACAGTTTCACTGTTGAGCATGGAAATAACAGTTGACATTGTTTCTCTGTCTTTCACAAACTCTTGCACACACAACAGTCCTACACATATGCATCTTGAAATCTCCGATTGAATGCATGGATCGGATATCATCAGATCTATTAAAGCAACAATGTTGTTTTCATTCCACAATTTCCATGCCTGAAAAGTGAACATAGTCATATCTATGAATTGCTGAATACAGAATGTTAGATCCTGTTATCAATGATCATGGAGGGAGATCAGCATCTTTTCTTCCCTGTCAACACAGCATCTGAGGAGTCTAACAAGGTTTCGATGTTGGAGCTTAGAAATAACCATAACTTCATTCTTAAATTCTTCAAGCCCTTGTCCAGAGGCTTTTGATAGTCTTTTCACTGCTATTTTTCTTCCATCTTGTAAATCTCCCTAACAAAGCTTTTAATCAGCAAGTGTTACCTTGTATACTGGACCAAATCCGCCTTGCCCTAGCTTGTTGCTTAAGTGAAAGTTGTTAGTTGCAGTTGCCAGCTTCTCAAAATCGAATAGTGGTAAATCCTGGAGTTTAACTTCGTTCAAGTTTTCGCCAGAATATGCGTCATCCCTATCAAGGAGTAGTAGAACCTTGTTTTTGTCTTGCAGTGCTGATAGAAAACCACATAGTAAGAGATGAGCTGATGGAAATTGCAAATACTGTACTATCAATTACCTCCACAAGAAAAATGTACAGATTGCACAGGTAATTGTTCCTACAATCACTGGTACTATGATAACAACTTTGTTGTCCTTCTTTTCCAGGATCTCAGCTGCACTATTGGACCTGTTCTTATACGACTACTTAATTCCATCCCTTCCAAGAATGTATCAGTTGGTTCTTGGAAACTTTCCCATATGCTGATTCCAGTACTGATATTTCCAGTACTGTTTGACAATATTTCCTGTGTCTAAAAGCTGAGTACTTACATTAGTTACTGAATTTGAAACATGTGACGCCCAAAGAACTTCATTCTGTCCATTCAAAACCACCAGATTGCCATCTTCTGATATGGTAACTACCCCATATCCATCTTTGAGAGGCTTGTTTCTGTTAGCTACCCAGACGACAGGTTCGGTTTTTTTATTGTACCAAATTCCTACATAGTGATTTGAAGAATTACCAGAATTGAAAAATCCCAATATGAAGGCACTGCCATTAGAGGTGATCGTTTCAGGATCTCTGATGGGTTGAGAAGCTGTGATGGTGTCTATGGCAGTTCCCAAATATGTATAAAAAACAAAATAGCAAGATGACAACAACAAATGAAATCCTTCTGCTTCTAATTTCCATAACTGGCTAGCTAATCAACTTCTTGCTGACAAACAATATCGATGATCAAGTGATGGAGATGACAGCAGACTCTCTGATTGCTTGATTGTTTGAATCCAAATGAGCCTGGTTTTACATCAGACTCTGAACATTATTCAAACCATTACTATTTAAAAATTCGTTTAGTAAACTTTATTTTTAAACAAAATCAAATACTCTGACCAACCCTTGTAGCTTGTATTGTTTGACATTCTGACCAACCCTTTATTTTTTTTTTCCTTTTCTAAAAGAATAAACAATACTCTACCAGGAGAAGCTGACTTTCAAGTTTCACCAAGCTGCAGATTTATTAGTTTCAGAGTAGAAATGTTAAAGGCATTACTTGAGCAATAAGTTATATAAAACCAAGTCTAGTTAGTAATGTATTGTTTATGTGCTGCTTTCTTTATCTCCACATTCCTTTTCATTGTTCAAATAAAATATAGTTTTCAACTACTAGGAACAGATATGCTTATTATAATAAGTTACAACAGTTTGAATAGATTTCAATAGGTAGATACAAGATAGAGGTTGCATTGGGGTTCAAGAGATTTCCACAGGAATTACATGCCAAAATGGAAGAACAAAATGTGTACATATTTTTAGACAATCTATCTATTCTAGAGTGGAATTTTTCCTTAATCAACCACCAAGCTAGCAAGTCTGTGACTCAAGAACTTCCTTGTTATCGACCTTCAGTGGCAGTAACGGTGACATAGTTAATCGAGCATCCTTTCCGAATCTGTTCAAAGGGCTCTTCTCCGGCATTTCGATTTTCTGTAAATGCTGGTTGCTTTGGAGTGGGAAGATCTACAATTTCACTGTTTAGCATGGAAATAACAGTTGACATTGTTGGTCTGTCTTTCACAAACTCTTGCACACACAACAGTCCTACATGTATGCATCTTGAAATTTCCGATTGAAAGCATGGATTGGATATCACCGGATCTAGTAAAGCAACAGTGTTGTTTTCTTTCCACAATTTCCATGCCTGAAAAGTGAACATTGTCATATCTATGAATTTCTGAACATAGAATGTTAGATCCTGTTATCAGTGAACATGGAGGGAGATAAGAGTTTCGTGGACTTACATAGCCTAGAAGACTCAAAGACTCTGCATCATGAAAAAAACTTGTGTTTTTTCTACCGCTAACAATCTCTAACAACAATACTCCAAAGCTAAAGACGTCAGATTTCTCAGAGAAACGTCCTTCCATTACATATTCTGGAGACATGTAGCCGCTATATTTCATAATCAACACATCTTTAAGTATTTTATATTCACCCCATGATTTTAGAATCTAGTTGAATGTAATAGATAAGCACAGTTACTTACAATGTCCCAACAACCCTTATAGTGTTGGCTTGATCTTCATTGCCTCCAAAAATTCTTGCCATGCCAAAGTCGGAAATCTTTGGATTCAGTTCTTTATCCAACAAGATGTTACTCGGCTTTAGATCTCTATGTATAATCCTTAGTCTAGAATCTCTATGAAGATAGAGGAGACCTCGACTTATTCCTTCGATAATGTTAAAGCGTTTTCTCCAATCCAAAAGTTCTTGTTTGAGTGGATCTACATTGATGAAGTTACCAAAATATTACATTCCAAATAACTAAGAAAACAGAATATTGTTGAGAAATGATTTTATGAAATTTTAAACATAAAGGAAACAATTGTAAGATATGTATGGGTGACTAACCAAACAAAAATGCATCCAAACTTTTGTTAGGCATGTATTCATATATCAGCATCTTTTCTTCCCTGTCAATACAGCATCCGAGGAGTCTAACGAGGTTTCGATGTTGGAGCTTAGAAATAACCAACACTTCATTCTTAAATTCTTTAAGCCCTTGTCCAGAGGCTTTTGATAGTCTTTTCACTGCTATTTCTTTTCCGTCCTGCAACTCTCCCTATTTAAAACTTGAATCAGTTACTACTTTCTGTACTAAAACAGTTAACAATTTTTTTAATAAGCAAGTGTTACCTTGTATACTGGGCCAAAACCACCCTGCCCTAGCTTGTTGGTTAAGTGGAAGCTGTTAGTTGCAGTTGCCAACTTCTCGAAATCAAATAGTGGTAAATCCTGGAGTTCAACTTCGCTCAAGTTTTCGCCTGAAAATTCTGTGGACTGTAGAACCTTGCCTTTTCCTTTCAATGCTGATTGAAAACCACAAAGTAAAAGATAAGATGATCGAAATTGCAAATATGATAAATTCAGTAAGCTAATATTACCTTTACGTTTTGCCATCCACCTCCATAGGAAAAATGTACATATTGCAAAGGTAACTATTCCTACAACCACCGGTACTATGATAACAACTTTGTTGTCCTTAGTTTCTGCAGAAAGAGAATAGAGAAACATTTGTAGTTATCATATAATAGCAAGAGAATGAACAAGAAGACTGTATTGAACTTACCAAGTTCTGATTGATCTAAGCGAATATAAAGATCTACCCCGTTTCTGGGGAACTTCTGTAAGTCAATCAAGTTTCCCGTCCATGTCATGCAGTTGATGCCGGCCTCATGTGCATAAGCCATGCAGGAACAATTGTTCAAGCACTGCTCTCTGCATTTCGCTTCAGGGATAGATGACTTTTCCGCAAAATATGGCAACTTCATTGTCTCTAGCTTCAGAAACCCATCCTCTTTAGCGGATTCACCAGTTTGGTTTATCCTCTCACATTGCAATAGTTTCTTTCTGACACAACCATTAGTCCAGTTTCCTCCGTTCCATTCCTCTATATTCTTCGGTTCAAACCCTTTCAAACAACTGCAGATTGGCTTTTTCTGTGAATTACAGTTTCCAAATGCCCCACACCGGCCATAAACATCACACTCAGAATTGAAGGACTGATAAACAACCTCCCAATTTTTTTTTTTATCAATCCAATCTCTTCGTTCCATTATTCCTTGTGAGCTCAGGAAAAAGAAGGACGACTTATTCTTCGATACCAAATAAGTGAAATTAAAAAATCCGTTGTCATCCGGTAAAAGTTGAAATCCATCAATATAGGCAGAAGACATACCGTATATTCCAATCAAAACCTGACCATTCCATGGACCTGTCCGCCAATATGCACGAGTATCATTCCAAATGAAAACTTCAGGAATATTCGAAGGATTGATGCCAAGTGAGAAGTTTCCAGGAGATGGATCAGAAGGGCTTCTCCATGATCTCAGCTGTTGTAACGGACCTGTTCTTATATTACTACTTAGTTTCATCCCTGGCAAGAATGTATCAGTAGGTTCTTGGAAACTTTCCCATACGCTGATTCCAGTGGTGATATCACGGAGGACAAGATTTCCAGTATCTAATAGCTGAGCACTTACGTTAGTGACTGAATTTAAAACATTTGACGACCAAAGAACTTCTTTCTGTCCATTCAAAACCACCGCCTTGCCATCCTCTGATATTGTAACTACCCCAGATGGATCATTGAGAGGCTTGTCTCTGTTAGCTACCCAGATGACAGTTTCAGAGTTATCATTGTACCAAATTCCTACGTAGCGATTTGAAGAATTTTTATTGGGACTAAAAAATCCAAATTTGAAGGCACTGCCATTAGAGATGATTGTTTCAGGATCTCTGATGGGTTGAGAAGCTGTGATAGTGTCTATCGCAGTCCCCAAATATGAAAAAAAACAAGATATCAAGACGATGACAAGAGCCACTGAAATGCTTCTGCTTCTAGATTCCATTACTAGCCAGCTAATAGCTTCTTGGTGACAAACAATATCGATGATCAAACAATAGAGCTGAAAACTGGTAATTTCTGTAACAGTTTGAATAGTAAACTTCAGGGTTTTTTTTTTTTTTTTTTCTTTTTCTTTTTTAAGAATTCAGATTTTGGTGTAAAAAGATGTGATGTTCTTTTCTTTTCAATTTGTTGTTGGGTATGTGCTGTTATTTTGTCTTCTTTTGGTGGATATGGTTTTTGTGCCCCATTATGATATTTTGTGATTGCCTCTTGTGGCAATGGTGGGCATGCTGATTAGTGAAGAAGTGGTTGTTGGTGATAGTTGAACTTGGTATTAGTTGAACTCATTTCCCTTGTAGGTTGGTATTGATTGGTATTTTGACCGAGTCTTAATTTTTAAAAGGGCAAATTGCATTGAACCCCTTGAGATTTGGGCAAGTTACACTTAGCTGAAAAAGTTCTTTATTATACACTAACACTCCCAATACTTAAATTTGACTTTTAAAATGCCTAAAATGCCCCTAGTTATATTATTTATACTCTTTTTTTTTTTTTTTTTTTTTTTTTTTACCTTTTAACCAAAAACTTTATAAACTTTAATAAAATTAAAAAAATTAAATAAAAAATATGATTCATTAAATAAAAAAAATAGTTTTAAAAAATCAAATAAATAAATAATTAAAAATTTTAAAATAAATAAATAGTTTAAAAGAATTAAATATTTAAGGATTCTCATATATTGATTGGCTTATTTCGTGGACAAACCACATGTTGGGGTTGATAATGTAAGGGTAGTTTAGGTGTTTGAACTTCATGCTCGAAGGCCCTTTCAAGACCTCAAGGGACAAGCACGCCAAAAGTATAATTTCTTGTGCTTGATTTTTCTTTGAAGAGATTTAGTTAGCACACACTCACTTAGCATACTTGATCATGTGTGCATACTTTTCACATGTCACTTTACACACTAGCACTTTGATTGTGATATCTTGTTGTGTGTATATGTGCTTAGTAATTCGTTTCCCGATAGTGTTCGGAAACGTCCCCGCACGCACTAGAATGTGCTTGGTTTTGCGCAAAGACCGCCCACGGAGAATGCCCTTGGCTTCTCCTTGGTTTTCACCATTGTTGGTGATCGGCGGCCTGGCCGCCGAATGAAACCGCCGTTTCAGTCCAGAATGGTCTGAAGCAATTATGCGGTCACGATCGGCGGTCACGACCGCCGTTCGAAACCACCGTTCGAAACCGCCGTTCATACCTGATCGATTTTAATCTCTCGGGTTTGATTCGGCGGTTGGATCGGTGGTCACGAAACCGCCGAATGAAACCGCCGTTGATGCTCTGTTCTTCACGGGCTCAATTCGGCGGTCGTGATCGGCCGCCTGGCCGCCGATTGAAACCGCCGAACGGTGCATTTCAGGGGCAAAATTATCTTTTCACATGCCCAATTCTTGATGTCTATAAATATCTTACTTTCTCATTCTCTGATCAAGTTCTTTGAGTCTTTAGAATCCTAAACTTCAAAGAGAGATTTTTGAGAAAAAATCAAATCAAGAACTCACCTTTAAATACTCAAATCAAATCCTTTTTGCATCAAATTTCATATTGCATCTTCTATGTCTACATAGAAAGCATCTATGATTGGATTTGCATCATCACAACATGCTTGGTAAGATTTTGATTAATTTCATCTTATTTTAGTATTTTTACTATCAAGCATATTCTCTTTTAATTTACTTGTATGTTGTTGATCATATGATAAATACAAGAATAGAGAATTAATTGTGATGAATTAATTGAGTGTTGTTTTGTGATAGCTAATTAGGTTTTTGCTTAATCTTGATTAGCTAAGCTATTTGACATGTCATTTAGCAATTGATATCTAGGGTTGATTAAATTGATTATATCATCATCCTAGATAAGCATCTAAGGTTACCTAGCCTTGTTTGTTATTTGAATATTCATACATATTCACATAGGTTGCATAATCTCTTCTTAGAGAATTAAGTCTTGAGGCTAAGGTTGCTTAGGCCTCAAGCAATTGGACTAGAGCCACTTTTAAAGGCCCGAGTGGTAGAAGTGGGGGGTTATTGACTGGAGTGTTAGACGAGGTCTACATAGGTTGTAAACTCCATTTCGATTAGTGGATTTCGAGGTCCGAGTGTGACGCACTAAACAGCCCGTGGTTTTTCCCAGTGGTTGGGTTTCCACGTATACATCAAGTGTTATTTAAATTCCGCACTATATTACACTTGCTTGTATTTTTGACTAGTAGGGGCATTTTCATAATATTGACTTGCATGCGAAAATTGGGTAATAAAGCTTAAAATCTATTCACCCCCCCTCTAGATAATTTTTAGAACACACCGAGTATTCTTTTTAAAATAAATAAATATTTTTTAAAAATCAAATAAATAAATAGTTTTAAAAATCAAATAAATAAATAGTTTAAAATAAATAAATAAATAAATAGTTTAAATAAATAAATAAATGAAAAAATGAAAAACATTATTTTTTTTAAGGATATCCACTGATAGGAACAAGAAAAGCTTTAAATATCCAAGGAGTGTTGGGAACTTTGAAACTTCTCTTACCATCATCTTTACCATAAAAGTTTGGATATTAGAGATTTTCTTGTCCCTATTAATGGATATCCTTGTAAAAAAAAATTAATGTTTTTAATTAATTTATTTAAACTATTTATTTATTTAATTTTTTAAACTATTTATTTATTTGATTTTTTTTTGAAACTATTTATTTATTTAACTTTTTAAAAATGTTTATTTTTTTAAAACTATTTATTTATTTGATTTTTTAAAACTATTATTTATTTAATTTTTTAAAATTATTTATTTATTTATTTATTTTAAAACTATTTTTTAAAACTATTTATTTATTTAAGGAATCATATTTTTTATTTAAATTTTTAATTTTATTAATGTTTTTGGTTAAAAGGTAAAAAAAAATAAAGTATAAAATAATATAACTAGGGGTATTTTAGGTATTTTCAAAGTCAATTTTAAGTCTTGGGGGTGTTAGTGTATAATAACAAAACATTTCTAGCTAAGTGTAACTTGTCCAAACCTCTAAGGGTTCAGTGTAATTTGCCCTTTTCAAAATGGACATTTACAATTGACATGCTAAAAAGGGAAAATGAATGGCTGAGGAAAATGTACAACGATGAGTTGACCCTCCCTTGCTTTCAAATAAATCAGCTCACAAGTCAAATATAAGTTTTATTCAAATTTTCTTCAAAACATGCTGTTACGTAATTGACTTTGAGCCCAACACAACTTGAAAAATCGAATCCATAGCATTTCAATGAACCACTCTACCAGGAAGTTGCACTTTGTTTACTTTTCAATGAAGTCACTAGTCAAACATAAGTTTTGTTCAAATTTTATTGTTTTTTTCACTATTCAACGAAATAAGATTTTTATTTATGAGGATAGGATAGATACTTCCCCGGTTTAATCTGATTTCGTAAAATTCTTATGATGAACTCTACATATGTGTGTATATATATTGTTAGAGTGTTTAAATACTATTGTTGTACTCTTTCGGCTTGAAATTTTAGGTCTGATGGTTACTAATATAGTATCAGAGCCTTGGCTGTACCAGAAATCTTGGGTTCAATTCCCCCCACATGCATTGAAAGCGAATTTGTATCGTTACAAATTTTCGAATAGGAGGATGTCAGGCCTGAAGTTCCTGCCCAGTGTAATGTTCTGAGGAACAACAAGACTGATCATGGTCTTTTTTAGTATGATGATAAATTATCTTATTCAATTCTCAAAAACTTTTCATACTTGCCTTTGAAAAATTCTCTTATTCAATTCTCAAAAATATGTACATATATTTGTAGCCTATCTATACTATAGTTGGAATTTTCCCTTAATCAACCACTAGGCCAGCAAGTCTGTGACACAAGAACTTCCTTGCTAGCGACCTTCAGTGACAGTAGTAACAGTGACATAGTTAATAGAGCATCTTTTCTGACTCTGTTGAGAGGACTCTTCTCTGGCATTCCGTCTTTCTGTAAATGCTGGTTGCTTTGGAGTGGGAAGATCCACAATTTCACTGTTAAGCATGGAAATAACAGTTGACATTGTTGGTCTATCTTTCACAAACTCTTGCACACACAACAGTCCTACATGTATGCATCTTGAAATCTCCGAATGGAAGCAAGGATCGGAGATCACCGGATCTATTAAAGCAACAATGTTGTTTTCATTCCACAATTTCCATGCCTGAAAAGTGAACATTGTCATATCTTTGAATTGCTGAACATAGAATGTTAGATCCTGTTATCAATGAACATGGAGGGAGATAAGAGTTTAGTGGACTTACATAGCCTAGAAGACTCAAAGACTCTGCATCATGACAAAAACCTGTGTTTCTTCTACCGCTAACAATCTCTAACAACAAAACTCCAAAGCTGAAGACATCGGATTTCTCAGAGAATCGCCCTTCGATTACATATTCAGGGGACATGTAACCACTGCATTACATAATCAACACATCTTTAAGTATTTTATGTTCACCCCATGATTTTAGAATCTAGTTGAATGTAACAGATAAGTACAGTTACTTACTATGTCCCAACAACCCTTTTAGTGTTGCCTTGATCTTCATTGCCTCCAAAAATTCTAGCCATGCCAAAGTCGGAAATCTTTGGATTCAGTTCTTTATCCAACAAGATATTACCTGGCTTTAGATCTCTATGTATAATTCTTAGTCTAGAATCCCTATGTAGATAGAGGAGACCTCGACTTATTCCTTCGATAATGTTGAAGCGTTTTCTCCAATCCAAAAGTTCTTGCTTGAGTGGATCTACATTGATAAAGTTAATAGGTGAAGTTATCAAAATATTACAATTCAAATTACTAAGTAAACAAAATATTGTCGAGAAGTTACTGTGATTCTATGAAACAAGATATGGCTTGACTAACCAAACAGAAATGCATCCAAACTTTTGTTAGGCATGTATTCATATATCAGCATCTTTTCTTCCCTGTCAACACAGCATCCAAGGAGTCTAACAAGGTTCCGATGTTGGAGTTTAGAAATAACCATCACTTCGTTCTTAAATTCTTTAAGCCCTTGTCCAGAGGCTTTTGATAGTCTTTTCACTGCTATTTCATTTCCATCTTCCAACTCTCCCTATTTAAAACCTGAATGAGTTACTACTTTCTGTACTAAACAGTTATTAGTTAACAATTTTTCCAATCAGCAAGTGTTACCTTGTATACTGGGCCAAAGCCACCCTGCCCAAGCTTGTTTGTTAAGTGGAAGTTGTTAGTTGCAGTTGCCAACTTCTCGAAATCGAATAGTGGTAAATCCTGGAGTTCAACTTCGTTCAAGTTTTCGACAGAACATGTGTCATTTATATCAGGGAGTAGAGCCCTGCTTTTGTCTTTCAGTGCTGATAGAAAACCACATAGTGAGAGATGAGTTGATGGAAACTGCAAATTCTATCAGTTCTTTAAGCTAATACATTTTACAGATTGCATGTTACCTTTATGTTTTGAAATCCACCTCCATAAGAAAAATGTACAGATTGTGCAGGTAATTATTCCTGCAACCACTGGTAATATGACAACAACTTTGTTGTCCTTCTTTTCTGCAGAAAGGTGCAAGCATAAATTAGACTACCCGAAATTAGCATAGAGAGACAAACATTTGTAGTTATCAAAATAATAGCAAGAGAATCAACAAGAGATCAAGGAACTTACCTAGTTCTGAACGAGCTAAGCGAATATAAAGATCCGACCCACCAACGGGGAACTTCTTTATGTCAATTAAGCTTCCCGTCCATGTCATGCAGCCGATGGCAGCATCAAATGCATAAGCTATGCAGGAACAATTGTTCAAGCAATGCTCACTGCAATTATCTACAGGGATAGGAGATCTTTCTGCAAAATATGGTACCTTCATCATCTCTAGCTTCAGAAACCTGTTTTCTTTTGCCACTTCACCAGTTTGGTTTATCCTCTCACATGGCAGTGGTCTCTTTCTGACACAACCATTAGTCCAGTTTCCTCTGCTCCATTCCTCCATATTCTTTGGTTCAAATCCTCTCAAACAGCTGCAAACTGGAGTTTCCTGTGGATTACAGTTTCCAAATGCCCCGCACCAGCCATAAACATCACACTCAGTTTCCCAGGACAAAAAACTGACCACCCAATCATTCTTTTCGTCATCCCAATATCTTTCTTCTAAAACTCCTAGTGTAGTAAGGACAGAGAAAATAGTTGTGTTCGGAAATGAATAATAAAAATCAACAACACCTGTTTGGTCATCTACGGTAAGTTTAAATCCATCAATATAACTTGTTTTCATACGAGGCATTCCAATAAAAATCTGACCATTCCATGGACCTGTCCGCCAATATACTTGACTATCATTCCAAATGACACCTTCAGGAATATTTAATGATCCCATTCCAAGTGAGAAGCTTCCAGGGGATGGATCAGAAGGGCTTTTCCAGGATCTCAGCTGCACTATCGGACCTGTTCTCATATGACTACTTAGTTCCATCCCTGGCAAGAATTTATCAGTAGGTTCTTGGAAACTTTCCCATATGCTGATTCCGGTGGTGATATCACGAAGGACAAGATTTCCTGTATCTAAAAGCTGAGCACTTACGTTAGTGACTGAATTTGAAACTTTTGACGACCAAAGAACTTCACTCTGTCCATTCAAAACCACAAGGTTGCCATCTTCTGATATGGTAACTACCCCAGATGTATCTTTGAGAGGCTTGTTTCTGTTAGCTATCCAGATGACAGGCTCAGATTTTTTATTGTACCAAATTCCTACATAGTGATTTGAAGAATTACCGGGATTGAAAAATCCCAATATGAAGTCCCTACCGTTAGAGATGATTGTTTTAGGATCTCTGATGGGTTGAGAAGCTGTGATGGTGTCTATGGCAGTTCCCAAATATGTATAAAAACCAGATAGCAAGATGACAACAACAAATGAAATCCTTCTGCTTCTAGGTTCCATAACTGTTGAATTATTTGGTTTTGGTAGTAATAATTGTTAAACACACATTTCAATGAATCACTCAAAAAGAATAAACAAAACTCTTACCAGGAGAAGTTTCGCAATGCTGCAGGACCAGGTTCTTTCCCTACATACTTCGTCGAAACAACCAGCATTCTGCCAAGTTTAGAGTAGAAATGTCAAAGGTAAGTAGTACTTTGGTCAATAAAGGGATAGTATCATTTTCCCCCCTATATTATGTCCTATTAGTAAATCTCCCCCTGTATTTTGCTTATTAGCTCCCCCCTGACAATAAACATATTCGCCAATTACCTCCTTATGTTAGCTTTTCCGTTAAAATCTCTGACAAACAACAGTCAATGGAAAGACTATTTTGCCCATAAAAGACAACACAATTGATTACTTGATTTGAAAATATTTTTTTGCTCTTTAATGTAACCATCGGTTAGGGAAAGATCACCACCGTCCATCTCAGATATGGACGGTGGAGATAATTAGAAAATAAAAAGGCAAAAAAAAAATACTCATCAGTCTATCATCAGAACAACACCAAACCCAGAAATTCAAACCATGAACTTCAACACAATCATCATCATCAACAACATCTAAACCAGGACATCATCATCCACAACACCAACTATCACATGTCAAGATTCAACACCACCAACTGGATCAAAAGAAAAAACAGTGGAGATCCAAAAAAAAAAAAAAAAAGTGTCCTTCCCCAAATCCAAACAAACCAATCACCACAAACCTGAACCCCACCAAACCCACCTCGTGTCCTCGCCAAAACCACAATCAATCTCCAGAAATCAACACCAGACCATCCACACCGTTAATGGCCAAAAAAACGAATCCCCAAATTCAACCACCACCACTAGCAACCACCCCCACCAGTAACGACCATCACCAGCGTCGATCACTTCTCAGTAGAGGAGATCGGCGCTCGAATCATCGCCGACGGCCAACCAGATTGGCTCTTATTTTCTTACATGTTACATCAGTGATTTTATTTATTTATTATTACTTTGCTTTTATTTGTGTGATGATATGATAGGTTTTGATGGAGAGAGATTGAGAGTGATGGAATTTGTATTTAAGTGAGGACCGGCTACCATACGCAGTAAAATATATAGGTATCATACCATACCATCCATCAATTAATTATTACCATTGGATGAAGGAAAAAGTTAATCCAACGGTTAAAAAATTAATGTATTAAAATAGGCAACCCATATAACCGGTCACTCTCTCTACTCTATCTCACGAACTAACCCAATTCCCAATTCTCTTTCACTATCTACTCTATCTCTTTCACTCTCTCCTCTGTCACCCCATTGCAGATGGAGCTCAATCTCCTCCACAAGCAATTTTTCAACTTTCTTTTTTTGGGAAACATATTCAAGAGGATTTTGATTGACGAAGGTGTGATTGTATCTCGATTTTTTTCCAGATTATTGTCTTTTTTTTCTTTTCCTATTTTTGGAATTGTTGGATGATCGATGAAGATGCTATGAATTCTTGATCAATGATCTGGCACTCCATCATATGCCTCACTTCATTTTGTTCCATATCCTTCATCTGATTGATGAGATGTGTTTGGAATTTTTTTTCCGGGTCATTGATGAAGATGATATGAATTGGTGGATTTTTTTTGGGCAATATTAATTTGTGGATTTTTTTGGGATTATTGATTTGTGAATTTCTTTTGGAATTGATTGAAGAAGAAAGGAGGAGATATGATTTATTGAATGAGATTTGTGGATTTTGTTTTTTGGATTGATATGTGATTTTCTTTGGAATTGATTTTTTTTTTTAGGAATTAATGAATGATATGAATTAATCAAGAAAATATGAACTTTTTTATAATTTCGTTTTAGCACTCCTTCCAATGTGACCGGGGAAGAATGCGCCGTCGATCTGGGCGGAAACCCACCGGCACAATGGCCGGAAACGGTGCTGGAACGTCGGGTAGCAAGTCGGGTTGAAGATGGGTCAAACCTGGTCTTATGGTAGGTGGGTCGGGTAGGCTAGTGGAGAAGACGGCGTGACGTCATCATGACGTCACACCGATGCAAGCAAAAGCCAACAAATACGATGCGTTTCATTAATGACATGGCAGGTTTCACTGATTTGACTGGCAAACTACTGTTTGGACCCCTGATGTTTTCAATATTCACAGAATCTTCAATAATTGCTCCACATTATCATGTTAGCCCTTATTTCTCTGAAATTACAACAATGCCCCTGAACTTCCTAAATACATGGAATACTCAATTAAGCCATCAAAATCCCAGTTTTACCCGAGAAACAAGCATAAAATAATAGGAAATAGGGCGATCAGTCAACGGTTAATGTTAACTATCTTAACCGTGTAAAAGGCCAAAAAAGGGTTATTTATTATTTTGTTTCATTTTTCTATGAATTATTTTATTTATTTTCTAAATTAACCAATTAAAAAGGAAAAAAAAAATAAAGAAACGTGATAACAAAAAAAATTATACGGAAATCTAAAAAATAAAATATTGTTTAATATACTTGGAGATGTATTATTACCCTTACTATATTTGACTGTTTATTAATTTATTAAAATTTAATTTTTAAGAAGTTTTTAAGTTTATTATTAATTATTTTATAATTGATTTTTGAAATTATTAACGTAAAATTTATATCGATTTGTAATTGGAAATTATTAATACCAAATATCATTTACAAAATTTATATCATTTTAAAATATATATTTTATTTGTAAACCCTCTTAAATTGTTAACACACCCAATTTATATAAAAATGACACTATTACAACCAATGGAGTTTACAATAGAGTTTTATCTTCTTTTTTTTTTCTTTTTTTTTTGGGATAATTACTCCGGTAGCCATCGAATTGATGACATACTATCAAAATGGCCACTGGATTGGAAAGTTGTTCCAAAATGGCCATTATTGGCAAACTTTGTGACATTAATGGTCATTCCATCCAATGAGTGGTATTTTGGTAAATAAATGGATGCCCTTAATTTATTTTAGATGTTTTTTGGAAATCAATTTTTTCAATAAGTGACATTTTGGTAAATAAATGGATGAAATTAATTTAATTTAGATTTTTTTAGGAAATCGTTTCTTTTATTTTTTGAAAAGAATAATTATATTTAGTGTGTAAATATATTTATATATATATTGCTATATATTAAAAATAATATAACCGCTGCAACAAAAAAAAAAAAAAAAAAAAAAACACATAAATCATCTCAATAATAATAGTTTAGTCTCTCTGTCTCTTAAACAAATCTGCTTTCTCGAACCTCGTAATATCTCTTTATAATTGATATATATATATATTTCTTTTTTAAGAAGGTTATAAAATCTAAAAAATTTAAAAAACAAAGAAGAGACATGTATATTGATCTAAACCATTTTTTTTTTTTTTTTTTTTAAATAATAATTATATTTAGTGTATATAAATATATATATATTTATACACACTAAATGTAATTATTCTTTTCAAAAAAAGAAAAAATTGATTTCCCAAAAACATCTAAAATAAATTAATGTCATCCACTTTTTTACCAAAATATCACTCATTGTAAAAATTGATTTAAAAAAAAAATCTAAAATAATTAATGACATCCCTTTATTTACTAAAATGCCACTCATTGGATGGAATGGCCATTAGTGTTACAAAGTTTGCCAATAATGGCCATTTTGGAACAACTTTTCAATCTAGTGGCCATTTTGATAGTGTGTCACCAATTCGATGGCCACCAGGGTAATTATCCCCTTTTTTTTTTGTGAAGGAGTTACATCCTTTAGCTACCAAAACTTCAATCAAGTATACACAACACCATTATAAGTCCACATGTCTACACACACAAAAAGAGTCCAAAGTCACACCAAAAGAAATTTCTATAAACACCAAGTTTTTATGATGGTGGAGTGTTCTTGATAGAGAGATGAAGATAATGATGATGTTCTCGTAATAGGAGATCTGGACATTTTTCCATATATCTTCCCGGTTCCAAAGTTTTTTTTTTTTTTTTTTTTTTTTTAACTTTGTTTTATTTTTATTTATTTTTTGTTTAATTTTTTTTTTTTCAGATCTCTTCCATATAATTTTTTTTTCTTTTAATTTTTCTTTATCACGTTTCTTATTTTTTTTTCCTTTTTTAATTGGTTAATTTTGAAAATAAATAAAATAAGTCATAGAAAAATGAAGCAAAATAATAAATAAGGGCATTTTTGACCTTTTACACAGTTAAGAGGGCCGACGGTTAACATAATAAAGTGGTTTCCATAACGTAAAAATTGTTCCCTTTGTTAAAGTTGAGTGGTTCCCGGAAATAACTACAACGTTGGTTAGAACGTTAAAATGGTTTCCATCAACGTTGAAGTTGTTTCAAACGAGTAATCGTTTTCGGGAACGAATTTGACGTTGATTGTAATGTTAAAGTGGTTTTCATAACGTAAAAGTTGTTCCCTTTGTTAAAGTTTAGTAGCTCCCGGAAACAACTACAACGTTGGTCCGGAAACAACTACAACGTTGGTCAGAACGTTAAAGTGGTTTCATCAACATTGAAGTTGTTTCAAATGAGTAATCATTCCCGGGAACGAATTTGACATTGATTGGAACGTTAAAGTGGTTTCCATAACGTAAAAGTTGTTCCCTTTGGTAAAGTTTAGTAGTTCCCGGAAACAACTACAACGTTGGTCAGAACGTTAAAGTGGTTTCCATCAACGTTGAAGTTGTTTCCAACGAGTAATCGTTAATTTGACATTGATTGGAACGTTAAAATGGTTTCCATAACGTAAAAGTTGTTCCCTTTGTTAAAGTTGAGTGGTTCCCGGAAACAACTACAACGTTGGTCAGAACGTTAAAGTAGTTTCCATCAACGTTGAAGTTGTTTCAAACGAGTAATCGTTTCCGGGAACGAATTTTACATTGATTGGAACATTAAAGTGGTTTCCATAACGTAAAAGTTGTTCCCTTTGTTAAAGTTGAGTGGTTCCCGGAAACAACTACAACGTTGGTCAGAACGTTAAAGTGGTTTCCATCAACGTTGAAGTTATTTCAAACTAGTAATCGTTCCCAGGAACGAATTTGACGTTGATTGGAACGTTAAAGTGGTTTCCATAACGTAAAAGTTGTTCCCTTTGTTAAAATTGAGTTGTTCCCGAAAACAATTACAACGTTGGTCAGAACGTTAAAGTGGTTTCCATCAACGTTGAAGTTGTTTCAAACGAGTAATCATTCCCAGGAACGAATTTGACGTTGATTGGAACGTTAAAGTGGTTTCCATAATGTAAAAGTTGTTCCCTTTGTTAAAGTTGAGTGGTTCCCGAAAACAACTACAACGTTGGCCAGAACGTTAAAGTGGTTTCCATCGACGTTGAAGTTGTTTCAAACGAGTAATCGTTCCCGGGAACGAATTTGACGTTGATTGGAACGTTAAAGTGGTTTTCATAACGTAAAGGTTGTTCCCAAGTCGAGTGGTTCCCGAAAACAACTACAACGTTGGTCAGAACGTTAAAGTGGTTTCCATCAACGTTGAAATTGTTTCAAACGAGTAATCGTTCCCGGGAACGAATTTGACGTTGATTGGAACGTTAAAGTGGTTTCCATAAGGTAAAAGTTGTTCCCTTTGTTAAAGTTGAGTTGTTCCCGGAAACAACTACAACGTTGGTTAGAACGTTGAAGTTGTTTCCATCAACGTTGAAGTTGTTTCAAACGAGTAATCGTTCCCGGGAACGAATTTGACGTTGTTTGGAACGTTAAAGTGGTTTCTATAACGTAAAAGTTGTTCCCTTTGTTAAAGTTAAGTGGTTCTCGGAAACCACTTTAACGTTCAACTACAACGTTGGTGAGAACGTTAAAGTGGTTTCCATCAACGTTGAAGTTGTTTCAAACAAGTAATTGTTCCTGGGAACAAATTTTACGTTGATTGGAACGTTAAAGTGGTTCCATAACGTAAAAATTGTTCCCAGAAACAATTTCTCTATTTTTTTTTTTTATTCTTTTCATTATAATTTTTACTTCTCAATTATAAACAATTATATTACTTCTAAATCAAATATAAACAAGTATATATATATATATATATATATATATATATATATATATAGTATAGTATATTCATATTTTTTTATACTTAAATTAATATATACATTTTCAAATGTATGCAATTTATTAATATGTTTCAAATAATTACTTATTTTCACAATTTTAATTATATTATTTATGATAAATGTTATTTTATTGCATATTAATATCATTTTAATTATATGTTCAAATTTGCAAATTACAAATGTAATAATATTATTTATTAATATTATTCTACAAATATTTACAATTCTACATTTTAATATAATTTTATTATTTATTAACTTTATAATAATAGTTTTCAATTTTTCTATATTTAATATAGTTTTATTATTCAATTAATATATAATAATAATATGTAATTTAATATATTAATACTATATAAAAAAAATTATTAAAAAATAATAATAATAATTAAAAAATACCCATTTGTTATTGACTTTTTGGGGAGAAACCGGTTGCAACCGGTTGTCCCAAATGCCAAACTCATTGCCATGATACCTAGCACTTTTAGGGGAGGTATACTAGCCAACTCCTTTAAGTGATGATATGATAGGGATGTTATAATATTTTAATATTTTGTTTTATTGTTTATTTAACTTTAATCTTAAAATTTTATAACTGATTTACTTTTTTGCCCTCTTATATCAATTCTCATTCATTTTATTTGCTAAAGTTACCATGTTACCCTTTGAGTCAACAACAAGATAATGGTCAACTAGGTATTTTAACGGAAAAACTAATATGAAGGGTGTAATTGGCGAATAAGTTTATTAGACAGGGGGGAGAATGGTCAATAAGCAAAATACAAGAGGGAAATTTACTAATAGAGCATAATATAGGAGGGAAAATGATACTATCCCGTCAATAAATGATAAGAAATGAAATGAGGGTTGTCGGCTTGACAAAAATAGGCCTAATACAACAAAATTTAAAAAAAAACAAAAAAAAAATTCCTCCATCTCAATTAAGATGAACGAAAAATGATGGAGATCAAATAAAATTTAAAAAAATAAAAAATTTAAAGCAAAATTTTTAAAAATAAACTTTTTTAAAAAAATTGATCACCAACAAAACATCTATTAGACTATTACAAAAGTTGATAGTAGTGATTAATTTTGAATTAAAACAAAATTGAAAAACATGGAAATTAAAAAAAAAAAAAAAAGTCTCAAATAAAGTCTCTATGTTGATTTTTTTATTTTATAAATAGTAGGGATGTCAATGGTACGGGTTGGGGATGGGTTTTCCATTATCATCCCTAATCCCAATTTGTATGAGAAATACCATCCCAGTGAATACCCGCTTTAAAATAAAAGGTATGGGTTAGGGATTCCCCATTAGGGGATTGGTTCCTTGCCTCATACCATCCTTATCACATTAATGAATTTTTTTTTATGATTTTATAATAGAGATCTCAGATCATATCAAAATTATTGAATAGTATGAAAATTATAATACAAAACTGGTAACAATTAACAAACTCTAAATCAATTATAGCATAACACAACTCATTATCAATCCCTTAACATAGCTCATTATCAAACTCTAAAAAAAGAGGGAAAATCACACTAAAAGTTGTAGTTTTATATCTACTTTTTTCAAAGGCATGAAGCAGTTTTATATCTACTTTTTTAAAAGGCACATATCAGTTTTATATCTGCTGATATACATAAATATTGGATGATGTTCTTCAACATAAATAAATATATATAACGGGTAGGGGGATGGGTCGGGGCGGGGATTGAAAATCCCAAAACCATCCCGAAATTAAATTGAAGATCGAAAAAATTACCAAAACCATACCCAACATAAATGGTAGGCACTAAACCCGCTCCTAATGGGACGGGTCCCCATGAGACCCTAGACCGATGGGTAATTTTAATATCTCTAATAAACAGATTGAATCAAAATTGACCACCAAATAATTAGGAAAAAAAAAACTTGATTGTTATTTTTTTTAAGAAAAAAATATGTTACTAGATCTTCATTTGGTAACACCAGAACTCTCATGGTTCTCCCATGGAGATTAACACCTAAAAACAACAAAAATTCCAATGCCCAACACAAAATTCACATCACACTCAAAAAAACAAAAATTTAAACAAAAAATCTCCAACCAACCCAAAAAATTCACATTAGTAGTTCCACCAACATGAAACATTAGCACAAAAAATCTCAAAACAAAAACTAGTGAAGATCTTGTTAGGTTTTGGCTTGTATTCCCAAGTGAACATAATGTTAAACAAACATGACTCAACTGATGTGAAAGAGGAAACTTCTTAGAGACGTGGGAAACATTTAGAAGTCGGAGATCGTGTTTAAGGGAGGCTTGAAGACTGAAGAAGAACTAAAGAATCGGATTCCAGAAGCAACTGCAGCGTGGACCGCGGCATATGCGCAGTGCATAGACAGCGGTACGGACCGCGGTCAATTCCAATGACATTAGCACGGTGTAGACCACGTCATAGGCAAAAGACGCAGACCGTGGTATTCTAAGCAGTTGTTTCGAGTGACATTCCATGGTACGGCGAGGGTTGCAAATCGCGATGACAGCGTATTTTGCACAGGTTTGGAAAGTTATGTGGAAATAGGAAAAGTTTTTTTTTCTGGAAGTTCTTGTACTTAATGGAAAAAGAAAAGGAAAAAGAGTTTGTCTTCATGCGGAACAGGAAAGTCTTATACATAAAGGATGACTTTTTCGTGGAATAGGAAGTCTTGTGCGTGAAAAAGTGTTTCCTTGTAGGATTCAAACTTCCCTAGTACTCTAGTATAAATACATGTAATATTTGTTTATTGAGTGTGGAGTAACAAAAAACATCTGTAACATCAGAGAGTGGGGAGATCCCGGGGGAGACCCCTGGAAATATATGAGAAGGGATCCAGGGAATATCTGAGGATCAAGAGCGAGACAGTGAGTGATATTCATGGCATAACTAGGGGGATATTCGGGGGGTGTACTCGAAAGAGGACCCGATGAACGTTGTGAGCTGAGGGCTATGGTATAAGCTCGGTTGTGAGCTTGGTTGCTCGGTTGTTTGGGGTTTGGGGTTAGAGAGAGAATCATGGAGTGTGCGGTTATACAAATTTACTACAGTGGATTATTTCTCTATTGTCCTGATGGCCTGTGATTTTTTCCCTGATTTAGGGTTTCCATGTATATCTTATGTTCATGTGTGATTGGTTTATTCTCTCTCATCTTATATTTTCTACTAGTAGACGTTATTTGTTATATGGTGAATATTAGGCATGTGATTCCACGTTCATCGGTTTAATTCCCAACAGATCTCCCTCATCTACCAACCAACCCTCACCACCATCGCTCATCCATCTCTGATCTCCTCCCTTCACACGCCTCCGTAGCTGACGACATCATTCTCTCCATTCCGCTCACTCCAAGCGCTGCCACCATTATTTCCCCTCCACTGTGAGCTCTGATCTCCTCCATATTAGAGGAGATCGGTTGGGTCTCCTCCATAGACCACAAATAAAAATAAAATAAAATAAAGTTTTCTTTTTAGGAAAGAAAAGATTAAAAGGAAACCATCTGAATTTTTTTAAAAAGAAAATTGTAGATCTCCTCCATTTTGGGAAGAAATCTGGCTCAATCTCTCTTTGAGGAGATTGAATAAATTAGATAAGGAAGAGATTGTGTGTTGGTGAAACTGATATTCAATTTTTAAAATATTTTTTTTAAAAAAATTACTTCAATGACTAAAATATCCTTACTTTTTAAAGTTAAAATCGGTCTACGAGTTTGACTAACTTTGACTAAAGGCAGGAGTAGACATGGCGCTGGTTTAGTTCGAATTGGACCATCCGGAACCAAATCGGAACCGGTTTTCCGGTTTCGTAATCGGACCGTGAACCGGAACCTCCCAATAAATAAGGAACCTTCGATTCGAACTGGACCGGAACCGCTGATTTCGGTTCGAACCGCCAATTCCAACATATGTTTTTTTCTTTAAAAAAAAAAAATATTAAAAAAAATAACAATTTATTTAAAAATAAAATGTTTAAAAGAGAAATGACTTTAAAGATTATTGAACCATGGTCCATAGCCATTGTCTAAGTAAGTATGTTTTCATATGCCTCCACCTCCTTTTTATATAGGTATTTATCCGATGTGGGATGTGGGATGTGAGATTGAATATAATAGACCTCACAACTCTCTCCTTTCATATCGATTTGTTTGCTTTGTTTATATGTGGACATCATCATATCATGTAGTCTCACTCTCACATGAAGAATTGATAGATAATTAATTCGTAAACTCTCTACTCAATTTGGATTTTTTTATTTTTTATTTTTTTTTACACTGCTTAATTTATTCCATTTTAATTTGAATGTTGAAGGGATAAGTTGAACCTAGATAATCTGCAGCTTTATGATCAATTATACAAATTAAAAATGTAATGCAGTTGGATGTCAATTCAATGGGTGATAAATGTAACCGTGATACGGATGCAAATATAAGATTTACTTGTGTGGACTTACTAGTTACAAATCATGCTTTCCTGATGCTTATTCATGAAATAATTTATTGGTTAATGCATTTTTAAAGTTATATACTTTGTTTTAATCTCTTAAAACTTTCGACACAAAATGACTATTTGATATTTCTACCAATTTTGTTACTTTGTGTAGTGGTTGTTAAATGGAAGAAAGGGCAATATTTAGAGACATAAGGCGTTATTACTGTGATTATTGTGGGATTTGCACATCCTCTCTCATCACAAGGTTTTGCTTTGCTTATATGGATTTCTTCGTTTAGCTGAAACGTAATACTAAAATTTACTTGTTCTTAATTAAGATGATGGCAAAGTTTATTTATTCAATCCCATATCCCACATCGGATAAATAAGAGAAGTGAAGAGAGTCCTAACCTATATAAAAAGGAGGAGAAGGCAATGGAAGACATACTCTACAATGATCTTTCTAACATTTTATTTTTTAAAAATAAAATGTAATTTTTGTAATATGAAAAAAAAAAAAAAAAACCGGTTCTGGTTGTCCCGGAACTGGAACCGGCGTCATGTCTAGGCAGGAGAGGTGAGTGTCAATTATCGATAAAATTGTTTTTGCGTATAAAAGAGTAAACCTCATGGGAGTTTGGTGTAATTAGCTCTAAATTACATAAAGCCTTAATTATGCTGTGAATATGTAATACTTTAGGATAGCATTTGGCGCCTAGGACATATAAATAATAAGAAGCTATAGTTTTATATTGTTTTTAAATCTATAATTTATTTATTATTAAATTGTTTAAAAATATATATATATAATGTAATCCCGCACTGGTTGGTTAAATATGGGCCACTAATAGCAGATATTCATATGCATATTATAATAAGTTACATTAGTTTGAAACTTTGAATAGATTTCAATACGTATTTTCACTCAATGTGGCTCGGTGGTAAGAACGCTTATTCAGTCTAACAATATCTCGTTCGAGTCGTCATCATTGCAAGTGGTATATATAAAAAAAAAAAAAAAAAAAAAATCAGTAGCTAGATACAAATTGCTATAGAGGTTGTTGCAATGGGGTGTTCAGAGGATTTCAACCGGAATAACAAAAGGTGTACAAATTTTTAGGCTATCTATCTTTGCTAGAGTTGGAATTTTCCCTTAATCAATCCACCAACCCAGCAAGTCTGTGACTCAAGAAGTTCCTTGCTAGCGACCTTCAGTGACAGTAGTAACAGTGACATAGTTAATAGAACATCTTTTCTGATTCTGTTTGGAGGACTCTTCTCTGGCATTCCGTCTTTCTGTAAATGCTGGTTGCTTTGGAGTGGGAAGATCCACAATTTCACTGTTAAGCATGGAAATAACAGTTGACATTGTTGGTCTATCTTTCACAAACTCTTGCACACACAACAGTCCTACATGTATGCATCTTGAAATCTCTGAATGGAAGCAAGGATCGGAGATCACCGGATCTATTAAAGCAACAATGTTGTTTTCATTCCACAATTTCCATGCCTGAAAAGGGAACATTATCATATCTATTAATTGCTGAACATAGAATGTTAAACCCTATTATTAGTGAACATGGAGGGAGATAGAGTTTAGTGGACTTACATAGCCTAGAAGACTCAAAGACTCTGCATCATAATAAAAACTTGTGTTTCTTCTACCGCTAACAATCTCTAACAACAAAACTCCAAAGCTAAACACGTCAGATTTCTCAGAGAAACGTCCTTCCATTACATATTCCGGAGACATGTAACCGCTGCATTTCATAATCAACACATCTTTAAGTATTTTATGATCACCCCATGATTTTAGAATCTAGTTGAATGTAATAGATAAGCACAGTTACTTACAATGTCCCAACAACCCTTATAGTGTTGGCTTGATCTTCATTGCCTCCAAAAATTCTAGCCATGCCAAAGTCTGAAATCTTTGGATTTAGTTCTTTATCCAACAAGATGTTACTTGGCTTGAGATCTCTATGTATAATCCTTAGTCTAGAATCCCTATGAAGATAAAGGAGACCTCGACTTATTCCTTCGATAATGTTAAAGCGTTGTCTCCAATCCAAAAGTTTTTGCTTGAGTGGATCTACATTGATAAAGTTAGTAGCTGAAGTTAACAAAATATAACATTTCAAATTACTAAGTAAACAAAATATTGTTGAGAAGTTACTGTGATTCTATGAAATTGTAAGCTTGACTAACCAAAGAGAAATGCATCCAAACTTTTGTTAGGCATGTATTCATATATCAGCATCTTTTCTTCCCTGTCAATACAGTATCCAAGGAGTCTAACAAGGTTTCGATGTTGGAGCTTAGAAATAACCAACACTTCATTCTTAAATTCTTCAAGCCCTTGTCCAGAGGCTTTCGATAGTCTTTTCACTGCTATTTCTTTTCCGTCCTGCAACGCTCCCTATTTAAAACTTGAATCAGTTACTACTTACTACTTTCTGTACTAAACAGTTAACAGTTTTTCAAATTAGCAAGTGTTACCTTGTATACTGGGCCAAAACCACCCTGCCCTAGCTTGTTGGTTAAGTGGAAGTTGTTAGTTGCAGTTGCCAACTTCTCGAAATCGAATAGAGGTAAATCTTGGAGTTCAACTTGGAGAACCTTGCTTTTGTCTTGCAGTGCTGATAGAAAACCAGAGTAAGAAAACTGTACTTTTCGGTCCCTGGAAACTGAGTGTGATGTTTATAGGAGAACCTTACCTTTATGTTTTGCCATCCACTTGCATATGAAAAATATACAGATTGCACAGGTAAACGTTCCTGCAACCACTGGTACTATGACAACAACTTTGTTGTCCTTCTTTTCTGCAAATAGGTGCAAGCATAAATTTATCAACCCAAAATTAGCATAGAGAGACATTTGTAGTTAACAACATAATAGCAAGAGAATCGACAAGACATCAAGGAACTTACCTAGTTCTGAATGAGCTAAGCGAATATAAAGATCTGCCCCGCCAAAGGAGAACTTCTGTAAGTCAATTAAGCTTCCCGTCCATGTCATGCAGCCGATGCCATCATCATATGCATAAGCTATGCAGGAACAATTGTTCAAGCAATACTCTCTGCAATTCACTACAGAGACAGATGACCTTTCCGCAAAATATGGCAACTTCATTGTCCCTAGCTTCAGAAACCCGTCTTCTTTTTTCACTTCACCAGTTTGATTTTTCCTCTCACATTGCAGTGGACTCTTTCTGACACAACCACTGGTCCAGTTTCCTCTATTCCATTCCTGTACAGTTTTTGGTTCAAACCCTCTCAAACAACTGCAGATTGACTTTTTCTCTGGATTACAGCTTCCAAATTCCCCACACCAGCCATAAACATCACACTCATTTTCCTGGGACCGAAAAGTGACCTCCCAATTGTTCTCTTTGTCAAACCAATCTCTTTCTTCTATAATTCCTTGTGAATTAAGGACAAAGAAAGTGGTTCTGTTCAGATACAAATAAGTGAAATTAACCAGACCTGCTTCATCATTAGCTAAAAGTTTAAATCCATCAAGATAATTAGAATACATATAAGGTATTCCAGTAAAAACCTGACCATTCCATGGACCTGATCGCCAATGTGGGCGATTATCATTCCAAATGAAAAATTCAGGAATATTTGAAGGATCAACGCTTGATGAGAAGCTTCCAGGAGATGGATCAGAAGGGCTTTTCCAGGATCTCAGCTGCACTATCGGACCTGTTCGTATATGACTACTTAGTTTCATCCCTTCCAAGAATGTATCAGTAGGTTCTTGAAAACTTTCCCATGTGCTGATTCCAGTGGTGATATCACGTAGCACCAGATTTCCGGTATCTAAAAGCTGAGCACTTACGTTATTGACTGAATTTGAAACATTTGACGACCAAAGAACTTCATTCTGTTTATTCAAAACCACAAGATTGCCATCTTCTGATATGGTAACTAGCCCAGATGCATCGATGAGAGGCTTGTTTCTGTTAGCTACCCAGACGACAGGTTCAGATTTTTTATTGTACCAAATTCCTAAATAGTGATTTGAAGAATTACCAGGATTGAAAAATCCCAATATAAAGTCACTACCATTAGAGATGATTGTTTCAGGATCTCTGATGGGTCGAGAAGCTGTGATGGTGTCTGTGGCAGTTCCCAAATATGTATAAAAACCAGATAGCAAGATGACAACAACAAATGAAATCCTTCTGCTTCTAAGCTCCATAACTGGGAATTATTTGGTTTTGGCAATACTAGTTGTTAAACACACATTTCAATGAATCACACAAAAAGAATAAGTCAATAAACAAAACTCTACCAGGAGAAGTTGACTTTCGCGATGCTGCAGGACAGCTTACGGAGTAGAAATGTCAAAGGTATTACTTGGTCAATAAGTTATATAATGACTCAATTATGCTACAAAGATATAATACTTTAGGGTCGCATTTGGCGCCTAGGACATAAATAATAACAAACTATAGTTTTATACTGTTTTTTGAATGTGGGCCCACCGGATTGGTCCTCCAATCTGGTGAGCCCACCAGACAGTAGAACATGAGCAGATATGCATATTATAATAACTTACAGTAGTTTGAATAGATTTCAATAGGTACTGCCGCCCAACCTGGCTCGATGGTAAGAATGCTCATTCAGTCTAACAATATCTCATCGGAGTCAAATTACAATAAATAAATAAATAAATAAATAAATAAAAATCAGTAGCTAGATATGAATTGCGATAGAGGTGGTTGCAATGGGGTGTTCAGGGGATTTCAACAGGAATAACATGCCAAAATGGAAGAACAAAAGGTGTACATATTTTTAGGCTATCTATCTTTCAACCAGCAAGTCTGTGACACAAGAACTTCCTTGCTAGCGACCTTCAGTGACAGTAGTAACAGTGACATAGTTAATAGAACATCTTTTCTGATTCTGTTGAGAGGACTCTTCTCCGGCATTCCGTCTTTCTGTAAATGCTGGTTGCTTTGGAGTGGGAAGATCCACAATTTCACTGCTAAGCATGGAAATAACAGTTGCCATGGTTGGTCTGTCTTTCACAAACTCTTGCACACACAACAGTCCTACATGTATGCATCTTGAAATCTCCGAATGGAAGCAAGGATCAGAGATCACTGGATCTATTAAAGCAACAATGTTGTTTTCATTCCACAATTTCCATGCCTGAAAGTGAACATCGTCAAATCTATGAATTGCTGAACATAGAATGTTAGATCATGTTATCAATGAACATGGAGGGACTTACATAGCCTAGAAGACTTAAAGACTCTGCATCATGATAAAAACCAGTGTTTCTTCTGCTGCTAACAATCTCTAATAACAAAACTCCAAAGCTGAAGACATCAGATTTCTCAGAGAATCGCCCTTCAATTACATATTCAGGGGACATGTAACCACTGCATTTCATAATCAACACATCTAAATATTTTCCGTTCATATCAATAATTAAGAAATCTAGTTGAATGTAAACAAAGTGCAACTACTTACTATGTCCCAACAACCCTTTTAGTGTTGGCTTGATCTTCATTGCCTCCAAAAATTCTTGCCATGCCAAAATCTGAAATCTTTGGATTCAGTTCTCTATCCAACAAGATGTTACTTGGTTTTAGATCTCTATGTATAATCCTCAGTCTAGAATCCCTGTGAAGATAAAGGAGACCTCTACTTATTCCTTCGATAATGTTGAAGCGTTTTCTCCAATTCAAAAGTTCTTGTTTGAGTGGATCTATATGGATGAAGTTAATAGGTGAATTTACCAAAATATTACATTTAAAATGAATAAGAAAACAAAATATTGTTGAGAAGTTATTGTGATTCTATGAAATTGTAAGATATGGCTTGACTAACCAAACAGTAATGCATCCAAACTTTTGTTAGGCATGTATTCATATATTAACATCTTTTCGTCCCTATCAACACAGCATCCGAGGAGTCTCACAAGGTTTCGATGTTGGAGCTTAGAAATAACTGTCACCTCGTTCTTAAATTCTTCAATCCCTTGTCCAGAGGCTTTCGATAGTCTTTTCACTGCTATTTCTTTTCCATCCTGCAACTCTCCCTATTCAAAACTTGAATCAGTTACTACTTTTTGTACTAAGAAGCTAACAATTTTTTTAATCAGCAAGTATTACCTTGTATACTGGGCCAAAGCCACCCTGCCCAAGCTTGTTGGTTAAGTGGAAGTTGTTAGTTGCAGTTGCCAACTTCTCGAAATTGAATAGTGGTAAATCCTGGAGTCCAACTTCGCTCAAGATTTCGACAGAACATGTGCCATCTCTATCAAGGAGTAGAGCCCTGCTTTTGTCTTTCAGTGCTGATAGTAAACCACATAGTGAGAGATGAGTTTATGGAAATTGCAAATTCTATCGGTTCTTTAAGCTAATACATTTTACAGATTGCATATTACCTTTATGTTTTGCCATCCACCTCCATAAGAAAAATGTACAGATTGCACAGGTAATTATTCCTGCAACCACTGGTAATATGACAACAACTTTGTTGTCCTTCTTTTCTGCAGAAAGGTGCAAGCATAAATTAGACTACCCGAAATTAGCATAGAGAGACAAACATTTGAAGTTATCAAAATAATAGCAAGAGAATCAACAAGAGATGTAGAAGAGAGGAAAGCATACAGAGGAGAGGAAAACAGAGAGGATAATATTTGCTGTATAATTCAATGATTTCATTCAACCAACATCTGGCCTTACACCATTCACTAACTATACAGCCCTATTGCTAAAAAGTAGGAACTAAACTGATGCAGCACATCTGCATAATGGAAAGAAACTACAGGCACTAATTTGTAGTTATCAACATAATAGCAAGAGAATCGACAAGACATCATGGAACTTACCAAGTTCTGAATGAGCTAAGCGGATATAAAGATCTGCCCCACCATTGGAGAACTTCTGTAAGTCAATTAAGCTTCCCGTCCATGTCATGCAGTCGATGCCAGCATCATATGCATAAGCTATGCAGGAACAATTGTTCAAGCAATGCTCACTGCAATTCTCTACAGTGATAGTAGTTCTTTCCGCAAAATATGGTACCTTCATCTTCTCTAGCTTCAAAAACCCGTCTTCTTTTGCCACTTCACCACTTTGGTTTATCCTCTCACATGGCAATGGTCTCTTTTTGACACAACCATTAGTCCAGTTTCCTCTGCTCCATTCCTCCATATTCATTGGTTCAAATCCTCTCAAACAGCTGCAAATTGGAGTTTCCTGTGGATTACAGTTTCCAAATCCCCCACACCAGCCATAAACATCACACTCAGTTTCCCAGGACCAAAAACTAACCACCCAATCATTCTTTTCGCCATCCCAATTTCTTTGTTCTAAAATTCCTAGTGAAGTAAGGAGTAAGAACATAGGTGTGTCCTGAATCGAATAAGAGAGATTAACAAAACCTGTTCGGCTATCTGCTAAAAGTTTAAATCCATCAAGATAATTAGAATCCATATTAGGTACTCCAATAAACAACAGACCATTCCATGGACCTGTCCGCCAATATACTTGACTATCATTCCAAATGAAACCTTCAGGAATATTTGATGATCCAATTCCAAATGAGAAGCTTCCAGGGGATGGATCAGAAGGGCTTTTCCAGGATCTCAGCTGCACGATCGGACCTGTTCTCATATGACTACTTAGTTCCATCCCTGGCAAGAATTTATCAGTAGGTTCTTGGAAACTTTCCCATATGCTGATTCCAGTGGTGATATCACGAAGGACAAGATTTCCGGTATCTAAAAGCTGAGCACTTACATTAGTCACTGAATTTGAAACATTAGAAGACCAAAGAACTTCATTCTGTCCATTCAAAACCACAAGGTTGCCATCTTCTGATATGGTAACTACCCCAGATGTATCTTTGAGAGGCTTGTTTCTGTTAGCTATCCAGACGACAGGCTCAGATTTTTTATTGTACCAAATTCCTAAATAGTGATTTGAAGAATTACCAGGATTGAAAAATCCCAATATGAAGTCACTACCATTAGAGATGATTGTTTTAGGATCTCTGATGGGTTGAGAAGCTGTGATGGTGTCTATGGCAGTTCCCAAATATGTATATAAACCAGATAGCAAGATGACAACAACAAATGAAATCCTTCTGCTTCTAAGCTCCATAACTGGGAATTATTTGGTGAAACCAGATAGCAAGATGACAACAACAATATCGATGATTAAGCGATGGAGATGACAGCAGACTCTCTGAATGCTTGATTGTTTGAATCCAAATCGGTCTGGTTTTACATCAAACTCTGAACATTATTCAAACCATTACTATTTAACAATTCGTTTAGTAAACTTTATTTTTAAACAAAATAAAATAGTACTCATTTTCCTTGTAGCCTGTATTTTTTGACATCCTGACCAACTCTTTGATTTTTTTCCTTGAAAATGAATAAACAATACTTTACTAGGAGAAGTTTTGAATAAACAATACTTTACCAGGAGAAGCTGCGACTTTCACTGAGCTGCCGGGCCAGGTTCTCTCTCCACATGCTTCGTCGAAGCATCCAGCATCCAGATGTCTTTGGGTTCAGAGTAGAAATTTCAAAGGCATTACGTGGGCAATAAGACTCGTAATTTGTTTCCAGATGTCTTTGGGTTTCCCATCATTTTCAATAAGGGAAAGTATCATTTCCCCCCTATATTTTGACCTATTAGTAAACCTTCCCCCTTACACTAATCGCTGGTTTGCCCCTTGAAATTGAAACTATCAGCCATTTAACTTCTTCCCGTCAGCTTTTTCGTTAAAATGTCTTGTTAGCCCTTAAACTAGAAGGGCAAAATAGTAAATGTCAAGGAATTTAACAATATTATATATATATATATATATATATATATATATATATATATATATATATATATATAAACTAAAATAAAAAATTATGTAAGACTAATTAAAAAATATATATATATATAGTTTTTCTCTTCTCAAGATGGAATTGACCTTTTAAGATTATTACGAAACTTGTGAGTTATTGATTAAGTTTAATAAGACTTTGACTAAATTGATGTATGTGAATCTAATGGGGATAGTTGTAGAACTGATATAAATAAAATCAATTCTTCCTGAGGAAAGAAAAACTGTATACAAAAATTATTCTTTTCTTCGATCATCATCAACAACACCAAACCCAAACCTAGAAATCACCATCATCATCTTCAAATTCTAAAAAAAAAAACTTCAGTCTATCTCTCTCACAACTAGCTAGGGGTGGGCGTTTAATGGATCGGTTCACTTTTCGAGTGAACCGATAAAAAACCAACAATATTTGGTTTTTGAAAAAGTGAACCGATTTGATAAAATTTAATTCGAACCGATCAAAAACTGATTGAACCGGTTCGGTTCGGTTCGATTCGGTTTTTTCGGTTTTGGGCCTATTGGGCCTATTGGGCCAAATTATTGGGCTATAATTTTTTAAATCTGCCATGGTTAGAAAATTTGAAAAAACACAAGTTTTTCATATTTTGGGCCTATTGAGCCGAATACTCCAGCAATTTAACCTTACATCTAGCAATTTAAGCTTAAGTTCATAACAATCCACATAAGTCATAACACTAAACAATCCACAAAGAGTTCATAAACAATCCATTATTAAGTCTAGAATAACACAATTACACAATAACTTCATAACCCAAATAAAAACAACTAGAAATTCTTCACACAATAATGCATAGCAGCCCTTGAATCCTTGATTGCACCAAACCCATTCCAAAGTTCCAAATCAACCTATACATAACTTGAAATAATAAGAAACATGTTTTCATTGAATTAACTTGATTAATCAAACAAAAAATCAATGACAGTAAAAACTATCATAATATCAAAAAATCAACAAACAAAACAACAGACAAACGGAGATCAATAGCATCAACAAACAAAACAGCATGAATTGATCAATTCCTTTATTTTGTTAAAATCTCACCCACTTTAAGTGATTGACAATTGAGATCCAAATTTTTGTTCTTACAATATGATTTCCACATTACAAACTTGCCACAGAATCATCACATTGAATTGATAATATCAAACCGTCCATATCAAAATAACCAGTACTTGATTTTCATTTTTCAGTGGACCAACACATACCTATATATATAGGTCTACATGTACATTTACAAACCTGTTAGTGACAGAACAGAACCAAAGCAATGAATATGATCAAATTGTCCAACTTTTTTCTTCTTTTTTTTTATATCAAAAACAAGTCGATATGATAGCGAATCTAAGCCTAATCTCATCCCCATCACGATTAGTTCACGAGTAGACCAAAAATCGAACTAGATTAGTTCAACAAACAAGTGATGTTGTTGTAAATATATGGTATTACGAAAAACATATATAAATTTCACATGATTTGTCAATAAATGAGCTATATATGCACATAAGCACATTCGAAGAGTCCAAGACCACTCATCTTGTCAGTTAACAGTTTTACAACCTTTGTGTTTACATAAAGAAAAGATCTGGAGATTATAAATCAATTAGCTCAGAGTAGAGGAAGTAAATAGAGAGAGAGAGAGAGAGAGAGAGAGAGATGTAAACAAAAGAAAGAGATCTGGAGAAGAGAGAAACAAAACATTTGAGAGATTAGAGGAGATTTAGAGAAGAGATTTTATTTAACCAACCTGAGCAAAGACGACGAGGCAGAGAAACAAAGAGGCAAGACGGCGAACCAGGACAGCGAACAACAGAGACAAACGACGGACGAGGATGAGGACGGCGAACGGTGTAGTTGAGAGATTTATGGTCAGGGATTAGACGAGAGAAAGAGAGAGGATTCGTAAAAAAATTAGGGATTTTTGATTATATACACTAGTTCTCGGTTCGGTTCACCAATTTGAACCCTAGAATTGGAAACCGAACCAGAAAATCTGGTTTTTTAAAAAACAAACCAAACCGAGCCGATTAACAATGAAAAACCGAAAAAAAAACCGATTGGACCGGTTCGGTTCGGTTCGGTTTAATGGTTTTTACCCACCCCCGACTCACAACCTCTCTCTCTCTCTCTCTCTCTCTCTCTCTCTCAACCTATCCTCAGCCTCTCTCACTCTCAACCGTTACTCGGCTGCCGGCGAGGAGCGGCGATTTCCCTCTGTCTCACCCGCTTCTCTCTCTATCTTCTTTTTCTCTCTTAGTTTGATCTCTTTTGATTCAAGTCGATATGGCGTTTGCGACAAGAATTCGAGTGCCAATCTCATCTTATGAGAAGAGATCAAAGCTTTGATTTCTATGTTTGGGAGTTAGGAGGTGCATTCGGTGGTTTGGTTTATGGGTTTGGGGTTTTTTTTTTTTTTTTTTTTTTTTTTTTTCTACTTTTGGTGAGGGGTTTGGATTGGGGGTGGTGGTTGTGGTTGATTTCGATTTAGGGTTTTCCATTTGGGGTTCAGTGGTTCGATGATGGTAATGGTTTGGTGTTGGTTACTGGAATTTGATGATGGTTTGGGCGTTTGGATTTGCCGATTGGGTGTTGGTGACTAGAATTTGATGATAGTGGTTTGGTGATGATAATGGTGGTTTGATGTTAATGATGATGATGGCTGTGTTTCTGGGTTTGAATTTTTTATTTTATTTTATTTTTACAAATCTGGGTTTGAATTTTTTTTTTTTTTTTTAGTGTGATTTTCCGATCATTATCATTTCCAGAGAGATGGATAGTGGAGATTGAATATGGATATGCTTTTTTTTTTTTTTTTTTTTTTTTTCTTGTTTTCTTTTATTCTTAAATGGTGTAGATCCATTTAAACCCATTTATTCATAATTATTGAAGGGCAAAAATGTCTTTTAATATGAAAATTAACTTTTTGGATGAGAAGGTGTTAAATGGTGAATACTTTCTATTTCAGTTGACAGAACGACCGTTAATGGATATACAAGGGGAGATTTACTAATAGGTCAAAATACAGGGAGGGCAATGATACTTTCTCTTTTCAATATTTAACAGGTCAATTTTATCTACATTATTCTTTTCATTGTTCAACGAAAATATAGTTTTCGATTACAAGGAATAGATATACATATTCTAATAAGTTACATCAGATAGAATAGAATTTTATTTCTTTTCATCTTTTGATATATTACACCTGTCATCAGGAAAAAAAAAAAAAAAATGTTAACAGAAACTTGATGCTATCGGCCGGCAATGACACTAATGGTAAAATAATTAACAGAACCGTTTTTCCGAATTTGTTCAGAGGACTCTGTATCCAAGGCATTCTGCCTTTCAGTGAATGCAGGTTGTTTTGGAGTAGGAAGATCCACAATTTCACTGTTAAGCATGGAAATAACTGTTGGCATGGTTGGTCTGTCTTTCACAAATTCTTGCACACACAAAAGTCCCACTTGTATGCAGCTCAAGATCTCCGAATGAAAGCTTGGATTGGATATCACCGGATCTATTAAAGCGAAAATGTTGTTTTCATTCCACAATGCCTGAAAAGTGAAAAGATTATCACTCTATGAACAACTTGATATAGAATGTAAAAGTCATATTATCATTCAGGGGCGGCCCTGGTGTGGGGCAAGGGGCGCCTGCCCAGGGCCCGCGATGACTAGGGGTCCAAAATTTATTGGCCCAAGGCCGATTTATGGTTCGTTTTATTCATAATATTTTAGAAATTAATTCATAATCTTATTTTCTTGATTCATAACATTGTTATTCATAATCTGGGTTTGCTTTGGTTGGATTATTATTCAACTTTGGTATGTAATATTGACAAATTTTGCTTCTGTTGGTATTTCTAGTCCATATATAGCCATATAGGTGTTTTTTATTAAAAAAAATAGTATTGGTTCCGATTCGATAACAGTGTGAGTTGATATCGCTAATTTTTTTTTTCTAGGGTTTATTGATAATTAGAATAAGCTGTTATTTTTCTATTTTTATTTGATTAGTTTATTGGTTTCTTATATTTACGCATGAAAATATGACCGTAGTAAGTTTAAGAATTGATATATTTGTTACTGGAATACTAGAATTAGATTATTGGGTGTCAGGTTTTTACAATTAAAGCATAAGACCAGTTTTCCAATTTTAGATCTGATTGTGAATGTCAATTTTTTTCCTTTACAATTTTGTGTTACTGTTAAATCTCTTTATTTCCTACCAAATACAACTGGAGACATAAAAATCATGGATTTTTTAATTTTGAATTTTATATTGGGATAAAGTGGGGGATGATTTTGTTGGTATGGGGCCTATTTTTTAGATTTCGCCCAAGGGCCTCGGAATAGTCAGGACCGACATTGTTATCATTGAGCACCGATTAAAGATAAGTTTGGAGGAATTACATAGCGTAGAAGACTCAAAGACTGCTTATCATGATAAAAACATGTGTTTTTTCTACCGCTAACAATCTCTAATAACAATACTCCAATACTGAAGACATCGAATTTCTCAGAGAATCTTCCTTCCATTGCATATTTAGGAGACATGTAACCACTGCATTTCATAGTCAACTCATTCAAATCTTATTGGTTAATCCCATGATATTATAATTTAGACAAAGCATAACTACTTACTATGATCATGGAACTTACCTAGTTTTGAATACGCTAAGGGAATATAAAGATCTGCCTCTCCACCATCGGGGAACTTCTGTAAGTCAATTAAACTTCTCGTCCATGTCATGAAGCCGATGCCAGCATCATATGCATAAGCTGTAAGACCCATCTATTTTTACTATTATTTTTCTTTGGCCAATATTGCCTATGCCTTTCTAGTGGCCCAATATGGCCCAAACTTAAGAAAAAAAAAATTAGAATAAAACAAAGAAGAACTATTGAGAATGTGTGAGACATTTCTTGTCTCTGCCTAGATATCAGAAGTAGCTGCGTGTGATAAGGATAGCAAAGGATAAGAACAAAAGAGGATATTTGAGACAGCTCTACTGTCTTGGTCCAACGACCAGCTGTCCTTTTTGATAACAACAGCTGCTGTGTGTTATATAGGCAAGGGATAAGAACGACAAAAAAATAATAAAAGGTAAAGTCAGTATTTGAAAGGAGATAGAATAGAAAAGAAGAAAAAGGGAAAGAGAAGCAAGAAGGAGGAAAGAAGTTAGTGAAGATTTGTATGCAATAATTTCTGATTTTCAGTTCATTTCTTCTTGAATTACACCGATTCTAAATGGGTTTTGTGCAATTGATAGGAGGAGAAGAGGAAGCAAAGGATCACAACATACTGGGTCCAAATTAAGCTTGAAAATCCAACTTGTGAGTGAAAAAGTTTATGATTTTATCCTTTTAACTCAAATGTTTTTCGGATTTGGTTTTGAATTGGAAGTTGGAAATTATTTAGTTATTTAGTTGGTTTGAATTTACTTGTTGTGATGATATAGTAACTTCTTCAATTGATTTTGATTGATTATTGTAATGATACGGTGAGCTAGAAGTGACTATGATATGTCTATTATGCTAAAAATTGTTTGCCTGGAAAATATCTTAAGTGTTTGATTTCTTGATGATTTATTAAGGCATGATTATGAGCTTGTGATTAGTAAATTAGCTAGAAATATTTAGACATATTGTTTCTCATATCTTAAGAAGAGATTATGATTGAATTTATAAAAGCACCATGTCAGTACCTTCCCCAGTTATTGTTATTGTTGGCTTTTGGGGCCATTATACACATGTGTATGTCAGATGAGTCGCTCTGCACGTGTATGACAGATGTTCAATCAGAGTCAGAGTCAGAGTCGCTCTGCACGTGTATGACAGATGTTATCCCCAGCTCTGCGTATGTTTGAAGTAATTCGACGTATGTCTCTGGATTCATATATTTCTCGATCCACCCTAAATCACATAATACTTAATTTAGGAATTACTGGGAAATCTAATAATTAACTTGTTTACACAACAAATCATCAAATCACTTGTCTGTATCCAATATATCGAACATATCTCTACAGCTGCATCATATTTCATCTCCTTCTTCTCACTGTCTCTCTCGGTTAACACTTCTCACATCTCTGGTATTTCTTTTCCTTCTTCATCTATCTTATAGCTCTCACTCGAATTTGCTTCTCTCTATTTATCCTTGTCTCTCTTCTTTGCCCAGCTTCTTCTTCTTCTTTCTTTTTCTCTGTTTCTCTATTTTCTGTTTTGTTCTTTTTGCTCCCACGAACTGAAGATTTTCCCCTGGGTACTAATTTGGTGCATATTGAGATTTTATAATTATATTGTATTTGATTAGAAAGATATGCTTATAAATTTATCGAATGCAATTGTGGATATATTATATTTTACTACTCAATTTTGTTATGTTTATAAAATCATTTGGCATGATACAGTGATATCTCGTATGTTTTTAAAAGTTTTCATTCACTCACTGGGCGTTAGCGCTCGCCCTTTTTCTTTTAAAACATTTTTCCAGGCAGCTGCTCGGTTTGTGCGGAACCTTCAGTTTGAGGTGTGCCACTCGATGACATCATGAAGTAGAAGAATCATGCATTTTTGAATGTCTCATATGATGTGTATATCTTTTTGAGATGCATGGTTGGTTTTGCATAGTTGGACTGGTCGGTTACCTCCAACCAGCTTTTTGTAATGTATAAAAATATGCAATAAAACACTAGCAGTTATGCAGTTTTATGTTCTACAAATTTTCCTTGCATAAAAAGCAATGTTTTCTAGGACATTTTAGTAGTAAAACTTGTATTTACTTAGAGATATGACCAGCTCACAGGACCTCCCTCGTACTCAAGAGAGGAGTTGGGGTTTGGTCCTGTCATAAGCTATGCAGGAACAACTGCTCAAGCAATGCTCACTGCAATTCTCTACAGAGATGGGAGATCTTTTCGCAAAATATGGTACCTTCATCATCTCTAGCTTTAGAAACCCTTCTTCTTTTGCCACTTCACCTGTTTGGTTATCCTCCTCTCACATTGCAATGGTCTCTTTCCGACACAACCATTAGTCCAGTTTCCTCTGCTCCATTCCTCCATATTCATTGGTTCAAATCCTCTCAAACAGATGCAAATTGGATTTTTCTGTGGATTACAGTTTCCAAATGCCCCACACCAGTCACCAGCCATAAACATCACACTCGGTTTCCAGGGACCGAAAAGTGACCTCCCAATTGTTCTTTTCATCATCCCAATATCTTAGTTCCAGAATTCCTTGTTGTTAAATAATCTCATACAAAACAAAGAACGATTATAAAGGAGAAAAGCTAGGGTTTCTTATTACATAATGCTATATTAAGTTACAATGAAAATAACTAAGAAAGAGAGCTTATATAGGTAATACAATAAAAGACTAATCTAGTTCCTAATAGGAGTACTAATTCTAATATTAACTAGAAATAGGAAATATAACATAACTAGGAAATATAGCTAGAAATAGAATCCTAACATAATAAGGAAATATAATATAATTCTAACACTTGTGAACTAATGACAAAGAACATAGATTTGTTCAGAAAAGAATAAGAGAAATTAACAACACCTGTTTGGCCATCTCACCCATCTGATAGAATACATATAAGGTATTCCAATAAAAATCTGACCATTCCATGGACCTGTCAGCCACTATACTTGACTATAATTCCAAATGAAACGTTCAGGAATATTTGTTGATCCAATGCCAAATGAGAAGCTTCCAGGCGATGGATCAGAAGGGCTTTTCCAGGATCTCAGCTGCACTATCGGACCTGTTCTTATAGAGAAATGATTTGTGCAACCGGAGTCGCACAACCTTTGCGGCCCCGTAGTGCATTTTTGAAAAAAAAACATGTGGGTCCCACGTATTAAATGCACGGACCCCACATGTTTTTTACAAAAATTGCACTACGGGGCCGCAAAGGTTGCGCGACCCCGGTTGCGCATAGAATCACTCGTTCTTATAGGACTACTTGGTTTCATCCCTTCCAAGAATGTATCAGTAGGTTCTTGGGAACTTTCCCATATGCTGATTCCAATGGTGATATCAAGTAGGACAAGATTTCCGGTATCTAAAAGCTGAGCACCTACGTTATTTACTGAATTTGAAACATTTGACAACCAAAGAACTTCATTCTATCTATTCAAAACCACAAGATTGCCATCTTCTGATATGGTAACTACCAGGCCAGGCCTTGGGCTAGGACGAGAGGGGCGTCCACCTAAGGCCCATTATATGAGAGGGCCCTTGGTTACATGTTTTGAGTTTTAAAATAAATGAACCGAAATAAATATTTTTTTTTAAAGTCTGATCCAAGTTTTTATTTCAATAAAAAAAAAAAAAAAAAAAGTCCTAAGCTCCAAACCTTTTTTTTAAATAATGGCCTAATTCAATCAGAAATTAAAAAGTTTTAAAAAGATCAAAAATCTGTCTTCACACAATAACTCAATTTTAAACATAGACCTAACTCTCAACTCTAAAGTGAAATTAAAAAAAAATAAAGCTTCAGATAATAACTCATAGTATATTTCAAAGATATTAGTTGGTCAATAAATTATATAATGCATCAATTATGCTATGCAGATGTAATACTTTGGGGTCGTATTTGGCACCTACCACATATAAATAATAACAAACTGTAATTTTATATTGTTTTTAAATCTATAATTTATTTATTAATTTTTTTTAAAATTATATATAAAATGTAATCCCGCACTGGTTGGTTAAATGTGGATCCACTGGATTGGTCCTCCAATCAGGTCAACCCACCAAGCAGTGGAACATGAGCAGATCTGCATGTTATAATAAGTTACATTAGTTTGAATAGATTTCAATGGCTACTGCCGCCCAATGTGGCTCAGTGATAAGAATGCTCATTCATTCTAATAATATTTTGTTCCAGTCGCCCCCAGGGGCGTAGCTTAGCCGGTAAATGGACGAGCCTGAGACTTGGGTAAATGATTTCCAAATCAGCGGTTCGAATCCTACCAGTGGCAAAAAATTTCAAAAAAAATACCTGATCTAGATAGCTAGATAGATAGATAATGTTAAAAATATATATATCTTGTTCGAGTCACCGCCATTGCAAGTGGTATATATAATTAAAAAAAAAAAAAATCAGTAGCTAGAAACAAAATGCGATAGAGGTTGTTGCAATGGTTCAGGGGATTTCCACAGGAATAACATGCCAAAATGGAAGAACAAAATGTGTACATATTTTTAGGCTATCTATCTTTGCTAGAATTGGAATTTTTCCTTAATCAACCACCAAGCCAACAAGTCTGTTATTCAAGAACCTCCTTGCTATCGACCTTCGGTGACAGTAGTAACAGTGACATAGTTAATAGAACATCTTTTCTGACTCTGTTCATAGGACTCTTCCCCTGCATTCCATCTTTCTGTAAATGCTGGTTGCTTTGGAGTGGGAAGATCCACAATTTCACTGTTAAGCATGGAATTAACAGTTGACATTGTTGGTCTGTCTTTCACAAACTCTTGCACACACAACAGTCCTACATGTATGCATCTTGAAATATCCGATTGAATACATGGATTAGATATCACCAGATCTATCAAAGCAACAATGCTATTTTCATTCCACAATTTCCATGCCTGAAAAGAGAACATTATCATATCTATGAATTTCTGAACATAGATTAGTGAAGATGGAGGGAGATAGAGTTTAGTGGACTTACATAGCCTAGAAGACTCAAAGACTGCGCATCATCATAAAAACCCATGTTTCTTCTACCACTGACAATCTCTAACAACAATACTCCAAAGCTGAAGACATCGGATTTCTCAGAAAATCTCCCTTCTATTAGATATTCAGGGGACATGTAACCACTGCATTTCATAATCAACACATCTAAATGTTTTTAGTTCATATCAATATTTAAGAAATCTAGCTGAATGTAAACAAAGTGCAACTACTTACTATGTCCCAACAACCCTTATAGTGCTGGCTTGATCTTCATTGCCTCCGAAAATTCTTGCCATGCCAAAGTCTGAAATCTTTGGATTCAGTTCTTCATCCAACAAAATGTTACTTGGCTTTAGATCTCTATGTATAATCCTCAGTCTAGAATCTCTATGAAGATAAAGAAGACCTCGACTTATTCCTTCAATAATGTTGAAGCGTTTTCTCCAATCCAGAGGTTGTTGTTTAAGTGGATCTACATTGATGAAGTTAATAGGTGAAGTTACCAAAATATTACATTTCAAATGAATATGAAAGCAAAATAATGTTTAGAAGTTATAATGATTCTATGAAATTTTAAACATAAAGGAAACAATCGTAAGAAATGGCTTGACTAACCAAACAGAAATGCATCCAAACTTTTGTTAGGCAAGTATTCATATATTAACATCTTCTCTTCCCTATCAACACAGCATCCAAGGAGTCTCACAAGGTTTCGATGTTGGAGCTTAGATATAACCGTCACCTCGTTCTTAAATTCTTCAATCCCTTGTCCAGAAGCTTTCGATAGTCTTTTTACTGCTATTTCTTTTCCATCCTGCAACACTCCCTATTAAAAACTTGAATCAGTAACTACTTTTTGCACTGAGGAGCTAACAATTTTTCTAATCAGCAAGTGTTACCTTGTATACTGGGCCAAAGCCACCCTGCCCTAGCTTGTTGGTTAAGTGGAAGTTGTTAGTTGCAGTTGCCAACTTCTCGAAATTGAATAGTGGTAAATCCTGGAGTTCAACTTCGTCCAAGTTGTCATTTCTATCAAGGAGTAGAGCCCTGCTTTTGTCTTTCAATGCTGATAGAAATCCACATAGTGAGAGATGAGTTGATGGAAATAGCAAATTCTATCGGTTCTTTAAGCTAATACATTTTACAGATTGCATATTACCTTTATGTTTTGCCATCCACCTCCATAGGAAAAATGTACAGATTGCACAGGTAGTTATTCCTGCAACCACGGGTACTATGACAACAACTTTGTTGTCCTTCTTTTCTGCAAAAAGGTGCAAGCATAAATTAGACTACCCGAAATTAGCATAGAGAGACAAACATTTGTAGTTATCAAAATAATAGCAAGAGAATCAACAAGAGATCATGGAACTTACCTAGTTCTGAACGAGCTAAGCGAATATAAAGATCTGGCCCACCAATGGGGAACAACTTCTGTATGTCAATTAAGCTTCCCGTCCATGTCATGCAGCCGATGCCAGCATCATATGCATAAACTATGCAGGAACAATTGTTCAAGCAATACTCTCTGCAATCCCCTACAGGGATAGGCAATCTTTCCACAAAACATGGTACCTTCATCATCTCTAGCTTCAGAAACCCGTCTTCTTTTGCCACTTCATCAGTTTGGTTTATCCTCTCACATAGCAATGGTCTCTTTCTGACACAACCATTAGTCCAGTTTCCTCGGCTCCACTCCTCCATATGCTTTGGTTCAAATCCTCTCAAACAGCTGCAGATTGGCTTTTCCTGTGGATTACAGTTTCCAAATGCCCCACACCAGCCATAAACATCACACTCAGTTTCCCGGGACCCAAAACTGACCACCCAATCATTCTTTTCGACATCCCAAACTCTTTCTTCTAAAATTCCTAGTGTAGTAAGGACATAGAAGACAGATATGTTCGGAAACGAATAAGAGAAATTGACAAAACCTGTTTTGGCATCTGCTAAAAGTTTATATCCATCAATATAACTAGAATCCATAAAAGGAATTCCAATAAACAACAGACCATTCCATGGACCTGTCCGCCAATATACTTGACTATCATTCCAAATGAAACCTTCAGGAATATTTGATGATCCAATTCCAAATGAGAAGCTTCCAGGGGATGGATCAGAAGGGCTTTTCCAGGATCTCAGCTGCACTATCGGACCTGTTCTCATATGACTACTTAGTTCCATCCCTGCCAAGAATGTATCAGTAGGTTCTTGGAAACTTTCCCATATGCAGATTCCAGTGGTGATATCACGGAGGACAAGATCTCCGGTATCTAAAAGCTGAGCACTTACATTAGTCACTGAATTTGAAACATTTGAAGACCAAAGAACTTCCTTCTGTCCATTCAAAACCACAAGATTGCCATCTTCTGATATGGTAACTATCCCAGATGCATCGTTGAGAGGCTTGTTTCTGTTAGCTACCCAGACAACAGGTTCAGATTTTGTATTGTACCAAATTCCTACATAGCGATTTGAAGAATTACCAGGATTGAAAAATCCCAATATGAAGGCACTGCCATTAGAGGTGATTGTTTCAGGATCTCTGATGGGTTGAGAAGCTGTGATGGTGTCTATTGCAGTTCCCAAATATGTATAAAAACCAGATAGCAAGATGACAATAGCAAATAAAACCCTTCTGCTTCTAAGTTCCATAACTAGCTGGCTAATCACTTCTTGTCGACAAACAGTATCGATGATTAAGTGATGGAGATGACAGCAGACTCTTTGGTTAATTCTAAACTTGAAACTTGATTGTTTGCATCCAAATTGGCCTGGTTTTACTTCAGACTCTGAGCATTCTTCAAACCATTACTATTTTTAAGCCAAGTCAAATGTTACTCATTTACCTTGTAACTTGTACTTGGTCAATAAATTATATAATGCCTCAATTATGCTGTGAAGTTGGTGAAATACTAAAACTAAGTCTAGTAATGTATTGCTTTCTTTATCTTTTTATCCTCTCCGATTCAACTCTTACTCATTCTTTTATCTCCATAATCCTTTTCATTGACCAGCGAAAATATAATTGTTAATTACCACTTACCAGGAACTGATATGCATATTGTAATAAGTTACATCAGTTTGAATAGATTTGAATAGTTAGATACAAAATGTGATAGAGGTTGCATTGGGGTTCAGGAGATTTCCACAGGAATAGAATAGAATGTTAGACCCTGTTATCAGTGAACATGGAGGGAGATAGAGTTTAGTGGACTTACATAACCTGGAAGACTCAAAGACTCTGCATCATGATAAACACCCATGTTTCTTCTACCGCTAACAATCTCTAACAACAAAACTCCAAAGCTGAAGACTTCAGATTTATCAGAGAAACATCCTTCCATTACATATCCAGGAGACAATTGTAAGATCTGGCTTGACTAACCAAACAGAAATGCATCCAAACTTTTGTTAGGCATGTATTCATATATTAACATCTTCTGATATGGTAACTACCCCAGGTGCATCGCTGAGAGGCTTGTTTCTGTTAGCTTACCCAGACGATAGGATCAGATTTTCTATTGTACCAAATTCCTACAAAGTGATTTGATGTAATACCCCAATCTCACAAAATTGACTCAAGTCCAACCAAGCCCAACCAAGCCCAATTGATCCAAGCCCAGTTCCAATTCCAATTCAATCCTAAGCAAGCCCAACCCCAAAAGATCCAAATATCCATATTTGGTACCTGGTATCCGATAAGTTTGAGATGATATTTTTATTAAAAAATAAATAAAGGTGGCAAGTTGGGACAAGTGGCCGTGCAAGATGATGTAAGGTGGAAAGTTGGTGGATAGGTGGCCAAGTTTGGTTGCAAAATAAAGAAATGAATAAAATAAGAAAAGGAGATAAATGAGAGAAGCAGACTTCGGGAAACACAACAAAAATAGAAACCAGAGAATAAAAAGAAAGAATGGGAAAAGAGAAGAGAGAAGTCAGGCGATGGAGCTTGGAGAAGAATAAAAAGAAAGAAGAAGAAGTTAGACGAGAGACAAGAGATTGAGAGTGAGAAATAAGAGAAAGATTAGAAAATTAAGAGGCAAATCAGAGAATCAAAGAAGAAAAAGAAAGTGGAGACATGCGGTGGAGAAGAGTAAGAGAAATAAAGAGATGGAGATATGTGAGAGAGAGAGCTAGAGGAGATACTCGGCCAAGAGCCCAAGACAAAACAGAAACAGAAAAGAAGAAAAGAGAAGATGAGCGTGAAATCGTGAGAGAAAGAGATTAAGAGAAAGAAAATTGAAGAGAGAGAAGGGGGTTTTCAGCTGAAGCAAAATTAGAAAAATGAGAAGAGGGTTTGTGCAAAATCAGAAATCAGAGAAAGAAGAAGAAGAAGTTGGGCGAGAGTGAGATAGAGAGAGATGGTAGGTGAATAAAAGAAAAGAAATCAGCTTTAGAAAATATATGGTTGCAGCCGAGAGATCATGGAGAGAAGTATAGAAGAAGAAGAATTAAATAAAAAGGAAAGCTGAGATATTAAAGGTGGAGAAACACGGTTCAGTATACTTGGTGGAATGAGATACTCAGATAAGTGATTATTTTAGTATAATAACTGAGATACAGATTATTAGATTTCCCATGATTCCTAAATTGAGTTTATATGATTTTAGGATGAATCCAGAAATAGATGAATCCAGTCCCAGAAGCAGATTTGAGCACAGGAGTTCTGTGAGTGGAAACTTTTATTAAAAGTTATTGATTTTGGAATTCTATGTTAGATTAAGTATTTAGAGATCAATAGAAATAAATGATTTATTCATTTATTTAGAAAATAAATTTCCAGATTACGTATTTATTTAGAAAACAGATTTCCAGATGAATTGAGGTGTTTTAAGAAATGTTAAGATTTCTAGAATTCATAAATAGATTTATTAGAGAATAGATATATTGAGCAAGACTTTATAAAGAAGAATAGTAAAAGCATTTTCAGAATGAATTCCAAATTTCTAGATTTTCAATATTTCAAACAGATTTCCAGATTTTCAAATTCAAGTTATTTATGAGAATTTCAGAAAAGAAAAGAAAAGAATATTTATGCATATTTTAAAGAAAAGTATTTATAAATAATTATATGTATGTTCAGAAAGAGATTTCAAACACCAGATGTGTACCCATCCCTAGTAGAACAGATTCAGATTGTTGGCCTTTGGGGCTTATGCACATGTGTATGTCAGAATCAGAGTCGTTCTGCACTTGTATGACAGATGTTTAGTCAGAGTCAGAGTCGCTCTGCATGTGTATGACAGATGTTTATCCCCAGCTCTGCGTGAACCCACAGATTTCCCTGGGTACTAATTTGGTGCTGATTTTCAGATTATATATATATATATATATATATATTACACTGATTACAATCAGTAGAGAAAAAAAAAGAGATTATCAGATTTACATCAAATATTTGAGAATCAGAAATTCAGCAATATTTGATTTACAGCATTAAGGGCCAGTTTGGTATTGATTTTGATAAGCTAAAATCAACTTATTTCATAATTTTGGAAGAAAATAATGTTTGGTAAAACCTTCCCAAACTGATTATTTAAGAATCTACTTGATTTGACAATGATTTTGAGAATAAGATAAGGGGTTACTTTTCAAAAGCAATTATAAAATAATCAATTTTAGGATTTAATGAATCTTTTAAAACACCCAAATTGCCCTCATTAGTTTAACTTGAAGACAGATTTCTCCTTTTATTTTTTTCCTATTCTAATATCTTACAACCCTAATTTCTACTTAATTCAATGTTCTTTTTTCATTCATAACACAAACTTTGCTTTGAGTTTGAAGATTTTCCATCACTTTCTCAAGAAACTTTCACAAGTAAGTCAAATTTATATTTATATGTTGAATTGAATAATTAAAAGATTTAATGTATAATTTTATCTTGTTTGAATAAACAAGTTCATGTGTAATACAAATGCATTACTGCATTGTTTATTCACTTTCAATTATGTCTCAGGTGTGAGTGAGGTTTGATTGTTTCAATTTTTGTTTTCATGAATAGTTTGATGTTTAGCCTAACATATTAATTTTATTAATGTCCATGTTTGCGGTTTGATTGTTTCAGTTTATTTATTTATTTTATTTGCTTGAACAATTCATTGTTTAACTAATATATATATATATATATATTCTATTACTGTATGTAATTTTTGTTTGTTTTTGCTGTTTTGGGGCGTTGTCTTTGTTTGTTTTCCTGGATTTGGTTTGTTTTGGTGGTTCCTTTTTGCTCTGTTTTGTTTCTTGTGGGCATGGTTTTTGCTTTGTTTCCTGGTGTGGTGGGTGGGGTGCTGTCTGTTGCTGTCCTGTTTTGCCTTTGTGGCCATTCTAATAAATTCTTATTATTCAAAAATATATATTCTATTACTGTGCATGTGTTAGGTTAACAGTTTGATTATTCCAGTTGTTAGGGATAATACGTTGTCTACATATTTATACTTGTTTGAATACACATGTTGTTTATAATAATAACAATTTTCCAATTATTTTTCTTTTAGCATTTTTTTTTCTAATTAAGTAAATACTAATTTAGATGGAGAATATCAACAAGACAACCAACAGTACCGAAAATATGAATAAAGGACCCAGGGGTAAGGCTATATGGGACACTGCTAGTGTAGCCTTATATTGTGGTTTGTGTATTGTGGAGGTTGAGGTAGGGCGTCGCCCCGGTACTCATTTTACGAAACTTGGATGGGATAACTTGATTGTAAATTTCAATAAGGCCACTGGAAGAGAGTATAGTAAACTTCAATTGAAAAATAAGTAGGATGCACTAAAAAATGATTGGAAATTGTGGAAGCAACTCATTGGTATTACTTGTTATTCTTCTGTGTCATATGTTCCTCAGTCAATTTGTCCTAACTGCAAAAAATAGTGTAAATATGAAGATAATTGATGTTGTTTCCTCATGTTGTTGGATGTAAAAGCAATAGAGATGATAGTGTAGGTTTTGTTAATAGTTTAAAGATGGTGATAGAAAATTTAAGGTTACTGTAGTGCCATTTCTCTTACATAAGTAAAGTCGTGTATATATATATATATATATATATATATATATATATATATATATTTATATTGAAAGATTATATATAAAAAAATTTAGAGATCAATATCATATCATATGAATGATATAAATTTAACTTTTTTTTTTTTATATTTAAATCTACTTTATTTTATAAAAAAAATACTTTGATATTTAATTTTACTGTTAAAAGAAAATGTATTGGTTAAACAGTGAATAAAATACAAAATTGAAAGTATTTCAATATCATACCCATTTTGGTCATTGTATACTGTCACAGCAGTTTGACAGCATAACTTACCAAACACATATACAAGACTTTTAAACCTCACAGCAATTAAAAAAGTACAGTTTGTCAAACGTCTACCAGTTTAACTTCCTCCAGTACAGCTGACAGTAATTATTTAAGAAGTTACAGCAATACCAAACTGGCCCTAAATGTTTTAGAGAAAAGAGATTTCTTCATGAAGCATTCTGAAGATACATTTAATGACTTAGTGCATAATTTGTATAGATTTATAGCAACAAAGATCTGATTGGAGCAAACGTTTTTATACAGAAGCATATTATTATATTAAACAGTTTTGTAAATGATATATATATATATATTAGATTTGTAAAGAAAGAATTCTTTAAAGTTTTTAAAGAAAAGTATTATTTGATTTTAAGATTGTAAGTTATTTTTTTAATGAAGATTTTATTATAGATTTATAGAAAATGGGTTTTATTTACATAAAAGATAGTTCTCAGCTTGTATTATAGCACAGATTCAGATTACAGGACAGTTTCAGAATAAATACTGATTAGTTTCAGAAAGAGAGAGAATTCAGAAAGAGATAGAAAAAGATACAATTTTAGAAAGAGATGTAGAAAGAGATACAGAATTCAGAATGAGATATAGAAACAGATACAAAATAGTTTTTCTACAGATTAGATTGAGGTTAACCAGCATTAAGTTAAATGAACTACGAGGGTTTTGATCCTTATGGAGTAAAGGGTACGTAGGCGTTTGGGATGTAAATCTTAAACTCAAGCCCACTAGAGAAAGAAAAAAAGATTAGATTCTAGCCAAAATAAGTTTATTAAGTTTCTAAGAAAAGATGCTTTCAAAGCTTATTTCCACTCACTGGGCGTTAGCGCTTATTATTTTATTTTAAACTATTTTTCCAGGTGATCACCAAGTTCATGCAGATTCGTTAGTATTGTGAGATAGGCCACATGTGATGAAAGAAATGGTAGTTCATGGTTTTAATTTAAGCATGCTATGTATATGTGCATATATTTAGATTTCAAGATTTTTCATAAATAGTTTTTGAATATGCTAATATTCAGCAGATGAGTCCAACACAAGAAAAACAAATATCTTATTTTAACTGAATTATATTTTTATGATGGGCCATAACCCATAGATTTAAATTGCATTTTTAAATTACAAGGTTGAAAAGTTTGTAAAGTCTAGTGATTGTTAAAGATTTTTAATTGAAGCCACCTTGAGATTCTTACGATTTTCAATAAGGTTTCAAGAAGATAACAGATTTCAATTAGAAGATCGAGTTTCCACAGGATTCTCAAGATAGGAGTCGGGGCGAGTCCTGTCATTTGAAGAATTACCAGGACTGAAAAATCCCAATATGAAAAGCACTGCCATTAGAGATGATTGTTTCAGGATCTCTGATGTTTCAACGAAAATATAGTTTTCGATTACAAGGAATAGATATACATATTCTAATAAGTTACATCAGATAGAATAGACCTTTCTTATTATGATTGAAGGAAACAAATTCATCTTTTGATATATTACACCTATCATCAGGAAAAAAAATAATGTAAGAGAAACTTGATGCTATCGGCCGGTAATGACACTAATGGTGACATAATTAACAGAACCGTTTTTCCAAATTTGTTTAGAGGACTCTGTATCCAAAGCATTCTGCCTTTCAGTGAATGCAGGTTGTTTTGGAGTAGGAAGATCCACAATTTCATTGTTAAGAATGGAAATAATTGTTGACATGGTTGGTCTGTCTTTCACAAATTCTTGCACACACAAAAGTCCCACTTGTATGCATCTCAAGATCTCCGAATGAAAGCTTGGATCGGATATCACCGGATCTATTAAAGCGAAAATATTGTTTTCATTCCACAATTTAGTGAAAAGATTATCACATCTATGAACAACTTGATATAGAATGTAAGAGTCATTGAGCACTGATTGAAGATGAGTTTGGAGGACTTATATAGCATAGAAAACTTAAAGACCGCTCATTATGATAAAAACCTGTGTTTTTTCTACCCCTAACAATCTCTAATAACAATACTCCAAAACTGAAGACATTGGATTCCTTAGAGAATCGTCCTTCCATTGCATATTTAGGAGACATATATGTAACCACTGCATTTCATAATCAACTCATTCAAATCTTATTGGTAATCCCATGATATTATAATTTAGACAAAGCATAACTACTTACTATGATCATGGAACTTACCTAGTTTTGAATACGCTAAGGGAATATAAAGATCTGCCTCACCACCATCGGGGAACTTCTGTAAGTCAATTAAACTTCTCGTCCATGTCATGAAGCCGATGCCAGCATCATATGCATAAGCTATGCAGGAACAACTGCTCAAGCAATGCTCACTGCAATTCTCTACAGAGATAGGAGATATTTCAGCAAAATATGGTACCTTCATCATCTCTAGCTTTAGAAACCCTTCTTCTTTTGCCACTTCACCTGTTTGGTTATCCTCCTCTCACATTGCGATGGTCTCTTTCCGACACAACCATTAGTCCAGTTTCCTCTGCTCCATTCCTCCATATTCATTGGTTCAAATCCTCTCAAACAGATGCAAATTGGATTTTTCTGTGGATTACGGTTTCCAAATGCCCCACACCAGTCACCAGCCATAAACATCACGCTCGGTTTCCAGGGACCGAAAAGTGACCTCCCAATTGTTCTTTTCATCATCCCCAGTATGTTAGTTCCAGAATTCCTTGTGAACTAATGACAAAGAACATAGATTTGTTCAGAAAAGAATAAGAGAAATTAACAACACCTGTTTGGCCGTCTCACCCATCTGATAGAATACATATAAGGTATTCCAATAAAAATCTGACCATTCCATGGACCTGTCAGCCAATATACTTGACTATCATTCCAAATGAAACGTTCAGGAATATTTGTTGATCCAATGCCAAATGAGAAGCTTCCAGGAGATGGATTAGGGGCTTTTCCAGGATCTCAGCTGCACTATTGGACCTGTTCTTATAGGACTACTTGGTTTCATCCCTTTCAAGAATGTATCAGTAGGTTCTTGGGAACTTTCCCATATGCTGATTCCAATGGTGATATCAAGTAGGACAAGATTTCCGGTATCTAAAAGCTGAGCACCTACGTTATTGACTGAATTTGAAACAATTGACGACCAAAGAACTTCATTCTATCTATTCAAAACCACAAGATTGCCATCTTCTGATATGGTAACTACCAGGCCTGGCCTTGGGCTAGGACGAAAGGGGCTCGTCCTAGCCTAGGGCCCTTAATTACATGTTTTAAGTTTTAAAATAAATCAGCCGAAGTAAATATTTTAAAAAAAAGTCTGATACAAGTTTTTATTTCAATAATAATAAAAAATATAAAATATAAAATAAAAAATAAAAAAAAGTCCTAAGCTCCAAACCTCTTTTTTAAATAATGGCTTAATTCAATATGAAATTAAAAAGTTAAAAAATGACCCAAATCAGGTCAACCCACCAAGCAGTGGAACATGAGCAAATCTGCATGTTATAATAAGTTACATTAGTTTGAATAGATTTCAATGGTTCAGTGATAAGAACACTCATTCATTCTAATAATATTTTGTTTCAGTCACCCCCAGGGCGTAGCTTAGCTGGTAAATGGACGAGCTTAGAACTTGAGTAAATAACTTCCAAATCAGCGGCTCGAATCCTACGAATGGCAAAAAACTTTAAAAAAAAAAATACCTGATCTAGATAACTAGATAGATAGATAATGTTAATATATATATATATATATATATTTTATTCGAGTCATCGTCATTGCAAGTGGTATATATAAAAAAAAAATAAATAAATAAATAAATCAGTAGCTAGATACAAATTGCGATAGAGGTTGTTGCAATGGAGTGTTTAGGGGATTTCAACAGGAATAACATGCCAAAATGGAAGAACAAAAGGTGTACATATTTTTAGGCTATCTATCTTTCCTAGAGTTGGAATTTTCCCTTAATCAACCACCAACCCAGCAAGTCTGTGACACAAGAACTACCTTGCTATCGACCTTCAGTGACCGTAGTAACAGTGACATAGTTAATAGAACATCTTTTCTGATTCTGTTCAGAGGACTCTTCTCTGGCATTCCGTCTTTCTGTAAATGCTGGTTGCTTTGGAGTGGGAAGATCCACAATTTCACTGTTAAGCATGGAAATAACAATTGACATTGTTGGTCTATCTTTCACAAACTCTTGCACACACAACAGTCCTACATGTATGCATCTTGAAATCTCCAATTGAAAGCATGGATTGGATATCACCGGATCTATTAAAGCAACAATGTTGTTTTCATTCCACAATTTCCATGCCTGAAAAGTGAATATCGTCAAATCTATGAATTGCTGAACATAGAATGTTAGATAACGTTATCAATGAACATGGAGGGAGATAAGAGTTTAGTAGACTTACATAGCCTAGAAGACTCAAAGACTCTGCATCATGATAAAAACCTGTGTTTCTTCTACCGCTAACAATCTCTAACAACAAAACTCCAAAGCTGAAGACGTCAGATTTCTCAGAGAAACGTCCTTCCATTACATATTCTGGAGACATGTAACCACTGCATTTCATAATCAACACATCTTTAAGTATTTTATGTTCACCCCATGGTTTTAGAATCTAGTTTAATGTAATAGATAAGCACAGTTACTTACAATGTCCCAACAACCCTTATAGTGTTGGCTTGATCTTCATTGCCTCTGAAAATTCTAGCCATGCCAAAGTCGGAAATCTTTGGATTCAGTTCTTTATCCAACAAGATGTTACTTGGCTTGAGATCTCTATGTATAATCCTTAGTCTAGAATCCCTATGAAGATAAAGGAGACCTCGACTTATTCCTTCCATAATGTTGAAGCGTTTTCTCCAATCCAAAAGTTTTTGCTTGAGTGGATCTACATTGATAAAGTTAGTAGGTGAAGTTACCAAAATATTACATTTCAAATTACTAAGTAAACAAAATATTGTTGAGAAGTTACTGTGATTCTATGAAGTTGTAAGATATGGCTTGACTAACCAAACAGAAATGCATCCAAACTTTTGTTAGGCATGTATTCATATATCAGCATCTTTTCTTCCCTATCAATACAGCATCCAAGGAGTCTCACAAGGTTTCGATGTTGGAGCTTAGATATAACCGTCACCTCGTTCTTAAATTCTTCAAGCCCTTGTCCAGAGGCTTTCGATAGTCTTTTCACTGCTATTTCTTTTCCATCGTGCAACTCTCCCTATTAAAAACTTGAATCAGTTACTACTTTATGAACGGTTTATGATTTTTTTTAATGATCAGCAAGTGTTACCTTGTATACTGGGCCAAAACCACCCTGCCCTAACTTTTTGGTTAAGTGGAAGTTGTTAGTTGCAGTTGCCAACTTCTCAAAATCAAATAGTGGTAAATCCTGGAGTTCAACTTCATTCATGCTTTTGTCTTGTAGTGCTGATAGAAACCACATAGTATGAAATATGTACTTTTCGGTCCCTGGAAACTGAGTGTTATGTTTATAGGAGAACCTTAGCTTACCTTTATGTTTTGCCATCCACCTGCATAAGAAAAATATACAGATTGCACCTGTGAACGTTCCTGCAACCACTGGTACTATGACAACAACTTTGTTGTCCTTCTTTTCTGCAAATAGGTGCAAGCATAAATTTATCAACCCGAAATTTGCATAGAGAGACATTTGTAGTGTATCAACATAATAGAAAGAAAATCAACAAGACATCAAGGAACTTACCTAGTTCTGAATGAGCTAAGCGGATATAAAGATCTGCCCCACCACTGGAGAACTTCTGTAAGTCAATTAAGCTTCCCGTCCATGTCATGCAGCCGATGCCAGCATCATATGCATAAGCTATGCAGGAACAATTGTTCAAACAAAGCTCTCTGCATTTCTCTATAGTGACAAATGACCTTGCCGCGAAAACTGGAAACTTCATTGTCTCCAGCTTCAAAAACCCATCATTTTCCACCTTGTCACCAGTTTGGTTCATCTTCTCACATTGCAATAATCTCTTTCTGACACAACCACTAGTCCAGTTTCCACTATTCCATTCCTCTATATTCTTTGGTTCAAACCCTCTCAAACAGCTGCAAATCGGATTTTTCTTTGGATTACAGTTTCCAAATGCCCCACACAATCCATAGACATCACACTCAGTTTGCAGGGACTGAAAATTGACATCCCAATTTTTTTTCCCTTCATTCCAATATCTTCCTTCAATTATTCCTTGTGAGCTCAAGGAAAAGAACCTAGAAAGGTTCAGAAATGAATAAGTGAAAGAAACAGCATCTGCTTGGGTATCTACTAAAAGTTGAAATCCATCATTACTGTAAGTATACCTGACCATTCCATTTACTCCAATAAAATTCTGACCATTCCATGGACCTGTCCGCCAGTATACCTGACTATCATTCCAAGTGAAAGCTTCAGGAATATTTGAAGATTCAATACCATGTGTGTAGCTTCCAGGGGATGGATCAGAAGGGTTTTTCCATGATGTCAACTGCACTTTCTGGCCTGTTCTTTTATTAGTACTTAGTTTCATTCCCGACAAGATTTTATCAGTAGGATCTTGGAAGCTTTCCCATATGCTTATTCCATTTGTACTATCGACCAAGACAAGATTTCCAGAGTCTAAAAGCTGAGCAGTTGCATTAGTCAATGGTTTTGAAACATTTGACGACCAAAGAACTTCATTCTGTCCATTCAAAACCACAAGATTCCCATCCTCCGATATTTTAAGAACCCCAGATGCATCTTTGAGAGGCTTGTTTCTGTTGGCTACCCAGATGACAGTTTCAGATCTATCATTGAACCAAATTCCTACATAACGATTTGAAGAATTAACGGGGCTGAAAAATCCCAATTCGAAGGCACTGCCATTAGAGATGATTGTTTCACTATCTCTGATGAGTCGAGAAGATGTGATGGTGTCTATGGCACTGCCCAAATTTGAATAAAAACAAGATAACACGAGGACAAGAGCCACTGCATTACTTCTGCTTCTAGGATCCATAACTGCTAATTGCTTCTTTGTTGACCAATAATATGGATGATCAAGTGTTGGAGATGACAGTAATGTATCTAAATAGTCCTGGTCTTCTGTAATAAAGACCCCAAGTCTTTATTTTCAAAATGGACATTGACAATTTACATGCATAGTGAAAAACAAGCATTTCAATGAATCACTTATTTAAATAGTCTTGGTCTTCTGCAACATTATTCAAACCATCACTATTTCACAATTCATGTGGGAAAGTCTATTTTCAAACAAGTCAAATAATTGACATTTTCATTGTAGCCTACATTGTTTGACATTATGACCAAGGCTTTATTTTCAAAATTTTACATTTTTCAAATTACATGCATATTTTGCAGAATGAAAAGGGACTGAAGAAAATGTACAGAAATAAGAAAATAAGTGAAAAAACAATCATTTCAATGAATCACTCTACCAGAAAGACGACTTTCGCTACCCTGCAGGACCATGTTCTTTCTCAAGTATGCTTCACTGATGCATCCAGCATCCTGGAATTACAGAGCAGAAATGTCAAATTCTTGACTGAGACATTACTTCAATCTCTCAATTAATCTGCGAAGATATAATACTAAAACTTCATAGTCATAACTCATAACTTGATGAATACTGATATAGTATGTTTTGATTTGATATTGTACATATCAATGAAAATTTTCATAAAAAAAATGTAAGAGGAAAATAATATACATTAGAAAAGTTGCTGCTACCGAACGTCAATGGCAGTAACGGTAACATAATTAACAGAACAGCTTTTCCGAATCTGTTCAGAGGACTCTGAATCTAAGGTATTCTGCCTTTCAGTGAATGCAGGTTGTTTTGGAGTAGGAAGATCCATAATTTCACTGTTAAGCATGGAAACAACTGTCAGCATGGTTGGCCTATCTTTGGCAAATTCTTGAACACACAAAAGTCCCACTTGTATGCATCTCAAGATCTCCGATTGAAAGCTTGGAGGATTAGATATCACAGGATCTATTAAAGCTGAAATGTTGTTTTCATTCCACAGTTTCCATGCCTGAAAAGTGAAAACATGATCGCATACATCTATGAACTGCTAAACTTGCAAAGTTAAATCTCAATGTTTGTGAACAATGAGGGAAATGACTTTGGAGGACTTACATAGCCTAGAAGAGTCAGAGTATTCTCATCCTGATAAAACCTGTGTTTCTTTTACCACTAACAATCTCTAACAACAATACTCCAAAGCTGAAAACATCCGATTTCTCTGAGAATTGCCCTCCAATTGCATATTCAGGAGACATGTACCCACTGCATTTCATCAACGAACATCAAAAATTTATGAGTCCAGACTGCTTGAGTATAAAATGTAGCTGAAATATAGACAAAGTAAAACAACTTACTATGTCCCAACAACCCTTCTAGTGTTGGCTTGATCTTGATTGCCACCAAAAATCCTTGCCATGCCAAAGTCTGATATTTTTGGATTCAGTTCTTCATCCAATAAGATATTACTTGGTTTTTGATCTCTGTGTATAATCCGCAATCTAGAGTACCTATGAAGATACATGAGTTCTCTACTTATTCCTTCAATAATGTTGAAACGTTTGCTCCAGTCTAGAAGTTCTTGTTTGAGCAGATCTAAATTAATTACAGCACAAAATGCAATATTTCAATTGTGAATGAGAAAGCAAGCTAAGAAAGAAATTCATTTATGGATGAAATGTCAATGATAATAGGAAGAGAGCATATGACATGAACTACCAAAGATAAATGCATCCAAGCTCTTGTTGGGCATGTATTCATATATCAACATCCTTTCTTCTCTTTCACCGCAACATCCAAGGAGTCTAACAAAGTTTCTATGTTGGAGCTTAGAAATTACCATCACCTTGTCCAGATGCTTTTGACAACCTTTTGACTGCTATTTCTTGTCAATCTTGCAATACTCCCTAGAATTCAGTACAAAAAGAACTTAAATTAGTAACTATGACTTATACTATGAAAACAATTTTAGGACCAATCTGAAAAGAGACGGACCTTATTATTAGTTAAGTTGAAGTTGTTGGTTGCAATAGCCAGCTTCTCAAAATTGAACACTGGTAGATCCTGGAGTTGTGGCATCTTGCTTTTTTCCTTCATTGCTGATTCACAAAACACACAGTAAGAGGTTGTTCGATCGAAATTGCAAATGCTATCAAGTAATTAAACTAATTAATGCTATAAAGCAAATCACCTTTACGTTTTGCCATCCACCACCATAAGAAAAATGTACATATTGCAATGGCCATAACTCCTACAACCACTGATACAATGACAACTACTTTCATGTCTTTTTTATCTGCAGACAGAACAAATTTTATCAACAACATCACAATTTCAAGCACAGAACAGTAAGAGAACTAATTCCTGCAGAGAAGCTCCCAATTGATGGATCAGAATTGCTTGTCCAGGAAGTCAACTGAATTTTCTTACCAGTTTTTGTATCGGTACTGAGTCTCATCCTTCTCATTAATGTATCAGTTGGTTGTCCGAAACTCTCCCAAATACTCCCACCGGTGTTGTTGTTCAAAACAAGATTTCCAGAACCTAAAACCTGAGCACTTGCATTAGTCACCGGATTCGAAACATTTGACGACCATAGAACTTCCTTCTGTCCATTCAACACCACAAGATTGCCATCTTCCGATATGGTGACAACCCCGGATGCATCCTTGAGAGGCCTGTTTCGGTTAGCCACCCAGATGACAGCTTCGGATTTATCATTGTACCAAATTCCCACATAGCGATTTGTCGAATTAACAGGGCTGAAAAATCCCAACTTGAAGGCACTGTCACTAGAGGTTATTGTTTCAGGATATCTGAGGGGTTGAGAAGCTCTGATGGTGTCTATGGCATCAACAGAACAAATTCTGAACAAAAACAAACCGGCAGCAGCAAGAGAACAATAAGAACTCCACTGCTGCTAAGTTCCATAACTAGTTATTGATTCTTGTTGATGATTATGTTGAGATTGAAGTAATAAAAATATGATTTGATTATGGAATTCTTCAATGTTGAAGGTTGATTGATTTGTTTGCCTCTGTATTTTCCTCTCTCCTTGTTTGTTTTCTAACTCTTCAAATTTGATGGCTTTGTTTAATCAATTATAGGTTGGACAGTGGCCCCACAATTGAATTGTGGAATAATTGAATGAACAGTGCCTACCTGTGCATCATGGAAAAACATTGAACTGCATATACACGTTCGGTAACGTTACAAACTCTACTGAGTACTAAACGTTGATCCAACCTTTCTTCACCAAAAGAATGAATGGGCCTTTATAAATTTCTTTATGGGATTGCTTTAGTCAATAGCAATGTCTTTCCTAGTTTTCTTTCAAAATGGTTAGAAAGTAGATATCAAACCTATATTTTAATCTTTGATTCTATAAAATAACTTTTAAATATCCCAATTTGTCATTATCCAATCTTAAGGTTTTATTTTTGTTTTTCGAAATCTGACACGAATCTAATGAGTGATTGTTAGAACCTAACGAAAATCAATGACCGCAAAGACAGCTCCAAATACAGTAGGTCAGGATAATCGGTGGTATTTCCTTAATTTTTGTCATAGAAAAAATGTATCAAAGTTGACCATCACAATCACATGTGAAAAAGTTATTTTTCCCCATTTAAAGGGTTAATTGTATAATAGACCCTCTATTTATCTAATAAAGTAAATTTTTAAACAAATTCCCTATTCAAACACAAACATCCCAAGTATAATGTGCTTGGGGTATGGAAAGTCAATAGTGTCCTTAGGTAAAAGTGAGATGTTATTTTGGTGGGTAAATTTCACAAGCAATCCTGAATTTAGGTGTAATTGTATAAATATTCATTTTTTTTCTAATAATTATATAAAGGGGGAATTGCACAAACATCCCTCGAGTTTTGATGAAATTGCATAGATATAGCAGTTTTGGTCATATGCACACAAACTTCCCTCAACATTTGAAAATTGTTGTACAAACATCCCATGCCGTTAAATTGATCCGTTAGTCAATGGTTAAAAGTGTAAAAAGTCTAAAATACCATTTATTTGTGTTTTAAATAAACTAAAAAATTAAAAAATAAGATAAAAAAATATATAAAAATATATATTTTTTAGATAATATGAATCTACCTTAAATCTGAAACTTAGAAAAAAAATTCATCTTTACAAATAAAAAAAAATAGTTTTTTTAAACAATTTAATAATAAATAAATTTTAAATTTTAAATTTATTTAAAATCAAGGGGGAATTGCACAAACTATTTTTTTTTTTTAAGATAATTTTTTTTTTCAGCTTTTTGACTTAAGATACATTCATATTTTTTAAAAGATTTTTTAATATTTTTTTAGCTTATTTTTGAATTTTGAATTTTGTTTAAAATAAAAATATATGGTATTTTAGACTTTTTACACATTTGACCATTGACTAACGGATCCATCTAACGGTAGGGGATGTTTGTGCAACAATTTTTAAATGTTAAGGGAAGTTTGTGCATATATAGTCAAAACTGCCATATTTGAGCAATTTTATCAAACCTCAGGGGATGTTTGTGCAATTCCCCCTTATATAAATATACCCGACCATTATTTGACTTTTGTCAATTTTAATCTTTAACCACATTTGTATCCCGAAATGAATAAACTACCCTTGAAAACTTATTTATCTTTTCTTTTATTATTTAAAAATATTAAAAAATATTTACTTAAAAAATTAAAAAAAAATCAGTATAATTTTTTTTTGTTGCTTTTATTTTCTTTTTCTTTCTATCTTTTTTTTTTTTTTTTTTTTTTACATTTTTCATGTCCCAAACACCAAATTTTCAGATTTCAAAAACCAACTTTATCACCAAAGTATTCAATTTCATACTCATCAACCCACAAACAATTTCATTTCATCAACATAATAAAAACCCACCAACAATTACATTTAATCAACATAATCAAAACTCACAAAACTCACTAAACACAATCCAAACCCAATAAACACAGCCATTTTCCAGTTTTATGGGTTCTGATTGTGTTAAAAAAAAAAAGATAGAAAGAAAGTAACAAAAAAATTGTACCGATATTTTCAATTTTTTAAGTAAATATTTTTTTTAATATATTTAAATAATAAAATAAAAGATAAATAAGTTTTCAATGGTAGTTTAGTCATTTCGGGATACAAATGTGGTTAACGGTTAAAGTTAACAAAAGTCAACTGACGATAGGGTAATTTATGTAATTATTAGAAAAAATGAATATTTATACAATTACACCTAAATTTAGGGTTGTTTGTGAAATTTACCCACCTAAATAACCTCTTTCTTTTACCTAAGGGCACTATTGACTTTCCATACCCCAAGCACATTCTAATTGGGATGTTTGTGTTTGAATAGAATATTTGTTTGAAAATTTACTTTATTAGATAAATAGAGGGTATGTTTATGCAATTAACCCGTCAAAATTTCACCATTTCACAAGTCAAGTGGTGGGTTGGTTTAAATGCTTCTTTCTTTTGTCTCCATCTTCTCCATTAAAGAAGAATAAACATCCAAACTTTATATTATTTTTTAATTAAATATGCTAATCATGAATTGACTTGGGTCAATTTATTAATATTTTTTTATTAATAATAAAAATGCAATGGGGTACCATACTTTTCTTTTTCTTTTTTCTTTTTTTGAAAGAAATGGGCTACCATACTAAATACGTTAAAACTGACTTTATGCCACCGTGCAAATACATGGAAATTGACTTAACCGATCGAAATGCATGTTAGAACCTCGACTGGGTTTTTGAAATCTAAAGTCATGGACTATACCTTGACTGGCTTCATTCATAATTACTTTGAAGCATGTATAACATTTTTGGAGTTTACTTTTGCTCACCCCCTTCAAGGGGGGCGAGCATTACCCCCTCCCAAAAATATGACATATGTCTGTGGAGGGGGTAAATTTGTCCAAACCCTTTATCTTTTTAGACAATTTTACCCTCCAATTGACACATGTCATGTTTTTGGGAGGGGGGTAATGCTGACCCCCTTCAAGGGAGGTGAGCAAAAATGGACTCACATTTTTTTTGTCTTGTTCTGGTTTTCACAAAATTTTCTACCGAGAAGACTGATGGTAATGAGATTCAGCTACAAAAGAATCTACTGGGTGCGGACTGCAGAGCCAAATATATATATATTTTGACACTGGGACAGAAGTTGAATGTGAAGTTGGGACTAAGTGTAAAAACTTTATAAATAATAGGATTAAATTGTAAAATATACAATTTTTATAAATTTTTTAAAAAAAATTTAATTATATAATTTTTTTTCTGTAGGTAGTGGGGTCCATGGCCCCGACCTCCACAAAGTTTCGCCCTATTAGTTTGGAGGCCATTATACTTTAAATAATAATAATAATAATAATAATAATTAAAAAAAATAGCACTTTTTAACCAAAAAATTAAAGGGGTTTCTATTTTTCCCGAAATTAGTGTTTTCATTATTTTTACTAAACTTTCCACTAAAAAGACAAATTTACCCCTGCACTGGATTAAACACACTGGAAATTAAATACATTAGGAATTAAACTGGTGGTGTGTTTAATTGATGAAAACCAGTGTGTTTTATTGAAGAAAATTAATGTGTTTTATTGAAGAAGACCGGTGTGTTTAATTGAGAAATCAATAAGGGTATTTTTGTCTCATAAATGGAAAGTTTAGTAAAAAAAATCAAAACATTAATGCTGGAAAAAATAAAAATTCCACTAATTATATGGTTAGTTTCAATTTTAACAACAAAAAAAAAAAAAAAAAAAATTAGTGGACCACTAAATTTTTTTTTGGTTGGAAGAGTAACCCAATACATGTGGAGCCCTATGTGTGAAACTTTTTTTTTTTTTTTTAGGATGAGTAACCCAATACGTGTAGAGCCCCTATGTGAGAAACTTTTGTGAAGACTTTATATATTCACAGATGCTTAGCTGGTAGATGAACGAGTTTAAGGTTTGGGTAAATGACTCCCAGATTAACGGCTTGAATTCTACCAATAGCGAAAGCTTTCAAAAAAGTACCTAGTCCCGAATTAACAGATATTGTCAAAAATATACATTCACCAATTAGGTCCAAAATAACCTCTTGAATGTTGAAACTTGAGTAAATGCTAATAATCGTACAGGTAGGAGGATACGAGAAGAACTTGGGTGCATCCGATGCACCATGCATCTTCCACCCTGATGTTGCCACATCAGCAAAATCTTGTGGCAACATCTGGGTGGTGGATGCATGGTGCATTTTTGATTTTGTTGATGTGGTAACATCTGGGTGGGAGATGCATGGTGCATCCCACTGCACCCAAGATTTAGTCGGAGGATACATGCATGGTACAGTGAATTATCAAACAACAGGAATGGACGAAATCCGATTGATCCTACTGCATGTATCAAAAGTTGTTGATGTAGACATGCAATCTGACTAATTAATTATTTTGATTCCAAATTAATTTAAAATTTGAGCATGTACACACAAGACATGCCGTATCTGATTAGCTGATCAACCTTTGTTAATTTGGATTTGTACACGAGTAACAGTTGTCTACTGCTGTCTAATTTTCTGGGCATGGCAAAATATTGAAAAGTCTGTACTTCCAAAAAGGGAAAAAAATAAATAATTAAAAGTCAAGTCTGATATTAGTGAAAACGATGTTGGACGGTGAAGTGAAGAAGACACTCATTCATGCATCATTTCCAGGTGTCTGCTCTAATTTTGGCTTTTAAATCTTCTTTGCACATGTATTACTCTTATGTCACGTTTGATTACATGGTGGAATGGTAATTGGAATAGTAATGGGAATAAGAATGGGAATGGGAATGGAATGGAAAGGAAAGGAAAACCAAGTTTTTTGTTTGGTTGGAACTTTATAATTAATCTCTGAATCAGTATTATTTTGTTTGGTTAACAATGCAATGAAATGGAGTTAACTGTATTTTGACCAAAATACCCCTAATTATATAACATTCATAATAACATGATATATTATGGATAATAATAATAATTATATATATACACACATATTAATATATATAATACAAATATTATTATACATGTATAATATATATAATATAACAGTCTTTCTATTATTAGTTCGTCCTGATAATAAATATATCAGGACGAAAAATGTGGACCACAGATTATGGAGAAGTTTTGACAAGTGCATACACTTTGAGTCAAAGTATGTAAATCTAGTGGTCCACATTCTTCGTCCTGATATATTTATTGTCAGGACGAACTGATAATAGAATTTTTGTATAATATAATATAATATAATATATATATATATATATATATATATATATATATATATATATATAATATAATATAATATAATACATACATATATATATACAGTCTTTCTATTATCAGTTCGAACTGACAAAAGTAATATCAGTTCCTTGTATGTGGGCCAATGGATTTAAATACTTTGACTGACAAGTGCATACAGCCAAGTCAAAGTATTTAAATCCAATGGCCCACATCCAAGGAACTGATATAACTTTTATCAGTTCGAACTGATAATAGAATTTATATATATATATATATATATTTATATATCATTAATATAATATATAATAATAATATATTATTTTTGGAAATGAGGGTATTTTTGGAATAGAGTTGGGGCATATGAGGGTATTTATGGAATACAAATTTTAGTTTGGAATGGAATGGAATGGAATGGAATGGACATTCCATTGGTTTTTGGATGGTAAGCCTATTCCGCCAAAATGATGGAATCCCCATTCCAATGAAATCCTCATTCCATTGCATTTTAACAAACCAAACGAATGGAATGGAATTCTTTCCATTCCATTCCATTCCATTCCACCCAACCAAACATGGCTTTAATGTAAAGAACAAAAGACAACAACCTGCCGGCAACATGATCTAAATATCTAATAAGCATGAATGACCATTTGGAAACAATTGAAGTTTATGTTGAAATAAATTATGAAATTTGATTTATATATATATCGGTGTTAATTATGTTAAATTTTCATACTTTTATATTTATACGCAGCGGAATATATATCGATTGATATCCTTACAATCCAAAAATTAATCTATTTGATTAAGATATATATATATATATATATATATATATATATATATATGTTCAAGTCACTACGCACTGATGTAAATATATGAGGACATTGAATGTAAGCCACTCAATTTTCATGTTTTGACTTAGTGTGTATCAGTGTATGCATTTGTCAAAACTTCTCCATAATTAGTGGCTCACATTCAATGTCTTTATATATTTATATCAGTACGTATTAATGTGAACGAGACCGTATATATATATATATATATATATATAGTCTTTTCTACTGTCAGTTCGTCCTGATATAAAATATATCAGGATGAAGAATGTGGACCATTAGATTTACATACTTTGACTCAAAGTATATGCACTTGTCAAAACTTCTCCATAATTTATGATCCACATTCTTCGTCCTGATATAAAAATATATTTTATATCAGGACGAACTGACAGTAGAAAGACTATATATATACGGTTTTTCTCTTGTCAGTTCGACCTGATATAAAATACATCAATGAATTACATGTGGGTTATAGATTATGGAGAAGCACTAATAAGTGCATGCAGACCAAGTCAAAGCATTTGAATTTAATGACCCACATTAAAGCACTTATATATTTTATATCAAGTCAAACTAACAAAAGAAAGACTGTATGATATATATATAAGAATCTCAATATATATAAGTAGTATAGCTTTAGATAGAATTCTCCAAACATATGCGGATGTGGATTTGTGATTGTGTTTGGACCCTCACGAGGACACGAGGTCCGAAGGGGGGTAGATTGTCACATCCCATATCGCTAGCGGGCAGGGGCGAAGCTAGGATTTTAGTTATAGGGGTGCCGAATAAAACTAATTATTAAGATTCATCAGTTTTTTTACGGTTGAGCTTAAGTTTCATTCACCATTATATACCGAGCTTCTAGGTATAATAATATAAGTTGAGGAAGCAAATGTAAGAAAGAGTTGAAATTATATGTTACGGTGGCTATAGTCTTATAGATGTTTATGAATGACTAAAAGTACTGATTTTATTAACTAGTTTTATGTTTCTTTGATATTTTTTGGGTGTTTATATAAACCTTCTCTTGTATTTTTATTCCCGGTAAAAAATGTCATTTTCTATTAGTTTTGTAAATAAGATTTTCCAAAAAAATAAAATTATCAAGTTAACTAAAATAGATATTAAATATTCAAATTTATTTTTCATTAAAAAAACCATTAAATTAAAATAATAAATGTTACGGTAAAAAAATAAACTACAATTAACAATAATAAACAAAAACAAGCTTAAAAAAATATGATTAATAAAAATATTCAAAATGCTATAGTCAAACAACAATTATTCACATGTTTTTTCTTATAATTTAAATTTGTCATCACATTTATGAAGCAAAATTAACTTATAATATCACCTATTAGCATAGGTGGTTGCACATCCCTTCTACATTAGTGATTAGAGGTTCAAATCCCACAATGTGTATTTTACAAGCATATGTTGAAAGTTTTCTTCCTAGTTTGTAGAAGTAGTTATCTCCTGTTATGAGAGTAAATATCCGGACCACACATGTATTGTTTGATCTCGATAGGTCCCAACAATCCTATTGTATCGGTTCTTATAAATTGTAATACTTCAAAAAAAAAAAAATAGCAACCAACAAATTTAAATAAATTAATTGAAATAATATATATATATAATTTTATTACGAACGGAAGAAATAAATAAAATTGGTTGAGATAGGGAAATAAATAAAATTAACTAAAACCTATTTTTAAGGAATGGATGAAATAATTGTATCTATGTATTAAAATAATGGGAGGGTTCAATGGGTTATAATCGTATGCATTTTTCATATTGTTAAATTTTATACACAAATGTTAAAGGTCATTTTTCATTGGTTGGGTGGGCCATGGCCCCTATGGGCCCCTCCCTACCTTCGCCTCTGCTAGCGGGTGAGGTCCATGGTTTGTATATAAGCCTTCGTCTCTCCTTACTAAGTAGACGGTGTGAAGGATACTTGCGTGAAACCCATGATCCAAAAGCAAATCCATGAGGGTAAAGGACGGGTGCATAAAGCCCAAAGAAGACAATATTTACTTGGTGGGCCTGTGCTGTTACAAACACAAAAATACAATCTAAAAATTTTTAGCTACAGAAAACTTTTCTCAATTTCTTTATGAATTCTGCATTTCGTAGGCTAAACTTAATCTATAGAACACATTCCTATATCTCTTTCTAAATTCTGCACCTCTTCCTGAAATAAATCTAAAAATTTTCTATAACATCATAAGCTGAGAAACTAATTAAATTATCGTTTGTAAATAAAACACATTTTTCTATAAATACTACATATTATAATAAAATATTTTCTGATTTTATAAAAATATAAAATGTCTGATTTAAAATCTAATATTCTGATAATCTAAAATCTTTTCTTTACTGATCATAATCAGTAATATACATATAATCTGAAAACTCGTTACCAAACTAGTACATAAGGGAATATCTCACGAACGTGGCAAAGCATCTCAATGAACACATAAAGTAGGGGAAAATCATCTCACATACACAGTGATATTTGATCACCCGTGCAGAGCAATTATCTCACATACACGTTGATATATGATCAGACGTACGGAGTAATCTCATACAATCTCACATACACGTCGATATCGATCGAATGTATTAATCTCACATACACGTGCAAAACAGCCCCAAAGGCTAATAATTTGTATTTCATATCTAATCAATCTTGAAAAACTCTTTCTGAAAACATGAATAAATATTCTTTTCTTTTCTTTTTTGAAAATCTTATAAAAAAAACACTTGAATTTGAAAATCTTGGAAACTTTCTGAAAATCTGTAAATCTGACAATCTAGAAATCTATCTGAAAATCTGAAAATCTAACTGGAAGTCTATCCGAACATACTTGAACTATTCTTCTGTCTAAATCTTAATTCTTCTGGATTCTGAAAATCTACACATTTCTTAAAAACATATATCATCTGGAAATCTGTTTTCTAAATAAATGAATAAATCATTTACTTCTAATAACTCTCTATATAACTTAATCTAACATATAATTCTAAAATAAATAACTTTTAATGAAAAGTAACCACTCACAGAACTCCTGTGCTCAAATCTGGTTTGGGACTCGATTCTTCACCTTCTAAATCCGCCTTGAATTCTAATTACACTGCTCATAAAAATTCTTCATCTCTCTCCTATTTCTTTCTCTAAATCTCCCAATCTCTCGCCTCTCGACTCTCTTTCTTTCTTTTCTTTTCTCAGCTTTCTATCTTGGTCAAAATCTCTGTCTCTCTCTTAGCTTAGCCGAGTCTCATTTCTATCTTATCTCTTCTTTTATTTATTTTTATATATATTTCCCACTAATCACACATGCAATTCCACACTTGCCACCACTCACACACACACACTCCCCCGGGCAGCTGGTTGCCGCTTCAATTCAAATTCCACACTTTGTCATGGGCCGAACTTGGTTTGGGTCTGATAAGCTTTTGTGTTTGAATTTGGGCTTAGGTTTGGGCTTGGATACTGGGCTTGGGATAATTATGGAGCTGGACCTTACAAATAACTCCTGCTTGGTCATCCACAAAAAGTTGAAATCCATCAAGATAGAAAGAAGACATCTCACTTACTCCAACAAATAGCAGACCGTTCCATGGACCTGTACGCCAATGTGCGCGACTATCATTCCAAATGAAAGATTCAGGAATATTTGAAGGATCGATGCCAAGTGAGAAGCTTCAGGGGATGGATCAGCAGGGCTTTTCCAGGATCTCAGCTGCACTATCGGACCTGTTCTTATCTGACTCCTTGGTTTCATCACTGCCATGAATGTATCTGTAGGTTCTTGGAAACTTTCCCATATGCTGATTCCAGTGGTGATATCACGGAGGACAAGATTTCCGGTATCTAAGAGATGAGCACTTACGTTATTGACTGAATTGAAACATTTGACGACCAAAGAACTTCATTATGTTCATTCAAAACCACAAGATTTCCATCTTCTGATATGGTAACTACCGCAGATGCATCACTGAGAGGCTTGTTTCTGTTCGCTACCCAGACGATAGGATCAGATTTTTTATTGTACCAAATTCCTACATAGTGATTTGAAGAATTACCAGGACTGAAAAATCCCAATATGAAAAGCACTGCCATTAGAGATGATTGTTTCAGGATCTCTGATTATATAATTGTAAGATTTTTGTTCTAAAAATATTGTGAGCAACATAACATTATATTTTGTATCTATGAAAAACCGAATTGATTGGAATGTTAAAGTTATAGAGATTTGACCGGATGATGAGTCCAATTAAGTGTGATCAATATTTGTGGGCTTGGTGCACCTTGACTACATTATATCAATATAACATATGGTATGGGCTATTGTATATGTGTGGGTCTGGTATTCCTTTTAGGACTAGCCATCCTATTAGGGTTGAGAGAATCTTTTATGGGTTAGGATTATCTCGGTAAATTATACTGTGTAGGGGGACCCTCCTCTAACTCATTAAATATGGGAAGTCTCCCCATTGGGTTTCTCTAGCAATGTTTGTGAGAATGGAGGAGAAGACTCTCTCTCCCCTCTTTTGGTTTTCAGGAAATGCTCTCATCTCTCTCAACATCAAACAACAACCAAAGCTTGCTTGCTGCCATGGATTAGCTGGAAATTTCAGATAAGTTTTCTTGATTCATGCTTATGTTATTAATTATGAGATGCATGATTATTGTGTATAATCCTCACAATAATGCTTCAATTATGCTGTGAAGTTGGTGAAATACTAAAACTAAGTCTAGTAATGTATTGTTTATGTGCTGCTTTCTTTATCTTTTTATCCTGAAAAGTGTAAAGATTATCACATTTATGAACAACTTGATATAGAATGTAAAAGTCATATTATCATTGAGCACCGATTAAAGATGAGTTTGGAAGACTTGCATAGCGTAGAAGACTCAAAGACTGCTCATCATGATAAAAACCTGTGTGTTTTCTACCGCTAACAATCTCTAATAACAATACTCCAAAATTGAAGACATCGGATTTCTTAGAGAATCGTCCTTGCATTGCATATTCAGGATGTTGGGATTATTGTGTGAAGACTTTTTAAGTCAACAAATATAAGCAAGTTAGGTGGCTTTTGTCATTTTGTGTAATAAATTGAAAAAGCAAAGCATTTATAATGCTTGGTGAATTGTTCAGATGAAGACAAACAAGGAAGCAAATTGAATATGGATCACGATGTGTAATATGCAGCGTGTGTTGCAGCGGTTTGCAAATTGTGTAATTGCTGCGCATGGCGTTGCGAATTTTGGAAGCAACAAAGCAGCGGTCTAACCAATGTTTTGTGCTGCGCATTGCTCTACTAATTTCTCGGCAACGGTTGAGATAGCGTTCTGTCTCCAATAGGTACCGTTGTGAGGAGCGTTGCGAGAGTGCAGTGGCTATGGCAGCGGTCTGACGTAAATTCGTGTGCACTAAGAATTTACACGGTGAAGAAAGAGGAAAAGGAAATAGATCCCAATTAGGATTTGGCCAACCCTAGTGCTCCCATATAAATACCATCATTATGTAAACCCTAATGTGTGTGAGAAAATATTGCTAGAGAGATAAAGAGCAAATTGTAGAGAGACTGAGAGATTGTAATCAACTTTGAAAGTAGTGGATTGAGTGCGGTGCTCTCCGTGGACGTAGGCAAATTGCTGAACCACGTAAAATCTTTGGTGTTGTCTTTTCTTCTTATTGCTTTCATATTATCTGAGTGTTTAGATTTGTGTGTGCGATTTTTTCTTACAATAATTGGTATCAGAGCCTGGTTGGGGCGGGTTATTTTTCACACAAATCTAGGTTTTCTCGAGGTTAATGATTTTATCGCGGAGATGGGATCAGAGAAAGATTCTCACAAGATTGAGAAATTCGATGGGACGAATTTCAGTTTCTAGAAGATGTAGATGGAGGATTATCTGTACCAGAAGGACTTGCATTGGTCGATAAAAGAGAAGCCGACAACTATGACCGATGAAGATTGGTTAAAGAAGCGGAAGCCGAAGAACATGGATGAAAAGGATCTCGAACTCCTAGACAGGAAAGCATTGGGAGCAATTCGTCTCAGTTTGACAAAGCAGATCACTTTTAACGTAAAGGATCAGCTAACTGCCAGAGATCTGATGAAGACTTTATCAAACCTGTATGAATAGCCTTCTACGGTAAGGAAGATTCATCTTGTCAAGAAACTATCAAATTTAAAGATGACAGAAGGTCAGGGTTTTAGAGAGTATCTAAACCAGTTTAACGAAGTGAATGATGGGTTAACTTCTGTGTCTATGGGTTTCGATGAAGAATTCTTGGCGGTGTTTATGCTCACCCAATTGCTAGAAAGTTGGAAGATGACATGTCAGTCAATTGCCAACTCGTTCGGGAAAGAAAAATTGGATTTCTCACAGGTTTTGAACATGATCATGACTGAAGAAATCAGGATGCGTGAAGAGGGATTTGGAGCGTCTACATCTTCAGCACTGAATATGGAAGGAAGAGAAATTAGAAACAGAAATTGAAACACGAATCAACAAGGAAGAACAAAGTCAAGAGGTAAGTCAAAATCCAGGTATCAGGTCAACTATTCGGGAAATCAGCAATGAAACAAGAAAGATGTAGAGTGCTGGAACTGTGGTAAGAAAGGCCACTTCTCATATGAGTGTAGATCTGAGAAGAAAGATAAGGGCAAGGGCAGTGCGAACTGTGTGTCAGAGGAGTTAGATGATTGCCTCATCTGCTCATTGGAAAGTAAGACAGAGTCTTGGGTTCTGGATTCAGAAGCGTCTTTCCATGCCACACCTCACAGGGAGTTGTTCGAGAATTACGTCTCAGGAAATTTGGGTAAGGTGTATCTTAGTGATGATCAAGCATGCAACATTACCGGGAAGGGAGATGTGAAGATTCAGCTGAAAGGGTCAGTTTGGAAGCTCAACAACGTGAGGCACATACCAGATTTAAGGAAGAATTTGATCTCTATTGGGCAACTGGCATCAGAGGGTTACATGACGACTTTCACAGATGATAAGTGGAAGATTCCGAAAGGTATTATGACAATTGCCCGAGGAAATAAGAATGGGTCACTTTATACAACTACGGATGGTTGTGGTTCAATCACTATGGCAGAAGGTAAAGATGATCCGAACTTGTGGCACCAGAGGTTTGAGCACATGAGTAGTCAAGAGCTGAAGTGTCTACATTCGAAAGGTAAGTTGCCAGATTTGAAGAGTGTTGAGGTTGATTTCTGTGAGAGCTGCGTGTTGGGAAAACAGAAGCGAGTGAGCTTCAAGAAGACCGAAAGGGTACCGGTAAAGGAGAAGTTGGAACTAGTGCACACCGATGTTTGAGGTCCAGCTTCAGTCTCGTCAACTGGAGGTAAACAGTATTTCGTCACATTTATTGACGACCACTCCAAGAAGGTATGGGTTTATTTTTTGAAACACAAGTTTGAGGTGTTTGATGCTTTCAAGAGATGGAAAGCTAGGGTTGAGAACAAAACAGGGTTAAAGATCAAAAAGCTACATTCAGACAATGGTGGAGAATATGAAGACAGTGAGTTCAAGAGGTTTTGCTATCTGAGTGGGATAAAGCTCAGTAGAACAGTTCCTGGAACCCCACAGCAGAATGGGATAACAGAACGAATGAACAGATCATTGGCTGAGAGAGCCAAAAGCATGAGGTTACATTCTGGGTTGCCAAAACAATTCTAGGCAGAAGTAGTTAATACAGTAGCATATTTGATCAACAGATGACTATCAAAGCCTTTGGACCTCGCTATACCAGAAGAGATCTGGACTGGAAAACGGGTAAAACTTTCTCATCTTAAAGTGTTTGGGTGTGTTTTTTATGTACATATAGGTGATCATGCGAGGAATAAGCTAGACGCCAAGTCAATGAAGTGTACTTTGGTGGGCTATGGAGAAGATGAATTTGGTTACAAGCTGTGGGATGACCAAAACCACAAGATGATCATAAGTAGAGATGTTGTCTTCAATGAAAGGGTTATGTACAAAGACAGAAACACATAGGTGTCTGAGCCAAAAGAGCCAGAATACTTTGGGCCGAATGATGTGTCAGATAATAGGGTCGTGGAACTAGTTAATCAGAATGATGAAGAACAAGGTGTGCCGCTCCATGTTCATGATCATATCCCACATAGAGACGTTACAGTGACACAGGCTGAGAGTGCAGTAAGAAGATCAACTCAAACTCCTATACCAAATAGGAAGTACTTGCAATACATGTTGTTGACAGATGCAGGGGAACCTGAGTGTTATGATGAGGCATATCAGGGAAAAGATGCGAGCAAGTGGGAGCTTGCAATGAAGGATGAGATGAAGTCGTTGATTTCTAATCAAACTTGGGAGTTAGCCAAGTTACCTGAAGGAAAGAAAGCCCTACAAAATGAGTGGGTGTTTCAGATTAAAGAGGAACATGATGGTTCCAAGAGATACAAGGCACGACTAGTGGTCAAAGGCTTCCAACAAATAGAAGGTATTAACTACTCTGAAATTTTTTCTCCTGTTAAACTAACTATAATCTAGTTAATGTTAAGTATTGTCGCAGCAAAAAGATTATATTTGGAGCAGTTAGATGTGAAGACTGCCTTTCTTCATGGTGATTTGGAGGAAGAAATATACATGAAGCAACCGGAGGGGTTTGCAGAAGAGGGCAAGGAAGAGTTGGTGTGTAGGTTAACAAAGAGCTTGTATGGTTTAAAACAAGCTCCTCGATAGTGGTACAAGAAGTTTGATGGGTTTATGAAAGGCAATGGATATTTGAGATGCAATGCTGACCACTGTTGTTACTTCAAAAAGGTTAAGTCAAGTTTTATTATCTTGCTACTTTATGTTGATGACATGTTAGTAGCTGGTGCAGATTTATAAGAGATTAACAATTTGAAGAAGCAACTCTCGAGTGAGTTCGAGATGAAGGATTTAGGTGCAGCAAAGCAGATTCTTGGAATGAGAATTAGCATAAACGAACATGAAGGTACATTGAAGCTTTCACAAGCAGAGTACGTTCGGAAGGTGTTGTAGAGATTCAGCATGGGTGATGCAAAATCGGTAAGAACACCTTTGGCTAGTCATTTCAAGTTGTCCAAGGACCAGAGTCCGAAGACGGAAGAGGAGAATGACTTCATGGCTAAAGTTCCTTATGCTTCAGCCATTGGAAGCCTAATGTATGCCATGACTTGCACAAGACTAGATATTTCCCATGCAGTGGGAGTTGTGAGCCGTTACATGTCAAATCCAGGCAAGCCTCACTGGGAGGCCGTGAAGTGGATCCTAAGATACTTACGGGGTACGACAGAGAGATGTCTAACTTTCAGAAGAGACGAACTCAAGCTGGAAGGTTATGTGGATTCAGATTTTGTTGGAGAGGTGGACCATAGAAGAAGTACCACCGGATATGTGTTTACAATGGCTAGTACCGCAATTAGTTAGATGTCCCAGTTGCAGAAGATAGTGACAATCTCTACAACTGAAGCAGAGTACGTGGCTGTGACAGAATCAAGCAAGGAGCTTATATGGTTACAAGGTTTGTTAGCTGAGTTGGGATTCGATCATCAAGTGATGAATGTATTGCACAGTAACAGTCAGAGTGCAATACACTTGGCCAAGAATTCGGCGTTCCATTCTAGGACCAAGCATATAGACCTACGCTACCATTTCATTCGATCGTTAATCGAAGAAGGTGTGTTAAAGCTTGTGAAGATAGCAGTTAGCAAGAATCCAGCTAACATGTTAACCAAGCCAGTTACTACTGAGAAACTGGAGTTGTGTGCAGCTTCAGTAGGTCTTCAAGAGTGAAGACGTGGGGGATGAGCGCACCGTTATTTATCCACTAAGTCATCGAGGAAGGATGGAGAACTTCTATTGGTTTTCAGTCTTCAAGTGGGAGATTGTTGGGATTATTGTGTGAAGACTTTTTAAGTCAACAAATATAAGCAAGTTAGGTGGCTTTTGTCATTTTGTGTACTAAATTGAAAAAGCAAAGCATTTATAATGCGTGAATTGTGCAGATGAAGACAAACTAGGAAGCAAATTGAATATGGATCACGCTGTGTAATATGCAGCGTGTGTGGCAGCGGTTTACAAATTGTGCAATCGCTGCGCATGGCACTGCGAATTTTGGAAGCGACAAGGCAGCGGTCTGACCAGTGTTTTACGCTGCTAATTTCTCGGCAGCGGTTGAGACAGCGTTCTATCTCCAGTAGGTACCACTGTGAGGAGCGCTGTGGCTATAGCAGCGGTCCGACGTAAATTCGCGTGCACTAAGAATTTACACAGTGAAGAAAGAGGAAAAGGAAATAGATCCCAATTAGGATTTGACCAACCCTAGTGCTCCCATATAAATACCACCATTATGTAAACACTAATGTGTGTGAGAAAATATTGCTAGAGAGATAGAGAGCAAATTATAGAGAGACTGAGAGAGAGAGAGAGAGACTGAGAGATTGTAATCAACTTTGAAAGTAGTGGATTGAGTGCGGTGCACTCCGTGAACGTAGGCAAATTGCTGAACCACGTAAAATCTTTGGTGTCGTCTTTTCTTCTTATTGCTTTCATATTATCTGTGTGTTTAGATTTGTGTGTGCGATTTTTTCTTACAACACAGGAGACATGTAACCACTGCATTTCATAGTCAACTCATTCAAATCTTATTGACTAATCCCATGATATTATAATTTAGACAAAGCATAACTACTTACTATGTCCCAACAACTCTTGAAGTGTTGGCTTGATCTTGTTTGCCTCCAAAAATCCTTGCCGTCCCAAAATCAGAAATTTTTGGATTCAATTCTTCATCCAACAAGATATTACTTGCTTTACGATCTCTATGTATAATCCACGGTCTAGAATCTCTGTGAAGATAAAGTAGACCTCGACTTATTCCTTCAATAATGTTGAAGCATTTTCTCCAATCCAAAAGCTCTCATTTGAGTGGATCTAAATGAATTATAACCAAATATGTAAAAAGACAAGTTGATTGGTGATGTTACCAAAATATTTCATTCTAACATTGAAGATAAATCATAACTAACTGAAGAGAAAGACATCCAAACTTGTGTTAGGCATGTATTCATATATCAACATCTTTTCTTCTCCATCAACACAGCACCCTAAAAGTCTAACAAGGTTTCGATGTTGAAGCTGAGATATAACCATAACCTCATTCATAAACTCTTCGACCCCTTGTCTAGAGGCTTTCGATAATCTTTTCACTGCTATTTCCTTTCCATCCTGAAACTTTCCCTAATAAAAACTTAAACCAGTAACTACTTGTTTGTACTGAACAGCTAATAAATTCATATTGAGCAAACTGTTACCTTGTATACTGGGCCAAAACCACCCCGCCCAAGCTTATTGGCTGAGTGGAAATTGTTTGTTGCATTTGCCAGCTTCAAAAAATTGAAAAGTGGTAAATCAGGGAGTTTAACTTCATTCAAATTTTCACCAGAAGCTGTTGTATCTGCTTCTCCTTTATCAAGTTGTAGGACCTTGCTTTACTCTTTCAATGTTGATTGAAAGTCACAGACATTGTAAGAGGGGAGTTGATGGAAATTTCAAATAACTAGCTATCAATTTAGAAAGCCTGTACTTATAAGCAGTGATGTAAAGAGCGCTGCCTAGCTCCATCTAGTCGCCGACTAATCGCTCGGCGGTGGTCTGCCGCCGTGATTTGTTGGTAGTTGGTTGAAGTAGGCGGCTGGGGTCAAAGTCGGTCAAATTTGGTCCAAGTCGGAGCAAGTCGGACCTAGTTGCTGACTAGTCGGCGCGGCGGTCAACGACTAAAGAAGTCGACTTTGACTGTCGATCCATTTAAAAAAATAAAAATAAGAAAATGAATCTTCTCTCTTCTTCGTCGAATCTCCTCCTCTCCTTCGTCACCACCGTCTGTCGAAGCTGATCTCCTCTCTCACTGGTCTTCTCTCTCGCCAAATACTGAACATGACTCAATGAGTTGTGAGTTTGTTTATTTAATTATTTAATTATTATTTATAAGTGGCTTGTACATTGTGCATAAAGGGCTGGTACATTGTACTACAACTAATAGGTGCAATAGTGGCTTGTACATTGTACTACAATAGGTGCATAAGTGGCTTGTACATTGTGCATAAGTGTCCTGTACATCGTACTTTATTACTACATCGGTTATTGCTAAAGTTAAAAATACACCGATAGTTTAAAAAATACACTAATAGTTTTATTTAAAAAAAATTCCGGCTGACAGCCGATCTGCTACCGGCTGGTCGGCCGGCCGACTTCCGACTGTCCGTCTAGTCCCCGCTTAATCCCCGACTAGGCGGTCTAGGCGCTAGGCGGGGGGTCGCCGCCCAACTAATGCCTAGCGCTTTTTACAACATTGCTTATAAGCATATTACCGTTACGTTTTGACATCCACCTCTGTAAGAAAAATGCACAGATTGCAATGGTAATTATTCCTCCAAGAACTGGTACTATGATAAGAACTTTGGTGTTCCTCTTTTCTGCAGATAGGACAAGAATAAATTTATCAACCCGAAGTTAGCATATAGAAACATTTGTAATCATCAACATAATAGCAACAGCAACATGTCATAAGAGTAACAACAGAATGAACAAAGCAGAATTGAAAAACAAAAACTAAAAAACAGATGCCAAAAGCAGTGGAACAAGGTCATGAACTGAGAGCTTAGAGCTGTGAGCTGAGAGTGAGTTAGTATTAGTAAAAGGTGCAAAGAATTCAGAAGAAAATATATATACAAGGGTCCAGGAATCTGGGGTCAAGATCATGTGACTGCACCCTAAGATAAGGGGACTCAAGAAAAAGCGATTATTCATACCACATAACCAAACCCAGTTCAGTTCAGTTTACACTAAGTGATCCCATTTAGTCATTTTATATTTTGGTGCTGTTCGCTATTGGTATTCGTGTCGTGTTAACAGCTTGTGAAATGATGGGTTCTGGGGAAGTTGTAAGAAGAAGAAAGAGAAGATGTGGTGGTGGAGATAGAGCTGCAATTAGCATGGAACTTACCTAGTTCTGAATGAGCTAATCGAATATAAAGATCTCCCCCTTCACTAGAGAATTTCTGTATGTCAATTAAGCTTCCCGCCCATGTCATGCAGCTGAGGCCAGCATCATATGCATAAGCTATGCAGGAACAATTGTTCAAGCAAAGCTCTCTGCATTTCTCTATAGTGACAAATGACCTTGCCGCGAAAACTGGCAACTTCATTGTCTCCAGCATGGAATTTTCAATTCAAATTCCACACTTGGTCATGGGCCGAACTTGGATTGGGTCTGATAAGCTTTTGTGTTTGAATTTGGGCTTAGGTTTGGGCTTGGGATAATTATGGAGCTGGACCTTTCAAATAACTCCTGCTTGGTCATCCACAAAAAGTTGAAATCCATCAAGATAGAAATAAGACATCTCACTTACTCCAACGAATAGCAGACCATTCCATGGACCTATACGCCAATGTGCGCGACTATCATTCCAAATGAAAGATTCAGGAATATTTGAAGGATCGATGCCAAGTGAGAAGCTTCAGGGGATGGATCAGAAGGGCTTTTCCATGATCTCAGCTGCACTATCGGACCTGTTCTCATATGACTACTTAGTTTCATCCCTGCCATGAATGTATCAGTAGGTTCTTGGAAACTTTCCCATATGCTGATTCCAGTGGTGATATCACGGAGGACAAGATTTCCAGTATCTAAAAGATGAGCACTTACGTTATTGACTGAATTTGAAACATTTGACAACCAAAGAACTTCATTCTGTCCATTCAAAACCACAAGATTTCCATCTTCTGATATGGTAACTATCCCAGATGCATCGCTGAGAGGCTTGTTTCTGTTAGCTACCCAGACGATAGGATCAGATTTTTTGTTGTACCAAATTCCTACATAGTGATTTGAAGAATTACCAGGATTGAAAAATCCCAATATGAAGGCACTGCCATTAGAGATGATTGTTTCAGGATTCTCTGATGTTTCAACGAAAATATAGTTTTCAATTACAGGGAACAGATATGCATATTCTATTGAATAGAATTTTCTTATTATGATTGAAGGAAACAAATTGATCTTTTGATATATTACAATTGCCATCAGGCAAAAAAATATGTAATGAGGAGAAAAAAGAATACATGTGAACTTGAAGCTATCGGCCGCTAATGACACTAATGGTGACATAATTAACAGAACGGTTTTTCCGGGACTCTGTATCCAAGGCATTCTGCCTTTCAGTGAATGCAGGTTGTTTTGGAGTATTCACTGTTAAGCATGGAAATAACTGATGGCATGGTTGGTCTGTCTTTCACAAATTCTTGCACACACAAAAGTCCCACTTGTATAATTGCTGGAGTTGGAATTTTTCTTTTCTGTGACTCAAGAACTTCCTTACTATCGACCTTCAGTGACAATAGTAACGGTGACATAGTTAATAGAACATCTTTTCTGACTCTGTTGAGAGGACTCTTCTTCGAAATTTCGTCTTTCTGTAAATGCCAGTTGCTTTGGAGTGGGAAGATCCACAATTTCACTGTTAAGCATGGAAATAACAGTTGACATGGTTGGTCTGTCTTTCATAAACTCTTGCACACACAATAGTCCTACATGTATGCATCTTGAAATCTCTGATTGAAAGCATGGATTGGAGATCACCGGATCTATTAAAGCAACAATGTTGTTTTCATTCCACAATTTCAATGCCTGAAAAGGTGAACATTGTCATATATATGTTAGACCCTATTATCAGTGAACATGGAGGGAGATAGAGTTTAGTGGACTTACATAGCCTAGAAGACTCAAAGACTCTGCATCATGATAAACACATGTGTTTCTTCTACCGCTAACAATCTCTAACAATAAAACTCCAAAGCTGAAGACGTCAGATTTCTCAGAGAAACGTCCTTCCATTACATATTCAGGAGACATGTAACCACTGCATTTCATAATTAACACATCTTTAAGTATTTTATGTTCATCCCATGATTTTAGAATCTAGTTGAATGTAACAAATAAGTACGGTTACTTACTATGTTCCAACAACCCTTATAGTGTTGGCTTGATCTTCATTGCCTCCGAAAATTCTTGCCATGCCAAAGTCGGAAATCTTTGGATTCAATTCTTTATCCAACAAGATGTTACTTGGCTTTAGATCTCTATGTATAATCCTTAGTCTAGAATCCCTATGAAGATAAAGGAGACCTCGACTTATTCCTTCAATAATGTTGAAGCGTTTTCTCCAATCCAAAAGTTCTTGTTTCAGTGGATCTATATGGATGAAGTTAATAGGTGAAGTTACCAAAATATTACATTTAAAATGACTAAGAAAACAAAATATTGTTGAGAAGTTATTGTGATTCTATGAAATTGTAAGATATGGCTTGACTAACCAAACAGTAATGCATCCAAACTTTTGTTAGGCATGTATTCATATATCAGCATCTTTTCTTCCCTGCCAATGCAGTATCCAAGGAGTCTAACAAGGTTTCGATGTTGGAGCTTAGAAATAACCAACACTTCGTTCTTAAATTCTTCAAGCCCTTGTCCAGAGGCTTTCGATAGCCTTTTCACTGCTATTTCTTTTCCGTCCTGCAACTCTCCCTATTAAAAACTTGAATCAGTAACTTCTTTCTGTACTGAACAGCTAACAATTTTTTTAATCAGCAAGTGTTACCTTGTATACTGGGCCAAAGCCACCCTCCCCTAGCTTGTTGGTTAAGTGGAAGTTGTTAGTTGCAGTTGCCAACTTCTCGAAATCGAATAGTGGTATATCTTGGAGTTCAACTTCGTTCAAGTTTTCGCCAGGACATGCATCATCTCTATCAAGATAGAGAACCTTACCTTTACGTTTTGTCATCCACTTGCATACGAAAAATATACAGATTGCACAGGTAATCGTTCCTGCAACCACTGGTACTATGACAACAACGTTGTTGTCCTTCTTTTCTGCAAATAGGTGCAAGCATAAATTTATCAACCCAAAATTAGCATAGAGAGACATTTGTAGTTAACAACATAATAGCAAGATAATTCGATAAGACATCAAGGAACTTACCTAGTTCTGAATGAGCTAAGCGGATATAAAGATCTGCCCCACCAATGGAGAACTTCTGTAAGTCAATTAAGCTTCCCGTCCATGTCATGCAGCCGATGCCAGCATCATATGCATAAGCTATGCAGGAACAATTGTTCAAACAAAGCTCTCTGCATTTCTCTATAGTGGCAAATGACCTTGCCGCGAAAACTGGAAACTTCATTGTCTCCAGCTTCAAAAACCCATCATTTTCCACCTTGTCACCAGTTTGGTTCATCTTCTCACATTGCAATAATCTCTTTCTGACACAACCACTAGTCCAGTTTCCACTATTCCATTCCTCTATATTCTTTGGTTCAAACCCTCTCAAACAGCTGCAAATAGGATTTTTCTTTGAATTACAGTTTCCAAATGCCCCACACAATCCATAGACATCACACTCAGTTTGCAGGGACTGAAAATTGACATCCCAATTTTTTTTCCCTTCATTCCAATATCTTCCTTCAATTTTTCCTTGTGAGCTCAAGGAAAAGAACATAGAGAGGTTCAGAAATGAATAAGTGAAAGAAACAGCATCTGCTTGGGTATCTACTAAAAGTTGAAATCCATCATTACTGTAAGTATACCTGACCATTCCATTTACTCCAATAAAATATTCACCATTCCATGGACCTGTCCGCCAGTATACCTGACTATCATTCCAAGTGAAAGCTTCAGGAATATTTGAAGATTCAATACCATGTGAGTAGCTTCCAGGGGATGGATCAGAAGGGTTTTTCCATGATGTCAACTGCACTTTCTGGCCTGTTCTTTTATTAGTACTTAGTTTCATTCCCGACAAGACTGTATGAGTAGGATCTTGGAAGCTTTCCCATATGCTTATTCCATGTGTACTATCGACCAAGACAAGATTTCCAGAGTCTAAAAGCTGAGCAGTTGCATTAGTCAATGGTTTTGAAACATTTGACGACCAAAGAACTTCATTCTTTCCATTCAAAACCACAAGATTCCCATCCTCCGATATTTTAAGAACCCCAGATGCATCTTTGAGAGGCTTGTTTCTGTTGGCTACCCAGATGACAGTTTCAGATCTATCATTGAACCAAATTCCTACATAACGATTTGAAGAATTAACGGGGCTGAAAAATCCCAATTCGAAGGCACTGCCACTAGAGATGATTGTTTCATTATCTCTGATGAGTTGAGAAGATGTGATGGTGTCTAAGGCACTGCCCAAATTTGAATGAAAACAAGATAACACGAGGACAAGAGCCACTGCAATACTTCTGCTTCTAGGATCCATAACTGCTAATTGCTTCTTTGTTGACCAATAATATGGATGATCAAGTGTTGGAGATGACAGCAATGTATCTAAATAGTCCTGGTCTTCTGTAATATTGTTCAAACCATCACTATTTCACAATTAATGTAGGGAAGTTTATTTTTAAACAAGTCAAATAATTGTCATTTTCAATTGCAATATTTCAATTACAGCACAAAATGCAATATTTCAATTGTGAATGAGAAAGAAAGCTAAGAAAGAAATTCATTTATGGATGAAATGTCAATGATAATAGGAAGAGAGCATATGACATGAACTACCAAAGATAAATGCATCCAAGCTCTTGTTGGGCATGTATTCATATATCAACATCTTTTCTTCTCTTTCACCGCAACATCCTAGGAGTCTAACAAGGTTTCTATATATGTTGGAGCTTAGAAATTACCATCACCTTGTCCAGATGCTTTTGACAACCTTTTGACTGCTATTTCTTGTCGATCTTGCAATACTCCCTAGAATTCAGTACAAAAGGAACTTAAATTAGTAACTATGACTTATACTATGAAAACAATTTTAGGACCAATCTGAAAAGAGACGGACCCTATATTGAACAGCTAGTAAAGTTTCGATTAACAACCATTGATTACCTTGTATACAGGACCAAAACCACCCTGCCCAAGCTTATTAGTTAATTTGAAGTTGTTGGTTGCAATAGCCAGCTTCTCAAAATTGAACACTGGTAGATCCTGGAGTTGTGGCATCTTGCTTTTTTCCTTCATTGCTGATTCACAAAACACAAAGTAAGAGGTTGTTCGATCGAAATTGCAAATGCTATCAAGTAATTAAACTAATTAATGCTATAAAGCAAATTACCTTTACGTTTTGCCATCCACCACCATAAGAAAAATGTACATATTGCAATGGCCACAACTCCTACAACCACTGATACAATGACAACTACTTTCATGTCTTTTTTATCTGCAGACAGAACAAATTTTATCAACAACATCACAATTTCAAGCACAGAACAGTAAGAGAAAACTAATTCCTGCAGAGAAGCTCCCAATTGATGGATCAGAATTACTTGTCCAGGAAGTCAACTGAATTTTCTTACCAGTTTTTGTATCAGTACTGAGTCTCATCCTTCTCATTAATGTATCAGTTGGCTGTCCGAAACTCTCCCAAATACTCCCACTGGTGTTGTTGTTCAAAACAAGATTTCCAGAACCTAAAACCTGAGCACTTGCATTAGTCACCTGATTCGAAACATTTGACGACCATAGAACTTCCTTCTGTCCATTCAACACCACAAGATTGCCATCTTCCGATATGGTGACAACCCCGGATGCATCCTTGAGAGGCCTGTTTCGGTTAGCCACCCAGATGACAGCTTCGGATTTATCATTGTACCAAATTCCCACGTAGCGATTTGTCGAATTAACAGGGCTGAAAAATCCCAACTTGAAGGCACTGTCACTAGAGGTTATCGTTTCAGTATCTCTGAGGGGTTGAGAAGCTGTGATGGTGTCTATGGCATCAACAGCAACAAATTCTGAACAAAAACAAAACGGCAGCAGCGAGAGAACAATAAGAACTCCACTGCTGCTAAGTTCCATAACTAGTTATTGATTCTTGTTGATGATTATGTTGAGATTGAAGTAATAAAAATATGATTTGATTATGGAATTCTTCAATGTTGAAGGTTGATTGATTTGTTTGCCTCTGTGTATCTTCCTCTCTCCTTGTTTGTTTTCTAACTTTACAGAGTTGATGGCTTTGTTTAATCATTTATAGGTTGGACAATGGCCCCACAATTGAATTGTGGAATAATTGAATGAACAGTGCCTACCTGTGTGAATATGTTGACTAACTAGCATTGAACTGCACATACTCGTGTTTTATTATCTGCTCCGTAATGTTACAGAGCCTATGAATATTAACCGTTGACCCGAACTTTCTTCACCAATAGCATGTATGGGTCTTCATAATTTTCTTTATGGGATTGCTTTAGTCAATAGCAATGTCTTTCCTAATTTTCTTTCAAAATGGTTAGCAAGTAGATATCAAACCTACATTTTAATCTTTGATTCTATAAAATAACTTTTAAATATCCCAATTTGTCATTATCAAATCTTACGGTTTTATTTTTGTTTTTCGAAATCTGACATGAATATTGTGAGTGATTGTTAGAACCTAACGAAATCAATGACTACAAAGACAGCTCCAAATACAGGGGGTAAGGATAATCAGTGGTATTTCCTTGATTTTTGTCATGGAAAAAATATATCAAAGTTGACCATCACAATCACATGTCAAAAAGTTATTTTTCCCCACCATTTAAAGGGTTAATTGCATAAACATAACCTCTATTTATCTAATAAAGTAAATTTTCAAACAAATGCCCTATTCAAACACAAACATCCCAATTGTAATATACTTGGGGTATGGAAAGTCAATAGTGCCCTTGGGTAAAAGTGAGATGTTATTTTGGTGGGTAAATTTCATAAACAATCCTGAATTTAGGTGTAAATGTATAAATATTCATTTTTTTTTTCTAATAATTATATAAATATACCCGACCGTCATTTGACTTTTGTTAACTTTAACCTTTAACCACATTTGTATCCCGAAATGAATAAACTACCCTTGAAAACTTATTTATCTTTTCTTTTATTATTTAAAAATTATTAAAAAAAATCAATATAATTTTTTTTTGGTGCTTTTATTTTCTTTTTCTTTTTCTTTCTATAATTTTTTTTTTTTTTTTTTTTACATTTTTCATGTCCTCAAACACCAAATTTTCAGATTTCAAAAACCAACTTTATCACCAAAACATTCAATTTCATACTCATCAACCCACAAACAATTTCATTTCATCAACACAATAAAAACCCACCAACAATTACATTTAATCAACAGAATCAAAACCCACAAAACTCACTAAACACAATCAAAACCCACTAAACACAACCATTTTCTAGTTTTATGGGTTCTGATTGTGTTAAAAAAAAAAGATAGAAAGAAAGTAATAAAAAAATTGTACCGATTTTTTCAATTTTTTAAGTAAATATTTTTTTAATATATTTAAATAATAAAAGAAAAGATAAATAAGTTTTCAATGGTAGTTTAGTCATTTCGGGATACAAATGTGGTTAAAGGTTAAAGTTAACAAAAGTCAACTGACGATGGGATAATTTATGTAATTATTAGAAAAAATGAATATTTATACAATTAAACCTAAATTTAGGGTTGTTTGTGAAATTTACCCACCAAAATAACCTCTCCCTTTTACCCAATAGTACTATTGACTTTCCATACCCCAAGCACATTCCAATTGGGATGTTTGTGTATGAATAGAACATTTGTTTGAAAATTTACTTTATTAGATAAATAAAGGGTATGTTTATGCAATTAACCGGTGGGTTGGTTTAATTGCTTCTTTCTTTTGTCTCCATCTTCTCCACTAAAGAAGAATAAGCATCCAAACTTTATATTATTTTTTAATTAAATATGCTAATCATGAATTCCTTGGTGATCTTGACCATCTCTATAAACAGGCTCGACAAGAATTCTTTGACATGCGTTGCTGCTCTCTCAAAAGAAATGACATTATGTTCCATTACAAGCGTATGTCTCAACGATATCATACCCTTGGTGGAATTAATGATCATAGTCTTAAACAAGTCTATGTCAACTCCCTTCCAGATGACCTCCAAGATGAGATACAACGAAAAATAGACACCTCGGGACGATCTCTCAATGATACATCCTTAGGTGAACTCCACATGTATGCTCTCAGCTCTCTGGATAAACTCTATGCCACTCAAAGATTCTTCTCCAAGATGCTCACAGAAGGCAAACACCTGCAGTCCCAATGTCGTCAACCTTCTCTTCAAATCAAGTGCAAATCCTTAGGCTCTTGCACCTGCAACACGAAGAAGAAGCATCATTTCAAACGTTTCAAAAACAAGAAAGGCAGGTCTAAAAGATTCAAGTTCTTCCGCAAGAAAGCCCAGCGCGGTTGGAATAAATCCCAACGCTGCTACATTTGTGGCAAACTCGACCATTATGCTAAGAAATGTCCCAACAAAAAGGCAAAGTCCGCCAGATTAGTTCAGCAGTTGAAAGACATTGCTGATGAAGTTCCATCCGATGCAGACATTGAATCCATCTTCTCTGAACAAGATCATGCAGATTCCTCCACGACCTTTGTTCTTCAAGAAGATCTTTCTGATTCGGAATATTCTGGCTCCTCTGACTACAGTTCTATCCCAGAATCCTATCAGGCTACTCAGCTTGATTCTCATTCCGGTCCCCAAGCTCCGGTTCGCATTCTACCTGACAAGTACTCCAACCTGTTGATGTCATCGCTTATTTTGACACAGGTTCTCATACTACAATGATGAACCCAAAGGTCCTTCCTCCAGAATTTTGGAAATCCCAAGTTCGGCATTTTCGGGCCGCTGATGGAAAAGTTTTTTCCACTAATCTGATTTCCAGGAAAAAGATTGGTATTCAGTTTTTCCCATCCTTTACTCTTTGAGTCCAAGTCGTCGGCACTCCTCTTCCAGATAAAGATATCCTCATCGGCTGGGATGTTTTTCGCCAATGTTACTCTCTTCGGATTCTCCCTACTGGCATTCGATACAAAAAGCATTTCAAAGCTTTTTCTGCCATTCCAAAGATTTTCCCGCTCTCAGAAATCCAAGCCCCTTTTGAATATATTCAACAAAAATTGCTCCTGCTTTGTGCTGACAATCATGCCACTTTCTCTCATCCTTCTCCTCTGTGGAAGAATCCAGATTTCTTTATCAAGCTTCCCTTTAAGCTTAATGAAGATACTAATCCTACCAAGGCTACCCACTCAGGCATGTCTCCCTCAGATCTCAAGCTCGCTAATGAAGAATGCAATGAGCTCCTTCGTCAAGGTCTGATCGAACATACCTCTTCTCCCTGGGCGTGTCAAGCCTTTTACGTTGAAAAACGCACTGAATTGCTCAGAGGAAAAAAAAGATTAGTCGTGGATTACAAGCCACTCAACCTCTTTCTCAGAGATGACAAGTTTCCTGTCCCCAGGCCAAATGTCTTATTCTCTCAACTTCCTGGAGCTACGATCTTCTCCAAATTTGATCTCAAATGTGCTTTTTGGCAAATTAGTATTCATCCTGATGAAAGATATAAGACAGCATTCTGTCTTCCTAATGCTCAATACCAATGGACTGTTCTCCATTTTGGTTTAAAGACTGCTCCATCTCTTTTCCAAAAGTCTATTACCAGGATTTTTCATCCTCTCTTACACTCAGCACTCGTCTACATTGATGATATCCTCCTGTTCTCTCCAGATGATACCTCTCACAATCTCCTTCTCCAACAGTTCCATGACATTGTTCATCACTATGGTATCATGCTCTCTGAAAAGAAAAGCATAGTTGGGAAATCTGAAATTGAATTTCTTGGAATGCACATTTTCAAGGGCCAATACCGTCCTGGTCCTCATTTGGCTGTCCGATTATTGGACTTCCCCGATTCTGATCTTAGTGTGAAACAAGTTCAACAGTTTCTCGGAATCGTCAACTATGTCAGAGATTTCATTCCACATGTCAGTCATTACACCTCCGTTCTTTCTACGCTATTCAAGAAGCGTCCTCCTCCCTGGAGTTCCTCCCACACTGAGGCCGTCATCAAATTAAAGGAGATCACTCAATCTCCTCCTGCCCTCGTCATCCCTTCTTCGGGCCAGCTCATCCTCCAGACTGATGCCAGTGATATTTTCTGGGGAGCCGTTCTCATTGAAGATCGAGACGGTCAACGAAGATACTGTGGTCATGCTAGTGGAAAATTCAAAGATGCCCAACAGCATTATCACACTATCTATAAAGAGATTCTTGCTGTCAAATACGGAATCCAAAAGCTGGATTTTCACCTCAGGACAAGAACCTTTATTGTTGAAATGGACAACTCATCTTTTCCAAAGATACTCGATTTTCGTAATAAGATTCCTCCCAATCCTCTCCTTTTGAGACTCAAAGACTGGTTTGCCCGATATGACTTCACTGTTCGTCACGTGAAAGGCCATCATAATATAATTGCTGACATGCTCTCCAGACCTCCACTCACTCATCTCATTACACCCACATGTCATTATCCTCTTGTCTTCATGACTTCTCCTGCTGGTCCCTTATCATCTCATGCTGGTCCCTCATCATCCTCACCAGCCATACCTGATTACTCATTCCCACCAGAACTCTTGGCCACGCTGCCACCAGATCATCAACCTTCTTTAAATCAAATCCAGTCCTTCGCCAAGGCTCAACTTCCGGTCTACCTAGCTCAGATCAACAGACAAGACTGTCGTCACACCGTCACCAACCTGTCCAGGCCATTTCTTGACCCATTCATAATGCCACCTTTTTACTATTTTTCTCCTCAACTCCTTTGGTTCCTCTGGTGTTTATCAGTTCTACATCATCATGCCATCGTCTTCCCACTTCAGGCTCTATATGGTCATCTCCATGATCCTTCTCAGCGGAACTCTCTGTTATGGGTTTTCCTCCAATGGTTCACGTCCTTGACCACCTGGAAGAACGAACTCACTGAGCTCATGGGCAAATATAACCTTTGGAAGCTTGATTATGAATCAGCTGCCTCTGTATGTTATATATGGATCTTCAATAGGCCCTACCGGTACAATCCCCACAAACGACTCCTTTGGACTGCCAACTCCAGTTATGAATGGCATACCACGTATGATTATCCAAAGCTGTATCCTCAAATCCTTCAAGTCGGTCTGCTCAATTTCCTCTGTGATGTTAATTATGTCTCCACCGACGAAGTTTTCATCCTTCCAGATATTCCCAGAGACCCCTCTCAAAGCTGGAACCCTTTTCTAAATTCATACATGATTAACACTCAGGACCCCTTTGATGCTGCATGGCCCTGCTTCATCTGTGGAGCCCAAGATTCAGATGATGAAAATCATGCCAACTGTAATATGTCTTCTAGTCCGTGATTCAGCTTCGCTCAGACCAAGCTCTCAACTCGTCACGTGAAATGAAATAATTCACTTTCATTATGCTATTTTGTTCTATTAGGCAACTGTTTGGCCTTATTAGGTTTAATTATGTTATTTCGTCTGTATTAGGCATCATTTGTCTTTATTTAAGTTTGAGTGTCTGTAACCTTTGGCCGATGGCCCTGCTTTGCTTTAGCTAGGTATCTGCCACGTTTGTGGCCTTACTGTATAATAGGTTTGTCAGCACTCTATCTCTCCCCCTATATAAGGAGAGCTCGTCACTTGTGTAAACTCAGAATAACATCAATAAATATTTTCTTGTGTGTTTTAACTCTCATGTCTTGCTAAATTGTTCATCTTCTTCCTTTGAATGCCATGTCTCTCATATAAATAGCAGTCTGTAATTATCTCAGTATGCTCTATGCTTGCCTCTAGGTTGAGGATCATGCACATCAGAAGATGAGATTTGTTGGCTTTTTGGCTTAAGGTCCCTGTCTGTCTCTAGTGGGTTGGAAAGTTAGTACCCTGTTCAGGCCGTGGTTAGGCCGCCATTGTGGGGAAAACTCTAAAGACCTGTATGAGAGGCACCCAGGTTCTTTTTTTGAAAGAAATGGGCTACCATACTAAATACGTTAAAACTGACTTTATGCCACCGTGCAAATACATGGAAATTGACTTAACCGATCGAAATGCACCTTGACTGGGTTTTTGAAATCTTAAGTCTTGGATAGGGATGGCAATTAAACCCGAACCCGTGGTACCCGCCCGAACTCAACCCGTTTAAAGAGGGTTTGGGTTTGGATAAGTGTACCTTTGGATGGGTTTAGGTTTGAAAATTGTACCCGTCACGGGTTCGGGTTTGGCTATGGATTTGGAAAAAAATCCATACCCGAACCCGTGTACCCACGAATAATAAAAATTATATAATATTTTAATATTTTATTATTTAAAATATTATAAATTTAAACGCCAATAAAAACTTTTTAATTATATAGAGAATAAAATGTAAACATTTCAATCTATTAAGTGTTTTTATTCTTTAAAATTATAATATTTCATATATTTAAATAATATAGAAATAATTTTCCAAAAAAATATATATATATTGGGAGGTTCGCGGGTTTTACCCGTGGACCCGCTTGTTTCACGGGTTTGTGGGCAGGTTTGGGTGTCCCCCAAACCCGAGGGTAAAACCCGAACCCGAACCTGAACCCGAACCTGCTTATTTTCACGGGTTCACGGACGGGTTTGGTAGACATAAAATTTCGTGGGTTTGGGTTTAGATTTTACCAAACCCGTCTGAACCAGCCCCATTGCCATTCCTAGTCTTGTACTATACCTTGACTGGCTTCATTCAGAAATAATAATCATCGGTTCATAATTACTTTGAAGCATGTATAACATTTTTGTTGTCTTGTTCTGGTTTTCACAAAATTTTCTACCGAGAAGACTGATGGTAATGAGATTCAGCTACGGAAGAATCTACTGGGTGCCAACTACGGAGCCAAATATATATATATATATATATATATATATATATATATATATATATTGACACTGGGACAGAAGTTGAAGTGTGAAGTTGGGGCTAAGTGTAAAAACTTTACAAATAATAGGATTAAATTGTAAAAAATTTTAAAATTTTTTTAATTATATATATATATATATTCTGTAGGCAATGGGGTCCATGGCCCCAACCTCCACAAAGTTCCGCCCTATTAGTTTGGAGGCCACTATACTTTAAAAAATAAAAAATAAAATAAATAAATAAATAAACACTTTTTAACCAAAAAATTAAAGGGGTTTTTATTTTTTCCGAAATTAGTGTTTTTATTGTTTTTACTAAACTTTCCACTGAAAAGACAAATTTACCCCTGTACTGGATTAAACACACTGGAAATTAAACACATTATGAATTAAACTGGTGGTGTGTTTTATTGAAGAAAACTGATGTGCTTTATTGAAGAAGACCGGTGTGTTTAACTGAGAAATCAATAAGGGTATTTTTGTCTCATCAATGGAAAGTTTAGTAAAAACAATCAAAACATTAAGAGCATCTCCAATGCTATTATGCATTTAGAGAAAATGGAGTGTCACATATGATAGATATTAAAAAAGTTAGAAAAACTCTCTCCAATGATATTATCTAAGTTGAATATGGAGATGATGTGGCAAAAAAAAAGTTAGAGAATATGGAGTTGGGTTTCTAATTCTAAAAACTCTCCTAGAAATGCTGACTATGATTTCTAACTCTTTCCACCAATAAAATTAAAGCTTTCAACTCTTTTCACCAATAAGATTAACCCTCATTTAATTGTAAAATAAAAGAGAAGAGAGGGTATAATAATTGTTTTATTATGATTTGACATAAAACTGATGCATATTTGATTTTAGATAATTTGCATTGGAGATGTGTATATGGATTTCTCTAATTTTTTTTCAAAAGTAGGTCCATAATAAATAGAAATACTGATGTGGCACTATTTAGAAACTCAGAAATGCATATTTACTTTGGAGATGCTCTAATGCTAGAAAAAATAAAAATTCCACTAATTAGTGGACCACTAAATTTTTTTTTTTTTTTTTTTTAGGAAGAGTAACCCAATACGTGTGGAGCCCTATGCGTGAAACTTTTTTTTTTATATTTTTTAGGATGAGTAACCCAATACGTGTGGAGCCCCTATGTGAGAAACTTTTTGTGAAGACTTTATATATTCATAGATGTTTAGCTGGTAGATGGACGAGCTTAAGGTTTAGGTAAACGACTCCCAGATTAACTACTTGAATCCTACCGATAGCGAAAGCTTTCAAAACAGTATCTAATCCCACATTAATAGATGTTGTCAATAATATACGTTTACCAATTAGATCCAAAATAACCTCTTGAAAGTTGAAACTTGAGTAAATGCTAATAATCGTACAGGTAGGAGGAATGGACGAAATCCGATGGATCCTACTGCATGTATCATAAGTTGTTGATGTAGACATGCCATCTGACTAATTAATTATTTTGATTCCAAATTAATTTAAAAATTGAGCATGTACACACAAGACATTGCCGTGTCTGATTAGCTGATCAACCTTTGTTAATTTGGATTTGTACGTACACGGTACACGTGATTCTCATCAACTTAACAGTTGTCTACTGCTTTCTAATTTTCTGGTCAAGGCAAAATATTGAAAAGTCTGTACTTCCAAAAAGGGGAAAAAAAAAAAATTAAAAGTCAAGTCTGATATTAGTGTGAACGATGTTGGCGGTGAAGTGAAGAAGACACTCTTTATCACTTTATGCATCATTTCCTGGTGTCTGCTCTAATTTTGGCTTTTAAATCTTCTTTGCACATGTATTACTCTTAGGTCACATTTGGTTACACGATGGAATGGTAATCGGAATAAGAATGAGAATGGAAAGGAAAGGAAAAGAAAACTAAGTTTTTTGTTTGGTTGGAACTTTAGAATTAATCTCTGAATTAGTATTATTTTGTTTGGTTAACAATGGAATGGAATGGAGTTAACTGTATTTTGACCAAAATACCCCTATTATATATATATATATATATATATTTAAATATGATATATTATATAATATGAATATTATTTATTATTATATATTTATTTAATATAAATATATAATATGTATTATATATATCATATATGTAATAATATATTATATATATAATATATATAATAATATAATATATAATATATTTTTTATATATAATATATAATACATATATATTATATATAATATATATTTGTATATCATTAATATAATATATAATAATAATATATTATTTTTGGAAATGAGGGTATTTTTGGAATAGAGTTGGGGCATATGAGGGTATTTATGAAATACAAATTTTAGTTTGGAATGGAATGGACATTCCATTGATTTTTTTGATGGAAAGCCCATTTCACCAAAATGGTGGAATCCCTATTCCAATGAAATCCTCATTCCATTGCATTTTAACAAACTAAATGAATGGACGAATTCCATTTCACCCAAACCAAACATGGCATTAATGTAAAGAACAAAAGACAACAACCTGTAGGCAACATGATCTAAATATCTGATAAGCATGAATGACCATTTGGAAACATATGAAAATCGAAGTTTATGTTAAACGAAATTATGAAATTTGAATTATATATATATATCGGTGTTAATTATGTTAAATTTTCATACTTTTATATTTATACACAGCAGAATATATATCGATTAATATCCTTACAATCCAAAAATTAGTCTATTTGACTAAGATATATATATATAAGTTACTGCGCACTGATATAAATATATGAAGACATTGAATGTGAGCCACTCAATTTCCATGCTTTGACTTAGTGTGTATGCACTTGTCAAAACTTCTCCATAATTAGTGACCCACATTCAATGTCTTTATATATTTATATTAGTGCGTACTGATGTGAACAGGACCGTATATATATATATATATATATATAGTCTTTTTTACTGTCAGTTCGTCCTGATATAAAATATATCAGGATGAAGAATGTGGACCATTAGATTTACATACTTTAACTCAAAGTGTATGCACTTGTCAAAACTTCTCCATAATCTATGATCAACATTCTTCGTCATGATATATTTTATATCAAGACGAACAAACAGTAGAAAGACTATATATATATATATATATATATATATATATATATATATATATATATATAGTCTTTCTCCTGTCAGATCGACCTAATATAACATGCATGCAGACCAAGTCAAAGCATTTGAATCTAATGACCCACATTTAAGGCACTGATGTATTTTATATCAGGTCGAACTAACAGGAGAAAGACTGTATGATAATATATATATATATATATATATAAGAATCTTAATATATATAAGTAGTATAGCTTTAGATAGAATTCTCCAAACATATTCATTCTGATTAAGACAACCGTGCGAACAAGTATGCACACATGCAACCGTGTACTACAAGTGGCAAATTTATCTACATCAATAATCTAGTGAGTTTTGGATGCTTTAAAATAATTATTATTGCACTTTCACATAAGGTATTTACATAGAGAATGTGGTGGTATAATTTTAGATAGAGAATGTATTTACATAAAGTATTACGCATGCATCCTGTACCACGTTCCACATTTGCAAACTCATCTACATCAATAATCTCGTTAGTTTTGGTTGCTTTAAATAATTATTATTGCACTTTCATAGAAGGTATATACATAGAGAATGTGGTGGTGGTTTCAACATATATGTTTCAATTTCGAAGAATCCTCTCACACCAAGAAGGCCAGAAATTCAAGGTTCAAATTTGTTGACAAATTAGGCAATGAATGACTTTTGTGAATAACGTGTTCATGCACCGTGAATTTATACCACTCTGTGAAAAGAAGGAAATGAAGAATTATCTTGGCCTCTAATTTTTCCAAGTGATATGATTTTCTCAAGTGAATTTCTTGCCAATAATCTTGCCTCTTGTACTTCACATTCATCAGGAAACATAACATCTGTGGCCCTATAAACATTAAGCATCACGGTGGAGAAGTACTCTGGGTCATGTACTCATGTTCTATTTGTTTTTTAATTTCCTGAATGTTTAAAAACCAACAAAAGGTCCCTACAACATTAAAGCCAGAAAAAGTGTTTTTAATAGTTAGTAATTAAATTAAAGTTGTATTTAAACAAAACAAAACAAACAAAAAAAACATATTAATTGTCTCATGTTCGATTTAATAGATTAAAAAAAAAAAAAAAAAAAAATGGTGTCGTCATACATATTGGTGATACAGTACTGCAGTAACCATGCATCCGCAGAAGCTGAAATTCTAGTGAGTCTTTGTATAGTTTTGTTGCCACTGAATTGATTGGTTTTGTTGATGCATTTTCTTCATTCTTGTAATTCCTAAGATGTCGGTGACATAAAAAAATAACTAGTGAATATAACTATATAAGCTTAGTTATACCTAATTAGCTGCTTGTGACCTAGTATCAGAGCCGGTATACATCGGGTTCAAAGCCCCTCTCCTTTATCTGTATTTCTTATTCATTGCACATGTTACAAGATAGAGAGTGTCTAACGTGTGTGTCCGGTGTTCGTCATTTATCTCCACGTTACATGTAAGGGGGCATGTTAATGTATCATAAACCCCATCAACGTGTGTCTTCAATACTATAATTGGATCCATACATTTAAGCTAACAGTTACTCATATTTAGCCTTCTCAAATTAATTTTACATTCAAAAATCTACCCTATAATTAATTTGTTGCATATGATATTGGGCTAAAAAAATAACGAAAGGTTCTATGATATTGGGCTGAAAAAAGATTTAAACTCCAGTATATATAAAATACATCTAACAGTTAAGATTTGTTTCACTCTTATAAAATATTAAGTCATCATAGCAATTTTTTTATCTGGTGGGTACACAAATATAAGCATACTTATAGCACATGTACCACCTCATCACTTTTTAAATTATCAACCATAGCTGGTTGTATGCACATGGCAAAAACTGATGAGGTGGCACTTATGTTATAAATATGCTCATATTTGTGTGCCCACTAGAGAAAAACTGGTCATTATAGGGGTCATTTGATTTTTTTTTTTTTTTTTTTATGTGAAGACTAAACAATTCTTAATTTTTCTGAAAATTGAATAGGGATTGAAATCTGAACTTGAATGCCATGTTTTTTTTTTTTTTTCTCACATTTGAATATACTGTCAACATGTTTGTTTTTTTAAAATAAAATTGTCTAAAAATATGTAATTTTACATTTATACCCATGTTAATTAAAAGGAGTGATTTAACACGCACCATTCTTTATAAGATTTTTGCATATTGTCCATGTTTCCAATGTATATAATCAGTGTTCTAGTAAGCGCTAGGCGCTAGTCGGGCAGAGACCCAACGCCTAGCGCCTAGGCCGATTAATCGGCGATTAATCGATTGGTGAATTTAGACCTATTTTTTTTATTTTCCTACATAAAAATCCAATCACAAACAAATTTCAATTATAAATCCAAACAAAATTCTTTCCAGGTATTTATAAAGTTCAAGGGCATTATAGTAATATTGGTCAATTAGGGGTATAAGTGTAATTATTGAATGAATATTGAAGCTATTGTGATTTTATAAGAGATCAGGGGGCATGTCGTAATTTGCCATGCATATCAGACAAGGCCCAAACACGATCAATACACCCCAGCTCACGCCATATCAGGTGAGGCCCAACACGAGCCCAAACGCTGGCCCAACCTGACTCAACTGAAGTCTGCATGCACCCAGCCCGCTGCTAAACGCACCCCACCTTCCTCAACTTCATCTTCAACCTCACGCCTGCCTCTGTTGCCAACCAAACCCTAGCTGATCTAGTCACCGGAAACGGCGATCCCGCGCCTTATTCCAGCTGATTTCCTGTGCAGAAGAACAGCGGACTCAACGGCTTTGACCCGCCTAGCCGATTAATCGCCGCCCAGCCCGATTACACGCCCACAACATAACTGGTCCAATTCTCACCTTTTCGGTGTATTTTCCGGCCGCCTAGCTGAATTGGTCCGACTAATCGGCCTAGGCGGCCGCATCTTCGAACAATGTATATAATTGAGAAAACCATTTTTATTTTTATTTTGTTTTCTGGATCATATGCACTGGAAACCAAATAAAAAAAATGTTATTGATTGATTTATTTAATTTTTTTGAAATAGATTCCTGAATTATATGCTCCGGTGTATATAAGAAGTGATTGGGTTTTTTTTTTTTCTTTCTAAAAGATGTTTAAAATAAGAAATATATTAAAATAAAGAATTATGCACTATATCAAATTAGGATAAATTTGGAAATATATCTTCTTTGGGAGGATATACCGGAAGATAATATTTTAATTGTAATATAGTGATTTTGAATTAAATTAAAAGCCAGGATTTCTTACCTTTGTTTAAAGCTGTTTTTTGATATTTTTAAGTTGTTTAACCACTTAAAACAAAAAACAAAACAAAAAAACAAAAACAAAAAACAAAAAAAAAAACAAAAAAGAACTTGATGAGTTCAATTCAGACCCATTAAGTTTTAATTGGAAAAAACAAACGACCCCTAAAGTTTCTTAGAAGTTTACATATGATAGTTTGAAGTAAAAGAAGAAAATTCCTACGCTCTATATTTAGAGGAGGCTATAAATTAATATCCACCCAAAGATTTAATATTGGAGGCTAAAAATGATGCATCCACAGAGAAGACTTAATTGTGGAGATCTGTCCTTGCATGTAGCTAGTGATGAAAACGATACAATATTGAGTGTCTTCTTCTCTCTTCACGTTCCAACATCGGCCGGTTTCACTAATATCAGGCTTGACTTTTAAATATTTTGTCATGGCCAGAAAATCAGATAGCATTAGATCACCTACTGTTGATGAGAATCACGTGTAAACATCCAAACTATTAGCAAAGGTTGATCAGCTGATCAGATATGGCTGTCAGCTGTGCTCAATTAAATTTGGAATCAAATTATTAATTTTGATGGATCGACATTTATGTAGATGCAGACTACTGGATCTTTGTAGTATCCTCCTAGCTGTCGTAGAATTTACTCTATATTATTATTTATTAGTTAGCAATATTACTCGAGTCCTGTAACAATTCGAATTAGAATATTGACAGATTGAATGAACAGTATTCTTAATTACCACCACTGAATCACATTAGTCAGTGAAGCATTGTTCAAGGATCAAATTGGTGAATACTAGCTAGTCTTCACAGAAAGTCTCACAAAGGCTGCTCCACACATATTGGGTTACTCATCCTATCATATCACGAACCATATGAGTCTCTCGTTTAATTGGATGTTAATATAGCACGATGTCAGTTGTACAATGAAGTTCTATTTCATTTTGGTAACTTCATTTTCAGTGCGGAGGGCCTCGATCCCTTTGCCCTAAAATAAATTATAAAATTATCAATAAATTTAATAAGTTTTTCACTTGGTCCCAATACAATTTTTTGTCTCAGTGTAGTAGCTAGTCCCGTAAACAAATATTTCTGGCTCCGCTCCCGTAGATCCTTTCGTAGCTGAATCTCAGTAGTCAGTACCATCGGTCTTCTCATTAGAAATCTTTTGGGAAAACCAAAAAAGTAAAACAAATGTTATACACGCTTCAAAGTAATTATGATCTGATGAGTATTATTTTTGAATGATAAGCATTAGTTCATAACAAAACAAAGGTAAGGCATGTAGGACCACTAATGAGATGAGGTTAATCCGGTGGTAAATCTCTCACATTTACCCCATGAGGTCTTGAGTTCGGGTTCTTCTCCTTTAAAAAAAAAAATCCAAAATTTATAGGCAAAATTTCACATAAGTCCTATTTTTTTGGCGATTTGTCACATTTATAAATGTATTTCCATATTCATCACTTTAGTCTTTATTTTTTCCAAAACTCATCAGTTTAGTCCATTTTACCAAATATTTGAAAGTCAACTATTTTAAAACTTGTGAAAGTACAATTTTGCCCTTATTACTATTTAATTTAGATAAAATGATTATCTTAACTTTAAATTAAAATGAAAAACAATAAAATTCTCAATAATAAAATTTTAAGTAAATAGATTACAAAAAAAGAAAAAAAAAACTTAAATAAATAATAAAAAAAAAAATCTATTAATCTTTTCTTATTATTTTTTTCATAATGGATATTTATTTATCTAAAATGATTATTTTTCATAAAAAAAAAAATTTGTAATATATTTATTTAAGATTTTATTATTGAGATTTTATTGTTTTTCATTTTAATTTAAAGCCAAGATAATCATTTTAGCTAAATAAAAATCCATTATGAAAAAAAAAAAATACAAAAAAATAATAATAATAATGGATTTTTTTATTATTCATTTAAGATTTTTTTTGTAATCTATTTATTTAAGATTTTATTAATAAGGATTTTATTGTTTTTCATTTTAATTTAAAGCCAAGATAATCATTTTAGTTAAATAAAAATCCATTATGAAAAAAAAAATACAAAAAAAGAGAATTTTAATGGATTTTTTTATTATTCATTTAAGATTTTTTTTGTAATATATTTATTTAAGATTTTATTATTGAGAATTTTATTTTTTTCATTTTAATTTAAAGCTAAGATAATCATTTTAACTAAATTAAATAGTAATAAGGGCAAAAGTATACTTTCATAGGTTTTAAAATAGTTGACTTTCAAATATTTGATCAAATTGACTAAAGTAGTGAGTTTTGGAAAAAAAAAATAAGGACTAAAGTGATAAATATGGAAAGACATTTATAAAGGTAACAAATCGCTAAAAAGGTGGGACTTATATGAAATTCTACCAAATTTATATAATGTTTAAGGAAGAAAAAAAAAAAATACAACCTAAACCCGTGTGGACAAAGCCCGCTTTATGGTCTGACGCTACCGTACCTCGCCCTCAAACCCGATCAGTCCTTAAAATTGACCGGCTTGGCCTGCTCATTTAACATTCTAATTTCAAGTAACAATCAATACCATGTATTTCGGTTGCATGTTCTTGTCACACATCAAAGCATATTCAATTTCCACGTATTTAGTATGGTACCGTTGCCATTTTTTGGAATACAACTTGTGTGGTAGCAGGGGCGAAACCATAAATTTTTTTATAGAAGGACTATGGACAATTTTATATAGATAAAAATTTACACTATATAAAAAAAAAATCATTTTTATTACGAATCTTGACGATACGAGATAATTTTCATTAATTAAAATTAAAAAAAAAATACATCTAGTCTAGGGACATAATGAACATTACCCTTAAATACATATTCTATTACATACCCTAAAATTTCCCGTTTTATTTTTGAGTTATTAAAGGGTTAAAATTTCCAATTTGATTTTTCACTTGGTTAAAGGAAATACAATGGGCTTGAATGGGTTTGATGTATAAATTTTAAATTATTGGGTTGTTATTAAGATAAGGAAAAATATAGTAAGTTAAGTTAGAGAGTGGCGGTATTTACACCCCTTAAATATTGTATGTACACCCCTTTCATAAGTACACCCCAATAATGTTTTTTAAAAGAACTCTAGTTTATTAATAAACCCCACTTAATGACAAAAATACCCTTTTATTTATATTGTATTGTATTTTTGTAATTACATCCCACCTACACCTATTTTATTATCTAATCAACTTTATTATTATTTTAAAAAGTATATTTTATTTCTTATTTTCAAAAAAAAAAAAAAATCAACTCTTAATACAGAAATTATAACAAAATGAGTTTGGTTTTTGAACTAATTTTATTTACAATAGAAATTTTCATTTAAAAAAAAAAAGTTACAAAAATTCATCATATACGTTATATATAAATATATAACGAAGTGGAAAAGGAAAAAAAATAAAAATCCATTTTGTTAAAACTTATTAACGGCCATCCAGTAAAATAAATAAATTAATTAATTAATTAAAAATAATGGGGCAATTGCCCAGAAAACATGCAACACATAGACTAAGCAAATGCTATGTATGTGTTTTGCAAGTATAATATACATGAACAAAAAAAATACATATGGGTAGAAGTTAGAAAAATCAATATAAATTTTTGTTCTCTATTTTTTATCTAATAATGTGGGTTTTTTCGGTACGAATTGAGAAAACTTTTCAAGTTTGTGATTGTTTTCTGATTGGTTCTACAAAACCCACATACGATTTCAATTTGTATTTGAAAGCAATATTTAGAAGATAAATTAGGGTTTGAAAAAAAAAAAAAAGGTTTTAGGACATAGAAAACTGATTAATAATTTTTGGGTATACAATATACTTACAAATTATTTAGTCCTTTTAGTCATTTTAATTAAGGGTAATATTGAACTTTTAAAAATACATTAATTTGGGGTGTACATACGGCCTTTGAGGGGTGCAAATATCGTCACTCTAAGGATCAAAGCCCTCGTAGTTCATTTAACTTTTTACTAGCTAGCTCTGATACCATCTATAACTTCCCAAACCCATTAAGTAGATATTGTCCATTTTGAACTTCACACACCCGTCCTTCACCCTCACGGATTTGCTTTTGGATCATAGGCTTCAAGCACGCATCATTCACCCATAGCCCAAAACGCATCTACTTAGTAAGGAAAGACAAAGGCTTATATATAAACTATGGACCCCATCTCGCTACCCGATGCGGATGTGGATTTGTGATTGTGTTTGGACCCTCACAAGGACGCGAGGTTCGAAGGGGGGTAGATTGTCACATCCCATATCGCTAGCGAGTGAGGTCCATGGTTTGTATATAAGCCTTCGTCTCTCCTTACTAATTAAGTAGACACGTTTTGAGCCATGGATAAAGGATGCTTGCATGAAGCCCATAATCCAAAAGCAAATTCGTGAGAGTGAAGGATGGGTGCGTGAAGCCCAAAGCGGACGATATCTACTTGGTAGGCTTGTGCTGTTACAAACACAAAAATACAATCTGAAAATTTTTAGCTATAGAAAACTTTTCTCAGTTTCTTTCTGAATTTTGCATTTCTTAGGCTAAACTTAATATATAGAACACATTCATATATCTCTTTCTAAATTCTACACCTCTTCCTGAAATAAATCTAAAACTGTTCTGTAACATAAGCTGAGAAACTAATTAAATATCGTTTGTAAATAAAACACATTTTTCTATAAATACTATATAATATAATAAAATATTTTCTAATTTTATAAAAATATAAAATGTCTGATTTAAAATCTAATAATCTAATAATTAATCATAATCAGTAATATACATATAATCTGAAAACTTGTCACCAAAATAGTACCCAGGGGAATATCTCACGTACGTGACAAAGCATCTCAATGCACATGCAGAGCAGGGGAAAAACATCTCACATACACGGTGATATTTGATCATCTATGCAGAGCGATTATCTCACATACATGTTGATATATGATCAGACGTGCGGAGTAATCTCATACAATCTCACATACACGTCGATATCTGATCGAACGTAGTAATCTCACATACACGTGTAAAATAGCCCCAAAGGCTAATAATCTGTATATATATAATATTGCTATGGAGGGTACATATTTGATCGATCTTGAAAAACTCTTCTCTGAAAACATGAATAAATATTCTTTTCTTTTCTTTTTTGAAAATCTTATAAATAAATAAAAAAAACACTTGAATCTGAAAATCTTGAAAACTTTTTGAAAATCTGTAAATCTGACAATCTAAAAATCTGTCTAAAAATCTGAAAATCTAACTGGAAATCTGTCCGAACATACTTGAACTATTCTTCTTTCTAAATCTTAATTCTATAACTAATATATTTCTGGATTCTGGAAATCTACACATTTCTTAAAACCATATATCATATGGAAATCTGTTTTCTAAATAAATGAATAAATCATTTACTTCTAATAACTCTCTATATAACTTAATCTAACATATAATTCTAAAATAAATAACTTTTAATGAAAAGTAACCACTCACAGAACTCCTGTGCTCAAATCTAGTATGGGATAGGATTCGTCATTTTTTGAATCCACCCTGAATTCTAATTACACTACTTATAAAAATTCTTCATCTCTCTCCTATTTCTCTCTCTAAATCTCCCAATCTCTCGCCTCTCGACTCTCTTTCTTTCCTTTCTTTTCTCTGCTTTCTATCTTGGTCAAAATCTCTGTCTCTCTCTTAGCTTAGCCGAGTCTCATTTCTATCTTATATCTCTTCTTTCTTTTTCAAATTCCACACTTGGTCATGGGCCGAACTTGGTTTGGGTCTGATAAGCTTTTGTGTTTGAATTTGGGCTTAGGTTTGGGCTTGGATACTGGGCTTGGGATAATTATGGAGCTGGACCTTACAAATAACTCCTGCTTGGTCATCCACCAAAAGTCGTAATCCATCAAGATAGAAAGAAGACATCTCACTTGCTCCAACAAATAGCAGACCATTCCATGGACCTGTCCGCCAATGTGCGCGACTATCATTCCAAATGAAAGATTCTGGAATATTTGAAGGATCGATGCCAAGTAAGAAGCTTCCAGGGGATGGATGATAAGGGCTTTTCCATGATCTCAACTGCACTATCGGACCTGTTCTTATGTGACTATTAGTTTCATCCCTGCCATGAATGTATCAGTAGGTTCTTGGAAACTTTCCCTTATGCTGATTCCAGTGGTGATATCACGGAGGACAAGATTTCCAGTATCTAAAAGATGAGCACTTTACGTTATTGACTGAATTTGAAACATTTGAAGACCAAAGAACTTCATTCTGTCCATTCAAAACCACAAGATTTCCATCTTCTGATATGGTAACTACCCCAGATGCATCGTTGAGAGGCTTGTTTCTGTTAGCTACCCAGACGATAGGATCAGATTTTGTATTGTACCAAATCCCTACATAGCGATTTGAAGAATTACCAGGACTGAAAAATCCCAATATGAAAAGCACTGCCATTAGAGATGATTGTTTCAGGATCTCTGATGGGTCGAGAAGCTGTGATGGTGTCTGTGGCAGTTCCCATATATGTATGAAAACAAGAAAGCAAGATGAAAACAACAAATGAAATTCTTCTGCTTCTAAGTTCCATAACTGGCTAGCTAACCACTTCTTGCTAATAAACAATATCAGACTCTAAAAATTATTCAAACCATTACTATTTTTTTTTTATTTTTTTTTTTATTGAAAAGCAAACCATTACTATTTATCAATTCGTTCAGTAAACTTTATTTATCAATTTGTCAAATGCTACTCATTTTCCTTTTTGACATTCTGACCAACTCGTTTATTTTTTTGTTCCTTTCCTTCAAAGTGGATTATTACTTCCTGTTGTTTTTCCATAAAACATGTATCCAAATTGTCAAAATTAATTGTCACATTCACATGCATTGTGGGCCATACAAAGGGAAAATATACCAAAATAACAAATAAGAACAACGTGAAAAACAAACATTTCAATGATCACTCAAAAAGAATAAACAATCTACCAGGTTCTTTCTCTTCATGCTTCTTAGAAGCATCGAGCATTCTGGGATTGCAGATGTATTAGTTTCAGAGTAGAAATGTGTATACATGACCCAAAAATTTACCCAAGTCCAAACACATGACCCAAAATGTGTACATATATTTAGCCTATCTATCAATGCTAGAATTGGAATTTTCCCTTAATCAACCACCGAGCCAGCAAGTCTGTGACTGCTATTTTTCTTCCTTGCAATCAACCTCCCAGAGGCTTCTTCAAGTCTCTTCACTGCTATTTTTCTTCCATCTTTCAACTCTCTCTAAGAAAAACTTAAGCATATTATCTTTACGTTTTGCCATCCACCTCCATACGAAAAATGCACAGATTGCAGAGGTAATTATTCCCGCAATCACTGGTACTATGACAACTACTTTGATGTCCTTTTCTGCAGACATAATGGAGAAAGAACAAATTTATTAGTCCTAAAATAGAATGGAGAGGCATACGTAGTTATTAACATAATGGAGAGAAGTTTTGAATCATACTATGGAAAACTATGTAAGAGGAGAAAAAGGAATACATGTGAACTTGATGCTATCGGCCGCCAATGACACTAATGGTGACATAATTAACAGAACGGTTTTTCTGAATTTGTTCAGAGGACTCTGTATCCAAGGCATTCTGCCTTTCAGTGAATGCAGGTTGTTTTGGAGTAGGAAGATCCACAATTTCACTGTTAAGCATGGAAATAACTGATGGCATTGTGGGTCTGTCTTTCACAAATTCTTGCACACACAAAAGTCCCATTTGTATGCATCTCAAGATCTCCAAATGAAAGCTTGGATCAGATATCACCGGATCTATTAAAGCGAAAATGTTGTTTTCATTCCACAATTTCCATGCCTGAAAAGTGAAAAGATTATCACATCTATGAACAACTTGATATAGAATGTAAAAGTCGTATTATCATTGAGCACCGATCAAAGATGAGTTTGGAGGACTTACATAGCGTAGAAGACTCAAAGACTGCTCATCATGATAAAAACCTGTGTTTTTTCTACCGCTAACAATCTCTAATAACAATACTCCAAAACTGAAGACATCGGATTTCTCAGAGAATCGTCCTTCCATTGCATATTCAGGAGACATGTAACCACTGCATTTTATAGTCAACTCATTCAAATCTTATTGGTTAATCCCATGATATTAAAATTTAGACAAAGCATAACTACTTACTATGTCCCAACAACTCTTGAAGTGTTGGCTTGATCTTGTTTGCCTCCGAAAATCCTTGCCATCCCAAAATCAGAAATTTTTGGATTCAGTTCTTCATCCAACAAAATATTACTTGCTTTAAGATCTCTATGTATAATCCGCGGTCTAGAATCTCTGTGAAGGTAAAGTAGACCTCGACTTATTCCTTCAATAATGTTAAAGCGTTTTCTCCAATCCAAAAGCTCTTGTTTGAGTGGATCTAAATGAATTATAACCAAAGATGTAAAAAGACAAGTTGATTGGTGACATTACCAAAATATTTCATTCAAATATTGAAGATAAATCATAACTAACCGAAGAGAAAGACATCCAAACTTGTGTTAGGCATGTATTCATATATCAACATCTTTTCTTCTCCATCAACACAGCATCCTAAAAGTCTAACAAGGTTACAATGTTGAAGCTGAGATATAACCATCACCTCATTCATAAACTCTTCGACCCCTTGTGTAGAGGCTTTTGATAATCTTTTCACTGCTATTTCCTTTCCATCTCGAAACTTTCCCTAATAAAAACTTAAACCAGTAACTACTTTTTTGTACTGAACAGCTAATAAATTCATATTGAGCAAACTGTTACCTTGTATACTGGGCCAAAACCACCCTGCCCAAGCTTATTGGCTGAGTGGAAATTGTTTGTTGCATTTGCCAGCTTCAAAAAATTGAAAAGTGGTAAATCAGGGAGTTTAACTTCATTCAAATTTTCACCAGAAGCTGTTGAATCTGCTTCTCCTTTATCAAGTTGTAGGACCTTGCTTTTCTCTTTCAATGCTGATTGAAAATCACAGACATTGTAAGAAGGGAGCTGATGGAAATTTCAAATAACTAGCTATCAATTTAGAAAGCCTGTACTTATAAGCATATTACCGTTACGTTTTGACATCCACCTGTGTAAGAAAAATGCACAGATTGCAATGGTAATTATTCCTCCAATAACTGGTACTATGATAAGAACTTTGGTGTTCCTCTTTTCTGCAGATAGGACAAGAATAAATTTATCAACCCGAAGTTAGCATATAGAAAGATTTGTAATCATCAACATAATAGCAACAGCAAAATGTCAAAAGAATAACGAAGAGAATGAACAAAGCAGCATTGAAAAACAAAAACTAAAAAACAGATGCCAAAAGACTCACAGTACACATCAAAAAAAGCAGTGGAACAAGGGTCATGAGATGAGAGCTGAGAGCTGTGAGCTGAGAGTGAGTGAGTACTAGTAAAAGGTGCAAAAAATTCAGAAGATCATGTGACTACACCCTAAGATAAGGGGACTCAAGAAAAAGCAATTATTCATACAACATAACCCAACCCAGTTCAGTTCAGTTTACAAGTGATCCCATTTAGTCATTTTATATTTTGGTGCTGATTGCTGTTGGTATTCGTGTCGTGTTTACAGCTTGTGAAATGATGGATTCTAGGGAAGTTATAAGAAGAAGAAAGAGAAGATGTGGTGGTGGAGATAGAGCTGCAATTAGCATGGAACTTACCTAGTTCTGAATGAGCTAATCGAATATAAAGATCTCCCCCTTCACTAGAGAATTTCTGTATGTCAATTAAGCTTCCCGCCCATGTCATGCAGCTGAGGCCAGCATCATATGCATAAGCTATGCAGGAACAATTGTTCAAACAAAGCTCTCTGCATTTCTCTATAGTGACAAATGACCTTGCCGCGAAAACTGGAAACTTCATTGTCTCCAGCTTCAAAAACCTATCATTTTCCACCTTATCACCAGTTTGGTTCATCTTCTCACATTGCAATAATCTCTTTCTGACACAACCACTAGTCCAGTTTCCACTATTCCATTCCTCTATATTCTTTGGTTCAAACCCTCTCAAACAGCTGCAAATAGGATTTTTCTTTGGATTACAGTTTCCAAATGCCCCACACAATCCATAGACATCACACTCAGTTTGCAGGGACTGAAAATTGACATCCCAATTTTTTTTCCCTTCATTCCAATATTTTCCTTCAATTTTTCCTTGTGAGCTCATGGAAAAGAACATAGAAAGGTTCGGAAATGAATAAGTGAAAGAAACAGCATCTGCTTGGGTATCTACTAAAAGTTGAAATCCATCATTACTGTAAGTATACCTGACCATTCCATGTACTCCAATAAATTTCTGACCATTCCATGGACCTGTCCGCCAGTATACCTGACTATCATTCCAAGTGAAAGCTTCAGGAATATTTGAAGATTCAATACCATGTGAGTAGCTTCCAGGGGATGGATCAGAAGGGTTTTTCCATGATGTCAACTGCACTTTCTGGCCTGTTCTTTTATTAGTACTTAGTTTCATTCCCGACAAGATTGTATCAGTAGGATCTTGGAAGCTTTCCCATATGATTCCATCTGTACTATCGCCCAAGACAAGATTTCCAGAGTCTAAAAGCTGAGCAGTTGCATTAGTCAATGGTTTTAAAACATTTGACGACCAAAGAACTTCATTCTGTCCATTCAAAACCACAAGATTCCCATCCTCCGATATTTTAAGAACCCCAGATGCATCTTTGAGAGGCTTGTTTCTGTTGGCTACCCAGATGACAGTTTCAGATCTATCATTGAACCAAATTCCTACATAACGATTTGATGAATTAACAGGCCTGAAAAATCCCAATTCGAAGACACTGCCACTAGAGATGATTGCTTCATTATCTCTGATGGGTCGAGAAGATGTGATGGTGTCTAAGGCACTGCCCAAATTTGAATAAAAACAAGATAACACGAGGACAAGAGCCACTGCAATACTTCTGCTTCTGGGATCCATAACTGCTAACTGCTTCTTTGTTGACCAATAATATGGATGATCAAGTGTTGGAGATGACAGTAATGTATCTAAATAGTCCTGGTCTTCTGTAATATTATTCAAACCATAACTATTTCACAATACATGTAGGAAAGTCTATTTTTAAACAAGTCAAATAATTGTCATTTTCATTGTAGCCTACATTGTTTGACATTATGACCCCAAGTCTTTATTTTCAAAATGGACATGACAATTTACATGCATAGTAAAAAACAAGCATTTCAATGAATCACTTATCTAAATAGTCTTGGTCTTCTGCAACATTATTCAAACCATCACTATTTCACAATTCATGTGGGAAAGTCTATTTTTAAACAAGTCAAACAATTGACAATTTCATTGTAGCCTACATTGTTTGACATTATGACCAAGGCTTTATTTTCAAAATGGACATTGACAAATTACAAGCATAGTGTGCAGAATGAAAAGGGACTGAAGAAAATGTACAGAAAAAAGAAAATAAGTGAAAAAACAATCATTTCAATGAATCACTCTACCAGAAAGACGACTTTCGCTACCCTGCAGGGCCATGTTCTTTCTCAAGTATGCTTCACTGATGCATCCAGCATCCTGGAATTACAGAGCAGAAATGTCAAAGGCTTGACTGAGGCATTACTTCAATCTCTCAATTAATCTGTGAAGATATAATACTAAAACTTCATAGTCATAACTTGATGAATATTGACAATATATGTTAGTTTTGAAGCAATCATGATGATCATGAATTGAACCGATGAATATATTCTACCTGATTCAAGTCAGATTATTCATAATTTACTATATTCTTTTAACTGTCCAACGAAAAGATAGAAAATTCTCATGATACATCTGTTTTGGTCAAATTCTTATGATGAACTATATTTATGATATAGTATGTTTTGATTTGATATTGTACATATATAGCGTGTCAATGAAAATTTTCATAAAAAAAATGGAAGAGGAGAAAAATATACATTAGAAAAGTTGCTGCTACCGAACGTCAATGGCAGTAATGGTAACATAATTAACAGAACAGCTTTTCCGAATCTGTTCAGAGGACTCTGAATCTAAGGTATTCTGCCTTTCAGTGAATGCAGGTTGTTTTGGAGTAGGAAGATCCATAATTTCACTGTTAAGCATGGAAACAACTGTCAGCATGGTTGGCCTATCTTTCACAAATTCTTGAACACACAAAAGTCCCACTTGTATGCATCTCAAGATCTCCGATTGAAAGCTTGGAGGATCAGATATCACAGGATCTATTAAAGCTGAAATGTTGTTTTCATTCCACAGTTTCCATGCCTGAAAAGTGAAAACAAGATCACATACATCTATGAACTGCTAAACTTGCAAAGTTAAATCTCAGTGTTTGTGAAAAATGAGGGAAACGACTATGGAGGACTTACATAGCCTAGAAGAGTCAGAGAATTCTCATCCTGATAAAACCCTGTGTTTCTTTTACCACTAACAATCTCTAACAACAATACTCCAAAGCTGAAAACATCCGATTTCTCTGAGAATTGCCCTCCCATTGCATATTCAAGAGACATGTAACCACTGCATTTCATCAACGAACATCAAAAATTTATGAGTCCAGACTGCTTGAGTATAGGATGTAGCTGAAATATAGACAAAGTAAAACAACTTACTATGTCCCAACAACCCTTCTAGTGTTGGCTTGATCTTGATTGCCACCGAAAATCCTTGCCATGCCAAAGTCTGATATTTTTGGATTCAGTTCTTCATCCAATAAGATATTACTTGGTTTTAGATCTCTGTGTATAATCCGCAATCTAGAGTCCCTATGAAGATACATGAGTCCTCGACTTATTCCTTCAACAATGTTGAAACGTTTGCTCCAGTCTAGAAGTTCTTGTTTGAGCGGATCTAAATGAATTACAGCACAAAATGTAATATTTCAAGTGTGAATGAGAAAGCAAGCTAAGAAAGAAATTCATTTATGGATGAAATGTCAATGATAATAGGAAGAGAGCATATGACATGAACTACCAAAGATAAATGCATCCAAGCTCTTGTTGGGCATGTATTCATATATCAACATCTTTTCTTCTCTTTCAACGCAACATCCAAGGAGTCTAACAAGATTTCTATGTTGGAGCTCAGAAATTACCATCACCTCATTCATGAATTCTTCTAGCCCTTGTCCAGACGCTTTTGACAACCTTTTGACTGCTATTTCTTGTCCATCTTGCAATACTCCCTAGAATTCAGTACAAAAAGAACTTAAATTAGTAACTATGACTTATACTATGAAAACAATTTTAGGACCAATCTGACCGGAGACCGACCCTATATTGAACTGCTAGTAAAGTTTCGATTAACAACCATTGATTACCTTGTATACAGGACCAAAACCACCCTGCCCAAGCTTGTTAGTTAAGTTGAAGTTGTTGGTTGCAATAGCCAGCTTCTCAAAATTGAACACTGGTAGATCCTGGAGTTGTGGCATCTTGCTTTTTTCCTTCATTGCTGATTCACAAAACACACAGTAAGAGGTTGTTCGATCGGAAATGCAAATGCTATCAAGTAATTAAACTAATTAATGCTATCAAGCAAATTACCTTTACGTTTTGCCATCCACCACCATAAGAAAAATGTACATATTGCAATGGCCACAACTCCTACAACCACTGATACAATGACAACTACTTTCATGTCTTTTTTATCTGCAGACAGAACAAATTTTATCAACAACATCACAATTTCAAGCACAGAACAGTAAGAGAAAACTTACCAAGTTCAGCATCAGCCACTCGAATGTAAAGATCTGTGCCGCCACTGGAGAATTTTTGTAGGTCAATTAAGTTATCCCTCCAAGTCATACAACCAATGCCAGCATCATATGCATAAGCTATGCAGGAGCAATTATTCAAACACTGCTCTCTACATTTCACTTCAGGGACCAATGACCTCTCCGCGAAGTCTGGCACCTTCATCATCCCCAGCTTCAAAAACCCATCTGCTTTGCCCACTTCACCATTTCTGCTTATCCTCTCACACTGCAATAGTCTCCTCCTGACACAACCACTAGCCGAATATCCTCTACTCCATTCCTCCACATTCTTTGGCACAAACCCTCTCAAACAGCGGCAAAATACTTTCTTTTTTGCATCACAACTTCCAAATCCTCCACACCTGTCATATTTATCGCATTCAGTCACCGGATACGAAGAACCAACCTCCAAATCCTCCTTCCCAGACACCCTATTCACTTGTCGTAGTTTTCCTACTGAGTCCAAGACAATGTAAGACAAAAGATTGTTTGGAAACTTAAAACTAAGATTATAAGCAGTAGCTCCTTCTTGGTTATCAACCACAATATCAAACCCATCAAATACTCCTATAAATGCTTTACCATTCCATGGACCACTACGCCAATACGGGCGATCATTATTCCAAATGAAAACTTCAGGAATGTTTGAAGGACCAATACCTGCTGAGAAGCTTCCAATGGATGGAATAAAAGGGTCTTTCCATGAACTCAGCTGCAGCATTTTCTCAAGTTTCATCTTTGACATGAATGTATCAGTGGGTTCTTGGAAGCTCTCCCAAATACTTCCATCGGAGTTTCTGGGCAACAAGACAAGATTTCCAGAATCTAAAAGCCGAGCAGAACACTCATTGGTCACTGGATTTGAAACATTTGAAGACCAAACAACTTCGTTGTTCTGTCCATTCAAGACCACAAGATTGCCATCCTCGGATATTGTAACAACCCCAGATGAATCTTTGAGAGGATTATTTCTGTTAGCTACCCAGATGACAGTTTCAGCAGATTTATTATCATCATCGTACCAAACTCCACCATAGCGATTTGAAGAACTACCTGGGCTGAAAAATCCGAACTTGAAGATACTGCTGTTAGAGATGATTGTCTCATGATCCCTGATGGGTCGAGAAGCTGTGATGGTGTCTATGGCAGTGACAAAATCTGAACAAAAACAAGATAGCAAGAACACAATAAGAGCTCCTGAAAACCTGCCACTGCTTTGCTCCATAACTAGTTATCGATTCTTGTTGATGAAATCATGAACTTAAAAATGTTGAGCTTCAACTTGTACTATAATTTATCAATAAATTTCAGTCCTAACATTCAACGCTTAGCTGGTCAATGACCTCACCATTGAATAACCATGTGAGTTGTTACTTTGTAGCCTGTAAATGCAATATTCAACACCTATGGGTGGCTGCATATTTATAGTTAAGATCAAGGACTACTCTGTAATTTAGTAATGTTGACAATTTTTGAAAAAAAAACCCTATGTTTTAGGATACTTTCAGTCAAAGCTCATTGAAAAATTGAAAACAGAGAAAGACATGTTTCATACTCCAAAAACAGAGTTGAGAACTGAAAAGGAAAAGCCTTTCAGCAAAATCTTGCTTCAACTATCCATCCCCATATCACAGAGGTACGAATCAGCTTTCTTGATTAGGTTTTTTGATTTTTTTTTTTGATGTTTTTTGATGTTCTTTAAAACGATATATTGTATATGCCATGAAACCCTATTCTGTTTTTCTCGGATTTTGGAATGTGTGCCCATGAAAACTGTTTGCATTGCATGCGTTTGGTGGTAATTTGTGTAGGAATACTAGCAAAAACAAGTTAGAGAGATAAGAAATTTTGGAGAAACTGGAAATTTTCGTTGGTTTAAATTATCTCAGTAGGGTGCTCGTTCTTGTATTTCTGATTCATGTTGATATGCTATAAGAGATTAATAGGAGAAAACTACATAAAGTTGGCAACTTAAAATGGAAGGAGAAGATTCCCTAAAGTAGAATCTGTTCCTAACAAGATTTTATGGATTTCAAAAACATCATTGGATACATCAATGAAGGAATATGGAGATGTTTCTTAGGATTATTCCTTCCCATGATATTGTTTTTGAGATCCTTCGGTTGGGGATGAAATCTTTGTTGAGATTCATCGAGTATGCGTATGTCTGCAAACAATGGCATTACATGATTCAAGATCTCCACTTAATTGTAAAGCATTTGAATCATATCCCCCTGTTGTTGAAGACGAACGAGACAGTTTGAACATGATATATACTTGAAACTGCTTAAAAAAAAACTTCCAAAGGCTATTCATTATCCTTACAATGGATCAAATGTTTACAGATGTTTTATTGTCTCGATGTGGAGACCAAGTGTTTCTTCAATGGTACTTTGGTTTATTCTCTGATTGAAGCAAGGTTTCGGTTTTAGATTGTGATGCTGACTGAATTTTGCTGAATTAATGGAAGAGAAGCTATTTTGTCCTTGAATTGGAAGATCATAGAAGGCTGAGGCTGTGTCAAAGGAAAGGTTATTGTGCTTTTGACACTCTTGAAAGAATTTCAGGAGATGAACTACTATACTAATCAAATGAGGAAACCGCAAGCTAAACTAGGTAACACCATGCATCTTGTATTATCTTCATCCATTCTTCTTTCGTATCTTTTGGTATTTTTCAATAAAAGTGTTATTAAGTATTAGCATCTTCTGGTTATGTTGTTTATGGCACAATGTCTAGTTTTTCATTTTCCCAATATACTGTGATATTCTTTTATTTGTATCCTGTTTTGCTTTGCTAAGCTTTTTAAAGTTATATGAGTTTGAATTTGTTTTGGTTTTTGTTTACTTTTGATACACAATTACAATAACAAAAAGATACATAATTTGTTTGTCTATTTATGCCAGAGTTGGAACTTTTCCTTAATCAACCACCAAGCTAGAAAGTATATCACAATTGTCATGATAGAGAAAAATACATATATCGAGAACTTGATAGCTATCGGCCATCAATAACAGTAATGGAGGCATAATTAACAGAAATTTTTTTCTTTTCAAAGGAATCTGTATCTGAGGCATTCTGCCTAGTTGTGAAGGCAGGTTGTTTTGGAATAGGAAGATCTGCAATCTCACTGTTAAGCATAGAAATAACCGTTGACATGGTTGGCCTATCTTTCACTAATTCTTGCACACACAACAAACCCACATGTATGCATCTTAAGATCTCTGAATGGGAGTGTGGATCGGATATAGCAGGATCTATAAAAGAAATGATGCTGTTTTCATTCCACAATTTCCATGCCTGAAAGTGAAAACATAGTCACCTCAAGAACTGCTAGACAGAATTTTAAAAATCTTTTTATCAGTGAAATAATGAGGGAGATGAGTTTAGAGGACTTACATAGCCTAGAAGACTCGAAGAAAGCTCATCCTGATAAAAGCCTGCATTTCTTCTACCACTAACGATCTCTAATAACAGTACTCCAAAGCCGAAAACATCAGATTTTTCGGAGAATTGCCCTCTCATTGCATATTCAGGGGACATGTAACCACTGCATTTCATTCACATACATGCGAAACTTCTGAGTTCAATCCGGGTAAGAGTTTAGAATCTAGGAGAAATTTAGACAGCAAAACGACTTACTATGTCCCAACGACCCTTATAGTCTTGGCTTGGTCTTGATTGCCGCCAAAAATCCTTGCCATGCCAAAGTCTGAAATCTTTGGATTAAGTTCTTCATCCAACAAGATGTTACTTGCTTTTAGATCTCTATGTATGATCCGTAGTCTAGAATCCCTATGAAGATAAAGGAGACCTCGACTTATACCTTCCGTAATGTTGAAGCGTTTTCCCCAATCTAGGAGTTTTCTTTTGTCTACATCTAAGTGAATTATAACCGATGTGAAAAACAAAATTGAGTTAATTGGGGAAGATACCAATACAAAAACAGTTTAAGTGACGAAGATGACAAATTTAAAAAAAGATAGTTGTATTATGTTTCTTAATTCATTGAAGATTAGTAGCATGAACTAACCAAAGAGAAATGCATCCAAGCTTTTGTTGGGCATGCATTCATAAATCAGCATCTTTTCTTCTCCTTCAACACAGCACCCAAATAGTCTAACAAGATTTCGATGTTGGAGCTTAGAAATAACCATCACCTCGTTCATGAATTCTTGAAGTCCTTGTCCAGATGCTTTCGATAGTCTTTTCACTGCTATTTCTTGTCCATCTTCCAATACTCCCTAGAAAAATTATATATATAAAAAAATAAAAAATAAAAACTCAAATCGTAAGTAAATTTATACTCAAAACAACTCAAAATTTTTAATTAGCAACAACTAATTACCTTGTATACAGGACCAAAACCACCCTGCCCTAGCTTATTGGCTGAATTGAAGTTGTCAGTAGCAGTTGCCAGCTTCTCAAAACTGAATAGTGTTAGATCCTGGATTTTAACTTGACTCATGTCTTTACCGGATAAGTTTCTATCTCGTTGTAGCGTATTGCTTCTTTCTTTCATTGCTGATTTACAACCACATAGTAAGAGATTCGATCAATCGAAATTGCAAATGCTATAAAGTAATTACGCTAATTAAGACATTTCACCAAATAATTACCTTTACGTTTTGCCATCCACCTCCATAAAAAAAATGTGCAGATGATAACGGTAATTGCTCCTACAACCACTGATACTGTGATGACTACTTTCATGTCTTTTTTATCTGCAGAATATAAGTATGTAGCACAAATTAGATAAGCGAGACCTTTTTAGCTTCCCACAACACAAACTGGAATTTAGAATATTGAATCAATCAAGACGAAAGTATTCACCTTTATCTAGTTCTGAATGAGCTAATCTGATGTAAAAATTTGTGCCTTTACTGTAGAATTGCTGTATATCAGTTAAGTTTTCCCTCCATTGCATACAACCAATGCCAACAGCATACGCATAAGCTATGCAGGAGCAATTACTCAAGCAAAACTCTCTGCATTTGTCTTCAGTGTCGTAAGTCCTTTCTGCAAAGTCCGGTACCTTTACCTTCTCCATCTTCAAGAATCCATCTTCTTTGTTTGCTTCACCAGTTTTGTTTATACTCTCACACTGCAATGCTGTACTCCTGACACAACCGCTGGTCCAGTTTCCTCTATTCCATTCCTCTATATTCTTTGGCTCGAACCCTCTCAAACAGCTGCAAAATGGTCTTTTTGTTTTATCACATCTTCCAAATGCTCCACAGCAACCATATATATCACATTCGTGGTTTGGGTACGCGTACCTTACCACCCATTCGCCCTTCCCATCAATCCGATCTCTTTGTTCTGATCTACCTTGCCAGGTCAAAAGAAAGTAAGTCGAAGGATCAAGTGGAAACTCGAAAGAGAGAGAAGCAGTCCCTTCTTGGTTATCTTCTACAAGTTGAAATCCACCCAGATAAACTGTATCAACATTAGTTATTCCGATAAACTCTCTACCGTTCCATTGACCAGCCCGAAAATACGGAAGGTTATTTTTCCAGATGAAACTTTGAGGAATGTTTGAAAGATCCAGTCCTGTTGAGAAATTTCCAGTGGATGGATCAGAAGGGCTTTTCCATGAAGTCTGCTGCACTTTCTTACCAGTTCTTGCATTAGTACTAATTTTCATCCCTCTCATGAACACATCCGTAGGTTCCTGGAAACTCTCCCATATATTTCCATTGATGTTGTTATCTTGCAAAACAAGATTCCCAGAATCTAAAAGCCGAGCACTTGCGTTAGTCACCAAGTTCGAAACATCTGACGACCAAAGAACTTCTTTCTGTCCATTCAACACCACAAGTTTGCCTTCCTTTGATATGGTAAAAACCCCAGATGAATCCTTGAGAGGCTTGTTTCTGTTAGCTACCCAGACGACAGCTTCAGATTTATCATTAAACCAAATTCCCACGTAGCGATTTGTCGAATTACCAGGGCTGAAAAATCCCAACTTGAAGTCACTGCCATTAGAGATGATTGTTTCATGATCTCTGATGGGTTGAGAAGATGTGATGGTGTCTATGGCAGCACCAAAATCTGAACAAAAACAGGATATCAACAGTACAACAAGAGCTACTGAAATCCCGCTGCTGCTAACTTCCATAACTGATTTTTTATTCTTGTTGATGATATGTTTAGTTTGAGTTAAAATATAATAAATTATAGACTTGAATGTTTAGGTTGAGAGTAGTGTTGAGTTACTTGTCAGACTTGTCTTCTGATTTTGTGGTTGGTCAATGCCTCAATAAAGTCTAGCATATTATTTATGAAATCTGATACCTAGTGGGTCAGGATTCAGGTATCTGTCCATAGTAGAGGTCAAGTTTTACTGTACTTTGTACTGTATATGGGAGTTCCTTCTTGACCTGAGATCTCTTCTGATTCGATCTCCAATGAATAAAATTATCTTCTTAACTCGGTCAACTACAATGAAGAGTAAAATCGTTCGCTCTTTTACTATTTCCGTTAGTTTTGACCGTTAAATAATTAGTCAAATCAACTAAAGATTATTGTTTCAGGATCTGTTATGAATTGACAGATGTGAAGGTATCTATGGCAGTGCAAAGATGTGAACAAAAATGCTTCTGCTTCTACATTCCATTCCAACATTGGCTGGTTAGTCAATTGCCTTTTGTTGACCAACATCATATTTTGAATTATCGGCTATGTAATGTTACAAAAAGTTAAGAACCGTATAATTTTATATGAGATTCCGCACTTGATAATTGTTAATAATTTATAAAATATGGTGTTTCCCATCATTTTGGCTTGAAAAACAATTGGCAAACATTTGTCAAAATTATTTTTCTTCCCCATCAAATACAAGTCCAGTAGTGGGATGTTTAAGTGTTGCTTTCCTATCTTTTTACAATTTTACCTACTCCATATCATCATTAAATAAAGAATAAACATCAACTGTATACTTTTTTTTTTTTTTTTTTTTTTTTTGACTTTTAAGAACAAAATATTAATTTTTAATCAATCCTGTTAATCATGAATGGATTTGAACATGAGTCACATACTCGCATGACATCTTCCTGATTCCACTTATTTATAATTTTTCTATGGAGAAAATAACATCTAACATTAAGGTTTGTCCTTTTACACACGGAATCAACTTTACCAAAACCGACACTCACCTTCCCTAAGAGAGCATCTCCATTGAAAGAGACCTGGATCTCCTTTGAACAAGTTGATTCTGTGTGTAAAAGAGTAAAACTCATGAGGGGTTGGGGGTTATTTGCTCTTTTTCTATATATAGTTACCCAGTATATATATAGGATTCTGATTTTGTAACGTTAAAAATTTTCAAGAAGAAAAAAAAACGTTGCATTCTATTGATAATATATACCGGGTATCAAATGTAACTCTTTTGATATATAACAATTGCCATCATAGGAAAAATATACAGGTTTCTCAGAGAACTTGTTGATAATGCTATCGACCATCAACCATAGTAATGCTGACATAATTAACAGAATGTTTTCTCAGACTCTTATCAGAGGACTCTGTTTCAAAGGCACTCTGGCTTTCTATGAATGCTGGTGGCTTTGGAGTAGGAAGATCCACAATTTCACTGTTGAGCATTGAAATAACAGTTGACATTGATGGCCTATCTTTCACAAATTCTTGCACACACAAAAGTCCAACATGTATGCATCTCAATATCTCCAATCGGAAGATCGGATCGGATGTCACCGGATCTATGAAAGCAACAAGGTTGTTTTCATTCCACAATGTCCATGCCTGAGAAGTGAAAACATTTTCAGATATAGGAAGGTAACAATTATCAACAATGAATATAGGAGGAGATGAGTTTTAAGTGGACTTACGTAGCCTATAAGACTCACAGATAGATCACCGTGATTAAATCCCGCGTTTTTTCTACCGCTAACAGTCTCTAGTAACAGAACTCCAAAACTGAAAACGTCTGATTTCTCTGAGAATCGCCCTTCCATTGCATATTCCGGGGACATGTAACCACTGCATTTCATACCAATAAGTCCGGATATTCTTAGTTCCAATTTGCAAGATTTTGGAATCAAGTTGAAAATAAGACAAATATAGCTACTTACTATGTCCCAACAACCCTTAGAGTGTTGGCTTGATCTTGATTGCCGCCGAAAATCCTAGCCATGCCAAAATCGGAAATCTTTGGATTCAATTCTTCATCCAACAAGATATTACTTGCTTTTAGATCTCTATGTATAATCCTAAGTCTAGAATCTCTATGAAGATATAGGAGACCTCGACTTATTCCTTCAATAATATTGCAGCGTTTTCTCCAATCTAAGATTTTTCTTTTCTCCGAATCTAAATGAAGTATAATCAAATATGTGAAAAAGCAGAGTTAATTTTGAAATATACCAATACGAAAAGACTAATTAACAAGGATAGATTATTTTGTTTCTCCATTATTGATCAAATGCAAATGTGATGCTATGAACTAACCAAAGAGAGATGCATCCAAGCTTTTGTTGGGCATGAATTCATAAATCAACATCTTTTCTTCTCCTTCAATGCAGCAACCAAACAGTCTAACGAGGTTTCGATGTTGAAGCTTAGAAATAACCATCACCTCATTCATAAATTCTTCGAGCCCTTGCCCAGATGCTTTCGATAGTCTTTTCACTGCTATTACCTGTCCATCTTCCAATATTCCCTTAAAAATATTATAAAACAGAACTCAAATCAGTAACAATGTTCATACTCAATAGCCACAGAGTTTCAATGAGCAACCAAAAAAAAATTACCTTGTACACAGGGCCAAAACCACCCTCCCCAAGTTTATTGTTTGAATGGAAGTTGTCCGTGGCAGTTGCCAGCTTCTCGAAATCGAATAGCGGTAGATCCTGGAGTGTATCTTTGTTCTGATTTGCACCAGAAAAATTTCTACTCCCTTCTTCGCGTTGTATCTTGTTTTGTTTTTCCTTCATTTCTGATTAACAACAACATATATAAGAGCTCGAATCCATCGAAATCGAAAATGCAATCAAGTGATTAAGCTAATCGATACAATTATGCAAATTACCTTTACGTTTTGCCATCCACCTCCATAAGAAAAATGCACATATTGCAATGGCAACAGTTCCTACAACCACTGGTACTATAATAGCTACTTTCATGTCTTTTTTATCTGCAGCTATGGACAGAATAAAATTGTTTAGCAGAAAACAGACAACAGAAGCTCAGATTGGTGAAAGGATATATAAAGAAGAAAGCATTCGAGTTTACCAAGTTCGGAATGAGCTACTCGAACGTAAAAATCGGTTCCTTTGTTGTAGAATTGTTGCACATCAGTCAAGTTGTCCCTCCATGACATACAACCAATGCCAACATCATATGCATAAGCTACGCAGGAGCAATTACTCAAGCAAATCTCTCTGCATTTTTCTTCAGGTGCCGATGTCCTCTCTGCGAAGTCCGGTACCTTTATCATCCCAAGCTTCAAAAACCCATCTTCTTTGTTGGCTTCACCATTAGTTTTGTTTACAATCTCACACTGCAATGGTGTCCTCCTGACGCAGCCGCCTGTCCAGTTTCCTCCCTTCCATGCCTCTAAATTCTTCGGCTCAAACCCTCTCAAACAGCTGCAAATTGGTTTCCTATTTTCCTCACATCTTCCAAATGATCCACACCTGCCATATATATCACACTCGTTCTGCGGATACGTGTAACTTGAAGTCCATTCGTCCTTCCCGTTATCCCGATCTTTTTGTATGATTCTACCTTGGGGACTCAAGATAAAATAAGTCGAAGGATCGATTGAGAAGTCGAAGGAGACGTAAACAGATCCTTCCTCGTTATCTTCTACAAGTTCAAACCCGCCAAGATAAACAGAATTGACATTAGAGATCCCCATAAACTCTCTGCCATTCCATTGACCACTCCTCCAAAATGGGAGATTTTGATTATTTTCAGTTTTCCAGATGAAAATCTGAGGTATGTTTAAGAGACTAATTCCTGCAGAGAAGCTCCCAATTGATGGATCAGAATTGCTTGTCCAGGAAGTCAACTGAATTTTCTTACCAGTTTTTGTATCAGTACTGAGTCTCATCCTTCTCATTAATGTATCAGTTGGTTGTCCGAAACTCTCCCAAACACTCCCACTGGTGTTGTTGTTCAAAACAAGATTTCCAGAACCTAAAACCTGAGCACTTGCATTAATCACCGAATTCAAAACATTTGACGACCAAAGAACTTCCTTCTGTCCATTCAACACCACAAGATTGCCATCTTCCGATATGGTGACAACCCCGGATGCATCCTTGAGAGGCCTGTTTCGGTTAGCCACCCAGATGACAGCTTCGGATTTATCATTGTACCAAATTCCCACGTAGCGATTTGTCGAATTAGCAGGGCTGAAAAATCCCAACTTGAAGGCACTGTCACTAGAGGTTATCGTTTCAGTATCTCTGAGGGGTTGAGAAGCTGTGATGGTGTCTATGGCATCAACAGCAACAAATTCTGAACAAAAACAAAACGGCAGCAGCAAGAGAACAATAAGAACCCCACTGCAGCTAAGTTCCATAACTGGTTATTGATTCTTATTGATGATTATGTTGAGATTGAAGTAATAAAAATATGATTTGATTATGGAATTCTTCAATGTTGAAGGTTGATTGATTTGTTTGCCTCTGTGTATCTTCCTCTCTCCTTGTTTGTTTTCTAACTTTTCAAATTTGATGGCTTTGTTTAATAAATTATAGGTTGGACAATGGCCCCACAATTGAATTGCGGAATAATTGAATGAACAGTGCCGACCGTTGTGAATATGTTGACTAACTAGCATCATGGAAAAACATTGAACTGCACATACACGTGTGGTTACATTTTTCACTCGGGATCGGTTCCGTAACGTTACAAACTAACTGAGTACCGATCATTGATCCAACCTTTCTTCACCAAATGAATGTATGGATCTTTATAAATTTCTTTATGGGATTGCTTTAGTCAATGGCAATGCCTTTCCTAGTTTTCTTTCAAAATGGTTAGAAAGTAGATATCAAACCTATATTTTAATCTTTGATTCTATAAAGTAACTTTTAAATATCACAATTTGTCATTATCAAATCTTAGGGCCTGTCCTGCAGGCGGTTTTCAGCCCGTTTTCGTTTTTGTTTTCTAAAAATGATTTTGAATTCGCGTTCGTTAACCGTTTTTCATTTTATTTTCAAAATACAAAAACAAAATAAAAAACAAAACCAGTGTTAAAAGTGGAAATTTTGAAAAAAAAAAAAAAAAAGATATTTTCTTTGTTTTTGTTTTTGTTTTTGTTTTTCAAAAAAAAAAATTCTTTTTTCTTTTTTTCTCTTGAACGAGTTCTCCTTCCTCCTCTTCCTCTTCAGTTGTTAACTTTTGTTTAATTTATAAATTACATTACAAAAAATTTATTAGTTAATTATTTAATCAATTTGTTTATAATTGTTATAATATTAAACAAAATGTAAAAATATATATTTCAATTTTCGATAGTTTTTAGTTAGCCTACTAGACGCGTTTTTTTCCGTTTTCATTTTTAAAATACGGATTTCAGTATATGCTACCAAATGTGTTTTCGGATTTCGAAACTGAAACCAAAAATACTGTTTTTATTTTTATTTTCATTTTTCTTTTCGAAAAACAACAACTGAAAAATGCTTACAAAACGGCCCCTTAAAGTTTTATTTTTGTTTTTCAAAATCTAATACGAATCTGGTGAGTGGTTGTTAGAACCTGACGAAATCAACGACTGCATAGACAGCTCCAAATGTCAGGATAATCGGTGATATTTCCTAAATTTTTGTCATAGAAAAAATGTCTCAAAGTTGACCATCACAATCACAAGAGAAAAAGTTATTTTTCCCCACCATTTAAACAAGTTCACAAGTCAAAATTTCACCATTAATTCACAAGTCAAGTGGTGCGTTGGTTTAAATGCTTCTTTCTTTTGTCTCCATCTTCTCCACTAAAGAAGAATAAACATCCAAACTTTATATTATTTTTTAATTAAATATGCTAATCATGAATTGACTTGGGTCAATTTATTAATATTTTTTTATTGGATCAATTTATTTTAGTTTAAATTTATGACTTTAATACCCATCAAGTCATTTATTTTTATATATTAGTTACTTGACTACTTGACTGATATACACACATCTTCCATTTTTATATTTACCAATAACAATATGTGTGAATAAATTTCTTCCTGGTCGTGAGAGTTGATACTTGATAATACACATGGTTAGTAATTGGTGAGTATATTTATTTCAATTATGGAAGTAAATATTTAGACGGTATATATAATCCAAAAATTTTATAATTGTGATAGTAGATATTAAAGCCACATATCCATTGTTTAATTGGGAGAAAATATTTAGGTTGCAAATTTCTTCTAATTTGTTCTTATTTGAAGTGGATATTTAGGTTGCGTATGTGGGATTTCTCTTGATTTATAGAAGTAGTTATTCGGGCTATTTTGAATTCAATCTTTAAGATAATTGGTGAGATAACATTCATTTAACTTTCAATATATATGCATTTAAAATAAAATTGGTGGGATTTCTCTTATGTTAGGCAAGTTTAGTTTAGTTTTTTCTTGTGTTTTTAGTAGTTTGTTTAGGTTGTTTCCTTTCTTGGTTCGTTTTGATTCTTGGGATAGGTTCATGTCATTACTTGTTATCCCATAGTATCCGTTTTTGGTTCCATGGTATTCCTCTGCCACCAATGAAGGCTTTTAATAAACTTGGGACGGGGCTGCTTTGTGGGTGGCTTCCGACTCTTCCTAAAAAAAAAAAAAAACCCTCAAATAAAATTAAATGGATAATTAAACATTGAAATCACAAATTTAAATATAACATTTAAGTTCATATTACCCCACCAACAAACATATTGTAATATCTAATATTTGTTCTAACGAAATTCTTATGACTATGGACTTTATTTAGATACGTCAAGTTTCCTTTCCTTTCAATACAAAACATATCTTATTTTACAAGAAACAAAATTTCACAACTATTTTACATTCTTTTCAAAAGTTAAAAGAGGAATCAACTTCATCTTCTTTTTTTTTTTTATGTACAACTGCCATCAAAGGAAATATATGTAAAAGGAGAAAAATATACATGTCTCAGGAACCTATTGCTATCAACCATCAACGTCGGTAATGCTGACATAGTTAACAGAATGTTTTTTCAGACTCTTATCAGAGGACTCTGTCTCAAAGGCACCATGGCTCTCAATGAATGCCGGTTGCTTTGGAGTGGGGAGATCCAAAATTTCACTGTTAAGCATAGAAATGACAGTTGACATGGTTGGCCTATCTTTCAAAAATTCTTGCACACACAACAGTCCTACATGTATACATCTTAAGACCTCCAATTGATACAATGGATCGGATATCACCGGATCTATTGAAGCAACAATGTTGTTTTCATTCCACAATTTCCATACCTAAAAATGAAAACAACATAAGTCCTATTTCTTAACTACTAGTACTAGAACATTGGAGGAGATGAGTTTAGTGGACTTACATAGCCTATAAGACTCAAAGACAGATCATCTTGATAAAAACCTGCGTTTCTTCTACCACTAACAATCTCTAGTAACAATACTCCAAAGCTGAAGACGTCAGATTTTTCTGAGAATCGTCCTTCCATTGCATATTCAGGGGACATGTAACCACTGCATTTCATCACGAATACATCCAAATCATTAAGTCAAACCACATTATTTTAAAATCTAGTTGAAATTTAGACAAATACTTACTATGTCCCAACAACCCTTATAGTGTTGGCTTGATCTTGATTGCCGCCAAAAATCCTTGCCATGCCAAAGTCTGATATTTTTGGATTAAGTTCTTCATCCAATAAAATATTACTCGTTTTTAGATCTCTATGTATAATCCGAAGTCTAGAATCTCTATGAAGATAAAGGAGACCTCGACTTATTTCTTCAATAATGTTGAAGCGATTACTCCAATCTAAGAGTTTTCTTTTCTTGGGATCTAAATGAATTATAAACAAAGATATGAAAAAAGGAGTTAATTAGGAAAGATACCAATACAGGACATTCAAGTGAAGGAGAGACAAACTAACAAAGACAGTTCTATGCTGTTCTTAATTTATTGATTAGATTGAATGTTAATGTGATTCTATGAAATTCTTCATATACAAGGAAGAAGATTGACATGAACTAACCAAAGAGAAATGCATCCAAGCTTTTGTTAGGCATGAATTCATAAATCAGCATCTTTTCTTCTCCGTCAATGCAGCATCCAAGAAGTCTAACAAGGTTTCGATGTTGAAGCTTAGAAATAATCATCACCTCGTTCATAAATTCTTCAATCCCTTGTTCAGATGCTTTTGATAGTCTTTTTACTGCTATTTCCTGTCCATCTTCTAATATTCCCTTAAAAAATTAACTCAAATCAGTAACCATATATGTTTATACTAAATAGCTACAAAGTTTCAATGAGCAACCATAAATTACCTTGTATACAGGGCCAAAACCACCCTCCCCAAGCTTATTCATTAAATGGAAGTATTTAGTGGCAGTTGCCAGCTTCTCGAAATCGAATAGTGGTAGATCCTGGAGTTTATCTTTGCTCTTGTTTTCACCAGAAATATTTCTAGTCCCTTCTTCACGTTGAAGCAAGCTGCTTTTTTCCTTCATTGCTGATTAACAAGCACATAGTACAGGATTTGATCAATCGAAATTGTAAACATCATTAAGTCATTAAGCAAATTCGTACTATTAAGCAAAATACCTTTACGTTTTGCCATCCACCTCCATAAAAAAAATGCAGATATTGCAATGACAACAGCTCCTACAACCACTGGTACTATAATAACTACTTTCATGTCATTTTTATCTGAAGAGAATAAAAGTATTTAGCAAAAAACAGACAACATCATATAGCAAATTTTAACAGCAATAACTCAAATTAAGGCTCAGAATAGTGAACGCATGTTATAAAGAAGAAAGAATTCAACTGTACCGAGTTCGGAATGAGCTACTCGAATGTAAAAATCCGTGCCTTTACTGTAGAATTGCTGCACATCAGTTAAGTTTTCCCTCCATGACATACACCCAATTCCAGCATCATATGCATAAGCTATGCAGGAGCAATTACTCAAGCAAAGCTCCCTGCATCTGTCTTTAAGGGCCGTTGTCCTTTCTGCGAAGTCTGGTAACTTCAGCATCCCAAACTTCAAAAACCCGTCTTCTTTGCCCGCATCACCAGTTTTGTTTATACTCTCACACTGCAATGGTGTCCTCCTGACACAACCGCTTGTCCAGTTTCCTCTACTCCATTCCTCTATATTCTTAGGCTCAAACCCTCTCAAACAGCTGCAAATTGGTTCACTCCTTGGACCACATGTTCCAAATTCTCCACACTTGCCATATACGTCACACACATTTTCCGGGTACGACAGACGAATCTGCCATTCCTCCTTCCCATCAACCCGATTATTTTGTAGCAGTCTACCCTCTGAGTCCAGGACAAAGTGAATCATAGGATCAACTGCAAACTCGAAAGATAAAGAAGCAGTTCCATTTTGGTTATCTTCTACAAGTTCAAATCCACCCAGATAAGCAGAAGTGACATTAGATATTCCAATAAACTCTCGACCATTCCATTGACCACTCCGCCAAAATGGAATATTATTATTCCAGGTAAAAACCTGAGGAATGTTTAAAAGATTAAGTCCTGCTGAGAAGCTTCCAATGGATGGATCAGAAGGGCTTTTCCAAGAAGTCAGCATCACGTTTTCACCAGTTCTTACACTAGTAGTAAGTTTCATCCTTCTCATAAATGTATTAGTAGGTTCATCAAAACTTTCCCATATACTCCCATAGTTGTTATCATACAAGACAAGATTTCCAGAATCTAAAAGCTGAGCACTCGCATTAGCCACCGAATTCGAAACATTTGAGGACCAAAGAACTTCCCTCTGTTCATTCAAAACCACAAGCCTGCCGTCATCTGATATGGTAACAACCCCAGATGCACCGTTGAGAGGCTTGTTTCTGTTAGCCACCCAGATAACATCTTCAGATGCATCATTGTACCAAATTCCCACGTATCGATTTGAAGAATTACCAGGGCTGAAAAATCCCAATTTGAAGGCATTGCCACTAGAGATGATTGATCCAGGATCTTTAATGGCTCGAGAAGCTGTGATGGTGTCTACGGCAGCACCAAAATCTAAACAAAACAAAAACAACAAGACAATAAGAGCTACCGAAACCCCACTGTTTCCAAGTTCCATAACTAAGTTATTGATGCTTGTTGATTAAACTATGAACATTTATTTGTGTGTCTTGATCTGCAAATAGTTCACAAGCTATATAGTTCACATGCTAGTGCTTATTTTCCGTAGCTATAGTCAACCTAATCTTCCTTATCAATAAATTATAGATGGATGATCTTAATATTTTCCAAGTCTTGTTTGTCTTTTAGTTTTGTTAGAATGCCTATATTCTATTGTTGGGCCCTTTCTTAACAGTCACATTTATTTGTGTGTCTTGATCCGCAAATAGTTGACATGCTAGTGTTTATTTAAGTAGCTAAAGTCAACCTAATCTTCCTCATCAATAAATTATAGATGGATGACCTTAATATTTTCCAAGTCTTGTCAGTCTTTTAGTTTTGTTAGGGTGCTTATATTCTATTGTTGGGTCATTTCTTAACATTTTAAGTTTTTGGATTTGCTGGTTATTAACATGGTATAAGATCAAGCCTTGTCATATCGAGGAGTCCTGGGTTTGAGTCCTCCCACGTGATTATATTTGAATCTGTTATTTGCATTTGTTGTGTATTTGTATTTTGGCTTGAACCACATGGCAAGTCTGTTGGTCTTACACGTTGGGGTGGGGGTAGTGGTGCCCACGGTTCGGTTACGGTTCCGTGGGAAGGCAAAACTGTAACTGTAACTAGCTTAGATGGTTTGGTTTACGGTTTTTAACTACCGGTTAGGTTGTTCAGTTACGATTTCGGTTTGGTTTTCAAAAACGCTGCCACATGTCAGCTTCTGATTGGCTTGTTTAAAAATTTTTTAAAAATAAATAAATAAAAACCAGCGGTTTAATCGTGGTTAAACCGGTGATTTTTAGGCTTCTTTTTTTTTTACTTATAACCGTAACCGAACCTTCTCAAAACCAGTTTCCAACCGGTTTTGTAACCGACGGTTATGGTTACAGTTTCGGTTCAAAACCGCCGGTTTAACCGAACAGTGGGCACCACTAGGTGGGGTGTGGGCAGGGATGGAGCCAATATTTACAAAGTTGCCTCTAGTTCAATATTTATAACATCTTTAAATTAGAATTTTAAGCTTTTACCCCTATTTCATTTTATTTTTTAAGAGAACCCCTATTTATTTTTTTTTATTTTTCTATAAAGATAACATTTAATATTTTTCCCTTAGATCACATAAAAAAAAAAATCTTTGATTCTATATATCATATTTCTTTCCATGTATCTTAAATATAAATGAAAATTGAATATTAACATCTATATATATATATATATCCGGATATTGAATATGAGTCACTCATTTATAACAGTGATTTGATAAGTGCATACATACCAAGTCAAAGTATATAAAACGAGTGGCTCATATTCAATATCCTTATATAATTCTATCAGTGCGCACTGATAGGATAATTTCCATATATATATATATGTGTGTGTGTGTGTGTGTGTGTGTGTGTGTGTGTTCTATATTAACTAATATTATTTTCTAATTCAAATAATTTGGTTCTCACTAGCAATCTTATTTATTTCAATACCCTAATACCATGTTATACTTTTGATATGTTATTTATTTTTAAATAATCAAGATGTGTTAATTTTTATAATTAAAATATCACCATCCAGTTTAGTTTGGTGGTAAATAGAATTCATTCAGTTAAACAATATCTCAGGTTCGAGTAGTCATACCCATAAATGGTATATATATATATATATAATTATATAATTAAAATATGTCAACCAAACATAGACATATATTTATATTTAATTATTAAGATATTTTATTAAACAAACTTAGAAATGGCTGTATTTTTTTTATTAACATACCCTCCATATATATTGATATAACTCATTATTTTATAAAGTCCTTGTTGGAAACAATTCTTGACTCCATCCCTAGGTGTGGGGTGGGGTTGTCTAGTGTTTAAGTACTATTATCGGTTACTAATAAGTTTTAAGGCCTTCATTGTAACCTGTTCTGCAGTGAACTTCAACATTGCAGAAACCTATTTCTTCACAGGTAGTTATTGATTCTTGTTGATGATTATGTTGAGATTGAAGAAATAAAAATATGATTTGATTATGGAATTCTTCAATGTTTAAGTTTGATTGATTTGTTTGCCTCTCTGTATCTTCCTCTCTCGTTGTTCACTTGTTTGTTTTCTCACTTTTCAAATTTGGTGGCTTTGTTTAATCAATTATAGGTTGGACAATGGCCCCACAATTGAATTGGAATAAATTGAATGTTGGCATCATGGAAACTGCACGTACACGTGTTGTTACATTTTACCACAGTTTTCATTATCTGCTCAGTAACGTTACAAACTCAATGAGTACTAACCGTTGACCCGAACTTTCTTTATCAGAAACATGTATGGGCCTTTATAAATTTATTTATGGGATTGCTTTAGTCAATGGCAATGCCTTTCCTAGTTTTCTTTCAACATGGTTAGAAAGTAATATCAAATCTATATTTTAATCTTTCATTCTTTAAAATAACTTTTAAATATCCCAATTTGTTATTATCAAATTTAAGGTTTTATTTTTGTTTTTCGAAATCCGACACGAATTGGGTGAATGGTTGTCAAAACTTGACGAAATCAACAGCTACAAATACAACTCGAGATACAGTGAGGTCTGGATAATTGGTGAAATTTCCTAACATTTTGTCATAGAAAAAAGGGGGAATTGCACAAACATCCCTTGGAGAGTTGGGGTTTGAAAAAATTACACGAAATAGCAGTTTTGGCCATATACATACAAACTTCCTTTAATATTTGAATATTATTGCACAAACATCCCCTACCATTAGATGGATCCATTAGTCAATGGTCAAAACAGTAAAAAGTCTAAAATACCCTTTATTTTTATTTTAAATAAACTAAAAAAATTTTATAAAAAAAAATATAAAAAAATTATTAAAAAAATTATTTTAGAAAACATAAATATATTTTAAATCTGAAACCTAGAAAAAAAAATTCATCTTTACAAATAAAAAATAGTTTTTTAAACAATTTAATAATAAATAAATTTTAAATTTTAAATTTATTTAAAATCAAGGGGGAATTGCACAAACTAATTTTTTTTAAGATGATTTTTTTTCTACGTTTTATATTTAAGATACATTTATGTTTTCTAAAAGATTTTTAAATATTTTTTTTATCTTATTTTTAATTTTTTTTTAGTTTATTTAAAATAAAAATATAGGATATTTTAAACTTTTTACACATTTAACCATTGATTAACGGATCCATCTAACGGTAAGGGATGTTTGTGTAACAATTTTCAAATATTGAGGGAAGTTTGTGCGTATATGGTCAAAACTGTCATATCTATGTAATTTTATCAAACCTCGGGGGATCTTTGTGCAACTCCCCCTAATAAAAATGGCTCAGAGTTGACCATGACAATCACACTCGGAATAGTTATTCTTCCCCACCTTTTAAACGTCAAAATTTCATCATTTAGTCAAGTGTCAAGTGTGTTGTTTAAATGCTTCTTTCTTCTGTCTCCATCTTCTCCACTAAAGAAGGATAAACATCCAAACTTTATATTATTTTTTTAATTAATTATGCTAATCATGAATTGACTTGGGTCAATTTATTAATATTTTTTTTATTGGATCAATTTATTTTAGTTTAAATTTATGACTTTAATAACCATCAAGTCATTTATTTTTTATATATCCATAGTTACTCGAGTGATATACACACCTTCAATTTTTATATTTTTATGCGTGAGTAAATTTCTTCCTGATTGTGAGAATTGATAATACACATGGTTAGTAATCGATAAGTATATTTATCCCAATTGTGGAACTAAATATTTAGACGGTGTATGTAATGCAAAGTTTTTATAATTTTTATAGTAGATATTAGAGCCATATATGCATTGTTCGATTGGAAGAAGATATTTAGGTTACAAATTTCTCTCAATTTGTTCTGATTTGAAGCAGATATTTACGTTGCATATGTGGAATTTCTTCCAATTTGTGGAAGTAGATATTCAAACTATTTTTAATTCAGACTTTAAGATAATTGGTGAGATAACATGCATTTAACTTTTGATCTATATACTGTTTTCAACCCTCAAACAAAATTAAATGGATTATTAAACATTGAACAGATTATAATATGTAACATTTATTCTAATGAAATTCTTATGATTATGGATTTTATTTAGATAAGTCGAGTTTCCTTTCCTTTCGATACAAAACATATCTTATTTTAGAATAAACATGTTGGAATTAATTAGTTAGCTATTATTGTTTAGAGTTTGTTTTTAAATAAAGAGATAAAGAGTATATTGTTTATCTCTTATCTCTAGGATAGCTTCTGTTTTTTATTTTAAATTGTTTCCTAGTTTGGAGGAGGACTGTTTTCTTATCTCCTATATATATATTTCTCTGTAACCAGGAAAGAAGGCAAGTGAATACAATATCTTTCTTTATGGTATTAGAGCCTACTTTGAAAATGAAATCCCTCACATGACAAAAGATGGGATGACTAATCCTGATTCTTCAGTCACACTTCCTCATCAGAACCACCCACATCCAATAATCTTAGGGGTTCTAATCACACTCATAACCTTTCTCATTTACCCCTCACTAGTCATAAACTAAATGGGCACAACTACCTTCAATGGTCCCAATCAGTGATGATATTCATATGTGACAAAGGAAAAGATGATTTCCTTACCAGAGTCGTAGAGTCACCAGAGAAGGAGAACTCATGATACAAACTCTGGAAAACCGAAAATAACATGGTGATGTCTTGGTTGATTAATTCCATGAACAATGACATCGAGGAAAAATTCTTGCTCTATAAGACAACCGAGGAGATATGGGAGGTTGCCAAAGAGACCTATTCCAGCAGTGACAACACCTCAGAACTGTTTGGAATAGAAAGCACCTTGCACAATCTTCGACAAGGAGATTCGACAGTTACACAGTACTTCAATACTTTGATGCGACACTGGTAACAACTCGATTTGTTTGAAAAACATAAATGGACGTGTTTCAAAAATGAGGTACTATATAAGAAGATTGTAGAGCAGATAAGAGTTTTCAAATTCCTTCTTAGCTTAAACCAGAACTTGGATGAAGTCAAAGAGAGAGTCCTAAGAGCCAAGCCACTTCCTAAAATTCGTGAAGTCTTCTCAGAAGTTCATCGAAAGGAGAGCATAAAGAAGGTGATAATGGGGTCACAGGCTAAAACCGAAACCAGCAATCCAATTAATGAAGGTTCGGCATTAGCAATCAGAGGAGCACCATTTCAATTGAATGATAATCGACCTAGGAAAGGGAGGCCTTGGTGTGAGCATTGTAGAAGGCCTAGACATCTCAAAGAAACTTGCTGAAGACTTCAAGGAAAGCCAGAGGATTGGAAGCCTCGAGCCACTAATGACAATGATAGCCGAGGCTATATGGTAGCAGGAAATGAAAACCTCACAACCGAACCTAGTGTGTTTAGCAAGGAGCAGATGGAATTGCTGCAGAAGTTATTCACTCAATCATCACAGAATCCACCAATCATTGGAACTAGTTCTGTAGCACAGTAAGGTATGTTTGTAAATGTATTGAATGTAAAAACAGTAAATTGTAGTTCCTAGATAGTGGACTCTAGTGCATCAGATCACATGACCGGAGATTCTAGTATATTCCACAAGTATAAGCCATGCAATGACAACGTTAATGTGAAAATTGCGGATGGCTCCATTTCAAAGGTAGCAGGAAATGGTTTTGTTATTATTTCAAAGACCCTCGCATTGCACTCTGTGTACATGACCAAAACCACCCTCTCCAAGCTTATTCATTAAATGGAAGTCTTTAGTGGCAGTTGCAAGCTTCTCAAAATCGAATAGCGGTAGATCCTGGAGTTTATCTTTGCTCTTGTTTTCACTGGAAAAGTTTCTGCTCCCTTCTTCATGTTGTAGCAAGCTGCTTTTTTCCTTCGTTGCTGATTAACAACCTCGTATAAGGCTTCAATTCATCAAAACTATCAAGTGATTAAGCTAATTAATACAATGAAGTAAATTACCTTTACATTTGGCCATCCACCTCCATAAGAAAAATGCACATATTGCAATGACAATAGTTCCTACAACCACTGGTACTATGATAACTTCTTTCATGTCTTGTTTATCTGGAAATAAAGAGAGAAAATTATAGCAACATTACAAACAACATAAATTTAAGTTTACAATGACAAAAGGAGTTAAGAAGTATTCAACATTACCAAGTTCGGAATGAGCTACTCGAATGTAAAAATCGGTGCCTTTACTATAGAATTGCCGCACATCGGTTAAGTTGTCCCTCCATGACATGCATCCAATGGCAGAATCATATGCATAAGCTATGCAGGAGCAATTACTCAAGCAAAGCACTCTGCATCTGTCTTTAGGAGCCAATGTCCTTTCTGCAAAGTCCGGTACCTTTACCATCCCCAGCTACCCGTCTTCTCTGTTGGCATCACCGGTTTTGTTTACACTCTCACACTGCAATGATGTCCTCCTGACACAACCGTTGGTCCAGTATTCTTTGGCTCAAACCCTCTGAAACAGCTGCAAATTGGTTTTTTATTTGCCTATCTTCCAAATGGTCCACACCTGCCATATATATCAAACTCGTTTTGCGGGTACATCTGATTAATCTGCCATTCCTCCTTCCCATCAACCCGATTTTTTTGTAGCAGTCTACCTTCTGTGTCCAGGACCAAGTGAATCATAGGATCAATTGCAAACTCGAAAGATAAAAGAGGCAGTTCCTTCTTCGTTATCTTCTACAAGTTCAAATCCTCCCACATAAACAGAATTGCTATTAGTTATTCTGATAAACTCTCGACCATTCCAAATGACCACTCCGCCAAACTGTAAGATTATCTAGTTCTTATATTAGCAGTAAGTTCCATCCTTCTCAAAAATGTATTCACAGGTTCTTCGAAACTTTCCCATCTACTTCCATTGTTGTAATCATACAAGACAAGATTTTCAGAATCTAAACCACGAGATTTCCATCACCTGATATGGTAACAACCCCATATGCATCATTGAGAGGCTTGTTTCTGTTAGCCACCCAGACAACAGCTTCAGATGCATCATTGTACAAAATTCCTACATATCGATTCAGAGAATTGCCAGGGCCGAAAAATCCCAATTTGAAGGCACTGCCACTAGAGATGATTGTTTCAGGATCTTTGATGGATCGAGAAGCTGTGAAGGTTTCTATGGCAGCACCAAAATCTGAACAAAAATAAAATAACAAGACAATAAGAGCAACTGAAACCCTGCTGTTGCTTCCATAACTAAGTTATTGATTCTTGTTGATTGACCTTGATAACAAATTCTGAATGTTGATTTGGGCATGGTAACACCAAATATTCCTGAATCCTGATATATAGTTTTTCTATGTTGTACACTGTCAGAATTCAAACTCATTCCTTGACAATTTTACAACATGAAAAAGGAAATTTCTAATAAAAACTATATTTTTAATTATATATTGATTAAATGTAAATGAACTAAAGTAATTTCACTTAATCATTACAAATGAATACAAATTTCTTGATTTTAGGAAGATACAAAACTCACAGATGTTACATTCTTTTCAAAAGTTAAAAGAGGAATCAAATTTTTATATACAACAACTGCCATCAAAGGAAATATATGTAAAAGGAGAAAAATATACATGTCTCAGGAACCTGTTGCTATCGACCATCAACGACGGTAATGCTGACATAGTTAACAGAATGTTTTTTCTGACCCTTATCGGAGGACTCTGTCTCAAAGGCACCCTGGCTCTCAATGAATGCCGGTTGCTTTGGGGTGGGGAGATCCAAAATTTCACTGTTAAGCATAGAAATGACAGTTGACATGGTTGGCCTATCTTTCACAAATTCTTGCACACACAACAGTCCCACATGTATACATCTTAAGACCTCCGATTGATACAATGGATCGGATATCACCGGATCTATCGAAGCAACAATGTTGTTTTCGTTCCACAATTTCCATACCTAAAAAGTGAAAACATCATAAGTCCTATTTCTTAACTACTTGTACTAGAACATTGGAGGAGATGAGTTTAGTGGACTTACATAGCCTATAAGACTCAAAGACAGATCGTCTTGATAAAAACCTGTGTTTCTTCTACCACTAACAATCTCTAGTAACAATACTCCAAAGCTGAAGACGTCAGATTTTTCTGAGAATCGTCCTTTCATTGCATATTCAGGGGACATGTAACCACTGCATTTCATCACGAATACATCCAAATCATTAAGTCAAGCCACATTATTTTAAAATCTAGTTGAAATTTAGACAAATACTTACTATGTCCCAACAACCCTTATAGTGTTGGCTTGATCTTGATTGCCGCCAAAAATCCTTGCCATGCCAAAGTCTGATATTTTTGGATTAAGTTCTTCATCCAATAAAATATTACTCGCTTTTAGATCTCTATGTATAATCCGAAGTCTAGAATCTCTATGAAGATAAAGGAGACCTCGACTTATTCCTTCAATAATGTTGAAGCGATTACTCCAATCTAAGAGTTTTCTTTTCTCGGGATCTAAATGAATTAAAACCAAAGATATGGAAAAAGGAGTTAATTAGGAAAGATAACAATACAGGACATTCAAGTGATGGAGAGACAAACTAACAAAGACAGTTCTATGTTGTTCTTAATTTACTAATTAGATTGAATGTTAATGTGATTCTATGAAATTCTTTAGATACAAGGAAGAATATCGACATGAGCTAACCAAAGAGAAATGCATCCAAGCTTTTGTTAGGCATGAATTCATAAATCAGCATCTTTTCTTCTCCGTCAATGCAGCATCCAAGAAGTCTAACAAGGTTTCGATGTTGGAGCTTAGAAATAACCATCACCTCATTCATAAATTCTTCAATCCCTTGTCCAGATGCTTTCGATAGTCTTTTTATTGCTATTTTCTGTTCATCTTCCAATATTCCCTTAAAAAATTATAAAATTAACTCAAATCAGTAACCATATACGTTTATACTAAATAGCTACAAAGTTTCAATGAGCAACCATAAATTACCTTGTATACAGGGCCAAAACCACCCTCCCCAAGCTTATTCATTAAATGGAAGTCTTTAGTGGCAGTTGCCAGCTTCTCGAAATCGAATAGTGGGAGATCCTGGAGTTTATCTTTGCTCTTGTTTTCACCAGAAATATTTCTACTCCGTTCTTCACGTTGAAGCAAGCTGCTTTTTTCCTTCATTGCTGATTAACAAGCACATAGTACAGTATTTGATCAAATCGAAATTGTAAACACCATCAAGTGATTAAGCAAATTAGTACTATTAAGCAAATTACCTTTACGTTTTGCCATCCACCTCCATAAGAAAAATGCAGATATTGCAATGACAACAGCTCCTACAACCACTGATACTATAATAACTACTTTCATGTCTTTTTTATCTGCAGCTAAGGACAGAATAAAAGTATTTAGCAAAAAACAGACAACATCATATAGCAAATTTTAACAGCAATAACTCAAATTGAGGCTCAGAATAGTGAACGCATATTATAAAGAAGAAAGAATTCAACTTTACCAAGTTCGGAATGAGCTACTCGAATGTAAAAATCTGTGCCTTTACTGTAGAATTGCTGCACATCAGTTAAGTTGTCCCTCCATGACATACACCCAATTCCAGCATCATATGCATAAGCTATGCAGGAGCAATTACTCAAGCAAAGCTCCCTGCATCTGTCTTCAAGGGCCGTTGTCCTTTCTGCGAAGTCCGGTACCTTTACCATCCCAAACTTCAAAAACCCGTCTTCTTTGCCCGCATCACCAGTTTTGTTTATACTCTCACACTGCAATGGTGTCCTCCTGACACAACCGCTTGTCCAGTTTCCTCTACTCCATTCCTCTATATTCTTAGGCTCAAACCCTCTCAAACAGCTGCAAATTGGTTCACTCCTTGGACTACATATTCCAAATTCTCCACACTTGCCATATACATCACACACGTTTTCCGGGTACATCTGACGAATCTGCCACTCCTCCTTCCCATCGACTTGATTATTTTGTAGCAGTCTGCCTTCTGTGTCCAGGACAAAGTAAGTCGTAGAATCAATTGCAAACTCGAAAGATAAAGAAGCAGTTCCTTCTGCTTTATTTTCTACAAGTTCAAATCCACCCAGATAAACAGAAGTGACATTAGTTATTCCAATAAACTCTCGACCATTCCATTGACCACTCCGCCAAAATGGAATATTATTATTCCAGGTGAAAACCTGAGGAATGTTTAAAAGATTAAGTCCTGCTGAGAAGCTTCCAATGGATGGATCAGAAGGGCTTTTCCATGAAGTCAGCATCACGTTTTCACCGGTTCTTACATTAGTAGTAAGTTTCATCCTTCTCATAAATGTATTAGTAGGTTCATCAAAACTTTCCCATATACTCCCGTTGTTGTTATCATACAAGACAAGATTTCCAGAATCTAAAAGCTGAGCTCTCGCATTAGCCACCGAATTCGAAACATTTGAAGACCAAAGAACTTCCCTCTGTTCATTCAAAACCACAAGCCTGCCGTCATCTGATATGTTAACAACCCCAGAAGCAACGTTGAGAGGCTTGTTTCTGTTAGCCACCCAGATAACAGCTTCAGATGCATCATTGTACCAAATTCCCACAAATCGATTTGAAGAATTACCTGGGCTGAAAAATCCCAATTTGTAGGCACTGTCACTAGAGATGATTGATTCAGGATCTCTAATGGATCGAGAAGCTGTGATGGTGTCTACGGCAGCACCAAAATCTAAACAAACAAAAAACAACAAGACAATAAGAGCTACCGAAACCCCACTGTTGCCAGGTTCCATAACTAAGTTATTGATTCTTGTTGATGAAACTATGAACATTTATTTGTGTGTCTTGATCTGTAAATAGTTCACATGCTAGTGCTTAGTAGCTAAAGGATAACTTTGCTTGTTTTAAGTAGCTAAAGTCAACCTAATCTTCCTCGTCAATAAATTATAGATGGATGACTTCAATATTTTCCAAGTCTCGTCTTTCTTTTAGTTTTGTTCGAGTGCTTATATTATATTGTTGGGCCTTTTCTTAGCAATTTAACATTTTAGCTAGGTCTACTGGTTACTAACATGTATAAGAGCCGTGTTATATCGATGAGTCCTGGTTTTGAATCCTCCCATGTGATTATATTTGAATTTGTTATCTGCATTTGTTGTGTTTGTGTTTGGGCTTAAACCACATGGCAAGACTGTTAGGTGGCGTTTGTTTTTTTGTCTGAAAACTTAAAGTGCTGAATTGGGTCTGAAGTTTGAAGTTTGAAGTCTGAGCAATATGTTTGTTTTTTATTTTCTGAAGTCTGAATTAAGTGTTAAGTTGTTTGTTTTTTAAAAATAAAAACATCTGAAAACCTGTAATTTGACATTTATACCCTTGCATCATTGATTGTTATATATCATTATATTTATTTTTATGTACTTATATCTTGTTAATCCAAAAATAATATATCACTATTTAAATAAAATTATAGTTCTTTTTAATTTATATTCTAAAAAAAATATTATTTTTATGTTAAAAAAAATTATATATATTATTAAGGGATATTATTATTTTTTTCACTCCTCTCACATTTGAGGTATTGATCATTTTACACCTCTTATGATGGTATTGGCCATAGTATATTTAATAGTTATTAAAAAATATTAAAAAATAATAAGAATATTATCTTCTTTCTCAGCCACTCACTCACAAATATCTATTCTCATCTTTCTCCTACGCCAATCACTCTCTCCCTATCACTCTCTCCCTAATTAATCTTCTTTCTCCTCCACTGGTTATCTTCTTCTCTTCCTCTCTCTCACTCTCACCGGTAACCGATTCTCTCTCTCTCTCGCTTGCTCTCTTTCATCACCGATCATCTTCTTCTCCACCGATTCACTCTCACTAGTAACGGATCTTCGATGGGTTGGAATGAACGAAGCCACCAGATCTTCAATGGGTTGGAAACTTGGAATAAACGAAGCCACCTGATCTGTTGAGGGCAGTTTGGGCAAAAAAAAAAAGTAAATGAAAGACTTTAGATAAAAGTCCAAAATTTCAACTTTTTTTTCTCAGACAAATTTAGGTCGTTCTCAGACTTCAGATGTCCAAAAAAACAAACAAAAATGTCTTAAGAGGTGACTTTAAGTTTTCAGAGGCAAAAACAAACAGACCCATAGTCTTGCACATTGGGGAGTGGGGGGAGATGTCGAGTGTTTAATTACTATTATTGGTTACTAACAAGCTATACATCATCTTCAATGCATTATATATTTATGGCAAAATTGGTTGTGAAATCCTGGTAGACAGCTGATAATGTATGAAAGAGAGCACTGTAAACAAACACAAAGTAAAGCCTACAATCTAAGATATGAAAAAAAAAAAAAATCCATAACTAGTTATTGATTCTTGTTGATGATTATGTTGAGATTGAAGTAATAAAAGAGATAATTACCCCAGTGGCTATCAAATTGAATCATCACTATCAAAATGGTCATTAGATAGGGAATTGGTTTCAAAATGATCATTTTTTACGAACACCGTTACATTAATGGTCATTCCATTCAATGAGTGGTATTTTTATAAATAAAGGGATGACATTAATATATATATATATATATATATATATATATATATATATATATATATATATATATTTCTTTTCAAACTTGTGATACGTGGTAGAATTTGTTCTCTTCATAATTTTAAAATTCTACCCGTATCTTAAATTAAATAGGTTTAACTCTCATAAATTAAATAATATATGGTTTTGATGGATGCAAGTAAAAAAAATACAATTGTGACGAAACTGAGGTTGTCCCAAGTTAATGAGATTGTGAAGTTGAGTCTTGTATCTCTCTACTACAAGTTCAAAAATTGTAATTAATAGTTAAAAAAAAAAAAAAAGATATAATCTCCGAAATTTGGTTCGAACTAAAATGACGATAAAAAAAATACAGATTCAGACATTAATTAGATTAACTGTGAGTAAACATCGTAATCACCAATGAGTAATCAAGTTCGTTTTCCTTCATTATGTTTTTTGATCATTAGTAAATGAATTTGGAGATAATCTAATTAGTTAGGGTTCAATGAATTAAGATTTATTGATTACCGGTAAAGACTTATGTTTTGCATTTAATTAATGACATCAAAATTATCCTAATTAATTGAGAACTGCGTATGACAGATGTAACTGAGAAAAGTACACCTGGTAATTATTGTTAATACATAGCCACGCATGAAAGAACAATATTGGACCAGAAAAGGATACCAATTACCAAACCAATTAATCACTCTTTAATCTCAAGTCAAGTCATTATATGTGTCGTATCTAGAAAAAAAGAAGAGGCTTCGACGACTTAACATTTCTATGTCATTGCAAGTGATATATAAAGACAATAATGTGCATGCATGATTTTGGATTAATGGACCGATGTTATATTATGGCAAAAGACTTGAATGTAGTTGATGTTGGATGGATTACGTTAAAGATAGGCAAAAGACTTGAATGTAGTTGATGTTGGATGGATTACGTTAAAGATAGGCAAAAGACTTTTGTTTTTGCACACATATATCAGTCTTTCTATTATCAGTTCGAACTGACAAAAGTTATATCAGTTCTTTGTATGTAGGCCACTGGATTTAAATACTTTGACTCACAAGTGCATACAGCCAAGTCAAAGTATTTAAATCCAGTGGCCCACATGCAAGGAACTGATATAACTTTTGTCAGTTCGAACTAATAATAGAATTTCTGTACATATATATATATATATATATATATATATATATATATATATATATATATAGAGTAATTTTTCGATGAGGACTTTTACAATACACACTTTAAACACTTTTGATGAAATTGCATGGAATATATTAAATCTTGATTTGATTTTTTGTATGCATCCTAAGAAAATTAAAATACACATTTGGTAAGAATTTGGAAATTTTTTGGATTTGAGTCTTTGAGAACTATTTTTTCTTAGATCCCCTATTTTAATTTCGGTAAGGACCATCATGAAATCACATTAATTTGAATGAATTTTAATTTGAATTTTTTTGTAAATGATAAGTTCATTAAAATCTACCAAACCAATGAATAAAATTTGAAAAAATTTCAAGTACTAGAACTATTTATCCCGATTTTTTTAAATATGAATGCATCGGAAAAATGGACGAAATATAGGAAAATTCGAGAAAAATAGTTCTACTGCTTAAAAATTTTTCAAATTTTATTCATAGGTAAATTTCAATGAACTTATCATCCACACACACAAAAAAATCAAATCAAAATTCATTCAAATCAATGTGATTTCATAGTGGTCATTACCGAAATTAAAATAAGGGATCCCTTATGAAAGACTCACATATATATTTCTTTTTTGAGAAAATTAAGGCTATAAAATCAAAAAAATCTAAAATATATATTTGAGATAAGTTGAAAAGAAATATATATATATATATATACACACTTTGACTCAAAGAAAACATACTTTGACTCAAAGTGTATGCACTTGTCAAAACTTCTCTATAATCTGTGGTTCACATTCTTCGTCCTGATATGTTTATTGTCAGTTCAAACTGATAATAGAAAGACTGATATACAGATTTTCTATTATCAGTTTGAACTGACAATAAATATATCAGAACGAAGAATGTGGACCACTAAATTTACATATTTTGACTCAAAGTGTATGCACTTATCAAAACTTCTCTATAATCTGTGGTTCACATTCTTCGTCCTGATATATTTATTGTCAGTTCGAACTGATAATAGAAAGACTGATATACAGATTTTCTATTATCAGTTTGAACTGACAATAAATATATCAGGACGAAGAATGTGGACCACTAGATTTACATACTTTGACTCAAAGTGTATGCACTTGTCAAAACTTCTCTATAATCTATGGTTCACATTCTTCGTCCTGATATATTTATTGTCAGTTTGAACTGATAATAGAAAGACTGATATACAGATTTTCTATTATCAGTTTGAACTGACAATAAATATATCAAGACGAAGAATGTGGACCACTAGATTTACATACTTTGACTCAAAGTGTATGCACTTGTCAAAACTTCTCTATAATCTGTGGTTCACATTCTTCGTCCTGATATATTTATTGTCAGTTCGAACTGATAATAGAAAGACTATATATATATGGAGTAATTTTCCAATGAAGACTTTTATAACACACACTTTAAGCACCTCTGATGAAAATTGTATGGAATATATTGAATATTGATTTGATTTTTTGTATGGATGGTGAAAATATTGAAATACATTTATGGAAAAAAAAATTCGGGAGCAAGAACTAATTTTTTCCAATTCTTTTGAAGATAAAACATTTAAAAATAGAGAAATATAAGAAAAAATAGTTCTCAAATCCAATAAAAAAATTCCAAATTTTTACCAAATGTGTATTTTAATTTTCTTAGGATGCATACAAAAAATCAAATCAAGATTCAATATATTCCATGCAATTTCATCAAAAGTGCTTAAAGTGTGTATTGTAAAAGTCCTCATTGGAAAATTACTCTATGTATATGTGTGTGTGTATATATATTTGAGATATGTTATACTAAATATAATTATTCATTTCAAAAAATAAAAGAAAATTTTAATTTTAAAAAAACATCTAAAATAAATTAATGTCATCCCTTTATTTACAAAAATGTCACTCATTGGATGGAATTGAATGAAATGGTCATTAGTGTAATAGTATTCACCAAAAATGACCATTTTGAAACCAATTCCCCGTCTAATAGCCATTTTGATAGTGGTGATCTAAATTTATGGCCACCAGGTTAATTATCCCTAATAAAAATATGATTTGATTATAGAATTCTTCAATGTCTAAGGTTGATTGATTTGTTTGCTTCTATGTATCTTCCTCTCTCCTTGTTTGTTTTCCAACTTTTCAAATTTGATGGCTTTGTTTAATCAATGATAGGTTGGACAATGGCCCCACAATTGAATTGGAATAATTTAAGGGTGAAATTCATTTTAGTCCCTTTAGTTTGACCTATTACACAAACTAGTCCTCGGTTTTCAGCTTTATCTTGACAGGTCCCGTTAGTTTCTAAAAATTCATATTTGAGTCCCTGCCGTCCAATTCCGTTAGGGTTCCATCAGATCATTAAGGATATAATGGTAAAAGCAGGGTTTAAATTAATAATTTCAATTAAAAACAATTAAAAAAATAATATTTAAAAAAATCAAATTAAAAAAATAAACATACATGATACAACAAATAATTTCTCCCCAAACCCTAATCTCTTCTCTTCTCTTCTCTTCTCTCTCCCCCAATCTCTTCTCTGAACCACAAATGCCATCCGCCAAAACCCAACACACAAAATTTTTCCCATTGCACATCAGAAACCACCGACCACGGCCACCACACTAAACCGGAGCAACCACAACCACCATCCCAAATCCAAACCACCGAACGCCCAAACCCCATCCCCAACAAACCCAAACCCAAAAACCCATCAATCAAGCCTAAAGATCTCATCTAGGTTGGGTGTTTGAAGATCTCATCTCTCTCGATCGATCTCATTTCTCTCTCTCGATCCCGATCTCATCACGGATTCAATGGGTTTTTTTTTTTTGCGAAGATCGATTCGATGGGTTCTTGGTTTGGTGATGGTGGTTGGGTGATTTGTGATTCACTGGGTGTGGTGGTTGGTTGATTTAGTGATGGAATGGGTTTTGGTGGTGGGAGGGGATTTCTGGGTTCATCAACGACGGCGGCGATGGTCACCGGTTCGTTGACGGCGCGTCGATGGTCACCGGATTGGCTGGCAGTGATGATAGTTTAGTGTGGAAGTGATAATGATGGTGATTGTGAGACTTGCATTTTTGACATTTGTGTCTCTGTTCTTCGATTTTTGGCAAAATTTTATTCTTTTTGTTGGGGATGTATTCGAATCTGGGTTGTCTCTGTTCTTCGAATCTGGGTTGTGTCTCTGTTCTTCGAATCTGGGTTTGAGACCTGGGTGTGTTCAATTTTCTGCAGTAATGTGTTAATTTTTTTTTTTTTTTATTGGTTAACAACATGCATATTGTGGGCGTGTTCAATTTTCTGCAGTATTCAATGTGTTAATTTTTTTTTTTTGAACTGAGACCCTCAGATTATGGGCCCTTGAAAGATATGTTTATTTTTTGATCTGGCTTGCAAGTGCAGTAACAAATCAGAGCTTGGAAGTACTTCATGATTTTGATCTTGCTTAAATTTAATTTTTTTTGTTAACGATATCTATAATCACTTTAATTGTATTCAATTTTTTTTTTTTTTTTTTTTTGTGATGGACAATGTTTGTGATTGAATATGGATTTGGTTGATTGGGATGTTTTTGGGGTTGGTTGAAGATTTTTTAAATATGGGTTTGGTTGATGGTTTGAAGATCCGGGTTGGGTGTTTGAAGATCTGGGATAAATGTTTGAATCTGGAGAGAGAGAGAGAGAGAGAGAGAGAGATTTTAATTAGGGATTGGTGCTGATGATGAATGCGTGAGAGAGAGGTGAGAGAGACAAAGAAAGATTTTTATTATTGTTTTTAATTAGTTTTATATATTTTTTAAATTTTAATTTTATTTGTTTTATCATTTTTATTTATTTTATGTTTTAACCAGGGGCAGCAGGGTCATTTGACCCTCTGACCCTGTCAGATTTCACTTTTCTAACAGAAACCTTAACAAAAGGATTTAACGGGATAATACTGAAAATCGGAGGACCAGTTTGTGTAATAGGTCAAACTAGAGGGACTAAAATGGATTTCACCCATAATTTAATGAACGGTGCCTACCTGTGTTAATAATTTAATATGTTGACTAACTCGCATCATGATTCATGGAAAAACATTCAACTGCACATAAACGTGTGGTTACATTTTACCGTACTTTTCATTATCTGCTCTGTTTACAGACTCTTATGAATACTAACCGTTGACCTGAACTTTCTTCACCAAAAGCATTTATGGGTCTTTATAAATTTCTTTACGAGCCAATGGCAATGCCTTTCCTAGTTTCTTTCAAAATGGTTAGGAAGTAGATATTAAATCTATATTTTAATCTTTATTCTTTAAAATAACTTTTAAATATCCCAATTTGTCATTATCAATCTTAAGGTTTTATTTTTGTTTTTTGAAATCCAAGACGGGTGAATGGTTGTCTGAATTGGACGAAATCAACTACTACAAACACAGCTCGAGATACAGTGAGGTCAGGATAATCGGTGGTATTTCCTAAATTTTTGTCATAGAAAAAAATGGCTCAATGTTGACCATCACAATCACGACTAAATCTTGGGTGCAGAGGGATGCACCATGCATCCCCCACCCAGATGTTACCACGTCAGTAAAATCTTTAAATTCTTCTCCACAATCACACGAGAAAAAGTTAAAAGCAGTCCACATGTCAAAATTTCACCATCTTTCACAAGGAGTCCATTTTTGCTCACCCCCCCTTCAAGGGGGGTAAGCATTACCCCCTCCCCAACACATGACATGTGTCCAGGGAGGGGGTATTTTTGTCTAAACACATGATAGTTTTTGGACAAAAATACCCCTCCCTTAACACATGTCAAGTGTTGGGGAGGGGAGTAATGCTCACCCCCCTTAAAGGGGGGGGTGAGCAAAAGTAATCTCTTTCACAAGTCAAGTGGTGGGTAGGGTGGTGAGCAAAAATAATCTCTTTCACAAGTCAAGTGGTGGGTAGTTGAAACTTTAAATGCTTCTTTCTTGCATCTCTAACTTCTCATAATAAACATCACAACTTAATATTATTTTTTAATTAATTATGCTAATCATGAATTGACTTGGGTCAGTTTATTAATATTTTTTTATTGGATTAATTTATGTGGAAATGGTGAGAAATGTCACATTTTTAAGTTGGTGTTGTAAGAAAGTCACCACTTTAATAATTTAAGTTTAAAAAGCACCTATTATGGTGAACGGACAAAAATGCCCTTACTTTACACATTCTCTTACTTTGAAATTTTCTGAAACTTTATTCTTTCATCTTCTTCATAGAGGTCTGTTTAACAAACCTCTAATGGAGATTGAACATCATAACAGACCTCCATTAGTTTAGTGGCGCTACGTAGACGCATTCGGGGGTCGAGCTTTTTTTTTTTTTTTTTTTTTTTGGTTTTGGTTTGATTTGTCGATGTGAGTATGGTTGTGGGTATGGTTAGGGTTTTAATTTATGAAAATTTGTGTAGAAGACGATGAAGATCTGGGAATTTTGAACTGATTGTAAAGGCTTGGAGACAAATTGAAAAGGCTTGGAGACTATTTACAAAGTCTCGGAGCCATAGTTAAAAGGCTTGGAAACTTTTTACAAAGTCACGGAGCCAGTGTTAAAAGGCTCGGAGACTATTTACAAAGTCTCGGAGATACAAAATTAACAAAAAAAAACTGATGGTTAAAAAGGCTCGGAGAAGTCTCGGAGAGCATACGAAAAGTCACGGAAAACGTTTGAAAAGTCTTGGAGAGCATATGAAAAGTCACGAAAAATGTTTTAAAAGTCACGAAAAAAGTCATGGAAAACGTTTTAAAAGTCACGGAAAAGTTACGGAAAACGTTTTAAAAGTCATGGAGAGCATATGAAAAGTCACGGAAAACGTTTGAAAAGTCTTGGAGAGTATATGAAAAGTCACGGAAAACGTTTTAAAAGTCACGGAGAGCATATGAAAAGTCATAGAAAACGTTTTAAAAGTCACGGAAAAGGCACGAAAAACGTTTTAAAAGTCACGGAAAAAGTCACGGAAAACGTTTTAAAAGTCACGGAAAGCATATGAAAAGTCACGGAAAACGTTTTAAAAGTCACGGAAAAGGCACGAAAAAGTCACGGAAAACGTTTTAAAAGTCACGGAAAAAGTTTTAAAAGTCATGGAAAAGTCACGGAAAACGTTTTAAAAATCACGGAAAAGTCACGGAAAAGGCTCGAAAAAAGTTTTAAAAGGCTCGATTAACATTTTCTCTCAACTTTTCAAAAATCACAAACTGACAAAAAGGGTATTTTTGTCTGGTCACCTAAATAGGTGTCTTTTAAACTTAAATTAGTAATCCGGTGACTGTCTTACAAAAAGCGCCCCAAATGGTGCTATTAAATTTTTGAACCCTTAATTTATTTAAATTTAAATTTATCACTTTAATACCCATCAAGGCATCAAGTCATTTATTTTTTTATATCCATAGTTACTTGAGTGATAATGTGATATACACATCTTCCATTTTTATATTTACTAATAACAATGTGTGAGTAAATTTCTTCCTAATCGTGAGAATTGATAATACACATGGTTAATGATTGGTAAGTATATTTATCCCAATTGTGGAAGTAAATATCTAGACGGTGTAAGTAATGCACAGTTTTTATAATTTTGATAGTAGATATTAGAGCCATGTATGCATCATTTGATTGGAAGAAGATATTTAGGTTGCCAAATTTCTCCCAATTTGTTCTGATTTGAAGTAGATATTTACGATGCATATGTGAAATTTCGTCTAATCTGTGAAAGTAGATATTCGAACTATTTTTAATTCAAACTTTAAGAAAATTGGTGAGATAACATGCATTTAATTTTCGATCTATATACTGTTTTCAACCCTTAAATAAAATTAAATGGATAATTAAACATTGAAATCACAAATTTAAATATAGGGAAAAGATCCTTTTCCGCCCTGAATTTTACCCTATTATAAAAGTGAGGACAGGGTTTTCCAAAATTGGCCGGTTTCCCCCCTGAAATGAAAATAATATTCAAACACCCCCTTCCGTTAGCTTTTTCAATAGAAAAACAAACTTTGACACTTTTCAGTGGGTAAAAAGAAGAAATTGCCCTTCTATGCTTTTAATTGCCGGACAGCACATGATTAAATAACTGAAATTACAATTTTACCCTCTAAGATATTTATTAAATAAAAAACATTTTAAAAATCAGGAAAAAATAAATAAAAAACACAAATGAAAAAAATAGATCTCCACCGTCCATCTCAAAGATGGATGGTGGAAATATCTCTTTTTTATTTATTTTTTTTATTTAAATTTTGAAACTGAATTAAAAATAACAACGAAAAAAAAAATCTGATGAAACTCTACAACACAAGAAGATCTTCAACACCCAAACCCTAACCTAATCCACCATTATTTCTTTTTGTAATAACAACAAATTTAATTCATTATAAACCAAAAACATTAATAGCTACTCTCCAAGACTCCAACATATACTATATCCACAAAGATTCGATTCAATATCTTGTGAGCAATGGATTTATATATCCTGCTACTCCACGGTCCACACTCAATCTCAATTCCTCTTTGAATCATACTCATACATCTATCTACTAGTTGTGTGCAAAGGAAGTAAATGAGAATTATTGAACCCAACCCAGAAATCCCACCAAATCCAAATCACAAAAACGCATCTGGTTCTCTTTTCTCTCTCACACACACCAAATCAAAATTACAAAAACACAAAAAAAACGACCAGCACAGTGAACCACCCATCACCACCACACAACAACCCACCCAAAATCCATATTCGAAACCTAATCGACCCAAATTGAAATCAAATCGAAACCGATTCACCCATACCCATACACAAACGAACCCAGAAAACACCCACTCCCAAACCCAATCGACGAAGAAGAAGAAGAGAGAAAGAGATCGAGATCGATCTCGATCTCATATCTCATCGCATCTGCATCTGCATCGTGTTGGAGAGAGAAAGAGTCGTTGTATAAGGAATTTTTTTTGTTGAATTAGAATGTGCCGAGTTAGATTTGTGTTTTTGTTTTCGAGTGCAGTGTACCCAGCCAGTAACACCGTTGATTTGGGTTTGGTGTTTGGGTTGTGAAGGATTAGGTTAGGATTTGGGTGTATTGGAGATGGTGGCTGTCTGGTGAAGAATATGATGGTTATTGTTCTAAGACAGAGAAGAGAAGAGAAGAGGAGAGAGTATGGAAGCTTTGTTTAAAGGGATTTAATCATTTTCTCCCCTACTGTTTACTATATTAGAAACCTGAGGACACAGTTTGTCATTATTGGCCGTAAACCCCCCCCCCCCCCCCCCCCCCCCCCCCCCCCCCAAACTGAGCTATTCAACAAAGACCCCCTTCTGTTAGTTTGACCGTCCAAATTGGATGTTGACTGTTACTGTTGAAGAGCAAAAGCGTAATCTTGACATGGGAACAGGAAAGCTGATTTGGACCGAAGGGTATATAAGTCATTTTATATTTACAATTAATAATATATTAAAAAAATGAGTGGAAGGCATGTGGCCACGTCACTCCTCCACTGAAAATAATTAAATAAATTAAATATTAAAATTAAAAATTAAACAAACTCTCCATCTTCTTCCTCTTCTTCTTTTCCACGACCATCTTTTTCTACTCTTCCTCTCTCACACTTCTTCTCTTCGACTCTTCCTAACCCACGGCCACTACCATAAACCCTAAACCATCATCTTCTACTCTCTCTCTCTCTCTCTCTCTCACTTCTTCTCTTCTTCACCCACGGCCACTACCGAATCCCAAATTATGTTCAGCGGAGGAGATCGAATCGGGATGGTGTGATTCGACGACGGCGGCTGGTTGTGCATGATAGACGACGGCTGAGATTGGGATGTGGTTTGGGTCGGTGGATGATGGTGGTTGACGAGGAGGAGGAAGATGAAGTGGTGATGGGTGTTTGACTGGTGTGGATTCGCACAAGAGAGACAGATCGCGATTTGGGCTCATCAAGATGAAACTCGGAGGCGTTCACGACTGCAAGGGTTCTCGATTTGCTGTTCAAGAACACAACAAGAAACAGGTCTTTATTTTATTTTTTTCATTTCTCAATTTTAATTTAGTTTTGTATTCAAAAAGTCAATTAGGGTTTGCTATTTCTCTCTTTGCTTTTCGTCGATTCGTTGTTCCATGTTCATGTTTGTATATCTGTGATTGTTGGTTTTGATTTTGTTATATATATATATTAAATCATTTTTTTGTTCGATTAGTTTGCAATTTTCTTGTTGCAGAGTTGTATTCTTTCAATTTAATCACAAATATATATATGTAATAATTATTTTAATTTGATTTTATTGTTGGGTTGCATTTTTTGTTCGATTGGTTTTGATTTCTTGTTCGTGAGTTTTTAAAGCTCCCTAATTTTGGGTGGTGCCGACGGTGTGGTTTGTTGTTCTGGGTTTTGAGTTTGGTGTTAATGATGATGGGGTTTGGTTTTGATGATGATCTGGGTTTGGTTGTTGTGATGATATGGTTTTATTTTTTATTTTTTATTTTTTAAACAGATCTAGGTTATGGGTGGAATTTTGGTGATGATGATGATGAATCGATGATAATGGTGGTGTTTTTTGTTTTTTGAAACAGATATAGGTTATGGGTGGAGTTTGGTGATGATGATGATGAATCGATGATAATAGTGGTGCACTGGTGCTGTTTATGTTGTGGCTTTTTCTGGAAATTGGTTTAAATTATTAAATTATTTAATCATTTTATTTTTTGGTTTTCTGTTCATATGTTATTTAAATTATTAGATAATCCTTTTTATTTGATTATCTTCTGTTTCATAAATATATTTTTTATTTTGAGGGTTAAATTGTCATTTCATGATTATTGATTTGTGTTTAAAGGATAGAAGGGCAATTTCATCATTTCACCTAGTGAATAGTGTCAGAGTTAGTTTTTCTGTTAAAAAAGCTAACAGAAGGGGGTCTTTTAACAATATTTTGAAATCAGGGGGGAGACGGGCTAATATCGGGAAACCATGTCCTCAACTTTATAATAGGGTAAAGGTCAGGGGGAAAAACGATCTTTTCCCTTGTTTAAAAGATATCAGATGGGTGGAGGAGTGACGTGGCATCATCTCCTTCACTCATGTTTTTTTTTAATATATTATTAATTGTAAATATCAAATTACTTTTATAACCTTTAGTCCAAATCAGAATTCATGTCCCCATGGTTAGTTTACGCATTTGCCCCTCAACAGTAACGGTCAACGTCCAATTTGGACAGTTTTCCTAACAGAAGAGGGTCTTTGATGAATAAGTTTGCTTGGGGGGGTGTTGTTTAACAGCCAATATTGAGAAAATTTGTCCTCACCTTTCTAATATAGCAAACCTCAAGGGGGGAAATGATTAAATCCCTTAAATATAACATTTAAGTTCATATTACCCCACCAACGAACATATTATAATATGTAACATTTATTCTAATGAAATTCTTATGATTATGGACTTTATTTAGAAACGTCGAGTTTCCTTTCCTTTCGATACAAAGCATATCTTATTTTAGAAGAAACAAAAATTCACAACTATTGCATTCTTTTCAAAGGTTAAAAAAGGAATTGATAGTGTTAACCAGAAAAAGTGGTAGATAAAACAAGGAAGAACCTTTCCCCCAAAGAAGCCCAACTAGCCACCCTAACCCGGTATCAGGGAGTACCAGGTTCCCTCATATGGTACCCCGTACGAAGAAGGAAGCGGTCCATTAGGAGCCCGGTCCTCCTTAAAGCGCCTGACAGAGGTAAGTAGGATTCGGTCCCACCGGGGCCCAGTGTAAAGAAAGATGCGGTCCACTAAGAGCCCAATACCCTATGAAGTGCCTAACGCGGAGAAAGGCCTAGTCCATCAAGGACCCGGTCAACCAGGGACCTAGTCCGGAAGGGACTCGGTCCTCATCTAGCGCACACAAATAAGATATGGCCAAGCTACTGAGGGGACCCCGTCGCCCAAACCAAGGTTGTTCAGACATGCCAACTAAACCGGAACTGATCCACATACCCGCTAGGCTGAAACACCTAGCATCCCGGAGAACATCCTAGACTGATCTGGAAAGATCCAAGAAGGTGATAGCTCTTACCTAGGGCTGACGTTGGCTCACATGATAGGCCACATGGAGAAGGAGAAAGCGTCGGAGCAACCTGCAAAACCCAAAAGCCAGACAATTAATGCAAGACAGCAAGCACAGAAAGAGAAGGATAAGCCATCAACGACTGGGATCATCCAGTAGTTGCGCTTCACCAACGACCCTTTTCCCCTCCACATAAGCCCTGATCGAAGTCAACTACACCATGTATGAAAAAGGAAACTGTATTTCCCCAGCAAAGTGCTCGTAGAAACCCAGCAAGCATGAAAGGGGAAATGGTGGAAAAGGGAGCCTGACAGCGTGCAACAGGACAAGCGCTGACGCTGTCCCCTGTCACGCCAGATCTGGACAGCGACGTCCTAAGGCAATGGAGACCATTTCCGACCAATCTAAATGCCCTAAAATGCCATACAAACGCCATGTCAGCCCTACTGAAGCATCCACGGGGTCCTAGGGCATAGGTGGAGCAATCGTGGCCCTTGAGGACGTGTGCCAACCACGGTCCTGGTTTAGGGCAACAGCTGGGATTGATCCAGTACATTTCGACCGAGGGACTAGGCCTCCCACCTACCCAGACCGGGATCCCAGCATAGGATATACCCCGGTGGCACGATCCCAATCCTCCAGCTCTTACCACCTCAACACTCTCCTTAGGGGTATAGTGGAAATCAAACCGAGAATTCCCGCCTAAACGAGGATCCCCAACCTATCTCTCCAACTAGTTCAATATAAATACCCCAACTCTCAAGAAGTAAGGGTTGGTGGCAAAAACCTAAAGTAAGTACTAAAGAAAACCCCTCTTAGTTCAAGCTCCCATGTGTGCACCCTACTTGGCTACTACCTCGCCTAGTTCAAGCTCCTTTGCGTGCTCCCTACTTGGCTACTACCCTATTTAGTTCAAGCTCCAATGTGTTCACCCTACTTGGCTACTGTTCCGCATAGTTCAAGCTCCTATGTGTTCACTCTACTTGGCTACTACCCCGCTTAGTTCAAGCTCCCATGTGTTTACCCACTTGGCTACTGTCCCTCCTAGGTCAACCCCGTGGTGCCAATCCCACCTAACTACTATTCACCCCTGATATTTTCCCTTGTACTTATTGTTGTAATATTGGCCAAAAAATGAAAGGCCATCTCTGATGTATAACTTAAACAATTAATAAAAGAACGTTATTACTCCCATTTTAGTGTCTCCCGTCCTACCCCTACAGGACCCATCTTGACCTCATACTGCATCAGGACCAACCCAAGAACTTTGCATTGGTCCCTGGTAATCGGACCAAGGGCCTTCCCTGGTACCTACCCTTGCGAGAAGGAAGCCACACCCTACCCGATTCGGGCCAACAGCGGTGCACCAGTACATCGTGGGCAACCGTTATCCCGGAGACATCCAACGGATTTTTTGGGGATAATAGATAGTATTCATTTCTACACTCTGTGTAACCCTTATTTCCTATTGTTTTCGCTCGTTTCTCGGACATTATTGTTATTTAATATGTTTTGTGAGCTTTGTGTAGGTTATCATCTCTAAATAAGGTGTTAGAGCTTAATTGAAGAAATTTGGAGGTTAAAATGGCTGGAAATTTAAAGGCTCGTGCAGAACATCCAACTTCGAAGGGTCATATCTCTCTCCTTAGATCGAACTGGGTTTTGTGCCATATATATTTGGAAATCCCCAGATGTCTAGTGTTAACCGAAAAAAGTGGTAGCTAAAACAAGGAAGAACTTTTTCCCTAGGGAAGCCCAACCGGCCACCCTAACCCGCTACCCAGAAGTACCCGGTACCCCCATACAATGCCCCGTACGAAGAAGGAGCAGGTTCGTCAGAAGCCCGGTCCTCCCCAAAGCGCCTAACAGAGGTAAGTAAGATATAGTCCCTCCGAAACCCGGTACAAATAAAGACGCTGTCCACTAGGAGCCCCAATCCCCTATGAAGCACCTAACGCATAGAACGGCCTGGTCCATCAGAGACTCGGACAACCAAGGACCCGATCCTAACGGGACCCGGTCCTCACCCAGCACACACTAATAAGATATGGCCAACCTACAGAGAGGACGCCTCGCCTAGATCGAGGCTGTTCAGATAGGCCAACTAAGCCGAAACTGATCCACATACCGACTAGACCGAAACACCTAGCATCCCGGAAAACATCCTAGACTGATCTGGAAAGATCCAAGAAGGTAATGGCCTCTACCTAGGGCTGACGTGGGCTCTCATGCTAGGCCATATGGAGAAGGAGAAGGAGAAGGAGAAAGCGTCGGGGTAACCTGTAAAACCCCAAAGCCAGACCATTAATGCAAGACAGCAAGCACGTAAAGGGAAGGATGAGCCATCAACGGCTGGGATCATCCAATGGTCGTGCTTCACCAACGGCTATCTTCCCATCCACCTAAGCCCTAATCGAAGTCAACTACACCATGCATGAATGAGGAAACTGTATTTCCCCAGCAAAACACTCGCAGAAACCCAACAAGTACGAAAGGGGAAATGGTGGAGAAGAGAAGATGACCTAATAGCATGCAGCGAGACTGTCGATGACACTGTCACCTACCACGCCAAATCTGGACAGTGACATCCTAAGGCAATGAATACCATTTTCGACCAGTCCAAACACCCCAAAACACCACAAAAGTGCCATGTCAGCGCTACTGAAGCATCTGTAGGGACCTAGGGCATAGGTGGAGCAATCGTGGCCCTTAAGGGCGCGTGCCAACCACAGTCCTAGTTTAGGGCAACAACTGGGATTGATCCCGCCCATTTCAGCCTAGGGACTAGGGCTCCCACCTATCCAAACTGAGATCCCAACACGAGACACGCCCCAGTGGCACCATCCCAACTTTCTAGCTCCTACCACCTCAACGCTCTCCTTAGGGGTACGGTGGGGATCATGCCAAGAATTCCTGCTTAAACGAGGATCCCCATCCTACCTCTCCAACTAGTTCACTATAAATACCCCAACTCTCAAGAAGTAAGGGTTGGTGGCAAAAACCTAAAGCAAGCTCTAGAGAAAAACCCCGCCTAGTTCAAGCTCCTATGAGTCCACTTTACTTGGCTACTATCCCGCCTAGTTCAAGCTCATGCATGTTTAGTCTACTTGGCTACTACCCTGCTAGCTCCAACCCTTAGGTGTTTATCTACTTGGCTACTGTCCCCTCCTAGACCAACCCCGCAATGTCAGTCCTGCCTAGCTACTATTCACCCCGATACTTTCCCATGTACTCGTTGTTGTAATGTTGGCCAAAAAGGGAGAGGCCACATCTGATGTATAACCTGAATAATTAATAAAAGGACACTTTTACCCATTCCTTAACGTCTCCCGTCCTACCCCTACAGGACCTATCTCGACCTCATACTGAATCAAGACCGACCTAAGAGCTTTGCGTAGGTCCCTGGTAACCGGACCAAGGGTTTTCTCCGGTACCTACCCCGACGGGAAGGAAGCCACACCCTACCCAGTCCGGGCCAACCACGGTGTACCAGTACACCGTGGGCAACTGTTGTCCCGGAGACGTCTGACAAATTTTTCAGAATAACATCTAGTTTTCGATAAATTTTACGGTTCAAGATTCTGAGTATTTTAGAGGGAGTTATGCCCGTTTTAGTGACTAGTGCGCGGAGTTGAAAAACTGAAAACTGAAAACTGAAGAAGAAGTGTATGCGTTGTTCATACAGCGCAAAAGTGTTGCGTACAGCAACAAGTAGTCTAGAGATGTTTGCGATATTCGTACAGCGCACGTACCACACATAGACTCCAATTCAGCCATTTTCAGCCATTTTCTAAGGGGCATTCTTGTCTTTTCACCCCAAATTCATGCCATAGCCTTCTCACTCTATAAATACCCTCATTTTGGTTTGAAAACCAGACCACCCATAAAACTCTTCTTCCTCTTTTATCTTCTTCCCCAAATAAGAGAGAAGCTTCAAGCTCCCATTGAGGATTTTCCTCCATGGGATCTCACCATCACCACCTCCTACACTTCTTCCACCTATCTTAGAGTAGATTACAAGAAGAAATGAGAGATCTAAGGACCAAGTTCGAGCCATGCTTGCATCAAGAAAATGGAGAGGCTTTGGAGGATATTTCTTCAAGGGTTTCTCTACAACTCAATTTTTTTTGTATTTATTGTTTTCTTTGATGTGTAATCCCCATTTGAGAACTTTGTAATCATACACTTGTGCTATTTATGTATGATTGTTCCTAAATTCATTTGGGTCTTGTTCTATTCTTTGCTATATCTATAATTTAAATCTCTTATTGTGACATGCATATGTATAGAGGTTCGAAATTAATGTATATTCATGAATGGAATTAGGAATAAAGTAACTTAATTTAGAAGTATTGTAATGTAACATCTCATGATTGTATGTATGTTGATGGATGATTCAAAATGTCATGTTTAGAATGATTTGAGTGATTGAGAGTTAGGGTTGTGCTTTGGGCATAATCTCGACTAATTAGCTCCAAAGAATAGGAAAAGTTTGGTTGATGCATTGACATGCTAGATTAAGCTTTGGTTCTATATTATTGTGCTTAATTGGTTTTTGGTTTAAAACACAATTGCTCATTTTATGGCTTGGGGTTGAGTGATGAATTGTGTTATCCGAAAAAAGTTGCTAGGACTTTCCGTACAACATTTAGCCAGGAGGTACTGGTGCCCCCTAGCGGGGTCATGAGGGTAAGGAAAGGAGATGGGTGCTTGTCACTTTGGTATTGATTTCTGGTTTATGGTACCGGGTACCCTGTCAGTCGTCCCTGGTACTCGGTCCGTGGTACCCTACCTGTCGTCCCTGATACCCAGTCAGTGGTACCTGGTCCCTGGTCCCTGGTCCCTGGTCCCTGGTCCGTGGTACCCTGCTTGTCGTCCTTGGTACCCGGTCTCCTCTCCGGTTTTCCTATGTAGTTACCCAATACAAAGAGGAGTAGATGATCCTCAATGATACGCGTGGTCACAAAGTCGCAAAGGATGGGACCACCCGTAAATAACTCTTTCCATGCTCTGGTTCCTCCGGTTAGGGTTGGAACCAGTCCCGATTCTTCTAGCTGGTCCAATGGCGCTTTAAGGTTGTGTTAGAGCAGGCTCCTCTAATCCCGGTGTCGGATCCTCAATAAAGGTACCGGACCTCTCGGAGGGAGTGGTGGAGCTTGGTTGGTCCTTTGGTGAGTCTAACGGGGCTTCTCTGGTTTTTGGCATGGATTTGGCATTACCCTGCTAGTTCTGGTGGTAGATCCTCTATATGGTTGCTCGTTCCCATGAAAAAGGTATTGGGGAGCTCCTTGACTCCCCGGTACCCCGACTTCTTCCTAGCAGGTCTAGAGGGTTTTTCCCCTTTTTTTTTTTATGTGTGACTTGATATGCAAATAAGTGGATAAGAGAGCTAGGACCAGTAGGGTCGGAGCTAGCTCCCATACATGCATAATAAAAAAGATAGATGGGAGAATGATAAGTCTTTTGATAGAATTGGACTAGCCTAGGGGGAAAAAGCATCACTTGTGATCATATGCTGAAAAACCCCTAAGTAGTATCCGGTAGAGAGAGTGATCATTCTTTGTATATTTATGAATAAAGCATGCTCCAAAGAGCTTACACAAGTAGCAAAGTAGTACAACATAGGTGCTTCGGAGAGCTTACAATAGTAGACAAGTAACATAAACCAATGCAGTGGATGATCTAGGAGACATGTAGCCAAGTAGAATATCCATTTTTGAAGGAATGAAGCATATGGGTTGCCCCTTGGAAGGGGTACCTCCCCATGTGGTAGAGATGCTGTAGAGCACTCTCAAATGATGTTGGAGAGTCATTTTTGTGGAGAATGAGAGGACCATTTCTTGGTAGAGAAGCCAACCCTTTAGAAATGCCTAGGATCTCACTTATATAGTGAGCCTAAGTGGTGATATGGAGGGCATCTGTTTGGCACATGTGGGCACATGCTTCCCACATTCAAACATACTCTTTAAGTGGTGTTGGACGTGCCACATCAGATTTAGGGCATACATGGCGATGGCGTGGCGATGACGAGGTGCTTTGGTGTCATTTGGGTGCCTTTCCATTGGAAGGAGATGTCTAGGTTGCATCTTAACCAAATGACCCTCACATGGGATTGTCATAGAGCAATAAATGCTGCTGGAAAGTGGTTGAAAAGTTGCTGAAAGGTTACCATCATTGGGCCCCATTTGTCCCCCAAATTGGTTGAAAGCTCTTATGTTGTCTTTAATTCAAATCTGATAGGTCCTTATCACTTTGACCCATATTATCTTATGGAATACAGCCCATAAAACATATAGGAAGAGCTGCTCTCTTTAAAGGACCCGGTACCTCGGTACTCCTATACCCCGGTACCCCGATACCATGGTACCCTAGTGTAGGTCTGATGTAGGGGGAATTTACGGTAAAAGAGCTGCACTAGTGTCGACTTGCTACCAAGAAGGGAGAATCTAGTAGGGGAGATCTAGAGAGAATCTTTTTAGAGGAGCTCGTGTGGGAGAGGCCCAAATATAAGTTCTCCTAGATAGATGCCTTGAGAATTCTTCCTTGGATAAATGACCACATTTTATGGTTAACAAATTGATTTTGGTAATTTTCTTGATCAAGATAATGAACCATTTACTTGAATTGAATGTACCTAATGTTTAACAATCAATTTGATGTGCATAGTTATTTGATGAACTTATTTCCACTTTAAGCCATCTATCTTAGGGAGATTAGAGAGAAAATGAGAGAGTTTTCTCATTTTTGAGAGAGTTGGGCATTCAAGAAGATTGTAGACTCGCCGTGATTGTCTAATGGTCAAGACATTCAATTGACAACAGAGAAAACCCAGCGTTCAAATCCCGGTAGCATATGGGTTCTTCTTTCTTTCACACTTGTTTCTTTTCTTTGTATTTCTTGTCTCTTCTTTGATGTGTACTTTCATTCATTAGGGATTTAAATGTAAACCTAACATTGTTGCATCTTTTATTAAATATATTTGTTGATGATTGAGTGGTTATTTAAGTTCTTAATGATTTTGAGTGATTAGCCACCACTTGAATGAATTTTGGTTTCTGTGTTATGGACCGAGAGGAAACGCACACAACATGCACGACTAAATGTCCACTGCATATATGGTAAGGTAGAAATACGCGAGGCTTTACATGTATAGTCGTTAAGGGTGCGTTTGGCACGGACATGGGACAGGACAGGACAAGACAAGGTGGGACTGGAGGGGACGGGACAGAACATGACAAGTTGTTCTGTATTGTGTTTGGAAGACTTGTGACAGAACTGTTCACTGTACTATTATGTGTTTGGCATGGCTAGGACATGACGGGACAAGAGGTTCAAATGACCAGAGTGCCCTTCTTGTCATGTCCAATGTTTGTTACCACATAATAGTGACATATGGGACAGGACAAATCAGTATTTATTTGATTTTATTAAATAAATATTTTTATATATCATATTTAACAAAAATAATAATATTATGATTGAAAAATATTCTTAATTAATAATTTTATATGATTATTGTTGACAATTTCCTACTTGGTCACTTCCTTGTCAATTTCATGGAAAAAATTCAATATATTTACAAACAGTCTGCTGACTTAATTTCATGGAAAAAAATTCAACATCTATTCTAGGGTATTTATTAGGAATTAGGATCATATATAAATTAAAACAATTGATCTGTAATTTTGAAGAGTAAAGGTATCAAAATATATATATATATATAATCACCAAATTGGAACAAGTATTCAACATTTATTGAAGAATAAATTCAATCACTTTCAAATTCAATCAAAATGTAAAGATACACAACACAAAAAACAAGGAGAACCCTGATACAAATCAGAATTCTAATTTCAATCTTTGCAAGAGACTTGGAGAGCAGCAACAACATTTCCAGCAAGAGACCTGTGCCTTAGACAAGTATGCTTCACCGAGATCGCTCCACACAAGTGCTACAGAATAACGTTTTGCATGATTTACAACTTACTAAATCACTGCCTTGTCCACACCATCCATAGTAACACTCAGAGCAGTCAGCATCCTGCCACAACCAATTAATTCCACATAAATCCCAACATGAAAAACTGAATAAAAACTATCAAATAAATTTTGTTTCTGACCAAAAAAGAAAAATGCTTATCAAATAAATTCATTTCCCAATGGAAGTTTTAAAAGTAAATTGATAAGGTAGATGGTCTCATAAGAAGAAGAACAACAGATACATCTAAACAATAAAGCAATAACAACAGACCAGCAGTCTTCCTAGTTTTGCACAAACAAGAACATTTTATTTTATTTTTTTTAGTTCAACATTTTGCTTGGAGAAAACTAAAGTTTAATTCACCACCTAAGCTTCAAATGCTGTCCAGCTCGCCATCAAACCATTGAATCAAATCTTACAATATTGCTGAACATAGTTGCAAGTACCATCACCATTCACCAACAACAATCACCATAAGCACCTAATAATTCCCACTGCCACCAAGTTACAACCCTCTCTGGGCATCAGTAGGCACTAGCACCACTCAGTTACACCAAAAATGCTCCATAACTCACTGAAACAACCTCCACTATTTCAGACATCCATCCATGCAAATCTCAACCATTTCATGACTAACTCACAACCACCACTCAACATAATTCCAAACAAATTGAATCAGCTAGGAATCCAAAGATCATGCAAACAGAAAATCAATTGATTTCAGCATCTGTACAGTGTTTAATTGAAGAGGCAGATAAGATTCATCAAGGAGAAAGCTAACTAGAATTCAAAATACCAGATTGCTGTTAACACTTAACATAATTCAAAAGTCATATGTTCAATTCAATTCAATTATTTGTCAAAAAACCCCTAAAAATCATCTGATGCATACAAGTTCAATCACACAATCATTTCTACACTTAGGCATCAACAACTCCAAAATCGAAGGTTTTAACTGAAATTACTTAAAAAAACTATGAACATGAAAATTGAAGGTTTTAACTGACACCATAACTTCCAGTTGCAAGCCTTAATTCCTCATCACTCCATCTATGTATCAATTGTCTAGAATTAGACATCCAACCGCTGCAGCCAACATACACCAGCAAGTTAAAAAGTGCCACATACCTGTCCTAGATATGACACTGTATTTGAAGGGCCAAAAAGAAAACATATCTCAGACAATTTGAAAGCCTTCTTTTTTCGAATATTTCAGAATAATCTCAGTTTTTGATTTGAAAAAGAATACAATCTCTCAAGTCTAAAAACATTAAGCTAATCATAGGGATATTCAAATGCAATAGAGAACAGAAATTTGACAATTATGTAGGTGCCACTGTACATGCATTTGTGTTAACAACACCAAATTATATCTCTCACAAACATGAAATCATATACATATACAAATAAATATAAACAAATATATAGATATAGATACCTGAGAGAGGAGAGTCGATCCATAGAAACCAGCGAGAAAGAAGAAACATCACAAGATTAAAGTGGTTGCTAACCCTAGATTTCTCTTCGATCTCTTCGTTTTCGATTTCGATTTCGCAAGCTGAGAACCGAGTCAACCAACACCCCAATCGAGTCCAACATAGATTGATTTGGGTGTTGGAGGTGCTGGGTTTGATTTCGTGGAGGGGTTTTGGGTGTTGGTGGCGTGACGACGACGATTAGAGGGGTTTGATTTGGGTGTTGGGTTTGGTCTTGGTTTCAGCGGTGGGAGAGGGAGGGTTTGCAGATGAACGAACGAAGAGGAGTCAGGAGAGAGAGAGAATGAGATGGGATTATTTTTGCCATTCAGGTGGTGTAAGTATATATATAGTTTGTAATTTTTAGAAATAGGGAGGGTAAAAGTGTCTTTTCGACACTTGTCCTATGCATGGGACAAGTCTGGCCGAGGTATTTAGGTGGGACAATTTTTTATGTTTTTTGTCCCACATTGTCCCGTCCTGTCCTATGTTAAGGACGCGCCAAACGCGGGACAAGAGAAAATTGTCCTGTCCCGTCCCGTTCTGTCCCGTGTACCAAACGCACCCTAAATGTGTCTCATTGCTCTTAATGAACTCGTGTGTAGTTCGGATAACCATTGAGAGATAAATTATTGGTTCATGTGGGTATAGCCTTTATTGCTCAAGAGAGAAGATTGGCGAGGATTAAGTGAGCACGACTTTCAACATTGATAAGCATGTTTGTATGAATTTGTGTGATTGTTACGGTGGAATCATCTACTTAGTGTAACCACATATCTTGCATCTCTCCAATCTATTTTTGTAAATACTATCGTATATAATTTATATATTTTTAGCATTATTTACATTTAATGCATACACAATACACACCTCAATTAGTTTTTTAATTGAATTAAACTAGGAACAGTTGACGAATTATACCTTCTCGTGAGAACGAACTTTATTTATCATTGTACTACACTCATCAGCCTCGTACGATTGTGAGTAACCATTTTGGTGTGGTCAGGAATCAAATTCATCTTTTATATATATGAGAATCATCATATTCGATTCCTCATAATTAACAGGATATTTTGTCAGACTCTTCTCCGACGACTTTGTCTCGAAGGCACTCTCGCTTTCAATGAATGCCGGTTGCCTTGGAGGAGGAAGATCCAAAATCTCACTGTTAAGCATAGAAATCACAGTTGACATAGTTGGTCTATCTTTCACAAATTGTTACATACACAACAGTCTCACATGTATGCACCTCAAGATCTCCGATCAAAACAACGGATCAAATGTCACCAGATCAATGAAAATAACGATGTTGTTTTCATTCCACAGTTTCCATGCCTGAAAAGTGAAAACATTATCAGTTATATGAAGTTAAAGATTATCAACAATGAACATTGGAGGAGATGAGTTTAGTGGACTTACATAGCCTATAAGACTCAAAGACAGATCATCAAGATAAAAACCGGCGTTTCTTCTATCTCTAACAATCTCTAGTAACAGAACTCTACTCCAAAGCTAAAAACATCATATTTTTTTAAGAATCGTCCTGCCATGCCAAAGTCTGAAATTTTTGGATTAAGTTCTTCATCCAACAAAATATTACTCGCTTTTAGATCTCTAACCATCTTCCAATATTCCCTAGAAACATTAAAAAAAGAACTCGAATCAATAACGATGTTCATACTCAATAGCTACAAAGATTCAATGAGCAACCATAAATTACCCTGTGCACAGGGCCAAAACCACCCTCCCCAAGCTTATTAATTAAATGGAAGTCTTTTGTGGCTGTTGCAAGCTTCTCAAAATCGAATAGCGATAGTTCCTGGAGTTTATCTTTGCTCTTGTTTTCACCGGAAAAGTTTCTGCTCCCTTCTTCACGTTGTAACAAGCTGCTTTTTTCCTTAGTTGCTGATTAACAACCTCGTATAAGAGCTTCAATTCATCGAAACTATCAAATGATTAAGCTAATTAATACAATGAAGTAAATTATCTTTACGTTTTGCCGTCGGCCTCCACAAGAAAAATGCACATATTGCAATGACAACAGTACCTACAACCACTGGTACTATGATAACTACTTTCATGTCTTGCTTATCTGGAAATAAAGAGAGAAAATTATAGCAACATTACAAACAACATAAATTTTAGTTTACAATGACAAAAGGAATTAAGAAGTATTCAACATTACCAAGTTCGGAATGAGCCACTCGAATGTAAAAATCAGTGCCTTTACTACAGAATTGCTGCACATCAGTTAAGTTGTCCCTCCATGACATGCATCCAATGGCAGAATCATATGCATAAGCTATGCAGGAGCAATTACTCAAGCAAAGCACTCTGCATCTGTCTTTAGGAGCCGATGTCCTTTCTGCAAAGTCCGGTACCTTTACCATCCCCAGTTACCCGTCTTCTTTGTTGGCATCACCGGTTTTGTTTACACTCTCACACTGCAATGATGTCCTCCTGACACAACCGCTGGTCCAGTATTCTTTGGCTCAAACCCTCTGAAACAGCTGCAAATTGGTTTTTTATTTGCATATCATCCAAATGGTTCACACCTGCCATATATATCAAACTCGTTTTGCGGGTACATCTGATTAATCTGCCATTCCTCCTTCCCATCAACCCGATTTTTTTGTAGCAGTCTACCTTCTGTGTCCAGGACCAAGTGAATCATAGGATCAATTGCAAACTCGAAAGATAAAAGAGGCAGTTCCTTCTTCGTTATCTTCTACAAGTTCAAATCCTCCTACATAAACAGAACTGCTATTAGTTATTCTGATAAACTCTCGACCATTCCAAATGACCACTCCGCCAAACTGTAAGATTATCTAGTTCTTATATTAGCAGTAAGTTCCATCCTTCTCAAAAATGTATTCACAGGTTCTTCGAAACTTTCCCATCTACTTCCATTGTTGTCATCATACAAGACAAGATTTTCAGAATCTAAACCACGAGATTTCCATCACCTGATATGGTAACAACCCCATGTGCATCATTGAGAGGCTTGTTTCTGTTAGCCACCCAGACAACAGCTTCAGATGCATCATTGTACAAAATTCCTACATATCGATTCAGAGAATTGCCAGGGCCGAAAAATCCCAATTTGAAGGCACTGCCACTAGAGATGATTGTTTCAGGATCTTTGATGGATCGAGAAGCTGTGAAGGTGTCTATGGCAGCACCAAAATCTGAACAAAAATAAAATAACAAGACAATAAGAGCAACTGAAACCCTGCTGTTGCCAAGTTCCATAACTAAGTTATTGATTCTTGTTGATTGACCTTGATAACAAATTCTGAATGTTGATTTGGGCATGGTAACACCAAATATACCTGAATCCTGATATATAGTTTTTCTATGTTGTACACTTTCAGAATTCAAACTCATTCCTTGACAATTTTACAACATGAAAAAGGAAATTTCTAATAAAAACTATATTTTTAATTATATATTGATTAAATGTAAATGAACTAAAGTAATTTCACTTGATCATTACAAATGAATACAAATTTCTTGATTTTAGGAAGATACAAAACTCACAGATGTTTCATTCTTTTCAAAAGTTAAAAGAGGAATCAAATTTTTATATACAACAACTGCCATCAAAGGAAATATATGTAAAAGGAGAAAAATATACATGTCTCAGGAACCTGTTGCTATCGACCATCAACGACGGTAATGCTGACATAGTTAACAGAATGTTTTTTCAGACCCTTATCGGAGGACTCTGTCTCAAAGGCACCCTGGCTCTCAATGAATGCCGGTTGCTTTGGGGTGGGGAGATCCAAAATTTCACTGTTAAGCATAGAAATGACAGTTGACATGGTTGGCCTATCTTTCACAAATTCTTGCACACACAACAGTCCCACATGTATACATCTTAAGACCTCCAATTGATACAATGGATCGGATATCACCGGATCTATCGAAGCAACAATGTTGTTTTCATTCCACAATTTCCATACCTAAAAAGTGAAAACATCATAAGTCCTATTTCTTAACAACCAGTACTAGAACATTGGAGGAGATAAGTTTAGTGGACTTACATAGCCTATAAGACTCAAAGACAGATCGTCTTGATAAAAACCTGCGTTTCTTCTACCACTAACTATCTCTAGTAACAATACTCCAAAGCTGAAGACGTCAGATTTTTCTGAGAATCGTCCTTCCATTGCATATTCAGGGGACATGTAACCACTGCATTTCATCACGAATACATCCAAATCATTAAGTCAAACCACATTATTTTTAAATATAGTTGAAATTTAGACAAATACTTACTATGTCCCAACAACCCTTATAGTGTTGGCTTGATCTTGATTGCTGCCAAAAATCCTTGCCATGCCAAAGTCTGATATTTTTGGATTAAGTTCTTCATCCAATAAAATATTACTCGCTTTTAGATCTCTATGTATAATCCGAAGTCTAGAATCTCTATGAAGATAAAGGAGACCTCGACTTATTCCTTCAATAATGTTGAAGCGATTACTCCAATCTAAGAGTTTTCTTTTCTCGGGATCTAAATGAATTATAACCAAAGATATGAAAAAAGGAGTTAATTAGGAAAGATACCAATACAGGAAATTCAAGTGATGGAGAGACAAACTAACAAAGACAGTTCTATGTTGTTCTTAATTTATTGATTAGATTGAATGTAAATGTGATTCTATGAAATTCTTTAGATACAAGGAAGAATATTGACATGAACTAACCAAAGAGAAATGCATCCAAGCTTTTGTTAGGCATGAATTCATAAATCAGCATCTTTTCTTCTCCTTCAATGCAGCATCCAAGAAGTCTAACAAGGTTTCGATGTTGGAGCTTAGAAATAACCATCACCTCGTTCATAAATTCTTCAATCCCTTGTCCAGATGCTTTTGATAGTCTTTTTACTGCTATTTCCTGTCCATCTTCCAATATTCCCTTAAAAAATTATAAAATTAACTCAAATCAGTAAACATATACGTTTATACTAAATAGCTACAAAGTTTCAATGAGCAACCATAAATTACCTTGTATACAGGGCCAAAACCACCTTCCCCAAGCTTATTCATTAAATGGAAGTCTTTAGTGGCAGTTGCCAGCTTCTCGAAATCGAATAGTGGTAGATCCTGGAGTTTATCTTTGCTCTTGTTTTCACCAGAAATATTTCTACTCCGTTCTTCACGTTGAAGCAAGCTGCCTTTTTCCTTCATTGCTGATTAACAAGCACATAGTACAGTATTTGATCAATCGAAATTGTAAACACCATCAAGTGATTAAGCAAATTAGTACTATTAAGCAAATTACCTTTACGTTTTGCCATCCACCTCCATAAGAAAAATGCAGATATTGCAATGACAACAGCTCCTACAACCACTGGTACTATAATAACTACTTTCATGTCCTTTTTATCTGCAGAGAATAAAAGTATTTAGCAAAAAACAGACAACATCATATAGCAAGTTTTAACAGCAATAACTCAAATTGGGGCTCAGAATAGTGAACGCATATTATAAAGAAGAAAGAATTCAACTTTACCAAGTTCGGAATGAGCTACTCGAATGTAAAAATCTGTGCCTTTACTGTAGAATTGCTGCACATCAGTTAAGTTGTCCCTCCATGACATACACCCAATTCCTGCATCATATGCATAAGCTATGCAGGAGCAATTACTCAAGCAAAGCTCCCTGCATCTATCTTCAAGGGCCGTTGTCCTTTCTGCAAAGTCCGGTACCTTTACCATCCCAAACTTCAAAAACCCGTCTTCTTTGCCCGCATCACCAGTTTTGTTTTTACTCTCACACTGCAATGGTGTCCTCCTGACACAACCGCTTGTCCAGTTTCCTCTACTCCATTCCTCTATATTCTTAGGCTCAAACCCTCTCAAACAGCTGCAAATTGGTTCACTCCTTGGACTACATATTCCAAATTCTCCACACTTGCCATATACATCACACACGTTTTCCGGGTACGTCTGACGAATCTGCCACTCCTTCCCATCGACCCGATTATTTTGTAGCAGTCTACCTTCTGTGTCCAGGACAAAGTAAGTCGTAGAATCAATTGCAAACTCGAAAGATAAAGAAGCAGTTCCTTCTGCTTTATTTTCTACAAGTTCAAATCCACCCAGATAAACAGAAGTGACATTAGTTATTCCAATAAACTCTCGACCATTCCATTGACCACTCCGCCAAAATGGAATATTATTATTCCAGGTGAAAACCTGAGGAATGTTTAAAAGATTAAGTCCTGCTGAGAAGCTTCCAATGGATGGATCAGAAGGGCTTTTCCATGAAGTAAGCATCACGTTTTCACCAGTTCTTACATTAGTAGTAAGTTTCATCCTTCTCAAAAATGTATTAGTAGGTTCATCAAAACTTTCCCATATACTCCTATCACTGTTATCATACAAGACAAGATTTCCAGAATCTAAAAGCTGAGCTCTCACATTAGCCACCGAATTCGAAACATTTGAGGACCAAAGAACTTCCCTCTGTTCATTCAAAACCACAAGCCTGCCGTCATCTGATATGTTAACAACCCCAGATGCACCGTTGAGAGGCTTGTTTCTGTTAGCCACCCAGATAACAGCTTCAGATGCATCATTGTACCAAATTCCCACATATCGATTTGAAGAATTACCAGGGCTGAAAAATCCCAATTTGTAGGCATTGTCACTAGAGATGATTGATTCAGGATCTCTAATGGATCGAGAAGCTGTGATGGTGTCTACGGCAGCACCAAAATCTAAACAAACAAAAAACAACAAGACAATAAGAGCTACCGAAACCCCACTGTTGCCAGGTTCCATAACTAAGTTATTGATTCTTGTTGATGAAACTATGAATCTTCAATTTTGTGGACTACATAGAGCATGTTATGATCACTAGTTATTCAATTTCAGCCTAACATTCACACTTTATTAGTTGAATCAAACTATTGTGTGTTGGTCAATGCCGGCATCATTGAATAAACATACCTTGTGGAAAATGTAAAAGTCATTTCAATTAATTCAAAGACCAACTTTTTAACAAATTCTAGAAGTTGATTTGTATATTGTAGACTCCAAACTCATGAATTGATAATTTTAAAAGTCTTTTTTTTCTTGCAATATTCAACATTTTTGGAACATTCCCTGGTTGAATACTATATTGTCAAAAGGAAAAATCAAAACTTTAACTATTTATTACTAAAAACAATGAATCAAAGTAAATTCACTAAATTATAATGAATAGAAATTCACGACTTTAGAGGAATCCAAATCAGACCCGTCAAAGATGAAGACATTATAAGTTATATAAATCATTAAATTGCCAGAAAAAATAAAACTCACAGTTGACTGAATAACAACCGACGAAGAGGACGAAGAACTACTACTGGCAACTGGGTTTGACTCGGACCGAGTTACCCGAGTCGAAAACACGAGCCAGATCAAAGAGTCTGGTTTTGTTGCTGTTGCTTGTCTTCTTCTTGTCAAGAAAAATAAAACAGTGTTAAGTATTAGAAATATATTTATTTAATTAAAACTTTTTTTTACTTAAAAATTTTTTAAACTTTTTTAACTTATTTTTAAAAAACAAAATTGAACTGACATATTTTAATTTTTAATCAAGGTTTTTTTAGGTAATTCATAATTGTTAATCAAGGTTTTGATAATTGATATAGTTTTTTGTTCTTTATTTTTGAATTCTTTTATAGTTTATTATATCTTTAATAAGAAATCATTTTAATTTTTTTTTTTTAAATATAGAATTTTTAATTTCATGTAATATTTTAAATCTTGATAAATGTTTTTTTATACGGTGATCGACTCAAACATGATATATTAATAGGTTAGAATGAGCATCATGTACCCATTAGTATCAAGTTACATTGCATAATGATTTTTAAAGTGTTTTTAATTTCATTCAATTTGAGATTATACAAAAATTCAAGTATCGTCACTCAATTTTCTACGTATCATTTTTTAATCATCTCTGTACAGTATTAGATAAATGTAATGTGATAACGTGATTAGAGGAGTCAAATGAGTCGGATCGAATCAAGATGTAATATTTAAGACCCAAATAGGCTTTAAGACTAGATACAGGTCAAGCACTTAATGTTTGAGTGACATATTTACACCCTTCAAAAACTGTATGTACACCCCAATTTAGTATATTTTTAAAAATCCAATATTATTCTTGAGCAAAATTACTTAAAGGACTAAATAGTTTGTAAGTACACATCAATAATTATTAATTGGTTTTATATCAATCCTTTGTAAAAAAATAAATAAATAAATAAATAAGGAAGTTTCCTATTAATTGTTTGATATGATAATAAAAAACGTTTTTATTTTATCAAACCTTAACTTCTATTTTAAATACTAATTTCAATTTCAATTTCAATTGATTGAGTTAACAAACAATTTACTACTATAATTGAGCGAAACAAAAATCAACATCAACAATTTTTTGATAATTTTTTAGGGGTAACAATATCGCCACTCTAATATTTTTGCTATGTCCGATCCTAATTATAAGCCTCATCAAGAGTGGACTTGCCCATACAAAGTCATACCGATGGCGATGACACTCTATATCATTTGTCAATATTTTTCATTCTTTGAGTTCGGGTTCAGCCCAGCCCAGCCCTTAAGCCCAGTCCTACGGGCTACGGGCTTACAGACTTAATAGGTTCACTCAATTATAGGGCTTGAACACGGGCTAAGCCCTTAATTTGAGAGTTGGGCACGGGTCGGACTCGAGCCGTCGACCCCATTTGACACCTACTAGACATCATATATCGGTCCAACCGAAAACATCCTGGAAAGGTGAAACCAGCATGCGTGAGTATTGAAAGAGACTCAAGCACATATATTACCAAAATTTGAAGAGGGCAAAAACGGGTCCATCCAATGCAGAGGAAAAAAACAATAAAAACATGTACCAAAGAAGGTGCCTTCAAAGATTATTGGACCCCAAAGAGTACAGAAAACTGACCAAACCCATCTTCAACGAAGCAACAGCCTTTGCAAGTTTGCATTCAATGTGGTTGTAATGCAGGAATCAAATCTACATATATTTGCATGAGATTTAAAAATAAAAAAAAAATTCAAAATTTTTCTTAAAAAAAATGAAAAACTTTTAAATCTCATATATATATATATATATATATATATATATACCATTTTTCTCTCTTTATGACCGAACTTTTAAGATTATAACGAGACTTGTGAATCATTGATTAAGTTTATAAAGACTTTTAATAAGTTAAAGTATGTGAATCCAATGGTTGATAGTTATGGAACTGATATAAATAAAATCAATTCGTCTTGATGAGAGAAAAACTTATATATATATATATACAATTTCTCTATTGTCGATTCGTCATGATATAAAATATATCAGGACGAAGAATGTGGACCATTAGATTTATATACTTTGACTCAAAGTGTATGAACTTATCAAAACTTCTCCATAATCTATGATCTACATTCTTCGTCCTGATATATTTTATATCAGAACAAACTGATAGTAGAAAGACTGATATACAATTTTTCTATTATCAGTTCGTCCTAATATAAAATATGATTCTTGATGGCTTCGGTTCTTTTCAATGAACAAGGATTTTTTGTCTTCTTTTTCACTGTGTTTTTACAATCTTGTTGTTTTCTGCATATGAATATTATTTAAAAGGTATTTCAGTAAAATTATCACTAAAAAAAAATGAAATTGCACAATTACTCTAAGTATAATATTGGTGCAAAATTGTCCTCAAACTTCTTAGATATTTCTAATAAGGGTAAATTACACTCACACCCTTAAGGTTTGAGGCAAAGACACTTAGATGGAAAAGTTTAATTATTCTACACTCACACCCCTATTTGACCATGGTAAGGTCCAAAATGCCCTTGGGTGTTAGTGTAAAAATACTTTTATATTTTATTATTATATAAGGGCATTTTCGACAATACAGGGGTGTTAGTGTAGAATAACTAAACTTTTCCATCTAAGTGTCTTTGCCTCAAACCTTAAGGGTATGATTGCAATTTACCCTTCTAATAAATACAATCACCACATTGAATGTAAGAGTTTAAAAGCACAACAACCGTTGTTAAAAACAAAATACAACAATTACAGAAATGATTACATTAGGTTGTATTTCGGTTAATTAAACACATTAATGAATCTTTACTCTTCACATTTGGTTTCATCAAATATTTTGAGAAGTTTAGGTCAATTTTGTAAATTTTATCATCATTGTGTAGATATGCAATTTGAATTTTCGTAAGGAAATTTTTTGTTAAAATCCCTAAAAATGGCTTCCGTAAACTCTTTTTTTTTTTTTCCCTTTGTTTTCTTATGTATTATTTTGGAAAAGAAAATATCATAACATTCCTTATAAATTTATAATCTCTAATGAATCTCCATTTTTGCATCTTAAATAGGGTGTGAATCAAGAAGAATTCTTTTTAAAATATATATATATATATTATATCAATTCAGTGACCAACCTCATCTCGTTTGAATCAAGAAGAATTTTTTTTTTCTTTAAGTATTATAATAGAACTGCCAAAACATGATTGGACTCAAACCCCTCACCACCTCTGTAGATACGCACTACCATCTCTGCTAAGATTTGATATGTCTTAATCGAGAAGAATTCAATTATATATTACATAACACTTTTATATTCTTTCTATTGACTTACGAAAATGATAATGGCACACGTAATCCAAAGACTTTCAAGGCCAGCCATTTGGTAAACTTCTTATCGATGTTGTTGGAGTCAATATATAGTTCTTGATATCATCAATCTGTATTAGAACCGTTAAATCAATCATGTTCGAATTGTTATATATAGCATTTCCTCTAAAGATATGATGAACTATGGATCTCAATAAGACCTATCTTGATTCTTTGGTAATATTAATATACATACCATATACTATCGACTATCGTCCAATGTGGTTTGGTGTATAACATTCATTCAGTCGAACAATATCTCAGTTTTGAGTCGTTATCACTGCAGATTGTATATTTAAAAATAATAATAATAATAATAATAATAATAATAATCCGACATACTCATTATCATATAAATTCATAATTTTGTTAAGTTCAACTTTCATCATTAGACCTCCTATATATTCTAATAATAAACTTACCTTATATTTAATTTACTCAACATTAATTAATATTTCGTGCTGATCGATTCCAGGAGATGATGTCTGCCAGTGTGTACACAGTATTATTCATACTAACCTCTATTTAATGACTCTTATCTAATCCTAATAAACAAATACTTACAACTTTCTTCCTCTCATTTCACATACATTTATTTATTTTTAAAATAATAAAAATAAAGACACTTGGAAATCCTTCTTAGCACGGGACTTCTTTTTCACGTTAGTTGTAGGAAATTCGAATCTCATCATGCGTATTTTACAAATATGCATAAAATGTTTTCTATCTAATGTTGTGGGAGTATGCTAGATTTCGAAGGTCTCAATAGGTCCCGACAATGAGTATGTTTCATTTCAGCAGACCCTTGACACTAAACAATTTCAGCAAGTCCCAATAGTTAGAATGCTTGATTTCGGCAAGTCCCGGTAGTTATTATGCTGGGTATTGGTAAGAGTCCAGACAATTTCGACAAGTATCAACAAGTATGTTTGATTTCGGCAGACTCCTAACACCAAACAATTAATTTCGACCTCCCGATATTTAGTATGCTTGATTTCAGTTGGTCTCGAAACCTGTTCGGTATCAGATTTTCAATAATTTAAAAATAAAAAAAAATAAAAAAAAATACAACGCTTATAGGGTGGCATTTTAGTAAACTCACCCTCCAAACAAACCCAAACCACACGTACAAAACCAGTACTTTTATACAATGCTAGCTAGCAAGGAAAATGCCTGACCATGACCAAAAATTTAAAACTAAAAAAGACTTGGTAGCTTCCCATGCAACTTCGAGGAAGGAGAACCATTTCACATCCGAAATTGGCCAAAAAATTATATGCATGCAGCTAGCACATCAGAAAATGCCGGCTAACTTCTATAGCTTCACTACAAAAATTCTTTGTACTTAGCCAGCTGTACCTTTCTTGTCAAATTGTCACTTAATTTCCTCCTTTGCCTTTATTGTCACTCCATCTCTATATATAAATCAATCCACCTTGTCACATTTTCACATATTCAGCAGCAACAGCAGCAACAACATGAACACGAACATGGGGTCGAAAAACGGGGTTGTTTTCGAGGATTTCTTTCCATCAATGGTGGAGAAACTAGGGGCAGATGGGTTCATGAAGGAGCTGTATAACGGGTTCCAGTTGCTGATGGATGAGGAGAAAGGTGTGATCACTCTGGAGAGCTTGAAGAGGAACTCTGCTTTGCTCGGGATGCAAGACATGAGTGACCAGGAAGTGGCTTCTATGTTGAAAGAAGGTGATTTGGATGGAGATGGAGCTTTGAATGAGATGGAGTTTTGTACTCTCATGTTCAGGTTGAGTCCTGGATTGATGAAGACTTCAAGGAAATTGTTGGTACAAGCTATTGTCAATGAATTTTAGCCTCTCTCTTCTCCCTCCAAGTACTACTATGTATTGATTTAGTCTGTAATGTATGTTTTTTGTAGTAGAAAAAAAAAATTGATTGGCATTGTAGCTTATTTGATTGCTTATTATTCACTATATAATCCTGGAAATTAGATACTTTCAGGGTAGCTGAGCTTAAAACCTGGAATTCGTCAAAGGACTCTTGTCTTGGTGGTTGGAGACTTCACAGTCTCTCCATTAGCCCACCAAGGTTCAAGCCTTGACAACTTGAGTATATTATCTCACCATTACCTATAAAACCGCAATAAGTGTGAGGAGACGACTTCTTCTTATTATGGAAGTAGACATCTTGACCGCACTATATAGTATTTAATCTCAGTAGGTCACGTTAGCTCTCCGAACAGTATGGTGTCTGAAAATGAACATGTTTTCATATAATTTGGTCTCTAAATCAACTTCTATTACAAGTTACAACCTGGGAAGATGTTGCATTGTGTAGAAAAGAGTTTGAGAACATTTTTATTCCTTTGACTTTTAACTACTTGTTGCGGTGGCAGGCCAGGTTTTGCATCATCAAATTGACAAATGGCCAAATGGGCCTGGGCTGTCATGGCCAAATGCTAGTCCATTTTTTTGCATAACAAATTTACAAATGGTCCTCGGCTGTCCTGACCCGAGTTTAGTCTTTGGACACATCTTTGAAGAGCTTCTCTACCGATAAAAAAAAAAAAAAAAACTCTTTTCGAATTATTATTTTTTCATATCCTTTCATTGTCACCACTCAAGTTAAACTTTCGAAGGAACCAATACCCTGCCATGTGAGTGACTGAGTGCCATCAAATCGGTGTTAAGCTTTTTGTCAAAAGAGAATTTAATGGAAACAAATTAATTTCAAAGGTGGGAGATGATGTTCTATAGAAAAAAATGGTAACATGTTCTTCGGATCATGCATCATGATCCTTGCTACTTTACATTATCTATCAATCAATCTAACTACCCTTATAAAAACACACAAACATTAATGCATGTGTCTTGCTAATGTCCCCTGATCGAACATCCGTCTGTCTCATCAAAAATTTAATCTCCGTGAAAATTCTCAGATGCAGATGCCCGAGCGTATTCTCCTAAATTGTGTAATTTAGGGGTTGTGACTTGGCAGGGCAACGAGTCCATGGAAGAATTAATTTCCCATTCGGATTTTCGACAAGTGTAGCCTTACCAAAATGATAATGAATGATGTGTTGATATTTGATTACAATAATAGCAAAGCTCCGTGAGGGGTAGAGCGGAGGTCTTGTCTGTCATTATCAATGTTATGTCTAAATACATTGTAGTGAGCGTGCTTTGATGGAGAAATTCTTAGGTGCGTCCAAAGTTTAGACTTAAATCCATTCAAATTAAATCACTTGACGTAAATAACCAATTACAAAAGTATGTATATCACATGATATGATTTGAATGGATTTAAATGTGTCGCTTCGGTGTGGATTGCATGCCGGAAGATTGATCAAGAGAAGTTAGGTAGTCAAGTGATGGACAATCCAAGTTAGCATCTCAACTAAAAAAGCTGGTGGGGTACAAGCAATCTGATGTGGTGGGAATATCTGATTGTCAATGTCCAATAGCTTATCAAATACCCACTTTAAAAAAATTACCGACCAAGCCTGGCCCTCTAATTTTGTCTCTCCCCAATTTCTTTTTCTCTTGTCAAATTATTACCATCAACGGTTTGACCGGTGACGTTAAAGAGTGCTCATTCAATTTGATAATATCTAAGTTCGAATCGCTTCCACTAAAAGTGGTATATCATCTTTTTTATGGTGACAAGATCACTGGTTACAAGCACCGCTCCAAAATACAACTCACACTATTGAAAAGGGATCTCTCTATAATTTGAGATTTAACTGGCAAGTAATTTTAGTGTTCAAAATTCCATTCATAACATTAAAATCCACTCTATCATTACTATTATTAATAATCTCTCACCACATTGAAATCTATAAACATGTCAATTCTTAGTTAAGTTGGTTAATTCTTAGTTAAGTTGGTTGTGCACCTTCACTCATTGTTCAAATGAGTTGAAATCTAAACCGCATTCATCACTATAACACTTGATCTAGACAGACCCAAATCCTAATAGCATCTCAAATGCAAGAATGGCTTATGAAAAAAAAAAGAAAAAAAAAAGAAAAAAAAAATATTACGTAGGATAAATAGATAGTTTGTTAATAAATGTAACTCATATTCAATTTCAAGCTGATGTGGCAAAATATATATATATTAGACATTATCAACATTACTGTCTACTTTCAGAAGGTCTGTTGCATATCTATTTTTTCGATAGACTCAACAAATATTTAAAATTGATATTAATTTTTCATCTTTTTTTGGTAAGGAAATAAAATAAAAAATAAATCAAGAAAGAAATTTGGGAACATCATTAAAAAAAAAAAAAAAAATGTGTTTGAAACAGAAGCATTAGATACCAAACTTTGAGTTGATTGTCTATCAAGTTTATCTTTATGCCACATAGGAAGTAAGTCTCTTGACATTGTTGTCATGTCAATAATTATTTGTATGTAAACCACTTTTGTATTGGAATGCTATAAGCCTATAATATTAACCATTCAATCCGGTCAGTGCCGGCCCTGAGGCATGGCAAATTGGCAACTAGGGGCGCCCGCTCAGGGCCAAGGAAAAAAGGGCCCATTTTTATTTTTATTCTTATTTTTTGCATTTAATGCTCACATCTTTGGACTTTGATAATTAAAGGGTCTAGGTTTATTGTTATTTTTCAACCTTCATATAATTTTATCAAATTTGGACCGCAAATAAGAAATATATATATATATATATATATATATATATATATATATATATACAGTCTTTCTATTATCAGTTCGAACTGACAAAAGTTATATCAGTTCCTTGTATGTGGGCCACTGGATTTAAATACTTTGACTGACAAGTGCATACAGCCAAGTCAAAGTATTTAAATCCAGTGGCCCATATGCAAGGAACTGATATAACTTTTGTCAGTTCGAACTGATAATAGAAAGACTGTATATATATATATATATATATATATATATATATATATATATATATATATTTATATATGTGTGTGTGTGTGTGTGTGGAAATCAACTTATTATATAAAGATTGGGCTCAATATGGATTTTCATCAAAATTATTAAAAGCAAATGAGTAGATCTATTTGCACCCCTGAAAATGTGTATGTACATCCCTCTTTGCATGTACACCTCATTAAAAGTTTTTTAAAAATTATATTTTGTAAGCACACCCCAAACATTACCAAATATACCCTTCTTTTATTTATTTATTTTTTAAATTCTAAAAGCATTAAAATTTAAAAAATAAATAAATAAATAAACAAAAAAAGGTGGAGGTCTCCTCCCTTTTCATTTTCTAAACAAGTTCGTCTTTCCTTATTTATTTATGCTATTTTTTTGAGTGGAAACCGTCATACAAATCTATTTGTTCGTAACTTTTTTTTTTTCAGTTTTGTTTTTTTTTTTCTATATATCGCGATATAAACTTTATGAAAGTTACTTTGATTAAGCTTTTGTAAATTTTCTCAAAAAATTATATATATATATTATTATTATTAAGTACAGGATTTTACAAGATTTAGATGTGAAATTGAACAAATGCCACATTTTAAATATTCGCTCTGGGAACTCCAAAACCTCAGGACCGACACAGAATCCGGTACACATGCCATGTGTAGGAGGCTATCCATGATCACAAAAAATAATCTTATTTTATTTTATTGGCACTTGCCAAGATGTGAATGGTGCTTTATTTCCCAAATGAAAAAAATGCAAAAAATAAAAATAAAAAATAAAAAATCTTGACTTTTAAAAAGCAAGTGTAAAAGCAGCTTATCCGAGAAAAACCAATTGTAAAAAACAGAGTTTGAAAAAACAGGGGTGGTGTGGTGTTGTGTTAAAATATAAAAACATAAAAAACAACTGCAAGTTGTCATGACCATGTGTTCTGTATTTTAATTGAAAATTTGAGCAGAACTTGAAAATTGATCAGAAATATAACATGTTACATACACACACAAATTATTAATTGTGTTGTTATTTTTTTTTTTCTTGAAAAAAAAAAAAAAAACAGAGCAATGAAAAAGTGTGAGCTCTGTGATTTTCCAGCAAAGATGTTCTGTGAATCTGATCAAGCTAGTCTTTGTTGGGACTGCGATGAAAGAGTTCATGGTGCCAATTTTTTGGTAGCGAAGCATACAAGAACTCTTCTTTGCCATGTCTGTCAATCCCCAACTCCATGGATTGGCTCTGGACCAAAACTTGGTCCCACCGTATCAGTCTGCAATGTTTGTGTTGGTAGTAAAAGTAGTTGCAGCAGCAGAGAACAGAGAAGCAATGGAGAAGAAGGAGGAGAAGAAGAAGACGATGATGATGACATTGAAGAAGAAGGAGATGATGATGATGATGTTGATGTTGATGTTGATGATGATGATGATGATGGGGGTGGTGATCATGAAGAAGAAGAAGAAGATGATGATGATGATGAAGAAAATCAAGTGGTTCCATGGACATTTACTACACCACCACCACCTCCGGTTTCGAGCTCTTCCACGGCGACGACGACAAGTACTGAAGAGGGCACATCTGCATCCAACATAACATTTTCAAATACAAAGTTTGGTTTTCAAGTATGTATATATATTCATGTTGATGTTGATCTCTTAATTATTATTATTTTTCTCTGTCACTTGTAAATTTTTCTCAGCAGATCTTGAACAATCTGTGTGTTCAATATTTGATTGTCAAGCAGGATCATCATCACCATCATCAAGGAAACTACTGCTCATCAGATTCTCAACAACAACACAAGAACAAGTACAGGTGATGATTCTGATTTCTCAGGCCATTGAAGCTACACCACCAGAAAAAAAAAAAAAAAAAAAGTTGTAAAATTGACTAATTGTTGTGTTAAGACGATGAGGTAATTAATTAACTTTCTCTAATTAGTAATTAATGATAATAATTATAGTTGTTAATGATAAAAACCCTTCTCTCTCTTAGATTGATAAATGAGAATCTGTAATTTTTTTTATCACAAAAACAATATCAATGAAGAACAAGTGGGACCTTAGAGTGGATGAAAATGTGGATACAATTTGCTCTCTCTCTCTCTTCTCTGGTTTGACAATTGAAAAACAATGTCTGGTATTATTAAATTGATGGGTTGTTTTGTCTTTTTTGTTTTTTGTTCTGCTGTTTTGAGACTCATTGGCATGAAAGTGTATGTTCAAAGTACATTCCCTTCTTTTGAAACCCTTCATGACTTCAACTTGTTTGATTGAACAATTCAATGGTTTGTAGATGGACTATATGGACTTGTGGTTCTCCCTACCCATAGAAAAAATCTTCTACAGTTATATTCGGTTACTGAAAATGTGACAGATTACCATAGTAGATGTGACGCTTATAATTTTCTTGTCACATATTATATTTTCAATGATCGAGTGCACTAATTAACGGTGCATGTAAGATTTTCTCTTACTGATATGTCATTTTCACAAATTTTGAATATACAGATAATAAATGAACACGTTATTGACTTATTGTCAAGGGAGGCTTCTTCTATTTGATTGATTTTTTTTATGATTTAATATTTAATGCTCGTAAGAAGTTGAGGTTGATTTAGTAATTAGCTCTTTATCTTGTCGTCTACTTACTGAATACTTTTATAGAAAGTGATTTTTTTGACAATGCAAATTTAAACTTAGAACCTCGACATTCGTTAACAAGTGTTGTTACACCAAATGGGTCAAATGTCTGTCACTATCAAGACTTGTTGAAATCAAACATTATATATGCAGTCTATATAATGTTTGAGCTATTCGGTGTCGTTTACCTACTGAATACTTTTATAGAAAGTGATTTTTTTTTACTCGAAGAATGCGAATTTAAACTTAGAACCTCGACATTTGTTAAAAAGTGTTGTTACACCGAATGGGTCGAATGTCTGTCGCTGTCAAGACTTGTTGAAATCAAACATTATATTTGCAGTCTATATATCTATTCACACTATCGGAAAAAAAAAAAAAAAAAGTCACCATACATGTTTATAAAATACGTACAATGAAACTCAAACCTTTCAATAGGTACACATAGGGATGGCAACGGGTCGAGTTCGGGCGGGTTTTGTAAAATCCAAACCTGCACCGGTGAAAATTATCCTCACCCATGTCTGCCCGCAAAAATACACGGGTTTAGGTTCGAGTTTCACCCACGGGTTCGCGGGTCACACCCACCAACCCATAAAATATATTAATTTATAAATATTTAATATTTAATTATATTTTTTATATATACAATACAGAACTCCTCTTTATTTATAATGTATCATGGAGAAATTACAAATACAATAATATAAAGAACTACCAAGTAAAACTCCAAAAAGATCTCCAAAGGCAAAACAAATAAACAAGTACGATGTTTCATAAGAGTAAAACCAACAAATGTAACCTATCATTATCTATATATAAATGAGAGTTGAGAATTGTAATTCTCAAACTTAGAATGAGTGGACTTTTTATATTTTATTCTCTATATGGTTAAAAAGGTTCGATTGGAGTTTAAATTTATAATATTTTAAATAATAAATATTATATAATTTTTATTTATACGGGTTCACGGGTTCACCCGTGGGTTCGTTTTTCTAACCCGAACCCACTGAGTTTTTATTTTTATAGGTTCACAGGTCAAAAATTCATCGCCCAAACCCAACTCTACAGGATCGGGTTCAGGCGGGTGCCCGTGGGTACGGGTCAAATTGCCATCTCTAGGTACACACCACTTAAACCAATAGAGGATGGGCGATCGCATACCTCTTCTCTTTAATTGATTCCATGAACTTATGAATATATATATTATTTATTTTATCAACAATCAGAATCAACATATGAAGGTAGATCAAGGCATTAGAGTTTAGTATAATAAAGCATAATTTAAGAATAAATTACCAAAACCTTAAACAAGAATCTTGGGATTGTTATCTCTGGTTTAATTAGCTTAATTAATAAAATCTTGTTATCTTTTCAACAGATCTAATCAAATTTTATTATTCATTTAATATTTTAAGTTTATAACACAACCGACCATCACAATTACAAGTTCTACAAACATAATTTATACACATTCGACACCTCCACGTGCTCACCATAATCCATGGATTAGGATTAGTATTTTTATTACAATTTGATTTTGGATCACTCTTCTTTAACAAAGTTATTAAATTACTATTAACTTTAAAAATAAAATAGAAATAGGTAATTATCAAATAATTCTCAGACTTTTTTTAAAAAAAATACTTCAGGCTAATGCACACAAAAACTATCCGTAACATCAAATTTGATTTTCTACTTCAAATTTTGCATTTGTCACCATCATCTTAGTTGATGAGGATGACGACTCCGTCAATCGTCATCCCGTTATGTCGCAAACAACTACTAATTATTTGTTTATAGTTAGAAATCTACTTTACTGTCTATAGTTATGGATAATACTTGAGTGCTGACCGGTCAGCACCCAAAATATTGACCCAGTGATATGCCTCAATTGATCTGTAACATATGTCATTTTTCTTTCACTCATTCCAAGACTTTTTGTACTCCAAGACTTTTAATGTATGAGAACATAAAATCCCAACAAAATTAAACCTCATACAACTACAAAGTCTTAAATTGGATGAAAGAAAAAATGAAATTTGTTACGGTTAAATTGGACTACATCACTGGGTTAGTATTTTGGATGTAGACCGGTCAGCATCCAAGTATTATCTTATGGTTATTGTTTTGTATACGACAGAGGCAGAGTACATTGGTAGTATCAAAGGCTATTATGGAAGCTATCTCGGGGGAGGTGGTTTGATTTTTTATTTATTTGTATATATATATATTTTCAATTGTTTTAATAATTTTTATTTAAATTTTATAATATTATTTGTAAAAGTACGTGGGAAAATTGTTGGAATCAACAAAAGGGTTGTGAACTTGTATGGTTGGAAATTGTTGCTTGTATGGGGAAACATTTTTTTTTTTTTTTTTTTTTTTGGTGGCTGTATAATATATATTATGTTTTTGAAAAATCCATTAGAGAAAATTGTTGGATCTATTATTTGTGTGTGTGTGTGTGTGTGAGTGACAGCAAAAAAGAGATTTTATTCTTCTCTATGTGGATTGGCCGCCTTTGTAGCTTGCCCACTTACACATTCCTTTAAAATAAAAATTCCAAGTTCCATCGTCCATGTGAATATGGTGATATATAATCTGGATGGATCATTAGAAGCAAAAGCAACTTCGGAGAAAAAGAAAAAAAGATTCTCTCAAAAGTTTCAACTTGTTTACTTACACCATTTGTTTTGCATTATTGATTGCTAAAAGGTTGATAATGTGTTCTGTTGATAAAAGGTATTTTCTGGTTAAGACGGTCCTGAATGTTTTTTCTTCCCAAGAACTCCTACTTGAATAATCCGTTCTGATTAACGATTAAAAAAAATTCAATATTTAATACTAAAAGTAGCTAATTAGATCAAGCTTCAGGCTCAACATTGTCTTTTTGGTCTTCTACAAGTTGTTGTGGATCGATGTTTAGGGAGTTAAAAGAAATAAACCATCATCATATACATTTCCAATTAATTACAAGTTTCCAACCCAAGTTCACGTTACTACGTAAGAGCATAGGCTATGCCGATCCACATATAGAGTAATTATTCAAGAGAAATTCTTTGGTCAGGACGATCCTAGTTTTTAGGTATTAAGAAAGCACTAGAGGACTTGTAACTACTCTTGTATACTGTGTACTTAAAACTTAGTGTTGCAAACCAGTAAAAAAATAAATAGGTTTCTGGCTGAAGATTCTGATTACAGGATAAAGATGTGCAGACTACTTACATAAATAAAGAGACCGAGAATGAACCAAGAAAAACGATCATTCATCATCCATACTTCACATGTATATACGCAAGGCGATAAACAAATGGAGGAAACACAGACCAACTGGTACTACCACACTTTTTTCACAAGACCACGGTCACACCCACACAAGGAGCCTTCCAACTTCAAATGGCGCTTCATCGCAATTCACACAAGGAGCCTTCCATCTTCAAATGGCGCTGCTGCATCGCAGACATCTGCTCAAGAAGTCTTCTCTACATCTGCAACACATGAAAGATTTGCTTTCAACATCGCATTTCACTCAGAACAATGAATAATGATTGCAGCCGTATAACAAAAAGTGCAGCTAACACAAACAATGGTTTCTGCACACCAAGCAAAGATGATTATCGAAAATCGAAGTTTAGCACTTCATGTACAAGCACAAGCAAGCATTCAAATTAATAGTCTCTTCAAGTTAATCTCTTCAGGGGAGTGTATACAGTATAGGTATTTTGTAGACATTCATAAGAAAATACAAACAATATTTGCAACTTACGATTTTTATTTGCATAAGATGTTTAGACAAAATTATCTTGACGTTTCGAATTCTAATGTTCAGATTTCAGAACATATAGTATTACCAGCTCTGAATGCAGTATATTACCATCATTCTAGAAGAATTCAGAACACATGTACCAGTGCAACATGGTGTTCACGTAAAAGTTCAAAATAAGACTTGTGTTTATGAGAACAGAGAGAAGTACAAATCATGTACATTCTCATGATGATTTAATACAAAGAAAAACGTCTTCAGAAACAATTCAAAGTATCATTACCCATCAGCCAGGAACTCCTTATGATTCCTATCATTAGGTTCAGTTTCAATTTTACGAATAACGGTGAGTCTTATCGATCTTTATTCATGTCATGACACAAGACAACATGATTAATAAACCTGATGCATGCCTCATTATGATATATCTGTTGGTGTAACTCACGGAAGTGCCATGATCCCCAATCGAAGTCAAGTCAAGACAAGAGTAGAATCTACATGTCTAAAGGTCGATTGGAGAGATCCCGCAAAACGAAAATAATCTTATATTCATAATTTTAACATAAAAATAAATAAATAAATAAATAAAGAATTATTAAGACAGCTCCGAGTCTTGGAAAGCAACTGTGACCTATGACACACCCAAGGGAACTTTGATGCATTGCAGATTTAAAAGCCAAGAAACACAACATTATGATTGATATGGTATTATTATAGGGAAATGAACTCTGAATCAAATCTTGCATTATTTCCTACCAGATGAGCTAATAAAAACCTAAACTCTTGAAAATAAAGCATTTTGTTTGAATTTCTACAGATCAAATTGGTAAGCTTGCTTAATTGCAAATCTCGAAAGTTAGATTCTTGAACCTGAAAACTATAAACTTGAATCCTAAGCTTAGATGGAGTCAAAACTTAGAACATTGAAAGAGTGCTTGGTATGAGCCATGAACTTCTTAGTAAATTTTTTGATAAAAGTTAAGTGGCAGAAAGGCATCACATTTAATTTTACAATAATACCTATTAATTTAATTAGAAATAGTGAAATAAAGAAGAAAGAGTTTTATGTATCAAGCTCCAACCAAACTCGTTATTTTAATGGAAACAGCAAATTACATTGAATTAGTTCAATAAACACAATTACATTTAAACGGTTGAACTGACCACAATTCCACAAATACATTGATATGTATTTTCCAATTAAGGAAATTACATAAAGAATTTAGAGAGGGGAGACTGAAAAGAAGTAGAACAGATGATATATTTGGCTGTTAAATTGCTGAATATATGATAGATAGAGGTCTTGTAGAAGAGAGAAATTAAGGGAGGATATTTGGGTTTATAATTCACTCCATTATTTTATTCAAGCAATTCCTAGGCTATTTATAAGCCAATACTAAGAAGAAGTCTTACATCACTAGAACTAGAAAATAGAAACATGAAACCATTACGCAATAAAAGTGGGAGTGTGTGTTGTACATGCAGAAGTGGAGGCATTCACTAATTGAAACCTATAACTAATCCCTAAATTAATAAGCGTGCATTACATGGCTTGGTGCACTAAACATATCATTACAACCATAATGACTTATTCTATCCTAACAATCTAACTAATAATAACCGATAATCTTGACCGGGTTCCCCCACTTGGATCATACATATGGTATGAGTTATGCACATATCATACATCATGATAAAAAGTAAAGCAGAATATAAGGGTGTCATCACGAGACAAAAATTACATGCAGAACATAAGCGTGTCTTCTTTCTTTTTCCGTAACAAGACATTTTGGCAAATACGATGGATTAAAAATGAAAAAAAGTTTAAATCTTTGTCAAGTAGACACTTCAAAACTGAAAGTGCTCAGGACTCGGGAGACTAAGACAAATCCTATGAAATTTACTTACATAGCAACTAATCGATGTAAACTACGTGGAAATTTTGTTTAAGATAGTATGTACCTACATGAACACAATTCTATTCTATGAATAATATTCATCCTATGTACTAATGAGTACTCACAAACCCCTCTTGTCCATGATCAGAAATCCAACCAATCCAATTCGAACTCTCTATGCAACATAATCAAAAAATGAACATCATCATCCAAAGCACAAGAAAACAAATTAGTAAGCCATAAGACAACAGCTTTGCAAGTTGCAACATCTGCCGATGGAATATCTATACGAACATAATAATGTAGTAATCATATCAAAACCAATTCGAATTCGAAAACAACCAAACCAAACAACAATTATAATCATAACAAATATGTCAATATGATAATCAAATTGAAAATTAAAAAATTAAAATTAAATTAACCTGTGTGTTTATCTGAAGCATCATGAAACTCCGGCTCGTCCTCTTCCGCGACAGGACGAAGAGGAGACTCTCCGGTCTTCGTAGCTCCGCCTCCGCCACCTCCTTTTGCTCCATCATCTACAGCATCAACTCCGTCTTTGTCATCGGAAAATCGAACGACAATCACAGGACAGACGCAGTGGTTGACACAATAGTCACTGACACTACCTAACCGACCCTTACTGGTCCGCTTGGAAGCGGCACCGAAACCTCTGCTACCCATAATGACAGCACTGAGTCCAAGCCTCTCAACCTCAAGACAGAGCCTCTCCTTCATGTCATGGTCCTTCACTATATGGATCTTGAACGGAATCTGCGCCTCCACTAACGGCTGCGCCAGATCGTTCGCCTTGGTCGTCGTGAACAGATCGAAGTCGTCCTCCAGCTTCCGCTGCGACTCCTCCAACTCCTCCTCGCCGTTAGCCTCCAGCTTCAGCTCGATCGCGCCCCAGTCAGCACCGTATAGGATGCTCGTGGGGCGCACGTGCAGCAGCACCACGGCGTCACCGGGACGCAGGTAGTTCTGGACCGCCCACTTCACCGCGAAAGCGCTCTCGTCACTTAGATCCACTGCGATCCCGATCTTCCTCTGGGCTCCTCCGCCGCCGCCGCCGCTCGACGGATTTCCAGAAGACAGCGGGAACCTCGGAGACGACGGCTGGATCACCACCGCTGTCGCCTGCCGCTCCGATAACTCCGGCGGGTGTTTCGGCGACGCCATGTTATGTTGTAGTGAAACCTGTGTGTGTAAAAGTGTTCAGAGTAGCGAAGAGAGTTTACAAGGAGAGAAAGTGGTGGTGGGGCTTTTGAGAAAAGAAGCAGAGGAGAGGAAGGACACGTAGGCAATAGTGCGTCAGAGGCAAGTCTCTGTCGTTTTGTTTTATTTGTTTGCTCCTACGTTTTTGTCTTTTTCTTCTCTCTTTTCTTCTATCTAAATAGATAAGACTCAAATCAGTTGTACAAAAATAGCATCCCGTGGATCGTATCTAACCAACTAAATTTGGACATGTGTTTATATTTATGGAAGAAGTTGAAAAAAAATAATCAAATAGAGACATATATCTCAATTTAGTTGGTTAAACACATATTGAGACACCATTTTTGGACTAGTAATGCTATACATCCCACCATTTCCATCCCAACACATGTGGCAGTTGAGTTGTTACTTGATGAATGGATACACATTAATTGTAATTTATCTCACTTACCCATGTATCCACACAACAATTAATGTGTATTCACTCATCAAGTGACACATCAGCTGCCACATGTGTTGGGATGGAAATGGTGAGATTGTAGATGTGATGTTTAGCATTACTCTTTTTGAACAGTTGATTTGAGTATAATTTGTAAAAAAATAAAAATAAAAATATATATAAATGGATAATTAATATTGAAAATATATTATTATTATTATTGAAGTATTACAATTTACAACAAGTATAAAATGGATTTGGCATGTTTCAATAAATAAATAAATAAATAAGACTATAAGAGTAATGTTAGACTGTCGAAAAATCATGCACAAATGATGTGGCATATGAGTTGTCAATACTATGTTAGCTATGAGATTATGAGATGAAGGGATAGGGAAGTGATTTTAACTAGAAGATTATATGATGAGTGATGCGATTTTGATAATTTTTATGTCACATCATTTTATCCATGATTTTGGATACGTTTCAATCTAGCATTACTTTATAAATAAAGTGTGTTTACGTATCAAATAGTATATGTGGGGTTTGGAATTTACTCCCATAAGGCTATCTTTAATTGGTCTTCAATTTTTTCTTCAATTTGAAGACTGAAAATTGAATATTTCATCTTCATAATTTTACTACTCCAACCCTTCTTCATTTTAAAATCTCTAAACAATAAAATATTATTATTATATATGATTAATTGAGTTTAATTAAAAAAGTGAAAAAGGAGATGGAAAGAGAAAATAATAATATTTTAATCAAATAGTGAAATGAAGATCCAATTTTGGATCTTCAATTTTGAAGAACTATAACCCATCTTCAATTTTTGATCTTCATTTTAAAGATTGGTTGGAGTAAATATTTCTTCAAATAAAAGAAATGAAGGATGGTTTGAGTTGGCCTAATAGAAGATATGTACCCAATTTTAACTTTTACTGCAAACTTCCCACCACCACTAACATGGAAGGAGGGGTGCACTTTCACCTGTTTTAGTGTCTGTTTTGGGGAGTTTGTCTACTGGCTAAAAAAGCTTATTTAATTAAAAAAACTCTTTTCAATTTTTTTTGTATCGTTTGGTTGTCACTTAGTAGAGCTTTTAGATGATTAAAAAAGCTGTTTTACGTCTACTTGGAGAAACCCAAATTTAAAGTTTTTCCAAGTAGATCTTTTGGAGTTTTTTTTAATAACACTAAAATCTCCAATATAACCCTATAATTTAATATTTACTAGAGTATTTTGGTAATTCTATCATTAAAAAAGCTCTTTTTTAATTGACAATCAAACGACCAACAACTTTCATTTAAAAGCTCTACCTCTAAAAAAAACTACTTCTAAAAGATCTACTGCAAAAAGATCTACTTGAGAAGCTTTTCCAAACGTACTCTTAATGAGATGAGGTTGCCCACTAGTATATCTACACTCCTTATATCTATACCATGAAGTCGAGGATTCAATCGAGAGGTTTCCTTTCCTCTCTAAACGCCAAATTTATTGCAATAAATTAAAGGGAAAATTGCACAAACTTACCCTAACGTTTCCCATTATGGCATAATATTCAACTAATGCCTTTAATTGCACAAACAACCCCTCATGTTAGTCAACTTTGGTTAAAAATAGCCATTGACCATGATTTTTTTTTTAAAGCCCAAAATTGCCCTTGCACTTTATTACAAAAAAATCTTAATTGCCCTTTATTTAAAACATTATCTACTTTAAATTATTATAATATAAAAAATAAATACTAAACATAATCCTTTTTTAATAAAAAAAAATAAAAAATAATATATTAAAAACAAAACAATTTAAGAAAACGTTATTTTGAGAAAATACAATTTAATACTATATTAAAAAAAAACAAAAAAAAAAACGTTATTTTGAAAAAATATAATTTAAAATTATGCAAGTCCAATATGAATAGTGGTAATGTGTTACATATTTTTGAATTTTTTTTGTTTTTATTATATTATTTTTGAATTTTTTTTATTTAAAAAGGATTATATTTAGTATTCTAAACACAAATATAAATAAAATCATCAAGAGTTTGAAATAAAAATATAATCATTTGTCATAATAAAATACAGTAGCACCGAAAATTTGTTCAATGTTCATTTGTATAAGACAAAATAATTTGACTCAATATAAATTACGCATTATATTTTGGTTCAAAAATTAAAAAAAATATAAACTAAACATAATCCTTTTTAAATAAAAAAAAATGTTTTAAATTTTAAAAATATGTAGCACATTACTACTATTCATATTGGACTTGCATAATTTTAAATTATATTTTCTCAAAATAACGTTTTTTTTTTGTTTTTTTTAATATATTATTAAATTGTATTTTCTCAAAATAACGTTTTCTTAAATTGTTTTGTTTTTAATATATTATTTTTGAATTTTTTTTTATTTAAAACGGATTATGTTTAGTATTTATTTTTTATATTATAATAATTTAAAGTAGATAATGTTTTAAATAAAGGGCAATTAAGATTTTTTTGTAATAAAGTGCAAGGGCAATTTTGGGCTTTCAAAAAAAAATCATGGTCAATGGCTATTTTTAACTAAAGTTGACTAAAAGAGGGGGTTGTTTGTGCAATTAAAGGCATTAGTTGAATATTATGCCATAATGGGAAACGTTAGGGTAAGTTTGTGCAATTTTCCCTAAATTAAATAAATAAAATGAATATTCAGAGACTTATTTGGGGAATAGATCCATGGGCCAAAGCACGTCGGACTTTTAGCCCATAGCCCCAGAGATAAGGAGTCTATAATAATGGGCCGTATTGAGATTTGGTATTTGGGCTTGGTCAAGCCCACTAATACTTCTTGCTGTGACCGTTGGATTTCAGATCAAATCAATCAAATAACAATTAGGCGGCGGTGATCTGATGGCTGTCTCTTCTCTATATCCGAATCCGAATCCGAATCCGGATAACACCTGAATTTCTCTCTTAAAACAATTCACTCTCCAAATTCAACCGATCCAATCTAGGGTTTTTTTCGGTTCTCTCTCGTCTCGATCGAGCAATCAATTTTAGGGATTTTAATCGGAGACAAAAGAAGAAGAAAAAAGGAGAAAACATGCCGCAGAGACACTCGAAGAACAACAACGACCTAGCGTTCTTCACGTACGACGAGAAGCGCAAGCTCGGTTACGGTACACAGAAGGAGAGGCTCGGCAAGGACTCGATAAAACCCTTCGATGCTTGTTGCCTTTGCTTGAAGCCGTTCATCGATCCCATGTGTTGCCAGAAAGGCCACGTCTTTTGTAAAGAGTGCATTCTCGAATGCCTTCTCTCTCAGAAAAAAGACAATCTAAGGTACGATTAACTTCAGCTTTGATTATTTTTTCTTCTTCTTTTAATTGGGTTTTGCGTTTTGTTTTCAGATTTAGTTAAACTTAATTGGGTTTCAGGTTATTAATTTGGAATGAATTGAAAAATCTTGTTTAGTGAATGATGAGAAGGTTTGCTGCTATTGTTTTTGTTTGGAGAGGGTGTAGTTGGCATAGTGAAATAAGAATTCTATTCGTTTTCGTTTGGATTTGATTATAGGTATATACACTGATTTAACGTTTCGATGGATCTCTTGACATGCTATATTGGGTGTATGACTGTGAGAAAATCTAATCATTGAAGTTCTAAGTTGAAAATAGTCCGGGTTAGTAGTATACAGGATGACAAATACACTTTCCCATCATGTTATACGATTATAATCAATTAATCGGAGTTGCTAAATGTGAATTACATGTTTTGTCAGGGATGTTGGAGACGTCATGAATAGGATGTTTTACTTGTGTTCTTTTCTAAACGTGTGGCATTGATTAGGATAGGATGATACTGTTTTAAGTAGATTTGGGAAGAGACTTGTATGGAATTTGTAGAATGGAAGGGTCTGTAGTATACTTGTTTGGGTGGTGGAAATTTTATTAATACTATAGCTATATGGTTGCGGTTTGGAGATAATGATGGCTATGTCATTACCAAAGACAAATCTAGAGGAGATGGTATTGTGATATAAGTGAAGATAAGAGTGGAAACAGGAAAGTTGTTATTTGTTACTTTTGGACTTTGGTGAGAAAATTGAGCTAAACTTCTGATGCTTTAGTAGGTTGAATTGCACTTAGTTGGATATCTGATTGGGACCCAAATGAAGGGAAGAAGTGGTTGGTAACTGGAAAAGTGATTGTTTGTTTGCACTTTACAGTAGTAATAACTGAATTATCAATAACTGGTTGGTATGTCATTGTGTGAATGATGCACTATCTTCAAAGGGTTGTTTGCCTTATAGGCATAGGTATGATGGCGTGACAGTTAGTATGATGCTTGGTATCTCTCAAATTTAACATAAATGATAAATCTAGGTTTATGGAACAATCACCTCACTGGGCCACGTTTATCTTAATTTGGATTGGCAATTGAGAGATCAATTTCTAATTTGCTTGGAAATCATTCCTTAAGTATTCTTAACTTAGTAGGTATCACCTGTGAGTAGGCCAATATTTGGAGGTTCGTTTAGAAGGAGAAGGGCTTTATGATTGTTAATTGTTTAGCGGAAAGCTTATCCATAAACTGACATGCACTTGTCTATTTGTTTTTTTTTTTTTTTTTTTTCACACCAAGGAATAAACATTGTAAACATCCCCTGCTAATCTATTAGTTGGGTTTTTTGTGTTTGATGTTCAACTTACTTTATCTGCTATGCCGTTGATTCTGTATGAAGATTCTGTTTTTCTCTTTATGTGGCAGAAAGCTAGCCGCCCATACTGCTCAGAAGAAGCAGGAAAAGGAAGAGGAAGAAGAGAAGTTAATGTCGCAGAAAGCCAGAGAGCTTGATGCATTTGATCAGCAAAACCATGGTGCAGTACCACAATACAATGATAAAAACCAGAGTCGAGACAAGAATGGCTTCCATGGCGCAAATAGTGTGAAAGTCACTTCTTATGAAGAGGAAGCCCTCCGCACAATGAAAGCGTTCTGGCTGCCCTCTGCTACACCAGAAGCTCCCGCCAAGGTTGAAGCCCCCTCCTCTAGTACAGTCTGTCCTGAAGGCAATGAGAAACTCAAGATGAAAACCCTCTTCCCTATCTACTACACAGAAGATAAAAGCGAAGAGAAACAATCCAGTTCTCATGACAAAAGTTTCATGTGTCCCAGCTGCAAGGTTACCCTGACAAACACACTGTCACTGGTGGCTCTGAGCTCATGTGGGCACGTCTTCTGCAAGAAATGTGCCGATAAATTTATGGCTGTTGATAAAGTCTGTTTGGTCTGCGATAAGCCATGCAAAGAGAGACATTTGGTGAACTTGGCAAGAGGAGGGACGGGGTATGCTGGTCACGATGAAAATCTTGAAGCAAGAGACTTCAAACATTTGGGTAGCGGTTCAGGTTTAGGGCTGGTGAGACCTGCAATGAAGACATAAGCTTCTTAAGTTAATTTGAATCGTGTACTAATTTCGCTTTTGACTAAAACATTTTCACCAATATTATTCCGCTTTGCGCTTCGATATATAAAAATTTCGTGATTGTTTTTGTTGTGAAACACTAACATCAATGCGGTTTTTTCATGTCCAAATCGATGAAACTGTGTTTGTTCATTCATTGTCGAAGATAATATGCTAATTACAATTCATATGAATATCAATCCATCGTTGCTGCTCTTCTGTCTTATTAAACTATTTAATGATTGTGACACTGATGTTAACATAGTATGATTAATTAGATAAAGATGTACAAACATATCACATGGACTTGTTGGTCTTAATTGAAAATTGGCAATTTAGGAAAGGATTAGTGACAAATTGACAATTGAAAAAGACAAAAGGGGTGATTTTCAAAAAACCCCTTTCACAAAAACAAGTCAAAAGTTGTCAAATTGCAAAAAAAAAAATAGAAAGGCCTTTTTACACGTGGGGACTATGGTGGTTGTAATATGATTATATATAGATAAGACTATAAGAGTCGTTCAAAACTTTAGTGGGAACAATAATAATAAGAAGCTTATCTACATAAAATCTACAGAGTCATATTGGTCCCACCACCAGCCTTACCTTTGCTGTCCACCGGCCACCTACTTAACCTAATTTCATCTTTCCACCAGCCTTGCTGCCTAAAATAACCGACGAATGAGGTTGATTCATGTTCCCTAATCCTTATACGTACACCATAAAAGTAAGGGTTCAAATCGTTCGAAAATGAATGAGGCTAATTCAGTGGTATGGTATGTCCCTTATGCATGTATAGACACACCATAAAGTTAAGGATTCGGGTCGTATTTATATCCAGACTCCGAATTATCACATCTATATCACACTTTTTTAATACTATTTTAGCAATTAGGATAAATTTGAAACAATTTGGATATGCTTAATTTGTTATATCCTTTTTTTTGTTTCCTTTTTTTACTATTATATTTTCACCCAATTAACAATACTTCAATTTTCAACCAACAATCCATTTTATTTGCTATTCTTAATTAAACATTTTAAAGTAAAAAAATAATAATAATAATCTCAAAAACAATATTTACGGTTTTATTTAGACCGTTAATTTAGTTAGTAATGTCCCCGATTATTTGCGATCCGACGTGGCAACAGCTGTATTGTCCATTATCGGTATCCAACTGGACCCCACTCATCAATTAATTTTAAATATTTAATAATTACCCGCCTCTCTCTGTCTCTCTCTCTCTCTCTGCTCCTTAAAATCTCTCTCTCTCTCACACACATACTCTCGAGTCTCGTCTACTGACAACAGCTATATACCTGAAAATCTGAAATCCCTCAAAAAGGATATTAAATTAAATTGATATTCGAATTATAAAAAAATTAAAAATCTTGTTTTTAATTGTTGAGATCTTTTGGAGATAAGAGCGGGAGGACACGGCGTCGTTTTTGATGGCGGAGTGGGAAGAGAAGGCTGTTGGTTGTGGTGGTGGTGGTGGTGGTAGTGGTGAGAAGGTAGAGGAGGAGGAGGAGGAGGAGAGGTTGTTGCAAGGCGTTACGGTGATGGATTTCGACGTGCTGTGCTCAACTGTGGCTCAAGGTAATTGGAGGAAGCTACAAGACGACGATGATGTCGACGGCGGTGGCGAATTCGGCGGCGTTTTGAGGATGTGGGAAGGTGAAGTGCTCGACTTCTTCGATGACCGTCGCGTCGCCCTCCAATCCGCCTGGTATGTTTCTTGATTCACAAAAATGTTCTTAATTTTTATTTATTTATTATTTTTTCGGTGAAATTCATTTTAATTTTTTTAATTCCGTTTTTGTGTGTAATTGTTGATGTTTGCAGTTGTCCGTGTTATCGATTTGGGAAGAATATGAGACGAGCTGGTTTTGGTTCTTGTTTTCTTCAGGTAAAAGTTTGCAACTTTTTTCGCAGAATCAAATTTTGTAGACAATTTATTGAGTTAGTTCAAATTTTGCAGGGAACTGTATATTTGATTCTTGCAATTGGTGTTGTTATGAATTTCATTGCTTTTATTGTAACCAAACGGCGCTGCTTTTTGTATTTGGCCGTCTCTTTCGTCATTTCAATAGGAGGATACTTAGGTTACCACCGTACACAGATAAAGAAGAAATTTAACATCAGGGTGAGCATCTCCATCGTTGATACTTCAATAACATTATATGCTAGCTTTTTATGCATGTTTCTGGACTTTTCCAGTCCTTTTTTTTAATTTCAATGTGTTGGTTGTGTACTGTTGTTATCAGAGGGATTCCAAATTCCATATCATTTCATGTTTAGTTGTTTACCAAATATGGTGTTGTAATCTTTTCGATACAGGGTTCTTTTTTTGGTTATCGTTTGTTTTTAAGTTTGTGATCTCCACATGTGGGTTTTATCTTAATCAATAGTTGTCATTAGAATCCCATAATCACTTTTTCAAAGAATCAAATCAAAATACCAATTTTGTTCTTCTTTTTTTAGACAATTTATCGAGTTTCCTGACTTTTCCGGATACTTCAGTAACATCATATGTTAGCTTTTTAATTATGTTTCCTGACTTGTCCGGTCCTTTTTTTTCATTTCAATATGTTGGTCGTGTACTGTTATTATCAGGGGGGATTCCAAATTCCATATCATTTCATGTTTAGTTGTTTACCAAATATGGTGTTGTAATTGTTTTGATACGTGGTTATTGTTTGTGTTTAAGTTTGTGATCTCCACATGTGGGCTATGTCTTAATCATCTCTCTTTCAAGTCATCATTGTAAGGTATGGTTCAGAATTTGGGTGGTTGATCAAATTGTCCTTAGTGAAAACCCGGATGACCAGCATTGATTCCACCCATTCTATATACTTTGGTCAGTTTTAAGTTTGTAATCTCCATGGAGAAATGTCATCGAATTCTCCAGTTCGATGACTGTGCTGTCCTCGTGGTTCGTTCTCATCAGTTGAATTTTGCTAGATTTCCTCTCTAGTGCTGCTTCTGTACTGTATGCTTTTTGGTTAAATGCTTATATCTGTTGCATTTGAATCGTGCTGATTTCTGTCCATGGAAATGTTATTGTTATCAGGGTAGCGATAGCTCCATGGATGACTGCATCTACCATCTTGTCTGTCCTTGCTGCACATTATCTCAGGTATTTCTTCGCAAAACCTGTATGTGCAGAAATTGGTCATTTGGTTAAGTGAAACTGCAATTTGTTAATGTAAGTTCACTGAAAATTGATAAACGGATGTCCTGTTATGGAGCAGGAGTCCAGAACTTTGGAAATGAACAACGTCCAGGACGGCACTTGGCATGGTCGGGGTGATACAATATGCGTAGGAAGCTACAGCGAAGGAAGCAAAGCCTTCTTTGAGTTACACCCTCCTCCTGTCTCAACCAAGTGCCCTGAACCCTGCAGCATGATGGAAAAGAGCACAGATGTCGTCATCACTCTTGACAACGACAAGCTGTGAATTTCAGAGCTGTCGGTCCCTTTATCCCTATATGGCTACTTATAAAATCATCACTCTCGACAACACGAAGCTGTGAATTTCTTCCCCAAGGGATCTCTGTATTCAGGAGTTCGTAGTAGCCAATGTAGTGGTTGCGTGCACAGGCCTTTGGCTTTGCTGCTCCAACCAGTTTCAAATCAAGACAATGAACGATGAACTTGTTACGAGACCATGTGCATAGTAGGAAGAACTCTGTATTTATATTCTCACGGGTTCATTTTAGACCACCCCTTTTCTAGCTTTGTCTTTAGTTGATCGATGGAATCTGCAACACCATCTCCATCTTCATGTTTGATCAAGAGGATTTGCAGTAGTTATACTCCATTTATCTAGTTGATTGTCAAATGGGAATTAATTGTTTTTCCATTTACATGATTTATTTAGCATTTTTTTGTAGCTTAGAACTGCAATTTGGTTCCTTTAGTGGAAATGTTGAAGTCTCTCTTGACCCAAATTTCAAGCCCAAGAAGTCAAATCATTCTGATTCCTGGCCTAGATTTTAGGAGGAAATCTTTCAGGGTGCAATGCTCCCTTATCAAATAACATCATATCACGTCATATGGATAGATAATTTCTTATCCAGGAGTAGAATGAACTTATAAATCATAACGTCAATTTCATCGTAAATTGAAACCAAAACTACCATACGCATTGGCCAATTTTTCTCTAAAACCTCTAATATTTGGACTAAAATTATCAAATATTGGACAAGGGTATAAAAAGTAATTGTAAGTAGGGGCGGAGCTACGGTATTTTTTTTTTTCTATTATAGTCCCTCTAAAATTAAAGTGCTAGCTCCGTCACTAACCCTAACATAATCAATTTTAGTGTGAATGAGATTGAGATTCGAACGAACAAACACTTTTACTTTTACATAAACTTATAATTATTAATAAATAAATAAATAAATATAGTCAAAATAATAATAATAATAAATGTTCTTTAGTTTCTTTCAAGTTATGTCATTTTAACCGTCCAAACGTGCTTCGAATTGTTCTGAATTTATCCATCTACTATGACACTTACAAGTCAGTCAATTTATATCATCAATAATTCAAGTAATTAATTGCTAATTAACAAAAGGGGGAATTGCACAAACATCCCCTGAGGTTTGATAAAATTGCACGAATATGGTAGTTTTGACCATATACGCACAAACTTCCCTCAACATTTGAAAATTGTTGCATAAACATCCCCTACCATTAGATGGATCCGTTAGTCAATGGTCAAATGTGTAAAAAGTCCAAAATACCCTATATTTTTATTTTAAGCATTATTAAAAATTCAAAAATAAGATAAAAAAATATTAAAAAATCTTTTAGAAAATATAAATGTATCTTAAATCAGAAAGTTGGAAAAAAAATTCATCTTCAAAAAAAAAAAAAAAATTGTTTGTGCAATTCCCCCTTAATTTTAAATAAATTTAAAATTTTAAAATTATTTATTATTAAATTGTTTAAAAAACTATTTTTTTATTTGTAAAGATGATTTTTTTTCCAGGTTTCAGATTTAAAATACATTCATGTTATCAATTTTTTAAAAAAAAATATTTTTTATCTTATTTTTTAATTTTTTTAGTTTATTTAAAATAAAAATAAAGGGTATTTTATACTTTTTACACTGTTGACCATTGACTAACGGAATTATTTAACGGCAGGGGATGTTTGTGCAACAATTTTCAAATGTTGAGGGAAGTTTGTGTGTATATAGCCAAAACTGCCATATCTGTGCAATTTCATCAAATCTCAAGGGATGTTTGTGCAATTCCCCCTTAACAAAACAAAAATCTCACTCACGTGTGAAAGATTAAAATCAAGTTTCTGTCAAATGTCAATAGTCTTTATAAAAATATTTTGTCTTTTTCTTCTTTACATCATCAATATCCATATATTTTTTGAACATTTCTTGTTATTTAGGCGTCGTTTGTTTTTTTCATTTAAAATTTAATGGGTATGAATTGAACTCATTAAGTTAATTTTTTTTTTTTTAAGTGGTCAAACAACTTAAAAATATTTATAAAAAAAACCAGTTTAAAATAAAAAGTAAGAAATCCTAATTTTTAATTTAATTTCAAATCACTTGATTATAATTAAAATATTCACTTTCAAGTCAAGTCTATCCTTCCAAAGAAGATATATTTCCAAATTTATTCTAATTTGATATGGTGTAGAATTCTTAACGTATTTTTTTAAACGGGTTTAAAAAAAAAAAAAAAAATACTAATCTCTTCTTATATTGAAATTTGATAGGATTGAACAATTGAATTTCTCTAGCTCATACCAAATCTGGTAAGAACTTTGTATATATATATTTTTTTAAATCTAACTATTCATCTAGTACTTAATAAATTTGTCTACCGTATTGAGTAGATTCTGTGGCATGAAGATGTTATAGAATAATTATATATATATATAATTCAAGAACCTATTTCAAAAAAAAAAAAAATCAAGAACTTTTTTTTATTTGGCTTCTATTGCATATTGAACTTGAACTTCTTTTTTTTTTTTTTTAACAATAAATTGAACTTGAAATTTGTTTGTAAAATATGCAAAATTATATTCTTTGATCATTTTTTTTTTTTTGTTAAATTAAACTTTGTTTGCAGAAGAACATAAAAAATCTTATGAAGAAAGGTGCATATTAAATCACTTCTTTTAATTAGTACCGGTATAAATGTAAAATTACTTATTTTCAGATAATTTTATTTTTAAAAAACAAAAATATTGGCACTACATTCAGATGTGAGAAAAAAATAAACAAACATATCATTCAGGTTCAGATTTCAGTCCCCATCAATCTTCAGAAAAATTTAGGACTATTCAGTCTTCAAACAAAAAAACAAACGACCCCTTAGTATGCTTGGAAAAATAATTTTTATATATCTTACCTTCAACAACTAATAATTTCTCATGATTTTAGAATATCCAAAGACAAATTGGAAGTTCAAATTTGGTGTACTGTTTTTGTCTGTCTTCATCTTCAAACAAAATTTCAATTTTATTACTACAAGTCTACTAGTTGCCAATTTAAAAATATTTTCACAATTTTAAATGTCTAGTTAGTGAGTTTTATATCTTACCTGACATAAGCAACTTGACGTCAACAATGCATCTACCTAGTATAAACATAAACACGTAGTTAAAATCTTTTCTTTATAACGACGATGTTGGGATTTGTATATATATTATTATTGATCATATTCATTTTTTATATAATTCTCGAATTTGTAATAATTAATTAAAAAAATTTGTATTTTTTATAAACATATTTGACAAAGTCCTAGGTGATTGATTGAACTGTCGTTTTAAAATTAAATTAAAATATTATTGTTATTATTATAATAATAAGGTCTTTATCTGTTATACCAACATTGAGTTATAATTAATTTATAAACAAATTAACTCAGTACTTGGGTTGTTATCGCCCCCAGGGGTATAACTCAGCTAGTAGATGGACGAATTTGGGGTTTAAGTAAATGACTCCCATGTCAATGGATTGAATCCTACCAATGATAAAAGCTTTAAAAAATATCTAGTCTAAATAGGTATCCGGAAAAATACTATTGCATACGATCGCATGCATATATATATATATATATATATATATATATATATGAGTTGCATGTATGTAATCAAGTGAAAATAAAATTAAAATTTTAATAATATGATAACATGTGTGAATGTATATGATTGTACTAAAAGAATCGTGATTACAATGGGGCACAAGACTCCTATATAAATACAACAGCAGCTTGGTATCTCTTCACAGTGCATATTAAAATGACTTCTAGTAGTCTTGTTTTCTTTGATGATCAGAAGATGACATGTTTGAGAAAAGGAACATGGAGTCCTGAAGAAGACCAAAAACTGTTGACTTATATCAATAGATATGGCATTTGGAATTGGACCCAGATCCCAAAAGCTGCTGGTTCGTATATATATATATGATCATGCATGAGAGCTTGATTGTTTGTTGTGTAATAATGGTTAATTAAATTTCTGTGTCTGACACGTTGATGTTTTGAATTTGTAGGTCTACTGAGATCAGGGAAGAGTTGTAGACTTCGGTGGATGAATTACCTGAAACCAGGTATTAAGCGTGGAGACTTCACCGGAGAAGAAGATCTAACCATTATCACCTTGCAACAACAACTAGGAAATAAGTAAGTATATATATATGTATATGTATATATATAATACAAATTTTCATTATCATGATCTAGTCCTCGATCGAGTTTCAATTCTCATGTACACCATATTATTTCCGAACGAGACTGGCCGGCGTCCTTTTCCCATCGAAAATGTTTTGTGCTCGAAAAAAGACCTAGGCGTGTTCATTCTTCTTTTTTAATCAGCTTCTTCGTCTTTTTCATGATGCATGGGGTCAGGGAGGGGACTGGTAGGTGCCATGGCTCTTCCCTATCAAAATTTCAAAATTCATTTTGAAAAATTATAAATTTATTATCAAATTTTAAACCTTATCCACTTTGGCCGCCCCCATATATATTTTAATAATATCCCGCACAAACTTTAATTTTTGGCTCGAACCAGTCAATATCTCGATCGATCATCAAATTATGATAATATATATATATATTTTTTTTCTTTCTATGTGATCAGATGGTCCGCTATTGCAGCTAGACTGCCTGGAAGAACAGATAATGAAATTAAAAATCACTGGCACACCACCTTGAAGAATTTTCAAGAAACACAAACAGCTAGCAGTGTTGAAGCCTCCAATGATCATGATAAGAAGAATCCACATGAAGTTTATTATGATGATCTCTCATCACTTCCAAATGCTTCAAAAGAATCAAACTTGGATTGCTGCAATGATGATATTATTGTCACTACTCCAATGTCGACAAGCTCTGATAATCAAGCTGCAGCCTGTGATGAGATTTATAACAAAAGCCAAACCATAGAATTAGAGAATTACATTAATATTGGTAATTATTATTCATCTGAAACATTATTTGGAGAATACCAAAGCTTTTCGGAGCATCCATTATTATTTCCAATGGAGAGTAGTCTATACACAGACCCTGCAGATTTTATGGTATCAACTTCAGATCAGTGGGAATTCCAAGAGAATAATAATACATAAACATCTGCTAACTCCTACTACGATGATGATCATGGAAATTATGATTTATGTACATTTGGGCATATTTTTTTATGTAAGCAAGTGAATTTGGTCGAGTATGTACCTAAATGTACCTAAATAATAGTACGTGGGTATCAAGGTAGCATAGCGGGTGAGATCTCTTATGGTTTGTAAGAGATCTTGATCGAGATCAAATTTCACTCACATCAGGGTTTGGTGTATTTCTCGGTTAGCTTTGTTTTTATTTTTTCCTTTATTCTCCCCCAATTATGCCTAGAGTATCCTTGCATTTGGATGCTTGAGTTGTACTCAATGTTTCTATTTGTATATAAGGGTTTGTTGTGTGAATAAATAATATCAAGATTTAAAGACCTCTCAATTTCGATAACTTAAAACTTATAGGAAAGAACCCGATAATAATCCTTTAACTCACTCACTCTAAGATGATAAAGATTTATCTAACTTATAATTATTAATGCAACTTAATTATTGAATGTGAATGAAGATTTTATATATAGGATTTGAACACAAAACATCTCTTGATCGTGTCTGATATACTTTAGTTTTCCTAATTATTCTGTTTGGAAGCTCTTTTAAGAGAATTAATGCTCCGTTTGGAAGAGCTTCTTCAAATAGATATTTTAGAAGTAGATCTTTTAAAGTAGACATTTTACAAATAGAGCTTTTAATGGGAAGTTGTTGATCGTTTAGTTGTAAATTAGAAAAATCTTTTTTAAATGGTAGGGTTACCAAAATATTCAAAAACTATTTTAAATGATAGAGTTATATTAGACATTTTAGTGTTATTAAAAAAGCTTAACAAGATCTACTTTGAAAAGTCTTGAGCTTCTCCAAGTAGACGTAAAACAGTTTTTTTTAATCATTCAAAAGCTCTACTAAGTGACAACAAATGACATAAAAATTTTTGAAAAACTCTTCCAAACGGATACTTAAGTACATCAAGTTTAGCTTCTTTTAAAAGAGCTTTTAAAACTTAAAAGTTATTGTTAATGGACTCTACAAGTTATTTGGACTCTAAAAACCAACAGCTAGCTTCCAAAAACGATGTCAAACAGGACCATATATGAGGGAGGTGTCTTTGACATATTACAATACGATGATGATCTAAAGCTATAGACCAAATACACCAACTAATAATCCTAGAAAACAAATGTTTATTATTATATATTTTCAACTTACTATAATCCAACCCACAGTTGAAATTAAAATTGGAATATTGGGTTATGAGAAATGTGACAATTAAGTCTCTTATATAACTCCCACCAACTAGTGTATATAAATATATGCACCAACCATGCCACCACAAAGCTGTCAAGAGAAAGTTAGAAATAATTAATCAGCTGTCTTTATATGGGATGGTGGACTTTTTGCCACCTTATCATGACACTTCGAGTTTTGTAATGTAACGTATTAATTTAGTACCGTAACGTTATAAAATTAAGATATTAAAATTTATTTTTACGATTGTTCTGATCAGAGAAGTACCTGCTAAATGATTGTACTTTCACTTTTGTTCATGTCGCTTTCTTTACAATACTAAACACTTGTTCCCAATTGTTTGATCAAAATTCCCAAGTTATATGTATTGAATGTCATCATCATTAGACACCGAAGTAGCAAGTTTTATTCATGGGCCTAGTGAATTACAAGACTTAAATGAGATTTCACTGGATCCATGGTTCTATTAAAGTCTGCTAATCCATAAAGCCCAGGTCCAAATTGACTATCAAGATCCATAACGGCCCGGGTTAGAGTAGAAATGTGCTCCTTTCTAACAACCGACATCATAAGATTCGATGTGTACAAGAATATCAAATGATATGATAAGTGATTTGTCATTATCATATAAATTATAGAATCACGTGGTGAATGATATTGTATGAACAAATCTATTGTGTTTTGGATTAAATATTAGGGTTGACAACTGATGGATCTTTGATATATACTCAGTTCACTTTAGATGACATTGAAATATTTAATTGACAAGAACAATTTAAAACACCTTGTACTGTATTTAAGGAGCAGTTATGTTTGTGAAGACTATTATGAGTTATGACCATGAGTATCATAAGTGTCCCAACCCATAACTTAACACACTTACACATTTTCCAACATGTGCGTAGCTCAGTTGGTAGATAGACAAGCTTGGGATTTGGGCAAACGATTCCCAGGTTAGCTGCTCAAATCCTATCAATTGCGAAAACTTTTAAAAAAATCATAATCCTGAATTAATAAATAGTCAAAAAAAAAAACACATTTTCAAGGTACAATTTGTAGACCTCTCCCTATAGTGAGAATTGCTATAAAAATTGTTAGGCAAGAAGTTTGACGAGATGTGGCTGGTCCGGTGGTAAAGCCCCTCACACCACACCACATCACGAAGTTGTGGGTTCGAGTCTTTCCCTTCTACCCCATAAAACCCTGAATTGGTGTAATATTTCCAAAAATAAAATAAAATTATTAAGAAAGATTAGTTAAACAAGTTACACGAGTTAATTCACGACATGTTTAATAAGACATTACGCATAGATTTTAACTTGTTATTATACCATGAGTAAAATTCCAATTATATCCCCCAACTAATTTAATATTTCAAATTTACCCCTTACCTATTTATTAAAAGGATCGAACGAGGGACCCGATTACCAACCCATGCCCGTTTATTTATCTCAGGTTCGCGGACTGTGACCCATATTACTAGCTCTAGTTCTGTTATTTCTCTTACCCTTGTGTCTCCACTGTTACCATATATATATATATATATATATATATATATATATAATGGAGACAGTGAAAACAGATGGGGTTGCTTCCTTCCTGGTCATCAAAATTTATCTTTATATGATGAGCTTTGTTTTTGTTTGGCTTGTTGAGTGTTGAATCCATGGACCACCAATTTTATGGTCCCCAAACAAAAAAGATGTTCCCATCTAGACTATACACTAGTCTACGGCAATGATATTCACCTATAACAATTAAGACATTGCCCTTCATGCCTCCATATATAGTGGGCCAATTTTAGTACAAGGATTAACAAGCATCCTATTTTACTTCCAATGTTTAATTATCTTTCCGTTTCCGTTTACATCGTTAAACGAAGGGTTTTAACGAATTTCGAAACCATTCGGATTTGATCGTAATGTAAACGAAATGAGCCATCTAGTCCTAAACCCTAATGTGCTGAACATATATTGAACCACAGAGAGTTTGGTCACTCACCCACACAACAGCTTCAAATTCACATAGCTAATTAATATGCTTCTCAATTCCCCTTCAAGATTGGTCACTCACTCACACAACAACTTCAATTCAACTTGCTTTCAAAGACATAATAAATGGCTTGTATCTTCGACAAAGATGCTAAAATCCTCAAGAAAGCTGCGTGCCTAGAACGTTTCTTCATCTCTCGATCTCTCTCTCTCTCCTATCCTATCCCCACAAAATTCATAATAAATTCTTTCCCGACAAATTAAATTTTTATATATCAAGTTCAAGGTCGGTCCAGGAAAAAAGAAAATTCAGGATCACGATTCGCACTATGAGTCTATGTCTATGTAACAATACATAGCCACTAAAAAAAAAAATTATGGGACTGTAACAAAACTAGCTTGGGAATCTTTTTTCTAGACCGACCTGATTAGAGAAGAACAGTAAATTTCCATATCAAAGTTGATTGTTGACTATGAAATGTCCATCAATTATTTGACATTTCAAGAGAATCATTATATTATTGAAACATTTTTGTTATTCTTTCAAGCTGTTACCAAGCAAGAGACACTACCAATCAACAACTAAACTTAAAAAACACAAAACAAGAGCAACAACAATACATTTCATGTTTTTTACGAATTCAACATTCAATGCTCTGTTTTGTCCTTTTTTTTTATAAACATTGTTGAATACGAGAAAGCTGGAACCTGTTTTCACTGCAAAAACCATTCGTTTTCCTCCGTTTGGTTTCTCTCTTCTCCGGTGGCATCACAGCAGCCGTGGTGGTGGTGGCGGTGGTTCTCTGGCTCACTGATGATTTGCTGCTACATTTGTAGTCCAAAACACTCACTGGAGTTCTCGTGCTCGACGACATCGACATCGAATCAAAACCCTCCTCCATCTCCACCATTTCTTGCATTGCATCAAAACATTTCAACAATTTCTCCTACAACACAAATAGAATCCAAAATCAAAAACTTGTACACATTCGAAGAATTATAATTAAAAAAAAATTGCCAACTTCTTGTTGTTGACTTACTTTATTCACATATTCGCAAGAAGAGATTGAAGCCTTGAAAGCAGAGAATTGCAATGGAAACAACTCATGAGAAGACAAAAGAAGTGCAGAAGCTGCAATTATCGATGGCTTGAACTCTATCAACTTGATTTCTGTAACAAAAACATGATATTTTCATCTGGGTTTTTTTATTTTTCAAAGAATTAATGGAACAATAAAATTTCATGTAAATAAAAATGTTACCATTATGAGCTCTGAAGATTATTTCTATAGCTCGATCTTTGAGAGCTTGTGTCAATGGAGGATCTTTGAGTTTGAACAATGAAATGAAGAAACATAGAAACGAAAATGGTGTAATTGATCTCATTCTCCAATTTAAAGCATCAAGAATCAGAAGCTCCATCCGATGAATCGTTTGTGCATCAAACATGAACCCTTCTTCTCTCTGTTTTTTTTTTAATCACTTTCAACAATGTCAAAACAATTGAAAACATTTTTTTTTCATAATTATTATTGTAAAAAGGAAAAAAACAGAGACTTTACCTGGAATTCAGAGACTGGAAAATGGGTGTTTTTCATTTTTGCAGCTAGAGAAATACAAGAGATTACAAGTAGCTTCACAATCCATGGTTTTCCAATCTGCAAAATCATAAAAATAAAAATTAAATAAATAAACAAAACAACAGTCTTTGACTCTTTGTAGTTGATGTTTATGTACCTGAATTTGCTGTCTGAAAATGAACCGATCAAGATAAGTTACAGCAAGGTAAGGAATAAATGGCTCAAAGTTACAGGAAAATTGTGCCTGAAAAAAAAGACAAAAACAAAACAAGTTTATAAATAAATATAAATAAATAAATAAAACCTGTAATAGGGTCACATTTATTTATTTTTTTTACCTGTAAAATGAGAGACACAGCTTCCTGACGAAAAGAGACATGAAAATCTTCCATTTCTTCTTCCAAGCATTTTGTTGTGAAGTTTTGAGAAGGCATGTGATCAGATTCAGAGACAAAAAGATCCAAAATTGTATCTGATTGTTGTTGTTCTTCTTCTACTACCAAGCTTGTCTCAAGATCAAACTCCATTTTTTTTTGTTCTTCTTTTTCTAATCTCTCAATGTTTGTGTTTGTTTGCAAAAGAGAAAATGGTCAAGTGTGTGTGTGTGAGAGAGAGAGGGAGAAAGAGAGAGAGTGAGTAATAATTATGGAAAAGAGAAGCTTCGCTTTCTGTGCAGAGAAAAAAAAAAAAAAAAAAGGGTCTGTAATCTTCAACTTCTTCACTTCTTCACTTCTCAGTAGCTCCATTAACTTATATGTATGTTGTTGGTCCCTCGAATTTTTTCTTGGAAAAGAAAAAGAAAAAAAAAAACAAGAAATTTATGACTTTTAGTTGATAAATATTCTTTATGTTATTAAACAGTAATTATTCAACAAGAAAGAGGTTTAACTTCGATAATTATTTTAGAAAACAGTGAGAATTTTAATTAATTAAATTTAAAGGGGAATCTTGTGATTTTTTTTCTTCTTTCTTTTTCTTTTCAAACTTTATCTTTCTCAACTTATACTTTTTTTACCATATTTAACTGTTTTATTATTAAGTAACTGCAGTTGACAAGCCCCCTAAGTCAGCTTTATCAAAATGAGTTCTGAGTCCACATGTATTCTCCCATACTCGGCTGTCAGTTAAATACTTTTATAGCTGGAGAGAGAGAGATTTTTTCGGAAGTGAATACGCGTAAATCGAATACGCTTAAATCATAATTTATCACATCCGATAATCTATAGAGATTGGCTATGGTACTTATAAAAGAGTAGTGGTATAATACAAACTATTTTCTAGGAACATCTTGAAATTATTGTTAGAGTGGTTCCAAATATCAAAATTGTTTCCGATAGTTGGTGTTATTATACCCATATGGGTATATTAGCCAAGCCCAATTTGTAACGTATAAATATACAGGAGGCTTATTAGATGCAAACCCACGAACATAACTTATATCTAGAATCATCGGTTATTATGTGATCTCGGTTTTGTAATACTACATACCGATTGATTATAGGTGATTTTGGGCATAAGTTGTGTACTTAAATCACATTAGAATTATATTACATTTTATATAATGTATATACGTACACAAAAGTACTTGAGGCTTGTAGCTTTATACGAAGCTCAGTAGACCTAATTATTAATCCATCAATTCAACTTCATGTTATACAGGTTTTGACTTTGGTTCAGCCAAACCGTACGTTACTGAAACTTTTATCAACTCTACTTTCAAGAACACTGTTTAGGTATTGACCGGTCAACATCCAGCCATACTAACCAACGGATAGCCGATTGTCACGTAACCTAAAGTAAAGAGAAAATGGTAAAATGTGAAAGAGTTTTGACCACGGGGCAATACTCCATTGGGTGGTCAGTATGGCTGGATGCTGACCGGTCAACACCCAAGCTTTTTCCTACTTCCAATATCTCTGTTGCATTCCTCAAATTAATTTTGTGTAAATTTTCATTTTCATGGATAGTTTGGATACTTTTAAATGGGAAGTACTGTATGTATATTCTATTATTCTAATTAAAGGTAAAATTTGATGTAAATGTTAAAATACCAAGTTAAAAAGACAAAATCAAAATTATTGAAACACAAAAATTAAGATGGCGAATGTGAAGACGATTAACAAGATGATGTTGCTTCAATAATACGTCCTTCAACGAGATGAGATTGGTCTGATGGTAATCACCTAACACATGCACCACAAAGTTACGGGTTCAATTGTTCAAGTATATAATAGTGTAATATTTCAAAAAATAAAAATAATAAGTACTTCCTTCACATCCACACATTAATGACATAACGAATTCGAGTCATAAGATTTATACAAAAGTAAGAATATGAGTTGCAGAAACGTGGTCCTGGTATTAAATACGGAGAGGAGGAAGATGCAACGTCGAGAAGCAGCAGTTGCTGTGGAAACACCGCTAAATTTCAATTTCAATTTAATACACACTTTTGTTGTATGTACGATTCTACATACATATAGTATCTCATTAGCTGGCAGCTGCTGGCACCATCAACTTTTTATTTTCTTTATTTCTTCTTCAACGTCTCTATTTCCACAATTCGTGTTGTATTTAAATTCACTCTCAGTTTAAGTGGTGTAGGCGTATTCCATTCAGGTGGGATTTAAGTCTCACCATATACGTTTTTCAAACCGTACATTTAGTTTTTGATTTCGACAATGACAAACCGTCGACATGTTATATATCATATGGTTGGTCACACCTCACGGGGAGGAAAAAAAATGAATATTCAAGCCTTGCATTTAGAATTTGATTTCGACAAATCTCGACAGACTCTTAATTTACAGCGGTGACATTTTGTTCACGTAAGATACTGGAAGATAATTCCACATGTCAGATTGAGTCCCATCAAATTGGAGCAGAAGAAAACGAGTCATGGGTCATGAGAGTTGGGTCCATCTGAGTCCTCCATTGTTGGACATGTGAGTCATGTGTTTGTGATAAATGCCATTTGTGGTAGAGCCCCTATCTGATTAATGTTTTGCCTTTTTCTGTCAATATTATTTGCTCTTGTTCTTCTTCTTCTTCTTTACAATTTTTTTTTTTTTATTATTCAAAGTATATTAATGGTGGCCATGTTTGTGAGAATGTATGTGATTGATTTATCTCCTGGTATTTATTAATTATAACAAAGACAGAAGCAAAAAGGGAATTGCCCCACCATTTCAATTGCTCTCAGATTCCTGGAAATTTCCCACCTCTCTCTCTTTCTTTTAATGATATTTAATTATAATAGAGTTTGATTCAGGATTTTAAATGGTTTGTAAGTGAATATTTTTTAATAATTATTTTTTTTAAGAAGTGAATATCTAATTTGTGCCGAGTTTTATAAGATAGTTTTAACTCATAACTCATTAAGTGTTGTTATTTATTAATCACGTACAGTAGTTAATCCATTCATTTAAATCATGTAAATCTAATACAATTTAAATGAATAAACATTTAGATACTAAATTCGGACAAAGTAGAATTATTGTAATTTTTAATTTCAAAATATTTTTTAGAACTGAATTTTAGTTTTTTTTTTTTTTAAAATAATAATAATTATGAATATGAACTAAATCCTTCTTGTCTTGATGAGTTGGTGTGAATAAGACTTTATTTCAAAACCCTTTTATACAATTAGCTATTTGATGATATAAGCTTTTTGTTAGAATATTTAAATATTATTATTATAAATTTTCTTATGAACTTAAGGGGTCGTTTGTTTTTTTTTTTTGTCTGAAGGCTGATTAGTCCTGAATTTTTCTAAAGACTGAATAGGGACTGAAATCTGAACTTGAATGACATGTTTTTTTTTTTTTTCCTTACATTTTAATGTATTGTCAACACGTTTGTTGTTTAAAAGTAAAATTATCTGAAAATAAGTAATTTTATATTTATACCCATGTTAAATAGTTATACATATAATATGGAATAAAAACAATCCAAAAATAATAATTATATATAAACACATATGATCATGATCTTCTTCTTCAATTACAAACAAACTTCATTTTTGCTAAGAAAAGAAAAGGTTTTTTTTTTTTTTTCAAAAAATAAAAGGGGCAACAGGAAAACTCACACAAAACACTCTAAAAAAATATATATATATATAAATACATCACCCTAATATCATAATAAATTATTTATATTAAACACTAATATGAGAAGTGATTAGGGTTCTTTTTTTATTTTTAAAGCTATTAAAATAAAGATTTTTATACCCTATATAATTATGATGAAATTGGAAATATGTTATATACAGGGGATAATATCGGAAGAAAAGATTTTGGATTGCATTTAATGCAATTAAGTGAAAAGTCATGATTTTTTTTTTTTTTTTTTTAAAGTTATTTGACCACTTAAAAAAAAAAAAACAAATAAAATAACTTAATAATTATGATTCAGACCTATTAAATTTTAAGTGGAAAAGCAAACGACCTCTAAGCATTTAAATTTGTTGGTTATTAGTACGGTATCAAAATATTGGTTTATCTTTATGTAGTTTCCTATAAATTTTAAACTTTTAAATCCGTTAATTACTGACACTTTTTAATAAACAGTTTTAAAATCACGTGAAAACGGCTAAAAGAGTTAACATCAACTTTTAGAAAAGCATATGCATTTTAGAGATGAGCAATCCATCAATATTATTTATAGTAAATTATAGCAATCCTTGTCACTCCATTGATAAATGTGTTATATACCATTGCCAGTTTTTTTTTTTTTTTTTTTTTTTGTAAGATGAAGACAAGTATGATATATCTTGCTACCCCAACCCCACCAAGAAAATGAATTACGGACTGCCACAAAAATAAAATCCATAAGAAAAAAGTTATTATTTCTATTTTTTACATTTTTAAATTTATCAATACATTTCATATAGTGTAATAGTAGTAGTACTGTATATATATAGTATTTCCTTGTCGATGGCTGCAGAGTGACAGCTTGATTTCATTCATGTCCTTTGTCTTTCCTTGTGTTACCTATTCAATTTCAAATATCATAATATAAACCCTAATTATTCTGATAATACTTTCAAATTAGCTCTTCATTATATGAATTAAAATGGATATTAAAAATAAGTTACTGCTTGTTACTCGTAGCAAAAAAAGGTTGTTAACTCTGTAAGACTGTAATTAATATTAGTATTGATTTTTTTTTCCAGAACCATTCCGACTAGAGAATGATTCTTTCGGAATTTAATAAAGTACGTAAATATGTATTTCAAATTAATTAAAGGAGAGGGAGGTGGAGAAGATTAATAAAGTATTTTTGTGTAATTTTGAAATTTTGAGATGGTCAATAAATCAATATGAGGATTTGAAGATCCCAAGAAACTTGCAGCTGTGGTGGAGCTGGAATCGGTGTGTGTTTAGAGTGAGTGAGACAAGTGAGGCCGCAGCAAATCGTGATAAGGCCATTGCCCACCATGTAAATTCTGCTCTACAATCTGATTTTTCAGAAGCCATTCAATTTATCGATGATATGTTGAGTAATTAAGAAAGGCAAAGAAAAGATAATGCAATTACTTTTCGTGTCTAGCTAATGTACACAGAGAAATAACAACCATTTTCTGGGAATCACTACCGTTAACTTCGACGTTAAAATGGTTTCCGACTGTTTTCTCAAATTAACGACGAGTGATTATCAAAATTAATTGTCATAATACTCATGGTGGGTATACTAGCTAAGCCCTTACTCTTCAGGAATCACACAAGGTGATGGTCGATGAGAGAACCGTAAAATATATATGGGGTAGTGTTAACCCGTAGGATAAAAACATAAAAGTTTCTTTTATAGGAAACTCAACCACAACATTTATTGAAACAAGACAATAAATGTTGTGGTTGACTTTCAATTTAACGCAAGTTTTATGTTTTACGATACAAGTTAACACTACCCATATATATATATAAAAAAATGGTACAAGTAATGCCTTTGATTTCTTCTTCCCTTTATTATAATTCTAAGCTCTAGCGTTTCACTTCCACATACCTCAGTAAATGACTTGAACCCGTACACCTCGTTTAATTCCTCGTGCTTGCTTAAATCGTTCATCATCTACACCAATCGGTATGAGTTATTTATTTATTTTATAATATCTATTAATTCGGGACCAGATATTTTTTTAAAAGCTTTCGTCATTTCTAGAATTCGAGCCGCTGACCTGAGAATCATTTGCCTAAACCTCAAATTCTTCTATCTACCAGCTAAGCTACGCCCCAATCGGTATGAATTTTAGGTGCAGGATTGTCACGTGTTTTTTCGTTACATAATTCACAGTATATCGAAAATTTTACTTTTTAGACAAAGACACATATATTTAGACCCACACGTTACAAGAACCCGTGAAATTAGGAAGGCTCGAAACTTCCAAGATGAAGCTAGCTAGCATTGATTAATCAATATCCAGATAAATTAATTATCTTCGTTTTGGTTACAATAATTAATTAGCTCTTGACAACTAACTATATATGCATTTAAGACTAGCTATCAAATGTGGACGCAAGAAAATGATACATGAAAAGTCTAAACTTTAATTTAATTATATCTTCTCTTGTCTTCAATTAAGAGGTATTTATGTATTACTTGCCTTTGTCAATATAAGTGGCAACAAGTTGGATAGTTTTTCAATTATCAGTTTGTTCTGATATAAAATATATCAAGACGGAGAATGTGAACCATAGATTATAGAGAAGTTTTGATAAGTGCATACACTTTGAGTCAAAGTTTATAAATCTAATGGTCCATATTCTTCGTCCTGATAAATTTTATATCAGGACGAACTGACAATAGAAAAATTGACAGATTGGAATATATATGTATGGATGCAATTCTTCATATATATATATATATATATATATATATATACAATCTTTCTATTATCAGTTCGAATTGACAAAAATTATATCAGTTCCTTGTATGTGGGCCACTGGATTTAAATACTTTGACTGACAAGTGTATGCAGCCAAGTCAAAGTATTTAAATCCAGTGGCCCACATGTAAGGAACTGATATAACTTTTGTCAGTTCGAACTGATAATAGAATTTCTATATATATATATACAGTCTTTTTACTATCAGTTCGAACTGACAAAAGTTATATCAGTTTGAATTGACAAAAGTTATATCAGTTCTTTGTATATGGACCATTGGATTTAAATACTTTGACTGACAATTGCATACAGTCAAGTTAAAGTATTTAAATCCAGTGGCCCACATGCAAGAAACTGATATAACTTTTGTCAGTTCGAACTGATAATAGAATTTCTGTATATATATATATATATATATATATATATATATATATATATATATATATATATATCTACTAATTATATGCAAGGATTGCATCATTGCATTGTATAGTAGGTAGGATTTTATTTTTGAAGAGAAAATTTTTGGTAGGATTGATTTTCCCCGTTATTTGTATATCTATACATCCATCAGACAAAATTTTACAGTGAACGTATATGATATTTTCAAAACAAACAGACATGTGTAACACTCACCAATTTTTCTCTCATAGGCACATATATAATTAATTTATGTATATTTATAATATATTAATACATATTACCATATTTTTTCCATATAAGCAATATAATTTTAATCATAATAATATACATCGCAAAAGTGTGATGATATGTATTAGTATACTATAAATATGTCTATATTATGTACCTACCAGAGAAAAATTGTCATACTCACAACTTTATCAGTTGCGACTTGCGAGTGACTTTAGCAAATTTGGAATTACAGTCTCCCCTACCACAAAACCTTTGTGGTGTACATGAGCTTCAAGTCGATCTTATCTTGCACATTCACTATGTGATAATAATAAATAAATAAAAATCGGTGCTATATATGAGAGTAGATATATGATTTGCACATGTAGAGTTTGATCTTAGTAGGGTTCCGATAGATTCATGATCTGCGAATCCAAAGGATATTTGATAGTGTTCAATTAAGTTAACAAATATATATTGTATAGTATGGCCTGGTTTTGATCAATTACCATATAATTATGTTCTTAATTGGCATTGTACAAGCAGTACTACTTTTTGGGTCCTGACTCCTGATGATCTTTATTGCAGTCATGGTTCATCATTGAATATATATCAGTCAAACCACTTGATCAATCTGAAGAAAAAAAAAAGACAAAGAATTGATCTCGGATTTGCTAATCATACAACATTAGTATTACACAATTTCACCGTGATGAACAATCATTGGTTTTTTTTTTTTTTTCTTTCCACGAAAAAGCCAGAAATAAATTAGAAGAATAACTATATACAGTACGTATATATATATATATATATATATATATATATATATATATATATATAATAATTTTTAAGTCAGCACCCCCTCATTGTCATTGTATTACTATCAGCACCTTTTAATGAAAGCCATTATATTTAAATACTTTGACTCGGCTGCATGCACTTGTACTCAAAGCATCTTTTAAATCCAATAACTTTTATTAAAAGGTGCTGATAGTAATACAATGAGGGGGTGCTGACTAGAGATGCACATTTGGGGAATGTGGATGGATATAGGACCCATCCCCATCCCCATCCCCACCCCCACTTCCTAGACCCTTCCTCCCCATTTCCCCATTTGGGAAAAATAGGGATGGGAATTTTGGGGGGAGGTATATCCATCCCCAACCCTAGTTTCTCATTTTTCCCGTTTTTCCCCGTTCCCCCATTTCCTCATTTCCCCATTTGCCTAAAATTACATATTAACCTTAAAAAACAAACATTCCATTACAAATCTTGAGAGGAGATTTTAGGTTTTAGGTTTTAGGCTTTGTCTTTAAAAAGAGTACATGAGTATATATAATCAGTCTTTCTATTATCAGTTCGAACTGACAAAAGTTATATCAGTTCCTTGTATGTGGGCCACTGGATTTAAATACTTTGACTGACAAGTGTATACAGCCAAGTCAAAGTATTTAAATCCAGTGGCCCACATGCAAGGAACTGATATAACTTTTGTCAGTTCGAATTGATAATAGAATTTCTATATATATATTATAATTATATTTATATACGTTTGGAAGGAAATGGAGAAATGGTGATGGGGGACCTCCCCCCCAATCTTCATCCCCGTTTCAATATAATTGTGGGGAAAGTGAGGAAATGAGGATGGGGAGGGGTGAAATGAGGATGAAAATCATCCCCCCACCACATTTTTCTCCAAAAAGATGGGGATTTAGGGATTTAGGGATCCGGGGGAGATTTAGGGATCCGGGGGAAAATATGCGTCTCTAGTGCTGACTTGAAAATTACTATATATATATATATATATATATATATATATATATATATATATATATATATATATCTTGACCAAATTATCATGATATCTCTTTGTAACATTAATTAATTTCCAGGCAAATATATATATATATTGATATTTCTTTTTTGTTTGGGTGCATCACTCAAATCATATTCCCATCATTAATTCCACTTTCGAGTCAGGATTTTTCGAGACAGTAATGGCCTCGAATTATATATTAATAGAATTAATTAAGATATATATATATATCATAAATATTATAACATGTTTTTTTATATACATATACTTATATAAATATGACATGTTGTTAAAAATGTTAACATACGTATGCTTTTAACATAGATTATATCGATACAAATCTTATGTGCTTGTTGTGTTGAAGATGTTAAGAGAAATCAAATCAACGTTATTATATCGGTAAATTTTACTTCTAAAGTATAAATGCATATTGAATAAATGGCACAAAGATATTATCGTAGAAAATGTTTTATCCTAATTAATTAAGTGAATCTTTATCCGATGTGGAAATTATCATATTCCGTATATTTTTTCATACGGGGTATATTGCATAATCTCAAAATAAAAAAAAATAATAAAAATAAAAATAAAAATCCACAATTTTATGTAATTAATTATTATACAATATTATGCAATCGAATCTCACACGTAAAAACATGTGAAATTTCTTTACCTAATAATTTCGTATTAAATTGTCCTTAGAGAATACATAAACTTTAGTTGTACCTTGTTGCTTTGTTTCTTTTGTTTTTTTTTTTTTTTTTTTTATCTCTGAAGTTGGGAAGAGTATCTTCTTCTTTAGTGACCCTATGGATTCTCTGCTTCGCATTGATGCAAGAGAAAGCCTAAAGCTTATTCAAAAATCCATTCATATATATAAATTGGGAGACCAATAAACTTTTTGCTTTTCCTTTTTCATTTCTCTCTCTTTCTCTTTCCATTTTCCATTTATAATTTAATGTATACATACATAAATTGACCTTGAATTTTCATTTTTAAAGATTACACTATTGTAGATCAAAAGACTGCTGAGACCTAACGTATAATTAGAATACATAAACAAGGTCAGAAATGCAACCATCAGGGAAGAAATTTCCCCAAATTTTACGATTTAATGGATAAATGCAATACCAGAGTTTGAACTTTAGAGGTGGAGCTTCGTTTGGAAGTGTTCAAAGGGTGCGCAAGTCAGCTGAGAGCAGAGAGAGAGAGAGATTATATTATACATGTGAAAGCATGAGTGCCAGCATGCACGCTTTCACCCCATGCAGAGAGCAGCATCATTATCGTCCAAGCTCAAGAGTCAAAGACAGTCAGATTAGGTCTTCTTGACATGAGACAAAATCATGTAACTAAATATCGCTTATGTTCTCACAACATCGGATATATATAAATATATATATATATTTTTGTTGTTGACAATATCTATTAATTCGGGACTAGGTATTTTTTTGAAAGCCTTCGCCATTGGTCGGATTCAAGCCACTGGCCTGTGAGTCATTTGCCCAAACCTCAAGCTCGTCCATCTACCAGCTGAGCTACACCCCTGTTAGCTTATATATATAGGGTTAATTGCAATAACATACCCTGACGTTTTGCAATATAACAACTATATTGTACTTTTGCTAAATATTACATAAACATACCCTTGACCAGTTTGACTTGGGTTAGATTTAACGGTGACTGAATGATGTGAAGGGCATGAATGTCTTTTTCTATTAAAAGTACACAAAAAATATTTTTTATTATAAAAATAACAAATATTAAAAAATCTTCAAAAATATTAAAAATGAAAAAGAAGAAAAAAAAAAGAAAAAAAGAAAAAAAAGAAAAAAAAAAGGGAAAAAAAGAAAAGAAAATAGAAAACGAGTGAAATCTCACCGGATTTCCTAAACCAGATCTCCAAATCTCTTCAATATATATTTTAAAAATAAAATGGAGATCCATCAAATAAAAATCAAATATAAAAATCATCACCATTATACCATATCCCCAAACAAACCCAAACAAACCCAAGAAAATCATCATCTATCACCACAAACCCAGAAAAGCATCACCATCAAAACCCAGAAAAATGAAAAATCCAACCATTGGCTCAATACAACCAACCATTCTCTTCTCTCTTTAGCACTCACACAAACAGAACCTCCCAGTACCATCCGAACACAACCAGAATTCGAAGAAAAAAAATACCAAAATTCCAAACACCGCCATCACCAAAAAAAATAAGAAAAAAATTGAAACACAAACTGAAATTTAAAAGCATATGACAAACACAAACCAAAATACGAATCTTCAAAAGTCAAACTCCAAACCCAAACCCACTCACTCACGCGACCACCGTCATCCCACTAGAAATTACCGGCACCAATCGACTCTCAATGAAGGAGATCAGCGCTCGATCTTATCGGCGAATGGGAGAGAGAATAGGGACCACATGATGATAGCTACTCACGATGTTGTGATTGAAGAAGACGATAGTCCTCCGAATAGTCAAGTGACCATCTTTGTTGCGTCATCTTTTGAACGGAAAGTTTCGAGATCCAAATCTGTTGGGTGTGGAAGCAGAAGATTTTCTAGTGATTTATTTGAGAGAATCTCAACTTGTTTAATGTAGATCCATTTTGCTTGTGAGATGATGATCAGATCTGGTCTTTTACTTCAAAATATATATATATATATATATATCTAGTCTTAGGCTTTTAAGTGTTCATTTATTGTTTCAGTGTGTTCTTTTCCTTTGAGATGAGAAAAAGATGGCGATGATAATTAATATATGGAGAAGAAGAAGACAGTGATGATGATTGAAAAAAATATAGTGATTTTGGCAAAGATGAGAAGAAGAACAAGATTGTGATGATGATGTTAGATTTTCAATTTTCTTTTTTAGTTAATTTCGATTGAGAGATTTGATTATATTGTTAACTTTCTTAATTTATTATTATTATCAATTGATTTTCATTTATTTTTAATATTTATATAAATATTATTATTATTATTTATTTTAATTGATAGAACATTAAAGGAAGGACCATATGGTCATTTTATCTATTAGTGACAGTCAGCTGTTAGTCAAAGGTATCTTCTTGTAATTAATGGAAAAGTTCAATATAACTATGGTATTGTAAAACGTCAAGGTAAGTTATTGCAATTAACCCATATATATAAAGATATTTCTAATACCGTTTCCATCAAACTATATATGAAAAATATAGGAAATGTATCGGTCAGAGTATATGTATTTACTTCATTATTCGTAATGTTTTCCATGGAAACTAGCATCCACACCAAACAGAATATGAATAAATTTATTATTAGTTATAATGGTAGTGTTAACATGTGTCTTAGGATACATGATAAAACATTATAAAAGGAAACGTATACACTTCATTTTATTATCCTTAATCACAACAAATACAGAAACAAGATAATAAATGCAGTATAACTTATCTTTTATAGTGTTTTATCATGTGCCCTTATTCTTATTCGTAAGGACACACGTTAGTTAACACTTAACACTACCCTTAGTTAACAGTACAACTCATGTCAAAGTCAAAAATCGTTCTTTAAGGGCCCAACCCAAATGAAGAGTGGCTAGCTTCTAGACCCACTCGGATTGCCCATGCACATTTGGAAAACCGACCCTAATCGAGTCAAACCCATTTCAACCGATTCCATCTTAACCAACTCGATACTCGAATCGAATCTAGCCGACTATAAAGTATAAACAGAAATTAGCCATTAAATCTCTCACACCCACGTCAATGAAATTCACTTTATTTTGATGAGCCTCGTCGTTCCTGTGATTGAGAAACAGGTCAATTTTAAAGCCCAGAAACTTTGGGCGAGGGAGGTTGATTTCCCAAATTCCTAGTGAACAGAAAAAACTAACAAACAATTTTTTGACAGGTTGTTTGTTATAATGAATTGATTCATTTCTTAGCAAGTTATCCTATAATCATAATGCACATTTTACAAACATATGTGAAGTTGAAGTATATATTCGGACCATACGTTTACTGTTTGATCTCGACAAGTTTCGAGAGACCTCTAACACAATTGGAATAAGGTTTCTAGTTCAAAAGCAAAATTCAGTTTTATCTTATACACACACCACACAATTGTAAACAAAATCATTCCCAGTTTCATCAAACAAAAATTAACATACTTACAGTCCAGAAATGACAAAAAACACTCAGCAACCAACATCTTCAGTTCTTCACACATAGTAGTATAGGAGAAAAATGTAAATTACCATACATATAATCAAGCATATATGATACACTTGTTATGTTTTTTAATTGTACTGTGAGATCCGACCCGTCTTTCCATCCGATGCGGTCCTTTGCGATGCAGTCCTTTGCATTTCTTCTCCACCCGGAACCATCATCGCCGGAACCATACCCGGGTTTCTGACCCCATAATATACCTGCTGCTGCTGCTGCTGCTGCTGCTGGTTCACTCCATCAGTAGGATAAACTCTCATTGTCTGCTCATATGGATGATCCATTGTCACAACGGGTCTCATTGTTCCGCCATATACTTGACCCGAGCCTGGAACCTGATGATGGTACCCAACGGGTATTTGGCCCCCAGGAACCGGGTATTGTTGTCCCTGATATTGCTGAACATACTGTGCCCGAATTGGAACGGACTGTACCGGAGGAGTTCCGGGTTGGACTTGACCCGGGATATAATAAACGGGCATTTGTGGTACGGTGGGACCAGAGTAACGAGACTCCGGAACATAATGCCACATGGGTTGACCCGAATACCCGGTCTGTTGTATTGTCTGTGGCTCTACTACAGTCTCTGTAGCAGTAGTAAAGCCATCCACTTGTCCACTCTGCTTTGACTCCATTACCTGAACCGGGTTATCGGGTTTGGTCTTGACCGGAGGAAGATCCGGCATCGTAGGTACAATAGGTGCCGATGACGTCGAGCAAAACGGTGAAGACACAACCGGGGCAGGAGAACCCGGATCCGAAACCGATACATTCTCATGTAAAATGGGTCTCATCTTCAGTTTCGGCTCACGTGTCTGCGGCTCGTCAGAATTCTCCAACCCGAACAGATAATCTGGTACTTCGGACAAGATCGATGAAACCTCGGACCGACCTCGCTCGAGTCCGGCGCCGCTGTTGAGAGCGTCGAAGAACCAGTTTTCACGGTTGGTTGAGCCGTCGAGCAGCGAGCTGATACTACTGTTTCGTGAGTCTTCACCATCAGTGAAGAGAAATAGCCGGAGCCGAGCCGATCTTGGGTTATGATTATGTGCTACGCGGTCGTACTCCTCCATCATGTTCTCCAAATCCTCTTCAGTCGTCACGGAGATCAACGCATCAAGATCCTCGTTTGGCAGCTGGTACTTGACAGTAATATTAATCGAACCTGAACATGAAAAATATCCGATAATTAAAATAAAATAAAAAAAACAATCAAACAGTTCCAATTCACCACACTGACTCAGTGACAAGAATGCTTGTTCAGTCCGACAATCTCTGATGTTCGAATCACCGCCAAATTCAACTAAGAATCAGTCCGTTAATCTCTCAAGTTCGAATCGCCGCAAAATTCAACTGAAAATCAGTCTGGCAATTTCCAAGGTTCAAATCGCTCCCAAATTCAATTGAGAATCAGTCTGCCAATATCCCAGGTTCAAATCGCTGTGAAATTCAACTAAGAATCTTCAAATACATATGTACCTGAGAGTTTGGACAGCTTGGTGAGGAGAGCAGAGTAGCTGGTGGATCGGTTGACGGCGACGATACGGGTGTCGCCACCCACATAACGGAGCTGATTATCGTGGGGTCGAGGGAGGATCTTGCCACCGAAGCTACACATGAACCTTACACGTGTATGGTGGAGATCATGGTGGGTCTCTGACCGTGGAGAGGAGGTGACAGAGTCTGTGGCACCGGCGTCCAGCTCTGATTGGAGCATCGATGACGTCATTTTCCTGCCGTTAAATGTCAAAATCGTCAAAAAGTTAGCGAAAAAGATCACGGAAAATATATATAAAATCTCTCTAAAAGCAGCTTTTTCTTTGGATTCTCCGCCTGATCGTTAACGAAGGTACTGTTTGAAAACAAAAACAAACAAAAAAAAGAATGTCTGCATGTAAATATGTTTCTGGTTTGGGAATATATAACTTATCAAGGGGTCTGTGATGGAAAAGAATGACAGACGAAATCCTGTCCGTTGATTGAGGTAATGAGATATGATTATATTGATGAGTGATGATTGTAGTAGGGAGTGGTCCCACACTCCCAGCCACCTGTGAGATATTTTATTATTGATTGTATGGAATCATGTGCTATGTGCCGTAACTCAAAGGGTAGGTTGTAGGTATTTTGCTAGATTAATAAGACAAGGGACCAAATTATCAAGCAACTCAAAGCATCTCATCAACTGTTTCAAGTCGGTTTGGTGGGACCTCTTGGTTTTGGACACACTTGGTTTCATTGTTTATACTTTAAAAAAAATAATATCGCAATAATTCGAGGTTTGGAGATGAAACATGACACGATACGAATCCAAATTTGATATTATTTTGATACAAAATCCCAATTGATATCGATGTAAATGAAGAATTCAACATTTTTACACCATGACAATTGGATTCCGCACCAAAAAAAGAAGAAGTAAATACATATTTATATCAAATTATTTTACATAACTAGAAGATAAAATCTACAAATTATTTTGTTCAAGATGTTATGTGCATGATACACCATAATTTTATAAAGATATTAGGATACACATGCCATATGCAACAAAATAAAAAATGGCAAGAGCATCAAGTTTCTGCCATAATTGGAATTAAAGTTTCAATTTTGATTATATATAATTGAATTAGTTAATTAAACTAATTGTACTTGACATATAAAAATTATAAAATCAGGTCCGGAAATTTCGTACGTATTTTTTTCTGTAAAATTTGATTTCGTTATATATTTATATCAAATTATTGTACATAACAAGAAGATAAGATTTACAAATTATTTTGTTCAATATGAAATGCACTTATGTGCATGGTATGATACACCATAAATTTAATTACAAGGATACACATGCCTTAACGCCTTATACAATCATCTATAATTATATATGCAATAAAATAAAAATGGCAAGAGCATCAATTTTCAGTCAAAATTGGTACTCTTGATATCAAAATTAAAGTTTCGATTTTGATTATATATAGTTGCAAATCATGACCACCCACTAATTAATTCAATACCATATACAAGTCTCCTATTTTGGTCAGTATATCAAACCATGGTTGTGATACTAAAAATTGCTTTCACACACCAAGGCAAACTTTTTGATAGAGAAAGATGGTTTGACTATACTATATCCCGTACATTCTTGAAATTCTAAATTATATCACAATTTTGAATTTCTTTTAAATGGATTTGGATTATTTACTGATCTGATCTGATCTTTTTCTTAATCTTTTTAAAGTATGTGATTAGTTGTTGATAAAATAGTTGTGGAAATCGGAAACCAATCACATCTACACCACGCATTCAGTGCAATGATTATATGTCATAAGATTATGTGAGATCAAGAAAGAGATCAGATCAGGATCTAAATTCTTCTAAATAACCCATTTTTTGAAATTTAAAAAACAATTTAATTCTTTTTGTATTAGTATTTGAAGATGAATAATAGTGTTCAACAATGAAAAAAAAAAAAAATAACAAAAACCCAGAATCTTCCAAATTCTTCTAAAATTCATTTTCCAATTGCATGCAACAAGTAACAACACAAATTCTTGATGATTTCTCAAAATATTTCTTCAAATTTCTATATTATGCAAAATAACAAAATTTTAAACAGTAAAAACACAAAACTAATCAAGCTTGCATTTTAATTAATATATATATTTACTTACCTGGAAGTGGGTGCTTTGATTGATGAATTTGATGATGCGAGTTTGAGACTTTGAAGAAGAAGACGACGAACTTGTTTTGCTTGCTTGCTTTAAAAATTGAAACTTCGAAAAGGCAACACAAAAACTTGCTTTTGCTTTTTAGAGACGGTCGAATTGGTTCAGCTTCGTTGTTTTTTTTCCATTTTTTTGTGGGTCCCACGTGGGTCCACTTCACTTCTTGTCTGATTGCAAATGTACGACGTGGCCGCCAGTCACCTTTATGTGCCGCCCCCCGTGGAGCTATGCTAAACCTACCTCAACTGCTTTTTGTTGGTTCGTTACGGACCAATCATACGAGAGAGGATTTTAGAAATTTCACAAAGGGTCCCACCCTTTGATATTGACAAAATTTATGATATTAGAGTGAGGTATTGCACCATTAGGCATTAGTCATTAGTCATTACATAATTAGTAACCTGTCAAAATTTCATACGACCCATTAATACGATCAAAATCCATTTGAAAATAGAGGTTGATGGGTTTAGTTTATTAGATCGGGTTGTTAATGGATCAACCCATTAAAACCCATAATATATGGGTCGGTTTTTGGTTCACTTTTAAAAAACCATTAATTCGTTATAACCTATTAATATAAAGATTTTAAATATATATATATATATATATATATATATATATATATGTTTTTTTTTTAAGCAATATATATATGTTTATGAAATTTATTAAAAAAAAATCTTTGTATTTACTGACTCAATAATAAATAAATTTAATAAAGTTGTTGAATTTATAAAAAAAAAATATCTTTAATTACATTTAAGATATATTTTAATAATTAATTAAAAACTCTAAAACTATAAATTGATTGTCATAGTATTCTAACCATAACCTAAAAGTAGTCGTCTTTTAACACAAGCAATTTAAAATTTATAAGCGTAAGTGAGAATTGAGATTCTCAATCGCAACATAATAAAGATTTATGGAAGCCATGTTAGATTTCATTTTCAAGTTGTTTAATTTTGTTTTTCTTAAAATAATATGTTTTCGATAGAATGTTGAAGCCTATGGTGAACTTGATTGCATGAGTTTGATCATGCTTCATTACAACTTTTTAATACATTTCAAATATAACATTATGCAATGGGTTAGGTCGGGTTACCTATTAATTTAACAAATGATTTCGGGTTTTATATTTAAACCCATTAAACTAACGGGTCGTATTCGGGTGGGACAATTTTAACACGACCCAAACACAAAATGACACGAATTTGTAATAACACAACCCATTGCCAGGTCAAACAATTACCATAGAATAAAACATTTATGAGATAGACCGATAGAGTGAGGTATTGCATCATTAGTCATTACACAATTATCATAGAAGAAAACATATATATATATATATATATATAAAGTGGGAATAATTGGACATCATACATGCAATAATTTATGTGAGATTCCCGTCCATGGTTTAAATAAGAAATGTTGATGTAATAATTTATGTGAGATTCCCGTCCATGGTTTAAATAAGAAATGTTAGATATATATATATTATATATATATATATATATATATATATATATATATATATATAGTAGGTTTTAAGTACGAGATCGCGATTTTTTTTTTTTTTTTTTTTTTGTGTGTGGGGTTATTTTCGATTAAAAAAATATGTTTTTCTATTTTTATCCACCTTTAAAAATTTTCTATTGTTATCAATTTTAAATCCTAAAGTTATAAAATATCCTTCTATTTTGTTTTAAATTATTCCATTTTATAAATTTTTAACGAAAACAAAAATTGAAAATTGAATGGATTGTTGGACAAACCTCCGAATTTCGAAGATCTACATAGACCTCTAAAATCGGTTCGAAGGTCACACAATTTTTTTTTTTTTTAAATAAAAATAAAAATTCATTAAGGGTTTTTTTTTTTCCAAATAATTCAAAATTTGACAAGAATAATAAATATTTTGGAAAGTGATAAATTTAGCTATTTTCAGATGGATGCCTTATATATAATATTATTTTCTATTTTGGTATTGTGTTTACTTATTTTAATCTTTGAAATAATATTATTTTTTTGGGTTTCAAATATCATGACAGAGATTCTTCACTTTTTCTTCTTTCTGTACCTCTACTAAATCATGATATATAAGTGGAGAAAAAAGTTTTTATTTTCTATGAAAGAACCTTTACCTTTAATCCTAAAGTGACACCAAAAATCTTTGACTAAATTATTATTATTATTTTTTATTTTCAAGTTGTTATATAATATTTATTATATGACTTTTGAACCACAAAATTCAAAAAACTATGAATAGGACATAATCTTCTATAGTTCTCGTTCATTGATTCAATCACATAACGATATTCAAGTCACAATTATAACAAATTTTTCATAGAAAAATTAAATTGAAGGAATATATATAATATGATAAATTTTCATATTAAATTGAAGGAATAAATTAAATTTTCAACTTAATGATAATGATAATGACAATTATATATATAATATGACATTAGCTAGTTTGTTATCCACAAGTTGGGAATATCATAATAAGTTGGTCGGTGGATTAAAGTCCTTTCAAGACAAGGACATCTAAATACAGAAAATTTGAAGTTGAAGAAACTATTAAAAAGTGATCAAAATTAATTAATGGTAAAAAGCACCTAACATGAATCTTCGCTTTTTTTTTTTTTTTTTTTTTTGGGGTGCATAATTGCATATTGAAATGTTAATGTTATTATGTTAGTGTTTATTAAGAATTATTAATTGTTATATGGAGGTTTTAAGTTCGAACCTTAACAAGAACAAAATAATAATAAGTTTATTTACTCTAAATAGGTCTAAGGTTCAAACCCTAGTGGAGTAAGAATTAAAAAAGGATTTGGAATCCTATTTTAACTTGGATTATTAAACCCTGGGATCATAGTATATAAGATATGCTTATCAGGAAAAAGAAACCATTCAGAACCCTAAGGAGAATAAGGTGGGCGGCAACTAGAGAGGAAAAGAAAAAATAAATATTTTTTTTTCTCTCAAAGGGGTTGGCCAAATTCACAAGAGAAAGCAAGGCATTGTGTTCAAGTTATCTCAAGCCTCCATTCAACTGTTCCCTGAATCCGTGACGTGCCCACACACACAGTTGCTAGATAACGAAGGAGTGTTCTTCAAAGGTATGAAAATAAAATCTCTTCCTCATATTCGTGTATATACAAAAAGTCTCAATAAGACAATAAAATTTTTAAAACCTATCGTTCTAAAATCTATTGATTTTATTCCCTGATTTTCCGCTGCGCGACTTATTGAACGGGCCCTTCAACTTTCACATAAATGATCCATTTTTTTAGTTGATTTTGAAATTAAACTCTTAAAGAAAAAAATCTAAAATTTATTGAAAAATCATAGACGGAAAACATAAACCATGTGATATCTTTATAATATATGTATTTTTCCCAATTGAAAATCATCGGATGATCACCAATGATGGAGACCTCTCCACCGACCACTCATTATCCATTATTAAAAAAAATTAAAAGAAATAAAAAACTCCACTAGCTTTACACGCACACGGCACACTACTCATTGATCAATGGATCCGATTCGATATTGGTTTGATTGTGACAACTGACAAGTAGTAAACCCCTCACAATTGCTATTAGGCCTCTTGCTAATGTGGTTAGACTCTCCGATCGGAGCCTCCACCACCAAGGTTCAACACCCATGACACACATGTATATATATACATAAATTCTTTGTCCCTCCTTGGCTATCAAGTGTGGCTGTGTGGGTGCTCTTTCCCCTTTAGTGGGAGCAGTTGTCCAGGCTGTGCTAGTAGAGTCCTATTTTCGCAGGGTCCCTACAGTTGTTATAATTAAAAAAAAAAAACCTCACAATTGTATCTATAAGATTACGGGTTTGAGTCATGAGAAAAACTTACATAGCAATGAGACCATTCAATGAAAGTGTGCCACGTAGTATTTAAAAAAAATATTTTTATGCTCTCAATGTAAATAACACACTTTCATTGAATGGTCCAATTACCACGTTAATGAGATTTACATGATTTAAATGAATGGATTAATGTATTGCCACATGCAATGGATTTGAACATCAAATTTGGATAACGTAACATTACTCTATATGTATATAAAATGTTGAATAATACAGCTATTATGCAGACCATCACAACTTTCCTTGTTTTCATATTTGGATTCTGCCGCTGATTTTAAGCCACCAACGTTGCTACCATTTACGTTCCACATATCCGAATCTGCTATGCTGCCGACCATATTACCATAACAGTTATTTCTAACGATCAACAGGAGAAGCCGGAATCCGAACTTTTCCCGTATACAATAACAACTACCATCGGATGCATCTGATTGATAAGATTTATTTACTATTCAAAATTTGTTAAAATTCATACGTTAATACACTTTAACACTGTTAACCTGATATGTAGTGAAAGGGTTGACCATGAATTGATTGAAAACCAAGAACAAAAATCAAAAAACAAAAAATTATCAGAGACAAAACAGTGTTCTTGATCTTGAACAAAGTGAAACTTGGTTGCTTGCCTGGCAGCAACGGTTGAATTATTGTATTAAAAGCAATTAATATAATAATGTAAAATTTTCCATCGACATCCAAGATACTTTTGATACTCTTTTACCTTCTAGGCTTCTCTATCTATATCTATTTAATTATCATTATATCACCATCAAAAATACTATTTTAGGAATCTTTGAAAGCAAATCATGAATCTTTTTTTATATTTTCCTTTTACAATATAATAATATACAATGTAAACACATTTTTTCACCTATGATCTCCTCCGCAAAACAAATATAAAAAATAAAAATAAAGGTATGTGAAAGCTCATCCTTTCTCTTCTTCACTGTTGGTAAAGTTTTCTGCTTTGTTTTCTTTTCTTCCTATATAATTCATTCATTGCTTCTGGGTTTTCTATATCTAGACCAAGGTATATTTTCATGTTTATAGTAGAATTTCTTAGTTTGTTAAATGGGTTGTTCATGTTATTTTTTAATTTTTTTTTTTTTTTGATTTTTTTGATTTTTGCAAATTATATATATACATATATCCGTTTTAATGTGATTCATTTTGTAGGGAGTAGCCATGACTGTTGAAAGTGAGATTCCAGCCAGGCTTGAGGTTGGTTTGTGCTTGAATTATTATTTGACAAAGAAATTTTTGAATATTTGTTTCTGATTACTAAAAGCTAAATATGATATTATTATTCATTTTTTTTAATTTTTTTTTTTGTAATAAACAGGGGAAATTTAAAGCCATGGCAATTTGTTGGTTTCTTGGTCTGGGGTCACTTGTTTCATGGAACAGTATGCTGACAATCGGCGATTATTACACTGATTTGTTCACGGTAAGTTAGCTTATTGTGTTTTGATTATCAATTTATCACAAATTTTTTGTTGCTTTTGTGTTCGAGTATTTTCAAGTACTGTGTACTTTGATATTTGATCAAGACATTGCTGAAATGATTTTGATTACAATTTGTATGATTTTTTTTATTGATTTTGCATTGTTGTTTGATGATGTTTTTGTTTGCTGTGAAGAAATACCATCCTACAAGGGCACTTACCCTTGTTTATCAGCCCTTTGCGATTGTAACAATGGTGGTACTTACATACAACGAATCGAAGGTCAATACTAGAAAGAGGAACTTAGTCGGTTTCATTCTGTTCTTCGCAAGTACTCTCGCGCTCCTTCTTGTAAGCAATCACTTGATACTTCATTCATGTTTCAATTGGTTTGAATGTTCAATATTTGATTCTACATTGTCATTGATATGTCACAGTTGGATTTAGGCACATCTGGGAAAGGTGGAATTGGACCGTTTCTTGGCATATGTGCAATTGTTGCTTGTTTCGGAGTTGCAGATGCGCACATTGAAGGTGGAATGGTTGGTGATCTATCCTTCATGTATCCTGAATTCATCCAGGTTGATCTTCTTTGACACAAAATTTCTAATCTAGCTTTGCAAACAGGCTTGGTTTATAATTAGAACATGAATATATATCGGTTTTCTGTTCTCTAGTCCTATGTCGCTGGTATGGCTGCTGCTGGTGCCTTAACGTCTGTTTTGAGGCTACTAACAAAGGCAATCTTCGAAAAATCTCACGATGGTCTTCGCAAAGGAGTTAGTATGTTGTTTTTCTAGCACTATTGGACATATTTACTCATTTTTCCGTTTTCAAATGATTAATTTTGTGCCTTATTTTTCAGTGTTATTCCTAGCTATCTGCACATTCTTTGAGTTCCTATGCATATTTCTGTATGCATATTTCTTCCCTAAACTACCAATTGTGAAATATTTTCGCTCAAAAGCTGCCTCAGAAGGATCGAAAACCGTTTTAGCTGACCTTGCTGCTGGGGGAATCCAAACGAAACCTGACCAAATAGTACTGTGACTTTCTTCAACTTACTCTCTAACTTCTCTTCTTGTATTCTCAATGTTTAAGGACATTTTGAGATAGCGAGCTCCTAATAGCTTTTGAAACTTTTGCAGGCTGAAGATGATACAAAACATGAAAGGTTGAGCACTAAGCAACTTTTCTTCCAGAACGTAGACTATGTACTTGACCTGTTTCTAATATATGTGCTGACATTGTCCATTTTTCCCGGATTCTTATACGAAAATACCGGAGAACACAAATTGGGTGCATGGTAAGCGTATCACTGTGTAATTGTGAACAATTTTTTTGTTCGAGCACAAAGCTTGATATAATATATAGTTATATACTTTCTATCTTTTAGGTATGCGCTTGTTCTGATCGCGTCATACAATGTGTGGGATTTAGTATCGAGATACATTCCCCTAGCAGATTGTTTGAAGTTGGAATCAAGGAAGTGGCTTATGATTGTAATTCTCTCTCGTTTCTTACTCGTTCCCGCGTTCTACTTCACCGCAAAGTATGGTGATCAAGGGTGGATGATCATGCTCACTTCCTTCTTAGGCTTGACAAATGGTTATCTTACTGTTTGTGTTTTTACATCAGCACCAAAAGGATACAAGGTATTAGTTTTTGCACCTTCAAAATACTTCTAATTTACTCTTGTGCTAAGAAACCGAAATATTCAACTACTTAATTGAAATATGTTTGGATTTTATTGGTTTTGTAGGGACCTGAGCAAAATGCCTTGGGAAATATCCTTGTGTTATGTCTATTAGTAGGCATATTTGTTGGTGTTTCTCTTGACTGGCTGTGGCTCATTGGAAAAAAAGATGCCTTTTAAATCTATATCGTAATAATTCTCTAGTCCGGTTAGTCCTGAATTTTTTTTCAAGACGGAAGTTACACGGTGCTATAGAACTGAGTTTTATAGCGTTATGTAACTTCGGTCCTGAAATAAAATTTCAAAACTGACCTGACAAGAGAATGATCCTTCTATATTGGTCCTGATAGAAAAGAAGTTGGTTCGAGTCTGCTTAGAACAGAGCAAGAAATTGTAGTGAGGGGATGCAGAATTGCAGACACAATTAGATGTAGAATAGCACTTCATACATAAACCATGGAAGATTCGGATTAAGTAGATTTTTTTTTTCTTTTATTTATATTTTATTTTGAATAAGACATTATTGTAATTGTTTAAAAGGTTTTTTTTTTGTTGGAAGCATAGTGTAAAAATCTCATTTGGATGTTCTTGTTTAAGTTTTAATAGTCAATTTTTGGAATAAATTTAGTTTGTACTTTATATAATGATTTTGTTTTTCATTTTTATACGTTTACTTTTGATGATTAAAGTTTCGAAACAAATATATATATATATATATAAAATACAGTAATTTATCCATTTTTATATAAATATAAAAAAAATTATATTGTTTTATAATTCTTTTTTTATTCATAATTCAAATAATGGTATTTTTTTAGGTTAATATTAAAAACCTCCCCTAACCTTTCAACTATTGTTGGATGGATAGATAAAGATACATTTATTCAAAAAAACATCCCCCGACTGTAGCACCGTTAACTGTTCCGTTAAATTGACTTTCGTTGACCAAATGAAAAGATTATAATGCCTTTACCGGTTTCAGAAAATGTCTATTATTTCATAAGATCTAAATTTAATATTTTCTATCTTATTATCAGATTTTCCATTAAAAAAACGGATTGATTTATTTATTTATTTTTCATTTGTGATCAGCTTTGAAATTTGAATTGATCATAACTGGATTAAATTTATATATGAAGTGAAATTTCTGAAGGAAGAGGAAAAGTCTGGAGGGAAAGAAGGGTTCAATTTCAAAGTGAAGCTTGCCCTGGCAGCAACGGTTAAACAAAATAACAAATGTCATATTTTCCACTGACATCCAATAAAACTTTTACATCAAAAACCATTTAATGAATCTTCGAAAGCAATGTAGACACATTTTTTATTATTATTATTATTATTCTGCATTTATTATGCAAGTCCAATGATCTCTGCAAAAAAAAAAAAAAAAAAAAAAAAAAAACATACAAATAAAGGTAAGTGAAAGCTCATCCTTTCTGTTCTTCACTGTGGATAAAGTTTTCAGCTTTGTTTTCTATTCTCTATATATCAAGGTATATTATATTTTCATGTTTTTGGTAGAGTTTCTTCATTGCTTAAATGGGTTGTTAATTTTTTTTTTTTTTGCAAAGTAGATATATTTATCAGTTTTTGTGATTCATTTTATAGTGAGTAGCCATGACTGTTGAAAATGAGATTCCTGCAAGGCTTGAGGTTTGTTTGTGCTTGAATTATTATTTGACAAAGAAAGTATAGAAATTTCTTTCTGATTATTAAGAGCTAAATATGATATTATTATTCATTCAATTTCTGTAATAAACAGGGGAAATTCAAAGCCATGGCAATTTGTTGGGTTCTTGGTCTGGGGTCACTTGTTTCCTGGAACAGTGTGCTGACAATTGGCGATTACTATACTAATTTGTTCACGGTAGGTTAGCTTATTGTGTTTTGATTATCAATTTATCACACATTTTAAAGTATTTTGGACTTTAATATTTGATCAATTGTTGAAGTAGGAAATTTGCAAGTTTGATTGAGACGTTGCAGACATGATTTGATTACAAATTGGATAAATTTTTCTTTATTGATTTTGTATTGTTGTTTGATGATGTTTTTGTTTTCCATGAAGAAATACCATCCTACGAGGGCATTTATCCTCGTTTCTCAACCCTTCGCGATTGTAACAATGGCGATACTTGCATACAACGAATCGAAGATCGATACTAGAAAGAGGATCTTAGCAGGTTTCATTCTTTTCTTCGCGGGTACTCTATCGCTCCTTCTTGTAAGCAAGCAGGCACTGTTTATGCAATTTGTATGTTTCAATTGCTTTGAATGTATATTTGATTCTACGTTGTCATTGCTATGTGATAGTTAGATTTAGGCACAACTGGTAAAGGTGGAATTGGACCGTTTCTTGGCATATGGGCAATTGTTGCTTGTTTCGGAGTTGCAGGCGCCCATGTCGAAGGTGGAATGGTTGGTGATCTATCCTTCATGTGCCCCGAATTTATTCAGGTTGATCTTCCTTGACACTTATTTCTAATCTAGCTTTTCAAAGAGGCTTGATTTTATAATTAGTACATAAATATATGTTGGTTTTATGTTCTTCAGTCCTATATAGCTGGTCAGGCAGCTGCTGGTGCTCTAACGTCTGCTTTGAGGCTACTAACAAAGGCAATCTTCGAAAAATCTCACGATGGTCTTCGCAGGGGAGTTAGTATGTCACGTCTCTAGTACTATTAGACATATTTACTTGTATTTTTCCATTGTCAAATGATTAATTTTGTGCCTTAATTTGCAGTGTTATTCCTAACTATCTGTACATTCTTTGAGTTCCTATGCATATTTCTCTATGCATATTTCTTCCCTAAACTGCCAATAGTGAGATATTTTCGCTCAAAAGCCGCCTCGGAAGGATCGAAAACCGTTTCAGCTGACCTTGCTGCTGGGGGAATCCAAACAAAACATGACCAAATACAAATAGTACTGTGACTTTCTTCAACTTGGGCTCTAACTCCTGTTCTTGTATTCTCAACGTTTAAGGTCGTTTTGAGATACCGATCCCCTAATAGCGTTCGAAACTTTTGTAGGCTGAAGATGCTACAGAACATGAAAGGTTGAGCACTAAGCAACTTTTCTTCCGGAATATAGACTATGCACTTGACCTATTTTTGATATATGGGCTGACATTGTCAATTTTTCCCGGATTTTTATATGAAAATACCGGAGAACACAAATTGGGCGCATGGTAAGTGAATCACATGTGTACATGTAAACGATTACTTTTTAGTTTGAGCATAGTGCTTGATATGATATATGTTGTCTATCTTTTAGGTATGCTCTTGTTCTGATTGCGTCATTCAACGTATGGGATTTAATATCGAGATACATTCCCCTAGTAGATTGTTTGAAGTTGGAATCAAGGAAGTGGCTTATGATTGTAATTCTCTCTCGTTTCTTATTCATTCCCGCGTTCTACTTCACTGCAAAGTATGGTGATCAAGGGTGGATGATCATGCTCACTTCCTTCTTAGGCTTGACAAATGGTTATCTTACTGTTTGTGTTTTTACGTCAGCACCAAAAGGATACAAGGTTAGTTTTTGCACCTTCAAATACTTCTAATTTACTCTTGTGCAAAGAAATCAAAATGATCAACTTGAAAATTATCAAGTGCGTTATCACTGATTTTCGAAGAAGATAATCAGTGATCCTACAAGAAAAATTCATACCGGATACTGCATGTGATCATCACTAATGTTCAAATACTTGAAATTTATTTGGATTTTTTTTTTTTTTGGTTTTGTAGGGACCTGAGCAAAATGCATTGGGAAATATCCTTGTGTTATGTCTATTAGTAGGCATATTTGTTGGGGTTTCTCTTGACTGGTTGTGGCTCATCGGTAAAAAAGATGCGTTTTAAATATATATTGTAATAATTCTCTAGTCTATTCGGTAATAAGCTCCCAGTATATCTCTTACTTGACAACTCCTAGAGCCTAGAGACTTATGATTTGAAGTTGAAATCGCTATGTTGTTTGAAGTCTGTGATATTTGAGACTTTCGTATATCAACGTTGTTAAGAAATCACAACATGGTCTCAGAGTGATTTCTTACCGAATTTTTACACACTTAATACGTAATTGTTGTTGGTTTCATATAGTTTTCATTTATTGTTTATTTGTCACCAATACAAAATTGATGGCATGTAAATGTAGCACCAACAAGGTTACGGAATCTCAACGCATTTTGAATTCCCATGGACGAATTGAAGTGATGTTCGAAAATGCTCTAAAACCTTCGGTTTAAAATCATCTTCTTCTCCCAGTAGTGAATTTCTAGACCCTTTTTTTTTTTTTTTACTGATTAAGAGTGTTAGAATGAATCCAGGCAAAACACACACATTTCAATAAATTTCTTCTTACAAGAATTACAGACAATTGGGACCATCAAATAATAAGCTTTCGGTGGAATTTTGGAAAACTTTGGGTTTTTGGACCTATCTTTCCTGTCATGTTCGAATTTATATATATATATATATATATATATATATATATAGTCAGGAAGAGTTAGAGAACTATTTAGACTTATTAAGATCAAATACTAATTATACTATAGTAAAGTTGGCTCTCTGATAGGCAATAACGAAACAATATATGTAAGATATTGAGACTTGAACCTTGATGGGTTGACGAAATTCGTGGGGTCTCCTGTCGACAAGGCAAACTTCGACAAAACTTAAGATTTTTTTTTTTTTTTTTTTTTTTTTTTTGATGTAAGGTTTACAGAAACCAGAAAAGATAAACAGAATTAGCTAGGATATAATTGACAGTAAAAAGAAGAAAACAAAAAAATGATAAGCAAACTTATAATGTCAGCTTGGACACCTGTTCATATATCAGTTTTACATCTACGGTGACAAGTGTAACTTGTGGGGTTGAATTGAAACATCCAAAATTCATTGTATGATTATTTTTTGGAAAATGACTTGCTAGGGGAAATAATTCTTTGCCCATTTAATTATGGTTAAGCCCATAGAAAAATTAGGATTATTGAAAATTAAAGTATCTTTCTCTAATAATAATTGAATATCACGAAGGGAATTTTCTTATCATAAAAATTTTGTGGGTTTACAATCACTTAAACTTGAATGTATATAAGCATTATTACCATTAGCATTAACTATTAATTAAGTAAAAACTTGTATCAAGAGAGATCATTGTAGTCCACAACCAAAGTGATAATGGGCATAAATAACACTTATGCATAATTGCATATACTGATTTTATGGGCTTTTTACAGACTTAAAAAGTTGAGTTTTAAAACTACAAAAGTGATGGCATGGACTAAAATGGTCTTACTTAATTTAAAAGATCAAAAGACATGGAAAAAAGGGTACAAGATTAGACTCGATAAATCTCGAACAAAGGATACCAAGTCTTGCATTTTTTATTTTATTTTTTGTGTGTCGGTATAGTGTTTTTTGTCGTAAACATATTTTTTGTGTTATTAAAACTCAAATTATTAAGTTCATACTAATTACAAAAAATAAGTACCGATAGGTACTAAAAATTTAAAGAAGCCTAAACAAACCAAAAACATATCCTATTTTTCAAATTACTTAGATCCCATTAATTGTAATATTGGAAATGAAGTCAATACCATGATTAATGAATTTTAATAAACTAATAATGTCAAGTAATTAGATTTTTTGTCAAACAATAAATAAACTAGAGAAATCCTCAAATATATACCATAATCAGAATATTCCGGTGGATCTAAATCCTCTCATCACCTTAACCGTCGTTACACGAATGATTTAACATTTTATTATTGTTTTCGGCCTTAAAAGAATATAATCGAAAGTTAATATTGGGCCCATTGTTGGGCCATCAAAGAATAAAAGGGTGCACTTAAAAGGATTCGCGTCTGCACTTAGCAATAACAGAAATTGGGTTTTGTGATTTTGCTTAGTTTCCGTTACGAAAACGTTATCGACGTGTGATCGTTGTAATTAAATTTAAATAAAATTTATGTAATTTAACACCAAGTTCGTGTTTTGTTATCTGTGAATTTAAAGGTTAATCTTAAAAGTTGAACATATTATTAAATCAAATTATGTTTTCAGAATGACAAATTATGTTTTCTCTTTTCTTCTTCGTCTTTAGTTTCCGGTAATGTTGCTTAATTATGTTTTAGTGTTTTACAACAACATTTTCACCAACTACTAGAACACCAACCGGAACTATGACAACAACTCTTTCGATTTCTGATCTTAAATTCATTTTATTTTTCTCTTTGATATCCAAAGTTGAATTGAATTCCTACGGTTTTGATTAAGTATATATTATTATAGTTTATGATAGATTGGGTGTTCAACTCATGCGTGTAGGAAGTAAATTTAAATTTCCAATTATAAAGTTATGTACTTTTAAAGTATTAAAACATGGGTGTAAGACTGTTGTAAGATATTTTTTTGGTGGTAATAGAACCACCCTTAAATTATATTAATGATTATATAAGAGGGATAGTTCTCTTATCAGGTCGTCCTGAAATTATAATTCCAGCCTAATTTATTATCGATGTATGTGTTCATTTTTCTATTAGTGTCCATATATAGTTATATAAAATGTTGAATAATACAGCTATTATGCAGACCATGACAACTTTCCTTGTTTTCATATTTGGATTCTGCCTACCATTTACATTCCGCATATCCGAATCTGCTATGCTGCCGACCAAATTACCATAACAGTTATTTCTAACGATCAACGGGAGGAGCCGGAATCCGAACTTTTCCTGTATACAATAACAACTATCGTTGGATGCATCTGATCAATGAGATTTATTTACTATTTAAAATTTGTTAAAATCATACATTAATACACTTTAATACTGTTAACCTGATATGTAATAATGATTTAGAGTTAGAGTTAACGTTCTTCATCTAAATTTGATTTTGTGTGAGTTTGAAGAGAAACAATTTAATTAAAAATGATTGTTAGTATTGACATTTTGTGTAAGTTTCAAAGTGAAGCTTGCCCAGGAAGCAACGGTTAAATTATTGTATTTAAAGAAATATATATAAATGTCAAATTTTCCATTGATACTCTTACGTACGGTCTTACCTTCTATATCTATCTATCTATCATTACTTCAAAAAACTATTTCAGGAATCTTTGAAAACAATGTAGACATTTTTTTTTTTTTTTTTTTGTGGTTTTGTAGGGACTTGAGCAAAATGTCTTGGGAAATATCCTTGTGTTGTGTCTATTGGTAGGCATATTTGTTGGGGTTGCTATTGACTGGTTGTGGGTCATCGGTAAAAAAGATGCGTTTTAAATATATATTGTAATACTATTCTCTTGTTCGGTCGATTTTGAAATTTTCTGAAGACCGAAGTTACATGATTTTGTGGAACTAAGTTGCATAGCTTTATGTAACTTTTTGTCTTGAACTAAAATTTCAAAATTAACCAAACAAGAGAATGATCTATCTATATTGTTCCTAAGTTGTTCAAGAGGCTTCTTTTAAGCAATTCTTCAAGGTCAAGAAGATTTTTTTTTTTTTTTTCATTTTTATTTTATTTTATATTGAATAAGATTATTATTGTAATTGTGTAGAAGGTTTTTTATTTTTGGAAGCATATCGTAAAAATCTCATTTGAATGTTCTTGGTTAATTGACTGCCTTACATTCATCAAAAGAATTAACGATTGACAGAAAAAAGAAAAGTTTGTATGAGGCGGGCACTCATACGTTCACCCACACAAACCACGTCACATGAAATAGAATTATTTAATGATTAGATGGTCAACTGCAACCACTACGTTAACACACAAGTTTTTTCTTCATATCTCTATTCTCTAGCCCCAATAGTCTGTTTAGTTTACTGTGTCATACACTTGAGAAGCTGCCTAATTTATACTACATAATTGACCTCTTCACCAATACCTTACTTTCTTTGATTGTTTGTGTATTTCCAGTTGAATATCAACATTATCAGTGAGAGTGACCTCTCCACCAATCATTATCCATTGTAACAACATTGAAAAAAAAAAAGAAGCTCTCCAAGGTTTACTCGTCACTCATTCAATTGATCATCTATTCATCTTCAAAGGATTGGGAAAAGTCTAACTGTAGCTACTAGCTTTTTATATCGACAACACCTTTTTGCCATAAAATCTGGTCCTGGTTGCTATATCTGTCTAATTTAATTACATACATATCATACATATTTATTTTTGGCAATCTATTTATTTTGGGTTACTATAACTAGAGATATTTTGTGTCCTTTGAATTTATAATACAGCTATCTATGAGATGGCAACTTTCCTTGTTTGTTTGATCATATTTGGATTCTCCCTCCCATTCAATGTACCTATAAATATCCAAACTATGTGTATGCAGTGACTGATCTCATCATGTCACGGTTAATCATTGTATGTATCTAAGGTGAGCATTGGGGAAATGAGGATGGATATAGGTCCTTTATTTCCCCGTTTAGAGAAAATGGGGATGGGGGAGTTTGGGGGGAGGTACCCCCATCCCTAGTTTCCCATTTTCCTTGTTTTTCTCCGATTTTTTTCTTCCATTTCTCTCGTTTTCCCGTTTGATCATATTTTACTAAAAATTATATATTAAAAAACAAACAAACAATACATGGTTTATATTAATGCAATACAAATACAAATAAAATTCATTACAAAGTCAAATAAAAATTAATCATGATTCATAAATTCATAACACTAATTTGAATGTGAAGTTAATAGAGTATTTATAGTTAGGGTTTAAATTGAGAAATTGGGAAATGGGAAAAATAGGAAAAATAGGAAAAATAATAAATATATATATATCGGGGAAAATGGAGAAATAGGAAAGGATTTGGAGATGATTTTTTTCTCCTAATGGAGATGGGGACATGGGGATTTAGGGATTCTAGGAAAAATGTCCATCTCTGTTGGTAAATGATAAGGACAAGGATCCTCTCCTCACCTCACATAGATTTGTTAAAATGTACTCATAACTATCCAAATCAGCCTTAACATAAGTTTATGTTAGCAGAACTCTTCATGAACAAAAAAAAACAAAAACCAAAAAATAAAAAAAAATAAAAACATTTCAAGACAAAACAATGTTCCTGGTGTTGAGCACCTTGCCCTGGCAGCAGCGCTTGACCAATAAAGAGAAAGCAATAATTGTTCAGATTCTTCCACCAAGATACTTTTGGTAATGTTACCATCTTACATCAATTCATTGATTTCAGGAATCTTCAAAAGTAAATGAGTCTTTTTTCCATTTTTTTCTTAGAATATACAACCTAGAATAAATATAGACTATATTTAGAAGGAAAAAAAAAAAGGGTAAGCTCATCCCTTCTCCTCTGCATTGTTGATAAACTATTTCTGCTTTATTTCTGTTGATTAACTATTCTTATTTTCAATTTTTTAATTCATGTGTTTCTATTCTTCAATTTATTTACAGTAAGTAGCCATGACTGTTGATAATGAGATTCCAGCAAGGCTTCAGGTTTGTGCTCTTAACTTTTGTTTAATTTTCCTGACAAAGAAAATGTTGAAAATTCTTTCTGGTATTCAAGTAAAAAAAACATAACATTCATTGAAATATCTGTAAAAAAAAAAAAAAAAACCAGGGAAAGTTTAAAGCCATGGCAGTTTGTTGGGTTCTTGGTCTGGGGTCACTTCTCTCATGGAGCAGTATGCTCACAATTGGAGATTACTACAATAATTTGTTCAAGGTAATCAAGTCTGCTCATTTAATTTGTTGAAATTTAATATTTTAATTAGAAAAAAAGTGTCTGATAATCTGATTATGTTGTTTTATTCAATTTGATGTGAAGAAATATCATCCTACAAGGGCACTGACTCTTGTCTATCAACCATTCGCATTTGTAACAATAGCGATACTTGCTTACAATGAAGCTAAGGTCAATACTAGACAGAGGAACTTAGCTGGTTACATTCTTTTCTTTATAAGTACTCTGGCTCTCCTTCTTGTAAGCACTACAAATTTTGTATCTCATTCAAGTATTCAACTTTCAATTTGCTCTTCCAATATATATTTCATTTAAGTTTACATTTTGCTATTCATGATTTTGTGAACAACAGTTGGATTTAGTTACATCTGGTAGAGGAGGAATTGGACCTTTTCTTGGTATATGCTCAATTGTTGCTTGTTTTGGAGTTGCTGATGCTCATGTTCAAGGTGGAATTGTTGGTGATTTATCCTTCATGTGTCCTGAATTCATCCAAGTAAAAATCTTCTACGCCAAATTTTCTCAATGTTCCTTCTAATCCGATGATTACTAACATGGTATCATAGCCTTGGTTGTATTAGAGTCCTGGTTCAAGTATTTGGGCTTGGTTAGTAATTCATATTGGTTGGTTTTCTTCTGTGCAGTCATTTCTAGCTGGTCTAGGTGCCGCAGGAGCTCTCACTTCTGGTTTGAGGCTACTAACAAAAGCAGCCTTCGAAAAATCTCATGATGGTCTTCGCAAGGGAGTTAGTATGTCACTCTTCTTGTACTAGTAGACATTTTTTTTGTGTTTGCTACTCATATATTTCGATTGTTGAATCTTCTTTGTTACTGTTTTTTTGCAGTATTATTCCTAGCAATATGCACGTTCTTTGAGTTGCTATGTGTTCTGCTGTATGCATATATCTTCCCAAAATTGCCAATAGTGAAATACTTTCGCTCAAAGGCTGCATCGGAAGGATCGAAAACTGTTTCAGCTGACCTTGCTGCTGCCGGAATCCAAACAAATCCTGACCAAGTAGTACTGAAAATCTCTTCAATTTGGTTCTAATCTTGAATTATCAATGTTTGAAGAGGTTTTGAGATATCAAGATCTTGATAACTTTCGAAACTTTTGCAGGCCGAAGAAGCTAAACAACCGGAAAGGTTGAGCACTAAGCAACTATTCTTCCGGAATATAGATTATGCACTTGATCTGTTTCTGATATATGTGTTGACATTGTCCATTTTCCCCGGATTCTTATACGAAAATACTGGAGAACACAAATTAGGCGCATGGTAAGTGATAATTTCTGGCAAAGCAACATTTCAACTCAAATCACATGCCTAATTGTACAATCTTTTAGTTCGAGCAGAGGGCTTGATATCATATATATGTTCTCACGCCTTCTTATCTTTATAGGTATGCACTCGTTCTGATCGCGTCATACAACGTGTGGGATCTAATCGCAAGATACATACCCCTCGTGGAATGCGTGAAGCTGGAATCAAGAAAGGGACTCATGATCGCGATTCTTTCTCGTTTTCTACTCATCCCTGCTTTCTACTTCACCGCAAAATATGGTGATCAAGGGTGGATGATCATGCTCACTTCTTTCTTGGGCTTGACAAATGGTTATCTAACTGTCTGTGTCCTTACAGTGGCGCCCAAAGGATACAAGGTTAGTTGGCACCGAACATCATTTTCGAACATTGAAAACCAAAATTTTCCATCAAAATGTAATCGGATTTCTTGATTTTGTAGGGACCAGAGCAAAATGCCTTGGGCAATGTCCTTGTCGTTAGTCTACTAGCCGGTATATTTGCCGGGGTTGCTCTTGACTGGCTGTGGCTGATCGGCAAAAAAGATGGCTTCTAATGAGCTAAGTCACAATTAGAGTTTGAATAGTACATAATTGTTAAATAGATCACATGTAAATCACAAGCAAAATAAGGCTTCGTTTAATGTGTTCATCAACAAAGTAGTTTTCGCTCTAGTTCATATGTATTTGATCGTGATTTTGATTGTTTTATAACAATCAAAAACAACATTTCAACTGTTATATAGATTGCAATGTAATTATATTGAATTACATATTATTTGAGCATGTTGTTTATATCAGCCCATTTCACCACGTGGCATGCTTCTTTCAAAGTTTAATTAATGAACATCCCACATTTTAGGACAAACTATCACCAATAGTTTAATGGTCAACGATTGTTGAAACATGTCCACTACTTTCTTGTCGTACAATACATTCTCTTTATATTTACTTGTTCATGCACTCAAAACTTTTCCAGGAAAATTTCATACCATGAGAACGTTTGAGAGAGTTTCGTTATTCGGGTATCGAAATGTTGCCTTGTTGTAGCTGCAAAATTTTGAATATACCTTGCTTTCTCTTGCCACCATCTTCGTTTATATATATATATATATATATATATATATAAACACAACATTACTTTCGATTCAATCTTCGACGTTGATCATCATCATCATATATAGTTTTGAATTTTGATTCCTCACCATGGTTTCAACAGGTTACAACTTTTTTGTTCTCTTATCAGTTTGTTTTTCATGGGAATTTTTTGAAACCATTTTTTACTTTGTATTGTTTATAAAATATCTAAATGTATGATAAAAACTTCCTCAAAAAATGATGTTCTCCTTCACTAGCTTTTCAAGGTGTCAAAGACTTGTAAACAATCCAATTCTTACACTACTTAGAAATTTGCACAAAGAACCAATTCCTGTAACCTGGGAAAAACCTGAAATCGGCTGGACTAAATTAAACTTCGATGGATCGTGCAAAGGCAGGGCCGGAAAAGGCAGCATTGGAGGGATATTCAGGAACCACAAGGCAGAATTCGAGCTTGGTTACGCGGAATCCATTGGTAAGACCAACAGCACCATTGCAGAACTGGCTGCTCTCAGACGAGGCCTCGATTTAGCACTCGAAAACAGTTGGAACGACGTATGGCTCGAAGGGGATGCGCAGACATTGGTTGATATCATTGTGGAAAAGAGACAGGTTAGATGTGCAGAAGTGCAGAGGCATGTTAGTGACATAATATCAATCATACCAGAGTTTGATAATTGCATTGTCACTCATATTTATAGGGAAGGTAATAGAGCTGCTCATATTTTGGCACAACTTGGTCATCAATCAGAGAAACCTCAGATTTGGAGACGCATTCCTCCTCATCAAGTTTTGCAAATCATGCATGAAGATGCTGAGGGCAAGCCTGTTTTTCGTAGGAGATGAAAATATTCTATACGGACGCACGTTTACTAATCGAGAATGAAAATCAATCAAGTTCATTTCCAAAAACAAACTTAATTCTTGATTTTTGTATGAGCTCCACGTAATTCGAATCACAACAGACTTTAGTAAACACTGTGATCATAAATCAGGAATTAAGTTCTCTTCCTATCTTTCATATTCACGATTAGTAGTCGTGCTTTTAATGAATATATATGTTGAAAGTATGGATATGTCTTTTGTAGGCTTTGATTGGATTAACACTTTCTTTTTCTTTCTTTTCTCTGTATTGTCGCTTGTGTCATGGACATGTGTGTTCCTCTTTTCTCTGTATTGTCACTTGTGTCATGGACATGTGTGTTCCTCTCTCTCGCTCTCTCGTAGTTGTATTGTATTTACAAAAGAAAGAAATAAAGAAAGAAAGGTGAAGTCATTCCCTAAATTAAGGGACAAGTGGTCTCTCTCTCTCTCCATATTGTAAAGATGAAAAAGATATTGAATCTGCTTAATTGATTAATCATTGATACACAAACGTGTATATGTACAAGAAGAAAAACTGACTAATCCTACAAGTCAGGGACTATGAGCTATCTAGCTAGAAGTTAGGAAATACAATAGGAAAGATAATATATAACAAATAGGAAAGATAAATATATACTATTTTATCTACTAACACTCCCCATCAAGTTGGAGAGTGGATATCCTACACTCCCAACTTGTGAACCATAGGAACAAAAAACTCTTTCCACAAGGGCTTAGTCAAGACATCTGCTAGCTGATGTGCAGAATTTACAAATTTTGTAGTCACAGAACCGTCTTGAATTTTGTCTCTAATGTAATGGCAATCCATTTCAATATGCCTAGTTCGCTCATGAAATACCGGGTTGGCTGCAATGTGTAGAGCAGCCTTGTTATCACAATATAGCAAAGCAGGTTCATGATGCGAAAGTCCCAAGTCCTTCAGCAAATATCAGAGCCATGTTAACTCACAGCAAGCTCCCGTCATTGCACGGTATTCGGCCTCAGCAGAAGAAAGTGAAACTGTTTTCTATCGTTTCGACCTCCAAGATATCAATGAAGATCCGAGAAAGATACAATAGCCCGTAGTAGATCTCCTAGTGAGTGGGCAACCTGCCCAATTTGAATCACAGTAAGCTCTCAACTTGAAATCACTATTCGAAGAGAAGAACAGACCTTTGCCAGGAGCACCTTTTAGATATCAGACGATCCGAAGAGCTGCCTCCATATGAAGTTTGCGAGGTTGGTGCATGAATCTGCACAGGACATGTACATCATATGATATCCGGCCTCGAAACAATCAAGTAAATCAATCTCCCGACTAATCTTCTATACTGACTCGAATCTTTAAGTAAATCACTCTTGTCTGATAATTTCAAGCCTCGTTCCATAGGAGTATCAATAGGAGCTGCACCTAACAACCCTGCATCCTTAATGATTTCTAATGCATACTTACGTTGGGAAATAAAAATTCCGTTCTTAGAATTAGAAACCTCTATCCCAAGAAAGTACTTCAAATTACCAAGATCTTTGAGATGAAAATGACCATGCAGAAATGTTTTAGTTGTAGCAATGCTAACAGGATCATTTCCAGTAATTAAAATATCATCAACATATATCAAGAGTGCAGTAAAGGACTTGCCTCGTTTTCTGGTGAACAGAGAATAATCGGCTCGAGATTGTTCATAACCAGCGGAGCAAATGGCCTCTGAGAACTTGGTGAACCACTGGCGAGATGCCTGTTTTAACCCGTACAATGATTTATGAAGGCGACACACCAAGTTACTCTCCCCCTATCGCCGAAGCCCTGGTGGAGTGACATGTAGATTTCTTCAGCCAAATCGCCGTGAAGAAAGGCATTGTTGACGTCCATCTGGTGAATGGACCAGCCATTAGCGGCAGCCAGGGCAAGCAGGCAGTGAACTGAGATGATTTTGGCAGTGGGAGAAAAAGTTTCCTGATAATCGACACCCTCCAACTGAGTGAAGCCTTTGGCGACCAAACGGGCTTTATACCTCTCGATAGAACCATCGGAACAGTGTTTGATTTTAAACACCCATCTGCAACCAATAGGAGTTTTGCCGGCCGGGAGTGGAACGAGAGACCAAGTGTCGTTGGCCTAAAGAGCTTGTAATTCTGAATGCATGGCGTCCTGCCATTCAGGATGAGTGGCGGCCTCCGAATAAGAACTAGGTTCCTTGACCTCACTGATCTGAGCAACAAATGAGCGAAGCGCAGGTGTATATCTGTGATACGAAACAAAATTGGCCAGCGGATATCTCGTACCTTTGGTCGGACCAGGCAGCAAGGAGGACGATTGGTTGGAGGAAACGGTGGAGCAGACATAATCGCGAAGCTTGGCTGGTGGATCGACGTGGCGGCTGGAACGACGAAGGGGAGCCGGATCAGGTGGATGGTCGTAATCAGGTGCAGGAGAGGAGGGAATAGGTGAAGGAGACAGGAGTGGCGAGCATTCTGGTGCCGGAAATGGTGAATTCGGCGGAGGAGGAGGAGAGATGGGGGCAGATTGCGAAATCGGAGAAGAATGAGGCGTGTTTGGACTTGTTTGGACGAGGAGGAATGGTGGGTGGACTTGTGTTTGGACGAGTGGTGTCTGAAAGGGAGTCATAAGGAATGTCATGGGCCAAAAAGGGAATTGGGCCAGAATTTGTAGTTGGGCCAAAATGAGTGGTTGGACCAGAAACAGCAGAGTGGTGTTGGATAGATGCATAAGGAAAAATGTTTTCATGAAACTTAACATCGCGGCTAGTGAAGACTTTTTTAGTTGATAAATCAAATAATTTGTAAGCCTTCTGGCCAACAGGATAGCCAATGAAAAGTGAGGGTATGGAACGATAATCAAATTTGTGAGTGGTATGGACATTAGTTGCATATGCTAAACAACCAAAGACACGTAGATGAGAAAAAGAAGGTGGCTTGGAGTAGAGAAGTTCAAAAGGAGTTTTGTTCGAGAGAACTGAAGATGAGAGTCTATTGATTATGTGGACAGCAGTAAGGACACATTCCCCCCAAAAATGGGTAGGGAGGCAAGCTTGAAATTTCAAAGCTCGAGCCACCTGCAAGATGTGACGATGTTTGCGTTCTACAACCCCATTTTGTTGAGGTGTATAAACACAAGAATGTTGAAAAATGACACCATTATCATGAAAAAATGATCAAAGGGAGATAAATTCCCCACCATTGTCACTTCGAAAAATCTTAATGATAGACTCAAATTGTGTGAGAACATAATTAAAAAAACGTTTTAAAAGGGATTGCACCTCATTTTTGTGTCGCATTAAAAAAATCCATGTGAAACGCGTATAATCATCAACAATAGTAAGAAAATAATAAGCACCAGAAATAGAAGGGTGTCGATAACGACCTCAAATATCATAATGAATTATCTCAAAAGGTTTTACAGAAGAGATTACACTAGGACTAAAAGGCAAACGACTCTGCTTAGCCAAAGGACATATAGGGCAAGCATTATTGGACTGGACGGAAAAATTCAAAAAATTCTTCGCAATGAAACTCAAACGAGGAGATGACACATGACCTAAGCGGTTATGCCAGAGATCAGTGGATGATATGGTAAGGTTGCAGGTTGGTCGATGTGTAAGTGATGAAGAGTTCGTCACGGATTTGTTTGTTGCTAGTGCCACCAAATAGTATAGTCCGTCACGTTGTTTACCCAAACCAATCATCCTCCTCATAGCTAGATTCTGCAAAACACACCAATAAGGGAAAAAAGTTACTGAACAATTCAGACCTCTTGTTAGACGACTAACTGACATCAAATCAACTTTGAATGTAGGTACACATAGCACATCTTTCAAATAGTAGACGGAATTTAGAGGCAATGATCCCTTTGCAACAATATTAGCTTTTTCTCCGCTAGGTAATAGTACAGGAGGTAACAAGCAATTTTTATCTATGCGGAAAAATAATTTTGATGATGTAGTAATATGATCCGTCGCCCCGCTATCAATGATTCAATTGCGGGAAGCGACTTTAGACAAACCTGGCTTGGTCACGGCATTTGCTTGAGAGCTAGATCCTCCATTTTTGTTGTCAAGAAGTGATAAAAGTTGCTGCAATTGGGCCTCTGTAATTCCAACAATGTGATTGCTGTCCTCTTTAGCAAGATTTTCAGACACATGATTTGCTGCAGGCCTGGTATTGTTGTTGAAAAATTTCGGACCAGAATTACATTTTGCTTTTGGGTGGCCCACTGGATATCCATGCAATTCATAACAAGTTTGGACCCAATGGCCCAATTCTCCACAATGAGTACAATGAGGGCGTCCTCTTCCAGCCCCTGATCGTTTCTTGTCTTGGCTTCCTCCACTGAAATTATCTGGTGATTTTTCTTACGATCTGAAGTCATGCGAATTATATGGTCGGTCGAACTTTCTTGTACCTGTCGATGGTGTGAATTTGTTGCTGTTGTTGCTTCGAACAGCCATAGCTGCACTACCACCAGAATCACTTGCTGCATGTGTCGAACTCAGGAGGCGTTGCTTTTCTTCTTGAGAGACAGAGGAGTATGCTTGGCGAACCGAAGGAAGGGGGTTCATCAGGAGGATTTGGCCACGCACACCACTGTAAGAATCATTCAATCCCATCAAAAATTGCATCAAATTTTGTTGATCTTGTTGTGCCCCATGTACTGCATCGCTGTAGGAACTTAGTTCATCCCATAAGCCCTTTAATTTTGTGTAATAGGCAGAGACGGAGAGTTGTTCTTGTCGAAGGTAGGCAATATCTCGCTGAATTTCGAAGATGCGAGGTGCGTTGCTTTGAGAGAATCGCTTACGAAGATCTTCCCAAACTTCATTAGCGGTAGAGTAGTATATAACACTATCTGAAATTTCCAGACTGAGAGTGTTGATGATCCAAGAATGGACCATATCATTACATCGAGACCAACCTACATAACTTTCAGGATCCGCTGTTTTTGAAGGTGCACTGATTGAACCATTGACGAAACCCAGTTTGTTTTTGGAGTTTAAGGCCAAAGTCATAGCCCTTTTCCAAGTTGAATAATTGTCTCCATTCAAGGGTTTGGAAATCAAAATCAAACCTGGATGATCTGAATGATAAGTGAAATAGGGATTTGAAATAATTGGATTTGAGGTGTTCGGTCTTGAAGAATCTACATTAGGATCGGCAATTTCTTTGCCTGGAACAGAAGGTGTTGGTGGTAATTCATCATTGGCCATGATGGCTGAAAGAGAGAGATGCTACACGAGAGATTCAGAGTGCAGCGACAAACTAGGATCTCAGTCCTGCTCTGATACCATGTAAAGATGAAAAAGATATTGAATCTGCTTAATTGATTAATCATTGATACACAAACGTGTATATGTACAAGAAGAAAAACTAACTAATCCTACAAGTCAGGGACTATGAGCTATCTAGCTAGAAGTTAGGAAATACAATAGGAAAGATGATATACAACAAATAGGAAAGATAAATATATACTATTTTATCTACTAACATATATATATATATATATCAAATATGAATTAATGTGCAGGCAGGCAGGAACAGTAAGTAAACAAAACCCTCCTTACCTTTTCACTGACATTACCTAATTACTATATTAATCAATATCTGTATCTCTGTCCATCCACTCAACTGTTCAACAGAGAGGGCTCACAACCAAACACTCCACACTAATTAAGTTTCGTGTGTTGATCATCACTCATCTCCTTCAATAAGACTAGCATAAATCACCCTCTGCCCCTCTCACAGTCTCACATGTGTGCACACCTATTAATTCACATTATTTTTAGTTTTTTACACAGAGACTCACCTAATACGACTCCAAAATAAAGGGATATTATCAAAAATCCCCCTCAACTTTGGTTGGTTTTTTTGGTTTTTTTTTTTTTTTTTTTTTTTGTTGTGGGTATCCCTAAAATAAATAAGTCTTTAATATATTAATACATAATGTTTTATATTTTTAAAAATAAACATAACTTAATTTTATACATCATTTGTAATCCTCAAAGAAACTCAGATGTAGGTTACTAATTTTTACACTATTTTAGTGTTAAAATATAGAATATGCTTATACCAATTTTTTTTTTACACTCCACTGTATTATACACCAAATTGATGTGAAATGGTTCTTTGGAATTAGGGAAATTATCATTCTCCCCCTGTAGTTTACCATATTCTCCAGTCTCCCCCCTCTAGTTTCAAAATTTTACAATTTTCCCCCTCCCATGCCTATTTTTATATGGTGAGATTGGTTGTATTTGTGCATGGTGCATGGCAGGGGGGGAATTGGAGAATTTTGAAACTAGAGGGGGGGAGACTAGAGAATACGGTAAACTACAATGGGGGAATAATAATTTCCCTTGGAATTATTGTTGTCGAATTTTTTTGGTTTGTTTGGGTTATTTATATTAATGGATAGTTCTCCTATCAAATTGTCCTGAAATTATAATTTCAAGACGACCAACCACAACTATATGTTTTAATAAAGACCTGATTTTTTTTTTTATAACAAACATTTAAACTTATTAAAACCTGTGACTGTGATTGATCGTCTTGAAATTATAGATAGGAGAACTATCCTTATATTAGTATTGTTGAATATGACTTATTTATTGAATGTTATGGATTATTTTCTATTTTATTATTAATTTTTAAATATTTTTACTATTATTATTTTCAAACGGAGGCTGCCGCCTCGCCTTTTGAGTTTTAAAACATTGATTATAATCAACTTTATAAAAATGTAATTGACATTGGAATAATCTGGTTGAGATGGATGACTCTCTCTCCCTCTTGAGTTTTCTCTCACTCTCACTTTTGTAGCTTTGTCCATGCATTCTTCAAAAGTACGTCCGTGGAATTTCGTTGCCCCTCTCTCAAATGTTCTCGATACTTTACCATAGCCATCATCAAAACCAAAAACTTTTTGCAGCTCTTCTCAAAACCAATGAAGCACAAGTTCAACCAAATTTTCTCCCAGTGCCAGTTGTGAAAGGGGACATCACGTGTGTTCACATCAGCCAAAAATATGTCTAAGAAAGACTGAAATATTGTCAGAAAAATCATTTTGGACGTTTGCTTTTAAGAAAAATTTATGTATTTTTAAAGCCTAGTGAGTTAAAATTTGTATTGCAATCGATTTGGCAACTCAAATCCTTGGAAGCTTACTCCGTTTCCCAAAGAATATTTTGATATTCATTTTTCTATGGAAGAATATTTAAATAGGGTTTTGGAGTGGAGGTTCCTGCTCAATTTCAAACGGTATTTTTCGTATTTTTTATGGCAACCGGATTTTAATTCATATAATCAACAATTATCGCATGCTCAAGTTTGGATGAGGTTTTACAGTATATGCTTGGAATACTGGCATCCAACCACAATCATGGAGATTGCACGAGGAGAAGGCATCCCTCTACAAGTAGATCAAGCTAAAATGGATCAAGCATATGGGTTTTATGCCCGAGTTCTTGTGGACATTGATCAACCATCCTTTTTGAATGTGGAGAGAGATGACCATAGATGTTTTTCTGTGGATATTATATATGAAAATCTTCTAGAGAGATGTACGAACTGTAAAGCTTTTGGTCATTACTCTACTAGATGCCACCAAAATAACAAGGAGATTAATTATAACAGAGGTCGATCGCGATCAAGAAATCCAAGGCAAACATATCGGTCTGTCACAAAAAACAACACCACTAACCACCATAATAGGCAGGTTGCCGTGGAGAAATGCAAAACAGTCCCACAAAATCAGGAAACGATAGAGGGAGAAGAAATTGTGTAGATTCAAAAATTTGAAAATCTCGTATTAATGTGGGAGACAAAAATGGTAGCATCTAATTATCTCCATATTTATTTGAATTAAATGCGATTGATACTCAAAAAGTGAATCGGGAAACAACGGCCAATTTTGAAGTTGACAAATTTGGGTTTCAAGAAGTTGACCCAATCCGTGAAGGGTAGTTTCTAGTTACAACGGGCACATTTAATGTACTTACGGAAGATCAGGATCTAATTGAGAGTTTTTCTCCAATTCAAATTCAAACAGATGAACAATTTCCTAATCAAGATGCGAGAATTAATGTTGATATCTCCAATTATTTGACTACCAAGTATTTAAATCTAGACGATGAGATCCTCAATGTCCTCTAGAGAATATTTGTATAAAATAATAGTGTGACTCTTGACAATCCAAGGATTGATCAGCAAGTTTTGGATGAGATTTCAAGAGATAAAAGAGGAAAGACTAAATTGGAGAATATATCAGAAGACCAAGATATTCATGCTTCAAATTTTAATCATGGTCCAGTAGATCCTATGTTTGACAATAATTGGATTCCCGTGGTGACCAAATCAAAAAGAAAAGTGAAGCCAACTTTTAAGATTTTATTTAGTTCCAAGTCTCAAATGAGTAAGGGAAGTTTTAAGCACCTCCCTGTAGTTGAGACTAAGATTCGCTCTGATTATACGGCTTCAGCGGCCCAAGCAGAATTAAGCTTTCTCGCTAATTGGGTCGCACTGGTTGAGGCAAAAAGGAATGATTCCACTGGTCTAGTTAATTAAGTTCATGTTTTTTTTTTAGGCCTATGTACCTTTTTAAATTTATGTGTTTTAGGGCCTGCACGCCCCTTTTGCTTTTGTATTTCTTTTACCTTTTTTCTTTTTATTTTTATTAATAAAGGTTGTGTTTAGACTAAAAAAAGAGAGTATAAAAATGTAATTGAAATGCAACTGTGTAAATTATCATTGTAAATCAAATTTAATATAGTCCCTTCTGTTTTTTATGTTAAATAGTTATGTTTCTGATGGAGGGCTAGTTGTAAGAGTCAAAGTAACTCATAAATTCAGATAAATTAATCGAGCATCGTTCCAACACTGATAAGGTATGGGATCCAGCACTAATACAAAAAAGAAAAAAGAAAAAAGAAAAAAAAAAGGAATAGTATTAATTGAAAAAAGTTTCAATTAATATCGGTATCTATTGAAATCCCGCATATACCGCACCTAATGAATTTTAGACATCAATAAAATAAATGACCCTATTACACTGTCGACTTGTATACGTAATTGTCACAGTATTAGTAATTTGAGTTTTTATAGTATCAAAATTGGTTTGGGAACATAAATACCTCTTTTTCCCTCATCAAACCGAAAATCCACAAAATTGGAAGTTGAGAAATAAGGAGTTAGAAGTTAGAAAGAGAAACGAACGAACTTCGGCAAGAGTGATGGAGATTTCGACATTGACGTACACCATTAATGGAAGTTGAAAATACCGCTCAAAACAGAAAAAAATAAATAAATAAATTGTGAAACCGGAAGTTGAAACATTTGAATTTGGTAATATGTTATGACGTACTTTTTTATACTTTTTTCTCCTTTTGAGATGATTCTAACGACATATCATAGGTCAAATCACATTAGAGTCCACTTGTGCTATAAATAGTAAAATAAAGTACAAATCACATTAGAGTTTTTCCATTTTTCACTAATATAATGTGGAAAATATATTAGCAACTAACTAAGAACCGGTCAATGACTTAATAAAAGAGCAAATCTTGATTCCAATTTAGACATATTATATAAGCTCCAAGCCTCCAACACTGGACCCCACCAATCAAATGGTCCCTATCTATCAGCTTTTTTTTCACATGAAACTGATATTATTATAATTATATCAAAGGACTAAAAATATTGGTAGACCAAAAAAGAATGTGAGAGTTGGATGTTAAAGGAAAATGCAGTAGTACATCTTTTCCAGTACAATAAACAACAAGTACAGTTTTCAGATTTTCCATGTCGAATTCAACATGCTAATAAATTTGACAATTAACATTTAACAGATGAAGAAAGTGTTTGGATATATATATATATATAATGTGGTAGTACAATGTAATACAAAGTCTTCCCTGTACTGCATTTCTCTTAGCATGTTGTGTTTGTTATTTATATATACCATCTTCTATAGCAGAAGAAATAGAGCAGCATTCGAGGATTTCCCAGATCGGAAAAACGTCATTGAGTGCAGCGTTGATGAAATTATATTCGGATTGTATTTGATCGATTTCAATTTCAATTTCACCGGCGCTGCATTCAATCATGTTTTTCGCTCTATTGGGTTGCGACATTGACATCAAGTGGATATCGATCAACATATTCGACAGGTTTTTTTGTTTATGGTAATGCTAAATTATTGTCTTTGCTATCATTACAGCTACACATTTCATTAGAATTTTCAGGTTTTGGCAAATGACAATCAATGCAGGACTCATTTGGAGCATTTTTTTACTATTACAATTCACACAGTATAATTTAGCAAATAAATTACAGTCAATGAGCAATAGCTGGCCCTAATCAAATCTTTGGATTTGGATTTGGCCCTTCTTTAACAGTAACACAAAAAGGGCTTGTATGTATATAATCTCCAAGAAATTTACCAAACTTTGATACATTATATAATCAAGAATGTCATTTACTTTCTGCATATAAATCTACCTAACTAATCTGCACATCATCTGCATAAAGCCTACCTGATCATATATTTACATCAAACACATTCGCGATTCTTCTTGCTCACCGGAGAGGATCATTATCCGGGAAATTTAATTCGTTATCCGGGAAATTTAATACAAAATCAATGCAGATACCAGAACAACCAAAACCAACAACATATCATTACAATCATTAAAAAAACAGAATGAAAATGCAGCTCAGTTCACTGCAATTGCCAATTTGGAATCACAATCAAAATTTGTCATCTAAAGCAAAGATTTCCTGTCTTGAAAATTCAACCATATTGACAGAAATTTCAACATTTATTGCATAGATTAAGACCACAAAACCCCCCATCAAATAAATAAATAAATAAAATCTGCTACAAAAACAATTTTCTTTGGTAACCACAACCCAATAAAATACTCCTCAAAATAATAACACCCAAAAAAAGTCTCTCAAAATTGTGGCCAATGCTGAATCTCAATCTCAAACTGCTATTACATTGAAGATTTCGAGACCAAATTGGACTCAAAACTCTGTCAAAATTACGAGATTTGCCACTACCAGTGAAGTTTGTAACCACCGTTTTCTCTCACGGACAATAAATACTCGCACCCCCACTTGAGATAAAAGACTCCCACAATCACAATCACAATCACAATCACCGACCCAAAATTTCTCGAAAGATTGTAATTTTACTGGGAAACTTATCATCTTTTTCCCGGGAAAGTTTTCGAAATGCAAGAAGGAGAAGAAGATACGGCTCTGCTGCCGGACCATCTGCGGTGTAAAAGGACCGACGGCAGGCAATGGAGGTGCAATCGGCGAGTTATGGAGGACAAGAAGCTCTGCGAGGTTCATTATATACAGGGACGACATAGACAGTATAGACAGAAAGTACCGGAATCGTTGAAATTGCAGAGGAGAGACAAAAAGAAGAAGAAGAAGGTTTTCGATGTTGAAGAGAGTCCTGAAATTAGGGCTCGTATGCGTCGGAGATTGAAGAAGAAGAAGAAGAAGCGAGTGATCGGCGAATCTGAGGCGTTGGATAAGGCCGTGAAGAAAATGAAGCTGAAAAGAGGAGACTTGCAACTGGAATTGATCAGAATGGTGTTGAAAAGAGAGGTCGAGAAGCCGAAGAAGCGAAAAAGTTGCGATTTCGATGACAGCGAAGACGATTTTTCCAACAGTGACACAGAGACAGAGTTCACCAGAGAGTTGCCAAATGGTTTGATGGCTGTTTCTTCGATTTGTTCTGGTGGGAATTCTGACAATGCTGGTACTTCTTGTGCTGTGAAAATCGGAGCTGAGCCTGCGGTGGTTAAAAGAAGGCGTTTTCGGTCGAAAAACATCGAACCAACACCAATTGGCGCTGTGCAGGTGGTTTAAATTATATGATCATAGTGTTTTTGGTAGTTTTTGTTTTGTATTGTATGTTTTGGATGTTTGTCTGATCAATCAATGTCTTTGTGTGTATGTAGGTTCTGCCTTATAAGAAAGACGCGGTGAGCTTGAGGAGGGGGAAGAGGTGTCATTGGTGTAGAAAAAGGGGTCGGAATTTGATTCAGTGTTCGAGTTGTCGAAAACTGTTTTTCTGTGCGGGTTGTGTAAAAGATCGGTATGAAATTTTTATTTCTTATTGATGTTAAGCATTTTAGCATGTTAAACTTTGAATGCAGTAGTGGAAGTAAAGTTCGTAACTTAGTACTGAGTTACGGATCATAGTTGAGGTGCGTGTGTATATAATGCAAAGCATCGAACATATGAAATTAACTTGATACAATAAGAAACGAATGCATGATGTGTTTCAATGTGAATTAATCTAAAAAGTGGTATGAGATTTTTATTTCTTATTGATGTTAAGCATTTTAGCATGTTAATCTTTGAATGCAGTTGTGGAAGTAAAGTTCGTAACTTAGTACTGAGTTTACTGATCATAGTTTAGGTGTGTGTGTGTGTGTATATAATGCAAAGCATCGAACATATGTAATTAACTTGATACGATAAGAAACGAATGCATTATGTGTTTCAATGTGAATTAATCTAAAAAGTGGGCCCTAATGCAGGTGCATAACGAAGCTGCGATTTTACACGTTCAATTAAATACTGGCCTATTTTCTCGTCCAGGTCTATCTGATTTCCAAAACAAGGCTTTTACGGAGCTTTAATCATTTATTAGGCTTCCAAAATGGCATATGTTTCTTGTTCTAGCTTGTTTTTGTAGGGACAGTTCATATAATAACGTGTTTTCCATTTTAACATGAATTGTATGATTAGTCACATTAATCATTGTTTCTGGCTCTTTGATTTCAGCTTAGGTTATCTCTTTGAACCATTTATAGTTGGGAACTTGGGATTAAAAAGTAGTCGTGTGAAATTAACACTTAATGTTCAAAATGAAAATAGGTATTTTGATACGCAAGAAGATGTTAAGAAGGCATGTCCAGTATGTCGTGGGACTTGTAGCTGTAAGACTTGCTCATCGAGTAGATGTAGAGGCACTGATTATAAGGTTTGGCATTTGATATGGATAAACTGCAAACTATGGAATGCACAATTGTTAGGCCAAATTCTAATCCTTTAATTTACCCTAAAACTTTGTTCAGGACTTGTTGAGGGAGAAAACTGAAGTTGACAAGGTTTTACAATTTCATTATTTGATCTGTATGCTTCTTCCTGTTCTGAGACAAATAAACCAAGACCAGAATACCGAGGTAGAAATCGAGGCAAAAATAAAAGGTGGTGATATTGATTTTCGTTTGAAGCTTCATGCAGAGATTTCACATAAATTTCGCATTCATCATCTAATCAAGCTTTCCCTGTGTAACAGGCCAAAAACCCTCTGAAGTTCAAATACAGCAAGCTGAATTAAACTGCAATAGGCAATGTTTCTGGTATGCTCCCTGATGGTGATTTTTTGAAACATATCTAGTAAAATTCATACAATTTAACTTTTGTTGTTTTCTGGTGCATGACATGATTGCTGGAGCAGCAATAGCTGCAAAACTTTGATAGTGGATTTCCACAGAAGCTGTGCAAATTGTTCGTATACCCTGTGCTTAAGCTGTTCTCGGGATATTCTTCGAGGGAGTTTATCTGGAAGCGTTAGAGCTATCGTTTGTAACTGCCAAGATGGAAGAAAAGCTTGTACATCAGGAGTGTTGCTTTCAGAGAAGAAATCTGTATGCACCTTTAAAAAAAATTATGACCGAGAATATTTTGATTCGTCTGCATTATTGCCTAGTTGTACAGCTCCTGATGGAAGCAGTGATATACCATGCCCTCCCATGGAGCTTGGTGGTTGTGGCGATAGCCTCCTCTATTTGAGATGTTTTTTCCCTTTAAGTTGGACCAAAGACTTGGAAATTGGTGCAGAACAAATAGTTGGCTGCTATGAGTTGCCAGAAACCATTGATACATTCTCATGTTGCTCGTTATGTTTGGAGATGGATCTTGAAGTTAATGGGATCAAGAAGTTTCAAGAAGCAGCTATGAGAGAGAATTCAAATGATAACCTTTTATACTACCCTACTCTTATGGATATTCATGGTGATAAGCTTGAACACTTTCAGCAACACTGGGGTAAGGGTCATCCTGTAATTGTTCGAAATGTGCTTCAGGGTACATCAGAGTTGAGTTGGGATCCAATTGTCTTGTTCTGCACTTATCTTAAGAATAATGCCACCAAATCTGACAAAGATGAAGAAGAAGATAAAGATAATAAATGCTTGGACTGGTTCGAGGTTGGTGTGATCCTCTTTCGTTTACTTCCAAACATTCTCTCTCTGTGTGTACTTGGTTAATACACTTTACATATATCTTGCTGGGTGAGAAATTAGTAATTGTAACATGTGACCTCAATTTTATTTTGGATGAAAATTGTGATTGCCATCAGTGTCTAGAGATTTTTTCGTTAATAAGTTCCCCTCGTGTTCTTTCTCTTCTGCAATGTGATGGCTCCTGGCATTGAATAAACCTGTAGGATACAAGAGAACCTGGTCCATGTGGGTGGAAGGATATGATAATGAAGTGAAGCTTAAGTGTGTTCACTTATCGAATTCTCTGGTTGAAGCGTTGTAGGATTTCGGATAATGAGGGTGTCCCTTTTTTTATTTGGTTTTATTTGTTAGATAGTTAATGTGTCATTTACATATTGAGTCATTTTGATATTTTTTTTAAATACAGGAGCAGCAATGTGTCCACCATTTTTACCTATTGCTCCTTTCGTTTTTCTCTTTTACTTTTATGCGAGGGATTTTATGCTTCCTGATTCTCTGATGATAGGTATGTGTAGTTCTTAAGAAACTAAATTTTTTTTTTTGTTTGGCAGGTGGAAATTGGTATTAGACAGTTATTTTTTGGGCCTTTAAGGGGGCGAAGGTGTGTTGATACGTGTGATGAGAAACTAAAATTGAAGGGCTGGCTTTCCTCTCATTTATTTCAAGAACAGTTTCCGGCTCATTACACTGAAATCATTCGTGGCCTACCACTGCCAGAATACATGGATCCAAACTCAGGTCTTTTAAACATTGCATCAAAGATGCAACAGCAAATCCCAGGGCCTGACCTGGGTCCTTGTATCTATATGTCATATGGCAGCGGTGAGGAACTTGTACAGGCTGACTCTGTGACAAAATTATGTTACGATTTGTGTGATGTGGTAAGTCTGGTTTATCTTCTAATCTGTTGCTCAATTTTTCTTCCAGTAACTCTTTTTGATGTATATATGCTTACTATTTTCATAATATTATGTTCTTTAGTACCCTTGTCTGTGATACTAAAACTTTTAAGCCTCCGAAAAGTTCGTTCATATGGGCGTATCAACCCCCTAGTAGAGTCCACTGTCTGAGTATCATCACCAAACCTTTATTTAAATCCAGCATATATGCCTTATTCTGGAAGTTTCAAAGGTTTAATTCTTGAAAATTTTGATTTGAAATTTCCTACAGGAAAATTATGATGTTTATACTACACTAAAGCACACCACTGCTTGCATACACCTTGTAATCATGCATTTTGGGGGAGTTCATGAAAGATGTGAGTAATCATTGCTTTTCATTCTGTCTGCCTTGGTCCCAGGTTAATATTTTGGCACACGCTACAGACGTCCCAGTATCTACGAAGCAGCTTAATAATGTAAGAGAGCTAATGAAAATGCACCAAGATCAAGATCAAAGGGAGTCTACTGAAGTTGCTCTTGAAAAGAAGATGGCAAATAAGGTGAAAGGAAAATCATCGTTGGATGGTGAAAACAAGGAAGATGTAGATGTAGGATTGTGTGATATAGTAGGGGAAGAAGTCGACACTCATAAAGCACAGGACTTACATCTCGAAGATAGATATAAGTGCCTGGATGTGGATCGGGATTCTGATTCCGATTGCACAATACCATGCTGTGGGACAACTCAAAGCACAAAACCATCTGAAATAAGGACACTTGACGCAGAATCGTGTGGTGCACAATGGGATGTTTTTCGCAGACAGGATGTTCCAAAGCTTATAGAATACCTCAGAAGGCATTCTAATGAGTTCACTCGGAAGCATGTAAGTCCAGAGCAGAATGCCACATACCGTTTAGCAGTATGGTATTAAAGCTGATTTATTTCTGCTTCTGCTGCAGGTTGTTCATCCCATTCTTGATCAGAATTTCTTTCTAGACTCGACACACAAAATGAGGCTGAAAGAGGAGTTTGGTAAATGTCATCATCCATTTGTCTATCGCTAATTAGCATAAACAATAAAAACTAAGGGTTTCTAACGTTTAACTTTATCCAGAAATCGAACCCTGGACTTTTGAACAGCACGTTGGAGAAGCAGTCATCATTCCTGCTGGATGTCCCTATCAAATTAGAAATCTTAAGGTAATGTAATAGCTGACTTTGAAATAAATTATATAATTGTACTGATGAGTGCACGTGATGAATGTGTTCCGGTCATTTCATATTATTCTCTATTTGTCATTCATCATCTACCAATATTTTCCAATGTAGAGAAGTTGCAACGCTAGATAAACAAAAATTTCAGTTCACTGATTTTGATTTTGTTCCATGTAATTTGATTTTAGTGTCTTGTGATTGATTGTGTGAGAATGCTGAAACTGTAAGTTTCTAATTTCATGTTGAAAAGAAAATTTTATTTGCAGTTTTCCTAATTATCTGTTCCTTTAATGTAAAATGACCTGCAGTCCTGTGTTAATGTGGTTTCGGACTTTGTCTCACCGGAAAACGTTTCTGAGTGCATCAAGTTAGTGGATGAACTTCGATTGCTTCCGAATGGTCATAAAGCCAAAGCAAACAAACTCGAGGTAAACTTCGTAATTATCTTATTAGTTGCTGATGTCTTTGATTCTCCATGTTTGCACACATAATTGATTGGCAATATGAAAATGATTCATTTTTTGCTGAACCAGTTGAAGAAAATGGCACTACATAGTCTAAACACTGCAGTCAAGGAAATTCGAGAATTTACATGTGCAGGGTAAGTGCCCTATGTATTAGATATAAAGATTTTATTTTGTGTAGCTCACTTTGCGGAAAAAACATGTCGAACAACACAGTATCTGATTCTTGTTTCCAATTGTTTTATTACTTTGATTTGAGGTGCCTCTCCTAGAAGTGTAAAGTTTAATTATCTCGTTTGGGCAACTCGAGTCATTTCTCAAGTACATAATTGAAACTATGATTTCATGTATATATGATATTTTTTTTTCATGTGATGGTTTGGGATCTTAAGAGTCCTAACAATAACATACTGACATTCTTCTTGTTTGTAATCATATCATATCCAAATTCTAAAGAACAATAAAGAGTTCGGAACTATGATTTCTTATTGACCAGTCCCGTATTTCCTGCTTGATAACCTCAGGTTGTTGCGTCAATGGAAATGCTTCAGGTTTTAGCACCTGGACAACACAGTCTACCCTGTACACTGTCTTGTTTAGGCTTACCTTAGGTTTTTTCTTCTTCACATTAACGTAATGATTATCATGCATTAAATCTTTCCGACGATATGGAATCTTACATGGATATATAAACTGTGTATTAGATTATCATGCTTTCGTTCGGGTAGATTCATGCCTCCTAACCATGATATACTTACTCGCTGTACATCTGTTATGTATCGAATGAATGAAATTTTGATGTGAATAATCTTAGTAAGTTCAGCAAGAAGGTGCTGTGTGCAGGCATTTGCTAATGCTGCATAATCAGGATCAACTGCTGAGTTCATCAGAGTAAGTTGTGTAGATGAGGACTGCTAACTGATAACCCAATAGGTATTCTACTTAGCGAATTAAGTGGTCATTTCTCGTTCGACCAGAGTATTACATGTAGTAAGCGTTTCCCCTCAGATGTTGCTGCCATGCCGTGCAGACCAACAGGAGTGAGAAAGGCAAGTTCTGTGCACAACAAGAGCTGTTTTCTGACCAACTACTGTGAATAATAGACATTTAGGATCATTGTAAGTTCACTGACTTTCTCAACCTGAAAGGCTCTCTTTTGTAATGAAAAATATATACTTTCCGATTTCCAGATTACCATACAGGTTCTATACTACTTCCAGACTAATAAATGTATTAACCAGTTGTCATTCTAATTTACTCATAAACTGTTCCAATTACAAGCATGTTATATAACAAGTTCCATATGAAAGCAATTAAGATTTACGTTACGATATTTTCGGTAACATTTCTAGCTGCAGTCAAATCCGAAGTGAGAAGATCTTCTCCTAACACCAGAATAAAAATAAATTGAAAATATAATCCATGAGCCAACAAAAAAACAACAGTTCAACTTTGGTCTTTCCATTTTAGGTTCTATTTATGCTTCTAAAGAACAAAAAAAAATTGCAAACTATACACAGAAAAGTAGGAAAAGAATCAAATGTCAAAACAATTTATTCGTCTCTTTTGTTGCCCCCCGTTCGCTGTTTGTCTGCGCGTGGTGAGGCTCAGATATAACAGTAATGATCTGTGGGAAAATAATGGAATAAATACAGGAGCAAAATTTTCACATATCCGAAAACGCTCAAAATTTTTAAGGGAAAAAAGGTAAGACTTGTATTATTTGTTGGGACTGGTATATTTATACGGTCTTAGCACTGTCAAAATTGTTTCATAGGATCGATCAGCAACACACATAAACCAACTACTTATGGGGCCATCAGTCCGTCAATTGTGTAGGAGAGCGACTTTGCCCAATCAGCCTTGAGTAGTAAGGTTTGTAACGTGTCCATCACGTTATACCCCGGGTCAAGCTTCCGCTGCCAACCCTATGAAATCGAAACAAGCACCAAATGAATACAAATTGAGTTAAATCCACAATTGATGATCACAAATAACCATTCATTGTGTGGCGTTAATTTAAAACATGCCAAGCTGCTTATTTTCTACTACTAAAAAGTAAAAAGCAGGGCAGGCAGCACAGATGCGTGTGGGATCAAGTGTTAAGGTTCTCAATCTTAGTAACTTCGTATTTTAAGATGCATATAAGGCAGGTCCAAAGGTTACATGTTCTTTCAAAATCAGAGTAATTACCTCGAGAACCAAAGTTGTGACCATCACTGTGCATACATTTCCATCAATATTAACTCTATGGCGCCGAACTTTCTCAAGTAGTTGCTGCATGCATTCAGCAGGATGGACCAGATCACCTTCTGCAGTACCCCAGAAAGTGAAGGACTCTTCAACTTCCTGTTACAGTTGACACGTTAAAATTATAAAAATAAAACAGAACAGATATCAGGATAGCATTAGAATAAACATGCAAATTATATGAAACATCAACCAGGCTGAAAACTATGTGAAGGACCTCAGGCACCATAGTAAACAAACGACAGTAGAGCATCAATGGCATGCTTGATAAATACTCTAATCAATCCACCAAATATCTATTAGAACCAACTTTGGAAAGAGTTGCATTTGCAAGAGCCAATATCTTGAATTTGAAAATCACGGGTCTTCCTTCATAAAAGTACTCTCACAGAGGGTCAAGCATACACACATCATTAAAAATCTTAACTTCAGTCATGGGACACCTTTTAGAATGGAAGACATTGCTTCTGGTGTTTGAGAGTATAAGTTGAAATAAATAAAAAATAGTTATGTGAAATATAAACCGGAATGTCTCCAACATCTTGTTAGCATATATGATTACAATCCGCTGTGACACTCTATAAGTTTATTATGAACTAAAGGGCATAATTCAGGCATAATATACAATAAGAGAGCAATTATGATAGACAATTGTGGAGAAAAATAATAAAGCAGGTCCATGCACCTCAAGATCTGTAAGCAAATAGAATAATTTTTTTGTTATAAATTTTAGAGCAGTGATCAAGCTCAATGCAGAAAATATTCCTATTTGTAACACTAAGCATGACCGACAGTCCAACACAATCCTAACTAGAGTTATCCCACCAAAGAAAATAAGTTATGTGCCTGAAAGTTACCTCAATAAAAGCTTTTGGATCTGGGCAGTTCTGTTGCTTTGACAATCTGAGTGCGGATTCTGCAGCAGTGCGGCCATCTCGACGGGCAACAGCCTTAAAAAATTCTATTAAATTTACTCTATCGCTCTTAGAAAGTTCAGCAGTCATGCCTACATCAAGGAAAATGACATGAGGCTTTGATTTAAAGAGCCGTTTCCGAGAAGGCTTGCTAGCCACCCGGACTAGAATATTTCCAGGATGCATATCAGCATGAATAAAGTTGTCCACCTGAAAAAAAGAAATTACAATGTCTTGGAAGCCTGTACCATAGATACTTTATTTTGAAACAGCTGAGAAAAACACTGAACAACTTCTTGCCAATAATTAACAACTGTAACACCAAATACAGAAAAAAAAAAAAAAAAAAAATCATGCATCATCAATTACACATACACTGTAGCAATGATATTGTGAAACACAGAAAAGAGAAAGCTACACAATTGAATAGGAAAAATGTGACCATGAAACTTATCAGAAAAATTCTGAGACACCATGTTGAATGGCTATCTTTTTTTGGATAGGAAACCAGAAGTTGAATGCATATCTTGAGTCAACAAAAGAAGTTTCCTCTACTATTTTCTGAGATACTGTTTTATTTTCGACTCACCGTCATATTTAACTTCTTCAATGGGCAATAAGCCAATAATAACTCAACTGACAGAGGAACAGTAATTTCATACAATCAAGCAAAACAATAAAGTAAAACAAGGAAATCATGTCACCAAAGGATTAATATAACAACAATTACAACAGATTTTTTTTTTTTTTAATTAATTTAAAAGAGGTTACCAGAAGCATCTTCAGAAGTGCATGAGTCCCAATGTGAGCAAGTGCGGTTTTAATCCGATTATGACCTTCAAGATCATCAACATAGTGTGAGACACTTTCCCCTTGCTCATAAGTTTCCACCAAAACAGCAGGATGTACAAGGGGATAAACAGGCTTGGGAAAAGAAACATCCTTCCAACTTCGGAAATTATAAATAAAGCGGCTCAAATGGGCAGCTTCCCTTGCAAGGTCAACTTGAGACATCATGAAAACAGCAAACTGTTGTACACTCTCATCCAATCTGAACCATTTCAGAGTTGGAATAAAGTTAGATATCTTCGCTACCAAGTTAATTATCACAAAATCTCTCCTAATTGATTCACCAACACCAGGATGTCTAACCTTCACAGCAACTACCATAGGCTTCGCCTTTTGACCAGGGTACCGAAATCTCAAAGAAGCCCGATGCACTTGAGCAATACTACCAGATGCTACAGGTGCCTCTTCAAAGCCATCAAAAATTTCAGAAAGCTTACGACCAAATGCTCTTTCAATAGTTTTTTTAGTGTAGGCAAAACTATGTTCAGGCGCTTGACTGTGAAGCTCTGAAAGCTTCTTGCATAAATCCCTAGGAAAGAGATCTGGCCGTGTAGCTGCCCATTGACCCCATTTAATGAATGCTGGACCTGCCTTTTCCAGTGTTCGATGAACGACATGAAGCCATAGTTTCCTAAATTCGGGTCCACAACAATCGGCGAAGGGTGCCATCATTATGCTGGGAGAGAACAAAACTGCGAGATAGAGAGCTCTTACAAGCAGAATAACACCTTCTACTGCTGAATATAATAATGAGGTCACATAAGCACGCCCATCTTGAGCATGCATATACAGAGCATTTTGAGATGGGTAATTCTCGTTCATTGCAGACACTCTCTGTGCCCATGCTAGCTGACCAGATGTGAAGGCAAGAATACCAGGAACCACAAGGGGTGAACGTGTCAAGGCCAAGCTAAATGCCTGAGCAATCCTATTTAAACCAACAGAACTTTTATAAAAAAGCCTTTTCCAAGCAGCTTGGGCTTGATGTGTCACTGAACTGCTTGCTGAGGCAACAGAAAAACTCCTGGTAGAACAACTTCTAAAAAAAAGCTCCTTGGTTTTATACACTGGGACGGAAACACGTCCTCCGCTAGAACACCCATAATGCGAGTACAATCTATATTGAGGCACACGTAATCCCACAGTAACTACTGTCCCATACTTCCTTATATCTGAATGACTACTTCTCTGTCCTGTAACAATAGACTGTGCAACCCTCCGAATATTTCGAAATGTCAAAAGTCTGCATTAAAACAATTACATCACTATAAATCTCAAATTTTGCAAAAAGAAACCAACTTCTTCGGTTCTTCCAATACTTAAACTATCCAAGTAACTCTAGCTTCCTAAACCAATTACAGTATCCACATATTTCCAAAACTATAAAAGAGACATTCAGATACATACAAAGGCATATTACAGCATAAATGTATTCACTATTGTAAGATATTTTTTCCTAATGCTTTTACAATTATGACACAAAATTCCCCGTAATAAATCCATTATTGAGTTTTCCATCTTAATTGAACCAGAGAACTCCAAAAGTTTAACGATACCAAATACAATTTAAAAATAAATAAAAACAGTACTGCTTAGTAACAACCAGAGTTGCAAACTTGACAATTGATTAGTTAAAGCAACATCAAATACGATCAATTTTCAATAAACAGATTACCAAACGTTGTTCTTCTATAATAAAAAATAAAAATCCTCAAATAAAAACACGTAAAACAACATCTACTACAATGCAAATAGCTCCACCACAGAATTAAAACACAAAAATCCAAAACCAGGTCGCAACTCTTCGAGATTCAAATAAAAAACCGGACCGAGTCAACATACATAGCAAACGCGAACTCGGTGTATAACTCACAACAATTTTTTTTTTTTTTTTTTTAAATCCAAAAATATGGGAGCGAAAGTGCAAGGCGAGGAACACGGACCTGGACATGGCGATTGTACGACGACACGATCACCGGTGGAAACTAACGTTGGCTTATGAGGAACAATAGTAGTAGTGGCATTTCTTGACAGCATTTTCTCATGGATTCGTCTCCTTAGATTACGTTACCAAACCATCGCATCGCATCGACGACTTGTTCGAGTTCGTTTTCGTGTATGTAATTTGTTTTTTTTTCCTTTGTTTTGGTCAATTTCGTTTGATGTGTTGGGTTTTTTGTTTTGAGCGCTGCTAAGAGAAGACCTAGCGGCGCAGGAGAGGAAACACGGAGAGAGAGGGAGGGAGAAAAGCAAAAGGTTGTTTATGGGCCGCGGTGGTGGTGGAGGAGGTGATTTGGATTTGTTTTGCTTGGGTCAAACTTTATAACGGGCCGGGCCCAGGTTTTGTTTTGTTTTTGTTTTTTTTGTTCTCGTGGGCTTTACGTTATTCTGTCATCACCTACACGTTTTTACCCACGTGGTTTATTTATAAGCCCTTCGTTTTTACTTTTTATTTTACATATATATATATATATACAGAAATTTTCAAATCAGTATATCCTGATATAACTTCGTGAGGATATTAAACGTGATCCACTCGTTTTACATACTTTGACTCAAGTGTGTATGCACTTGTCAAAACTAGTGGCTCACATTCAATATCCTGATAAAGTTATATCAGGATGCACTGACTAGATCGGGACTATATATATATATATATATAGTCCAGTTTTAGTGAATGCGCACCGATATAACTTACATCATTACGTTACATGTGGGCCACTGATTATGAAGAAACACCGAATCAAAGCAAGTAAATCTAATGGTGCACATGCAACGCACTGAACGCACTAATGTAAGTTATATCAATGCGTACTAACTTGAAAATATATATATACTAGTCACGATAGTGTAAGGATGGCAACGGATCGGATCAGAGTTGTCCCATACCTGAAACCCGATTGGTACAAATTGCCCCAAACCCAACTCGTGCCTTGAACGAGTTTTCGTTTTCCGCCCCAAATCTGACCCGAAATAACAAGACGTGTCTCATACCCGACCCAAAATGACCCGTGTCACCTTTTTCCAAAAATATATATATATTCTTAAACCACTAAATATATAAATTATTTTATCATACAATTGAATTTTAGGATATAGACTTACATTTTAATATTCAATTAAATTGTAAAATACATTTAAATTAAAATATATATACAATTTTTTTTTCTTTTTTATTGGAAATTAAATATACACTTAAATATAAACATACACAGTAGAAAAACATTTTAATATACACTTAAAATTCACACATAAAGTTAAATTTAATATAACAAAACATCTAAGTTTAATAAACTTTAAATTCAAACATAAAATGCAATTAGGTAAAGATACAGAGATTAGAGATTTGTTTTTCCTTTTATATTTTTATATTAAAAAATAATAATTATATAAATATCAAGTCAAACAGTACAAGTCGGGACAAAAGGGGTTGACCTATACCCGACTCGATAAAAAATCGAGTAAAAAAAATTTAAAATGATACTCGACCCGAACCCCATTTTAAGTACTTCAATCGAAACCCCACCAATTTGAGACGAATCAGAGATTTATCTACTTCATAGATGACAAAACACAAAGTACGTAACAATGGCCTCTTTCCAATGTGGTGTGTCCCTCATAAGAGAGGCTCCACCACAAGGTTCAAAAGCCATGGCATGTATGAATATATGCAAATTTTCATTGGTCACCAATAGTGTGGGTGTTGTCCCACCGATGTGTGGGTGCTCTCTCCCCATTTGTGAGAGCTGCAGTCCGGGCTGCACTAGTAGAGCTCAGTCTCGTTGGTCCCGACAGTTGTTGTATATTAAAAAAAAAAAAAAAAACACACACACACACACAGTACGTGTTAAATTACATATATTTTATTTAAATTTAATTGGAATGAATACGATCATGTTTTCGTAACGGAAACTACCCAATTTTTTTGGGGGGGAATTGCACAAACATCCCTCGAGATTTGATGAAATTGCACAGATATGGCAGTTTTGGCCATATACACACAAACTTCCCTCAACATTTAAAAATTGTTGCACAAACATCCCCTACCGTTAAATAAATCCGTTAGTCAATGGTCAACAGTGTAAAAAGTCTAAAATACCCTTTATTTTTATTTTAAATAAACTAAAAAAATTAAAAAATAAGATAAATTTTTTTTTTTTTAAATCGATAACATGAATGTAACTTAAATCTAAAACTTGGAAAAAAAAAATCATTTTTACAAATAAAAAAATAGTTTTTTAAACAATTTAATAATAAATAATTTTTAAATTTTAAATTTATTTAAAATCAAGGGGGAATTGCACAAATTTTTTTTTTTTTTTTTAAGATGAATTTTCTTTCCAACTTTCTGATTTAAGATACATTCATATTTTCTAAAAGATTTTTTAATATTTTTTTATCTTATTTTTGAATTTTTAATAATGTTTAAAATAAAAATATAGGGTATTTTGGACTTTTTACAGATTTGACCATTGACTAACGGATCCATCTAACGGTAGGGGATGTTTGTGCAACAATTTTCAAATGTTGAGGGAAGTTTGTGCGTATATGGTCAAAACTGCCATATTCGTGCAATTTTATCAAACCTCAGGGGATTTTGTGCAATTCCCCCTTTTTTTTGACAACTTTTTTTTGTAGAACAAAACCCAATTTATGATATTGCTAAATCCACACACTAATACTTTTAAGTGCACTCCTTTATTCTTTGATGGCCCAATATATGCTTTGGTCACAATCAATGCAACAAAACTAGACGGATTAAGGGCGAAAACAGTAACAAAATGTTAAATCATTATTGTAATTAAACATATTGAAATAATCTGATTATGGTCTATATTTGAGGATTTCTCCAGTTTATTTATTGTTTGTCGAGATATCTAATTACTTGACATTACTAGTTTATTAAAATTCATTAATCATGGTATTCACTTCATTTCCCATATTACAATTAATGGGGTTTAATTAATTTGAAAAATAGGGTATGAATTTGATTTGTTTAAAGCATTTTAAAAAATTTAGCACTTATTGATGTTTGTTTTGTAAAACTAGTAGTACCAACTTAATTAATAATTTTTAATAACACCAAAAATGTGTTTCAGACACAGAAAAATAAAAATAAAAATACATGATTAATAGATTTTGTTCGAGACTTATTAAGTCTAATCTTGTGCTTGGTTTTCATGTCTTTTGGTCTTTAAAATTAATGTAATTATTGAGAGTGAAGATCTTATGCATAAGGTGACTATTCCACTAAAAAGTTTTTTTTTTAGTTCAAAATGATCATATATAGAACTAGAATAAGTGATTGCTGAGATTCAGACGAGAACATACACTTTGAAATTTAAGGAGAGGATTCGAAAATATATTTATTCTGACTCAGGGGGAGGATTGCACTGGAATACTGACATGTACCATGCACCCGAATTTCAATGTAGTATTGTTCGGCTCTTCCAAAAATAAGTCACTTATGGAAATTATCAAAAGGTTCATATAGATCCGGTGTATTTTCTTTTTCACTCCATAAGGATCAAGATCAAGTGAACATGCATTCTCGTTATGTTGAATGAAGATAACAAGCCTATAAAGTTACTACACAATTGTGACTTTGGTTATGCGCCCGTTATCACTTTAGTTATGGACAACAATCATCTCTCTTGATATATATAAGTTTTTACATAAATAAATACACTCAATTTTGACTTAATAGATAAAAGAGAAGATTTAATAGCTAATGGTAATAATACTGATGTTTTGGTGGTTAAGTGATTGTGAACCCACAAATTTACAAATATGAAATGAAAGACACATCACTATTTCACTGGACTTACGTCATCCCATCGTGAGCTTCATTTCACTAGATTAACATCATCCTATCGTAAACTTCAACTATCAGAGAAAGAGACTTCATCTTCAATAACATGTTAGCTTTTCCATGGTTTTGAACTGTAATTAAAGAGGCAAAGACTTTTATTTCCTTGACTGAAATATGGATGTGGCAATTCGAACATGTCATTCAATAGCCCAACATTTTCCATAATTCCACCGAAAGCTTACTATTTGATTGTCCCAATTGTCTCCAATGGGTCAGAGGAAGAACATGGTTGATAATTAAGAAGATATTTATTGAAATATGTGTTTTGCATAGATTCATTCTAACACTCTTAATCAGGAAAAAAAAATAAAAAAAATTCTTTTAGACAATTTAGGTAGTAGACCCTTCATGAACTTTTGTTTGATTCATATATATAATGAAGAGTTATTGATTTTTGCAATTACTTGATCTATTTATATATTACATAGTGTGCTGGTCTGTGGAAATTTTTTTTTTTTTGATTTTGTCAATTCAATTCAATCCAATCCTTAATTATCCTTAATAATAATCTAAATCAATAATATATAGTAGCATTACTTCTAGTCTCTGGATTTTTTTTTTTTTTTTTGTCGATTCAATTCAATTCAATCCTTAATTATCCTAAATAATAATCTAAATCAATAATATATAATTGTAGCATTAAACATGGTTAATTAATTTAGATAGTGGACTAGTGGAGTAGATTGGAGAATTAAAAAAAATAAAAATTAAAGTCAAATGATGGGATTACTTCAATAGACCAAAGCTGCGCACTAACTGATCTAGAACATGCAATTAAATAATTTTCAACTAGTGGTCATCAATTATCTACATAATACAATATTAATCAAAACTAATGGGGATCAAAAAGTTGATCAAATGTTCAAGGGATCACCACTAAAACTCAAAAAGCATGTTGAAATTTTCTCTTAATTTGCAAGTGGGATATATATATAAACAAAAAATTAAACATTTTTTATATAAATTAAACCAACAAACTCATATAATAAACGATGATTGTCAAATTAATGCATTTCGAATAGACCGGTAAACGTAATAACCGGTCAACAGAATTAAATATACAATGCAATTATATAGTGAGCCTCTCATGAGGATCCCTTATTTTAATTTCGGTAAGGACCATGATGAAAACACATCGATTTTAATGAATTTTAATTTGTTTTTAATTTGTTTTTTTTTTTTTTTTTTTGTGGATGATGAGTTCATTGAAATTTACCTATGAACAAAATTTGAGAATTTTCAGAACACTAGAACTATTTATCAAAATTTTGTTAAATATGAAGGCATCGGAAAATAGGTGAAATATAGGAAAATTGAAGAAAAATAGTTTTAATACTTGAAAAATCCTCAAATTTTATTCATAAATAGATTTCAATGAACTTATCATCCACAAAAAAAAATTCAGATTAAAATTCATTCAAATGAATGTGATTTTATGATGGTCCTTACCGAAATTAAAATAATGGATCTCTTATGAAAGACTCACTATACAATTATATATTCAATTATTTATATATAAAAGTTCTTTTTTGATCATCAATTGAACCTAATATTTTATAACCCTAAAGCTTTACCAGAAGATAATCTATTTTAAAGCTATCGATCGATAAACATCACTTAAGGTTACAAATTTCTCACTTGCCTACTTGTACCGACACAGTCTCAAAATCAACCGCAACTTGGTTGTTTCTACTTCTACAAAAGCAACAAAAGTAGACCAAAACCCAACTTTTTTATCATTATTATCATCATCATCTCATCATCACCTGGAAAAATAATCAATTAGTTTCTCCATATCCAAAAGCAGTAGTAAAAAAAACCATGAGTTCACACACTAATATTATCTATTTCTTATTCCAATTGTGCACATTTTCCATTGTCATCATCAAAAAGGTTAAACAAAAAGAAAAGAAGAAAAAAAAGACAGCTTGCAAGCTAGCTAAGGCAAACAAAAGACACGAAATCACTTTAGAGGGTTTACTTATTCAAAGGGATCGAAGAGAGTCAGAGACTAGAGAGAGCAACATGCACTTTTTTTCTTTGGGCGGTCGAGATTTGAAAGAGATGCGTGTGTGCATGATGATGTGTTTGGTCTTGCTTGAGGTCGGTTCATAGTCAAAGGCCACCCAAACATAAATCTTTTTTTCTTTCAATTAACATGATAATTATAATTGATTAATTATCGACGAGACTACAACTTCACATGTAAGACATCTAAAACAAGAGAGAGAGAGAAAGAGAGAGACCTAACTATTTGTTGTTGTTGTTGTGTATATATAAAAAAAGAAGAAGAAAAAAATTCAACCTTTTGATGTATAAATGACGTATGTCTTACATGCATGTGAATTCGGATCGTATGATATAATTTTCTGATGCAATGATCTCAATAAATCTAATAACATTTGTAATTAAAGGTTATTTTTTTTACTTTTATTATTTTTACGTATGGTATATTATCTTTAACTATTTTAGATTGCGTAGATTTTTTTTTTTTTCTTTACATTTATTATTTTTAAATATGATATATAATTTTTAACTATTTTAGATCAGTACACAAAGGATAGAACGATATTGTGAGGGGTTTGACATAGAGAATCGGAAATAGAGAGAGTTATTTACCTTCAAATCGTACAAGTAGAAGAAGATGGTGAAGTTCACTTTAATTTGGTCTTTTTTGACCTTTGTTTTTTTTTTATTTTTTAAAGATACGTGATGGGCTTATCTAATTTAGAGTTGACTATATTTTTTTTGGTGAGAAGAGTTGACTATATTAGCTCATTATTTCAAACGTATTTACACTACTTCTTCTTCTTCTTCTTCTTTTTTAGATTTTAGTTTTTAGTTTTATATATCATCAATATATGGTTTTATTTACAGTTGGGTGGTCACCTAAATTAGCAATTTCGTATTTTAATGTCCAATTATTAGTTTTAGTTTCGTAAATTAATAATCACAGATTTGTTCTTCATATAATTATATATATATATATATATATATATAATATTCTATTGTTGATTTGTACGTGGGTCATTAGATTTAAATGCTTTAACTTTACTATATACAATTGTCAAAGCATCTTTTAAATCCAATGGTCCACATATAAGGAACTGATATATTTTATATCAGTTCGAACTGATAATAAGAAGGTTATATATATATATATATCATTTTTACGTACATTGTGGTTTTTTTTTTTTCCATCTTGTAGCTAGTTCAAATATGAACATGAAATATATATATATGGATTAGGTTCATTTTGGTAGGCCTATTGAATGCAATTGACGACAAAAAGTCCATTATTTCATTCAATATTTCTTCTTCGTATATTTTACGAGATAAGGACAGTGATGTCAGTGAAGATACAAACAAAGTATAAGCCAAAAATCAACTCATCTTCTGTGATCTATCGTAATTTTTCCTTTTTGTTTTTGTTTTTGCTTTTGTCTCTCGAATTTTTAATAAGATTTCAAAAAAAAAAAAAAAACCTTTTGCTTTCATGCATTATTCAGAAATCCGACAAAAGAACTCATCTAGCTAGTTCCAGGATTCTCAAACATGTATTCAAATGACCATGAGTTTTATGTGCCAATAATATTATAAGAGTCGTGTGGGAAACACATTCTCTATACACCCAAAAAGAACATAAATTTAACAGTGTATATAAAGAGCTACATAGTATTTTTCATGACTTTCTACGTGGAATAATGAATATATAGAATTTGTCGGCAATTGTAAATCGCACATGTCGATACATGGACGGATAGCAGCCGAGTCAGCTTTCTGAAGAAAATAATAATAATAATAATAATAATTACATTCATTCATTTAATTTCATAAAATATTACTAAACCTACCATCCAATAAATCAATATCTATATATTACAATGTTTTATATATATATATATATATATATATATATATATATATATATATATATATATATTTCATATTGTACATTTAATTTTTTTTTTATTTGGCTTGTGTTATATTTATTCATTTGTTTGGGATATGATTTATAAAATTTCACCCTTATATTACTCGTGGTTTATTAGTTTGAGTGTGTTGAATGCTTACTTATTTTTTTATTTTATTTTTTTGTCAAAGTTTAGTAAAATGTAAATATCTTTTATCGTTCAAAATGAGTTGTAAGAATTTATTTATTTCTTTCACAAAAAGAAGAAGAAAAGCTAGAGTTGTATATAGTATTATATTAAAGAAGTAACTCATTTACAAGTTTAAATAATTGGTATGTATTAATTTAATAATGCATTTCATGTTCTTGAGTCCACCGTTTTCAATAAGAATTACTTAATTATTTTTTTTTTTTTTTTTTTTTAAATACCACCTTGAATTTTTAAGATTAGGATTAGACTTGCAACCAATTAATTATACAAGAGTAGATGCATATAACGACTAATGATTCAATAATTAACTTTATATTTGAGGCCCTTGATTGTATTTTACGATTTCCAGTATCGTAATTGTTTATATATTAAAAAAAAAAATTAAAAAAATAACTAACATTATATAGTGCGGGATTCTTGACATTTTTTTTTACATGGAATACCCAATAAATCACACCGATATTAATTTAACAGATACTGATGTTCCAATAGACACTGCCGTCTATTTAAAATCTCGTACGAAAAAATATACAGGGTTTCGTATGTGAAAGTTATTATATATATATAAATTCTATTATCAGTTCGAACTGACAAAAGTTATATCAGTTCCTTGCATGTGGGTCACTGGATTTAAATACTTTGACTTGGCTGTATGCACTTGTCAGTCAAAGTATTTAAATCTAGTGACCCACATGCAAGGAACTGATATAACTTTTATCAGTTAGAACTGATAATAGAAAGACAGTATATATATATATTTGCCCGGACAGTAAATATTTTTTGGATCTGCCACTGTGTCGATATATATTATACCCGTTAAATTCTAGAATCACATGCTACCATACATGTCGATCGAACTATTAAATTTCATTCAATAAATATTAATAGTTATCTCTATATATAACTTCATTAGATTACATGCTAATTAAAATTTATTGTGGTCCTAAATTTACATATTTACATACCTGAAAAACAATTTAACACCTTCGTTTTCGACTTCATATTCATCGTCGTCATCATAGCCGTCATCAATATGTAGCCGCAAAATTGAAGATTATATAGTCAAGCACTCAAGCTCAAGCCGCACTAAGAAAATAATTGCAAGTTTAAATCAATGGAAGAGGGAGCTAGCCATGGTCCATGATCACGAAAATGGCATTTTCCATCAAACAGTAGTGTACTTTCTTTCTTCAATCATTAACATAATCATTCATTTAAAACTTTGTTTAATTAATTAAAGCTATCGATTTGTCACACAATAAGCCAAAAAAAATCAAAGTTTAAACTGTTTATGAAAATAATTAATCGCTAATAGCCTAATAGTCAAAGCTCTCCAAACTCGAAAAACAAAATAGACCCGCCACGTATCACCGGGTCAACCGGTTCTAGACTGAACCCTGTAAACAGGGACCCACCTCTGCATTATTGTTTCCACGTGTCCAAAACGATGACGTATTTAATATTATTTAGTCTTGGTTTGACACTGAAGCAATTAATAGAGAAAGAGAGAGATAATTAAAAACAGCACAAGAACCACGACATGATTTTCAATAAAGCAACTCCTAGTGTCCTACTGTCAAATATTTTATCATTATATTTATTTTATTTATGTGGACCCCAACATTTTATTGGGGGCCACCGCTAATACGTGGACACGTGTCCCTCGCTCTCTTTTTTTTTTTTTTTTTTTCATCAAACCCATAATAATCCCCATGCAAAATCATTACTTTATTGCTACGTGAAAAGACAGTTATCTCTGACAGGTGTCCAGGGACACGTTGCATGCCTCTCCGTACTCCGGCCGCTTTGGTCGGAAAGTATCGCCGGAATTTGACTTTCTTGTCGGGAATTTTTGCAACCAACCTGGCCTGAACCTGAAGAATTCGAGCACTTTTTGTTTGAGATTGTCTTTTGCTTTTGCTTTTCATCAAACTTTTTTTTTTTGTTCTTCTTTGTTTTGCTATTTTTAGTTAATTAAATAATTAATTATTTAGTGTAGAATTCTTTTTTACTTTGATGGGTTTTCATTCAGATTTTATCTTTCCACTTATAGATGAATGTTTCCAATGTATTAGATTAGAGAATTTTTATGATTTGATTAATCAATTATGTTATTGTTTATGTTTTGTTGCAATATTTTGGGCAAGAACAGATGGTTTATAATATAATTTACTTGGACTTGTCTGTCCATTGGACATAAATTCAACAGATGATAAGATTTTCATTCAAATTAAAAATAATGATAGGATCTAACTATAGATTAAAAAATAACACAATAAAATATCAACAATGGAAACTTTTCATTAATTAATTAAAAAAAAAAAAAAAAAAGACAAACAAACAAAGGCAGGATCATGCATCCTGATCTGATACAGTAATTAATATCAACACCACCGAATCCAAGGACCCAGAAAAGTGAAAAAAGAAAAGAAAAAAAGTTGGATTAGTGCTTAGATTTTTTTTTTTTTTTTTTTTTTGAAATTACATGAATTCACCAACATCGTCTAAAATATCTTGGATTTCAAACTTCAACATTTCACTGCAATAGCTCTCGATCTCATGATCTTCAGTGCTGATGTTATAAGTTGTTGAATTGGAATGCAATGGAGTTGGACTCGATGAAGGCGTCGATAAAACCGAAGCGAAGCTGAAGTTATTGTTTGAATTAGTCACTGATGATATTGAAGGATCCATCACCACCGTTTGATCAGAATTATTACAAGAACCACCATAGTAGCTGTAATGACTTGTTGGAATAGGCACATAGTCTTCTTGAGTCAAATTTGAGGAGGGCATTTCATTACTTTGCCAATGATCATTTTGGTTGGTGAAATTTGAAAAATTGGTTTGAAATTGCTCTACTACTTCTGGGTGGTGGTCCATTATCTGCTGCTGTTGCTGGTACTGGAATTGCTCTGCTTCTTGTTGGTTGCAAATTTGGTTAATTTGGTGATGTTGATGATGTTGAACATTTTGATGGGCATGGTAGTTTTGGTTTTGGTTTTGGTCACGTTGAGAGGACATGAGAGAAGTGGCAAGTCTCATGAGTTCTGGGTTGACAAGAGTTGGATGGACACCGAGCAACCTAGAGATGTTGATTTGAGAGGAATTGTACAGAGAAGAGCTTATAATTGAAGAGAGATCGAGAAGATCGAGACGAGGACTGTGAGTTACTGGATCGATTCCCATACGAAGAAGCCTTTTTCTAATGTGTGTGTTCCAGTAGTTTTTGATTTCGTTGTCCGTTCTTCCAGGCAACCTACCAGCAATAGCAGACCATCTGTACATATATATCAACACCGTCAATACTATATCAAATATGGTATGATTTGAAACGGTCTATATTTATTTATTTTTGGAAATATAAAACGAAAACAAATTAATTACACTTACTTGTTTCCTAATATACTATGAAGTTGAATAATTGTCTCTTCTTCTTCAAAAGAAAATCTTCCTCTTTTGATATCTGGTCGTAGATAGTTAGTCCATCGAAGACGGCAACTCTTTCCACACCTTTGAAGACCTATAACATTACATAGTTGATCAATTTTCAAAAATTTCAACCCACACCCATCAACTCAAAAGAGAAAATAATTTTTGTTTAAAAAAATAAAAAATGACATACCAGCATTTTTAGGAAGAGTTCTCCAGTTGCCATAACCATGTTTTTGAATGTAATCAGTGAGCTTCAGATCTTCCTCCGGCGTCCATGGACCTTTTTTCAGGCCATTTTTATCACAACACGGTGCTCTTCCCATTTTGTTTGATCGAATTACAAGTGTTGTACTACTACCACTACTTGGTTTTGAACTTTTTTTGTGATTCTGTAAATGGAGATTTTGAAAACAGAGAGAAAGAGAGAGATGTGTAGGGTCCGTATGAGAAGTTACTTAGTATATATAGACGAAAGAGAAGGGCTCAGAAACAAAACTAAGTCAAAAGGATTCGGTGCCGTCCACTGTTTATCACATTGTCTACGTGTCCTCTTTCTTTCAATCGATCACGAAATATTTCAACTCTATTTTTCTCTCAAAAGTGCGGCTCCGGTCTAGTGCGATATTCCGTATTTTTTTTTCCCGTATGAAATTCGACTTTTAACTTTGTAACATTATAAATTCTTCATTTCAACTCAATTTGAATTTAAAATGTTATTAACTTGGATCTCGGACGAAAAAACGTTCACAATCTTGACTCGAATACCCGATAAGTGTTATATAAAATAGATTATTTATTATCATTATTATTTTAACATTGCTAGTATAATCGGTCCGTATAGTTTATAGTTACAAGGGTGTGATATTAAATTTTTAGTTTTTTTATTTTAAAACTCTTTATTTATTTGAATTTTGAATTATTATAATGAAATTTAACGAATCCTAATTACTCATGTATAGTTACAAACTTCATATAGTAGCATAATCCTATTTTAACTATTAAAAAATTAGAGTTCAGGGAGTATATATGACTTGAACTCACAATATTATAGATGTAGATGCAAGATTATTACTAATGAACCAGGGGCGGATGCATGAGAGGGCTGCCCCGGGCTACCCTCTCTCAAAAGTGAAAAAATATATTTATTATGACTAACTGCACAAACACCCTTGATATTAGGTCTAACTGTATTTATATGCAAATTTTGTTTATAATTGCACAAACATCCCCTATCATTAGTATAATTTATTTCATTTATTTATTCTAACTTAAAATCAAAAGACAATAATAAAAATTACAAACAATCAATCACAATTGACAAAAGTATTATTTTATGCATGTTTTACATATAATATTTACTTGCTTTTATTTCAATTTTTTGATTGCACAATTTAGATTCATTTCATTTTGTTCTATTTGTTAGTTTAAACAATTCAAACCGATCATTAATAGTAAATTTCCATAATATGTAGAATCTATTTAAAAACAAGATATATATTGACAAACAAATCAATGTGAGAGTGTGTGAGTCATTGATTAAGCATTCAAATATATTCACTAAACAATTCAATGTGAGAGTTTGTGAGCCACGAATTTAGTATTAGAATATATTGACTAAAAATAAATAAATAAATCCAACAATTGATATCTAATGAATTGACTATATGACTGAGAAAAAAAAAACTATTTTTATATATAATTTAGCCCGGTCTGTAAATATTTCCTGGGTCCGCCCCTGTAATGAACCACTTCAACTTCCATATATATATAATAATAAAAAAAACATGTCACCGTTGAGTTCTCGATGCCGGGTCGCCATGCCCCGATGCTTTTTTTCATGGCTCCGAAGCAATGAAAAAATTCATCGAGTCAAGGTTACCCGATATTGGGTCACCCAATCTCGATGCGATCGAGTAACCTTGATCCGATGAGTTTTTTCATGGTTTCGAGCCATGGAAAAAATCATCAGGTAAGGATGACCCGATATCAGGTCACCCAGTCCCGAGGCTTAAAAACCTCGGGACAATGTGACTTAATGTCGGGTTGCCCTGTCTTGATATATTTATGCCTCGGGATAGGGTGACCCGATGGTTTTTTCCATTGCTCGAAACCATGAAAAAAGGTCTCGGGACAGGGTGATCCAATGCCAGGTCACCTTGTCCCGACGCTGAGTTTTTATGGTGTTTTAACCTCCATTCGAATTAAAATTTAAATAAATAAAAAAAAATCAAAGATATATGTGAATACTGAATACCATCAAAATAAGAATTATGAGGTTGGAAAATAAATTTAAAACGTAATACTCACATTCAAACAACTTTATATAATTTTCTCCAATGTTTTTGAAACCTAAAATTGAAAAGGAAAGGTGTGAGGAAAAAGTATTGTAGAGTAAGAAAATGGTTAGATATATATTGTTTAGTTAATTGGTTTGATAAGTTGATTGGTAAATCGTTGGTAATTAAATGTAATAAATAAGGCTAATAAATAAGGTGTAGTTAAAACTGAGGACATTTTGGAAAAATTATAGTAGTTTTGCAATTGATTTGAGTTTTAGGGTAGATTCGGGCATTTTTGCTAAAACCCCTTATTATTATTATTATTACTATTATTACATAATATGCATGTTATTAATATCTTAATATGAAGCTACCATTTCCCGGCGGACACCGTCACTCCTTGCTTTCTGGATTCATATTAGCTGTCATATATCGACATGAAATCGCCACGTACCCCCTCCTCTTAATTTTGATTACAACTACATGGATTTTTCTATTCATGCATGGCTCTATACTCCATGTTACTACTAGCTAGCTAGCTAGCTCGAGCTAATTAGCTTCTGGGTTTTTTTTTTTTTTTTTTTTTTGCATTTCTCTTGACAATGACTGTTTTGTAATCTAGAAGTTGTGTTCAATACTTCAATAGTGGAGACTGGAGGGTGGTCTTGGAATTTCATATGGTCGTACAGCCACTTTCTGGATAATTTGGTCAATTTTATAAGGAAGATATATGTATGAATAATAAATGTGTAAGTGATTTGAAAACGAACATTCAATTCATGGTGGCAATAATAGAGTTCGGTGTTTGCCGAAATATAGGATCATTTATTGTGATAACAAAAAGTTTCAAAAAAAAAAAAAAAAAGATATTGATAACAGAAGGTGTACTTCTCCTCCTATAAATTATTGGATAATATTTTTTTTTCTATTAATTTTTCTTTAACTTAAATTTTGATACATGATTAGATGTTTAATTTAGTCATTTTTGTCTCTTAATTATTTGTCGATTTTAATGATACACAATGCAACTTATCAAGCTAGTGCTTATATATAATACTTCTTTAATTAGGACTGTCATGTCTTTATAATTTAAGGACGTCCAACTAGGGGCAGAGCCAGGATTATGTTCCAGAGGGAGCACCGTAAAATAATGGGTTAGATCGACATATATCTTAGAAGTTGTGTTAAACAAAACATTAAATAAAAAATATTGTTGTTTATATTTTAAAACATTAATTATTTAAAATGAATAATAAATTTTTATTGAGATAAATTATCATAATTTATGCATTTTTGAAAAACATTTAAAATGATCTCCCTTTTTTTTTTTTTTTTTTTTTTTTTGAAATATTACATAAATTCAATGCTTTTTTTGGAAGAGAGGGAGGACTCAAACCCAAGACCTTATAGCGTAAATGTGAGGGATATACCACCAGACCAACCTCATCTTATCCATTTAAAATGATCCTTGAATATGATGAAAACATAATAAAAATAAGAAAAATGCTAGATATTTCAACTCATATCTCAACTTGTAACTTAGACAATTTAATTCATATAAATATGACGAGTGATAAATTTTTTAGCTATTAATTCAAGATTCAATAATATTGTTTAAGAGTTAGAAAATAAATTGAAATTTAAACTGTACCTCTAATATTTTTCTAATATTCAAAAACTATTCTAATAGTATATTTAGGATCAAATATATTCTCTACATGATGATTAAGAGAAAATTATTAACATTGTAATTTATAAAAGGATTAGAAAATTTAAATAAGAAATAAAGGTAAAAATATAAGTTATTTTGATCGTTAAGATTTTCATGTTAAATAATTAAGAGTTTTTAAGGATGAGAGATGAGGTTAACTCATTGTATACCCCTTACATCTATACTATTGAGGTTGTGGATTCAAATCGTAGTATATCATCTTTCCAAATCTTAAACTAATTGTAATTGTTAACTAAAATAAAAATAGATCCTAGGCCGGTTTTCTTTAATGAATTTTCCTTTTATTTATTTTTTCCTTTAAAAAGAAAAGAAAAGTAAAAGATAGTACGTGGCCGGAAAGAGACTTGGTTTTGTCACTTGAGGAGTTATATATATTATAATTATATATGAGATCCTGCCAAATTAACATACAGAATCTCACTTAAGGGCGCAGATAAGGGTAGGCTACCCATGGCTGTAGCCCGGCCTAAAACTATGAAAAACAAATTTAGTTTATTAGTTAGTTAAATTATTTATGAGTTTATCATGGGATTAGTTAATATAATCCTAAATATTTTAGAGTAAGTTCTATATTGTAACTCAATTAGTTAGTTATATACCCATTAGACAATCTAATAAAAAAATTTCATAATTTTTTTTTTTAAAAGTATTACAACATTACATAAATCCGGGTCTTTTTTTGGAAGAGGCCGGGAGAACTTGAACCCACAAGCTCATGATGCATGTATGAGGGGTTTATCATCGGACCAACCTTATCTCGTTATAATTTAAATTTAACTGTTTCCAACACTAATTCTTAAACTGTTTTATTTATTCTAATTGTTAAACCGTTTGATCTCCCGTTTTATAAGCATGTCTCTCTTACGCTCTCATTGCATGTCCTCCCACAAGGCCACAAGACAGTCTTTCATTCCATGTAACAAACTTACTTTTACGTGTGAATACAGTAGTACTGAATACAAAGGAAGAATCGTAGAGAGCTCAAAGTTTGACAGTCAAAATAAAGAAGAAAAAAAATTGTTGCATGTGAATACACAGGAGACGACTAAAATACAACAACCTATCGAGCTGTACCATTGCAAGAAAAAGAGAAGTTGTACAAATGAATCAGCGCCTCCACTTTTGATTTTTACATGTGACTATGAACATGATCGAAAAGCCAACTCATCAAAGGAAAAAAAAAAAGAAAAAAAAAAAGGACTCAGTAATTACTTTTCATGCATATATGTTGTTCTAATTAATTAATTGCCAATAATTTTCTCAATTATATATCAAAATAATAATATAATAATAATAATTTTCTCAATTAGAATCTAGAAGTTTATGGGTTTATATCTAAATATATATATATAAATTCTATTATCACTTCGAACTGATAAAAGTTATATCAGTTTTTTGTATGTGGTCTACTGGATTTAAATACTTTGACTTAGCTGTATGCACTTGTCAGTCAAAATATTTAAATCCAGTGGCCCACATGCAAAGAACTGATATAACTTTTGTCAGTTCGAACTGATAATTGAAAAACTGTATATATATATATATATGTATATAAGTCAGTGCCGATCCTGACTATTCTGAAGCCCCTGGGCGAAATTTAAAAAATAGGCCCAATAACAACAAAATCATCTCCATTTCATCCCAAAATAAAAATAAAAATTAAAAAATTCATGATTTTAAAGTCTCCATTGCCGGTTTTTTTTTTTTTTTGGTCTTTGGTGGGTGGAAAAGAAGTGAAGAATATATAGGTAATATGTGATAAGAAAATATGAAACTTTAAAAAATTGGGTTTTGTACTACAATAAAACGAATTGGGCCAGTTCTATATTATTTTTTTTTTTTTGGATTTTATTTATTTTTATTTTTTTACAATTTAACATTTAACAAAAGCTTACATCATATAGTTGGGGTCTTTAGGTATGATGAGACCGGGGCGGGGACCCCCCCTCCCCCCACCCCCAAGGCCACCCCTAATATAAGTAATAAATTTTTTCTTTCATCACGTGCGAGATTATAGTTTATCGCATTTTATAATGACTCTATATTTGATAATTTAAAACGTACGGAAATTATTATACACATGGTAATTTTGCCACAAGGGGTATGTAATATGTTGTTAATTTGTTGCTCTCTTAATTTCTCTGGATGAACATGTTGATTTGCTTGCTGTCAGAGTGTGACAGCAATTAAAACGTCAGGAAACTCAACTTCATTGACTTGTGCTGCAAATTGATTGAGCAATTATTAGCTAGGTGAGTCTTCGCGCAGCTATATATATCATTAACAGTTTTTTTTTTTTGGTTGAAAATATCTATGAACAGTTCTTAATTAATTAGGTAGTGATAGCTATAGCTATATATATATATATATATATACATTTGCTTTGGCTCCATATGTATGTTTCTAATTTCTTTTAAAACACTTCACAGAATCACAGCCTCTCGATGATCACCATATTCTTTTCTTTTTAAAAAAAATTATATACATTTCTTCCTCAATAAATAGCTACAAATCCTGACCATATGAATATATGATTGCAACCACTCCCTCCCCACAATCCTCATATGATCATTTTATAGATTATCTTGATGTACTATCTTCATCACTTGCATTATAATATATATATTGTAAAATGATGATCTTTTTTTTTTTGGTAAAAGGGGGGCTAAAACAGCCGGAGAAACAGAACTAAGAACAAGCAATCAGTCTGGCAAAAGCAAGGCCGGTTTATCTCAGCAATATGATTCCAAAACAGAACACCATATATATATTCTAGGGTATGTGCCATTATTAATTAATTTCTTTGCCTTTTTAAGTTCGTGGGTAATTGACGAGATGAGGTTGGTCCAGACTCCAGTAGTATACCCATCACACTTACACTACGAGGTTGCAGGTTCAAGTCATCCACTCTTCCTCTCTCCGGTTCTCCCCAAAAAACACCGAATTTATGTAATACTATATAAAAAAAAATAGAAGTTCTTGGATAATTTTACTAATACTACTTCGATTGAACTTTCACCATTTCGAACCATGGTTGCAATAGTGAGAGTTGCACATTCTTGTAAAAGTAACTTATTTCGCTTATCGTGAGAGTTGCACATTTCGAATCGTGCCAGTTTGTATCGGTTGATTTCGTTAGGTCTCAGCATAATCTTAAATCGAACACTATCGGATTTCAAAACTAATTCTAAATTAAAACGATCTATAATATGAGTTTCTGTACTTGAGAAAAAGTCAAATTGTGTTTAGTGCTATAAAATGGACAAAATAGAGATCAAGAAAGAAAGAGACATGAATTGCAAATGAAAGACTTTTATAGCAACTAGCAATTGAAAGTCTAAAAACTTTTGAAGTTGAAACTCAAGCTAATGATTTCCAACTTTTATATTTATGGGTCCTACTCCCTTTTAACCCTAAATCTTTTTTGCAAAAGTTAAATCAACATAGCTATATATAAATATATAATTAATTAATATATACAATATAGCTGATATTTGAAAATTTTGGGGTCACTTTTTTCTTTGTTGCATTATATTTTCAACTTTTAATATATAACAGTAAAAGGTTCATTTTCACATTTACTTTAATCATACGGTAATGCACGTTTTCCATTTAAGTACTTCTCTTATTAATAAAAAAATAATCGACCCCACCTTCAATTATAATATAAATTTATACAGTCAAAATATATCTCCAATGTGTATAATCACTCACAATTTACAATGATTTTATTGTTATTTATGCCTTATAGAATTAAAGTAAGTTTTATTCACCATTTTTTCCATGTACTTTTATGATAAAAATAATAATTTATTACAACAAATATAATATTATAAACCTATTTCCATCGTATCATAGCCTATGGGAGCGTGATTTGAACCTAAAACTTTCCATACAAATGACACAATGATTTTCGAATTAATTTAAGTATGTAATTAATTAAACGTTAACAATTAACTTTGATCACTATCACAAAAATACATCAACTTATCACAAATTTACATCAACTTTTAGCTTAAGCAGTGGACATCTCCTCATTCACGTTAATAACAAGAGTTTCAAGTTTGACAAAGCACGTTTATCATCTTATGTTATAAGTTTTATCTTATTATTATCCCCACGTTCACGTTAGTAACAAGAATTTCAAATTTGACAATGCACGTTTATCATCTTATGTTATAAGTTTTCTCTTATTATTATGATAATAGATATTCGGATTGTACATATAATGTTTAATTATGACAGAAAATCCAATAGATTCTAGACTAGTTAATTTTTTTTATTTTTTTTATCACTAACTAGTACAGAAAATAGTCAGATATACAGTATATAAAAGTCGGCTTGAGAGTTGCGACTGGCCTTGTCGGCTCAATAACGAAGCAGCTAATGATAACTCTCAAGGGCCTTTTGGTCATTTCACATTTTAAGATAAAAAATAAATAAAATATTTGCATGCATGACGATACGATTTGTCCCATCCTATGTACGAAACTATCTTTTACTTTAACTTTAACTTGTGTTTAATTAATCAATTAAACTAATCTAAATTACCTGAAACCTGGCCACATACGTGGCTTCGTTTGACACGCCAAGGCTTTCTCTATGGTGTGGGGACCACTTCGAGAGAAAAACCAGTCACCTCATTAACCCGTCAGGATGCTTCCACGTCATAGCATCTTACGCCTGATGTCTGTTGTCCTCACAACAACAAGAGATTAATTTTGTTCACCCGCTTTGAAGGGGGGTGAGCATTACCCCCCTCCCCAACACTTGACATATGTTAAGGGAGGGGTATTTTTGTCTACCCCTCCCTAGACACATGTCATGTGTTGGGGAGGGAGGTAATGCTTACCCTCCTTGAATGGAGTGAGAAAAAATAGACTCCAACAACAATCACGGTCATGACGTAAAAGGAGTGTATCGTTTCTAATTATAAATTTATAATAATATAAACAATTAGTACTTAATTATTATTATAATTAATTAATTATTAATAATTTCTATTAGGGGAAATGAGAGACTGTGTGTGATATTATTTTAGTGTTTTACTTGCATGCACGAATACGATTCCGTTCCCATGCTGATCTATACGAGCTAGATTTCGTTTTTATTTTATTTATTTATTATAATAATTTAAAAAATAATAAATAAAAACTATAACCATTTGTTAGCAGCCACCTGTCCATACTCCATATATATATATCTCCATTTTTGGTCATCTAATTAACAAGATTGTAGACTTGTAGTGTATATTAACAAAGCAACAATGGTTGTGATGGTTGTGACTTGTGAATTTATCGGATGTCTCCAAAGAGAAAAATGGTTGAGATTACAACAGCAATGCAATACACTTTACATTAACCAAATTATATATATAAAATATAATATTTCTTATGGCACCTATTAATTAAAGGATTTGGATCCTCAATCCATTGATTTGATCTTTTTCTTAACCTTAAGTGGTTGTGAAAATTAATCACATATTAATCACCCGTTCATTACAAATTTACAATGCTTATGTATCATAAGATTATGTGATGTTAGAAAAAAGATCAAATCAGTAGAGGATCTAAATTCTTAATTAAAAAGTACAAACTATCCGAAATCATTCAATCAAGAAATTAAGCTTTTTTTTTTTTTTTCAATGAAACTAGATCTCTTTGATTTTTATTATAGATTACTAAATGCGTCCTACAGTAACAAAATTATAACTTTTCTTAAATTAGACAAAAAATAAAATAAAAATTCTATCACAACATTTTATATAATATTAGAAACATGATTTAAAAAAAGAAAAAATAAATCACCACATAATGTAACTTGGTGGTGAATAAAGCAAATTTTCTCCTGTAGACACATAAGTGTGAATATACTTATAACACATTTATCCACTTTATCACTTTTTACCATGTAAGCATTATTTTGACCCAATTGCATTGTTTTTTTTTTTTTTTTCTGACAAAAAGTGATAAGGTGGATAAGTATATTATAAGTATACTCACACTTATGTGTCTACAGGAGAAAAATTGGTGAATAACGTTTATTCAAACAACTAATTTCTCATATTCGAGTCGTCATGATCAGTCGCCACTGCATGTGTTATATAAAAAATAAATAAATAATTATAGAAGCTTAAAAATAAAAGACCTAGTAAGGCAAGTGAGACCTAAGCAAGTGACACCTTGGCCAATTGCATGCCTATAATTTGAGAGCCACTAATGGGTTCATGAATTAAAGCAATATAATTGACACTAAAAAAAAAGTGAATTATTGATCATGTGGAAATTAACACTATTCATCATCATTGACACAACACAAGTATCCAAAAGTGTCTCATGCATATCATATTCATATCCATCTTTATCTAACAAATTAATGTTAATTAAGGTCAAATATTATTTTATTCATCTACTACTTTTATATATAAACTCTCGAGTGACTAATTATACTTTTTTTTTTGTTTTTTTTTTATTGGAAGTAACAACGAGTTACAACAACTGGATAACCTATCCAGACAGTTACTATAACTAGGACCATCGAGATTAGACATCGAGGCACAGCCCAGACTATAACTCCCACACCGGGGAGAGAACACCCAAACCCACAAGCCCTCACAAGAGGGACCGAAACTAACCAAAAAACCTCACAAAAATTACTGAAATTAAACTAAAAAACCAACAAAACCTCACAAAGAGGACTGAATCTAACCGACTAAACCTAACACCGATCAGAGGAGGAGGAGTCCCTTGGCTGCCGGCAAGTGTTCCGGCGGAGAGGATCGGGCCGGACGAACTCCAGGCCCACCGACACAGCTCACATTGAAACACTCTAGATCTGGCTGGATCCTAGAGGATCGGCCAATCTAACCGCTGCCGGCGTTAAACACATGATTAAAGATTAAATCAACACCATATTCCTTGGTTAATGTCTCTGTGCTTGCTGTCCCGGGGACACCTTATTTTATCGAACGAATCAAAACGTCTGATTAAGCATAATTATTTATGGTTAACAGAGACTTAAAGCTTAATTTAAAAGAAATGCTTGATAGGGCAATTACTTGTCCAAAATTCAAGGATTCCCTTGTGAATAGATCACCCAAAAAAGTTGGATACGTGTTATGGTTTGACCCAATAAGGCAATACGTATACAAAATTTGGTAGATTATTAATTATTAATTAAATCTTAATTATCTGTAATGTTGTTAATTAACTTCTGTTGTGAGCTGTTCGATTGGTCCAACAAACGTTGAATTAATACACTATTAAATGGGGGATCTTAATTAATTGGTTTCTTTGAATTAAATATAATTATTTCACATACTTTTATGCTATTTTAGATATGCGAGATCCAAAGCAATGTCATTGTTACTAATTTAAGCTATCCATGCAAATATTTTATGTGTAGGGTTTTTTTTTTTCCTTCAAATTCTTCTATTTAAAAATAAAAAATAAAAAATTCAGTGACTACGTAGTCTATTTTGTGTTCAATAATTATATGATATATATATATATATATATATATATATATATATATATATATATATATATATATATTGAAGGAAAATAATTATATGATATGGAGTTATGGAGATGATCAAATCAAAGAGAATAGTATTATATTAGTACAACAGAAGAAACACACAACAGGATATTGAAAAAAATTTAATTAAAAGTCGAGAAGCTTCTAAAGATAATTATATTTCACGATCGAAATTACATAACGTTATGAAGAGTATTCTATAACATTACGAAATTAAATATTTAATAACATAACATTGTGGAATAATTTCGAGCCATACTGATCAACCAATGGTTGGTTGCCACGTAACCCAAAGTAAGGAGAAAATGGTAAAAAGTGAAAGAATTTTAGCCACGTGACAACATCTCATTGGGTGGTCAGTATGATTGGGTGCTTACCGGTCAGCACCCAAGCTTTTTCCTTATTAAAATTTATAAATATATGTAAGGGTTCTTGAAAATTAATTTCGTAGCCAGTGTAAGGGTTTAAGGACACGTAGGGCATGTATATAGGAGGATTGAATGTTGTTTCTCGAAGTGATGATCAAACCAATCCAGATTTTCAGATGCAAACGTGCTTGGAGCTGATTGGATACTCAAAGTTGACTTTCTCAGAATCCCAGTTATCATATCAGTCAATTAATTTTCGACACGGAGATAGGTTATGGTGAGCAGCTCGGGTTAGAGTCGGAGAAATCAAAGTGATCCGACAACTAAGATGAATTGAATACTTTAAAAAATTCGATTCGAATTTGAATAATTACCTATAACTCTATAAGTCATTCTTTTGGTTAATGATAATTTGTTTCTGATTTGATAGGAAATCGAATTCATTCGGTTTGACAATTTTTCAAGTTCAAGTCGCTACATAAAAAACCAATGATTTGTTTACAGTCAAACTCCGGAAAGTCAAATTCTTCTTATAGATTGATGATTAGTACTACTAGTGGTTAATTTATTAGTGGGTAATTAGTGCCTTTATTCTAGTTTTCATCATTAGTATTTTCCTATTAATTAGCTGTTGTTTTTAGTAAAATTAATGTAGTAGGTGAAGGGTTAATTAGTTGTTAATTAACGGTTAATTGATATAGTGTTTGCACCGTAAGGCTTATAAATAGCCAAATGCAGTACCAATTTAAATGAAGATATGGAAATATTTAACAAATTATACTCTCTATCTCTCTTATTTTACTCTCTCTATCTGATACATATGGGTGCTTAATTCTCTTCTTCTACTCTTTTGTCTCTTTTCCCAAATTCATACATATCATAGATGTTTAATGTTTTCTTTGGATAATGGGTGCTTCTCTGGTGTGAACGATTTAAAAAAAAACATTTCAGAACTTTAATTTTATAATATTACAAAACTAGACGTTTGTAACATTACAAAACTAAACGTTTAATTTTGTAACGTTACAAAATTGATTCTGTATTGTCCACACTAGAGAATGATTATCGGATTAGATAATGTAAAATCTTGCAAAGACATTGTTTTTAAGTGCTTAACTGGGCCGTATTGTTATTTCTTAGCTTGGTTTATGGGTCCAATCCTAAGAAAAACTTTAACAGAACATGAAATTCTTTATAACAATATCCTTAAATTTTCCATGGATGGCCTTCATTTTCCATTTCATTACTGGAAAATTGAAGAAAAAAATATAAGACAACCCAATATATCGGTGTCTGTTTATGTTGTTACATTGAACTGAACTATAATTTCAAGAATTGCAGGATCACCTTAAACCTGATAGACATGTGAATAGATGCCGAATATAGAAGGGAAGCAGAGAGTTGAATAGTATACAACGTCAAACAATTGATGAAGTAGAAGTGATCATCTCCAGGATCGCATCATGTACGCTGCCATTAGTCACAAGAACACCACCCGAAGGGTATATAATTCGCCGTCCAACTTGATCAGCACCAAAATCAAGTTGACTCCCATTCCAGTCAGCAACCTGTTTAGAGGCAGCATTAGGCAATCTAATTCTTTTCATTGAATGTGAACTTAACAGAAAGGTGTAAAGCAAGATGCAAAAGAATGCAAATGGAGAGATCGGAAAAGAAAACCAAAATCGTTCTCAGACAAAACACGAATCCTCAGTGATTTTTTTTTCCTTTCTGAAATAGCCTGTAATCACAATTCACAACTATATAACAAATAACGGTTTCAGTTTGGTTTTTTTTTTTTTAAACTTCGACATGATCCACCATGTTGCAAATATTTGGCAAGAAAGGTGGAAGATGGAATTCTCAGTCTAGACATGAACTATATCTGGAGGAGGTATGTTTACTGCAATATAATGTGCTATAAACGTGCAGATGGCTGAGTTTTTAATGATTTTTGTTTCGTTACAGAGTAACACAGCAGCGTATTTGCATATAAACACTTCAATCCAGAGATACACGCGACTTAGACAAAGGCTAATAAAGACTACAAACCTTTCCTCCTGCTTCATGCACACATATTACGCCAACAGCATGATCCCAAGCCTATGTTATAAACAAGTTAGATAAATCCATGTCACTGAAACTGTCCTGACTTATTTAGTTAGAAATCAATGTAATACCTTTATAGTTGTTTGAGCCTTTGCTCGAGCTATGAAAATTGATGCCCTACCTGAAGCCACCATCAAATACTTGCATAAACTGCATAGAATGAAACAAGACAAGCTGTATCATGCACATGCTACAATCATATATCTGAAAATGAGACCATTAACTAAATGCCGATTAAAAGAGTCTAGAGAGAAATGAAAACAATAAAAATGAACTAGAGGTCATGCTTTAATGTAATATAAGGCACCATCTAAGAGATAGAACAAATGCACCATCTTTATTAGTTGAGACATTTGTAAGTTGGTTGATAAGTGTGTTTAAGATATCGCCTTACAAATTAGTACCATATAAGCCTGCTTTCCTGCAAAGGTAGAAAACTGATTGCAAGGTATATAACTAGGCTCGTATGAAAAAAGCATCAAGCTTTCTTTATCAAGCAGGGAGTCAGGCTTTACCTCATCTAGGAGGTACCAGTATCATAGGCATGGCTTAGAAAGTCGGTTTAGGGACTAAAGAAGATAGAATTGCAGTAACAATCTTGCTCTGCGGATGTCAATATTTTGAATCTCCATCTTACATAATAGGAGGAGCAGCAAGTAATGCATAATCTAACTTGGCAAAAAAAAAATGGACAGGACACTTATATTTGAAGGTTACGATAGCTAAATAAAAATGTTTGGCTTGGTTATTTCCGTAAGTTCTTTTATTCATAAGAATTAAAATAGCATGGCAATATGAAGATTTACGACCTTGTAAAAGAAGCAAGGAAATGTAGAAGAGAAAACATCCCCTAAATTTAATTCATGTAAAAAATAGGAGTCAGTAGTTGCTAGCAAACACGATCAGCAAACTGCAATACAGGCATGATTATGCAAAGCACATGGATTCTCTAAATATATATGCAACACTATTTCACAATACTAACAAATATGATGTAAAAGCAAATAAGAACAGAACAGTACTTATTTCTATTGTGCTATGTATTCAAAGGACACTAAACCTTCCGCAAAATGTAGGCAGTAGAAGAACTTCTTTGTCCCCAACACTCACAGCATCAGTTGTCGCGTTGAATAAAGCTGACAGCGGTATTGACTCCCATGTTTGACTGTCTGAAATACAAAAACGTGCTTCATGCACTAAGCAACGGCTATCAACAAAGCATCTTGTCCAAGACTTGAGTGTTTTAGCTGAGGTGCCCCGCACACTCGACAACTTCTTCGCCCATGTTCCACATCCAACATGAGCAACCATGATGATCCCTGATCCAGCTACTATGTTATTGTTTCCCTGTACTTCAGCAGTAGATTTGAGGGGTTTATTTTCCTGCCAGTTAGGGCAGCCCATAACGCCTAAAACAATCTCCCCTTCAACCACAAGAGCCAAACCTACCTAAAAATTTGGAGCAACTCCTTAGCCACATTAAGCCAATAGTAATTAATGGAATAAAGCAAATGAGCTACTAGCAGAAAATAAGACGGACCACATATAGGGCCTCAGTCCCTTTTAGAAAACCCTTTGTGCCATCAATCGGATCCAATACCTGGGTTGAGTTTATCAACTTGATTAAAAAGTAAAGAATATACAATTATACAAATCCAGCATGTCAAAGAAAGCAATCAAGCAAATAAGTAATATCATAAATACAATTAATGCCACAGCTGCAAAGTAGAACAAACAAAAGTCCTCTCTTCATAACAAAGAAACAGTTGGTTTAGTTACATGCATTAGAGAAAACCAAATTAAGGTCATGGTGCTCCATCTATATGTACCGGTAGATAAATGGATATAATGTACGGCGAATAAACATTAAACCAAATTTCCACATAATCCAACTTTGCTCAAATTTTATGTGTACCTACCCAATATGTGGCTGGTTTTGTTCCGAAGTCAAAAGAACCCTTCCCCCCTCTGTCAATTGCTTCCAATATATCATCGTGTGTCAATGATTCATCACCAGAGCTTGCTTTATCAGTTACTGCACTGAACACGGAATTCACTAGATTGTTTTCACGTAAAAAGGCAGAATCCTCTTCAGCCACCAAGGGAATCGAGGGGAAGAATTTACCCAGCTCTGACACCAAAAGCACAAAACAGATGTGAGCAAAGTTTTGGTTCATAGCACTAGTCCAAAGAAAAATCAATTAGAAGAAGATTCTAAGATTTTGTAATTAGCTGAGCTAGCACAAGATATTGTCGGTACTGACAGCAACAATCAAGCTAAAGGCAAGTACTATAACTCTACTCAGCTGGCATATGAAAACTCATCGGCTAGGATTTGATCAAATTTAACATATTATGCCAATCTAGTGCATGATGACACTAACAAATGGCAAGATCACATAATTATAGCACTGCAGATAATTGTTCAAAATGTGTTTTTAATGATATATCAGCCAAAAAAGATGGGATTTGAGATTATTTATCATGTCCAACATATCGGAAAAAAATTGACGAACAATTTCGCCAAGTGCAGCAGCATTCTACTACGAACCACATAAATATCTTAACTTCTTTCAGCTTAACTATTAGGCTGCATTTGGCAACATCATGAATCCGGCCATCAAAATTTGACTGAAGTAGAGTTTATGTTCCTCAATAAATTTAACTGAAACTAAAACATCTCAAATTCCTTTAAATTTCTAATTGCAATTTTAATCCATTAATGGAGTAACTCAGCTGGTTATATTCTATTATAAACAATTCAAAAATATTAAATTTGCACATTATAAATTTTTAACAATAATAATAAATAAATACCCAAGCTGACTAGAGCTTGAACTCCAAAATCAGCTACTGTTACCGGAGTATGATCATTTTTCTCAAGAATCCGTCCTTCGCCAGAGAATAATGATTTTTTGACCTATCAAATAGTAATTAAGCATAAAATGAAATCACATTTGGACATAATTTTGAAATTACAAATTCAAAATTAAAGGTAAGAAGAAGAAACTTACGTCAATGCAAAGACGACAAGCTCTCTCGACAACATCGACTGCTGCTTCGAGCTCTCTGTGATATTTGGCTTTTTCATTTGGAAATGGAAGACTCGACGACCTGAAAATTCACCAATCAAAAATCAAAATTTGAAAATGAAGGTGAAGAGAGGTTTTATGGAAATTGAAGAGACCTTACGGCGAATAATCGCCTGCGGAGAGGTGTAGGGGAAGAAAGATGAGGGCAAAAGAATCGGCGAGTGTGATGGAGGACATCCATGGCGGGAATCAGGAGAGTTGATTTGATGGAATGGAATTAACGGTGGTGATTATTGGTGAGTATCGGAGGTCAGAAATTGGATTACTGTATTAGAGTGATGGGAAGTGGTTGTTGCCAATTTGGAGCTTTTCAACGGTTCTTTATTGGTTCACTGGTTGGTTGATTCGTGAGTGTTGGGCTGGGCCTGGCCTGCCTAGCTCATTATAATATTTTGATTAAATTAACCTTAAAAAATAAAATAAAATTATAAATAGTTTAGGATTTGGGAAGCGAATATGAATCGAAACCCATAACTTCAACGGTGTATATGTGAGGGGTATACCACCGGATCAATATCATCTTGTATTGATTATATTTATTTCAATCCATACGTTACAGATGATTGGTTCACTGGTTGGTTGATTCGTGAGTGTTGGGCTGGGCCTGGCCTGCCTAGCTCATTATAATATTTTGATTAAATTAACCTTAAAAAATAAAATAAAATTATAAATAGTTTAGGATTTGGGAAGCGAATATGAATCGAAACCCATAACTTCAACGGTGTATATGTGAGGGGGTATACCACCGGATCAATATCATCTTGTATTGATTATATTTATTTCAATCCATACGTTACAGATAAGATGATGTTGGTCCAGTAGTAAAATCCCTAACACCTGGATTGTTTAATCATTTCTTAGAATTTAATCATTTATTGCTTTGTTTTCTAGGATTTATATTTATATAAAAATATGAAATAATGTTAAACCACTCGAATGACAAGACATGTGAATTGTAATTATCGCGTAAATCTTGATATATATATATATATTTAAAGCATTAGAGCATCTCCAACCATGCTCCCTAAATTTTAGCTATTTTAGTTGGCCACTTCTCATGAGATCACTCAAACCATGCTCCCTATTATAGCTAGTGATTAATATTTTAATATTTCTTAACTTTAAAATATAAATAATTTATTTTTAGTCCGATTCCCATTTTTTTTTTTTTAGAAAATTGAAAATTGGAAAAGAGATTGGAAAATAAAAAATTTGAAGTTTCCAAAAACATTACACGCTGAAATGTAATTTTAGTGTGTAATCCTTTTATAATTTTAGCGTGTAAAAAAGCATTTCAGCGTGTAAAGATATTGATATTTCAGCGTGTAAAGATTTTCAGCGTGTAATCATGTTAATATTTTAGCGTGTAAAGATTTCTATCGTGTAATCATATTGATATTTCAGCGTGTAAAGATTTCAACGTGTAAAGATTCAATGTGAAAAGATTTCAGCGTAAAACAAAATACTTTCAAACGACTTTTGAGGGGGCAAATGATATCCGATTTTCGCCCGTAATATATCGTTGGAATCGTTTCGACAAGGAGAACAATATTTTAAAGAGAAAAGATAGGAAAAAAAATTGCAACGGTTGAAATTTTCCATCAATATACAACGGTTGAAAACACGAAAACCATTAAAAAAAAAAGAAGAAGTTGCCGTTGTCAAACCATCGGTTTAAAAATCAGTTGACAATTGCCCTAACCTTCAAACTTTTAACAAATTAATAATACAAAATTAATATCATTTTTTTAATAACAAAATAAATTTAAAAATATTAAAAAATTAGGAGAGAGAAGACAGGGAGCTCCCTACATTTAGAGAGCCACCAAGAGGCTCTCTAAAATAGGGAGCTATTTAGGGAGCCCCTTGGAGTGTAAAAAAGCTAAATTGACTCCATATTTTAGCTAAGGAGACCATTTAGGGAGCCCCTTGAAAATGCTCTTACAATAGGGAAAAGATCGGTTTCCCCCCTACTGTTCACCATATTATTAAAGTGAGGACAGGGTTTCCCAAAAATTGCCGGTCTACCCCCTGCAGTGAAAATAATATAAAAACACCCCCTTCTGTTAACTTTTTAACTAGAAAAACTATTACAGTGGGTTAAAAGACGATTTTGCCCTCCATTGCCTTTAAGAAAAAAAAAATTAAAAAGAAAAAAAAAATCATAATTAAAAAACAATTTTTTCCCTAATAATAATAATAATATTAAAAAAAAATTCAAAAATGGTGAAGATATTTTTTTATTTAAATTCAAAAACATTAAAAACAAAAAAAAATTAACAATAACAATAATAATAATAATAATAATAATAATAATAATAATAAAATATTAAAAAATTAAAAAAATTAAAAAACAAAAAAAAAAGATTGATCTCCACCGTCCATCTCAAAGATGAATGGTGGAGATATTTTTTTATTTAAATTTAAAATTTTTTAAAAAATTAAAAAGAAAAAAAAATTTAAAAAAATTAATAACAATAATAATAATAATAAAATAACAGAAATTAAAAACAAAATTAATTTAAAAGAATTTAAAAACAAAAAAAAAATTATGGATTTGGTGGAAGTCCAGATTGGATCTCCACCGTCCATCTCATGAGATGGACGGTGGAGATCCAATCTGGACTTCCACCAAATCCATCTTTTAATAAAAAAAATTCAAAAACAAAAAATCATCACCAAGCCACCACCATCATCACCGACCATCAAGCCAAGAACACACCCATCATCAATTGTGACAGCAACAAACAATAATCTCCATGAAATAAATTATTAAATAATTTAATAAAATAAACACAACATAAACTCCACCACCCTTATCATCGATTTCCAGAACAAAAAATTTTCCAGAACCCAAATCATCATCAACATTATCATCATCCGAACAAAAAAAAAAATATAAAATAAAGTACAATTTCCATAAATCATGGAGGTTGAGGATCAAGCTACCAATCCTCCGCCTCCACCACGATCGGAAGCTTCATTTTGAGGAAGAAGATCACTCTCTCTTGCGACGACGATCGGAAGCCTCCACCACGCCGATCGGTGAGTTCGAGCACGACGACCGATCTCTCTCTCTCACCAGATCGCGACGACCGGAAGCTCTCTCTCTCTCTCTTCGTTCTCGTTCTCGATCACTCTCTCACCTGCGCTAGTTCGATTAGGTTTTGGGTTTGATAGTGGGTGTTTTGTTTGGTTTGGGGGTGGCGGTTAATGTTGTGTTTGTGGGTGGCTAGGGTTTGATTTGTGGTGGTTGATGGTGTGCTTGTAGTGGTTTGGTAAAGATGAAAGATGATGAAAGATGAAGAGATGAATTCAGATGGTGTGTTCGATTGGGTTTGATCTGGATTGATGGTGTTTGATCTGGATTGATGATGTGTGGTAATAAATATACATTGAATAAAGATTTTATTATTATTATTATTATTATATTATTATTATTATTATTGTTATTATTATTAAATAAAAATTAGATTCCTGTTCCCATGGGGAGTTTACGAAATTGCCCCCCAACAGTAATAGTCAACCCTCACTATTGATGATTTTTCTGATAGAGGGGGGTGTTTGTTAAATAAGTCTGTTCTGAGGGGGTCACCTTTCTAAAGTCGAGAAACCCTGTCCTCACCTTTCTAATATGGTGAACAGTAGGGGGGAAAATGATAATATCCCCTTACAATACTACATAAATTCAGGGTTTTTTTGGAGAAGGAAATGACTTGAACCCATAACCTCATGGTGCAGATGTGAGGAGTTTACCTCTAAACCAACTTCATCTCGTCCTTGTAAATCTTGGTATGACTAGTAATTACAACTCATTTCTCACATGATTGATGATTGAACATGATTTTTGGAGTAATATTTCGGACAATGTATGGTTACTCCAAAATATATTGTTTTTTCTTTTCTAACTCTAAAATCCGAATTACTTGTAATTAAAATATCTTTTAGTCAACATCTTCAAAAAAATCAAAAGTATCTCACAAATCACAATATCAAATTGTACAGAACAAAAGCTACATAAACTCCCACGTAGGATTAATTTGTCCTTATCTGCTTATCCTAATCTCAATCGGACGAAGCCAACACGTGGCACCAACCCACAGGATCAGGATACGAAGCCCCAAGTTTTCTCGAATTTTCTGCTGAAAAATCAAAACACACTATCTATCTATCTATCGAGTCCACATCACAGCCGGTTGTTTTCAAAAAAAACAATCGGCTATTAATTGGCTTCACCATTATATAAATATATATATATATATATATACACGCAAAAACCAAATCATAATCTTCTCCGAATCTCAATCTCCAAACGTTTTTCATCAAAATTAATCTTCGAAAATCTCATAAGCTGATTGTGTTGTGTTGTGTACATATATAATCATATGAGCGTGAGGCTCGTGAAGATGACACAGTGGATGAAAGATCAGGCCTCCAAGTGTGGTACTGATACTTTCAACAAGTCTCCTTCTCCTTCTTCTTCTTCTTCTTCTTCTTCTTCGAAACAGGCCAGGTGCTTCTCAAGTGCTTCTGATTCAAGTGCTTTTAGAGCTGCAAAGAACGAGAAGCTTAAACAGGCAGAGGAGTCTCTCCGAACTATCATGTACTTGAGCTGTTGGGGTCCCAATTGAATTTTTTTTTGTTAATCGATTTTAGCTATATATATTTTTGTTTATTTTTTAATTACTCTAATTAGAGAGAACTTGTAAGAATGTTTATGTACTTTTAGTCTTTTACTTTAAATCAAGTATGTATATATATTCTATACGTGTAATATTTGCTAGATTATATGATGGGTTCAAATATTAGCTAGGTAAAATCAGTTGTGTTTTGTGATTGTAAATTAGAATCTGTGTATGGTTTGCAATCCAACGGTCAAATGAACAAGTTTTGGGATTTATTTTTGGCTACAAGAACAAAAAGAAAAGAGATCATTCTCACATATTAATCTAAATAATATTTCAAAATCCAGAACTAGCAGCCAGAATTGTTGATATAAATGATGTTGTGAGTGTAAATATCTATGCCACCTGTAATGCTTATCTTGGTAGTCAGCGGAGAATACCAACTCATCAAATTTAGAAGATTTGGGGGGTCAATTTGAAATATTTATACATATTTAATAGAAATCATATATATATATATCAGTCTTTCTATTATCAGTTCGAACTGATAAAAGTTATATCAGTTTCTTACATGTGGGCTACTAGATTTAAATACTTGTCAGTCAAAGTATTTAAATCTAGTGGTCCACATATAAGGAACTGATATAACTTTTGTCAGTTTTGTCAGTTCGAACTTATAATAGAATATATATATATATATAGTTTTTCTATTATCAGTTCGAACTAATAATAGAATTTCTGTATATATATATATAAATAAAATAATAGAGTTTCACAGCGTCATATACGTCGCTGTATGAAAGTTTTGGAATTAAATGTAATCAATCAAATATGATTGTTCCTAATATCTTCTATTATTAAATTTTTTTTTTCCTTTCTTTAAAAAATAAAATAAAGAAATAAATGTTATAATTAAATATATTTTGTAATCAATAATAATAATAATAAAAGCAAATAAATAATAACTCTTTCCTATTCAATCTTAACATGGAATATGTTTGATTTTTAAACTTTTAAATGTAATCAATCAAATATGATTGCTCCTAATATCTTCTATTATTAAATATTTTTTTTTTCCTTTCTTTAAAAAATAAAGAAATAAATGCTATAATTAAATCAATTTGGTAAAAAATAATAATCATAATAATAAAAGCAAATAAATAATAACTCTTTCCTATTCAACCTTAACATAACGTGGAATATGTTGGATTCTTAATCTGCCAAGCTAAATTTAAGATTAGATTAATTTAATATGATTAATTTCAATTTAATATTTGAAATTGTGTTTTAAGTGTGTATTTAATTTGACTTTCGTTTTTCCCATTTTAATTTACTTTCTAAGCATAACTCTTGGATTTTTGATTTCATTATAAAAGAGACTTTTGCTATCCTAAATTTTGCTTGAAATTTATTTCTCTTTTTTAACTTCCATTTTTTTTATTATTATTTTTTTCTTCAGGTTGAAGATTCATATTCTCAATATCTCTATGAGTGCAACTTTGCTCACCCCCCTTTAACTAGAGTTAACCATTACCTTCCACCTCAAGTGTTGACATGTGTCTCAAATTTAACCCAAAGTCCAAAGTTAACCCAATGTTAACTTAAAGTTTGGAACACGTGTCAACACTTTAGGTGGGGGTAATGGTTACCTCTAGTTAATGAGGGTGAGCAAAGTTGCTCTATCTCTATCAATGTAAGTTTTTTAAATTAATGTTTTATTGATTTATTCATTATCTTATTGTTAATGTTTTTGTTATATATATTTTTTTTCATAACAAAATTTTAAAATGAAAACAAGAGAAAAATTAAATTAGATGTTTTTCAAGATTAAAATTGTGTTTGGTAGAATTTTTTGAAAATTGTTTTCTAAAATAAAAATAATGAAAATTATAACAAATACTAAAATTTATATTTAATTACATGAATCAATTAAATTATTTTTTTAATAATTTGGCATTAACGATTAAAAACTAAAAAATAATTAGAGGAATAACAGGTTTCAATTAAAATTATTATTAAAATAACTTTTAAAAAAGGTAAAATTGTTATGAAAAAATTAATATATATTTACATATGGTAAGAATAGTCGAACACCCCATCCTTATTTTCTTTATTTAATGTCGTCGTCTCTCATTTTTTATTTGAAAAATCTTAATTTTTTCATATCTGTAACAAAAAATGATAGATATGTTTTTAAAAATCTCTAATCTCTATTTTCTCAATCTCTTTCTCTAATATCTTTTTTGTTGCTATCACTGAAACAATAAATTTATAATTTCTTTAAGTATTATTTAAACTTAAATGTCTGGTTTGATTTACAGACATTGTTGTAATCATAAGAAAAGGAGATGAAAATACTTCTGAATTGTTGTAATCGTAAGAGTACTTCGGAAGAGAAGCCGAATGAATGGGAGTCAATGGTTGGGTTTTATAGCCAAGATAAGAATGCTTTTAGAAAATATTTGGGAAAAAAAAAAACAATTAAAACATCTAAATGATGATTTGGGAGGTTATAAGCATTTTTTTTTAAAATTTATTTATTTTATTTTCCAAAGAATGAAAACAAAAACCTTTCACTGTGTTCTTCTTAATTTCAATATTGAAAAAATTGACATCAAACGAATTGGTGTTTTATTTTATTTAGAAATTTACGTGTGTATATATATATATATATATATATATATATATATATACATATTTGATGAAAATGTGCATATATTTTAACTGATGTAGAAGCATTTCTCTTTATTTTCATGTCTAATATTTACCTTAGTCAAAAATATATAAATAACATCTCCATTGAATACAATTAAAATCCTTATGGATGACTTTTTATAGTGGCTTCTGAACAGAATTTGAAACAACTGAATTATTGAGATTATCATGTAAGACTTATTGAACCTTTATTTAGTGCACTTGATACATTAATTGAATCTTAAAGAGAGAATGGTTCGTAAAAACTATCCCAAATTGAGTTAAATAGCAATCTAAATAGCTAAATTATATTATAAAATGAGAAATTAAGAAAAAATAATTGAAAATATACATTTGAGAGAAAAGTAAAGGCAAATTTTAAAATATTTTTTTAACAAAACCCGTGCATCGCATGAGTTACACACTAGTATATATATAACAACAAAAGTAGGTAAAATTTAAATAAACTTTTAAATAAATTTGATGACATAACTCCCCACAGCATAAGGTGGCTTAACCACTCTCGGTAGGTCTCGACAGACCCTATTTAGTCTGTCTATCCTGTTCGGTGTCGGATTTTTTTTTATAAAAAAAGTGTGGGCCGCGAAGGCAAAACCAACCCAGTTGAAAAGGGATATAAAAGCTCAAAAGCAGTCACATCTGGTCCAATCTAGGCCCACCAATTGAACGTTATCACTTCTCATGAATTTTATCACCCTCCACCACCACCACATAAAAGCAAACAAGTAAACAGAAACCGATAAGCTTCTTCTTGCACATGTTCTTGATCTTCTTCTACGTATTTTATCTCCAAAAACAAGCAAACCCTTTACAAGAAAATCAAGTACCATGATCTCTCTCAAACCCTATCAACCATCATTTCTCTCCAACACTACTTCAAAGCTCCAAAAACTAATCACAAAAACTCAAACAAATTTCCCCCAAAGCTGCTTTAATGTCAAAAAATTCACAGTGAGAGCATGTGTTGGACAAGGAGGAGGAGAGAAGAAGAAAGAAAAACGAAGTTTCTTAACTCTAGAAGAAGCTGGCTTAGTTGAAATATCCGGTTTAACCACCCACGAACGATTTCTCTGTCGTTTAACGGTATCTACAGGATCAACTCTATAACGTTATACTGTTATTTATTTATTTTTTCGGTTAATTAATGTATTTGTTATTGTATATATTTTCAGATATCATCATTGAATCTACTGAGAGTGATATCAGAACAAGAAGGGTGTTCGATTGAGGAGCTAAATGCAGGGAGGGTATGTGATTGGTTTCTCAAAGATAAGCTTAAAAGAGAACAAAATATAGACTCTGCTGTTCTTCAATGGGATGATTCTGAGTTACAATTTTGAGCTTTTGTTTCCATTATTTATTTATTTTTTAATTTGTACTCATAACATGTCATAATTTAATTTCAATGTATTGATACAACAATCTATATAACTTATGTCGTATATGTTGTAGGCAATTAGGCATCAACTAATTTAATTTAGCAATAAGAACTTGAATAAAAAGCAACTATATATAACATGTTCAATAAAAACTTACACATTTTTCCGCATTGTAATTGAACTAAATTTCTGGCTTCGCCTATAATCCCAATAGTTATTTGTTAAGATAAATACGCTGCTACAAGTGTATCCTCACGGAACTCAAATTAACAAACCAAACAATTAGAGATTTTGATTTCATCTTGTTAGATTAAACAAGTTAATTTAATTTGAGTAGGTGGTTAAAAAGTTTGATTAGAAAAGACCAAATCACCCAAGAAATATATAGACGTTATCCTCAAGATGTCAAGTGTCATTACGGGAAGTAAGAAAACTCATCATCCTGGACAGAATCCGTGAAAGTGGTGACTTTCTTACAAAACCACTTTAAAAATGTGACATTTCCCACCATTTCCACTATAAACTAATCCGATATGTCAAACAAGCCCAAGATAAAACTGATGAGCACGGGAGGAGGAAACGTGGAAAAGAGACGGGGGAGTTGATTTCATCTTATATAAATAAAAGAATACCATAATCTAAGGAGATGATAATAAGTAACCCGTGTCATTCTCAACTCAATTAACACAAATTTCCTTTCTACTTCAAACCAAAATTTTGAATTGAGCGGGAAAGTCACCTCAGCACCCTTTTACAATAGTATTCTTGTTTTGTGTTCGTAAGAATCATTTTCTGACTGTCGTATAGTGTGAATCTAAATTCAGACTCAAAACACATCTTTAATTCTATATGCAACAGAACATATGCTTTTCATGTTCTTATTCTTGTTTTAATGGAAAATATTGGCAAAATTTCAAAATAAAAGTTATCACACCCATAAATCATAATTGATCATTCATGTCAACATCAATATTTTAGAGCTTTTTGCCTTAAATCAAGCCGTGATTTATTGAAGATTTCAAAATGAAAGAAAATAAATAAATAAATCAGAGACTGTTTGAAAAATTAATTTATTAAATGTTGTCTCATCATCATCTTCGACAAAAAATAGTAACAAACCCATTAGTATTAGTTTAACAACTTTTTTGTTTTTGTGTTGATGAGTGTGTCCACTTCCTCGTAGTTTCTTCGAATTCACATTTAATTAATAATTTAATCACTCAAAAACTTGTCATTACTCATTAAGCGAGACTAATTCAACCATTAAAACCAAACCCTATTAATTAAAATTTCCACAAAAAGTCAAACTCTCCCACCAGCTAAAGTCAACCATGCAATCTTTACTTGTCAAAAACGATGCCGTTTTCGAACCAAAACGTGCTTTTGTATAGGTTTTTTTTTTTTTTTTTTTTCAACTTTTGTTTTCCAGTACCACCACCTACAAAAAAAGCTCTGCTTTGAAAAGTAAAAGCAACAGACTCGAGGAGACTCGACCAATTTGATTTCCGATTCAGAGATAGAAAAAACGACGTCGTGCTGTATGCTCTAAAGCTCGAAGAAGAGAAGAAATGGCCATAGCTGACAACAACAACAACAAATCAGCGTCTGAAAACAAAGTCTGGAGCTTCTTCAAGCTACCGTTTCGACAATCGGCGAACAACAACAACAACAACAACAGCAACACAAGCGTCGTCAATACGACGTCGTCTTCGTCAACTGTCTCGCAATCGCATCTTCATCATCAGATTCATCATCACCAGAACAACATCCACCAGAACCAGAGCAACCATCACCAGCAAGTCGACGGATCGAATCCGCATCCGAATTCGGTTTCTCATGTCGCGAGATCGATTCTGCCAACTCGGCGTCGCCTCAAGCTCGATCCATCTAATAAGCTCTACTTTCCATGTATGTACTTCGAAGTTATAATTTTTAAATTTAAAAAAAAAAATCGATTTTGTGGTTTGCGATCTGTAGTTTGTCTTGATCTAGGTTGTTGTTTTTAGCTGAATTAGTGGTTATGATAGTTAATTACTTGTTTGGAGCTTGTAATTATGATAATTAGTTGAAATAAAATATGCTTAAATTGCAATAACATGTTTTTTTAATGATTTAATATACTCTATTTTTGTTTCAAGATGAACCTGGCAAGCAAGTCAGGAGTGCTATTAAGATAAAGAACACAAGCAAGTCTCATGTAGCTTTTAAGGTACAGCTTTTGTTTATTTATTTATTTTATAATTATTTTTATGTTAATTAGACCATGTTATGTAGCTAAATTTCTTATTTTTCTTGTTTTAGTTTCAAACTACAGCACCGAAAAGCTGTTTCATGCGTCCTCCGGGAGCTATTCTTGCACCAGGAGAGAGTCTCATCGCAACTGGTAACTGCTAGTCTGCGAATTTTTAGGTTTCCTTTCATTTTGGATCATCTGTTATTTCGGCAGATATTCATGCTACATCCATATGTTAATATTGTTTAACTGACACATTTTATGCTTGATCTTGAATTGATTTGCTAGTTTTCAAGTTTGTGGAGCTGCCGGAGAATAATGAAAAACCATTGGATCAAAAGAGCCGGGATAAATTTAAAATCATTAGCATGAAAGTGCAAGGACCAATGGACTATGTCCCTGAGCTGGTGCGTTGAACAGTTTCTATAATTGCTACGTTTCTCATTGTTACTTTGACGACAAACATATTTATTGTTACCACATTTATCTTGTGGCTTATTTGCTTTTCAGTCTTGTTAAACATATGTGATCATTTAGTGAAATCATCTTCAATTGGTGAATACTTATAATTGATATGAGCAATGTGAGAAGTTTTATCTAATCAATAGGTTTTGTAAGAGGATATTAGATATGTAAAATATTATTATCTCATTAGTTTATCATAGTTTCCAAGGGAATTTGTGCAATCAAAATACTATTTGTCAGTGTTGTGTAGCCTGCCTGTTGTCTCAAATATCTTTTGGTTTTTGAATTTTATGTGCATAGTGTTGTGTCTTGATTAGATGGGTATCTCTTTCTAAAAGTTTGCTATATGTTGTGAGTCATTCACTTTTACTGATACTTTGAACAGAATATCTCCAATGTTTTCCATATTTTTGGAGGACCAATATCAAAAATATCATTGAATATCCCTAATATTTTGAGGATATTAGTGATATTTCCGATATTTTCACCAAAATTTCCAAAATTTGGACCTAGAAAACCAATGTGTAGAGAACTCAATGCCTATTTTGATCAGGACATGCATGCATAAATCAAGGTTTAGTTTTAGTTTCTTTGCATTTACTGCCTTTGTGACAAGGATACTTTAGGATTATTATTGCATATTGAAAACCCCTATTTCTCTTGCTTTTTTTCCTATCCAAAATATTTGAGTAGACGGAACATTCTTCGAACTTCATTGCTCAAGTAATTTTGTTTCCTGCAGTTTGATGAGCAGAAAGATCAAGTGCCGAGAGAGCAAATACTGCGGGTTGTTTTTCTAGATCCCGGGCGTTCTGATCCTGTAAGTACCAGTAGTATGTAAATTGTTTAGAAGACACTATGTCTGTCCTAGTTGTGAACCTAATTTCATTCACTTACAATTTATCAGCTCCCTCCCCAACTTAAAAGAAAAAAAAGGGGGTGGGGAAACCTGAAACCTGAAAAGTTAAAACTATAAGAGTAAATGCTTAAAAATGCTGATTTATGCGGATTCACCTCATTTTTTTTTTTTCTTTTTTGAAGGCTCTGGAAAAATTGAAGCGCTATTTGACAGAAGCTGATGCTGCAGTTGTAGCACGCAAGAAGCCTCCAGAAGACGCTGGTCCAAGGATTATCGGAGAAGGGCTTGTCATAGATGAATGGGTGAGTTATCGCATAAATAGTTCTTGAAATTTTACACAACTATAAAACTAGTATTGATATACTTTATTTGTGAATGTATTCGTTTCTGTGCAGAAAGAGCGAAGAGAAAGATATCTTGCTAAACAGCAGGTTGAAGGAGTAGACTCGGTATAGAGTGGAAATTCTCCCGCTTGCCTTACACTGGGTAAATGAAACATTATATACTTCTCTGTTGAGTATATATACCCCCCACCAATCTTTCCACGTAACATGAATGATTTGTATTTCAAAAGAAAACATGTAGGAAACTAGAATATCCTTTCGTGTAAAAAATGTGAGGTGAGTTGTTTTGTAATTTAAGAAGTTTTAAACCCGGCCAAGTTTCTACCAAGTAGATAATGTGATTCTGATTTCGTTCTCTTTCAGAAGCGGTAGAGCTCTTTATAGGATGGAATGCACATGCAATTATTGCAGTGTTACTGGTAATGTGAATGGTGATGTAATGATCTGTGTATCTTTCTTTTCCGAGAAAAAATTGGGTTGGATGTGTGCATTATGCTTTCGTATAGATATTTTACCAATCATAAATTATAAGTTTTTCTGGATTCAGCTACAATACATATACTTTATTGTTAGCGGGTAGTTTCAATAAGAAATTATTTTCTTTAATTGTTAATTTTTCTTCTTTCAAAAAAAAAAAAAAAAAAAAAAAAATTGTTAATTTTTCTCTATTTTTCAAGCTTTTTTTTTTTATTATATATTATTTGATTAGAATGTGATGACTAATTTTCACTTATGAATTTGTATAATATTTTCTTCGATCCGGAGAAAATGAGCTTCTGGACTGCCCTCTTCATTTGTTTTTCGTTGATCCTTGTGTTGTGTTATCCACAAGCCGTATAAAGAAACAATTTTTGTATTCTTATACTTTTATTCCATTTCCATTCTGCTAGCAATTCACTAATATTGTTATAGTTTCTTTTTCTTTTTTCCATTTTTAAGAAATCAATCAAAAGCACAAATTCTAGCCCGAATTTTCCAAGCAAAAAACCGGTTGGTCTGTTTCTTTCTTTAAAGATTTTCATTACTGTGGTGTTTGGTCCTTATTTACGTCACGCCCAGACCAGATACACTTGATGCAAGAGCCAAGATATATATATATAATAGTGTGATGTTAGGGTATGTTTGGTAGTCTGTATTGTATTGTATTAACTAATTAAAATGTACTAAAATAATACAATATAGTGTTTGAATTATTTTAGTACCAAACACTGTATTGTATTATTTTAGTATATTTTAATTACCTAATACAGTCAGGTTGTATTATATTAGAAATAAACATTTTCTTTTTCTTTTTCTTCTCAACAAATATGGAATATTAATATAAATATATATATAATTTTGTTTTATTTATAAAAATATTATTTATTTAAATTTTTATATCAATAAAAATAAATATTTATTGATTTTTTTTATATAAAAATATTTATTGATTTATTCATGGTAACAATATTTAAAATCAATTATTAACTTTTTTTTTTCATATTATATTTTTATAATATAATAGATTACAATAGAGTTGTATTGTAATAACTTAATACAATATAACATAGTGCATCACCAAACACATGTTTGTGTTAATAATAATAGTATACCAAATGATCCCTTAAAGTGTAGTGTTACATGTTTAGGTTTGGTTATATAATGTTACACACCCACCTACTTAACGTTTGGTTGCACCAGTTAACATGATCTTGGTATGCAACTGATTCTTGAAAAAAATAAAATAATTTATTTGTGTTAAATCATCTTGCAGTTTTAATTACACCTTTGCAGTTTTAACATGATCTTGAAAGGCCAAACCGATAAAACCTCCAAATGGAACTCAAACTCTTCGTCTTCCACCTTTGCATTCTGTATCATATGACAATAATGTTAATAATAAATAATTTTGTCACATCATTTAGATAAATATTTAAAAAACATAATATTACTCTATGTGAAACAAATTTACCTTCAATTAGAAATGTCGGTGGCACCAAAAGTAGACATTAATAACCAAGGAAATCTACTATCAAATGTGATACAATGGTAAATAGTGCTCACTCGATTTGACAATGTGATATATTGATAGGTGGAAATGATAAGGCTCTATTACCATTCATAAAATATCTTCCTACACCCATATTAAAACATTAAAATTATTAATTTTACTACCTACACCTTTTATAATATCAAAACTATCCTTGAAGTATTTTTTAATTTTAAACATTTTTTTTTCTCATTACACCCATTTCTCTTCTCAGAAAAAAAAAAAATACGTATAGTTTCTTCTCCCCTTTAACAAATATTATAGAATTTGATTTTTTTTTTTTAATCCACCAAGTTTTTCGGTTTACAAACCAATTAAATTAATAAGAATTTGTAATTAAAGTAAAGTGAGTGAGTTGTGTTTGAGAACCGTGTAGGCTTGATCAAGTTCTACAGGTTAAAAAAAAAAGAGTTTTACAAGACTACAACTGCAACAATTTATGGTAGTTTAAGTGCTCAACTTATAAGTGTAGGAAGTAAATTTAATTTTCAATTATAAAACCATGTATTTTAAGTAATTAAATGTAAGGGTATTTTAGAAATAAAAAAGTTTCATTAAAACATAAGAGCTTCTTTTGACAATCCAATTTTTTCTTTTTATATATTTTTTTTTCCAAAAACACTCCATTTTTAAAATTTATATTTAAAAAAAAATTCTAAAAATACTTCATTTTGTTACAAGATTATCCTTTTTAACTTTTTTGAATTAAATTATTAAAAAAAGAAATTATCTCTCCTAAATCATTAGATTAATTATTACATATTAAATACTCTCTTCTAAATTTTTAATTACCATATTAAACTCTCTCTCCTCTAATACATATCTCTAATTTTCTATCTCCATTATTTCTCAAGTAAAACTAACAATTGAGGGAAAAAAAAAAAAAACTTACTAATAAACTTGATTTTTAGGAACCATATGTATATATATATTTTATAAAAAAAAATGGAGAGAGATTAATTAGGAGAGGGTGTTTAATATGGTAATGTAATATATAGGAGAGAGAGAGTTTAATACGTAATATTTAATATAATGATTTAGGAGAGAGATTTTTTTTAAAAAAATAATAATTTATATTTATATTTTTTAATCTTTTTTAGTAATTTTAATTTAGGTTAAAATTTTCATTAATAAAAAAAAAATTGGAGTGTGAATAGATAATTTGTGGAATGTAAGGAGAAACTCTCTTGAAACATTGGTTTAGGAAGATATTTTGTGGGTGTCAATAGAATCACACTTAATTAATTAGTTATGAGTTTCGGATTTCGGATAATTCATATTAAACAAGGACCACAATTCACAAGTCTTTGGACTTTGGGTCATAATTAACTTTGATCAAGTTGAAGAAAAAAAAAAAAAAAAAAAGCCTTATTATATAACAGCTGGCTTTCCATTTTTGACTTCTGTCTTCTTGCTCTCTACTGTATTTGAAAGATTTAAAGCACAAACTCTTCTTCTTCTTCTTCTTCCACCTTTGCATTCTTATCATATGACAATAATGTTAATTATAAATAATTTTATCACATCATTTCGATAAATATTTGAAATATATAATATTAATCTATGTGAAGCAAATTTACCTTCAATTAGAAATGTTTGGTGGCACCAAATATGGACATTAAGGGCCAGTTTGGTATTGTTTTTAAAAAGTTAAAATTAGATTATTTTATACTTTTGACATAAAATGATGTTTGGTAAAACTTCCAAAAGTGATTAATTGATAATCTGACAAGTCTTGACAGTAATTTTGAGAAGTAGGTGGATGGTTACTTTTTGAAAGTGATTATGAAATAATTTATTTCCGCATTTACAATATGTTTGGTTTGATGGAAAGTAAAGGAAAGGAAAGGGAATGATAGTGAGGAAAGGAAAGGAAATGAGAGAATAGTGGTTTTAATGATTGTTGTTTGAATGATTATTGGTGGAAAGGAAATGAAAGGATAGTGGTTTTATTTTATTCACAAAAATACCATTCTTTTAACCATATGAATACAAACAATATATAGGGTTATTTTTTGGATTTTGAAAAAATTATTAATGATGGATTCCTTTCCTTTCCTTTCCTTTCCTTTCCCTCCATTTCCTCCCAAATTTGGATGGAAACCAAAGTGTTTGAAAATAGAAAGAAATTATTCCATTCATTTCCTTCCATTTCCCTCCATTTCCTTTCCTTTCCCTCTCATTTAACCATCCAAACAAGAAATTAGAAATCCCCCCAAATCATTTCCTTTCCTTTCTCTCCAATTCATTCAAACGAAACATAGTGTTAATGTATCTTTTAAAATATCATTATTATCCTTATGAAATCAAGTTAAAATTATTTATACACCTTATTTCATCTCAAAATTAAATATTCTATTTAAATATTGATTTGATTTATAAAATCTTTTAAAAATATTTTAATTGTTCTTATGGATTTTTTTTTTGTACGGGTATTGACACCCATAAATATGATAAGCACACCCATATTTATAAGTACACTCATGTCTAAAGTTTAAAATTAAAACATTACTATAAACACCCATTTTAATACCAATAGTACCCTTATTTAAATGAATATTTTCATTTTAATACAATTTATTTATAAACCATCTTAAGTTATTAATACACCCAATTTCATGATAAACATCATGAACAAAAGGTAAATGAACACACACTGCACACATAGGTTTTTGAGAGATAATCGAAGGAGGATCCAAGATACAACTGTAATACCCCAAAATGCAAACCGAAGATGTAATCGAATCTGGATAAGTAGAAATGAAAACTATCTTAACAAACTTAAAATATCTTCCATTCATCCATTGCAATATAACGTGTCAAATTTTTCTTAATTTTGATAACCATGCTTGGCTTCCTGGTCATACAACAAAAAAGCTGGGTACAAGCTGCCCACTGTGCTAATCCATCATAAAGTGGGAGTGCAATGCATGATTCAGGTGTCAGAACACCACCGTCATCACCACATTTGATGAATCTGGAAAACCATTTCTGTTGATCCAGGATCACCACTTCGGTAGTCAATGAGAGGCTGGAATGAAAAACAATCGTTGGGTCACATCTTTGGAACTCAACCCCACAATTTGTCTTATCTACCAACTGCCAACTCTTTGGTCCAAGCTCGATCATATATTCACAGTCTGTCATTTAACATTTTTCCCATATTCTAGCCATATACCCTGTTCTGATACAGAGATCGAGAGCTTGTAAGAAAAACGAGAGTCGAGACTCGAGCCCAATTTCTCTAGAACTAACATCTAGAGATGAGTAAGATTCGAATCTAAAGAGAACACCCAAAATTCAGTTTTCAAGTAAAAATAATTTAAGTTTGTTTTGTGTTCTACAAAAACTAAAATTTTGATACTTGAAATAGAATTAGGGTTTGGTTTTTTATTTTTATTTTAATAAAGTAATATGGTTGAAGATATGGGTGTAATTAATGGGTGTATATAGCATTTGATTTATTTTTAATTAAACTAATTTGCCTTATTGGTAAATTCATATTGGGACATTTTTGTAATTAATTTTTTTATTAAAATATGGGTGTGCTTATCATATTTATGAGTGTCAATATCGGCATCCTTTTTTTTTTTTTCAATTTAAACATTCTATTTAAATATTGGTTTATATATATAATTAATGAAAAAAAATTGAAATAGAGTCCTAATTAAACTTATATATTTTTTAGTTATTGTAACTAATCTCAGCATTTTTACAGTAAAATTACCAAACATATGTATACTACTTTTGAGCTATACAATAGTTTTAAAAATACAATTAACCAAACATCTGCTGATTAATTTCAAAGCTGATTATTCCTTCAACACAGCTAACAATGATTATTATAAGTTAAATCAATACCAAACTGTCTCTAAGAACGAAGGAAATTTACCGTTCAATGTGATACAACGGTACAGCGTTCACTCGATCTGATAATATCACATATTCTAGTTGTATCCACGAGTGGTATATAAAAGAAAAAAAAAATTGATCAGTGGAAATGATACGTCTATTAATTAATTAGTTATGAGTTTCGGATTTCGGATAAGTCGTATTGAACAACGACCACACAATTCACAGGTCTTTGGTTCACCGCAATTACCTTTAATAAAGTTCAAGAAAAACTAAAATAATATGACAATAATATTAATTATAAATAATTTTATCACATCATTTAGATAAATATATGAAAAATATAAGATTACTCTAGATGAAGCAAATTTTCCTTCGATTATAAATGTCGGTGGAAAAAAATGTGGACATTAATAAAGAAGGAAATTTACTGTCCAATGTGATATAATAGTAGAGAACGCTCACTCAATCTAAGGGGCTGTTTGTTTTTTTGTCTTAAGTATTAAAAGATCTTATTTTAAGTAAATAAAGTAATACCACTTAATATTTAAGACACTCTAATTTGTTTGTTTTTTATTTAAGAGTATACCACTTAAATATTAAGTGGTTTTGGTTTTATTATTCTACCCCTATTTTAACAAACCATTTGACTTTTAAGATATATATATATTTAATGCATTTTCATTTTTTAACAAATATTTATTTTTATTGAAAAAAAAGTATATGTTTTCATTTAAAATTTTATTTATTAATTTAAATATTTTATAAATATTTTAATTTATTGAATTTTAAAAAAAAAATCAGTGATCATCACTGTTGATGGGTGTTTCTCACCAGACCCATTGTCAAACTCAGGTCGATGCTTTTCACACCAGATATGTGCCGTGCGCTGGTCGAGGTTCGAGATCCACGCTCCGGCGAGGATCACTTGTTGGAGACACACGATCAGGTGCAGATCGATCGTCCTAAACTGTCGACACCGCCCGTCAATGCTTTTCGCACCAGATCAGATCGATCGTTCGATCATTTGGTTTCAGACGCTTGGGTCTGGTTGTGTCGCCACCGCCCGTCGACTTTCTTGTGACGGCGATGGCCATCGTGGTTCAAGGGATCCGCGGAAGTTTGAACGACGGCGTGGGTCGCCATTGCGGATCTCTCTTGGATCGATTGGTTTATGTCGGCGGTGGCTCCATCTAACCGTCGGAGGCAAGGAGGAGGCCAGCCGGCCTCCTCTGGTCAAATCTCAGGCAGGCAGCGCTGCCACCGTTGCCTCCTCCTAGGTCAATTTAGGGTTAGGTTAGTTTTAGGGTTAGGGTTAGAGTTGTTTAGGAAATTGAGGATTTTTTTTATTGAAGGTTATTTTGGTAATAGATTAATTGTACAAGGTTAATCGGGGAAGTAACTATGAAGGTGTTAATTATGACTTATTATATAAGTGAAAAGCCAAATTTTTTCACTTTTTCTATCAGACATATATATCTTAAATAAGATATAAATTGAAAAAACAAACAAACATATTCATCTTAATTTAAGTTATAAAAGGTAATAAGACTTATATGAGAAAAAACAAACAGCCCCTAACAATGTCACATATTATAATCGTTATATCCGCAAGTAGTATGTATGTATATATATATATATATATATATATTAAAATTGATAGGTGAAAATAATAAGTCAATTAATTAAGGGTGTCTCTATTGCTACCCACAAAATATCTCCTTACAACCATATTAAAAAATTAATTTTTTTAAATTTTACTCCTTACACCCTTTAAAATATCAAAACTATCCTTTAAAGTATATATATATTTTTAATTTAAAACATTTTTCTCATTACACCCATTTCTCTTCATCTACTTCCATCATTGAAAAAAAAAAAAAATGCTTGTACGTATAGTTTCTTCTTCCCTTTAACAAATATTATAGAATTTATGTTGGGAATTTATAGTAAGTATAAATCCTAATGAACTAATATTAATATATCTAAAACATGCTCAATAAGATTTACTTACAACAGATATACTATTGAAAATTATCTAGTAACCAAACTCAGTATTATATATTTCCTGATATGCCAAGAGTTAACACATATTCATTATAAGCCTATGAACTTTCAGATTAAAGCATATATATTTGAAGATCTAAGTTACTCATGCATCATCTAACATATTACAAGAAATATATCACCTATACATGCAAATCCAACAAGATAAAGCAGTAAAGTAAATGACACAAGATCTATAGTGGTTCGGCCAAGAATAGGCCTACATCCACTTTGAGCCACTCAGAAGAGACTCTATCACTATATGGTGTCTTTACAACCTTAAGCTACACAGATCTATTCAAGATCAGCCCTCAAAAGGAGCCCAGAAGCCCTGATACAACAAACACTCAACCTATGAAACCCTAACCTCTCAACTAACTTCTGATAACAACCTAGAAATACATAAATATGGTATCAGAAGAATCACAGTACACGGATCTCTCTTTTTCTCTTCTAACTCTCTCGCAAATTCAAAGCAGAGAACCTAGATATTCAAGATGAATACCAAGAACACGAAGAACATTCGAGAGAGAAAACAGACTCTGTAAAAAAGAAGAAAACCCTAAAACGAATCCATCTACTTCTCTCTCTTCATCTCTTCATTTATATAGTGCTTAAGAGATAAGGTACACATCAGCTAAGTGAAGCCAATCACAGTGTGCCAACTCAAGAGGAAATCCTGACTCAGTTTCTTCAAGTGATCAGATAACATAAGTGAAACGGCAGCGTATTAGTATTGGGTTGATAGGGAGCATTTGGCACTTGGGCTTCTTCTAGCTTCCACTACTCTTATCATTAGGCCTTGAGAAACTGATGGGCTAACACAAAACTTTACAATTTACTTAGATAAAAAAATTATCATATTCAAATAAAATTCTACAATTAAGATTTTACTTGGGTAAAAATAAAATACAAATTCAACTCTAAAACTAATTATATAATTTTTTTTTCATTGTTACTTGTGGAATCAATGTATTGAATTATCTAAAAATACTATGAAATCATAATTGTTTACACATTTAATTATCATTATAGAAAACAACAACAATAATAATTAAACAAACAATAATATGCAACTTATTTTGTCTTTAAAAAAAAAAAACTATTTTTTCAATCACCAAGCAAATCACTTTTTTTTTTCATTATTTATTTATTTATTTTTAAAAATCCATCCATCAAGTTTTTCGGTTTACAAACTAATTAAATTAATAAGAATTTGTAATTAAAGTAAACTGAGTGAGTGAGTTGTGTTTGAGAACCGTGTAAGCTTGATCGAGTTCTACAACACTACAACTACAACAATTTTTTATTCAATCACAAAACAATAATAAAAATGAAAGTGTTCATACATGAATGTATTTGGAATCCATGAAATCAATTATTTGTTCATCAATTCCTTAACTATATGTGAAAAAATATATTTTTTGATTGATGTTGTGTTTGATTAAGTATATATTATTAGTGTTTATGGTAAGATTGGGTGCTTAACTTATTGGTGTAGGAAGTAAATGTAATTTTAAATTATAAAGCATATATTTTAAATAATTAAATGTAAGAGTATTTTAGAAATAATAAAAAAAAATTCATTAAAACATGAGTTTTGAAAGATATTTTATAGGTACCGCCCTTAATTAATTAGTTATGATTTTCGGATTTTCGGATTTTCGGATAGGTGGAATATTACAAAACTGTCCCTCTCTTATTTGCCTATATATATGTTGGTTTCGATTGCAAATGAGAATGTAAGAACTCAAGTTATCAGAATAGCATCTTTATCTCTCTTCATCTATATTCTTTCACTATCTATTTACAACTAGCCTCCATTTTTTACTTCGGTCTTCTTGCTCTACTATATTTGAAAAATTAAAAATCCAGTGATCAGATCGAAGATTGAAGAAATATTTGGGAATTGAAAGACAAGCTAGCGATCTACAACTACTACTTATTTGCTTCAGATTTGCAGGTATGTAGATTAAGCATTCTATTTCTCCTCAATTATTGTTTTTTTTTTTTTTTTTCTTTTTCTTTTTTTGAAAAGGTCTCAATTAATTATAACTTGTTGATTTCTTCTTCATTTTTTTTTGTCAAATCTTAAATTTATTTTTGCCTTTTAGATTATAAATTATACTACCAGAGGTATAAATTGATTAAATTCTATGACATAGCTAGACTATTCTTGTTATAAAAATCACAATTGTATGTATTTACATTGAAACTATACTAGCTTAATTGGTAAGATCTCTTGATCATTGATAAAAGAGGTGTTTGAGATCGTTAAAGATTAGGTATTTACTTTATTCTTTACCTTAATGAAATTTTTATTTTTATTTTCGAAAAAAAATAAATCATTTTCTCACATTTCTCCACTTCAATTTTGTTTTTTGTTTTTTGGTGTGTGTTTTCTTTAATCTTCCTTTAAATCTCTTTGTTATATATTAATAATATCGGAAAGCTAGCTAAAAGCTCTCTCATATGATCATAGTTTATAGACTTGTAATATTGTTTGGTCATCATTTAATTTTCCCTGGAAAATCCGATGCTTTGTCTAATCGTTTAAAAAATGTTTGTTTGACAGGCCGTGAAGAAGTTTTCGGTAGCATGTCTTGGTCTAGTGGATCCTTTACATCGGAATATCTAGTTTCATATTTCAATGACAATTCAAACCAGACACAGGTACATATATACAAATATATATTGATTTGTCTTGTACATATGATTGATTTGTTTAGTTTCATGATCAATATCATCCATGTCATGCTTGGATTTACTTGTAATATTTTGCTTATCCTAGCAATCACTTATTTGTGTGTTGAAAGGAAATCTCTCAGATCGGACAACAAAATGATGACATGCAGTTCAGCATGGGAGGCCAAGGTCAAGGTCAAGGCTCCTTAAATGCTACAGAAGACAATTCAAACCAGACACAGGTACATGCTTACAAATATATATTGATTTGTCTTGTACATACATATGATTGATTTGTTTAGTTTCATGATCAATATCATTCATTTCATGCTTGGATTTACTTGTAATATTACTTATCCTATCAATCACTTATTTGTGTGTTGAAAGGAAATCTCTCAAATCGGAGAACAAAATGTTGTTAAGGAGACGGTGGGTTTAGATTTAGGCAGTAGGTCTTCAAATAAGAAACAAAAAAAGCTGAGATCAGATGTTTGGAATCACTTTGAAAAGCGTACAGATGAAAATGGGAAGGAATGGGCCATATGTAATATTTGCAAGAAGCTGTACTATGGTTCAAGCAAGATGGGAACTACACACCTTAAGAATCATTACAAAAGCTGCGGCAAAAAGAAGAGTAATGAAGGTGGAGGTAGTGCTAGTGGAGATAAACCAGCTGAAAATTCTGTGATGGATCAACAATTGAATTGCTCGGTCCCATCGATTTCAATGGCGATTTCAATGCACATACGATCAGGAAAATTGACCCCACAACAAGCTGCTTTAGTGGCACAGAAATTTAACATGCGAAGTGGCATGATAGGTGGCCCTCAGTCTAGCATAGCTGGGATGTCAGGACCTAGACAGCAGATGCTTCCAGGTTCTGCTGGTCTTTCATCAATGCTTGCCCAAAATCTAAACCAAGCAAACATGAACCCCTTGCAACGGACCACAATGGGGCCTATGGGTCCGATGGGTCTACCAAAGTTGATACCGGGAATCAATCATTATATGAACCAGCAGCAACAGCAACAGCAAATACAGCAGCTGCAACAGATTCAATTACAACAGCAACAGCAAATACAGCAGCTGCAACAGCAAATACAGCAGTTACAACAATCACAGCAGACGCAGCCACAGCAATTGTAGCAACATCAGCAGCAGTTACAGCAACATCAGCAAGAAACTCACCTTCGCAGGTAGGCTCACCATCGACCATGGGAATTCCACAGATGAACCAACAAACTCACAGCAACCCCAGCAAAATCCAATGAGTCCACAACAACTGAATCAAAGAACCCCAATGAGCCCACAGATGAGTTCAGGTGCAATCCATGCCATAAGTACCGGTAATCCAGAGACTTGTCCAGCTAGCCCACAGTTGAGCGATCAGACCCTTGGTTCGGTTGGTAGCATTGCTAATTCTCCTATGGAGCTAGAAGGTATGAACAAAAGCAACTCTGTTGGTAATGCTTAGACAAGTCCAAAATCCCGGGTTTGAGTCTCAGTTTCATGTCTGTAGCCAAAATAAGAGTAAAAATGCTTATTAAGCAATGTGATTGGGATGGACCTATACCAAAATCCATAGAGGCAGCTGACATAATCGAGGTTTACAATGAAGAGAAGGAAAAGCTCTGCATATATTTTGAGAAACTCCTGGTCGGCGATCTTTAATGATTAATATTGATGAGTCAGTATATAAGAGATGTATTTGTTTTTCGGTCTACTTTATTGGTACGACTGCAAGACTGCAAATATGTATTTCCCCTGGATTTGTAACATTTACACGATATCTATTGAATTGGTGAAACTTAAACCTTCCATCTATGAAAAAGAAAGTTTCCATTCCATAAGAGATGGAATGAAGTGTTGGTATGATGACAATTTGGTTCTTGCAGTTGCTGCCGTACTAGATCCTCGATTCAAAATGGATATTGTGAAACATTGGTACAAGAAGATCTATGGTGATGAATCTGAGACACGACTAGAAATATTCAAGGATCATTTAACCCATGTTTACAATGAATATGCAGAGGGCACAAACAATTTCCAATCATCGGCTTTGGGATTTGAAGAAAAGGAATCTTCCATTTCATATGAAACGCTAGATCCTTTGGGGAATCCGCGTAAACACTATCAGTCACCGAATATTGAACTTCATCTATATTTGGAAGACGTCAAATTCCCTTTAATTCGAGATTTTAATATACTAGAATGGTGGCGATTCAATGCTCAGTATTTCCCCATACTTGCAATGATGGCTCGTGATTTCTTATTGATTAAAATCACAATTCCTTTTGCTCATTTGTATTCCAGAATTCCCAAATCTCGCATGGACTTTGATTTTGACATGGTCAAAGAGGAGGCTTTCGTGTGCGTAAGAGACTGGTTGAAAAGTTAGGAATTCGAATAATTATGTAATTTTTTTTCTTCTCATTTTAAGTAGTAGAGAAACTCTAGTGTTTAAGCATTCTAAGCAGTTCTGTGTTGCTTTTGTAAGAATAAATTAATCGTTGCCGTGTAGAAAGAAATAAATATCAGGAAGACTGAAGATATTATTCATTTATGCTCTCTAATATTATTATTAATTTCTTCATATTTTTACTGTTGAGAAAAAAAAAAAAGTGATTTTGATGTTTAAATGCATATTAAAAGCACTTTCTATTCTATCCACAAAGACATGTTTTTTTTTATAATTCAGTGGGTTATATTTTTAGGACAACACTTGGGTGCTGACCGGTCAGTATCCAAGGTACCGATCAACCCAATGGTTGGTTGCCACGTAACCCAAAACAAGGAGAAAAATGTAAAAAGTGAAAGAGTTTTGGGCTTTTGGCCACGTGGCAACACCCCATTGAGTGGTCAGTATTCAGTACCCAAGCATTTTCCATATTTTTGTTGATCCAATTTCATAAACATTGAAGTATTGAACCTTTTTCTTTTCTTACTTTTTCGTATTTTTAACTCGGTTTCTAGTAATTAATCCTTATCGCTGATTGGGTCGCACAGGTTTAAACAGAAATGAATGATTCCGTTGGTCTGATTAATTAGGTTCATATATTTTTTGCATTCTATTGAGGTCTGCATGCTTTTTTAGATTAATGTGTTTTAAGGATGGCTTGCCCCTCTGCCTCCATTATTCTTTTTCCTTTTCTTATTTTTATTTTTAATATTATTAATTAAAAAAAAAAAAATGAAGCTCTATAGAGCTTAAGGTCAATTTAAAAAACTTGGTTTTTAGTAGGTATAGAAACTCATCCGTTTGCTATAATTCGATGAAATTTAACATCACAAAATATGTCGATATCAGCATCATAGCTTTGACATTTTTCTCTAAATCTATATAACAAGTTTACAAATTTTTAGTAATATTTATTTAAATATATTATCCAATAAAAAAAAAAATAGAAAACAAGAAATAGTGACGATATTTGCACCCCTTCAAATTGTATCTACACCCCTTTTGTTAGTGCACTCTATTAAAAAATTTAAAAATCTTTAGTTTGTAAATAAACCCCCAGATAATACCAAAAATACCATTTTTTTTTAATTATATTCTAAAGTATACAAAAATGAGTTGGGTTTTATGCTAATTTTGTTTACAAGCTGTAGATGAAAATAACGAAAAAGAAGATAATGATATACAGTGCACATGAGTTCTTGATTGATATATATATTAAAATAAAAATAATATTGCAGACAACTAAAAAGTCTAAAATTATTTATTCAGAAAAAAATTGAGCTAAGTAAATGTTGAATATAAAATTGGGCAATTATCAATTAGGTCTTGGGTTTTTTTTCAAATTCCAAGTTGTTTGCGACTTTTATAAAAGTGACCTAATTGGTTTTCATATTTTTCCCAAATGTCAAATTAGTTCCTTTTTTATTGAAGTGACTAAATTGGTTCCTCTAAAGATTTATGGTACATATACAGAGTACTTTTCAGGATTGGATTTCACACGTTTATTTCGTGTAAAATTCTGAATAGACACCGATATCTATTAAAAGATGTTTAACTAACACCGATATCGATTGAAAAATGTTCGATTAACAACAAGAATCCTGCACATTTTTAGTATATATACACACAACCGAAATCACCAATCATCATCGGTGACCAAAAATAATGAGTTATCTGAGAAGAGTATACATGGCAGCTAGTGTAGCTGCGGTGGAAGGCCAAACCGATAAAACCTCCAAATGGAACTCAAATCTTCTTCTTCTTCCACCTCTGAATTCTACCATCAACAACATGTCCTCCTTCATGCAGGATTCTTCAGACTACCACTCTAGAATTCATAATTTTGCAGCAGCTGCTGGTGGGGATAATCAAGATTCTCTCCAGAGGGTCATGTACTTGAATTGCTGGGCTCATCAGAGCTAGTAGTAAAATTATCTACTTATTTTGATATGTTTGATACCATATATTTCCTATCGATTCCAGACCTTATATAAGCCTCGTATTGTACATATTCATTATTCGGATAAATACAAATCATTCTCAATTTCTATCATGGTATTAGAGTTATGGTAATTTAGCTCTGAACATGGTAACAGTGATCATTTTTTTTCTCTTTTGTTTTTGTATATTTTTAGTGTACTCCGTCACATAGGAGCCGGCCGGCTTCTTGTAATCAACTTTGTGGTTAATTGTTCTGTCTCGTTTAATTGAACTTTTATTATAAATTACAGAGTTTAAAACAACTTCAAAACCAGAAAAACAGATTCAAGATAGAGAAAATCAAGAGAGATCATCCATGGCCAATTACAACAAAATTCAAACTTTTGTTTTGATGTTTGCTCTGCTCATCAGCTTCACTATGGTCTATGGCTAACTGTAAGTGTCTGCTGATCATTCATATTAATTGGTTTTGAATTGATTTAATTGTTTGTTAATGTTTTTGTTTGTTGTGAAAATATTATATGATTTTGCAGTTGGGTTCTTGGGTGGAAAAGCAAGCTGTGAAAAAGTGTTTGGTGTTAGAAGTGGAGATACTTGTACTGGCATTGCACAGATGTTCAAGCTCTCTACTGTGACTTATGATTCAAACAACCCAAATCTCAAATGTGATGCACTTTTTGTGGGTCAATGGCTCTGTGTTGCTGCTTAATTAATCAAATATTGATTATAATAAGCTCTGCTGCTTTCTTAATTTTATATTTTAGTTCAATGATGCTTCCAGTAAGAAGCCTCGATCTGTGTTTCTGTTTCTTTAATTTCATGCATTATTAATTCAAAAATAATTCAATTTGCTTTACTAGAGGTTACATGTTTGAATCAAACAAATATTCAATTCTTATTTCTATACCGTCAAATAGTCTTTAATGGAACAAGTATATCATGTTATCCGTATATTTATCTAATTGATAAAAGATGGATATTCTATTCGATTCACATGTGTTAAGTTAGTTTTATTTAACCCGACGGTTTAGTTTGATACTTCTCGAGATTAATGGTATGCCTTCGGGTTTAAAAACGGGATTTCAGTGGTTATCTTTGGGTTTCAATTACCAACCAAAGCAACTGATTTAAACGGACCTGGATTCGGTAACTTCGGTTGTCGTGAGGTTACCAAGTTTAATGATATAACAAGTGTTAAAAGGAGCTTCAAAACCCTTTTGTTACAAAATGTTTAATGTAATTACTAATTGAGATTATAGACAAGATAGATTATTAAGACGAATTGAATCTCAAAAATAAACTTCAAGTTGAAATCATTTTAAATGGTTACGTGAAGACTTTTTTTTGGTGATGTCAAATAATCTTTAATGAAATGGATATACCACGCCATCTATATATTCGTCGAATTGAATTATTATGACACGTGAATACATATCTATTGTAAAATTTTGTGGTATGAATATACTAATTAAACATGATGAGATGTCCTATTGAAGATTTTCTCTGGAATATGAATCATATGATTGAGAATTGAGATGATAATGCCTATGAATCTATGATAGTGAGATTAAAAATCAAAAAGGGCAAAATCTCTTTAAAACCATAAGGGAAAATATGGGCTCATGGGTAGGCCTTTCCATGAACTCATCACTCGATATGGATACATCAGCCTTCAAAGTTTCCAAAGTGGCCTGGCCCAATTTTGTATTTTTTTTTTTTTTGAAAGAATTTAATTTTGTATTTCTTTTGTTCTTCAAAACTGTTTCTAAACAAGAAATTACGGAGAAAGTTCTCGAATTCGGTTTCTCATGTCGCGAGATCGCTTCTGCCAACTCGGCGTCGGCTCAAGCTCGATCCATCTAATAAGCTCGACTTTCCATGTATGTACTTCGAAATTATAATTTTCAATATATATATATATTTTTTATTTTTTATTTTTTATTGAAAATCGATTTTGTGGTTTGCGATCTGTAGTTTGTCTTGATTAAGTTTGTTATTTTTAGCTGAATTAGTGGTTATGATAGTTAATTACTTGTTTGCAGCTTGTAATTATGATAATTAGTTGAAATAAAATATGTTTAAATTGCAATAACATGTTTTTTAATGATTTAATATACTCTATTTTTGTTTCAAGATGAACCTGGCAAGCAGGTCAGGAGTGCTATTAAGATAAAGAACACAAGCAAGTCTCATGTAGCTTTTAAGGTACAGTTTTTGTTTATTTATTTTTATGTTAATTAGACCATGTTATGTAGCTAAATTTCTTATTTTTCTTGTTTTAGTTTCAAACAACAGCACCGAAAAGCTGTTTCATGCGTCCTCCGGGAGCTATTCTTGCACCAGGAGAGAGTCTCATCGCAACTGGTAACTGCTAGTCTGCGAATTTTTAGGTTTCCTTTCATTTTGGATCATCTGTATTTCGGCAGATATTCATGCTACATCCATATGTTAATATTGTTTAACTGACACATTTTATGCTTGATCTTGAATTGATTTGCTAGTTTTCAAGTTTGTGGAGCTGCCGGAGAATAATGAAAAACCATTGGATCAAAAGAGCCGGGATAAATTTAAAATCATTAGCATGAAAGTGCAAGGACCAATGGACTATGTCCCTGAGCTGGTGCGTTGAACAGTTTCTATAATTGCTAAGTTTCTCATTGTTACTTTGACGACAAACATATTTATTGTTACCACATTTATCTTGTTGCTTATTTGCTTTTCAGTCTTGTTAAACATATGTGATCATTTAGTGAAATCATCTTCAATTGGTGAATACTTATAATTGATATGAGCAATGTGAGAAGTTTTATCTAATCAATAGGTTTTGTAAGAGGATATTAGATATGTAAAATATTATTATCTCATTAGTTTATCATAGTTTCCAAGGGAATTTGTGCAATCAAAATACTATTTGTCAGTGTTGTGTAGCCTGCCTGTTGTCTCAAATATCTTTTGGTTTTTGAATTTTATGTGCATAGTGTTGTGTCTTGATTAGATGGGTATCTCTTTCTAAAAGTTTGCTATATGTTGTGAGTCATTCATTTTTATTGATACTTTGAACAGAATATCTCCAATGTTTTCCATATTTTTGGAGGACCAATATCAAAAATATCATTGAATATCCGTAATATTTTGAGGATATTAGTGATATTTCCGATATTTTCACCAAAATTTCCAAAATTTGGACCTAGAAAACCAATGTGTAGAGAACTCAATGCCTATTTTGATCAGGACATGCATGCATAAATCAAGGTTTAGTTTTAGTTTCTTTGCATTTACTGCCTTTGTGACAAGGATACTTTAGGATTATTATTGCATATTGAAAACCCCTATTTCTCTTGCTTTTTTTCCTATCCAAAATATTTGAGTAGACGGAACATTCTTCGAACTTCATTGCTCAAGTAATTTTGTTTCCTGCAGTTTGATGAGCAGAAAGATCAAGTGCCGAGAGAGCAAATACTGCGGGTTGTTTTTCTAGATCCCGGGCGTTCTGATCCTGTAAGTACCAGTAGTATGTAAATTGTTTAGAAGACACTATGTCTGTCCTAGTTGTGAACCTAATTTCATTCACTTACAATTTATCAGCTCCCTCCCCAACTTAAAAGAAAAAAAAGGGGGTGGGGAAACCTGAAACCTGAAAAGTTAAAACTATAAGAGTAAATGCTTAAAAATGCTGATTTATGCGGATTCACCTCATTTTTTTTTTTTCTTTTTTGAAGGCTCTGGAAAAATTGAAGCGCTATTTGACAGAAGCTGATGCTGCAGTTGTAGCACGCAAGAAGCCTCCAGAAGACGCTGGTCCAAGGATTATCGGAGAAGGGCTTGTCATAGATGAATGGGTGAGTTATCGCATAAATAGTTCTTGAAATTTTACACAACTATAAAACTAGTATTGATATACTTTATTTGTGAATGTATTCGTTTCTGTGCAGAAAGAGCGAAGAGAAAGATATCTTGCTAAACAGCAGGTTGAAGGAGTAGACTCGGTATAGAGTGGAAATTCTCCCGCTTGCCTTACACTGGGTAAATGAAACATTATATACTTCTCTGTTGAGTATATATACCCCCCACCAATCTTTCCACGTAACATGAATGATTTGTATTTCAAAAAGAAAACATGTAGGAAACTAGAATATCCTTTCGTGTAAAAAATGTGAGGTGAGTTGTTTTGTAATTTAAGAAGTTTTAAACCCGGCCAAGTTTCTACCAAGTAGATAATGTGATTCTGATTTCGTTCTCTTTCAGAAGCGGTAGAGCTCTTTATAGGATGGAATGCACATGCAATTATTGCAGTGTTACTGGTAATGTGAATGGTGATGTAATGATCTGTGTATCTTTCTTTTCCGAGAAAAAATTGGGTTGGATGTGTGCATTATGCTTTCGTATAGATATTTTACCAATCATAAATTATAAGTTTTTCTGGATTCAGCTACAATACATATACTTTATTGTTAGCGGGTAGTTTCAATAAGAAATTATTTTCTTTAATTGTTAATTTTTCTTCTTTCAAAAAAAAAAAAAAAAAAAAAAAAAATTGTTAATTTTTCTCTATTTTTCAAGCTTTTTTTTTTTATTATATATTATTTGATTAGAATGTGATGACTAATTTTCACTTATGAATTTGTATAATATTTTCTTCGATCCGGAGAAAATGAGCTTCTGGACTGCCCTCTTCATTTGTTTTTCGTTGATCCTTGTGTTGTGTTATCCACAAGCCGTATAAAGAAACAATTTTTGTATTCTTATACTTTTATTCCATTTCCATTCTGCTAGCAATTCACTAATATTGTTATAGTTTCTTTTTCTTTTTTCCATTTTTAAGAAATCAATCAAAAGCACAAATTCTAGCCCGAATTTTCCAAGCAAAAAACCGGTTGGTCTGTTTCTTTCTTTAAAGATTTTCATTACTGTGGTGTTTGGTCCTTATTTACGTCACGCCCAGACCAGATACACTTGATGCAAGAGCCAAGATATATATATATAATAGTGTGATGTTAGGGTATGTTTGGTAGTCTGTATTGTATTGTATTAACTAATTAAAATGTACTAAAATAATACAATATAGTGTTTGAATTATTTTAGTACCAAACACTGTATTGTATTATTTTAGTATATTTTAATTACCTAATACAGTCAGGTTGTATTATATTAGAAATAAACATTTTCTTTTTCTTTTTCTTCTCAACAAATATGGAATATTAATATAAATATATATATATAATTTTGTTTTATTTATAAAAATATTATTTATTTAAATTTTTATATCAATAAAAATAAATATTTATTGATTTTTTTTATATAAAAATATTTATTGATTTATTCATGGTAACAATATTTAAAATCAATTATTAACTTTTTTTTTTTCATATTATATTTTTATAATATAATAGATTACAATAGAGTTGTATTGTAATAACTTAATACAATATAACATAGTGCATCACCAAACACATGTTTGTGTTAATAATAATAGTATACCAAATGATCCCTTAAAGTGTAGTGTTACATGTTTAGGTTTGGTTATATAATGTTACACACCCACCTACTTAACGTTTGGTTGCACCAGTTAACATGATCTTGGTATGCAACTGATTCTTGAAAAAAATAAAATAATTTATTTGTGTTAAATCATCTTGCAGTTTTAATTACACCTTTGCAGTTTTAACATGATCTTGAAAGGCCAAACCGATAAAACCTCCAAATGGAACTCAAACTCTTCGTCTTCCACCTTTGCATTCTGTATCATATGACAATAATGTTAATAATAAATAATTTTGTCACATCATTTAGATAAATATTTAAAAAACATAATATTACTCTATGTGAAACAAATTTACCTTCAATTAGAAATGTCGGTGGCACCAAAAGTAGACATTAATAACCAAGGAAATCTACTATCAAATGTGATACAATGGTAAATAGTGCTCACTCGATTTGACAATGTGATATATTGATAGGTGGAAATGATAAGGCTCTATTACCATTCATAAAATATCTTCCTACACCCATATTAAAACATTAAAATTATTAATTTTACTACCTACACCTTTTATAATATCAAAACTATCCTTGAAGTATTTTTTAATTTTAAACATTTTTTTTTCTCATTACACCCATTTCTCTTCTCAGAAAAAAAAAAAAAAACGTATAGTTTCTTCTCCCCTTTAACAAATATTATAGAATTTGATTTTTTTTTTTTAATCCACCAAGTTTTTCGGTTTACAAACCAATTAAATTAATAAGAATTTGTAATTAAAGTAAAGTGAGTGAGTTGTGTTTGAGAACCGTGTAGGCTTGATCAAGTTCTACAGGTTAAAAAAAAAAGAGTTTTACAAGACTACAACTGCAACAATTTATGGTAGATTAAGTGCTCAACTTATAAGTGTAGGAAGTAAATTTAATTTTCAATTATAAAACCATGTATTTTAAGTAATTAAATGTAAGGGTATTTTAGAAATAAAAAAGTTTCATTAAAACATAAGAGCTTTTTTTGACAATCCAATTTTTTCTTTTTATATATATTTTTTCCAAAAACACTCCATTTTTAAAATTTATATTTAAAAAAAAATTCTAAAAATACTTCATTTTGTTACAAGATTATCCTTTTTAACTTTTTTGAATTAAATTATTAAAAAAAGAAATTATCTCTCCTAAATCATTAAATTAATTATTACATATTAAATACTCTCTTCTAAATTTTTAATTACCATATTAAACCCTCTCTCCTCTAATACATATCTCTAATTTTCTATCTCCATTATTTCTCAAGTAAAACTAACAGTTGAGGGAAAAAAAAAAAAACTTACTAATAAACTTGATTTTTAGGAACCATATGTATATATATATTTTATAAAAAAAAATGGAGAGAGATTAATTAGGAGAGGGTGTTTAATATGGTAATGTAATATATAGGAGAGAGAGAGTTTAATACGTAATATTTAATATAATGATTTAGGAGAGAGATTTTTTAAAAAAAAATAATAATTTATATTTATATTTTTTAATCTTTTTTAGTAATTTTAATTTAGGTTAAAATTTTCATTAATAAAAAAAAAATTGGAGTGTGAATAGATAATTTGTGGAATGTAAGGAAAAACTCTCTTAAAACATTGGTTTAGGAAGATATTTTGTGGGTGTCAATAGAATCACACTTAATTAATTAGTTATGAGTTTCGGATTTCGGATAATTCATATTAAACAAGGACCACAATTCACAAGTCTTTGGACTTTGGGTCATAATTAACTTTGATCAAGTTGAAGAAAAAAAAAAAAAAAAAAGCCTTATTATATAACAGCTGGCTTTCCATTTTTGACTTCTGTCTTCTTGCTCTCTACTGTATTTGAAAGATTTAAAGCACAAACTCTTCTTCTTCTTCTTCTTCCACCTTTGCATTCTTATCATATGACAATAATGTTAATTATAAATAATTTTATCACATCATTTCGATAAATATTTGAAATATATAATATTAATCTATGTGAAGCAAATTTACCTTTAATTAGAAATGTTTGGTGGCACCAAATATGGACATTAAGGGCCAGTTTGGTATTGTTTTTAAAAAGTTAAAATTAGATTATTTTATACTTTTGACATAAAATGATGTTTGGTAAAACTTTCAAAAGTGATTAATTGATAATCTGACAAGTCTTGACAGTAATTTGGAGAAGTAGGTGGATGGTTACTTTTTGAAAGTGATTATGAAATAATTTATTTCCGCATTTACAATATGTTTGGTTTGATGGAAAGTAAAGGAAAGGAAAGGGAATGATAGTGAGGAAAGGAAAGGAAAGAAAAGGAAAGGAAATGAGAGAATAGTGGTTTTAATGATTGTTGTTTGAATGATTATTGGTGGAAAGGAAATGAAAGGATAGTGATTTTATTTTATTCACAAAAATACCATTCTTTTAACCATATGAATACAAACAATATATAGGGTTATTTTTTGGATTTTGAAAAAATTATTAATGATGGATTCCTTTCCTTTCCTTTCCTTTTCCTCCATTTCCTCCCAAATTTGGATGGAAACCAAAGTGTTTGAAAATAGAAAGAAATTATTCCATTCATTTCCTTCCATTTCCCTCCATTTCCTTTCATTTCCCTCTCATTTAACCATCCAAACTAGAAATTAGAAATCCCCCCAAATCATTTCCTTTCCTTTCTCTCCAATTCATTCAAACGAAACATAGTGTTAATGTATCTTTTAAAATATCATTATTATCCTTATGAAATCAAGTTAAAATTATTTATACACCTTATTTCATCTCAAAATTAAATATTTTATTTAAATATTGATTTGATTTATAAAATCTTTTAAAAATATTTTAATTGTTCTTATGGATTTTTTTTTGTACGGATATTGACACCCATAAATATGATAAGCACACCCATATTTATAAGTACACTCATGTCTAAAGTTTAAAATTAAAACATTACTATAAACACCCATTTTAATACCAATAGTACCCTTATTTAAATGAATATTTTCATTTTAATACAATTTATTTATAAACCGTCTTAAGTTATTAATACACTCAATTTCATGACAAACATCATGAACAAAAGGTAAATGAACACACACTGCACACATAGGTTTTTGAGAGATAATCGAAGGAGGATCCAAGATACAACTGTAATACCCCAAAATGCAAACCGAAGATGTAATCGAATCTGGATAAGTAGAAATGAAAACTATCTTAACAAACTTAAAATATCTTCCATTCATCCATTGCAATATAATGTGTCAAATTTTTCTTAATTTTGATAACCATGCTTGGCTTCCTGGTCATACAACAAAAAAGCTGGGTACAAGCTGCCCACTGTGCTAATCCATCATAAAGTGGGAGTGCAATGCATGATTCAGGTGTCAGAACACCACCGTCATCACCACATTTGATGAATCTGGAAAACCATTTCTGTTGATCCAGGATCACCACTTCGGTAGTCAATGAGAGGCTGGAATGAAAAACAATCGTTGGGTCACATCTTTGGAACTCAACCCCATAATTTGTCTTATCTACCAACTGCCAACTCTTTGGTCCAAGCTCGATCATATATTCACAGTTTGTCATTTAACATTTTTCCCATATTCTAGCCATATACCCTGTTCTGATACAGAGATCGAGAGCTTGTAAGAAAAACGAGAGTCGAGACTCGAGCCCAATTTCTCTAGAACTAACATCTAGAGATGAGTAAGATTCGAATCTAAAGAGAACACCCAAAATTCAGTTTTCAAGTAAAAATAATTTAAGTTTGTTTTGTGTTCTACAAAAACTAAAATTTTGATACTTGAAATAGAATTAGGGTTTGGTTTTTTATTTTTATTTTAATAAAGTAATATAGTTGAAGATATGGGTGTAATTAATGGGTGTATATAGTATTTGATTTATTTTTAATTAAACTAATTTGCCTTATTGGTAAATTCATATTGGGACATTTTTGTAATTAATTTTTTTATTAAAATATGGGTGTGCTTATCATATTTATGAGTGTCAATATCGGCATCTTTTTTTTTTCAATTTAAACATTCTACTTAAATATTGGTTTATATATATAATTAATGAAAAAAAATTGAAATAGAGTCCTAATTAAACTTATATATATTTTAGTTATTGTAACTAATCTCAGCATTTTTACAGTAAAATTACCAAACATATGTATACTACTTTTGAGCTATACAGTAGTTTTAAAAATACAATTAACCAAACATCTGCTGATTAACTTCAAAGCTGATTATTCCTTCAACACAGTTAACAATGATTATTATAAGTTACATCAATACCAAACTGTCTCTAAGAACGAAGGAAATTTACCGTTCAATGTGATACAACGGTACAGCGTTCACTCGATATGATAATATCACATATTCTAGTTGTATCCACGAGTGGTATATAAAAGAAAAAAAAAATGATCAGTGGAAATAATACGTCTATTAATTAATTAGTTATGAGTTTCGGATTTCGGATAAGTCGTATTGAACAACGACCACACAATTCACAGGTCTTTGGTTCACCGCAATTACCTTTAATAAAGTTGAAGAAAAACTAAAATAATATGACAATAATATTAATTATAAATAATTTTATCACATCATTTAGATAAATATATGAAAAATATAAGATTACTCTATATGAAGCAAATTTTCCTTCGATTATAAATGTCGGTGGCAAAAAATGTGGACATTAATAAAGAAGGAAATTTACTATCCAATGTGATATAATAGTAGAGAGCGCTCACTCAATCTAAGGGGCTGTTTGTTTTTTTTGTCTTAAGTATTAAAAGACCTTATTTTAAGTAAGTAAAGTAATACCACTTAATATTTAAGACACTCTAATTTGTTTGTTTTTTATCTAAGAGTATACCACTTAAATATTAAGTGGTTTTGGTTTTACTATTCTACCCCTATTTTAACAAACCATTTGACTTTTAAGATATATATATTTTTAATGTATTTTCATTTTTTAACAAATATTTATTTTTATTGAAAAAAAAGTATATGTTTTCATTTAAAATTTTATTTATTAATTTAAATATTTTATAAATATTTTAATTTATTGAATTTTTTTTTAAAAATTAGTGATTATCACTGTCGATGGGTGTTTCTCACCAGACCTATTGTCAAACTCAGGTCGATGCTTTTCGCACCAGATCTGTGCCGTGCGCTGGTTGAGGTTTGAGATCCACACTCCAGCGAGGATCACTTGTTGGAGACACACGATCAGGTGCAGATGGATCGTCCTAAACTGTCGACACCGCCCGTCAATGCTTTTCGCACCAGATCAGATCGATCGTTCGATCGTTTGGTTTCAGACGCTTGGGTCTGGTTGTGTCGCCACCGCCCGTCGACTTTCTTGTGACGGCGATGGCCATCGTGGTTCAAGGGATCCGCGGAAGTTTGAACGACGGCGTGGGTCGCCATTGCGGATCTCTCTTGGATCGATTGGTTTATGTCGGCGGTGGCTCCATCTAACTGTCGGAGGCAAGGAGGAGGCCAGCCGGCCTCCTCTGGTCAAATCTCAGACAGGCAGCGCCGCCATCGTTGCCTCCTCCTAGGTCAATTTAGGGTTAGGTTAGTTTTAGGGTTAGGGTTAGAGTTGTTTAGGAAATTGGGGATTTTTTTTATTGAAGGTTATTTTGGTAATAGATTAATTGTACAAGGTTAATTGGGGAAGTAACTATGAAGGTGTTAATTATGACTTATTACATAAGTGAAAGGCCAAATTTTTTCACTTTTTCTATCAGACATATATATCTTAAAATAAGATATAAATTGAAAAAACAAACAAACCTATTCATCTTAATTTAAGTTATAAAAGGTAATAAGACTTATATGAGAAAAAACAAACAGCCCCTAACAATGTCACATATTATAATCGTTATATCCGCAAGTAGTATGTATATATATATATATTAAAATTGATAGGTGGAAATAATAAGTCAATTAATTAAGGGTGGCTCTATTGCTACCCACAAAATATCTCCTTACAACCTAATTAAAAAATTAAATTTTTTAAATTTTACTCCTTACACCCTTTAAAATATCAAAACTATCCTTTAAAGTATATATATATTTTTAATTTAAAACATTTTTCTCATTACACCCATTTCTCTTCATCTACTTCCACCATTGAAAAAAAAATAAATGCTTGTACGTATAGTTTCTTCTTCCCTTTAACAAATATTATAGAATTTATGTTGGGAATTTATAGTAAGTATAAATCCTAATGAACTAATATTAATATATCTAAAACATGCTCAATAAGATTCACTTACAACAGATATACTATTGAAAATTATCTAGTAACCAAACTCAGTATTATATATTTCCTGATATGCCAAGAGTTAACACATATTCAATATAAGCCTATGAACTTTCAGATTAAAGCATACATATTTGAAGATCTAAGTTACTCATGCATCATCTAACATATTACAAGAAATATATCACCTATACATGCAAATCTAACAAGATAAAGCAGTAAAGTAAATGACACAAGATTTATAGTGGTTCGGCCAAGAATAGGCCTACATCCACTTTGAGCCACTCAGAAGAGACTCTATCACTATATGGTGTCTTTACAACCTTAAGCTATACAGATCTATTCAAGATCAGCCTTCAAAAGGAGCCCAGAAGCCCTGATACAACAAACACTCAACCTATGAAACCCTAACCTCTCAACTAACTTCTGATAACAACCTGGAAATACATAAATATGGTATCAGAAGAATCACAGTACACGGATCTCTCTTTTTCTCTTCTAACTCTCTCGCAAATTTAAAGCAGAGAACCTAGATATTCAAGATGAATACCAAGAACACGAAGAACATTCGAGAGAGAAAACAGACTCTGTAAAAAAGAAGAAAACCCTAAAACGAATCCATCTGCTTCTCTCTCTTCATCTCTTCATTTATATAGAATGTGATGACTAATTTTCACTTATGAATTTGTATAATATTTTCTTCGATCCGGAGAAAATGAGCTTCTGGACTGCCCTCTTCATTTGTTTTTCGTTGATCCTTGTGTTGTGTTATCCACAAGCCGTATAAAGAAACAATTTTTGTATTCTTATACTTTTATTCCATTTCCATTCTGCTAGCAATTCACTAATATTGTTATAGTTTCTTTTTCTTTTTTCCATTTTTAAGAAATCAATCAAAAGCACAAATTCTAGCCCGAATTTTCCAAGCAAAAAACCGGTTGGTCTGTTTCTTTCTTTAAAGATTTTCATTACTGTGGTGTTTGGTCCTTATTTACGTCACGCCCAGACCAGATACACTTGATGTTAGACTATGTTTGGTAGTCTGTATTGTATTGTATTAACTAATTAAAATGTATTAAAATAATACAATATAGTGTTTGAATTATTTTAGTACCAAACACTGTATTGTATTATTTTAGTATATTTTAATTACCTAATACAATTAGGTTGTATTGTATTAGAAACAAACATTTTCTTTTTCTTTTTCTTCTCCACAAATATGGAATATTAATATAAATTTTATTTATAAAAATATTATTTATTTAAATTTTTATATCAATAAAAATAAATATTTATTGATTTATTCATGGTAAGAATATTTAAAATCAATTATTAACTTTTTTTTTTTTTTCATATTATATTTTTATAATATACTAGATTACAATAGAGTCGTATTGTAATAACTTAATACAATATAATACAATGTATCACCAAACATATGTTTGTATTAATAATAATACAGTCTACTCCAATACAATGTGATCCAATATAGTGTACCAAACGATCACTTAAAGTGTAATGTTACATGTTAGGTTGGATTATATAATGTTATACACCCACTTAACTTATGGTTGCACTAAGTTAACATGATCTCGGTATGCATCTGATTCTTGAAAAAAATAAAATAATTTATATATGTGTTAGTATCATCTTGCAGTTTTAATTACACACTTTTTTTTTTTTAATCAGTAAGATACAGACCTTTTGGTTTTGATTTATTAGTAACTGTGGTAGCAAAAAATGGCCCATTGGCCCAATATGCTGAAGGCCCAATATGCTGAAAGCCCAAACTTCGCAACCCATAACGCTGCCCAAATTCGGTATGTTGGGCTGACCCAACCCGTGTGTCAATAGTGGCACGACTTGGTCTTTAAATGACCAAGTCCAAGCATCAGTTGAAAGGGGTGGAAGAGAGAATCTCTCCATATCACACCTAATCCTCCAACTATCTCGCCCACGATCACAAAAGATCATTGAACGTGGGAGCTATTCCTTCTACTATAAATAGGAAAGCTCATTCACTGGAAAGCTCTAGAATTCTCTCTCAACTAAAGCCTATAGTAAGCGTACTGAAACTCTGCTTCTAAAAGCATTCCGGCCACCGGAAATCATCCATCGCCACCGTCACGATACATCGATCAGCCCAAGCGCACATAAGGCTATAATCCAACCATCACCTTCCTCTTTTTTCTACTTTATATTCCTGTTTAAAGTTCTTTTGCAGGTACATCGAAGTCCAGACGACCATATACAAAGACAATTGACGTCGACTGATCAACTTTCAGCCTAGTTGCTTTGGGCCTGATACAACCCGACCTATTTGACGTACCAAGTCGTTCGACCATCCACAGTTTGGCGCCCACCGTGGGGCCCATTGCAACTACCTTCAAGTTCAATCAACTCTAACTACAAACTACAACTCAACATGTCTGGAAGCGGATCAGTTCCCACCGTCGAGGAGCAAATTGCTGCATTGACCGCTCAAATGACAGCGAGCGCTGAGAGGATGCAGGCGCTCGAAGCAGAAAATGCAGCAATTCGAGCAGCAAATGAAGAGTTGAAAGCGTTGGTCGACGGAGTGGTGCCTGATTCAGCAACGTCGGAGCATCCAATATCGGCACCAAACGGTGAACCGTTTGTTGATCGACCTGCTCCAAGAGCACCGGGCAATCCCGTCAGACCCGAGACGAACCCGGTCGACCATCAGAATCGACCAACACTCCAAACCGTAAGGGTTGATATCGACCTCAACGATACGCCTGCCCGGAACGATGTGATGAACGAACAAGATCCAGCAATGGACCAACAGCCGGACAATATCAACAAGATGACTATGGCTCTCCAGTCGACACCCGGATTGGTAAAACCCGGGCCTGGTATACATTTAAATACTGACTTGGAATTCTCTCGCAGGTTTGCAGAAATGGAGGCTCTCATCCAACGAATTCCAGGAGTCCCAGCTCCGATAAAGAAGAGCACTGCCAATAGCTTCGCCGACTCGCCGTTCGTCGACGTAATTGCTCTTATAGAGATGCCTAAGAAGTTCAGCTTCCCGAACATGAAGCAGTATGAGGGGACGACAGATCCAGACGACCACATTGCACAATACAAGCAGAGAATGTTTACTGCTGCAATTCCGCGCGACCTGAGAGAGACGTGCATGTGCAAAGCTTTCGGATCTAGTCTCAGCGGCCCCGCTTTACAATGGTATACCAATTTGCCTAATAACTCAATTAATTCTTTTGCGTAGTTGACGGACACTTTCGTGGAGCAATTCGCAAGCAGTCGCAAGCTGGAGAAGCAGTCGGACGACCTCTATACAATAATTCAACAACCAGGCGAAAACTTGAGGGCTTATGTCGGACGCTTCAACCGAGAGAAAGTGCAAATCCCGTATTGTAATCAGGCGACTGCCATCTACGCCTTCAGGAAAGGCCTCATGTTTGATTCTGATTTATATAAAGAGCTCACTAAGTATCCATGCAGGACCATGGAAGATGTAATAGCCAAGGCATGGGCACAAATCAAGTGGGAAGAAGATGAAGCAAACTACATCGGCAAAGCCAACAACACATACTACGGGAATCGACGTAACGATCGAGTAGAGAGAAGGTCTAGCGACCGGAGATCGGAACCTTACCCTACAAACGATAGGAGGAATACCCAGCCTCGACATGACGGCTCAAATGATAGACATTCCTATGGATGTAGCAATGCAAGGTCCGGTCGACCACGGGTAGAAGCACCAGAATACAATCTCAGCATAGAACCGGTCGACGTCGTTGCAGTCATGAGAGAAATGGGCAAAACGGTCAAATGGCCACGAAAGATGAATGCACTACCAGAACATAGAGATCCAAAGCTTCGATGCGAGTTCCATGGAGATCACGGCCATCGCATGGAAGATTGTATCGCCCTGAAATTCGAAGTTGCTGAGCTTCTAAAACAGGGACACCTTCAAGAATTTCTAACAGACAAGGGGAAGCAAACCTATGCAAGACGCGACGACCAAAGGAAACCCGATGTCGTCGACAGTCCTCCGGAACCACCCAGACAAGATAGAGTGATCAACTACATCGTAGGTGGATCTGAAGTCAGCGGCGTGAGTTATTCTGCAGCCAAGAGACATACACGACAAGTGTCGAACACAGAGATTCAACCAGGAAGAGAACATCCATCAAAAGTCGACGAAACTGTCATCTTCAAGTCGACCGACAAATCAGATTTGTTTTCTCCTCACCATGATGCTTTAGTCATATCTTTACATATTGCTAATTGTTTAACTAAACGCATCTTAATCGATAATGGTAGTTCTTGCAATATTTTATTTAACAATGCTCTGAGAGAAATGCAGGTCGACGAGTCGAAGCTCAGTCGTCGAACGACTATGTTGACCGGGTTCAGTGGAGAGCAAAAAAGCACATTAGGTGAGATTGTGCTACCAGTCTACGCTGAAGGAGTCAACCTATACATCAACTTCCTTGTGCTCGATTGCCAGTCCCCTTACAACGCCATACTAGGCAGACCGTGGATACACGAGCTAAAAGCAATACCGTCGACTTATCATCAGATGATCAAATTTCCTACCAAATGGGGGGTAAAAGAGATCAAAGGGGAACAACGAGCAGCCAGAGAATGTTATCAGAATGCCATGAAAAAGAAGCGACATGACTTATAGCAATTACAGGAAGCCAAGGTCGAGTCGACTCAAAACAAGCCACACATGGAGGAACTCGACGAGGTGTCGATCGATCCAGATCACCCCAATCATAAAGTCTACATCAGGTCCAGATTACCGGACGACATCCGAAAGCAGTTGATCGCATTTCTCAAGGAGCGTCGCAGCAGCTTCGCTTGGTCGCACGAAGATATGATCGGTATCGACCCCGACGTAATAGTACATCAACTACAGGTCGACCTAGATCATCAACCAGTAAAACAAAAAAGAAGAAAGTTCGCTCCAGAAAGGAACAAGGTGATCAACGACGAAATCCAAAAACTGATCGACATTGGTTCGGTGAGAGAAGTAAAATACCCCGACTGGCTAGCAAACGTCGTGGTAGTAAAAAAGAAAAATGGGAAGTGGTGAGTTTGCATCGACTTCACATACCTCAACAAAGCTTGCCCCAAAGACTTTTTCCCACTACCTCACATCGACATGTTAGTCAACGCGACTGCGGGACACGACTTATTAAGCTTCATGGATGCATACTCCGGCTACAACCAGATACTGATGCACCCCGACGACCAAGAGAAAACGGCCTTCGTCACGAAGCGAGGTACATTTTGTTATAAGGTAATGCCTTTTGGTTTAAAAAATGCAGGTGCAACCTACCAAAGGCTGGTCAACAAAATGTTCGCAAATATGCTTTGATCAACAATGGAAGTCTACATCGACGATATGCTGGTCAAATCTTTAGTTGCACAACAACACATCGACCATCTGAGATAGTCGTTCGACGTTCTTGACGAATATGGTATGAAACTAAACCCCACTAAATGCTCTTTTGGTGTATCTTCAGGAAAGTTTCTAGGCTATTTGGTCACCCATAGGGGGGTCGAAGCAAATCCAGACCAAATACGGTCGATCGAGAACATCGAATCACCTAGATGCATCAAGGACGTACAGAAGCTTACTGGTAGTGTGGCGGCGTTGAACCGGTTTATTTCAAAGTCATCTGAAAGATGTCTACCATTTTTCAACACCCTCAGAAAAAACAAGGCATTCGAATGGAACGACGACTGTGAGAGGGCACTGCAAGACTTGAAGACATACCTGAAGTCGCCACCATTACTGTCGAAGCCAAAGGACAACGAAACACTGTTCGTGTATCTGGCGGTATCCGACACTGCTGTAAGTGCAGTCCTCGTCAGAGAAGAAGAAAACAACCAACATCTAGTCTACTATGTAAGTAAAACCTTACTCGACGCAGAAACCAGGTACAGTCGACTGAAAAACTGGCATTGGCTCTCGTGGTAGCAGCATGGAAACTCAGACCCTACTTCCAGTGCCACACAATTAAGGTACTAACTACTTACCCCCTTAAAAATATTATTCACAAGCCAGAACTTTCAGGTCGACTGACGAAGTGGGTAGTAGAACTCAGCGAGTACGACATCAGCTTCCATCCGCGTTCAGCGATGAAATCACAGGTACTAGCCGATTTTATTACAGATTTTACCCCTGGTGAAAGTGTACAGGTTGAACAGGAACTAGTTGGGCTCACAGAAACACCTACACCCGGGAAATGGACCTTGTCGGTCGACGGGTCCAGTAACATAAAAGGAAACGGGTTAGGATTGGTACTCAAATCCCCACAGGGGGACATACTGGAGCAGTCGATCCATTGTGGTTTTCGTGCGACGAACAACGAAGCTGAATACGAAGCCTTGATCGCCGGGCTCGACCTCGCAAAAAGCCTAGACGTGAAAAGCATCAAAGTACTAAGCGACTCCCAATTAGTCATTCGACAGATGAATGGCACGTATGAGGCAAGGGATCAGAGAATGTCAGCCTACCTGAACAAAACCAAACAGCTTCAGTCGACCTTCGATGAGTTTTCAATCGAACAAATGCCTAGATCCGAAAATACACGAGCAGACGCACTGGCAAGCCTTGGGTCGACGACAACAAACGGTTCAAAATCGATTCCTATAGTCCATCTCATGTCTCCATCAATTCAAGAAACAGAAATATTGGCACATATCGACAACAGCAGAAGCTGGATAGAGCCAATCTTCAATTACCTCCAGGCAGACATTCTCCCAGACGATAGATCAGAAGCAAGGAGAATCAAGGCAAAAGCAGCTAAATTCTGCATCATATACGACAAGCTCTACAAAAAATCGTTCACCGGACCCTACCTGAAGTGCGTCACCAAACGAGAGGCGTACGACGTCCTAAAAAGTCTACACTATGAGGAATGCGGAAACCATTCTAGCGCCCGTAGTTTGTCAAACAAAGCCATCACAGCAGGATATTACTGGCCGACCATGCGGACTGATTCTCAAAATCATGTCAAGTCGTGCAACAAGTGCCAACGCTTCGCACCAGTATTGCATCTCCCCCCCAGGTATGTTGAATTCAATTTCGGCCCCTTGGCCTTTTATGAAATGGGGAATGGACATTGTAGATAAGCTCCCGGCTGCACCTGACAACGTCATCTACATGTTAGTCCTAACAGACTACTTCACCAAATGGGTCGAGGTCGGGGAATATCAACAAGTACGCGACATTGAGGTACGCGATTTCGTATGGAAAAACATTATATGCAGGTTTGGAGTACCCAGGGAAATAGTGAGCGACAACGGGTCCCAGTTTATTTCGTACGACTTCAAGAACTTCTGCGACAAGTATGGAATCAAGCTAAGTTTCTCGACTGCACGGTATCCCCAAGCAAATGGACAAGTAGAGTCGACCAACAAAACAATTATCAATACATTGAAAAAATGACTTGAAGCTGAAAAAAGCGAGTGGGCAGAGAAACTCCCAAAAATCTTATGGTCGTACAGAACTATCCCGCGACGATCGACGGGAGCAACCCCTTTTTCACTCGTCTATGGCTCAGAAGCAGTCATCCCAATAGAGACCAGACTGTCAACCGCCCGTAGCGAAAATCCTGATGAAGAACAAAACAACTTGGAGCTCAGTTTCGAGCTTGACCACCTCAACGAGCGACGAGATAGTGCTGCTCTAAGAATTCAGTCGTACCAGCAACAAGTCGCTCGACACTACAACAAAAAAGTAAGGGCCAGAGTCTTCAAACTCCACGACTGGGTTTTGCGACATGTCTTCCAAAACACAAGGGAAGAAGGCGCTGGAAAGTTGGGGCCAACATGGGAAGGACCATATCAAATAACGGATGTTGTCGGACGAGGGGCATAAAAGCTAAGAGGACTCGACAGTCGAGAACTGCATAATAGTTGGAACGCCCTACATCTAAAACAATACCATTTCTGAACTTTATTTTAATTCTTGATTTCATTATTATTACTTTTATTCCACCGACCGCTCATTACTAACAAATCGACCAGAGAAGAGCAATGATGACAACTTAGTGCAACTAAGTGCAAAACTGAGCTCACAAACATTTTTTATCAACTCACAAAGCTGTCGACTTTGACAAGCAAACTTCCTATTTCAAATGTAAAGTTTCGACGACCGCAAGACATCGACGTCAAACTCCCAATATCCTCAATTCAACAATCGTATATTAAGAGTGGGGGAATAACACTGGGGGCAAGCGACGGCTTAGACAAATAAAACGCATGTACACGAAATTCTATGTAAAAAGGTCTCGTCGACCATCAAACGCATGTACGCGAAATTCTATGTAAAAAGGTCTTGTCGACCATCAAACGCATATACGGGAAATTCTATGTAAAAAGGTCTTGTCGACCATCAAACACATGTACGCGAAATTCTATGTAAAAAGGTCTTATCGACCATCAAACGCATGTACGCGAAATTCTATGTAAAAAGGTCTTATCGACCATCAAACGCATGTACGCGATGTTATCAGTAAAAAGGTCTTGTCAACCGCAAAACTCACGCTGAAAATTCAATGTAAAAGGTCTTGTCGACCACAAAACACGCGAAAGCAAATCTTAGTTACAGTCATCGACAATAAAATCTTACTATGTTGCATATCAACTTTTCGACAAAATCATCTTGTATATTATGTCGACCGACTTACGTATGGGCATGAGTTTACAGGCTTATCTTATACAAATTCAAATCATCTTGTATATAATGTCGATTGACTTACGTATGGGCATGGGTTTACAGGCTCATCACATACAAATTCAAAGCTATCACTGCGTGAGGGTCGTATCAGATCAAAATATAACTTCATTTAAAAAAAATAAAATCACGAAGGATATTAAGGCAAAGAGTTAAAAAATAGACAACGGTCGAAGTCGACCAAAACATCCATTACATCTAACAAATAAAAAATATATATATATAGGTCGAGGTCGACCAAATCATCCAATATTACAAAAAACATGAGAAACGAAATATAAACGACAAAATTATGCAAGAGCATCTATTCGAGCATCCTGAGAAATAGACTCGACACCTGCAGCAGCAGCATTTTGACCATCAGCATTGAGATTCTCATTTTTTGGGCTTTTGTCGACACCGCCGCCACCTACTTCATCGATTGCCCCTTGTTCAGCAAGAGATTCTTCAAGTTTTAGACGCTCCATCTCCTCATAGTCGTCTATTTCCTCATACATCTCCTTAGAATCCCAATATGCGTGTGCACCAGACAAGTACTCCTTGAAGAGCAACGCCCTGTTTTTGCACATTGCCTTTGCTCCTATCAACGTCGCCCTGTCCCTCAAACTTTCTACAATCTTGTCATGTTCCTCTTGGGCTTTTTTCATTTCAGATTGATGACGGTCGACCATCTTTTTTAATTCCTCCTCCAAAGCCATCTTTTGTCGCTCCATCGCTTCCTTCTCCTTGGCGAGCTTCACATTTTCTGCTTTTAGAGCGTCGCCCGCCTTGCGAAGAGCCACACCCTTGTCGTTAACGGCCTTGTACCGACCATGCAGATGCAATGTCGCTTGGTAGGCCTGTATAGAGGGGATTAGTGGTGACCCCGGTTCCGGTTAACCGTCGGTTTTGTCCGCGGTTAAACCGGAACCGTACGGTCAAAACCGAACCGAAAACCGAAAACCGAAACCGACGGTTTTCAAACCGGTAGGAAACCGAACCCTCCGGTTTCAGTTTCGGTTTTCGGTGGGAGAAAACCGGACAAAACCGGCGGTTTCGGTTAAACCGCCGGTTTTCAATAAAAGGAAAAAAAAAAATTATCCAATTAGACGCTGCCCGTGGCAGCGTCTGAGCGAAACCGAGTGGAAACCGGATAAAACCGACGGTTTCGTCCGCGGTAAACCGCCGGTTTTTTAAAAAAAAAAAAAAAAAAATCCAATCAGACGCTGCCACGTGGCAGCGTCTGAACGATACTTGTTTATAACCGTTAGAGGGAAAAAAATATATATATTATATAAACGAATCAGCCACTGACACGTGGCATGAGTTTTGAAAAAAAAAATTCAAATTGTGCCGTTGGGCACTGGGCGGCTCAGGCAGACGACCGTTCTGACGCCCAGCGGCCAGCCCAGTCCCAACGGCAGTTTCTTCAAAAAAAATTTTTAACCTTTATTTTCTCTATTTGCAAACCCACCCTTCTTCCACTATAAATACCCCCCACCACTCTATTTTTCTTCACACACTCTCACTCTCTCAATCAAATCTCAAATCTCACTCTCAACTCTCTCAATCTCTCTCTCATCTCTCTCAATCTCTCTCATCTCATTCTGAATTCTCTATATATTTACAATTTTCTTTAATTCTCAATTTCTCATTTTCATATATAAATATTCATTATATATTTTTTTCTAGCATAAAATATTTATTTCTTATATTTTTTACCATCATATATATTTTTTACTTCCTCACCACTCTTATAGTCGTTCCAACAATTTTTTTTTTTCAATCATCTATTTTTTTTTTACTTTGTTACCATCAGTATTCCAACAATATTTTTTTTTTCGATCATCTATTTTTTTTTTACTTTGTTACTATCATTATTCCAACAATATTTTTTTTTTCAATCATCTATTTTTTTTTTTTACTTTGTTACCATCATTATTCCAACAATATTTTTTTTTTCAATCATCTATTTTTTTTTTTTACTTTGTTACCATCATTATTCCAACAATATTTTTTTTTCAATCATCTATTTTTTTTTTACTTTGTTACCATCATTATTCCAACAATATTTTTTTTACATATATCTAAATTTTATTATTATTAATTTTTCAATGGCAAGTGGAAGTGGAAGTGGGGGAGATGGTTCAAGAAATGTGAATAGAGGAAAGGGTCACGTGGAAAACTTGTTGCAAAACTGGTGATGCTGTCATTGCCGACGATGTGACTTTTCAGCAGTTCATTGAAGATCGATTTGGATCCAATCAGCCTTCTACTCCTAATCCCGAGTTCGACGGACTCAACCCCGCTTACAATACCCCCAATATTAATGAAAATGTATCTAACCCCCCACCCCCTTCGGATGATTTTTTTGCAGGTGAAGGTGATGCTGAAGAAGAAAAGCCGATGAAGTCCGATCTCTTCAAAGTGCATATGAAGAAAATTAATTTTGATGGTACATATTGGCACATCCAGTGCAATTACTGCCCCAAAACATACAAGGTTCCAAGAAACTTCGGATATGGCACGATGTGTAGACTCATGTCAGAAAAACTCCACCCGTCTGAATACGCGATGGCGAATAACCAAGCCCAAATTGCTAGGTACGCAACCTCTTCTAATCAATTATTTCATTACACGTCTGAAAAAAATAGAGAACACAATTAGCATTAATGGTTGCAACTGAACACTTACCTTTTGGTTTTGGTGAGAAAGTGGGTTTTGTTAATTACTGTCAAAATGCATTAAATCCTGCAATGCAACGTGTTCCTAGAAACCACTCTCACACGTACACTAAATGGCATTTACAAAAAAGAAAAAAAATTATTGAAAACATTTTTTGAAAATTTTCAAGGTCGCGTTTCTGTATGTGCCGACATATGGAGCGACAATTTTGGTAGTCATTCATATTTGGGTGTCACATGTCATTATATGGACAATAACTGGGACATGCAAAAAAGAATTCTCGCATTTCGTGTTTTTGATGACTCGCATTCGGCTAAAAATATTTTTCGACTCCTTAAAATCATTTTTGAAGAGTATAATTTACTAAACAAAATTTTTGCTATTGGCTTTGATAATGCTGCAAGCAATACCGCAGCTATTCCTATGTTAACAGATTTGTGCAATCCCTATTTTGGGGGTAAATTATTTCATCAACGTTGTGTATGCCATGTTTTAAATTTATGTGTTCAAGCTGGATTAACAAAGCTTTCTACTTTTATTAGACCAATTAGAGATAGTATTAACTATATCTGGAGGCATAGCAAAATCCAGAAACAATGGTTAAAATATTGCTGTCAGAATGGTATGCATCCAAAAAATTTTTCTCAAGATATTACCACACGTTGGAATTCAACTTATAAGTTACTTTGTGAAAGTGTTGAATATAAGGATTTATTAGTTTCTTTTATTAATTATAATGTTCCTTCAATTTCTCTTCAATTGAACCATTGGGATGTATGTATAAAAATTCTTGAATTGTTACGTGTTTTTAATGATGCTACCAATGCTTTATCTGGTATTTACTATCCCACTACTCATTTATTTCTTATTCAAAGTGTTAATGTTGTTGGTGCATTTAGTGCCTGTGAATTCGATGTTCAATTGAGTCCATGTGTTGCTGCCATGAAAACAAAATGGTGTCAGTATTATGAGAAGATTCCAAATATTTACTTGCTTGCATCGTGTTTTGATCCACGCTTTAAATTAGAATGTTTGCAGGTCTATTTATCTAATTATTACAAATGTTTAGATTTAGAAGTTGATGTTGATGTTCTTGATTGTTGTGATTCCGTTAAGACTTTGCTTTATGAATTATACGATGAATATCTTCAAATATATGGTCAGTCTTTGAACGTGCCGGTTTCACAACCCCAACCCACATCTGGACCATCTGGTGCTAGTAGTTCTTCCTCAAAATTTAAATTACAGGGTTAGGGGATCTACTGTTTTCCCAAAGATCCAAAAAATTAAAAACATCTTCTTCATCTAAATCTATCTCTGAGCTTGACCGGTATTTAGAAGACGATCATAAATTTCCAGATGATAAATTTAGTCTTCAGGATTGGTGGAAGAGTCATGAACAGGAATATCCAATTTGGCTATTATTGCCAAACAAATTCTTGGAACGCCGGTTTCTACAGTTGCTGTGGAACAAGAATTTAGTGCAGGTGGAAATATTTTAGACCCAAGACGGTCGGCTATGTGTCCACAATCACTTGAAATGCAGTCGTGTGTTGATGATTGGACGAAAGCAAAACATAGACAACAAGAACTCCAGCCGGAGATAGTGAACGACTTCTTCGAAGGTGACCAAACCACGGGAACGGAAGGCAGCGAATAGATTCTGTTCCAACTTCCAACCTCCAACCTCCAACACCGAGCAAGTAATTAAAGGTAAAAGAACTACGTGGCCTTTGATTTCTCTACATTGGTGGAGGATACGTAGGCAGCTTAATTGTGGTAAAAAATTAAGTGCAAGGCCGATATTTTTTTTTATTTTTTATTTTTAATTTTAACTTTGTTACATTGTAATATTGTATATTTGAATTCAAGCCTTCAAGGCCAATTTGTAATTTATTTATTTATTTTGTGAAATTGTAAAATTGTATTTATTAATAAATGTCAATTTTTTTTCTTCTAAACATTGTGAAATACTTAAATACTTCAATGAAAATGTTTGTAAATATTTTTTTATTTACAACTTCATGATTTTATATTTAATAAATACAAGATTTTATTATTATTTGTCAAGATTTTAATCATACAAACAATCTTTATGATATATTATTATAATAATAATCAATGAAAAGGTAAAAAATTAAAAAAATAATAATTTATAAAAAAAATATTAAAAAAAACGGAAACCCAAACAATCTTTATAATATAATAATCAAAGGTTGAAAAGGTAAAAATATATAATAATAAAAAAAAAAAAAAAAAAAAAAAAAACCGAAACCGAAACCGGCCAAACCGAAATCGAAACCGGGAAAAACCGAAACCGAAACCGGAAACCGAAAACCGGCGGTTTGAAACCGGTCACTAAAACGGTTTTCCGGTTTCGGTTTTGGTTTAGGGTCCCACCCAAACCGAAACCGGCGGTTTCGGTCCGAAACCGAACCGAAACCGAACCGGGGTCACCACTAGAGGGGATACCAATACATCAAATAATATTTTACCAACACAATAAAGAATACTACAAATATAAAAAAGAAAAAGAATAATCATTCTACCTGAAAATTCGACAGGAGCAACGTATTGAAGACTTCCTCCGTCTTGACATTCTTTAGATGCAGGTCGTCAGCAATGAGGGTGAAGTCGTCCGACCTTTTCAAGAACCCCTCTGGATCCCCGAACGATGAAAGCCCAGAAGCAAGGAGCTTCATTGGTGAATCCGGTTCAAAAGTGACCTCGGTCGACTTCCCCTTCGAGCCAGATGCAGCTTTCTTCTATCGACTCACAGTAGAGGCCTTTTTCTGCCTCCTTCGGGACGGACTCTCCTCTGGCGACGACTCCAAATTTTGCATTACTACTACGGAGTCGTCAGTCGACTTTCCAGCAGCCTGCCTCTTCTTGGCCTGTGCTTCTGCTCGCTTCCTAGCGACTTCTTCTCTGTAACGCCTCACGGAGTCGATTTAGTCAGGAACGTTGATTTCTGCACTCGCCATCGTCGTCACTGTGAAACGACGTTCAACATCAGTTAGAGGTGGTAAAATACACAAATTGTACTGGAGAATTTCAAAACTCCTCATAATCCATATGTACGACAAGAAGTCCTTCACGAGGGGATAGTGAGCGCGCGTTCTGTTCAAAGTCGATCCACTCCATAGTCGACTGGGCCTAAGATTACCTTCCGTAAGCAAGGTTCTTATACTCCTTTGTTAAGGAGGGATCTCTAACAAACGTTTGGTAATACCAGGAGCAATGTCGCTCGACGGAGCCTTACCAGCTCTCTTTATTTCTGCAAAAGAAATATTCGAATAAGATTTATATAAATAGCACATATATGAAACTACCAATCGACAATCGATAAAAGCTCACCATATCGGTTCCAGGTCCGCCGAACTCCATACAGTTGCTCCCCCACCCTCCACGGGCCATTGACTGGGGGACCTCTCGCGAAAAAGTAGGTATCTTTCCAAAGACGATCGTTCGACGTAGTATCGACGATGAGCTCATCCTTTTTAACCCTAGGAACCAACGAGTAGTGACCTGGCTCGCTTAAATGTTCCTTCAAGTAATAATTGTGGAGAAGGCACCCCAACCCAAATTGCTCATTGTGCCTCTCACTTAATATTCCCAGGCTCAGCAATATTCTCCATGTATTTGGCATCAATTGACCTGGGGCAAGGTCATAATATACCAACATACGTCGAACGAGTTGGGGGATAGGAAATCTAAACCCTAAACGGAGGGTGTATTCGTAGTAGCACGTCCACCCCAGGATGTCCCAGTCGACACGTTCATGTTCCCCCGACGCTCGTAACTCAACGTCGTCCGGAATACCATAAATAGTTCGGATGCCAGGCAACATATCCTCTGTGATTAAGCTAGCCGGACTGTCCCTGAGAATACCCAATGGACGACCTGATGTCGATGCCTCATCAACCTCAACATACTCAGGGTGCTCGACAGCCGTCCCCACACGAACGGATCCCTGTTCTAAGATACCCCTAACATCTATAGCAACGACTGACGACGAATCCCCAACTGTGACCCGTCTATCAACTTCATACGATCTACTGTCAGCTCCTTTGTCATCACCACTACCAGACTAGTCAATACTCAGATATGAGGTCGTTTTATCGTCCGACATCGAATCTCCAAAGGCTGACAAATGCAAAAAATGCACAAGTCAGAAACTAAAACGCTACAATCACAACCTAGGGATTTTCGATCAAAATCTAGGATTTTTTGCCACACGGAAAGCCCCTCCTAAAGTTCAACCTAGTTCCTAAGAAGTGTTTTCTACCTAAGGTCGAGGTATCCACTCGAATCTTAGCGACAACTTATCATGATAGTATACAAGTAAATCAGAAACAGTATATACAAGCAAAATCAACAATGGCGAAATAATCAAAAGCATCGAAAAACACCAAGAATAGTCAAGAACACGTTGAAGAATACCATAAGAAACGAAAAACGGAGCATTTCGTGCTACAGATTTGTACGAATAAATGTATATAAACAAAAAAAACCAAACTAACCTTGAAAAGATTAATGAGGGATTCGAAAGGAAGTTGGTGAAGCACCTTACAGTCGAATACCACCGGCAGAAGAAAATGAAGAGAGACTTGAAACACTTGGAATGCAAGAATATTGTTGGCAAGTGAAACGAGACACTTGAAACACTTGAAATGCAAGAGTGTTGTTGGTAAATGAAACGATTCGTATATAAAACAATCTTTCTAACCATAGATGCCACGCGGCAACACCCTTTTGGTTTTCGGTTAACCCAGGTAACCACCCAGTTCGAAATTCAAAACTTTATTTCGATAAACATGCTTGAATTTAATGCACTTGACGTCAGCCTAAAAAACTGAAGCACAACCGTCCCATCGGTTTGATTTCTAAAATCAAAGTCAAGTATTTCATCGAACGACAGTATCTTTCCAAAGTTCTTCTTCGATAAGTCGACAAGCTTCAAGTCGATAGACATTGACGATTAGATTCAACGACAAAGCCGGCCGATTAATCCAATGGTCGACTCAACGAAAATCACTTTCTAACTCGTTGTCCTCTTCCTTAGAGAGTGAGGGACAAACTGTGGTAGCCAAAAATTGCCCATTGACCCAATATGCTGAAAGCCCAAACTTCGCAACCCAAAACGCTGTCCAAATTCGGTATGTTGGGCTGACCCAACCCGTGTGTCAATAGTGGCACGACTTGGTCTTTAAATGACCAAGTCCTAGCATCAGTTGAAAGGGGTGGAAGAGAGAATCTCTCCATATCACACCTAATCCTCCAACTATCTCGCCCACGATCACAAAAGATCATTGAACGTGGGAGCTATTCCTTCTGCTATAAATAGGAAAGCTCATTCACTGGAAAGCTCTGGAATTCTCTCTCAACTAAAGCCTATAGTAAGCGTACTGAAACTCTGCTTCTAAAAGCATTCCGGCCACCAGAAATCATCCATCGCCACGTCACGATACACCGCTCAGCCCAAGCGCACATAAGGCTATAATCCAACCATCACCTTCTTCTTTTTTCTACTTTATATTCCTGTTTAAAGTTCTTTTGCAGGTACATCGAAGTCCAGACGACCATATACAAAGACAGTCGACATCGACTGATCAACTTCCAGCCTAGTTGCTTTGGGCCTGATACAACCCGACCCATTTGACGTACCAAGTCGTTCGACCATCCATAGTAACTACTCGTATAATTGTATTAAATTCACAAAATCCCGTAAGTACCAAAACCACGTGTATACATACCGATCAGGTACGAGATTCCACGTAATTTTTCATACGAAATTAATAGACACCAATATCTATTAAAAAAGTCAATCAACACCGATATCTATTGAGAATCCCACGTTTATATATATATATACAGTTTTTCTATTATCAGTTCGAACTGACAAAAGATATATCAGTTCCTTACATGTATGCACTTGTCAAAGCATCTTTTAAATCCAATGGCTTATACGCAAGGAACTGATATATCTTTTGTCAGTTCGAACTGATAATAGAAATATTGTATATATATATATTCACACACCACTTATTGGGAAATCAAATATAAATAACATAAACATACAAATTAAACGAAATCACCAATCATGGCAGCTAGTGAAAGGCCAAACCGATAAAACCTCCAAATGGAACTCAAACTCTTCTTCTTCTTCCACCTTTGCATTCTGTATCATATGATAACAATGTTGATTATAAATAATTTTGTCACATCATTTAGATAATATTTGAAAAACATAATATTACTCTGTGAAGCAAATTTACCTTCAATTAGAAATGTTGGTGGCACCGAATGTGGACATTAATAACGAAGGAAATCTACTATCAAATGTGATTCAATGGTAAAGAACGCTCACTCGATCCGACAATGTGATATATTGATCGGTGGAAAACCGGAAATGATAAGTCAATTAATTAAAGGTGGCTCTATTGCCACCTACAAAATATCTTCCTACACCCATATTAAAAAATTAAAATTATTAATTTTACTCCCTACATCCTTTATAATATCAAAACTATCCTTTAAGTATTTTTTAATTTTAAACATTTTTTTTTCTCACTACACCCATTTCTCTTCTTAGAAAAAAAATATTTACAATTTCTTCTTCAAATATTATAGAATTTGATTTTTTTTTTTTTTTTATAAAAAAAATCCATCCACCAAGTTTTTCGGTTTACAAACCAATTAAATTAATAAGAATTTGTAATTAAAGTAAAGTGAGTGAGTTGTGTTTGAGAACCGTGTAGTCTTGATCGAGTTCTACAGGTTTTTTTTTAATTAATTAATTTATTTATTTAAAAAAAAAAAAGAGTTCTACAAGACTACAACTGTAATAATTTATGGTAGATTAAGTGTCCGTTTGGAAGAGGCTGTCTACTGGCTAAAAGAGCTTTTTTAATTAAAAAAGCTCTTTTTATTTATTTTTTGTATCGTTTGGTTGTCACTCAGTAGAGCTTTTAGATGGTTAAAAAAGCTGTTTTACGTCTATTTGGAGAATCCCAAATTTAAAGCTTTTTCAAGTAGATCTTTTGGAGTTTTTTTAATAACACTAAAATCTCCAATATAACTCTATAATTTAATATTTGTTATAGTATTTTGGTAATTCTAACATTAAAAAGGCTCTCTTTTATTTAACAATCAAATGATCAACGACTTTCATTTAAAAGTTGTACCTCTAAAATATCTACTGCAAAAAGATATACTTGAGAAGCTCTCAAGCTCTCCAAAACGTACTCTAAGTGCTCAACTTATTGGTGTAGGAAGTAAATTTAATTTTCAATTATAAAACCATGTATTTTAAGTAGTAAGGGTATTTTAGAAATAAAAAAATTTCATTAAAACATTGATTTATAAAGATATTTGGTGGGTGTCAATAGAATCACCGTTAATTAATTAGTTATGAGTTTCGGATATCGGATAATTCATATTGAATAAGGACCACAATTCACAAGTCTTTGGCCTTTGGGTCATAATTAACTTTGATAAAGTTGAAGAAAAATAAAAAAAGAAAGCCTAATTATAACAGCTGGCTTTCCTTTTTTGACTTCTGTCTTCTTGCTTTGAAAGATTTAAAACACAAACTCTTCTTCGGATTTCGGATTTCGGATTTCGGATTTCGGATTCAAACTATCCCTCTCTTCCGGATTCCGGCGGATTCCTGTCCCACTCGGATTTCGGATTTCGCTGGCTTTCCATTTTTGACTTCTTCGGATTTCGGATTTCGGATTTTTGATTTCTGTCTTCTTGCTCTCTACTATATTTGAAAGATTTAAAACACAAACTTTTCTTCTTCGGACTTCGGACTTCGGATTTCGGATTTCGGATTTCGGTCTTCTGTCTTCTTGCTCTCTACTATTTGAAAGATTTAAAACACAAACTTTTCTTCTTCGGATTTCGGATTTCGGATTTTGTCCCTCTCTTATTTGCCTCTATATATATATATATGTTGGTTTCGATTGCAAACGAGAATGTAAGAACTCAAGTTATCAGAAAAGCATCTTCGTCTCTCTTCATCTATATTCTTTCATTATCTATTTACAACAAGCCTCCATTTTTGACTTCAGTCTTCTTGCTCTCTACTATATTTGAAAGATTAAAAACCCAGTGATCAGATCTAAGATTGAAGAAATATTTGGGAATTGAAAGACAAGCTACCGATCTACAACTACTACTTATTTGCTTCTGATTTGCAGGTATGTAGATTATAATAGACCAAGTCATAGATTGTTGTTTATGTTGCTCACAGATTGCAAATATTTTATCTTCTTGTTGCAATTCAATTATTTAAATTCAAGTTTAAACTATATCAGTAAGTGTAGGATTTCAGTTTGATTCTCTTAATCCTTTAAAAAAAAAAAAAAAGTATGCCATATTTTCTCAACTCTCTGTTTCTTATGGTACCAGAGCACTGCCAAATTATTTTTCTCTAGCCATCACCATGACTACAATCAACCCCTCTAATTCTGCACCACCCAATATAACAATCCACAACACCAATGAACGACATCACACATTGACAATCCAATAACATCTCACCGAGAAAATACTTGACGGCCTTGGCGATGATTACAAAGAACTGGTACGTGCTGTTCACCATTGGTAAGTGTAGGATTACCAATCTCGTTTGAAGAACTGCATGATAAACTCCTGAACTTTGAAGCATCCATTCAAGGTATGAATTCCGAACCAGCACACTTTCTGGCTTCAGCCAATCCAGCAAATCGCAATAATACGGCTTGGCGCTTGTTGCACACCTTCGGAAATAGCAACAACTGGCGTCCGCCGTCAAACCACAGCAACAATAACACGGGCTGGCGCCCGTCGCCCAATTCTGGTAATTGTTTCCCTGCTCCAACCAACACTGGGCCAAACAATTATCGCAGTGATCGACCACCTCGACGACCTTATCTTGGTCATTGTCAAATCTGTGGCATCCAGGGTCACACTGCTAAGAAGTGTCCCTTCTTTCGAATAGTACCAGTTCAGTCATCCACCACAACAACTTCATCAATTTCTAACCCCCAGACACCATGGCAGCCCCGGGCAAATTCAAGTTTAAACTATATCGGTAAGTGTAGGATTTCAGTTTGATTCTCTTAATCCTTTACTGTATATATTCGTTCAGCTCAATTAAAAAAAGGATTTCAGTATGCCATATTTTCTCAACTCTCTGTTTCTTAGATTAAGCATTCTATTTCTACTCAATTATAACTTTTTTTTTTTTTTTTCTCAATAAATTATAACTTGTTGATTTCTTCTTCATTTTTATTTGTCAAATCTTAAATTTATTTTGCCTTTTAGATTATAAATTAAGCTACCAGAGGTATAAATATCGTTAAAGATTAGGAATTTACTTTATTCTTTACTTTAATGAAATTTTTATTTTTATTTTCCAAAAAAAAAAAAATCATTTTCTCACATTTCTCCACTTCAATTTTGTTTTTTGTTTTTTGGTGTAAATTCTTTTATCTCCCTTTAAATCTCTTTGTTATATATTATTAATATGGGAAAGCTAGCTGAAAGCTCTCTCATATGATCATAGTTTATAGACTTGTAATATTGTTTGGTCATCATTTAATTTTCCCAGGAAAATCCGATGCTTTGTCTAATCTTTTAAAAAATCTTTGTTTAACAGGCTGTGAAGAAGTTTTTGGTAGCATGTCTTTGCCTAGAGGAACCTTTACACCGGAAAATCCATCTTTATTTTCCGATGACAATTCAAACCAGACAAAGGTACATGCATACAAATATAAATTGATTTGTCTTGTACATATGATTGATTTGTTTAGTTTCATGATCAATGTCATTTTTGTCATGCTTGGATTTACTTGTAATATTTTACTTATCCTAGCAATCATTTATTCGTGTGTTGAAAGGAAATCTCTCAGATCGGAGAACAAAATGTTATTAAGGAGACGGTGGGTTTAGATTTAGATAAGTCTTCAAATAAGAAACAAAAAACGCTGAGATCAGTTGTTTGGAACAACTTTGAAAAATATAAAGATGAAAATGGGAAGGACGTGGCCAAATGTAATATTTGCAAGAAGCTGTTCAATGGTTCAAGCAAGATGGGAACTACACACCTTAAAAATCATTTCAAAAGCTGCAGCCAAAATAAGAAAAATAAAGGTGGAGGTAGTGCTAGTGGAGATAAACCAGCTGAAAATTCAAACCAGACACAGGTACATGCGTACAAATATATATATATTTGTCTTGTACATACATATGATTGATTTGTTTAGTTTCATGATCAATATCATTCATTTCATGCTTGGATTTACTTGTAATATTACTTATCCTATCAATCACTTATTTGTGTGTTGAAAGGAAATCTCTCGGATCGGAGAACAAAATGTTGTTAAGGAGACGGTGGGTTTAGATTTAGGCAAGTCTTCAAATAAGAAACAAAAAAAGCTGAGATCAGATGTTTGGGACAACTTTGAAAAGCGTACAGATGAAAATGGGAAGGAATGGGCCATATGTAATATTTGCAAGGTGAAGAAAGATGGTTCAAGCAAGCAGGGAACTACACACCTTAGAAATCATTTCATTAGCTGCAGCGAAAATAAGAGTAATGAAGGTGGAGGTAGTGCTAGTGGAGATAAACCAGCTGAAAATTATGTGATTGGAGGATATAATGATAGCATGCCTTCTAGATTCCCGATGCAGCCACAGAACGTAAATGTCAATGCACCCACTCCGTTGGTTAGTGCGTCGCAGCAAGTCCACCTTCCAAGAAGCAACAACCTCTTGGCCCTTGGTCCATCACAATCATCCTCGTTGGGCTTCCAGAGTCTTGGCACCTCAAATCCTAATACTTATAGGGGAGTTGAGGACTTTTTCTCCTCGGAGGATGAGATTCGTATGAGAAGTCATGAGATGCTCGAAAATGATGACATGCAGCACCGGATTCGTATCTTCAACATGGGAGGCCGAGGTCAAGGTCAAGGCTCCTTTAATGCTACAGAAGATGGGTATCCTTATTCATCTCCATTCATGTCCAATCCATCTCCAAACTACAGCTTTGATGAGGAGACTTCTCGTTCATCAGGCAAAGCCGTTGTTAGGTGGATGAAGCTCAAGGCTGCCGTGAGATGGGCTTTTTTTATTAGGAAGAAGGCTGCCAAGAGGCGGGCACAATTTATTGAGATAGAAGATCTAAACTACAGCTTTGATGATGAGGCTTCTCGTTCATCAGGCAAAGCCGTTGTTGGGTGGGTAAAGCTCAAGGCTGTCTTCAGATGGGCCATTTTTATTAGGAAGAAGGCTGCCGAGAGGCGGGCACAAATTATTGACATAGAAGATCTAAACTACAGCTTTGATGATGAGGCTTCTCGTTCATCAGGCAAAGCCGTTGTTGGGTGGGTAAAGCTCAAGGCTGTCTTCAGATGGGCCATTTTTATTAGGAAGAAGGCTGCCGAGAGGCGGGCACAAATTATTGACATAGAAGATCTAAACTACAGCTTTGATGATGAGGCTTCTCGTTCATCAGGCAAAGCCGTTGTTGGGAATCATTTCAATAGCTGCAGCAAAAATAAGAGTAATGAAGGTGGAGGTAGTGCTAGTGGAGATAAACCAGCTGAATTTTCTGTGATTGGAGGATGTAATGACAGAATCATCCTCGTTGGGCTTCCAGGATGTAATGACAGAAACCACCTTCCAAGAAGCGACAACCTCTTGGCCCTTGGTCCATCACAATCATCCTCGTTGGGCTTCCAGAGTCTTGGCACCTCAAATCCTAATACTTACAGGGGAGTTGAGGACTTTTTCTCCTCGGAGGATGAGATTCGTATGAGAAGTCATGAGATGCTCGAAAATGATGACATGCAGCACCGGCTTCGTATCTTCAACATGGGAGGCCGAGGTCAATGTCAAGGCTCCTTTAATGCTACAGAAGATGGGTATCCTTATTCATCTCCATTCATGTCCAATCCATCTCCAAACTACAGCTTTAATGACGAGCCTTCTCGTTCATCAGGCAAAGCCGTTGTTGGTGTTGAACTTTCCATCTCTCGCTTAACTAGATTCAAACACGTGAAAGAAGAAGAACTTTCATACACGTGATAACAACTATAAAAAACAATATTCTGATACCTCTGTTTGAGATGGTCAGACCATAAAACATCCATAAACACAAACATACCATAAACATAAACAACCATCAATAACATACAAACCATACTTCACTCAATATTTTCCATGAAAATAACTTTCCATTAACCATTGAACCATTACAAACCATTATTCTGAAATAGTAGCTCTATCTTGTAAATCATTATTCTGAAATAATGAAAAATCAGAAGCAAAGAAAAAGCTTTTCAATGGATATTCTCTCTCTCGTTTTTCTCTCTGGCTTTCTATCAAACACTTTTCATTTCTTTTGCAAATCTCACAACTCTCACTGCTAAAATTTGTTTAATATGTTGTAATTTGTTAGTGCTAAATTTAACACTAACAATAATTGTTCGGTTTTTTCTCCTTTTAATGTGATAGATAATCGCTAATGGTAGATTGGTAGTGAATGATCTCGCCGGATCAAAAACTTCACTGCTTACTTTACAAAATTGTGTTTTGCTGTTTTAAAAAAAAAAAAAAAAAAAAAAACAGTTGAATCACTTGGATAGGGTAAAAATGCTTATTAAGCAAAGTTCCTTGTTTAAACCATTGCCAAAGGCCATAGAGGTGGCTGACTTAATCAATGTTTACAATGAAGAGAAGGAAAAGCTCCGCATATATTTTGAGAAACTCTTTGTCGCTTATCTTTAACGATTTATAATTATAAGACTATATTTGGACAATATATTTGTTTTTCGGTCCACTTTATTTATGAATATGATTGGAAATTGAAGGAGAAGATTATTAGTAGGAAATATATAGGAGGGGATCCAATCATGAAATTTTTTAAAAATGTGCTTTCAGAATTGGTGAAACTTAATTCTTTCATCTATAAAACAGAAAGCTTCCAATTCATAGTAGAAGAAATGAAATGTTGGGATGATGACAATTTGGTTCTTGCAGTTGCTGCCGTACTAGATCCGCGATTCAAAATGGATGTTGTGAAACATTCATACAAGGAGATCTATGGTGGTGAATGTGAGAAACGACTAGCAATATTCATGGATTATTTAACTGGTGTTTACAATAAATATGCAAAGGGCACTAACAATTTCCAATCATCAGCTTCGGGATCTAAAGAAAAGAAATCTAGCATTTCATATGAAATGCTACATCCTTTGGGGAAGCCGCGTAAATTTTCTCATGATCATCTTGATCACCATCGGTCACTGAATATTAAATTTCATCTATATTTGGAAGGTGTCAAATTTCCTTTATTCCTTGATTTTAATATACTAGATTGGTACGTGGCAATTATCAAATCTTCCTCTTGAAGATATTATTCATTTATGCTCTGTAATATTATTATTAATTTCTTCCTATTTTTACTGTCGAGAAAAAAGTGATTTTGATGTTTAACTACATATCAAAAGCATTTTATTCATGCTTGTTTCCTATCCACAAAGACATGTTTTTATATAATTCAGTGGGTTACATTTTTATTGATCCAATTTCATAAACATTGAACCTTTTTTTTTCCTTGCTTTTTTGTATTTTTAACTAGGTGTTTAGCAATTAAGAGGGGTGTATTATAGACAATTTTTGGGTGGTAGGATTTTATGGATTTTTAGGATTTTAAAGACTATTAGGATTATATGGACTAGACTTTCAGGATTTTGGATTTTTAAAAAAAGAGTCTCTAGACTTTATTTATAGATTATTAGGATTATCTAGACTTTATTTATAGACTATTATGATTATATAGACTTTATTAATAGACTATTAGGATTATCTAGACTTTATTTAAAGACTTTTTGGACTTTTTTTTTTTTTTTTTTTTTTTTTTTATATGGGCCCTATAAATATGTTAGCTAACACACATACCCAAGTTGAGAAACCCAAACTAGATAGATGGTCTGAGCTGAAAAAACCCACACTACTACAAAAATGTTAAAAGACATCGGTTGTTTACGTCGATTTTTAGATAACCGATTTAAAAAAACTTTTAGAAATCGATTTTTATAAAAACCGATTTATTAAATATTATGGTTTAAAAAAACAACGGTTTTTGGGAAGACCGATATGGATTTATTTTCCAATAAGAAATCGGTTTTCCTTAAAACCAATGTCTTAAATATTACTGTTTGAAAAGACAACGGTTTTTGGGAAAACCGATATGGATTTTTTTTCCAATAAGAAATTGGTTTCCATTAAAACTGATGTCTTAAATATTGCGGTTTGAAAAGACAACGGTTTTTAGGAAAACCGATATGGATTCAAAAGCAAAATTCTGCAGAAATTCAAATCTGACCTATGTCCACATTCAAGTGTGCATCTCTAAAAATACTCAACGTTATTTGATCAAATTTTGAAAAAAGAAAGTAGACATGCAAACAAACACTTTTCATTCAGAAAATATTCCAAAAATCGATTTGGAAATATGTGAAAATGAGCGATGAAAACATCTCACTCGCAGATTCGTGTCGCTTCTGACATTTGACTGAATAATTGATCATAACTTTCAAAATACCACCCAGAATTTTGCGTTTTTTATACCGTTGGATTCGTATTGAAAAATTGAAGAACTCAATGTGGACCAAAAAATTTATTTCCTTGCCAAAAGATACAGTTTTAAGGAAAAAGTTTGTATAAAAATTGATCATCTTCAATCGCTTCTGACCTTTGACTAAATAATTGATCATAACTTTCAAAATACTGCCCATAATTTTACGTTCTTTATACCATTGGATTCATATCAAAAAATTGAAGAACCCAACATGGACAAAAAAATTTATTTCCTTGCCAAAAGATACAGTTTAAAGGAAAACGTTTGCACAAAAATATCTTCAATCGCTTCTGACCTTTGACTGAATAATTGATTATTACTTTCAAAATACCGCCCAGAATTTTACGTTCTTTATACCGTTGGATTCGTATCGAAAAATTGAAGAACCCAACATAGATGAAAAAATTTATTTCCTTGCCAAAAGATACAGTTTTAAGGAAAAATTTTGCACACAAATATCTCCAGCAGAACACAAAACCACACAAAAAATGAAATGAAAAATAAACCCACTAAAATATGCTTGTCTTGTAGCTAAAACTTGGAATTTAAACGAAGATTCAAAGCATACCCAACAGAAATATCATCCAAAAAAACAATAAAAATATTAGCAAAAGCAACAACAAGACCAGAATCTCATGAAGTTTCAAAGCATGTGAATTGATAGATAAGTTCAATTCGGTGTGGAATTTTTTTTTTTTTTTTAAAAGCACATAATTTAGATCAAAGTGCAATTTGGTAGAATTTGGTCTGTTTTGGTGTGAGTTTTTAATAGCAACAGTTTTTTTTTTTTTTTTTTTTAATAGCACAGACGGTGTGATTATATTGTAACAACACATGGAGCAAACAAAAGCAAGGCAAATGCCCCATAACAACAAAAAGCAAAACAAAAGCAAAGGTCCCACAACAACAAAAAGCAAAACAAATCACGACAACACACATGAACACATGAACCAATTACTATGGCTGTGAGCAATTATGTGGGATTTGGTGGAATAATAGGCAGTGCAAGATAAATTACGATAACTAGGCAGTGCAAGATACAATATAATCATTACTTGAATCTGGTATGTTGTTAGGGTTTCTTCACGATCTTGTTGCTATTTTCTAAAAAGTCTTGAACGAGAGCGAAAAGTATGATGGGAGAGGGCAAGACAATTTTGAGGTCTAACTATTTATATTTATCACTAAAAAATCTAGAAAATCTATTTTGTCATAAAATCCTACAAATCTTGAAAGTCTGGATCTAATACCACAAGATATTATGGACTTTTAAAAAAAATCTTAAAAGTCTTAATCGAATACCACAGGACTTATCTAACTTATTAAAAAGTCTCAATCCAATACCATCAAACTTTTACTTCCAAAAATTGTCTAATAAAATCCCAATCCAATACACCCCCTAAGATTTGTCGCTAATTGTGCCACACAGATTGAAACAGAAATGAATGATTCTACCGGTTTGATTAATTAGATTCATATATTTTTTGCATTCTATTGAGGCCAGTGTGGCTTTTTATATTAATGTGATTTAAGGATTACCTGCCCATCTACTTTTGTTTTCTTTTTCCCTTATTTATTTATTTATTTTATTTTTATTTTTATTATTATTAATAAAAAAAAATCTCTGTAGAGCTTGTAATTAATTTTAAAAACTCGGTTTTTAGTAGGTATAGAAACTCATCCGTTCGCTATAATTTGACTGAAATTTAACATCACAAAATACGTCAATATCAGCATCATAGCTTTGAAAATTTTCTAAATCTATATAACAAGTTTACAAATTTTTAGTAATATATATTTAAATACATTATTCAATAAAAATATATTAAAATTTTCTAACATTCTTTACTCTCCTACTTTTAAGACCAATACCAACTTAATAACTTAAGTTTTAATAACATAAGTGTTGTTCTGACCAAAAATACTTTTAAGTTAATAGGTAATGTGGTATATATATAAAGTACTTTTCAGGTTCAGGATCCTGTACGTTTTTATTCGAATAGAATTTCGAGTAAACACTTGTATCTATTTAAAAATGTTTAACTAATACCAGAATCCCGCACATTTTTCGTATATATATACACACTGCTTACAGAGAAGTCAATTAAAAATAACATAAACATATAGAGTAAACGAAATCACCAATCATCATCAGTGACAAAAAAAAATGAGTTATCTTAGAAGAGCATGCATGGCAGCTAGTGTAGCTGCAGTGGTAGGCCAAACCGATAAAACCTCCAAATGGAAGTCAAATCTTCTTCTTCTTCCACCTCTGAATTCTACCATCAACAACAGGTCCTCCTCCTCCATGCAGAATTCTTCAGACTACCACTCTAGAATTCATAATTTTGGGGATAATAATCAAGATTCTCTCCAAAGAGTCATGTACTTGAATTGCTGGGCTCATCAGAGCTAGTAGTAAAATTATATATTTACTTCTTTTGATATGTTTGATACCATATATTTTCTATATGGTGTATTTCCTATTGATTCCAGACCAATAGACCATATATATAGGTCTCGTATTGTACATATTCATTATTCAGATAAATACAAATCATTCTCAATTTCTATCATAGTATTAGAGTTATGGTAACATTGATTTTTTTTCTTTTGTTTTGTATATTTTTAGTGTACTCCGTCACATAGGAGCCGACCGGTTTCATGTAATCAACTTTGTGGTTAATTGTTCTGTCTCTTTTATTGGAACTTTTATTATAAATTACAGAGTTTAAAACAACTTTAAAACCATAAAAACAGATTAAAAAAAGAGAAAATCAAGAGAGATCATTAATGGCCAATTACAACAAAATTCAAACTCTTGTTTTGCTCTGCTCATCAGCTTCACTATGGCCAACTGTAAAAGTGTCTGCTGATCATTCAAATTAATTGGTTTTGAATTGATTAATTGTTTGTTAATGTTTTTGTTTGTTGTGAAAATATTATATGATTTTGCAGTTGGGTTCTTGGGTGGAAAAGCAAGCTGTGAAAAGGTGTTTGGTGTTAGAAGTGGAGATACTTGCACTGGCATTGCACATATGTTCAAGCTCTCTACTATGACTTTTGATTCAAACAACCCAAATCTCAAATGTGATGCACTTTTTGTGGGTCAATGGCTCTGTGTTGCTGCTTAATTAATCAAATATTGATTATAATAAGCTCTGCTGCTTTCTTAATTTTATATTTTAGTTCAATAATTCTTCTAGTATGAAGCCTCAATCTGTGTTTCTGTTTCTGCAATTTCATGCATTATTAATTCAAATAATAATTCATTTTGCATCACTAGAGGTTACATGTCTGAATCGAACAAATGTTCGATTCTTATTTCTATACAGTCAAAAAGTCTTTAATGGAACAAGTATATCATGTTATCCGTATATTTATCTAATTGATAAAAGATGGATATTTTATTTGATTCACATGTGTTTAAGTTAGTTTTATTTAACTCGACGGTTTAGTTTGGTACTTTTCGAGATTAATGGTATGCCTTCGGGTTTAAAAGCGGGATTTCAGTGGTTATCTTCGGGTTTCGATTACCAACCGAAGTAACTGATTTAAACGGACCTAGATTCAGTAACTTCGGTTGTCATGAGGTTACCAAGTTTAATGATATAACTAGTGTTAAAGGAGCTTCAAAACCCTTTTGTTACAAAATCTTGTCTATTGAGATTATAGACAAGATGATTTTTAAGACGAATTGAATCTCAAAAATAAACTTCAAGTTGAAATCATTTTAAATGGTAACCTGAAGACTTTTTTTTGGTGATGTCAAATAATCTTCAATGAAACGAGTATATAACGCCATCTATACATTCGTCTAATAGAATTTTTATGACAAGTGAATACATATCTATTGTAAAAATTTGTGGTATGAATATACCAATTAAACATGATGAGATGTTAATGCATGTCCTATTGAAGATATTCTCTGGAATATGAATCATATGATTGAGAATTGAGATGATAATGCCTATGAATCTATGATAGTGAGATTAAAAATCAAAAAGGGCAAAATCTCTTTAAAACAATAAAGGGAAAATATGGGCTTATGGGTAGGCCTTTCCATGAACTCATCACTCAGCCTTCAAAGTTTCCAAAGTGGCCTGGCCCAATTTTGTATTTCTTTTGTTCTTCAAAAGTGTTTCTATACAGGAAATTACGGAGAAAGTTCTCGAATTCGGTTTCTCATGTCGCGAGATCGCTTCTGCCAACTCGGCGTCGACTCAAGCTCGATCCATCTAATAAGCTCTATTTTCCATCGAATAAGCTCTACTTTCCATGTATGTACTTCGAAATTATAATTTTCAATAGTTTTTTTTTTTTAATTTTTTTATTGAAAATCGATTTTGTGGTTTGCGATCTGTAGTTTGTCTTGATTAAGTTTGTTATTTTTAGCTGAATTAGTGGTTATGATAGTTAATTACTTGTTTGCAGCTTGTAATTATGATAATTAGTTGAAATAAAATATGCTTAAATTGCAATAACATGTTTTTAATGATTTAATATACTCTATTTTTGTTTCAAGATGAACCTGGCAAGCAAGTCAGGAGTGCTATTAAGATAAAGAACACAAGCAAGTCTCATGTAGCTTTTAAGGTACAGTTTTTGTTTATTTATTTATTTTTTAAAATTATTTTTATGTTAATTAGACCATGTTATGTAGCTAAATTTCTTATTTTTCTTGTTTTAGTTTCAAACAACAGCACCGAAAAGCTGTTTCATGCGTCCTCCGGGAGCTATTCTTGCACCAGGAGAGAGTCTCATCGCAACTGGTAACTGCTAGTCTGCGAATTTTTAGGTTTCCTTTCATTTTGGATCATCTGTTATTTCGGCAGATATTCATGCTACATCCATATGTTAATATTGTTTAACTGACACATTTTATGCTTGATCTTGAATTGATTTGCTAGTTTTCAAGTTTGTGGAGCTGCCGGAGAATAATGAAAAACCATTGGATCAAAAGAGCCGGGATAAATTTAAAATCATTAGCATGAAAGTGCAAGGACCAATGGACTATCTCCCTGAGCTGGTGTGTTGAACAGTTACTATAATTGCTATGTTTTCTCATTGTTACTTTGACGACAAAGATATTTATTGTTACCACATTTATCTTGTAGCTTATTTGCTTTTTCAGTCTTGTTAAACATATGTGATCATTTAGTGAAATCATCTTCAATTGGTGAATACTTATAATTGATATGAGCAATGTGAGAAGTTTTATCTAATCAATAGGTTCTGTAAGAGGATATTAGATATGTAAATTATTATTATCTCATTAGTTTATCATAGTTTCCAAGGGAATTTGTGCAATCAAAATACTATTTGTCAGTGTTGTGTAGCCTGCCTGTTGTCTCAAATATCTTTTGGTTTTTGAATTTTATGTGCATAGTGTTGTGTCTTGATTAGATGGGTATCTCTTTCTAAAAGTTTGCTATATGTTGTGAGTCATTCATTTTTATTGATACTTTGAACAGAATATCTCCAATGTTTTCCATATTTTTGGAGGACCAATATCAAAAATATCATTGAATATCCCTAATATTTTGAGGATATTAGTGATATTTCTGATATTTTCACCAAAATTTCCAAAATTTGGACCTAGAAAACCAATGTGTAGAGAACTCAATGCCTATTTTGATCAGGACATGCATGCATAAATCAAGGTTTAGTTTTAGTTTCTTTGCATTTACTGCCTTTGTGCTAGTGGAGGTAGTGCTAGTGGAGATAAACCAGCTGAAAATTCTGTGATGGATCAACAATTGAATCACTTGGATATGGTAAAAATGCTTATTAAGGAATGGGACTGGTATGAACCATTACCAGAGTCCATAGAGGCGGCTGACTTGATCAATGTTTACAAAGAAGAGAAGGAAAAGCTCCACATATATTTTGAGAAACTCCCCAGTCGGTTATCTTTAATGATTAATATGAATCAATTAGTATGTGAGGAATGTATTTGTTTTTCGGTCCACTTTATTGATGATGATTGGAAATTGAAGGAGAAGATTATTAGTTGGAAATGCATAGGAGGGGATCCAATCATGAAAATTTTAAAAAATGTGCTTTCAGAATGGGGAATTGACAACAATATATCCTACATGGTCCTTGATGGTTATTCTTATGAGCATGTTCTGAGTTCAAATGAGAGGGAAAACGGGTTTAGCAGTCAAGGTTCACTCCTTTTCAATGGCAAATTGTCTGGCATTCGTGACTTTCATGATATTGGTTATATCAGTTCTCGGTGTTTACATGAAATATTGTATGATCGTATGAAAGAAATTTTTAAGTATATTATGGGGAATGGATATTTTCGGATTGCAATAAATAGAGCCAAGTCATCGGGTAAGAAAGTGACGACTGAAGTTATTCCCACGGAGCAAGATGATTTAGAGGATTGGGGAACTGTGGGTCTTGTTGAGTTGGGATTGGGTCTGAAAGAAGCATTTTTTGAGTTGGAGAATATGGAGAGTGAATTTAAGTCCATAAATCTAACAAAAGAACAATGGGATCTAATACCGGTGGCCATTTACGACTTTGTTGATGGTGATGAGACTGTTTGGTACAACTGCGAGACTGCAAATATGTATTTCCCCTGGCTTTGTAACATATACACGACATCTCTTGAATTTGTGAAACTTAAGCCTTTCATCTATGAAGAAGAAAGTTTCCATTCCTTAAGAGATAGATTGAAATGTTGGTATGATGACAATTTGGTTCTTGCAGTTGCTGCCGTACTAGATCCTCGATTCAAAACTAATATTGTGAAACATTGGTACAAGAAGATCTATGGTGATGAATGTGACACACGATTAGCAAAATTCATGGATTATTTTACCAGTGTTTACAATGAATATGCAAATGGCACTAACAATTTCCAATCATCGGCTTCGGGATCTAAAGAAAAGAAATCTTCCATTTCATATGAAATGCTAGATCCTTCCGGGAAGCCATGTAAACACCGTCGTCGGTCACCGAATAATGAACTTCAGCTATATTTGGAAGACTTCAAATTTCCTTTAATCCGAGATTTTAATATATTAGATTGGTGGCGATCCAATACTCAGTATTTCCCCACACTTGCAAAGATGGCTCATGATTTCTTATCAATTAAAATCACAATTCCTGTGGATCTTTGGTATATGCTCTCTAATATTATTATTAATTTCTTCATATTTTTACCGTTGAGAAAAAAAAAAGTGATTTTGATGTTTAAATGCATATCAAAAGCACTTTGTATTCTATCCACAATGACATGTTTTTATACAATTCAGTGAGTTATATTTTTATTTATCCAATTTCATAAACATTGAAGTATTGAACCTTTTTCTTTTCTTGCTTTTTCGTATTTTTAACTCAGTTTTTAGTAATTAATCCTTGTCGTTAATTGGGTCGCACAGGTTTAAACAGAAATGAATGATTCCGTTGGTCTGATTAATTAGGTTCATGTATTTTTAGCATTTTATTGAGGTCTGCGTGTCTTTTTAGATTAATGTGTTTTAAAGACAGTGTGCCCCTCTGCCTCCATTATTCTTTTTTCCTTTTCTTATTTTTATTTTTAATATTATTAATAAAAAAAATGCTCTATAGAGCTTATGGTCGATTTAAAAAACTCGGTTTTTAGTAGGTATAGAAACTCATCCGTTTGCTATAATTCGATGAAATTTAACATCACAAAATATGTCAATATCAGCATCATAGCTTTGAAATTTTTCTCTAAATCTATATAACAAGTTTATACATTTTTAGTAATATATATTTAAATATATTATTCAATAAAAAAAATAGAAAGCAAGAAATAGTGACGATATTTGTATCCCTTCAAATTATATCTACACCCCTTTTGTTAGTGCACTCTATTATAAAATTTAAAAATCTTTAGTTTATAAATAAACCCATATAATACCAAAAAAAATACCATTTCTTTAATTATATTCTAAAGTATACAAAAATGAGTTGGGTTTTATGCTAATTTTGTTTACAAGTGGTAGATGAAAATAACGAAAAAGAAGATAATGATATTCAGTGCACATGAGTTCTTGATTGATATATATTAAAATAAAAATAATATTGTAGACAAATAAAAAGTCTAAAATTATTTATTCAGAAAAAAAATTGAGCCAAGTAAATGTTGAATATAAAACTGGGCAATTACCAATTAAGTTTTGGATTTTTTTTTCAAATTCCAAGTTGTATGCGCTTTTGCAAAAGTGATCAAATTGGTTTTCATATTTTTCTCAAGTGTCAAATTAGTCCCTCTTTGTTTTGAAGTGACCAAATTGGTCCCTCTAACGATTTAACGATTAACAATGTTATTTGAAGTATGTAAATACCCTTTATTTATCATATTATAGTAAAGTTGTGTTGTCTTTTGTGCATTAAATTCACCATTATAATCACAACAAAATCTAAAAATAGTATTAATTAAACACTATTTGTACCTTTTTTAATTAAAATTTTCTAAAAAAATATAAAAATATTTTAATAAGACAATGTCAATTATACCCTTATTTTATAAACAAAGTTATCATTCATTCTTAGTTTAATCTTTTGCCATTTTTATATGATTTTTTTTTTTTTTGTTTGTGTTAATATTATATAAGTAATGTTGCCAAAATTATTTAAAATCAAAATCCGCAAATAAAATAAATAAAAATATACATGTGTTCCGTGCATGTGTCATTATTATATTGTTTATGAGTAAAGTACAATTTTACCCTTACACAATTCAATTAGAGGTTAAATGTAAGGACCAATTTGGTTACTTTTATAAAAGTCACAAACAAGTTGGAATTTTTTGGTATAAAAGAATTACAAGACCTAATCGGTAATTGCCTTATAAAACTTAATAAATATATTAGATAAATAAACTCATCACCAACTGCTTCTGCTGCACGGAAAACTCATCGGTAAACTCATCGGTATTTGCCTTGTCATCGGTGTTTTTTTTTTAATGATTGCTTTGCATCTTAGATGACTACGAGTTATTAGGAAGCTCATCTCAATCTACCAAACAAGTCCTTGGGTGGTTTATAAAAGATTAAATTTAGAAAATAAATCAGGTTTATGGTTTTATAATATATCGATTATTATATTAATAATTAGTTATTTTACTAGTTATCTTTGTCTTTTTCCCATTTTTAAGAAATCAATAAAAAGCACATATTCGAATTTTCCAAGCAAAAAACCAGTTGGTTTGTATCTTTCTTTAAAAAATTTCATTACCATGGTCAGTGGTCCTTTGTTTATGTCACGCCCAGATACACTTGATTCAAGAAACAAGATATAGTCATATAGATACAAGGTATGGTCAATAATATTATACCATTTTTTTTTATATATAGTTTGATGTTAATGTGTAATGTTACACGTTCGGTAGTGTATGGCTGCACAGTGCATACATTAACATGATCCATTTATATTGAATGTTTCAAAAAAAATTTAACACTTTTTATTTTCTTACTTTTAAAACTAGAACCAACTTAATAATTTAAGTTTTAATAGCACATAAAATGTTGTTTTGATAAAAATGCCTTCAAAACACACTCATAAAAATAAGTTTTTTTTTTTTTTTTTTTAGACTTATTTTGGTGTTTCCGACCGAGACTTATTTTATAATTTTCGAGATTTGTCAAGTATTTTTACAATTTTTGAGATTTAATGAACAAAAATGATAATTTTCAAAAAAAATAAAAATTGTGTTCATCTTTTTCATCGACCTCCAATGGAGATCAAATAAATTCTATCTCCATTGATGGAGGACGTCATCCATCAATGGAAATTTTTCAAAAATAAAAAATAAAACCTAAAAATGATAAAAAAAAAATATATAAAAAAGTAATAAAAGAAGAAGGTTAGGATATTTTTATCGATTTATGCTATTTAAACTTAATTTATTAAATTAGTGTTAATCTTAAATATCAATTAAAATATATATATATATATATAAAGTTATATTTCCATCTATTTCCACTTATATTAACCGTCTCGCTCTATATGCAACTAAGTCTTGAAAAATTTAAAGATAAAGATGTATGCCTTTCTTTTATTTGAATAGGAGAAATTGAATGAGCATTCTTTGCCACCAACACCAAACCCACATTGGCCCGATGGTAAAGATACATGCATTTCAAAGCGTATTAGAATTTTAAACTTTCATTTAATTAACTTAATTATTGGTGAAGAATATATAAAGACAAACAGAGATGAGAGAACCGCATCAACTTTAGCTCTGTGCATGGTTTGGATTTCAAGGCAGAATTGTTATAAATAAACACAGAAGAAGTTGCCAAGCAAGTCTCACTCGACACCATCATCAAATTCACAATATTAAAAGAAACCAAAAACACGTGCCCGCCACTGGTAAATCCATAAACAATGGCTTCCACCTCTGGTTTTTCAGTCTTATAGATTTTATTAAATTCACAAAGTTCCAAAAGCACCAAAACCACTAGTACTGTGGTAAATATACAGAGTACTTTTCAGGTTCGGATCCCACACGTTTTCGTGTGAAATTCTAAATAGACACCGAAATCTATTGAAAAATGTTCCACGTATATATACACACACAACTGAAATCACCAATCATCATCGGTGACCAAAAAAATGAGTTATCTGAGAAGAGTATACATGGCAGCTACTGTAGCTGCGGTGGAAGGCCAAACCGATAAAACCTCCAAATGGAACTCAAATCTTCATCTTCTTCCACCTCTGAATTCTACCATCAACAACATGTCCTCCTCCTCCATGCAGGATTCTTCAGACTACCACTCTAGAATTCATAATTTTGCGGCAGCTGCTGTTGGGGATAATCAAGATTCTCTCCAGAGGGTTATGTACTTGAATTGCTGGGCTCATCAGAGCTAGTAGTTAAATTATATATCTACTTCTTTTGATATGTTTGATACCATATATTTCCTATATGGTATATTTCCCATAGATTCCAGACCTTATATAAGCCTCGTATTGTACATATTCATTATTCGGATAAATACAAATCATTCTCAATTTCTATCAAGGTATTAGAGTTATGGTAATTTAGTTCTAAATATAGTAACATTGATTTTTTTTTCCTTTTGTTTTGTATATTTTTAGTGTACTCCGTCACATAGGAGCCGGCCGGCTTCTTGTAATCAACTTTGTGGTTAATTGTTCTGTCTCTTTTAATGGAACTTTTATTATAAATTACAGAGTTTAAAACAACTTTAAAACCATAAAAACAGATTCAAGATAGAGAAAATCAAGAGAGATCATCCATGGCCAATTACAACAAAATTCAAACTCTTGTTTTGATGTTTGCTCTGCTCATCAGCTTCACTATGGCTAACTGTAAGTGTCTGCTGATCATTCATATTAATTGGTTTTGAATGATTTAATTGTTTGTTAATGTTTTTGTTTGTTGTGAAAATATTATATGATTTTGCAGTTGGGTTCTTGGGTGGAAAAGCAAGCTGTGAAAAAGTGTTTGGTGTTAGAAGTGGAGATACTTGCACTGGCATTGCACAGATGTTCAAGCTCTCTACTGTGACTTTTGATTCAAACAACCCAAATCTCAAATGTGATGCACTTTTTGTGGGTCAATGGCTCTGTGTTGCTGCTTAATTAATCAAATATTGATTATAATAAGCTCTGCTGATTTCTTAATTTATATTTTAGTTCAATAATGCTTCCAAAGAAGCCTTAATCTGTGTTTCTCTTTCTGTAATTTCATGCATTATTAATTCAAATAATAATTCAATTTGCATTACTAGAGGTTACGTTACATGTTTGAATCAAACAATACCGTCAAATGGTTTTTAAGGAAACAGCTGGTATATTATGTTATCTATATATTTATCTAATTAATGAAGGAGGGATGTTCTCTTCGATTCATTTGTGTTAAGTTAATTTTATTGAACTCAACATTTCACTTTGGTACTTCTCGAGATTTATGGTATGAGTTCAGGTTTAAAAGCAAGATTTTGATGATTATATTCGGGTTTCGATTATCAACCAAAGTAACTAATTTAAACGGACTTGATTCAGTTACTTCGGTTATCGTGAGATTACCAAGTTTAATGATATAACAAGTGTTAAAGGAACTTCAAAAATCAAAACCCTTTTGTTACAAAATGCTTAATGTATAATTATTATTTGAGATTATAGACAAGATAATTATTAAGAAGAATTGAATATCAAAAATAAACTTCAAGTTGAAATCATTTTAAATGGTTACATGAAGACTTTTTTTTTTTTTTGGTAATGTCAAATAATCAGGTATATCACGTCATCTATACATCTGTCTAATAGAATTTTTATAATACATGAATTCATATCTATCATAAAATATTGTGGTATGAATATACTTATATACTAATTAAACATGATGAGATGTTAATGCATGTCCGACTGAAGATTTTCTCTAGAATATGAATCATATGATTGAGAATTGAGATGTTAATGCCTATATATAATAGTGAGATTAAAAGCATGTTATCAGAAATCAAAAAGGGCAAAATCTCTTGAAAACAATAAGGGAAAATATGGGCTTATGAGTAGGCCTCTCCATGAACTCATCAGCCTTCAAAGTTTCTAAAGTGGCCTGGCCCAATTTTGTATTTCTTTTGTTCTTCAAAAGTGCTTTTATAAAGGAAACTACGGAGAGAGTTTTCGTGAGAGATCCTAGATTATCGGACCTGATTAACTAATAATCTGTACAAAAAAAAAAACATACCGGATTTATATAATAACCCCAAATTCTTTTTATCATAAAATTTACAATATTGGGATTTTTTTTATAAAAAAACAAAAAAAGAACAGGTAACCAAAGAAAGAAAATAAACAAATTCCACTTATCTAAATTTTTTTTAGAATCCAATCCAAATTGGATAGGCAAAAGTTGTCCCAATAGGCCAATATAATCAATAACTAGTCATGCGATTCCCCTTTATTTTATTTCATTTTTTCAATGCAAGACCGTGACCAAATTGATAAGCTATCCACTTTTTCACCTCAAGATTTTGGCTTATCTATTATTATTGTTATTATTCCATACATTTTTTTCAATTTAAATTCACCCTCACACTTGTCTTCTAAAGCTCTTACAATTTCACTTTTATGAAGAAAAAAAGAAAAAAAAAAAATCACAAGAAACTTGATTCCCCACTTGGAATAAAGTTGTGAATTCTTGATATATCTTCAATCATTCAATGAATGGATAGATGTTCGGTTTTTTATTTATTTTAATTTTTGGATAAATATAATATGCTTCATGTGATGCTCTAAGGTTTTTATTAAAATTAATTACTCTCATACAAGTTGATCTTCAATGAATGTCATTAAATAGTAAGCAATTAATTTATTAAGTTTATATGGATAATGATGAATATTTTTTATAATTATTTTTAATTGAAAAAAATACACTATAATATTTTCTTCTTGTCTAATGCAAATTGTCATTCTAAAGGTTTAATTAGGGTTTTGAAGTATATATTCTTGTACTTTAATCTTTCTTTTTTTATTGAATGGTCTTGTATTTTAATCTTTAACATAGAAGATTTTGTTAAAGGAAAAATAAAGTGGAAAGATGATGGGCCTAAAGGAGCCCTAGGGCCTGCTCTTGTCATTACTTTTCAACCAGAATATTTCAATTTTGGCATCTAGTTTTAAGAGAAGGTTTCAAGTGTCGGATTGTACGGAATCTATTATGTAACATTATAAAGCCTACACTAGGTCGATTGAGTGAGTTAAAAAATGTTATAGAGTCCTTTCCGCACGAAAAATATTCTGGAACTCCCGCACCCGACAATTATTACTAGTTTTAAATTATTGTCTCATCACGTTTCTGTTGCAAGGAATGCAAAGTTTATGCAATTGTCAATCGTCATGGAGATGGAAATGTGTATTGGAATTGATAATCCCCAACAAATGCAAACTATTCAAGAAGCATACAAACTTTGGGACCAAATTTTTTCCATATAAAACAATATTTGTGTGAAGAAATTCCAGGGTTGTCATCAATGTTTCTCAACCCGGTTTCGTCTCTTTCGAAATTTAGTCAGTAACTCAAAATATAAGTTGATCTGGTTTCGAAATTCATCATAAACTTATAATGTATCTGGAATTAATGTACATTATCACTGTTGTTAATGGCATATAATTTCTTGCACAGAGAAATTCAAGAAGGAAATATGAATTTAATTGATCAAAAGTTGTGAAGATATTGCAATAAGCACATGACAACAATTGTGTATTGAGAATAAAATTAGAAACCAATAATGTTGTTCACAATCATGACATTTAAAACCCAATAAATAGTATGTACTTCTACTATTGAAATCAAAAGCTAAAATATAAAATCCAGAATGGTTTCTTATTCTCAGACTTTTGCCTTGCCCATCTCAACTCCTCCATTGGGTATGAAATCGTGTTCGCTCACGTATCGAGACCAGTACCAGTGGTTCTTCCATACCTGACCCATCTCCTCAATTGGGATACCCTTTGTCTCAGGAATGAAGAAGTAGACGAAGATGGACATGACCACAACAAAGAACGCGAAGAAGATGAAGAGGCCAAATTTCAGATGGCAGAGCATGTTCAAGAAGACTTGAGCAACTGCAAAGGTGAAGAGCATGTTCACAGAGACATTGATACTCTGAGCAGCCGATCGGATTTCGAGTGGGAAGATTTCACTAGGCACCAGCCAACCTAGAGGACCCCATGACCAGGCAAATCCTGCAACATATATGCAAATGAAAAGAACCACAACAACTGCATACCACCTTGGCAATTCTCCAGGATTCCCATCAATTCCAAATTTAGCACCAATACAAGCTGCGACAACCGCCTGCGAAAAGCCATACAAAACATTAGAAAAATTTTGTCGGTATACATGTGAGGCCGCCACCCACGAAATATTGTCCAATATGACCCATTAGGCCTCTTGATTTTTGTCCATAAAAGACCCGTGGGCAGTGATGAAACTAGCTTCTTTAATTTTTGGGGACCAGGGATCATAACAAGAAATCTTTTAAACTAAATGTAAATAACAGAACATTTAGAGTAAAAATGTAAAACTAAGACTAGTTTTGACTTCTACTAATTTAGTACCGTAGAATATGATTTCGAAAGGGTACCTGGCAAATAAGCATTTGAACTCCACCTTCCAGGAAAAGAAATCTTCTTCCCCACTTATCGACACCGTAAATCGAAACCAACGTTGCACCAACGTTAACGGCACCAGTGATCACAGCAGACATTAGCGAAGCATCAGCTCCAAACCCGATTGTGCTGAACAAGACAGGAGCGTAGAACATGATCACATTGATGCCAGTAAGTTGCTGGAAAAATGGAATCAATATGGCCACAGTGAGATGAGGCCTATACTTCTTTTGCAATAAATTCCTCCAAGGGTGCTCAACCAACTTAGATGCTTCACTAGCAGCAACAAGGTCATTAAACTCCTCATGGACGTCATCGACACCTCGAATTCTTTTAAGCTTCGTTCGAGCTTCATCGTGCTGTCCACGTTCGATCATTGAATTAGGTGTGTCCGGGAGGACTAATGCCCCGATAGTGATGATCAAGGCGGGAACCATCGCACCACCCAAGCTCAAACGCCATCCCCAGCCACCTTTTATCTTGGCAAAGAAATAATTCAACACATTGGCTATAAGAATACCAATTGTGATTGACAATTGAAAACCAATGTTGAGAGCTCCTCTGTATCTGTATGGAGCCATCTCGGAGAGATAGAGTGGCACAGACTGTAATTACACACAAAAAATGTCAATTAATCACTTGATTAAACTCTAATTTAACATAATTAAAATTACAAGTACTTTGAAACAAAAATGTCTTCTTAGTGGACCCACAATGTTGTTGTCAAGTTGTCAATATTTGTTGGGTTAAAATCAGATCTCAATTTTCTTATTTTTTTAACAGAAAAAACAGAGTTTTTCGTTATTAATTTAATTTAATTTAATTTAATAATAAGCCGCTATCAACAATCAAGTCTTTGCAATAAAAAAATTTCTATTCAACGCCGTTGGAGTATGGAATAAAATGTCATATTATAATAATAAAATAACGTCACAATATTTTCCAACTAGTAATCAACTTGCAATTTTGTTTGGTTGTTGGACAGAATAATATATTATATTTTCTTTGCTTTGCTTTTCCTACGTTTTCTCACGAGCCAAACAGACCCATCACTGATTCAACAAAACGAAAATCACAATCTGTGATATTAAAAATGGAATTATTTTTATTTTTATTTTTTCATACTATACAGAAGAAACCACTAAAAAAATAAATAAATAACAGATCTGGAAATTAAAAAAGATTCAAAACATTTTCAGACAGCACATTAGTTCTTGTCTACACAGAGATAACAACTTGTAATAAGAACCAAACATAACAGTTACAGAGAATGAATCTACACATTTTTTTTATAAAAAAAAAATCATACCAATCTCTCGATCCAAACAACTAAAAAAAAAAAAAAACCCCATTAAATTGAGGATCGAGAAATACCTGGTTAGCGAAACCGATACCAAATCCGAGAAGGATTCTGCCCAAGATAAGCATCCAGACAGACTGGGCAAAGCCATTGATGAGAGCTCCGGCGAGAAAGAGGAGACCACCGAACAACATGGACAGTTTCCGACCAAATTTTCTGGTCACCGTAGACGCCACCAGCGACGAAAGCAGAGCAGCCAAGTAGAGCGAAGACGTGAACATAGTCAACGTCTCACTGTCGTATTGACAGTACTGGTTATTCTTTGAAGCGTTTTCTTGCTTACGAGCCACAGATGGGAAAAATTTATTCAAGAATGGTTTCATTGATGTAACACCACCTGTTCAAAAAACCCCATATCAAAAAACAGAGCCAAAAAAAAAAAAAAAAAGAGCAAAAAACCAGAGCAGAAAACAGAGAGTATTACCAGAAATCCCAATATCGTAACCGAAGATCAAACCGCCCATGGCGGCGACGATACATGTCACCGTCACGAATGGTGTTAGGTTACCGGGGTACGCCTTACCGGTACCTCTGTCCATACCTCCAACGGCAGGCATTTTTAATACCTCCTCTGTTTTTTTTTCACAAACAAATAAAAAAAACTATGAAAACGAAGAAGATGGAAGAGAGATTGTGTTGTGTTAGAGAGAATGTGAAGAAAATATATAGAGTGATTTTAAACAAGCAAGGCCAGTGTTTGTTTATATAGAAAGAAAAAAAAATTACATTTTTATTTTCATGTAAGATTGAGAGACTGTGTAGCTGTCAAAAAAAAAATATTTTTTCTTTCACGGTGAGAATCAACTTGATTCCCAAAATACACACAAAATATTAAATTGTTTTCTCTTTTTAAAATTTATTGTATTTATTGTATTTTAGATAAGATTTTAAACAGGGGTCCACAATTCAAATTAATGACGACCAATTAAGTAAATTTGGTAATAACAGCAACAAAATCGATATTCAAAGTGAGATAATATTTTTTACACGTCAGAAATTAATCAAAGCTGAGTCAGCAACAAAAATTTTGACACCTAATTTTTTTATTTATCTAATTTTGGATAAGATTGGATTAGTAAATCCGGTGACGTGCTGTGCTATGGCATGTAATTAAAGTTGAGAAGAAAAAAACGTGACTTCAAAGTACTTTGCAACAAAGTTTTTGGTAGTGTATCATGTGATTTCAAGATTCGATTTTATAATCCATTCAAAAATATATATACACGATTTTATAAAGGAGTATTTATATATAAAAAAAAATCAAGATAATTATCGTTTATTTTGGCCAGACTTTACGTTGAATTTTATTAATATTTTAGAAATTTAATACGATTTTATTGAATTATACTTAAAAATATATAATTCCAAAGCAATAATCAAATCAAACGAAAATAAAAAGATACTGGATTTTACGTGAATAATGAAATCACATTAACACGCTGAATTGGTATAGAAAAATCAGTAATTTTATGGAGGAACATTATAATACAAAATTTCTACAAATTTAACAAATGATTGTTGTATTGCTTCAAAAAAAAAAACAAATAATTGTTATAAATTTTGGAGATTACTTTTGGTTTTTGTATTTATATTACTTTAAATTAGAGTAATCATAGATTTTAAAAATAAATAAATAAAAATTCCTAAATGTGGCATATAAGTTATCTATCTTGTAAATTATGAGTTTTCGTAACGAGTAATGTGATTTTCATAATTTATCGCATCAAAAAAAAAAATTAGAAATCCTAATATTACTTATTCAAATTATTATTAGATTGATTGGCTGATTCTCATATGTAAATACGTAATGATGCGGTGTAGATGTAGAGTGGCAATTCGGAAAATATGAGGAGAATGAGGGGTGTTTTACATGGAAAGATTTGGATGACATATCAGAAAGTCATTGGCTGTCTTTTCCTAAACTGGCGTGACATACTGACACAATAAAGACTGAAAATATATTCTGAAACTTTTTTTGTTGTTGACAATAATACCCTTTTAACCTCCTAGAATCTAGATCCTCTCGTTCTCAAGACCGAACTACTTCAGCTTTTATAATTACCTAATTTGAAATTTTGAACTATTAAGGTAATATTACTTATTTTATTTTATTTTTAATTTAAAATATTATATTGAAGTATTATGTCCAGCATATTTCATGCCGGAATCCTTCTAAGTGGATTACAGCATTTAAAGTGAAGAGAGGTTCCAGATATTTTTTAAATACGAGATTCCGAATAGAAAAGGATTGAAATTTCATTTTAAGAAATAAAAGAAATCATATTTTTTATATTTCCTTTTTGAAAATATGGAATTGTTGTGTCCATTCACCGACACATTGCAGAAGAGGAAATTCTCTAATGTTTAATTAATTGGGGATTTTAAAAAATAAATAAAAAAGATAATAATCTCATATGGATTCAGTTGCAAGTATTTTTCCAAGTTTCCATTTTCAATCAATGGCCAGCTTTCGGTTGGTGGTGGCCCTGGTGGTCTATATAGACTATAGACTATAAAAGTACATCAAAATAATTTTACTTTTTCCATTAATTGGGGGTTTATAAGGATTTTTATCTCTTAAATATTGAGAGTACTTCGCATAATAATGATACTGACTTAATATGTCTTGCAATTGACTACAAATTCTGCCTTTAATTCAGATTGTGTTTTATTTTACAAAATCGTAAAAAAAAAAGTCACAAGATCATAGTTTCAGGGTTCTTCTGGGATGTGGGAGGATTCGAACCCGCAACTCATGATGCATGTACCCTTTTATCATCAAACTAACATCTATTCTGATTCAATTCATTTATATTCATCGAAAATTGAATTGAATTATATTAGATGTTAAAATCACGTTGAATTAAAATGTTATAAATGTATTATAAGTTAAAACTATATTTTTTTTCTACGGTATTTATCTATCCACCTATCTGGACAATATATTTTTGATTAAATTGAACCAACAAAAAGTCTGAATCAATCTACTCTTTTAATTTGGAGAAGAGGTATTTAAACTTTAAATCTCAATTTCATTGAAAGGCTTATTTATCTTTGATTATGCTCTAATTTTTGGCTTTTGAAGTCTATGTATTTGAGAAATTTGAGAGCATCTCTCTTTAGCCTTGGTCATCTTCTAGAATGACTAATAACAGTTTTTAGTTTTTACTATAATTTGAACAAAAAGTCACACAAATGAATTGATGGGAGCATGAGAATTGACAATCACTTTTTCCATGGAAAGAAATTTCTATTCCTTCCTTTACAAAAGTGAAAAGAAATTTCCTTCGGGAACAACCTATAACAAGTTACCGAGGAAAGAAAAAAAGTATAGTTGAAATCTAAAAAGTAAAATAAAACAAAAAAAAAAAAAAAAGTGATGATTACAATCTTATAATATTCCACCAACTCTTTTAAAACCAATTTTGATTTCTGTTTTGTTCTCATTTTCTTTGTAAAATGAAAAATTTTGATCCATAATACGAGGTTGATCCAATGGTATACCATTTATATCCCTACCATGAGGTTATTGGTTCTGGTCCGACAGTCTTTGCCCTTTTCCCAAAATTAAATACAAATTGTTGATATAAATAACCAATTTTCTATAAATAATTTGTTTGTAAGATGTAATTCAACAGCTAAAACTTTTAAATCTGAGGAATGTTAAAATCCAAACATCGGATTAAAAAATCGGAATTTATATTGCAATAAAATTCAATTTATAAATATCTTACACAAAAAATTTCTTTTATTTTCAATCCGATTGGCTAAAATCTTAGAAGATATTTTACAAAAAATTTTGTTTTCTTCCAATAATTTGGGTTCATGATGTCCAAAACACATAAATGTCATAAAATCCAAGTCCCACAGGAAAAAAACAGCTAATGTGTACATGCTATTGCCTATTGGCATTAATAGAAGGTGAAATTCTTCTATCCGGCGGCTATGTCTCCATGTCCAATTGTATTATATGACCCCACTAATCTTCCGTTATCTATCACGAGTCATTCAAACGTTGATATGCTATTTTTTAGACCATGTAATGAATATTTATAAAAATAAAATAAAAAGACACGGGTAAGAGGTCTATCAAAAGTTATTGAGATTGAAAAATAGATGAACGGTTTAGATATCTACTATTATAAATAGCTAAGAGAAAACTTATCACATATGTTTATTAATTAACTTACAACAAGACTCGAATGCGTAATTCAAAATGATTTTATAATAAGTGTTTTTGTTTAGTAGCACATTTTATAAAAAATGTAAGATTTAATATTATTTTAAAACATTATTTATCATAATTAGAAGAAAATTTATAAAGTAAATAACATTTTCAAACATTTGTAAACATCTTAATTTCAAACAACAACATTATTACTTCGATTCTTTATTTTTAAGAATAATTAGAGGATTTTTCTTTTATATATATATATATATATTTAAATCTCACTCGTATCACGTATCTAACCAAAGTAAAAAACAAAAATATATTATCCGTCAAATACATCTAACAACCAAAATTTAAATACTTCAAAAAAAAATACATAAATTCGGGGTTTTTTGGGAAGGGAGAGAACTCGAACCGCAACCTTGCGGTGCAGGCATACCAGACCAACTTCATCAGGTCAAAAACAACTAAAATTTAAAGATTCACATTTGTCAAAATAAACATACATTACGTATAATTTTTATTCTCAAACGTAACCTACGTATATATTGATATGTTTGTTAGTTAGAAGTTACAACTTAGAAAAATGCAAAAATCAACGATGAAAAGTGTTAAGAGTATTCAAACATTGTTGGCTTGACCAGTTGACCATGTATATATATATTTATTTATTTATTTATTTATTTATATTTATATAAAAAAAAAAGTTAAAAACGTGTTAAGACTTGAGACTTTATATAGTCAAGAAATAAAAGGGTCCCAGTCCGGCAGTCCCTGCAGCAAGCTTTGCTTAGCTTTAAGTGATTGTCTACTCATTGTAAAGTCGTTTTACAATTTATTTTCTTCTATTGTAATGCTCTGACTTTTGAGATCAAATATCATTTTTCTTTGATTGTTTTCACACCAAAAGTATATATATACTACTTGATTACCGACTTGTCTCATTCACATGGATTCTCTATACATTTGCTAGCTTCTACTCATGTATATTTAATATCACCATGCCTTATTATACTTGCTGTCGTCACGTTTACGTCTTTATACGGTATATATATATACGTATCATATAGTTTATATGTTTACGTATTTACATTAATACCCGAATTAATGTAATTCTTCAAATATATATATAGTTTATGTATAAATTATATATACATGCATGCACTAGTACTTTTCTGTACGGCTCTACGTATTTCTTTAATATATAGATTAAAAAAAAAAATACAGTAACATTAAATAATAATAAAGAAGTACAATGAATGGCAAATTTTATGGGTTGTTTTCAACTAATTTCAGCAACAACAAAAATAATGTCGAGTTAAATTGTTTATATATATATATAACATATGCAAGTGGTGACGACTAAATTAAGGTTGCATTTACTGATCAAAAACCCTAATAGGGGATAGCAAACTTAATTCCTAATTTATTATTACAATGTCTACTAACAACGATACTTAAGAATCAAGTTAATTCCCTTTGATTTTCATTTTTGATCGGTAAACATTTGGTGCGAGTGTGAACAAGTGACCCTACAGTAAACTGTGCTGGCTCGAAGCCTCCAACCAACCAATGTGACTTATCGATTTTTTAGGATTAAATTCAATGATACGTTATTGACGAGATGAGGTTGGTACGGTAATAAACCCTTTACACCTACGTCACAAGATTGTGGGTTTGAGTCCTCTCCCTTTCCAAGAAAAACCCTGAATTTACATAATATTTATAAAAAAAAAAAAAAATCAATGATATGTTTCGTTTATCTAAAAAGGAAAAACACAAGATCGACCTCACAATTAACACATTCAAATTCAATGTCACCAAAGTTTTGGTTACTAGTTATTAGGGTTCCCAAACATTATTGTTGGACGGTGACTTCGATAAGATTTGGATAAACATAAACACACCACCAAGTTGTAAATGTGATCAAGTAACCAATCAAGCTTAATTGGTAAGTCATGTGTTCTCTTTGAGCAGCTAATAGCTAGCTGTTGATCAGCTACCATTTTCATGGTACGATATATCGATGTGTCATTCCAATCCAATTTAATTTGAAGGAAGTTAGTCAAATTAAGCAAAGCAAAAACAAATGATCATCATCGGCCTCCAATATTACCAAAAACGGTGCGTTCTCACTTCTCACTTCTCTAGTAATTCTCTTATCGAATGTATTAATATAATTAGAATCAAGCGCGTCAATTGATAAGGATTATTATTATTTATTTTTATTACAAGATAAGGAAGAGATGAGAGGATTGAGAAGTCAACGCCAATGAAAATCAGAAAACAAGTTACTTAAAAAAAAAAAATTAAAAAAAGTCAACAAAAGCTTCGTCATCTTATTTTTAGTATTATTTTGCTTTTAAAAATAAAAATAAAATAAAATAATTAAATTAAATTAAATTAAATAAATAAATAAAAAAGAAGAAGAAAAAAAAAATATAAGGCTTGGTGAGAGTTGACTCGATGAATTTCTCTTCCCTAGTTTGCTTCGCTGAAATTATGGCTTGTTAGAGTACGTAGAACATGGACTATACAGCTTGCAAATTAAAGTCTTTAGTAAACATCATCTTCTTCTTTCTTTTTTTTGTTTTTGTTTTTTTTTTTAAATGAAGAAAAAGAAGAAGAGCTGCATTTTGATTTTTGAGAGATTGTTGACGTTTAAGATTTTAAAAAGTCCCTTCTAATCATAATTAATTTTTTTAGTTATTTATATTATGTTTTGGGTAACATTTTATAGTAAGATCTTTGAATAATTGTCTGGTGAAATAAATAAATAAATACAACAAGTTAATAATATATATATTGATGAAAACGCGCGTACATGCTTAAGATATCATATCGATATTGATTTTAAAAAAATGTAAAACATATAATTTGTGTTAGCGTTGTGGGTTTCTTAATTAGATTCAAACAAAATCAATTATATATAGAAGTAAACGTTAGAATTATGAAATTGACTTGATATAAATAAACAAATCGAGAGAGAGATAGAGAGGTTGAAAATAATAGAGAAGTTATATAAATAAATAATAAATAATAGAGCTGTTGAACATTAAAGTTAAAGGGATCTTCCTAGAAATAAAAATTATAGATAAGATTTGAGTTTGCTCAACTTTTTTGTTATTTTGTTCACATGATTCTCAGCTGTCATATGTTCTATATAATTAATTTGATCAGGATCATCATATCACTTGCTGAGGTGTTCATGGTTTTCTCGACTTGTATTTTTATTGTTATATTTAATTTTCTCAATTAATTAAAAAGGTGGCGGTGGCCGGTGATAGTGGTGGTGGTGGTGGTGGAGATTTGTCTAGCCAATTCCAGTACTCAATTTCACGTGATACATTGCTCGATCGATTTACAACCATTTATAGGAACATAACAAGTTTTCTCTTTTTCTATTTTTTTAATTTTCTTTGGTTCTTTTTGGATCTTTATTAATGTTCTAGCTAGCTAGCTGGCTAGTGGGAAAATTGCCCTTTATATAAAATGGAATAATTAAAATATACTTATAATATATAGGACAATACTTGGGTACTGATTGGTTAGTACCCAATGTACTGACCAACCAATGGGCCTTTGCCACGTAGCTCATTTATGAAGAATACAATGAGATAAATGTAAAAGACTAAAAGAAAAAAACCACGTGGCAACACCCTATTGGTGGGGTCAGCACCTTGGGTACTGACCAGTCAGTACTCAAGCAATTTCCTAATAGGAATATGGTTTTTGAGCATAGCTTTTAAAGAACAAGCTTACATTTTATAATAATGTATCTATTAGGCCAATTGGGCAAATCACATCTTTTTTTTTTTAGCTAAACACATCTCTAAAAAACAAGAAAATACTTTTGATGATTCTTTTGACATTCTAAAATTATCATTTTCTATTATATATATGATACTATAACAATATGTTTATACACCATTTTTTTTTTTCCTGATATGACACCAATCGGGTTAAGGGGTCTGTCGGAACTTGATGATGAGATCAATTGTTACAATCACGGCTCGAAATGCAAATCCCACCCACTATTGAGAAGGAATCTTCCCATACTTTGTGCAATGGCCTAATGGGTTATGTTGTTATATGCTAGCTTGATAAATAAACAGAAAATTAAATAAATTGTAGTAATGTGACTTCTTTTTTATTCAAACTCTTTACATAATATATATATATGATCATCTTATAAAGAAGCTAGCTAGATAAGCAATTTTTTACATTATCATGATTCAATAGATTTTTTTTTATCATCTATGTAAGATATTATTATATCTTTCATAATCAGTTCTCTGATTAGAAAACATTTTTGTCAATACTAAAAACCCATAGTAAATTAATTAATAAAATTTGTGTTTCATGCATTCTGTTAACTAATAAGACAACTCTTCATTTTTTAATTTTTTAATTTTTTTTTTTATAAATTATATATCATTGTGATTCTTCTAAATATAAAATTAATTACTTCTTAAATTTGGTGTTAACCTACTTGTCTTTATTAATTATAAGATACTGAACATGAGAAGAAGTGCTATTTATTTAATATTCAATAATCCATTATTAAATTATATGGTTGTTAATTTCTTGGCTTCCTCTCGTTTTCAAGAGATAAAATGAAGCTGATAAAGACGTATTAATTAAATAAATAAATTGAGTCATCTAAGGAAAGTGAACCAGACAGCTCTTTTGTTTTTTTTCTTCTTGTTTTAAGAGAGAATAAACAACCAAACATATGAGTTATGTTCGCAATAATTCATGCATGTAAATACAATAGAGAAAACACATGCCCTAACTTTCTAAACATTCTATTTTAAATAATTTATTTGTTGTTTGGTTTGATTAAGAAATTGATCATCATGGTTTGGATAATTAAAGATTCTGCTGTTATTATTTGATTAAATAAATCCAAAATAGTGGATTGTGGTAATATTAATTAGTTTTAACCTTACCAACCAAAGAAGAAGAAGAAGAAGAAGAAGAAAAAAAAATATAGTTTAATATTTTTTAAAGAAAAAAATAGAAATCTGAAACGAAAGAATACTTTTTTAAGTATAAAAAATATTCATTGGGGTTTTTAAAATTTTAATTTAACATTAGAAATCTTTCCTTGGTTTTGAAAAACATGAACAATTAGGGCCCGTCCTGCAAGCTGTTTTTTGTTTTTGTTTTTTGAAAAGAAAAATGAAAATGAAAATGAAAACAGTGTTTTTGGTTTCATTTTTGGATTCCGAATACGAGTCTGGTAGCATTTACTGGAATCCGTATTTTGAAAATAAAAACGGAAAAAACGCGTCCGGTAGGATAACCGAAAACTTTCGAAAATTGAAATATCAATTTTAAATTTTGTTTAATATTATAATAATTATAGATAAATGATTAAATAATTAACAAAAAAAAAAATTGTAATTTAAGTTAGGGTTAACAGTTGAAGATGAAGAGGAACAGGAAGAGGAAGAAGAAGAGGAGAACGACGGCGATCGGAGATCGGAGAGGAGAACGGCGGGGATCGGAGACGCAGAGGAGAACGGCGGCGAGACGCGGAGGAAGAAGAGGAGATCGGCGGGAAGAAGAAGGACACGGAGGAAGAAGAGGAGGAGATCGGCGGGAAGAAGAAGGACGCGGAGGAAGAAGAAGAAGAAGAAGAAGAGGAGGAGGAGGAGGAGATCGGCGGGAAGAAGAAGAGGGACGCGGAGGAAGAAGAGGAGATCGGCAGGAAGAAGAAAAAGAAGAAGAAGAGGTCGGCGGGAAGAAGAAGAAGAGCAGTGAGCGGCGGCGATCGGAGGCGATCGGAGGAGGAAGAAGAAGAAGGACAGTGGAGCACGACTGGGAAGGAAGAAGTCTGAAAAAAAAATATTAAAAAAATATATATATTAATGATATGGGACCCACTACATTTGGAAATCAAAATCAAAAACAAAAACAAAAACAAAAACAACTTTTTTTTGTTTTTCAAAATTTCCACTTATAACACTTGGTTTTGTTTTTGTTTTTGTTTTTGATTTCTGAAAATAAAATAAAAAACGGTTTACAGGACACGAATTCGAAATCATTTTTGTAAAACAAAAACAAAAACAGCTGAAAACAGCATGCAGGACGGGGGCTTAAGTTCCCAACTTATTACAGCCTCTAGTGACCAGACATTGTATACGACTAAAGTCTAAAACTGATATGGAGAAGTAGTGTATATATATATAAAACGTTTCAGATGCAGGTTTTCAGTACGTTTTTTTTTTTTTTACGTGTGAAATCGATTTTATAAAAATTACACGGCCCATTACGTTACAGAGTAACATGATCAATTTTATAAGAGTGTGAGCCCAACATTTAACGTTACAAAGTTGATCTCACACACCCGAACATAATTATCTTATATAAAGTGGTGTATGTTGACGTTTAGAATTGACTACACATAGGAGAAAAAAGGAAAAAAAATAAAAGAAGAATCAAAGTGAGAACTGAGAAGGCACATAGATCGAGAAGACACATTAAAATCTTTGAATTGGTTATTAACTAAGTGGACCCCTTATGTATTTATTTGAAGTCTTTGAACCCATCTCTGTGAAACTTCCTTGACATATATAGTACAGTATATGGAATATTATGGATGCTTCATCGATTAATCACATTTCATCGTCAACTTGATCAGTTTGTTTGGTCAAAGTCTTTTGAGTCTTTAATCTTGATCTCTGTGTTTAAATTTAAACACTAATGCAGTGTTAATTACTGTACTTTAGTCTTTGACCAGTCAACACTGTCAGTAGATACCACATAATTTTTGTTTCCATCTCCCCAACTCAAGTCACCTACTTCTTGTCTTTTTAATTTCCTAGTTGTTTTTGGCCTAACATTGCATCAAGTTGGAGATAATCTAGCTATAGCAAGTGGTAATTAAACATAGATATGAAGATACAATGAAATTAATAAGAATAGATGATGGAAAATCCGAACTATATATATATATATATGATACATTCCCAAAAAGAATTCTGAAATTATCAATCTTATTTCATTAGAAGTTATCGGTTACAGACGTCTAAATTTTATTACCTACGAAATCTTGATCGAATTCTCAACCTAATAGATGAATATTACAATAAGTACTATGTATCATCTTTTTTACCATTTGTTCCAAAATAACAAGTTCTTATTATGTTCAACAATGAAAAATAACTTCATAATAAACATCATTTGTTCTGCACTTCTAACGTTGAAATTTCTCAATCTTACTACACTCTTCTTGAAATTTAATTGGGAAGAAGCAGATTATTCAGACAATATATCATCACTTGACCCCATCAAGTTATTAATTATTGTACTGCAAGTTAATTGGTCAAGAACTTGATGATCATGTTGATGAATATGACCGTTGAAGGACTTCAAAAAAATAAATAAATAAATAAAAAGGGTGCATTGTATTATATATAATGCAAATATATAGACTTCCACCAATCGACAGAAAATGACATGCAATTTTCCATATACACACACAAACCTGCACTTTCAAAATTCACATGCTCTGGTCATTGATGGCTCCATTGAAATTCAAACTTACCAGAATCACCACTAAAAATTATCTATATATCTCTCCAGCTTTTTAGCAACTTGGATTATATATATATAATATTACATTAATAATTCCCAAATAGCCTTATGTTATTTTATATATATATATTCACATTTCACATCACCAAGTTTCTTCTCCATTAATTCAGCCAATGAAACCAATTCTGCTGCAATTTGATCATCAAATAAGCAATTTAAAATCCACCCAGGTAGGGCATGTGTTGTAGAAAATTGTTTGGTTTCACAGAAGTGAATTAATTTAGTTTATCATATTTGGAACACATTTTTATGCACCAGAGTTTCAACTTTCAAGGATATATATATGTATATATATACATATATATCTGCATTGTCACTGTGGTCCTTGAAGGGGTGTCATTTATTATCAGAAAAAGCTGTTTATAGTGACAACTACATAGTATGATAGTAACAAGGTAAAAACGCATGCTAGAAAAGAACTTGTTAGAGCAAAAGTACCAATTTACCACCACCATGTGGTTTTTTAGGGAATGATGCTCGTTTTGTCTAGCAATGCACCGTGTTGGAGTCGCACAAAACTTGTTTGAGCAAAATTGAAACAAAAGTATTGACTTTGGATGCCCCCAAGGACGTAGCTCAGTTTGTAGATGGACGCGCTTGGAGCTTGGGTAAATGACTTTTAAGTCAGCGGCTCAAATCCTATTAATGGTAAAAAGCTTCAAAACAAATATCGGGTATAGATAGGTGGATAGATAGATAATGTTAATAAATATATATATATATATATTAACTTTGGATCGACTAGATCAGCAGAAGAATTTGGAGGATGTGGATTGATCAGAGGGTCCATGGATCGACCCATTATAGTCAATTGGGCTGGTTTTTGATATCAAAATTTTGAAAACAATAACGAAAATATTTTAGTCTAATTTGTCCAAGTTTCAGGCCGGTTAAATTATGACCAAGCCCAATTGGATTGGGAGCAGAGACGTGTTGAGTGTTGACGTGGCCGGTCACCTGTCGAGTCAAGTTGTAACTCTGTCAACGAGTCAACCTGTAGCAGAGATTATTAAACCAGAAACTGATGAGCCTGTGAGCCTGTGAGCCTGTGACTTCAACATTGATAAATTATAATCAAAATATGTGGTCACTTTCTTCCATGCTGATTGCTGAGGCAAAAAAAGATAATGTTTGGGTGCTGATGGTCAGGCGTCGGCACTCAAAATATTAACCCACAAATTGAAATGTAACACGTGGTCCAATCTATGAAAAATGTAATGAGATAAATAAAAAAAGTAAAAGAAAAAAAACCATATGCTACACTTTAATTAAAGGATCAATATTTTGAGTGTTGATCGATCAGCACCCAAACCGATAAAAAAATAATAATAATGACACAAACTTATCAACCAAAATTTGAGAAAATTAATGTGCAGATTAAATGTTTGATGTCTGATCACTCAAAATTTAGTGAATCTGCGGGCCATGTAGATTTAAGAAGGATCTAAAAATTGGGATTTGGGACCCCTAAATAGTAAGAAATTAATGGAGCCTATCCTCTTCATTCCAGCTCAGCTCTGCATGTTCATGATTCATCATCATCGTTTCCTTAAATTCTATGAACCGACACTATTACTCCAACAGTCCAACCCGTTATATTCTCCGACTTACGGAACCCGTACGTGTATAGTTAATGTTAACAAAGTCGAGTGTTGTATTTAAACAATTGAATACCAAGTCGATATAATTTAGGGAAATTACCCTATTGCCTATTGGTCACCTATTTGGTCTCACTCTATCAGAATTACTATTAGATGACACACGGTCCCTATGCCTTGATGGTCTAGAGTCTTCCTAAGACTCTCGCCACCAAGATTCGAATCCTGGCTTGGTGTGTATATGGAGGTTTTCCCACCATTGTGTGGGTCTTGTCCCACCTTAGTGTGGGTGCGCTCTCTCCTTGTGGGAGTTGCGTTTCCGGGCTGTGCTTGAAGAGCCTCATCTCGCTGATCCCGGTTGTTGTTGTTGTATTCAAAAAAAAAAAAAAAACAAACAAAAAATTACTATTAGATGAGAAATTCCTTTCAAATTTAACCATATTTTTATCAAAATGCCCTTACAGACTTACAGTTAACAGTTTTTGTAAAAGATTGAACAGAGTGTGACAGAATTACTATTTTCGTTATACCTAAACGATTATTTTGATAGCGTATAAATAAAGAGAGTTTCTCCTTATAATCCAATGTTTATTATTATTATTATTATTATTATTATTATTATTTAATTATTTAATTTTTTTACACTTCATTTCTAAGAACATTCTATTCTAAAAAATTAAATTTAAAACATAAATAAATCTAAAGACACTTTATTTTTTCCAAAATTATCTCTTTTATCTTTTGGCACTCCTATTTTAAAAACATTCCATTTAAAAAAATTAAATTTCTAAAGACACTTCATTTTATTTTAATATTATCCATTTTGAATATTTCTCTTTATAAAATTTGAAACGGAAAATGAAAAAGAGATGTGAAGTAATCAAATAAAAATAAAACTGAGAATAAAACTGAACAAAAGTGAGGATATCAAAACAATAAGAAAACTATTTTGGAGATCAATCTGTAAAAACAGGAAAACAATATTTGTTTCTCTTTTGAATTTTAAGTTTAGTAAAAAAATTCTATTGAGTAAAAAAATAATTTTAAATATAGTTTTCTGGAATATGTATATATAACTAATGATGATATTGATGGAGGGTTCGATGGTGTGTGAGAAAAAAATTATTTTGAAAAGAAGAAAAAGATATTTCAGGGTTTGTAAATTAAGAAAAATTAAACACAAAAGTGGAAAAAATTAAACTAAATATGAAAAAAATAAAATAAATAAATAAACATGTTTTCTAAAAAAAAATAGTTTAGAGTGTCTTTAGAACTTTCTTATCCTATTTAATAATTTTAAATCAAGTTAAAATTGTCATTAATAAAAAAAAATTAAAATGGAGTATAAATAGATCATTAATGGATTGCCAATAGCATTTATCATAAATAAATGAGTGGTCACATGAGTAATTTGCTGATAATTTAATCTAAAGAGTGGGGATATTTGCATCCATCTAAAACTGTACATGCACCCCATATTAGTATTAATTTTAAAATTCCAAGGTTACCCTTTAGTAAAACTGTTAAACGATTAAAATAATTATGAATATACCCTATATATTATTATTAATACAATATTGATTATTTTGAACATTTTAACAAATATGCATGATTATCTTTTGATTATAATATTAACTATTTATTAATTAAAAAAAAAAAACACCATAAAAGTTTATTTAAAAATTAAACATAAACTGTTCAGGAAAAAAAAAACATAAAAAGAGAGATTTGTTGAGTATCACTGCATTGGTCCATTGGATCGTAGCGTTTGGTTTGGTTCTTTGAAAATTACCTTCTCTGTACACTAGATTGATCTAAATCTCTTTGTTTATTTATCTTACAAAATTTTGATTCTTGGGTTTGGTTCAAATCAAAACCAAAGGGATAAAAAAAATAAAAATCAAAAATCAAAAAATCAAACTTTAATTAAGGATTTCTTGAAAGCAAGTGTTTTGATAATGGAGATCCAAGGTTTTTTTTTTTCCCAATTAAATTCAAGTATATTTTCGTTTTTTTTTTCTTTGCTAGTTGAATACAACCCAATGAGGATGTTTCGGCTTGGAAGGAGGAGTCTTCTCCTTTATTTTTCATTTTTATTAATCATTTTATTAATTTATGGTATTTTTAAATAAATTTAAAGAAAGGATATATTCGGTAAAGTGTGGGTTGTACTTACGAATTATAATATTTAAAAAAATTTAATATGGTTGTATATATAAAACGGGGTGTATGTACAGTTTTAGAAGGGTGTTACTATCGCTACTCCAATCTAAAATATGTGACCGTAATGGGCCTTTGAAGTTGGGTTGATCCTAATTTGGGCCGAGTCCAACCCAATTATCATCTAAACTGATTGTTGTGTAGGTACGTTGTGGAAGTTTTATTATTCAACTGAACAAGTACAAAGTAAATTCTACATGAACTTGTTTGAACAGAAGAAGACAAATCTGTTTTGGTAGGCATGCGATTTGTGTGTATGCTAAACTGAGTGTTCTTGTACCAAATGAAAAGAAAAAAACCGTTCAATATCATGCAATTCATGCTTGGAATCAAGCCTGAAATGGAAGAAATAATGTGCTTGCTTCTTGTGAGACTATAAGCCTATAAATACTTACTTGTCTCGATCGATTCGACAAATTGAGCTGAAGAGTATGTTTGATCTACAATGACTGAAAGAGAGGAAGTCGTAAGTGAGAGTTGAGGGAAGTTCAATCAATGTGCGATAATTGTTTGCATATGGTCGAGTTTCCTCCAACATCTCATCTACGTTCTTCTCTGTTGTGAAATACTCGATCAAATTCTTCATTCACACTCAAAGTTTATTTGAAAATCGTAAGTAAGAATTGGAGGAAACTAAACAAAACGGACATGATCTATATGCTTTAATTGTTTAATTTCCTCCAATATCTTATCTCCGATTTCTAAAGTTCAGTCAAGATTTCTTCACCACTTCAGAATTCTAGGATGATCTTCAAACTCATTTGAAAAATCGTATGTAAGAATTGGAGGAAGCTAAACAGACGAACAATTGTAAGAGTATTCTGTTTGGTTTCCTCCAATATCTTATGTCTGACTTCTAAATTTTAATCCGACTTGAGCTAGACAATATGTTTGATCTACAATGAATTAATGAAAAGAGGAAATTGTAAGTGAGAGTTGAAGGAAGTTGAATCAACATGCGATAATTGTTTGCATATGGTTCAGTTTCCTCCAACATCTCATCTACGGTCTTCTCTCTATCGTGAAATATTATGGAGCACGAGTTTATTTAGTAAACGAACAAAAATTCTCAATCCAATATTCTTCCTTCACACTCAAGTTTATTTGAAAATCGTAAGTAAGAATTGGAGGAAACTAAACAAACGGATCGACATGTTCAATATGCATTTGTTTAATTTCCTCCAATATCTTATCTCCGATTTCTAAAGTTCAATCAAGATTTCTTCATCGCTTTGGGAATTCTATGATAATCTTCAAGCTCATTTGAAATTCGTATGTAAGAATTGGATGAAGCTAAACAAACGGGCAAATTCTAATAGAGCATTTTTGTTTAGTTTCCTCCAATATCTTATGTCCGACTTCTAAATTTGATTAATCCAAGATGCACCCTCCTCTTTTTGAACTTCAATGATGGTATGTTCACTTACCCTTTTGGTTTCAGTTTATGAATTGTCTACAATTAAAACTTTGTTGCAATTGTCTATTAAACACCATTTCTTGAGTTCCTTTACTTCTTGAAAAAGTTACTCACTTGTAAAGTAAGCACCACCCTTTGTTGAAAGAGGCAGTGCATGATCAAAAAAATCTTTAGTGAACCGGGTGCATTGATGAGTTGCCGACAAATGTATAATTTCTTATCATATATCACATTTTCAGTAGCCGGATGCACTGAAGATTTCCCCGAGCATGATGATAGTAATTTAGCTTTTAACAGAAAGCAACTAAAAGATGAGTAATATCTTTTTGCACTGTATTATAGCTAGCTACTACAGGATTGCTTTCTTGATTCTCCATCCATCCAGACCCACAAAAGAATTCAATGGTAACAACAAAAGTTGGAACATATGGGTTCCATTTCTGGCTCACAACATGACTAACAAAACAACCTGTCAAGACTCAGGATGACTCTTCATGGATCATGGTCCACACTACTCCACACACCTCTTCTTGTGTACCCATATCATGCCAATGGTTGGGTCGGGTCAGGACCCCGCTTCTTCCCGTCCAGAAATGCTTCAGTGCGCTTGTCGTATACGCCCAACAATGACAATAACATAAACAAATCCATTACAATCCCAATCCAGCAGACCCCACACACATGCCCTAAGCTAAACTTCAGTTTCAAGTAGTAAATGCTTTGATGGTCTTGCAAATTTTAGACAGATAATGTAGAGCAGCATTAAACAGCCTCCTTGTTAAACAAATTTATGGACTTGACATTGCACCAAGACAGGTCTGGTTAATTGACAGATAGATAACACAAAGAAACTCCTTCTATCACTTTCTTTTCTCTGTCAAAAAATGTTGCATAGACAAAAGCTTGACTGTCACCACTCACATGCTTATCTGTGTTTTCCATGTGCTACCTTTTACAAATGCATCCAGATCACAAATTATATAAAATTACTATAATTTGCATTCTCTTTTCCAATTTTTTTAACTGTAATTCTAAATTCTAATCAACAATGGCAGAGAATCTGAAAGGGAAAATCAATAACAAGTAATAGCAGCTTTTATTAGATATACATATCTCTAACTCTGATTACATTAAACCAAAAAGCTGTTCTAAAAGCTGTTTTTGCAAAGTAGAAAAAAAAAAAAAAAAAAACATGTTTGAGATTAGAAAACAGTTATGCAGAAGATATACAGATTGATTATTGCCTTCAAGAATGCCAGATTCCACTTAACATAATTCTAAATCTGTTTCTAGACAATTTCCTGACAAGTCTTTTTGCATCAGAAGAAGCTTCTGAATCTGCAAGCTTTTCAATGTTTTTCAGATACCCAGAATTTGCAATCTTTCTTCTAGCACTGTTGCAGCTTGTTAATGACATCAATATAGAGAGCAAGAACTTTTTGTTACCTGAATTTGTTTCTTCTTGGTCAAGCAACTGTAGAACAAACCCGATGTTGCGATCATCTTGAACAAATCTCTTTCGATTTCGAGGAATCGAAAGCAAACTAGAGAGTGCCCCAGCTGCCATTTCACGAACATCAAATGATTTTGCATCAAGGAACCTAACAAATTCAGGCATGAAACCAGCATCGCCCATTGCCTTTTTAGTATTTTCTGATGCACCACAGAGCCTAAAAGCAACCTTCAATGCCAATTCTTGAATCGAAACCTCTCCCTTGCGAAGAAAGTAAAGTAATTGATCCATAAATCCACAATTCATCAAAATGTTTATAGCATTCAATGAAGAGAAACATAGTTTCTCAATAGCTCTCAATGCTATTTCTCTTGCTTTCGAAGAAAACGATGACTTCGGATCCAAAACTCGTACTACTGCGTGAATTCCACCTTCTTTGATCACAATTTGCCTGATTGATTCATCCCCAGAAGCTATATTTTGAATAAACTCAATTGAATTTATCTGCACATCTTCATCTTTAGACCTTGAAAGCTTGATAAATGACGAAATCGCTCCTTCTTCAACCATAAACCTCTTAATTTCTTCAACAGAAACTAAATTCCTCAACACCCCACAAGCAGGACCAATCAATTCTCCTCTATATTCAACAATGGAACAAATTTTCAACAGAGCTGTGACTCCACCATGAGCTGAAACTGACCAAGCATTATCAGAATTCTCAGTCAAATTTTGCAAACTCTTGGCAGCTGATTCTTTACCAAAATCATTTTCACTCTCAAGAATCCGAATCAGAGGACCAATAACACCAGCACCAATCAAAACACTCTTATACAAATCAAACCCAGAAATCACAGAAACCACTTTAGCAGATTCTTGTTGAATTTCTGTGTCCTGAGAATCAAGAAAATTCACCAATATATTCACAATCTCTGTGACTTCAACAACAATTAGCTTCACATACTTGTCATCTTCAGCTGCCAGAACTTCATGTAAATTCACCAAAGCTTGTCTCTTCATCTCTGTATCACCAATTTTCAATCTTGTCAACAAATCTTTAATATAAAACCTCATATCATCTTTACTAGCATTGAGACCAGGTTTTGATACAACAATTGCAAACCCTTGACTGAAAACACCAGCAGAGGAAATCCCAGATAGATTTTTTACATGCCTATCGAGTTTGGTTGACAAAACGTCTAAATCACTCTGCATCAAAAGCTTTCCACTGTAGGAAAGATCCATACAAATTCTTGCAAGATCATAACATTCTTTAACAGTGACTAAAATGGATGCAATCAGGCTTGAAAGAGCCAAGCTTTCACCACAAGAATGAGAATCATCACAGTTTTCAACCGCTATCAACCCAGAATTCAGTTCCTCTAGCTTGTTTCGAATCAACTGCCATTTGACAATAAATACTTTGATTGAATGAGAGAGAGAAATCAAAGAAGATATGACTTCAATCGCTTGCCTGAGACTTGGTGGTGGTGGTGGTTCACAGGCCACAGATAATTGTAAAGTTTGTTGCTTTCGTTGCTTTTGTTGCTGTTTTTCTCCCATTTTTTGGTTGTTTTTTTTTTTTTTATGAGGAATTTTGCAGAGAATCCATTTTCTTATTTTGATGAAAAGAGAGGAGGCAGATAGATGAATGCAAATTTTGGTTTGGCAAAGTTTGTCTTTTTTGTTTGCAGCTGAGACTGAATTGGGAGTATTATTGTGTGCATTTACAGTTCTGACCTTCTGGGAAGTTGCGTAACAGTGACAGATCAATGGAAAATATGTAATGGCATTTATAAGGGTAGTTTTGTCATTATCAAATGGCGAAAAAGGGTAGCTGCGAGTCTGCGACTGACTCTGTAGAGAGTTGAGACTTGAGAGAGAGTATTATTTAATTTAAAGATGATGGAGATTTGGAGATGGTGATTAGAGCGAAAGAAGACAAAAGAAAAAAAACGACAGGTAGAGATTGAGAGGCTATTAAAGTCCTTTCCATTAAGATTAGGTGGTGTTTGGATATGTTTTTAAAAACTATTTTTTATTTTTAAAAATAAAAAATGATTTGAATGTTGTTTGACTGTCTATTTTACAAAACTGTTTCTGAAAATAAAAAACAACTTTTTAAAAGTTATAACTAAAAAGTTAAAAACAATATTTTATTGTTTTCTATTGTTTTCAAAACAGGTTTTTAAAATAAACCATAACTTTTCCCTCCAAACAACTATTTCACTCATTTTAAAAACAATAACCAAACACTTTTACATCGTTTTCCGTTTCAAAAAACTACTTTTAAAAAACACTATCAAACACATTACATTTTTGAAAACATCATTTTTAAAACATGATTTCCATTTAAAAAAAAAAGTTTTCAAAAACACCATTTTAAAAACGATATCAAACGTGCCCTTACATTCTCAAGATTTTTGGTAATAAATTACGGTGAAAACTTGAAAAAAAAATCACTAAATACATGGTTCGGATATCATTTCTCGTAACTTTTATGAAGCTCAAACTCTTTTATTAGTGACGTGAAAGAGGAGATGCACACTATTGAACTAGGAGATGATGTTGTAACAATAAAATAATGCATATTGTGGAAGTTATTAATTACTTCAATAATTTCATATTGATTATTAATAATGTTGACAACCTAGTTTCACTGTGCTGCATTGATTGTTAAAATGCCGACAATTTGTTAAGTCCAATGATAGAAGGCATTCGGTTGAAAGGATTTTTAAATTGTAATTTGTAAAGATCGATAAGTTTTTATTTATTCATTTATTTATTTTAAAGATAATATAAATCAACTCATGAGGTTTAGGTTTGAAGTAAGATTTCAATCTATTTATCATTTAGCTAGGATTAAAAAGCACAATGTTTGCTGCAATTTGAGACGTAAAACTAACACAATATATTGTGAGTCGAATTGTAATTTCCAATATTACGTATAAAACATCAACAAAATTATTAATATAATAGATTGATAAAATAAACATGCGTCAGTGGTTATAAGCCCCTCACACCCACATCAATAAAAAATTATATTATTAATCGTACGTTTTTTTTCACATGATAATAGAATCGTACAATTCTTTAAACCATATTCTGTCTGATTAGATATGTCACTTAAACAACCCATTTTGTCTCCCAACTTTCAATATAATAGAAATACATAATTGGAATGGCTTGCGATCACTTCCATATATACGATAAAGTTTATTAGGATAATTTAGATAATGAGATTGCTTCTCATTGAAATAAAATAAATAAATGAATCACAAGACTCATGACTTTGATACATATATAGATTGTAGGCATGGGATGCTTCAACCTAATTTTGATCATGTGAGAAGAGAAAATGTTTGCGGTTCAAGATTTGGATATATACTTTATCAAGCTAGCTTACTTTATTACTCCTTTCCTTTTTTTTTTTTTTTTTTTTGCACAAGTGATTTGAGATATATATTAATCAAAGCTGCTTGAAAATCACTCATTTGAATAACAAAAGAAAGTGAAAAAAAGAAAAAGAAAAAGAAAAACCCAAATAGTGCCTGAGTGAAAGACAAAAGGGGCTGTGATATTTGAGTGATGGACCACTACACACTTGGCTCAATAAATAAAATTTAAGTGAGAAAGAAGAAAAAAAAAAGAAGGAAAAAGAAGGTTAGCTTTCAAGTTTATAGCAAGAGATGACACAAACACATTTGCAAGCAGCCCCACCATGTGAAGAAGAAGGAAGAAGACCCTTTTTTGTGAGCTGCCTTGAGCAAGCATTCATCCTTTTCAAAGAGGTAGTGGAGATATATGGAACCTTACACTACACACTCTTATTGATAGAAAGTTGATTTCTCTCTCTCTCTTTTTTAACCTTTTTCCTATTGAGTTGATCAAAACCCTAAAACTATTCATGTTTTTTTTTTCTTTTTTAAAAGAAAGCTGTTCATGTTGAAAACAATATTTGGATAATAAAGACAACATAAAGGGTGTACATTGAAAGCTAACCTTCATAAACAATAGGGAAAATATCATTTTTCATCCCTATGATTTACCCTATTATCCGTTTTAGTCCCCGTCGTTCCAGTATTGGCCATACAGGTCCTAACGTTCACTATTAATGGTTTTTTTGGTCCCTACCGTCTGGTTCTGTTAAGGTTCCATTAAACAAATGAGGGTATATTGGTAAATGGATCGTTAATCACTAAATCAAATTAATAAATATAATTAAATTATATAATAAAAATTAAAAACAATTAATCTCCATTCTTTCTTTCTCTCTTAACAAAACCCAAACTTAAATGGATCTTTAATATTCCATCATCATCAACAAAAACTCAAACAAAGATTTTTCATGGATTTAATTTTATTTTTTTTAATCAAACTCAATCAAAGAAATGGATTGAAATGGATTTGGTGGAGATCAATATCTTCAAACATCATTCAACAAACAAACCTAAATCGAAACCAAACCCAGATCTCCAACGAATCCAGAAACTCCATAACCACTGCCAAGCGAACCCAAAAACATCCCAGCACCCAAAAACCCCATCTCCACCGCCCAACAAACCCAAACCTAGAAAACCCCATCTCTGTCGCCCAACGTCCCCCATCTCTCGCTGCATATATCTAAGCCAACCATCACCCTAAATCAAAGAACCATAACCACCACCACACAACAACCCAAACCTAAGTCGAAAGAACCATAGCCACCACCCCCAATCGGCCAATCCAAAACCCTAAACCGAAATCAACAAAAAGCAATAACCATTACCGGCTCAAATCCAACTCAAACACAAACCCTAGCCACCACCCATTGAAATTACAAAAACTACAAACGCCGATCTCCTCTGGCCACCGCCGTCGCCACTGAAATCGAAGCCACAATCAAACCATAAAATCATCGCCACCCTCATAAACAGTCACTACCAAATCAAAAACTAAAATCCACCACCATCATCTATCTAAAACCCAAACACCAAACATCAATCTCGCTCAAAACAAAACTAGAGCATCCATTGAAGATGAGAGAATAAGGAAAAAAAAAAGATCGAGGAGAGTGGTGGTTGTGAAGAAAGAGAGAAGAGAGGTAAGTGGGAGGCAATGATGGTGGCGGCGGTGGCGACGAGAGAGCGGACGAGGAGAGATAGGTTGAGGCTTTCATTGAGCCACTGCAAATGCCTAATCTGTTTTGTTCAAAAGGAATTTTTTTTTCTTCTGCTTTGTTCTCTTTCATTATTGAGTTTAGAAAGGCATATGATAGATAGAATAAGGGTTTTTTTTTTTTTTTTTTAATGTTAAATTAAATTAAATTAAATTTATTTATTATTTTATTTTATTTTTAAATTGGAGGGTAAAACTATCATTTTGCCCTCTGGACATGTCAAAAAGTCTATTTTTAACGAAAACCATTACAGAAGGACTAAACAAGCCAATACTGGAATGACGGGGACCAAAACGGATAATAGGGTAAACCATAGGGATGAAAATGATATTTTCCCTAAACAATATTTGGATAATAATAAAGACAACAATATTGACCATACCTTCATATTTTAGAGTTGGTAGTTGAATAGTTTTGGTATTTCTAAAAGTACTTTCGAATAACTAAAAGTGTTTTATACGTATGGATTTTGGGTGGGGAGAAAGCCCCCCACCCCCACCCCGCAAAAAAAAAAAAAAAAAGCCACACGATAAGATCACAACGGGGATATATATATATGGTGCATCCCGTTTTGCATTCTAACTTTTGCGCTGTTTTATAATGTTTAATTATATGTGTTATTTCTTTTAGTATATGATAGTTAACTTGTGCATTGATGTATTAAAATAATTAAATAAAAATTATTTACGAAATTTTAATATTTAGATAAATGTAATTAAGAAGACCCTTTGGTTTGGCGAAACCGTTTGGTTTTCCTTGCTGTATTTCCGCCTTTGTGTGCGGGTTTTTCTCCTGGTTGTGGGACTCTCATCTGGGTTGGGCTCGAGTGTTTTATTCTGTGGAGTCCCAGTTGTAATTGTAAACATGCTGGTCATGTTATTGCCCTGGAACTGGTTTTCTAGGTGCCCTTTCCATCAAAAAAAAAAAACCCTTTGGAAAAGTACCCTTGATATACACATATATCTTTTATAAAAGGAAAAAAAAAAAAAAAAAAAAAAAGATCATAAAAACTGTTAAAATATAATCCAAAGTTAAAAACACTTTTTTTGTAAAAAAACTTCTTCTTTTTTTTCACTTGAAAACGTAAAATGGAAAATACTCAAAAGTTAAGAGGATAAACTGACACTTCCATATATAAACACCTAAAAAGTTAACAAGACAGTTGTAATGAGCATAAAAAAAAGGGAGGAAATAAAAGCATAATCGTGCAAATTAAAGCCCAGAAAGAAGACAAAAAACGAAAAGATATAAAAATTAATCACCCATGATTGTAATTATATATAAATTTAATTAGTTGTACTAATTAATATTACTACACATGACAGAATAAAATACCCTAGTCACGGATCCTTATTTTAAGCAATCTTGTTGTAATAATGAGAGTTTGCTTTTAAATTTGTTTTTATATATACATTGGCTCGTCTTAGGATGATCTGAGTTTTAATTTTTTAATTTTTTTTTTTTGTCCAAGTGAAAATCCAGTATATAATAAAGCGAAAAAAAAGAAGCACTTTTTGATTAACAAATTGTCAAATTGTGAGAGATGATCAAGTCAAGTCGGCGTTAACACTTTAATTATATTACTTTTAATTTGTTATTAGTTGTCTTCTTCTTCTTTAATTGATGAAACTTTCTATTCTTATTAATAAGTCCACCACCAGCATGCATATTGTTTGGTCGAGTGACATTTTCAACATGTATTTTGTTCTTGGATCTGCACATGGCTTCCATTGATCGATCATGCCTTTGCTATGGTGTGTGTAGGGGTCACCAGTCACCTTTGAGTAAGGAAGAAGGGAGATTCATCAACACACAGTGAGAAAATGCATGCCTTTGCTTTGAAGAGAAAGGCATATATACATATATAAAACAAATATATCATTCTCATCTACTTCCAATAAAAGAGACAAGAATACTGACAAAATAATTAGAAAAAGATTTTTAAAAGGACAAAAAGAAATAGAGATTGCTTGATGTATACATTTGGCTATAATTAGTGTATCAATCCTAATTAAACTTGAATAATATAGCTAATTATGTTTTTAAATCTTTATCTAACTATTTTTTTTTAAGTATAAAGAGTTGTTGGAATCTCTCGAGATCAATTACTATAGCGCGGTTCGAATATCTACTTTCATAATCAGAAAAGTCGGCTCCTAACTCTAAGAGATGTTTCCCCGCACTTGAAATGATGAAATGATCATGTAATTTTAAATTTTAATTAAAATCTCATAGTGGTCTTCAAAAAAAATAAAAATGAGAAAGAATAATATTTTATAGTTTCAAACTTTCAATAATTCTCAAACTCAACTCTTGAGGAGAAAATTTCAGCCTCCTAATTATCCACCTATCTACATAATATATTTAAGTACACTAATGAAGATACAATATATCTAATTAGATACCACTGGCATTTTATAATATATATATATTAGGGTATCTTTATGTATTTTTACTTTATTATCTCACGTCTCTATTTCAATTTAGTTAAATTAGATGAAAAGATTTGACATTTGATGTGTATGTATTAAAGAATCGACATTATAATAGTTGATAATGACTAGGCCAAAATTATTAAATCCCTAATCTTGTATTAGCTAGCTAGGGTCCCTTAATATATATTCATTGACCAAACCTAATAAAAGCACTAGCTAAAGTGTTAAAAATATGGACCCAACGGTGCAAATTAATTTCATTGTTTTGGTGACCATTTCGTTGTAAGAGCACTGCCACCCATTAGGTATATATTTTCTGCTTTGTTCAATTAGGTCTCACGGTTTTGCCCTTAAACCGAGCTAACCTCATCGAATTTGGAGGAATTTAGGTCAAATTTGATAAAATTTTAATAGAAAAATATAAATAATAATATAAAAAAAGTATGAGAAAATTTAAATTAACTTTAAGAAAAAAATTGTGGTGTTACTAGAAAAATGTTGATCATAAGATGATTCGCCATTGTTCATGCAGCTAAAACTACTCTTTACTTATTTATATCATATACTAGTTTTAACTTCGACCAACGAGTTTATATATACAGTCTTTCTATTGTCAGTTTGTCCTGACAATAAATATATCAGGACGAAAAATGTTGACCATATATTATGGAGAAGTTTTGACAAATGCATACACTTTGAGTCAAAGTATGTAAATATAGTGGTCCACATTCTTCGTCCTAATATATTTATTGTCAGGACGAACTGATAATAGAAAATTTGTATATATATACATATAGTGGGTCTCTCATAAGGGATACCTTATTTTAATTTCGGTAAGGACCACCATAATTCAATGGATGATAAATTCATTGAAATCTACCTATGAATAAAATTTTTTTAAAAATCAAGTACTTAAACTATTTTTACCGATTTAAAAAATATATATATATATGAAGGCATCAGAAAAATAGGCGAAATATAGGAAATTCAAGAAAATTAGTTTTAATGCTTGAAAAATTCTAAAATTTTATTCATAAATAGATTTCAATGAACTTATCATCCACAAAAAAATTCAGATCAAAATTCATTCAAATCAATGTGATTTCATGGTGGTTCTTATCGAAATTAAAATAAGAGATCTCTTATATAAGACTCACTATATATATATATATATAAAGCTTTATTTTTGCAAGTTACATAACATAGCAAGCAAGAAAATGATGTGACTTTACTAGGGACATGCACCTTTAACCGAATCAGATTGATAGCTAGCTTCAAATATTTGAATGAGACATGTTACCAAAACCTTAATTGCATGAATAGAAAATTAGAAATATAGTGATTTAAATTGAGAGTGTAATAGTGTTTGAAGAAAACAAAACCACAATTAGCTAGACAACAGTTCAATTCGATGATGATCTGATTTCGAAATGTTAAACAATATGAATAGACCTTTTACCAAACGGTCCAAACCTAACTAAACTATCACACTTGTGACTTGTGTAATAATTATCACAGTTATTTTTTTTAGGGTTCTTGGAACAAGACAATAGATCTTGAATGAAATCATTTCTACACATTCTTTTTGAAACTTACCAACCAAACCCTATATAAAAATTATAATGATGATAGATAGCATTTAAACATGTGATTAAAATCTCTAAAAACATATGGTTAATTAATTACCATCGATCTACTTATTATCTAGCATATATATGGTTAATTAACCATATGATTAAAATCTATAAAAGCATATGGTTTATTTTACAAATTAAACTAATAAATGTAATATAATAGATTAGAGGAATTGGTCCAAAATATCACCTTTTTAAAGTGAATTGGTGAGAATGTCACTGGTTTAATAAGTTAAGTTTAAAAGGCACCTATTATGGTGAACTACCAAAATTGCCCTTAGTTAAACATTTATGTTATTCTCTTTGAGTTGTTCTCTGCAACTCAAACGAAGGCTTGAAATACTCAGTTACTCTCTCTCTACAAATAAAAGTTCAAGGTCTTGCCCCGACTTTCTTCTTCAGTAAAATAAGGTAATATTTCTTGAACTTGCTTCTTTGAAGTTGTTCACATTTTAGTATGTAAACTTGAAGCCATTTTGAAAATGATTTCGTGCCTTTTTGAAATATTTTCGTGCCTTTTTACACTGTCATCGTGCCTTTTGAAGTTGTTATCGAGCCTTTTTGAAAAAAATTTCGTGCCTTTTTGAAATATTTTCGTGCCTTTTAACACTGTCATCGTGCCTTTTGAAATTGTTATCGAGCCTTTTTGGAAAAGTCTCGATAACTTTTCCAAAAGGCTCGATAACTTTTCTAAAAGGCTCGATAACCTTTCTAAAAGGCTCGATAACCTTTCTAAAAGGCTCGATAACCTTTCTAAAAGGCTCGATAACTTTTCCAAAAGGCTCGATAACCTTTCTAAAAGGCTCGATAACTTTTCCAAAAGGCTCGATAACCTTTCTAAAAGGCTCGATAACCTTTGTAAAAGGCTCGATAACGTTTCCAAAATGCTCGATAACTTTTAACACTGTCATCGTGCCTTTTGAAATTGTTATCGAGCCTTTTTGGAAAAGTCTCGATAACTTTTCCAAAAGGCTCGATAACCTTTGTAAAAGGCTCGATAACTTTTCCAAAAGGCTCGATAACCTTTGTAAAAGGCTCGATAACTTTTCCAAAAGGCTCGAAAACTTTTAACACTGTCATCGTGCCTTTTGAAATTGTTATCGAGCCTTTTTGGAAAAGTCTCGATAACTTTTCCAAAAGGCTCGATAACCTTTCTAAAAGGCTCGATAACCTTTGTAAAAGGCTCGATAACTTTTCCAAAAGGCTCGATAACTTTTCAAAAGGCTCGATAACCTTTCTAAAAGGCTGGATTGATTTTCAAATTTATTCGTGCCTTTTAACAATGTCATCGTGCCTTTTGTAGTTATTATCGAGCCTTTTTGACAAAAATATTTCGAGCCTTTTTGAAAAACGTTTCCAGCCTTTTGGTTGATTTCGAGCCTTCTTCAAAAAATATCCGTGCCTTTCTGAACGAAGTTTCGAGCCTTTTAACAAAATATTCGTGCCTTTTCGAAATTGATTTCGAGCCTTTTTGACAAAAATATTTCGAGCTTTTTTGAAAAAAAATTCGAGCCTTTTTCAAAAAATATTCGAGGCTTTTCATGTAATATTTGAAGACATTGTGTAATCATGGGTTTTTGTTAATGGTTTGTGATTATTAATTTGACAGCCTCATGAATCGGGTTAGAATAGTAATATCTTACAACGGTCGATGGGACCAGTTACCCGACGGAAGTCAGAGGTTTGTTGGATCCGATAACCGGGGAATGTACGTGTCAAACAATATGACTTACGAAGAATTGGTGACGATCGTGCATACTATTGTGAACTATGATGTAAACAAATACAATTTTGAGTTGTCATCAATATCACTCGTTCCTGGCAGTACGTGTCGCACATTGATAAGGAATGACGACGATGTCCAGTTTATGCTAGGGGAAGATTGAGTGATCCCTCAAGTATGTGTCAGTCTAACTGAGCGGACAGCTGGAGATGTGGTAGGGAATAATATTCCTCCTCCTGAAAATACCCAACAGTTTGGATCCTTTAGCGGTAGCAACCAAGTGTTCACCCAAGGGGGTCCCAGCGAAGGTGTGGGAAACATGTGTGGTGTCCCAGAAGTTGCGGTCGACCATGCACATGCAGCTGAAATTCAATTGGGTGATGTGGGTGATGTGTTTGGCAGTCGAATTGAGCAGTACAATGAGCAATACGATGTGCAGTACAATGAGCAGTACGATGTGCAGTATAATGAGCAGTACAATGAGCAGTACGATGCACAGGACAATGAACAGTACGATGCGCAGTACAATCAACAGAGCAATTACCCGAACCATGAACAGGTTGATACTGAGGCAAATAATGAACATGTTCATGATCTCCAAAATGTAGATGAAGAGCCTGCACAAATGCAAACAAGCGGTAGACGTGTACAAGGAGTTAGTTGCACTGCACCAGATATGCCTGGGACTTCCGAGGTCCGTTGTAATATGACATCATCTGATTCTGTTAATGCGAGAACTTGGGTTATTCCAGGAGCAGATTCATACTCGTTTGGTATTGGTACAAGCAGCACCTTGGCAGCGCAAGAACCGAGAAACATGATTTATAAAGGTCAATTTTTTCCGAGTAAAAAGGATTTGAAGAGGCTAGTTGGCCATTTTGCGATGCGGCAGAACTTTGAATGGAAGGTGAAAAGGTCTAATAAGACAACTTTACATTTGGTTTGCATCATTGACGACTGTACGTGGAAATTAAGAGCGGTGAGGAGAGAAGAAGGTACTTACTTTCAAGTCAGAAGTTTTGTCAACGAACACAGCTGTCCCTTGGAGGAGATTCACCGTCGCCACCGACAAGCTGGTGCAGTCATAATCGGAGAAGTCGTTGCCCCTAGACTTCAACAAACCGATGGTCGTCTCATGCGTCCGAAGGACATAATCGCCGATATGAAAACAATGTATGGCATCCAAATCATGTACAGTAAGGCACATGATGCCTTGCAATATGCATTGTCATTAACCTATGGAACGCATGAAGAAAGTTTCCAACTGCTCCCATCTTTTGCGTATGTTCTCGAACAGCAAAATCCGGGCACAATCACGGACTTACAGTGCGATGATCATGGTAAATTCCTCTACTTTTTCATGTCGTTAGGGTCCTCAATTAGAGGTTTTCGGAGGTGTATGCGTTCTGTTATTGCAGTAGATGGTACCCATTTGAAGGGAAGATTCGGGGGTACAATGTTTGTGGCAACTGCACAAGATGGAAACGAACAGGTGTATCCAATTGCTTTTGGGTACGATGACTCAGAGAACAACCTTTCATGGGAGTGGTTTTTAGAATGCTTGAGGGGTGCCCTTGGTCATATAGATGATCTGGTTTTCATTTCCGATCGCCATCCAAGCATTGAAGCAGGGATTTCTAAAGCGTTCCCTTATGCAACCCATACCGTTTGTGTCTGGCATTTTGGTGAAAATATGAAGAAGCGATTCCACAGAAAGGATGTTGCCCAGATAATGGATTACGCTGCTAGGTCGTACATTGAAATCCAGTATGATCGGCACATGGAGGAGTTACGTAAACTGCACCAGGGTGCATACGATTATGCCATTGATGCCGGTCCACAGAAGTGGTCCCGCGTTCACTGTCCCCAAAGAAAGTACAGGTTGATGACGACAAATGTTGCAGAGTGCATAAACTCATGCCTAAAATTCGCTCGGCAACTGCCACTAATGACACTGGCAGAGTTCATTCGGAATATGATACAGAAGTGGTTTCATGATCGTCATGCAAATGCACAGTCCATGCGTCATCGATTGACCGACGCATCACATCTTTTGATCCTCAAACGTGTCGAGAAGTGCGGTTATATGACCGTAAATCCAGTTGACTGGAACATATTCTCCGTCAGACACAAGGGAAAACAGTGGACGGTTGACTTAGCCCGGAAGACATGCACATGCAACAAATTCCAAATGGACTTTTTACCATGTAAACACGCACTTGCAGCGGCAAGGTACATTACAATTTACAGTTAACGGTTTATATTATCCAAACGTGAGTCTCACCCTTTTCATTGTTGCAGGGAGCGAAATTTGGATTTTACATCTCTGTGTGCGGACTACTACAAGAGGGAGACACTTATTGATGCATACTCAGTTCCTATTATGCCTGTTGGCCATCCTGCTTCATGGGTTGTGCCATCCGACATCGCATCACGGGTGGTTTTAAATCCAAAGGCGAAGAGGCAATCAGGTAGACCAATGGAGGGTCGACATGCCTCGTCTTCGGAGAGGACAACCACACAGTCGTGTAGAAGGTGTGGACAACCAGGACATAACAGCAGGAGGTGTTCCAACCCACCTATGGTTAATGAAGGTCCCAGCACAATTGTCCCCGAGGAATACCGCCGCAAGTGCAGTATCTGTCATAAAATTGGACACAACAAACAAACGTGCCCTGAGAAAGACTGTACCGTGGAATGAATGGAGCCTTACTTACAAGAGGAAGACGAATTGCCACCCTTGGTTCTTATGTTTTATGTAGAAGTAATATGATTGATTTCATGTTCGAATTTCGTTTGTTATAGTGTTTATGTATATCCCAACTTTATTTATGGATTTCAATGTATGAAATGTGTTGAACTTTTAATACATCAATCTCTCCAGCCACCTTCATTGCTTGAACTTCCCCAGCCACTACCCCCAGATGCTACAGATAGACCTGGCAAGGTTTCGGTTCTAACCGTCGAATCGGGGGGGTTCGTAACCGGGAAAACCAGGATCGGAACCGGATTTCTGGTTTCGATTCAAGAACCAGAACTGGAACCGGGGGAGGCCGGTTTCGGTTTTGGTTCTAATTTTTTTGAAAATATATTACAAAAGGTTCGGTTCTAAAACCGACGGTTCCGATTCCAGAATCGGAATCGAAACCGAAACCGCCAGTTTCAGAACCGAAACCGAAACCAAAACCGGAACCGGGGGACCCGGTTTCGATTTCGGTTTCGATTTCGGTTCCACCAAACCTTGGAACCGAAACCGTGCCACCTCTAGCTATAGAGGAGCCCCCAGTTGCAGGGCTTCACATTGGTACCATAGCAGCAACTGATCTAATTGATGGTGCTGACTCATGCTGAGGATCGTCGATATGCCTCTGGAAATATGCCACAAGCCGATCAATGTCCTCAAACATCCTTTTACTGAACTTAAATCCCTTGGGATATAGACCAATATACTCATGATGGGGATTTGTACTTCGTATATAAGTTAGAATGAATGTTCCCGGATGCTCATGAGAAATGCCAAAACAATAAACTATCCGTGTGGGATACTCTGCTTTCTCAATCCTTAGATGCTTATCAACTTCCGCAATAGTACCTTTGTTTTATGAGGAACATGTCTCCAACCTGATGTCTTCCAACATCGTTCAAACTTTCACAACCATGCTCGATACAGTTGTTTGGTGAGACCCTTGGTTCTTATGTAGAACTAATGTGATTGATTTTATGTTCGAAAATATATTAGAATTTAGTTGTTCGTCTAATGTCATACTAGATGCTTTATTGAATTTGCTGTATTGTTTATGGATTTCAATGTATGAAATGTGTGTGTTTAACTTTGAACTGCAAACACTTCAAACACTTGAAGAAAAAAAATTCATCATTTCATTACTCAAAAAATGTTATGTACATCAACTACATCTACATCAACTATATGGGCTTCGAGTTACAAAAAACCTCGACGGCCATCTTCTCCCGGATGGTGGCCATATCAGCTTCGGACCAGTCGAAGGTATCCCTGTTCGCCACCAGGTACTCAATAATTTTCAATGTATGGGCCCCACAGTTTCCCCTGCAATTAACCACGTGAACAAACATTATAATGGGATGCTATTAAAACCGATTGTGATAGAATAAGAACTTCAAACAGTCATACCCCCGTTCCTGTTGCGGCACACGGTTGGCGTGCACGTAGAACATCCGGAACGGCTTTTCTTCCCTTTTGTACGTCGCATCACCTCTCTGTCTGTTCCGGTGAAAGTGTACCGCATCCAGCATCGAGGGTAGCAACCACCTTAAGCACGCGAACTGGGTATTCCTATGGCTATATCGGACCTTCTGTCTGAACGGGTCAAACACGAAAATGTGCCCTTTCACAAGGTTGACGCTGGCCACGACTCAATGGTAACCTCCGAGGTTGCAAGGAATCAAAACCTGCAGGTGTTTCTCTAAAGTGTTAGCAAATTTTTTTATTATACAGATGGACGCAAAGTCAAATTTACACTGACCGTGTCAACGTCGTGCCATGGCAGGTTTGCCTGCGGGAGCAGGCCACATACCACCTCAAGCTCATCACGAGGATACTGGCGATCCAGCACAGTCCAACCATCTGGGGGTCTCTTGTCCTCACCCATGCAGATTCTCTGCCAGCTATGATATGCCAATGTCTGTACATAGAAAATTAACCGACACGTCAGGCAAAAGATATTTGAACACATCAAGGTAGAAGAGAAAACCGTACTCAATAAACACTTACATAGAATTGTGAATCTAGTATGTTGGTCCTCCTATCGTACACAGTGGGGAATGCTCGTTGACGTTTCCGGAGAACGTTGCAGTATGCGTCAATGTGCTGACAAATATCAACAATTCGTATTGTTAGGATTCAACCATTTGTGAATGAAACTTCTACAGGTGAATCAAGTGAGGAACATACCGAATCGTCCAACTCCATGAAGTTGGTTTGAAACCGGTGGAACCAAGTCACATTGACACCAACTGGGTGGTGCAGATCCACATCACGTCTGCATAATTGGAAACAAATTTAACATAATACTTACTTGTACCTGTGGACGAAAAAACTATAAACAGATTGTAAGTTTTTAGATTATACTTACAATTCCCCTGTCATGCTCCTCTTGTAGGCTAGGTACGCCGCAAGCTGGTCAGGATCTACCAATTCGTGTGGCATCCATTCATGTGCTGGCTGCGGATGCGGCATCGTCCGTGGCCTCTTCGGTTCACAAGGGTTTGTGTATGGGCTCCGCTCCATCCAACCTCGACGTCGAATCCGGTCTCCACGCCTCAGGGGTGGTGGACTCCGGTCCAAATCAGGGTGATCGGGGTGGTGTGAGGAGGAACTCGTTCCCTGTTGATCACCTGAAATCGATCTGTGGGGTGTCAAATGACATACCGGAGGTCGGCTGGGGGGGTCGGCTACACTCGGGTCGACCGAAGGTCTATGCTCGTAGGAGGAACCTCGTACGCTGGGATCGACTGGACGATCGCGCTGGGTTGTGGCGTCAGGGGTGACCTCCTGGAAATGTATAGGTGTGAGCTCCTGGAAGTGAACAGGATCATCCAGCAGCTGTGATGAGCGGACTGTGGTGATGTCCTCAGGCAGTACCTGCTCCTGGGAGTGAACAGGATCATCCAGCAGCTGTGATGAGCGGACTGTGGTGATGTCCTCAGGCAGTACCTGCTCCAAGACTGCTGGCTCTATATCACCTGCTGTCTGTGTACCACCGCGCACCTCCTCTCGTGCTGTCACATCATGACCCTGCGGATCTGAGACTGTGTCTGTGGTACGTGGCTGCCTATGGCTGGTCCCTCGGTCTGTCCACCCTGTACCTGTGGGAGTAAATGCTCCGTCATGGTCATCAAATGGTTGGTCATCGAATGGTGGACCATCCATACGGTGCTGCGACGTCGGACCCTGTTGGGCCCGGATCAAATCCAGCAACTCCTGATGCTGCGCAGCTCTTTTCTCTTCACTCGTACGGAAAGCCTCCATGACATCCGTACGTAATGTTCGAACAGCATCCATCACCTCTGCCAATTTATGCTCCCAAGCCTAAAAGGAATTCGGACTCTGTCAGTACTAAAACTATTAAGTCAATTGAAATTAAATCATGTGGTCCTAAAAATGCTTACGTACCTGTGGACGCTCTCCGACGCCTCCCCGTGAATGACCTTGAGGTCCAGGCTGTCTGTCCAAATTGAATCGTACCCGCCTACGCCTCACGGGAGTAGGACTGCTAACCTCCGGTTCTGAATCACGTCCAGCTGTAGGTTGTCTGGGCAAAGTCACGCGTACCCGCCTAGACCTCGTGGGACTCCCACGGCCATTGCCGACATCCGGGTCTGAGCCCTCCGTATCACTGGGTCCAGAGTACGAAGGATCCATATCACTAGGTCCGCAAGAATCCTCTGTATGACTGGGTCCGCCAGTCCTATGTAGTTCCGGATCCGGGAGGCCTCCAGATAAATCTACAGCATAGTGATCATACATAGTGGGTCCCTGATCTATGCCTTCGTAATACCGTTGACCCATCTCAACAGCTGTCGCCACCAATTTAGACCGCGTAGACATCTGCAATTGGAGTTACATCATTGTAATTACATCATTGTAATTATACACATACTAAAAATTATAAACATTAACAACAACAATATTTACAGTTTCAGAGAAAATCTCATCCAGCTTTTTCCCTCGCGGTCGCTTAGTCAACTTCCATTTCAGAATACGTGGAGGGGGTAGCTCGGGGTTAACCCTGCGGATCCCACATTTTTTAATGCCAAGGGAGGGGATAACCTCAAAAGCAAATACCTGCGTAATAGACAAGTACGATCACAAGTAAATACATCAGTCATATAAAAAATTCTCAATTAAAGTACGGATGCAAATTGTAAATGCTAACCAATAGTGCGTGCGCTAGACCGTATATGTTGTAGGACTCGATGGTGTCAACGCCCTGTCCTGCCTGTCGTGCTGCCTCCCGTGGACTATCCAAAGCATGCATGTAACCATAAATAGACCGCCTATACACGTATGCGCCCCATGGGAACGCATCAAAAGTGTCCAAGTCCTCGACTACTCGAAACTGCCATGCTGGAACTTTAAATCTCTCGTCCACCCCCATCAGTATCCAGTTCAGCAAAAACAATAATGACAGCTTCACTGCATCGTACTGCGAATGGAAAACACCAATCCGAAGCACCCCTCTCAGCTCTTGAAACTCGATGACTCGACGCTGGAAGTACCGGTCGTGTATGCCATTCTGTACCACCATATCATAACTCGCTGTGTCGGGAATCACTCCGAACTTCAATCCGGTGATTAGACAAAACTCAACCTTCGAGAACCGGACCGTATGGTTCCCTAACAGAAATCGCATCTCATCTTCCGGCCCGTTGTGATGCAACTCACGTAAAAGTAGCCGATGGACAATGCCGCCAGAAAAATTAATCTCACGATGCATCCGGAGGAAATGACCGAAACATGACTCAGTAAACCGACGTCGGTCTTCGATCCTTAGATTTTCAGGTACTCTTTCAAGTGCATTGTCGATATCTCTAAGGTCATCAAAATGGTCATGCCGAATAATTTTTCCATTGAACCATTCTCCCACCGGGGTTTTAAGGAAATCATTCGGATTCGCCATCTGCATATTGACGGAAAAAAAACAAATAAGTTACTGAAAAGACTTGAAAACTGACGGTAAAATTCAAAACTGCACGATAACAGTGCAAAAAGGCACGATAAAATTCAAAAAGGCTCGATAACACTACAAAAAGGCACGATAACATTACAAAAAGGCACGATAACATAAAGGTTCAAAAAGGCTCGATAAAAGTATAAAAAGACACGATAACATCAATGTTTAAAAAGGCTCGATAACATATCAAAAAGGCTCGATAACAGTTCAAAAAGGCTCGATAACAGTAACAAAAGGCACGATAACATATAGGTTCTAAAAGGCTCGACAAAAGTTTCTAAAAGGCTCGATAACTTTTCAAAAGGCTCGATAACAGTAACAAAAGGCACGATAACATATAGGTTCTAAAAGGCTCGATTTTGTTTCAAAAGGCTCGACAAAAGTTTCTTCTAAAAGGCTCGATAACTTTTCAAAAGGCTCGATAACTTTTCTAAAAGGCTCGATAACCTTTCTAAAAGGCTCGACAAAAGTTTCTTCTAAAAGGCTCGATAACTTTTCTAAAAGGCTCGATAACCTTTCTAAAAGGCTCGACAAAAGTTTCTTCTAAAAGGCTCGATAACTTTTCAAAAGGCTCGATAACGTTTCTAAAAAGGCTCGATAACCTTTCTAAAAGGTTCTAAAAGGCTCGATAACCTTTCTAAAGGCTCGATAACCTTTCTAAAAGGCTCGACAAAAGTTTCTTCTAAAAGGCTCGATAACTTTTCAAAAGGCTCGATAACCTTTCTAAAAAGGCTCGATAACCTTTCTAAAAGGTTCTAAAAGGCTCGATAACCTTTCTAAAGGCTCGATAACCTTTCTAAAAGGCTCGATAACTTTTCAAAAGGCTCGATAACTTTTCTAAAAAGGCTCGATAACCTTTCTAAAAGGTTCTAAAAGGCTCGATAACCTTTCTAAAGGCTCGATAACCTTTCTAAAAGGCTCGATAAGACTGCAAAAAGGCTCGATTCAGTTTCAAAAACTCTTGGAAACCCAGAACTTCATCGTTTTCACTACCAAAAGGCTCGAAATTTTTTCCTAAACTAAAACCCTAACCTAAACTCATCAAACAAACATAATGGACAACAAATGCGTGAGAGATAAAGACATACCGTGGTCGGTATTGACTTCGCCGGTACGTCGGTACTGTAGCTCCGTCGACGGTGGTTCGTCGTCACAATTTGGTCGACTGTTGCGCCGTCGGGGTTTTCTCTCAGAGCTTTTCTTCCAAAGTTTCAAAACAAAGAAACAGACAACAAAGGGGTATTTTCGTCTGGTCCCATTAAATGGTGCCTTTTAAACTTAACTTATTAACTTGGTGCCTATTCCCCAAAAACCAACCCAAAAGGTGCTATTTAATTTTTGAGCCCTAATAGATTATGTTTTTTATTTTTCAAATTATATTTAAATTGATTAATTTTTGGGAGTTTTCTAAAGATTTGGCTAAACATAGATATACACCCTACTAATTAAGTCCTTCCATATTTCGTCCATGAGCAGTTCTTCATCAATTCATTTTAAGGGAGATCTTTAACAACCTTTAGGATTTAAAGAAGAGAAAATGTTAGATTTACTCTTCATCAATTCATTTTAATTAAGATTATTAATCTTTAACAAGCTTTAGAATTTATAGAAGGAAAATGTTTTCGAATTGGTCCAAAATATCACATTTTTAAAGTGAATTGGTGAGAATGTCAGTGGTTTAATAAGTTAAGTTTAAAAGGCACATATTATGGTGAACTACCAAAATTGCCCTTAGTTAAACATTTATGTTATTCTCTTTGAGTTGTTCTCTGCAACATAAACGAAGGCATTTGAAATACTCAGTTATTCTCTCTCTACAAATAAAAGTTCAAGGTCTTGCCCCGACTTTCTTCTTCAGTAAAATAAGGTCATATTTCTTGAACTTGCTTCTTTTAAGTTTTTCACATTTTAGTATGTAAACTTGAAGCCATTTTGAAAATGATTTCGTGCCTTTTTGAAATATTTTCGTGCCCTTTTACACTGTCATCGTGCCTTTTGAAGTTGTTATCGAGCATTTTTGAAAAAAAATTCGTGCCTTTTTGAAATATTTTCGTGCCTTTTAACACTGTCATCGTGCCTTTTGAAATTGTTATCGAGCCTTTTTGAAAAAAAATTCGTGCCTTTTTGAAATATTTTCGTGCCTTTTAACACTGTCATCGTGCCTTTTGAAATTGTTATTGAGCCTTTTTGAAAAAGTCTCGATAACTTTTCCAAAAGGCTCGATAACTTTTCCAAAAGGTTCGATAACTTTTCAAAAGGCTCGATAACTTTTCAAAAGGCTCGATAACCTTTCTAAAAGGCTCGATTGAGTTTCAAATTTATTCGTGCCTTTTAACACTGTCATCGTGCCTTTTGAAGTTGTTATGGAGCCTATGTGAAAAAAATTTCGTGCCTTATTGAAATTGTTTCGTGCCTTTTAACAATGTCATCGTGCATTTTGTAGTTATTATCGAGCCTTTTTGACAAAAATATTTCGAGCCTTTTTGAAAAAAAAATTCGAGCCTTTTTCAAAACATAATCGTGCATTTTTGAACAAAGTTTCCAGCCTTTTGGTTGATTTCGAGCCTTTTGTGAAAAAAAAAATTCGAGCCTTTTTGAAAAAAAATTCGAGCCTTCTTCAAAAAATATCTGTGTCTTTCTGAACAAAGTTTCGAGCCTTTTAACAAAATATTCGTGCCTTTTCCAAATTGATTTCGAGCCTTTTTGACAAAAATATTTCGAGTCTTTTTGAAAAAAAATTCGAGCCTTTTTCAAAAAATATCCGAGGCTTTTCATGTAATATTTGAAGACATTGTGTAATCATGGGTTTTTGTTAATGGTTTGTGATTATTAATTTGACAGCCTTATGAATCGGGTTAGAATAGTAATATCTTACAACGGTCGATGGAACCAGTTACCCGACGGAAGTCAGAGGTTTATTGGATCCGATAACCGGGGAATGTACGTGTCAAACAATATGACTTACGAAGAATTGGTGACGATCGTGCATACTATTGTGAACTATGATGTAAACAAATACAATGTTGAGTTGTCATCAATATCACTCGTTCCTGGCAGTACGTGTTGCACATTGATAAGGAATGACGACGATGTCCAGTTTATGCTAGGGGAAGATCGAGTGATCCCTCAAGTATGTGTCAGTCTAACTGAGCGGACAGCTGGAGATGTGGTAGGGAATGATATTCCTCCTACTGAAAATACTCAACAGTTTGGATCCTTTAGCGGTACCAACCAAGTGTTCACCCAAGAGGGTCCCAGCGAAGGTGTGGGAAACATGTGTGGTGTCCCACAAGTTGCGGTCGACCATGCACATGCAGATGAACCTCAATTGGGTGATGTGTTTGGCAGTCGAATTGAGCAGTACAATGAGCAGTACGATGTGCAGTATAATGAGCAGTACAATGAGCAGTACGATGCACAGGACAATGAACAGTACGATGCGCAGTACAATCAACAGAACAATTACCCGAACCATGAACAGGTTGATACTGAGGCAAATAATGAACATGTTCATGATCTCCAAAATGTGGATGAAGAGCCTGCACATATGCAAACAAGCGGTAAACGTGTACAAGGAGTTAGTTGCACTGCACCAGATATGCCTGGGACTTCCGAGGTCCGTTGTAATATGACATCATCTGATTCTGTTAATACAAGAACTTGGGTTATTCCAGGAGCAGATTCATACTCGTTTGGTATTGGTACAAGCAGCACATTGGCAGCGCAAGAACCGAGAACCATGATTTATAAAGGTCAATTTTTTCCGAGTAAAAAGGATTTGAAGAGGCTAGTTGGCCATTTTGCGATGCGGCAGAACTTTGAATGGAAGGTGAAAAGGTCCAATAAGACAACTTTACATCTGGTTTACATCATTGACGACTGTACGTGGAAATTAAGAGCGGTGAGGAGAGAAGAAGGTACTTACTTTCAAGTCAGAAGTTTTGTCAACGAACACAGCTGTCCCTTGGAGGAGATTCACTGTCGCCACCGACAAGCTAGTGCAGTCATAATCGGAGAAGTCGTTGCCCCTAGACTTCAACAAACCGATGGTCATCTCATGCGTCCGAAGGACATAATCGCCGATATGAAAACAATGTATGGCATCCAAATCATGTACAGTAAGACACATGATGCCTTGCAATATGCATTGTCATTGACCTATGGAACGCATGAAGAAAGTTTCCAACTGCTCCCATCTTTTGCGTATGTTCTCGAACAGCAAAATCCGGGCACAATCACGGACTTACAGTGTGATGACCATGGTAAATTCCTCTACTTTTTCATGTCATTAGGGTCCTCAATTAGAGGTTTTTGGAGGTGTATGCGTCCTGTTATTGCAGTAGATGGTACCCATTTGAAGGGAAGATTCGGGGGTACAATGTTTGTGGCAACTACACAAGATGGAAACGAACAGGTGTATCCAATTGCTTTTGGGTATGGTGACTCAGAGAACAACCTTTCATGGGAGTGGTTTTTAGAATGCTTGAGGGGTGCCCTTGGTCATATAGATGATCTGGTTTTTATTTCCGATCGCCATCCAAGCATTGAAGCAGGGATTTCTAAAGTGTTCCCTTATGCAACCTATACCGTTTGTGTCTGGCATTTTGGTGAAAATATGAAGAAGCGATTCCACAGAAAGGATGTTGCCCAGATAATGGATTACGCTGCTAGGTCGTACATTGAAATCCAGTATGATCGGCACATGGAGGAGTTACGTAAACTGCACCAGGGTGCATATGATTATGCCATTGATGCCGGTCCACAGAAGTGGTCCCGCGTTCACTGTCCCCAAAGAAGGTACAGGTTGATGACCACAAATGTTGCAGAGTGCATAAACTCATGCCTAAAATTCGCTCGGCAACTGCCACTAATGACACTGGCAGAGTTCATTCGGAATATGCTACAAAAGTGGTTTCATGATCGTCATGCAAATGCACAGTCCATGCGTCATCGATTGACCGACGCATCACATCTTTTGATCCTCAAACGTGTCGAGAAGTGCGGTTATATGACCGTAAATCCAGTTGACTGGAACATATTCTACGTCAGACACAAGGGAAAACAGTGGACGGTTGACTTAGCCCGGAAGACATGCACATGCAACAAATTCCAAATGGACTTTTTACCATGTAAACACGCACTCGCAGCGGCAAGGTACATTACAATTTACAGTTAACGGTTTATATTATCCAAACGTGAGTCTCACCCTTTTCATTGTTGCAGGGAGCGGAATTTGGATTTTACATCTCTGTGTGCAGACTACTACAAGAGGGAGACACTTATTGATGCATACTCAGTTCCTATTATGCCTGTTGGCCATCCTGCTTCATGGGTTGTGCCATCCGACATCACATCACGGGTGGTTTTAAATCCAAAGGCGAAGAGGCAATCAGGTCGACCGATGGAGGGTCGACATGCCTCGTCTTCGGAGAGGACAACCACACAGTCGTGTAGAAGGTGTGGACAACCAGGACATAACAACAGGAGGTGTTCCAACCCACCTATGGTTAATGAAGGTCCCAGCACAATTGTCCCCGAGGAATACCGCCGCAAGTGCAGTATCTGTCATAAAATTGGACACAACAAACAAACGTTCCCTGAGAAAGACTGTACCGTGGAATGAATGGAGCCTTACTTACAAGAGGAAGACGAATTGCCACCCTTGGTTCTTATGTTTTATGTAGAAGTAATATGATTGATTTCATGTTCGAATTTCGTTTGTTATAGTGTTTATGTATACTCATGATGGGGATTTGTACTTCATATATAAGTTAGAATGATTGTTCCCGGATGCTCATGAGAAATGCCAAAACAGTAAACTATCCGTGTGGGATACTCTGCTTTCTCAATCCTTAGATGTTTATCAAATTCCGCTTTAGTACCTTTGTTTTATGAGGAACATGTCTCCAACCTAATATCTTCCAACATCGTTCAAACTTTCACAACCATGCTCGATACAGTTGTTTGGTGAGACCCTTGGTTCTTATGTAGAACTAATGTGATTGATTTTATGTTCGAAAATATATTAGAATTTAGTTGTTCGTCTAATGTCATACTAGATGCTTTATTGAATTTGCTGTATTGTTTATGGATTTCAATGTATGAAATGTGTGTGTTTAACTTTGAATTGCATACACTTCAAACACTTGAAGAAAAAAAATTCATCATTTCATTACTCAAAAAATGTTATGTACATCAACTACATCTACATCAACTATATGGGCTTCGAGTTACAAAAAACCTCGATGGCCATCTTCTCCCGGATGGTGGCCATATCAGCTTCAGACCAGTCGAAGGTATCCCTGTTCGCCACCAGGTACTCAATAATTTTCAATGTATGGGCCCCACAGTTTCCCCTGCAATTAACCACGTGAACAAACATTATAATGGGATGCTATTAAAACCAATTCATAAGAATAAGAACTTCAAACAGTCATACCCCCGTTCCTGTTGCGACACACGGTTGGCGTGCACGAAGAACATCCAGAACGGCTTTTCTTCCCTTTTGTACGTCATATCACCTCTCAGTCTGTTCCGGTGAAAGTGTACCGCATCCAGCATCGAGGGTAGTAACCACCTTAAGCACGCGAACTGGGTATTCCTATGGCTATATCGGACCTGCTGTCTGAACGGGTCAAACACGAAAATGTGCCCTTTCGCAAGGTTGACGCTGGCCACGACCCAATGGTAACCTCCGAGGTTGCAAGGAATCAGAACCTGCAGGTGTTTCTCCAAAGTGTTAGCAAATTTTTTTATTATACAAATGGACGCAAAGTCAAATTTACACTGACCGTGTCAACGTCGTGCCATGGCAGGTTTGCCTGCGGGAGCAGGCCACATACCACCTCAAGCTCATCACGAGGATACTGGCGATCCAGCACAGTCCAACCATCTGGGGGTCTCTTGTCCTCACCCATGCAGATTCTCTGCCAGCTATGATATGCCAATGTCTGTACATAGAAAATTAACCGACACGTCAGGCAAAAAATATTTGAACACATCAAGGTAGAAGCGAAAACCGTACTCAATAAACACTTACATAGAATTGTGAATCTAGTATGTTGGTCCTCCTCTCGTACACAGTGGGGAATGCTCGTTGACATTTCCGGAGAACGTTGCAGTATGCGTCAATGTGCTGACAAATATCAACAATTCGTATTGTTAGGATTCAACCATTTGTGAATGAAACTTCTACAGGTGAATCAAGTGAGGAACATACCGAATCGTCCAACTCCATGAAGTTGGTTTGAAACCGGTGGAACCAAGTCACATTGACACCAACTGGGTGGTGCAGATCCACATCACGTCTGCATAATTGGAGACAAATTTAACATAATACTTACTTATACCTGTGGACGAAAAAACTATAAACAGATTGTAATTTTTTAGATTATACTTACAATTCCCCTGTCATGCTCCTCTTGTAGGCTAGGTACGACGCAAGCTGGTCAGGATCTACCAATCCGTGTGGCATCCATTCATGTGCTGGCTGCGAATGTGGCATCGTCCGTGGCCTCTTCGGTTCACAGGGGTTTGTGTATGGGCTCCGCTCCATCCAACCTCGACGTCGAATCCGGTCTCCACGCCTCAGGGGTGGTGGACTCCAGTCCAAATCAGGGTGATCGATGTGGTGTGAGGAGGAACTCGTTCCTTGTTGATCACCTGAAATCGACCGGTGGGGTGTCAAATGACAGACCGGAGGTCGGCTGGAGGGGTCGGTTGCACTCGGGTCTACCGAAGGTCTATGCTCGGAGGAGGAACCTCGTACGCTGGGATGGACTGGACGATCGGGGCTGCGATGTGGCGTCAGGGGTGACCTCCTGGACATGTATAGGTGTGAGCTCCTATGAGTGAATAGGATCATCCAGCAGCTGTGATGAGCGGACTGTGGTGATGTCCTCAGGCAGTACCTGCTCCAAGACTGCTGTCTCTATATCACCTGCTGTCTGTGTACCACCGCGCACCTCCTCTCGTGCTGTCGTATCATGACCCTGCGAATCTGAGACTGTGTCTGTGGTACGTGGCTGCCTATGGCTGGTCCCTCGGTCTATCCACCCTATACCTGTGGGAGTAAATGCTCCGTCATGGTCATCAAATGGTTGGTCATCGAATGGTGGACCATCTATACGGTGCTGCGACGTCGGACCTTGTTGGGCCCGGATCAAATCCAGTAACTTCTGATGCTGCGCAGCTCTTTTCTCTTCACTCGTACGGAAAGCCTCCATGACATCCGTATGTAATGTTCAAACAACATCCATCACCTCTGCCAATTTACGCTCCCAAGCCTGAAAGGAATTCGGACTATGTCAGTACTAAAACTATTAAGTCAATTGAAATTAAATCATGTGGTCCTAAAAATGCTTACGTACCTGTGGATGCTCTCCGATGCCTCCCCATGAATGACCTTGAGGTCCAGGTTATGTGTCCAAATTGAATCGTACCCGCCTACGCCTCACGGGAGTAGGACTGCCAACCTCCGGTTCTGAATCACGTCCAGCTGTAGGTTGTCTGGGCAAAGTCACGCGTACCCGCCTAGACCTCGTGGGACTCCCACGGCCATTGCCGACATTCGGGTCTGAGCCCTCCGTATCACTGGGTCCAGAGTACGAAGGATCCATATCACTAGGTCCGTAAGAATCCTCCGTATAACTGGGTTCGCCAGTCCTATGTAGTTTCGGATCCGGGAGGCCTCCAGATAAATCTGCAGCATAATGATCATACAGACTGGGTCCCTGATCTATGCCTTCGTAATACCGTTGACCCATCTCAACAGCTGTCGCCACCAATTCAGACCGCGCAGACATCTGCAATTGGAGTTACATCATTGTAATTATACACATACTAAAAATTATAAATATTAACAACAACAATATTTACAGTTTCAGTGAAAATCTCATCCAGCTTTTTCCCTCACGGTCGCTTAGTCAACTTCCATTTCAGAATACGTGGAGGGGGTAGCTCGGGGTTAACCCTGCGGATCCCATATTTTTGATTGCCAAGGGAGGGGATAACCTCAAAAGCAAATACATGCGTAATAGACAAGTACGATCACAAGTAAATACATCAGTCATATAAAAAATTCTTAATTAAAGTACGGATGCAAATTGTAAATGCTAACCAATAGTGCGTGCGCTAGACCGTATATGTTGTAGGACTCGATGGTGTCAACGCCCTGTCCTGCCTGTCGTCTTGCCTGCCATGGACTATCCAAAGCATGCATGTAACCAAAAATAGACCGCCTATACACGTAAGCGCCCCACGGGAACGCATCAAAAGTGTCCAAGTCCTTGACTAGTCGAAACTGCCATGCTGGAACTTTAAATCTCTCGTCCACCCCCATCAGTATCCAGTTCAGCAAAAACAATAATGACAGATTCACTACATCGTACTGCGACTGGAAAACACCAATCCGAAGCACCGCTCTCAGCTCTTGAAACTCGATGACTCGACCCTGGAAGTACCAGTCATGTATGCCATTCTGTACCACCATATCATAACTCGCTGTGTCGGGAATCACTCCGAACTCCAATCCGGTGATTAGACAAAACTCAACCTTCGAGAACCGGACCGTATGGTTCCCTAACAGAAATCGCATCTCATCTTTCGGCCCGTTGTGATGCAACTCACGCAAAAGTAGCCGATGGACAATGCCACCAGAAAAATTAATCTCACGATGCATCCGGAGGAAATGACCGAAACATGACTCAGTAAACCAACGTCGGTCTTTGATCCTTAAATTTTCAGGTACTCTTTCAAGTGCATTGTCGATATCTCTAAGGTCATCGAAATGGTCATGCCGAATAATTTTTCCATTGAACCATTCTCCCACTAGGGTTTTAAGGAAATCATTCGGATTCGCCATTTGCATATTGACGGAAAAAAAGCAAATAAGTTACTGAAAAGGCTCGAACTATGTATGGAAAAGGCTTGAAAACAGTCCAAAAAGGCTCGACATAAATGATCAAAAAGGCACGATAATAGTGCAAAAACTCACGGTAAAATTCAAAACTGCACGATAATAGTGCAAAAAGGCACGATAAAATTCAAAAATGCTCGATAACACTACAAAAAGGCACGATAACATTACAAAAAGGCACGATAACATAAAGGTTCAAAAAGGCTCGATAACATTTCAAAAAGCTCGATAAAAGTATAAAATGGCACGATAACATCAATGTTAAAAAATGCTCGATAACATATCAAAAAGGCTCGATAACAGTTCAAAAAGGCTCGATAACAGTAACAAAAGGCACGATAAAATCAATGTTCAAAAAGGCACAATAACATATCAAAAAGGCTCGATAACAGTAACAAAAGGCACGATAACATATAGGTTCTAAAAGGCTCGATTTTGTTTCAAAAGGCTCGACAAAAGTTTCTAAAAGGCTCGATAACGTTTCTAAAAGGCTCGATAACGTTTCTAAAAGGCTCGATAACCTTTCTAAAGGGCTCGATAACCTTTCTAAAATGCTCGATAACCTTTTCGAGCCTTTCTAAAGGCTCGATAATCTTTCTAAAAGGCTCGATAACCTTTCTAAATGCTCGATAACCTTTCTAAAAGGCTCGATTCAGTTTCAAAAACTCTTGGAAACCCAGAACTTCATCGTTTTCACTACCAAAAGGCTCGAAATTTTTTCCTAAACTAAAAAAACCCTAACCTAAACTCATCAAACAAACATAATGGACAACAAATGCATGAGAGATAAAGACATACCGTGGTTGGTATTGACTTCGCCGGTACGCCGGTACTGTAGCTCCGTCGCCGGTGGTTCGTCGTCACAATTTGGTCGACTGTTGCGCCGTCGGGGTTTTCTCTCAGAGCTTTTCTTCCAAAGTTTCAAAACAAAGAAACAGACAAACAAATGGGTATTTTTGTCTGGTCCCATTAAATGGTGCATTTTAAACTTAACTTATTAACTTGGTGCCTATTCCCCAAAAACCACCCCAAACAGTGCTATTTAAATTTTGAACCCAGTGTTAGAATACATGTAAAGTGGATCAAAAAGTTACATTTAATCACTACCCAACGTGGATTGGTTGCATAGGGCGCTAATTTGACTAGATAATATCTCACTATTAGGATTAAGTAAATATTATATAGTTAAAAGATAGAAAAGATTAATGAAATTGAGCTTTTGAAAATCATATTTAAATAGCAAATTAAACACATTTTAATCGATAAAAATTCACCGTACAAGCTCTTAATAAAACACTTGAGAACATATCACATGATTTCAATTGTATATTGTTGATGTGAACTGTAAAGAATTCACAATTCACACATTTCCTGCAACAACAACAAAAAAATGGAACATGGTGGGATTTTGTGGCTCATGAATCATGCGTGATCTTCAATGGATGGATGGATCCTCAATCACCACCCTAAAACTTGGATGACACAGGCAAGCCAGGAAGCCTGTTCTGAATTCTGATTGGTGGAAATGATGGGTCCCTAAACCCATCTAGGTGACTATAGTATGATGTTAGACTAAAAGGGCCCCACAAAGACCACCGTCCACCGATGGTAGTATGCGTGAACAAAAATGATGAAAAATCAATCAAATTTAAACACATAAATAAATAAAATAAAAGAAAAGAAAAAAAAAAGGTTAAAATGATGAATGGGTGAAATGTGATGTGGCTCACAAGTGAAATCTTACAAGTAACTTAAAAGTGGGAAGACCCCCATGAGAGAGAGGTGTGAAACATCACACCAAGCTTTTTTTTTTTTTAAACATTTTATCGGATTAATAGTTTGTCATATCTAAACAGCTAATAGGAGATATTTTATTTCCATAATATTAAAAAGAAAACTCTTTAAGCATATTTTTAAAATGTGTATTATGAGATTTCAACATCTATCTAGTGAAATACACCGCTTATTGGTGTAACAAATAAAGCCTCATGAATAACATTTCTCATTTTTTTTTTTTTTAGGGGAATAACATTTCTCATTCACTTTATGATAATCCTCACATGACATGACATGTTGTTTGATTTGTGTTGTTGGGATGACCACCTCATTTTTTTTAATTGGATCTGGATGGCCTGTTAAATTGAGCCCAATTTATCCATATGATGAGGTCCAATTTACAAATGAGCCAGCCTCTTCAATGGCCTAGTCCTTGCGATATCATTGTTCATGAAATTTGAAGAAATAATATTGTTGGGCTGTGAGAGAACTGAGAAGCACACAAACACCAATCATGTTTTTAACTTATTTGTGCAAAAAAATTCCTAACCGACAAAACCGGAAAAATAAATCCAGAGTCTATTATGCACGGATACAAATCAGAATCTCATACGAAAAAAATGTACCAGAAGTTACTATATATATTTAAATGCAATGGTCCACATGTAAACGAACCGATAATAGAAAAACTAATATATATATATATATATAGCACATTACCGGAGAACAGAGATGGGCATTAACAATGGCACAAGTATACCAAGAAGACTAGCATATGACAGAACTTTTTGACTAAAAATTTAAGATAACAATGATCTTCTACAGAAAGACAAGTAACGATGAATAGGACCACCTGAGAACATTGTTCAAATTCTTTTTTGCTGAATCTGTATGAAGAGAATGACAGCCAACAAAGAAGAACATATATTATGGTTAATGAGGAGTATAGCAATGGTTTCCATTTGCACTCTTTTTCCCTAAAAACAAGAATGATAAAAAGGCAGGGCACCACACGACATTCATCGGAGGCCAATTATGCCACTTCTATTTTTAGTGTGTGTGTGCGTGTGTGAGAGAGAAGTTACCGATCAATTTTAAGCTTCAGAGAGTGAATACAGATGGAGGAGAATCCTTTCTTGGCCCGGCAACAGTACGATAAACATAAACCTTATCAGCCAGACTGTCATCACTTTCATCATCCTTAATCACCTCAACATTCAACCGGGGCATCTTCTTTGCCAATAGCCTACAACCATCCATTGTCAAATTGCAGGACGACATCCAAAGTGACCTCATGGATTCGTACTTCTCCAAACCTGACAGCAGTGCAGCATCGCCAAACGGGCAGTCCCTTATCTCGAGTTTTCTTATCTTCGGACAACCTTCCATAACACACTGCATCCCCCGATCACTACTGCCAGCAAAAGCTATTGAAAGGACTTCTAAATTTTTGGCATGCTTTCCAATGTACTCAAACGCTAGGTCGGTTAAGAGACCTGAAACTGAAAGCCTCTGGAGTTTAGTGCAAGTCTTAACCACTGCACCAAAAGCCTCGTCCATGGGTTCATTTGTCAGGTAATCTGGTTGTCCTGGGTTCATTATACAGAGTCGGAAGTGAGTGAAATCAGGGCAGTTCTGCACAATGGTTGCTACAGCAGCATTAGTCAATTGCTGGCAAAAGTATAGGACATAGTGCAGTCTCGGACAGCCAAAAGACACAGCAAGAAACCCGGCTTCAGTCACCCCTTGGATAGTATCATCAAAGGGATCTGAAGGGAAAACACGGAGTTCCTCAAGAAAAGGACAATTAGAACCAACAGCCTCTAGTCCTTTGTCTCCTACTGTGTCTAGCACCTGCATTAAGAAAATCGTTAGGAGATTGGACTTTGAAAATGTGAAGTCATTAAGAGTGTTTTTCCAAGGTTCATTATCATCATTTTTCTGTTACAGCGGTTTGAAAATAGTTATCAATGTCTCATTCGTGTGTGCTAAAACACTTTTTGAAGATAATGTCAAGTATTCTTCATAACTATATAGAGAGCTATGGAGGAGAAAACTAATAGATAGTTGATGACTAATAAAGTATTAACTACAATTAGAGGAAAATGCTGGCATGTTATTTCATTGGTCAGAAATCCTTAGGAGGAATCCAAGGCTGAAGAAATATACCAACAGCTAACATGAAAAACTCAGATCTGTCTAAACTAGTAGTTGTCACTTATCCCTTTTGGGAGAAATAATCATTTATCGTTTAATACTTCTCAACATTCATATCAATGTTCTATATAGTAATGTTACATATGATCCCGAGTCAAAAAGGAATCAAGTTCCCCACAACTTTGACCAGAAATCTTTCCTACAATTCCTTCAACTGTATGGATCAAATTGAAAAATGAAAACCACATTGACTAAGTATGGGATTAGTCAAGGTATATAACCCATTGGGCACCCTCTCCTTACAAGCCGGTTTTTAAGGATGAGTTCTACCTAGTGCGTTCATATCACAAGTTCCCCACAGCTTTGATCAGAAATCTTTCCTACAATTCCTTCAACTGTATGGATCAAATTGAAAAATGAATACCATTTATGTGTTTCTCGGTAGTGCATCTAAAGCAGTAGTTGAACGGACCTATTAGCTAAATTCCCATCATAAAATTCTTCACAAGAAAATGATTGAACTGTTTTTGTATCGTTCAAGAATAAAGCATATATGGCATTGAAGACAAACGGTAAGGATATAACTTATAAGGTTTACACGATTCTTACCCAAAGTCGCTGAAGACGTGGACAATGCATAAGAAGCTCGTCAAGCTCATCACTTCCTATAGCAGAATAGCTCAAATTCAAGAACCTCAAATTTGCACAAGCACGGTATATAGCTGGTAGATATCGCGCTGACACATCACATAAACCAGAGAGGCTCTGTATATTCTTGCAATTGTTGAAACAACTTTCTAGCTCCACAAACTGGTGGGCTGAGAACTCTTGCGAAAAAGATCCTGTACCAAGCTCCACTAATTGAGGAGCAAGAACAAGCAGCTTTTGTAATTGTTCCAAGGAAACACTTCTATTAACCTTCAACACCTTCAATGATTTGCACCTACTCACAAGTCTCTCAAGTGCATCAAAATCAACTTCACTACTCAAATTCGCAAAGTTAAGCACTTCCAAAGACGCGATTCTTTCCGAGAAGTAGCTCAACCAACTTCCACTTGTATCTTCAACACCATTCTCTTGGATGTCAAACTCAGTCAAATTTCTGCAACCAATGTGGAATTTGTAAGTTTACAATTCCAAATTCCTGTAACTAAGACATGTTTTTTTTTGTCTCATTCTGTTTGACAAGTGAATGAACAAAATCTAGTGTGATTAAAATTTATTTTTATTCTATTTATGATTTATTTATTTTTTTGTTAACCGCAAATCATACTTAATTTTGCTAAAATAAGAGCTCAGATCATTCGTAGATTCTTAACAAAACAAATCCAAGAACCAACAATCAAACCAAAATATATCACAAACAACACAAAATGGACTAGTGGCATGAACAAAATCTAGTGTGATTAAAAAATAAATTTTAATCTATCTATGATTTTTTATTTTTTTTGTTAATCGCAAATCTTACTTAATTTTCGCTAAAATAAGAGCTCAAATCAGCTTAGATTCTTTACAAAACAAATCCAATAACCAACAATCAAATCAAAATATATCACAAACAACACAAAATTGGAAACTTGACCGAAAAAGAAATTTAACAAACAGCTTACTTGCAATTACTAGCGATTGCTTCAAGACCATCAGTAGTGAATCCATCGCAACTCAAAAGCGAAAGCCTCTTGAAATCTGGAAAGCTAAGCGCCAAAAACTCCAAGCTCTCATCACTCACAACCATTCTCTTCAACCTCAGCTCCTCCAACAACGGATACTTATCAGCGAACGCGACGAGCCAAGCGTGCACGTCGGCGCCCCAATCCTGCGGGACCAGATTGAAGTCGGAGAATCTCGGCTTGCCTTTCAAGGTCACGCAGCGTACGTTATGGAACCGGCGAACAAGAATCTCCGGCGAGACAGAGTAGCAGTTGCGGATGGAGACTTTGGATCTGGACAAGCGGTCGGCGTTGTACCATGTTTTGCAGACTAGAGAGACCGAGTTACGGTCTTCGTTAGAATTCAAGTGAGTGAAAACTCGCTGGAGGACCTTGTCAGGGAACGACAAGGACCGAGTTGACCGAGTTGACTCCATACTCTGTATTGTGTCAAGAAAATTGAAAAATCTAGCGGCAAATAAAACAAAGCGAGAAGATGTATATAAATAAGAAGAGAGAAATAATGGAAGAGAGAGAAGCTCGCTGGTGGTGGTGGTGGTGGTGGGAGGTGGATTCAATCGATCAGATATATTATCCCCGACAGGAATCGTAATGCGCGGATCTACCGCTAATGGAATCGTGAACTGGTGATTTTTTTCAGCATGGACAAGGTAGATTCAAAAGTCAAAACTACGTGCGCGCGCTCTCTCTCTCTCTCTCTCTCTTGCAGTAAATAAAATTTTAAAAGTAAACAAATGGGCCAGGTGGTGACTGGTGAGCGTGGGCTCATCAGATGGGCCTTTTGGGTCAAGATATGATAATCTAACATGTGAGAGTCGTGACTCGTGAGTATATCGAGAGATGAGAGATCACTACTACACACGTGTTTGTAAAATATGTAAGGTAAAATCAAAGAGTGTTGGTATTTACACCCGTAAAAACTGTATTTACACCCTTTTTTGTATGTACAACCTATTAATCTTTTTTTTTTTTTTTTAAATGGTATAATTCGTAAACACACCCCATATATTACAAATATGCCCTTAGTTTCTTTTTTTTTTTTTCATAAAATATGACATTTCTTTTCATTTTTGAAAAAAATATATACTAAATTAATATGTTATAATATATATATATATGGAAGAGCCACCTCCTTCCAGAATTAGGATGGACTATTTAATATAATAGATTTTTCTTATTTTTTATGAATTCTTTTTCATTTGAAATTTTTATTGAAAATAGTACTCTATGTTATATAATTGACCAGAGATCTTGTAGTTTCTTGAAGATTGAAGTCCGATATATGAGCCAACCTGAGCACCCCTTAGGACTAGCAATTCAAACAACATAATGCATATATATATATATATGAAAAAAAAAAAAAAAAAAAAAAGCACTTTCAAAAAAATAAAATAAAATAAACTTTAGCTACCTTCTCTGCGTTTAAAAAAGATATATTTAATTTATTTATTTTTTAAAAGAAAGAGAAATATTTATTTTAATCATTTTAATATTGTATTAATATAATGTACGAGATATACATGTATTTTAATCAATTTAATAATTTTACTTAAGGGGTAATATTGAAAATTTTAAAATATATTGATTTAGGATATAGAGAGCTTCTCCTTACAATCCACAAATTATCTATTCACACTCCAATTTTAAAAAAAAAAATTATTAATGATAATTTTAACCTAAATTAAAATTACTAAATAAGACAAAAAAATTTAAAGACACTCCAAACTAATTAAATTATTAAAAAAAAAAATCTCTCTCCTAAATCATTAGATTAAATATTACGTATTAAACTTTCTCTCCTAAATCTATAATTACCATATTAAACACTCTCTCCTAATTAATCTTTCTCCATTTTTAAAAAAATAAATAAATAAATAAATCATATTTCCATACTTTCTCGATCAATCTCTGATTAATAGTTTTAAAAAAAAAATTATGAATATTTTAAATTTACTAACAGTAATATATATATATAAAAGTCAATTAAAAAAAAAAAAAAAAAAAGATATATGAAAGCTTGAATTGTTTCAACTAGTTTCGATTAAACTCATAATTTCTAAGACTAATGAAAGAATTAAATTTCTCTAGGCAATCACATACCTACCAGAGTAACAAAAATCATTTTCATATTTCAATTAATATATATATATATATGGTTCCTAAAAATCAAGCTTATCAGTAAGTTTTTTTTTTTCCTTAACTGTTAATCTTGCTTGAGAAAGAATGGAGATAGAAAATTAGAGATATGTATTGAAAGAGAGAGAGTTTAATATGGTAATTAAAAATTTAGAAGAGAGTATTTAATAGGTAATAATTAATCTAATGATTTAGGAGGGATAATTTCTTTTTTTAATAATTTATTTCAAAAAAGATAAAAAAGATAATCTTATAACAAAATGAAGTGTCTTTAGAATTTTTTTAAAATTTAAATTTTGAGAATGAAGTATTTTTAGAAAAAAAATATAAAAAGAAAAAATTGGATTGTCAAAAGAAACTCTCTAGGATGTATATAGTTTTTCATGGTGCAAATATCACCGCTCGGAATGAAAATGTATGTTTTCGGGCTCGATAAATTGCACATAATCAGTTGTGTGCATTGCATACAACTCAATTTGTTTTTCAAGTACACCAAATTTAATAAATTAATTATATAAAAAAAAAATTAACTATTACAAATTCGAAAGTCGGTGGAAATATGACTCAAACCACCAACTGTGTTAAAGAATTTCGGCCTCTAATGTAATAGGAACATGCATCTTCGATTGTCAAATAATATAAAATGGGTCCTTCCATTATTGATGTTGCACATGGAATTTATATAGGAATAATACAAGATAACCCAAAAATTTAATCCAAATTTCAACTCAAATGATGTGTCAAGTGGGTTGTCATCACCACACACAACATAAGATGATGTGATTAATGAAAAAATCACTTACTACATCATTTGAATTGAAATTTTGACTAAATTTTTGGGTTTTCTAGCATTAATGTTTATATATATACTCTACCACCTCTAATAGCAGAAGCTACTCAAACTTAGGATATTAACGAACTAAATAAGCATCATTTTCACCGAATCACGTTAAGGACGGACGGATATGATATCATTTTGGTTTTCTTTTTTACTTGGATGCAGGATGAGCAAAATAATTGTTGATAAGTTAGTGGGATTCACGTTCTAGTTGCAATAATGCCTCTAGATTTCAAATCAATCAGAATTCAGAGCAAGAATCCAAGGTGTTTAAATCAAATAAAAAGAAGATAAAGGCATCTGAAAGCAATGGCCAAAGAGAATTCATTAACATTATCAACCTTAAAACATCCACAAGTAAATTCAAGGCACAATTAATACTAGCCATACAACCCCACAGACATCCCAGTAAATCTCTCCAAGATAATCATTCATCCTTACCATCAAGCCGTTAATCGGAAGTTCGTTCATGGAGCTCCGTTTGTGTATGCATCAGCCACCTGCAGAGTCATATGTGTCCCAGTGATGCTTGTATGTGCCTTGCAATTTGGATGAGATTCCTTCGACTCAGATCAATGCAACTGAGCCACTATAATCCCCACCAGAACCACCATATGTCGCGCCACACCACCACTCATGCCTTCAGTTCCCGATATCTTCCTCATTTGATACTCTTTCATCGGCCTCAGTATCCAGCTCTTTTCTGCCATGTTAGAAGGCAAAGCTGTAGTTGGTGAGGCTGACATGCTTCAGAAAATGCAACAAGACATGCTTCATCTGGCTGCAAAGGCTCTCGATCTCTTTGATGTCACAGAGTCCATTGATATTGCCTGCTTCATAAAGAAGGTGACCTCCCAAACTGATTTGTACTGGTTGTCAAATCCTCATATATAACATATTTGAATTTCACCTCTTGTTATGTCATAGTAATTGTTTCAAAGCAGGATTTCGACAATGCATAGTTGGGACGGATTTTAGTTCATTTGTGACCCATAGCCATGGCTGTGCTTCATCAACTTCGGAATTGGCAGTCTTGCAATATTGCTTTTCAGGGATGTCATATATCAAGTGGTTGAAGCAAACTTGTTTTCCGCCTTGGAGACTGCGAATGCATGAGTTGTTTCTTGTATACGTAGGCTTGCCTGTTCTCCTTGGGTTGTATTAAAAAAAGAAACCGTAGTTAAAGAACAAAGTTCAAGTTTCGCAGCCTTTCATCTTTCCTCATATCCCGGTGTCTGGCTGAGGGTACTCGTACTATGCGAAACCTTGAGAGCTGAACATATATAGGCTCAACATCAGACTTAGACACTAATATGATTAAGTACACCAGAGCAATTGTTTATTGAATAATTTATAAGAAAACAAGACCGGCACTGATGTCTGAAAACATAATCAACTGGGGAAAATATAAAAATGCTTATATTCTCAATCTATAAATGAAAACGGGAACAAAACATTATGGTCAATGAGGACTTGACCAATGGTTGTTATGTGGACTTCCCCCAACCAGCCAGTATGGTGAAGGTTCCCCAGGTGTGCCACTGTGCCATACAACATTTGCAGGCTCCCTGGCTCCCAAAAAGGCTAGTGCCAGTGTGCCACCCACAGGCCACAGCATTTCTATTTTAATGCTTTAGGAAACCTATAAAGTTATGGCCTGACGCCAGTGCAAGTGCATGCTGGTGCGTGTGTGCAGGTGCTCATGTGCCTGAGAGAGAGAGGTTACCAATTATTTCTGAAATTCAGAGGGTGAGTACGGAAGGAGGGGCATCCCTTCTTGGCCCAGCTACAGTTCGGTAAATGTAAACCTTATCAGCTTTACCGTCATCACTTCCATCTTCCTTCATCACCTCAACGTTTAACCTGGGCATCTCCCTTGCCAAACGCCTACAACCACTCATGGTCAAATTGCAGGCAGACATCCAAAGGGACCTCATAGATTCATACTTCTCCAAACCTGACAGCAGTGCCAAGTTCCCAAATGGACAGTCCCTTATCTCAAGTTTTCTCAGCTTTGAACAACCTCCAAGCACACACTGCATCCCCCAATCACTGCTTCCAGCGAAAGCTACAGAAAGAACTTCCAAATTTTTGGCATAGTTCCCGATGTACTCAAAAGTTAGGTCAGTTAAGAGACCTGAAACTGAAAGTCTCTGAAGTTTAGTGCAAGTCCTCACCACTGCACCAAAAGCCTCGTCCATGGGTTCATCTGTCAGGTAATCTGGTTGTCCTGGGTTCATTATACAGAGTCGGAAGTGAGTGAAATCAGGGCAGTTCTGCACAATGGTTGCTACAGCAGCATTAGTCATCTGCCGACAAAAGTATAGGACATAGTGTAGTCTCCTACAGCCAAAAGATACAGCAAGAAACCCTGCTTCAGTCACTCCATGGATAATTTCTTCATCAAAGGGATCAGCAGGGAAAACACGGAGTTCCTCAAGCAAAGGGCAGTTAGAACCAACAGCCTCCAGCCCTTTGTCTTCTACTGTGTCCAGAACCTGTATTAAGGAAATGATTTATGTTATTGAACAACGAAATCTGAAACGTGTATTGAGTACGTGAGGTTCTTGAAAATAAACATTTTCTTTGTGTACAGCAGAGCAATTTTTTGAAGACAGTCTCAGTGTTAGTTCAAAATGATTGACCAGGTTGACCAGGTTTGTCAACGACATGCAAGTGGTGTATTTGCTAGTCATATGATCTAACAGTATTACATAATGTATAATGACAAACCCATAATAGGAAAGCAAAATAGGAGAAAACTATTAGTTGTGGCATACATGCAACATTCACCAGTCTCCTGTGTTCCCCACTGTTTTGGGCTGAGACCTGTCTATAATTGTCTAACACGGTATAGATAAAAATCATATTATAAAAGCATTTTGGTTTCTCTTCCAAGCATTTCAACACATTATGGAAAGAGGGAATTTAGCTAAATTGCCTCTTAGATAATTCCTGGCATGGGCTTCAGATAATAAGAGGGCATCACCATCTATGGGTCACTCTTTGATTTCTTAACATTTACCAATCTCCTATATTCCCACCCATTTGGCCTGAAACCTGTTTATAATTGTCTACAAGACTACAGCAGTATAAATAAAAGTAAATTAAAAAGCATTTTTGGGTTCCTCTTTCAAGCATTTTAACACTTTTGGTGAAGGGGCCAAATCGCCAATTAACTAAATTCCCTCCACAAAAATTCTTCTAAAGAAAAACAAATTTATTTGTTTCCTGTCATCCAGGAAGACAGTAATGTAAGAATGAGGCTGGTTGGAGAAAAATAATTTCTTAGTGATTAGTGATATATATATATATATATATAAAAGGATTCTTACCCAGAGGCGCTGAAGACGTGGACAGTGCGCAAGAAGCTTGGAAAGTTCGCCACTTTGTAAAGCAGCGTAGCTTAAGTTCAAGAATGTTAAATTTGAACATGCAGGGTATAGAGCTGGCAGATGAAGTACAGTGGCTTCCCACAAACCAGAGAGGGTGTGTATATTCTTGCAATTGTTGAATGCACTTTCAAGTTCCACACACTGGCGGGGTGTGAGATCTTGCACGAAAGTGCCAGTACCAAGCTCCACTAATTGAGGAGCACGGACAAGCAACCTTTGTAATTGTTCCAAAGAAATACTTTTGTTAACCTTCAACACCTTCAATGATTTGCACCGACTTACAAGTCTCTCAAGTGCATCAAAATTAACTTCACTACCCAGGTTCGCATAATTCAGCACTTCCAAAGATGTGAAGCTTTCAGGGAAGCAGCTCAACCAATTTCCACTTCTATCTTCAATACCATTCTCATGGATGTCGAGCTCAGTCAAATTCCTGTAACAAAATTAAAATTTAGTTAACAGGGACAAGAAAAATTCAACATGAGAAGTCAAAGGTTGAACATCAAAAAGACAGTTTATAGATTTTCCAAATTTCTCACAAAAACATGTAAATAAGGGTTATTAAACCTATTGCTTTGACAAGGCCATAGTAACGAAATAGAAAAATACCCAGAAATTTTCTACAATTAATTTCATGTTGAAGTTCATCCATTGCCTTTGACTAATTCCAAGTTCAATATAAGAAAATCAAGTTATGCTCAATTAATTATTTAATTGTAATTATCATACATGATACATTAGATGATTAGAACAATTAAGTGGCGATAACTTAATATCCAATTAATAGCACATTTAATGAATGGAGGAAGCTGATTGAAGTAGTACAATCAACTATATGTTCCTGATATATCACACATCACTTGGATTGCAAGTAGTACGTAAATTTGCTTATAGCATGATCACTCGAATACAATTTAACTTTAGACCACAAGGCTCTGCAAGTTGATGAAATAGAATAAATGTAAATGTATTCTCCAATTTCAATTAATGACTAGGTTTTGGTAGTGTAACTGATCTCACTTCATGCCATTCTCAAGAAGAAAAATATGTCCAAATACAAAAGCAATCAAGAAGAAATTATAACCATGCGACTAGAAAATTCAAAGAATGTCATCAAAACAGTTAAATGCCATATCACATAAACGGCAGTTTCTTATATTCTTTTTCTTTCCAACAGGGAGACAATATCGATCACCATTGACAAAGAGGATTCCACTAGATATAAGATGTTTAACTAGGAAGAATATGGAACAAAAATTACTAGCACGGGCGAAATATTGATGTTCACAATACTTGGGGCATTATCCAAATTACATACCATTATACCAAGACCTATGCTTAATAATTCTTTCCAGGTCAACTAAAAGGAAACACATGAATCCACTGTAACGACAACTATGATCTAGGTTAAAATTCGACTCCTACTCCGGACCCATTATGTTCGGCGACCCATCGACAAAGAATCTTAGGAAAATATTTTAAATTAACATTCGAAGGCAGATAAGGGAAATATTTTCTCAACCAATGAATATGGGTATAGTTGCAAGGATGATGACATCAAATATTATGCCAGAAATAAATGCATAATTAACAGGACAAACATCACATCAAATAAGAAAAAGAGGAAAAGTGAGAAGAAATACAGAAAAAAAATTCCAGAAGTGGAACTTCTATTTCCACTAAACCCTTCTTATTAGTGACTGAATAAAAGCAAATTCTCTGTACCAAAAAGAAAACTAATGCTTTACAACTATATCAGAAGTCCATGTTGCCCAAACTCAACTGACTATTATTGTACTTTATAGCAAGTAACCATTCCTTGAACCTCTTACAACTCATAATGTTCAAAGAAACAATAATTACAAGAAGAAAACAAAGAATTTGCTAAAAAAATCTAACTTAAAAAGTCAACCCCTAAAAGGAAATAGCTTATATCCAAATAAGTAACAAGCCAAAGTTCACATATCTTACCTTGAAATTGCTATATAAGTATATAAAGACCCTATCTATGAAATTTACAGGATCAGTAATACAAACTATAGACGAAGTTTAAGCATTTTGATTTGAAAATTAAGACCTTTTAATTATCAATTAACTGATTATATATGGAATCCACCGTGTTGGTAGCAAACATGAATATAGATAACAATTCCAAGCATCCCTTCATTCTTCCAAGAATATTTCACAATAAAATTCAACTAGATGAAAGTAAACTATTCCTCCAACCAATAATATATTATCAACTTAATTATTAATATATATATATATATATATGGGATTTTGTGTGTGTGTGGGGGATGACATCAAGGATATGCCATCCATTAAATGATAAGTACAGGTCAAATGTCACATCTCAAAGAAACCAAAGAAAAAAAAAAAGTAAAAACACTTCTCTCTCTCTCTCTCTCTTCTTTTTCTTTTAATAGTAGCAACAACAAAGCTAAGTAATTTATTTCTCAACCACATGTTCAATTATAGCTTTGTGCTTTTTTTAATGAAACCACTATTCAGATCTCTCATGAACAAAGAACCCAGAAACATGAACAAGAAAATGAACAGTTAAACGCATATAAAATGAAAAATAAAAAACTACACAAATAACATAGAAATCAAACCTAACAAAAAAAAAAATACTTACTTGCAATGAGTGGTAATTGCAGCGAGACCATCAGTACTGAACCCATCACAGCTCAAAAGCGAAAGCACTTTGAAATTTGGAAAATTGAGAGCCAAAAACTCCAGACTCTCATCATTCACAGTCATTCGTTTCAATCTCAGTTCCTCCAAAAATGGATAATTGTTGGCGAAAGCGACGAGCCAAGCGTGAATGTCGGCTCCCCAATTATGCGGGACCAGATTGAAATCGGAGAATCTAGGCTTCCCTTTTAGGGTTATGCAGCGAATGTTGGGAAACCGACGCGCCAGAATCTCCGGCGAGACCGAGTAGCAGTTTCCGATGAAAACGCGAGTCCTCGACCACTGCTCGGCGTGGTACCAGTTTCTGCACACCAACGACACCGAGCTCCGGTCCTTGTGTGAAGTCAACAGAGATAAAACTCGCTCGAGCACCTCGTCCGGGAACGTCGACGACGACGACGGCTGAGTCGACTCGGGCGAACTCGGACATTCCCGTTTTCGCTTCGAATACGACTCCATATCCCAATAATTCCCCCAAAACAAAACAAAATTGAAAAAAAAAATAGAAAAATCAAACGCAACCGTCAATCATCGGAGCGTGTTTTCTTCATTTGACGAGCAAAAACAATGAGGGAGATAAATGGTAGATTCGAATTTTTAGAGAAGTCGGATTCGGATCTACCAATAAAAACGAAATCTCCAAAGCAGAGAGCTCTCTCTCTCTTCTCTAGTGAATTGAAATTAAAATCGAAAACTAAAAAAGCTTTGAAGAGCCAAACAAAGAAGACAACACAGGAGCTTGCGTATATTATAGAAAAAAGTAGCAGAGAAAATATATAAATAATTAAATAATAATAAATAATAATTTTATTAATTATTTATATGATTATAATAATTATTATTATTTATTTATTGTCTGTGTTCAGTCCACCTTAGCTGAATTAGCTGACACAGACATGGCAGAGAGAGAGAAAAAGGCCATTTCGAGACCTAACCTGTGCCAGGGTGCGTATTGCGCACTGAGCGCACCTTCTCTTACTTGCTGACACGTAAGCGAATTCGCGCAACTTGGTGTCAAAAACGGGAGGGAAGGGTGCGCAGTGTAACACCTGGCGCAGGATAGAGATAGGGGTGTACTGGTTTCGGGTGTTTTCGAGTCATTGAGTGAACGAGCGGTAAAAGATGATTCGAACTTTTTTTTTTTTATGAGCTGTACCACCTCCATTTCGAGATTGCCTCCGTTTTGATTACAACTTTTATTTCCTGTATTACCCTTGTACATGATATTTATTTACATCGACTCCATATTCGATTTTTTTTATTCTTTAATTTTTTTTTTAAATATATATATTATACTTCAATTTTCACTGTCTTTGTTATTTCTTTTAAAAAAAGATTATATATTGCGAAATAATGAGTATCCGGGATGTAATATGGTTTCGAAGGATGAACTGGATATGGAAAGTTCCAATAAGATTTCATTCTTAAACAAAAATCATTTATTTCTTCTATTCCATGACCGGAACAGGAGGGGATACATGTTACACCACGATTTTAAATTAGAAGAAAGATTTCAAGAAATGACACATATATTCACTCTATCAATAACTGAGCAAAATCTGGTGTATCATAAGGGATTTTCCTTTTCTATTACCTTACCTACCTAATAAAAAACTTAAATTTTTTTCTTTTTTCTTCTCTACTAATTGGTTATTAAATGTCATTTATTAGAATAGAACATGATAAATCAGTTCCAAATAAAACTCATTAATTATTCTGAATAAACAAACAAAAATACTTAGTTCTTATTTTATTAGGCAAAGTTATGGGACATCCTATGATTGATATCAAAATAAAGTTTTTTTTTGTTTTTTTTGGTCTAATTTTTTAGTCTTGATATATGTCCATAAATTTTTGTAATAGGGAATAATAATGGAAGTTGGAATTTGCTACTACATTTTCTTAAAAATCTTACATAGTAAAAAATAATTCGTTATTTTTCACTTCGAAAATTTTTGAAGTAGTTGAGAAAGGTTCAAACTAGCTACGAATAGAAAATTCCATATTAGTTTCTATTGCTTTTTTTTAATACTTTAGTAATCTCTTTTAAAAGAGATTAGATTCAAAAGACTGTTTTGTATTGATTTTTTTTATTTTTTAAATTAAAGACAATAAAAATGATTTATTGATATATTTTTAATGGGGGGTAAGTTGGTGAATGGGCTTTTTGACATTTTCAACTGAATATAAATTAAAAAGGAACAAAGTGGAATTTTTTTTTTAAAAAAAAAACTATTTTTAAAATTTAAAATTAGCTTTATTTTAATATATATATATAATTTTAAAATATACATTAAAAAAAAACTATTTTAATTTTTTAAATTTCAATTTAAAATTAAATTTTTTTTCTGCTTTTAATTTTAAAATTTTATTTAGATAACAGTCTCTAAATTTTTAATAAAAAACACTATTTATGAAATTTTAAATTATATGCAATAGCCTTTACTTTTTCTTTTCTTTTTTTATAAAAACTTAACTTCATTTTCTAATTTTAATAATTATAGACAATTTGGTTTTTTTTATCCGTCAATAAATCATAATTTTAGGTTTGAGTAAATAAATACATATTTCTTCTCTAAGTGTACTTATATCAAATTTTTTAGAATATTTGTTTTATTTAAATCTTATGCAAAGAAGTTTATAAAGACGGTATCAAATAATTATACATGTATAAGAAAACTCCACACGAATACTCGTAAACGGGTAATTGTCAAAATTGAACCCCACCACTTGCTGAATTGGGATATGCAAATCCCTTGAAATAATGTACAAATATAGTAGATTTTTGGTGGATTATATTGCATAGAATAATTAGTTTTTGATGGAATGGCTTGATTTAAAAGCTTTCAATTATTCAAAATCAATGGCAGGGATCATAATTTCAACGAATCAAAGTCAAATTATAGCTTATCGTTTCAATAATTAAGTCAAATCATTATAATGCAGATAATATGTTTTGTTTGTTTGTTTTGATTTTTTCTCAAACCATATCTTTAATATAACTTTCTTTCTTTTAAAAAAATACACTTTATCTTTAATTTATAATTTGGTGAAAAAGTAATTGTACACCTTCAAAAAAAAATCATTTTTTTTATTTACCCTTTAAATAAAACACACAAACTTAACATAAAATGAAAAAAAAAAAAAAAATCGAATAAAAGGTGTGACTACAAATTATTAGTATATAGTTGGTATCAATCATAGTAATGATACCAAATTTTTCATCTCAAATTGTGTATTGATTAACGTATTTTTTTTTTTATATAATATCAATTAATTCGGGACCAGAATTTTTTTTTTAATTATATGTTTTCCTAACAGTATTTTATACCCATTTTATTTTTTTATTTTTATTTTCATCTTAAAAAGTTGTTTTTAAACGGTTTATATAACTTTTGATTTCGTAACAAACTGACATACTCCTAACCCAATTTATGTCATTATTGAAACAAACAAAGTCAGCTTGTTTGTTTGGATCTCTCACTGAAATTTCCGGGGAAAATAGTTTTTTTTAGGCAAATTCCATTTTTTCACAACAAAAATCTACTGCTAAAAAGGGTTGAAGAGAATTTAAATTATTTTTGTAAAAAAAAAAAAAAAAATCTGTTGAAGATATCCAAATCTTCAAAAACATTGACATCTCAATGATTTTTTTTTCTCTCTCTGACCAATCAGTTTTCATGGAAAACAGCATCACCTTTTTGCCAATTACCCTCACTTAAAAAAAAATTAAATTAAAAAAAATTTTAAAAAAAGGGTAAATCCGTCATTTCATTACTCATAATAGCGTTATGTCTTTCGGTTTTTTCCGTTATCTAACATGAACCAGAAGTACAAAGACTTGTCTGAAGATCGGACCGTACATTTGGGTTTAATTGCAAAACTGCCACTGTCACTGCGTCAGTACTCAGTAGATCACCTGATAAGACTGTGTACTATATAATTTTCACCGATAAAAACTTAAAAAGTTAAAAAAAAAAGAAAGAAAAAAAAGAGGAGACCCACGTGAGCGCTCCAGCTTTTTTGTCAGAAAGAGAACCACCACCACGTCGCCTTGATTTTTGTGACCGAATATTTTTTTTTAATCCATTTTTGCTCACCCTCTTTCAAAGGGTAAGCATTACCCCCCCCAACATATGACATATGTCTATGGAGGGGTAAAATTGTAGATCTTTATGGACACATGTCATCCATTTAAGAGGGAGGTAATGGTTACTTCCCTTGAAGGGGGTGAGCAAAAGTATTCTTTTTTTTTTTTCCAACCCAACCCGCCCACGCCAATCAATCAGGTCCGGGTATTTTGATAATTTTTTTTTTTTTTAAATTACAATTAAAAATTAAAAGAAAATACATCACTCCATAATAACTATAATATACCAATACAGGTAGCTAAATTATAGTTGCTAAAACGTCAGTCGTAACATTAAGGGTTTGCTGTACATTATTTCTTAATAGAATTGGTAGTGCACCTCGCTTCTACTTAAGTGGTGAGAGGTACAAATCCCACCATGCTTATTTTACAAACATTTGTGGGGAGTGTTCGTTCAGAGTTATGGGAGTAAATATCCAAGCCGCGCATGTATTATTTAATCTCAACAGATCCCGACAGTCCTATTGTAATACTTACAAAAAAAAAAAAAAACATTAAGGGAGTGTTTGGTAGGAATGGCAATGGGGCGGGTTCGGTAAAATCCAAACCCAAACCCGTGAAATTTTGTGTTTACCAAACCCGCCCGCGAACCCACGAAAATAAACGGGTTCGGGTTCGGGTTCGGGTTTTACCCGCGGGTTTAAGGGACACCCAAACCCGCCCACGAACCCGTGAAACAAGTAGGTCCATAGGTAAAACCCGTGAACCCGCCAATTTTTTTTTGTGGATATTATTTCTATATTATTTAAATATATGAAATATTATAATTCTAAAGAATAAAAACACTTAATATATTGAAATGTTTACATTTTATTCTCTATATAATTAAAAAGTTTTATTGGAGTTTAAATTTATAATATTTTAAATAATAAAATATTATATAATTTTTTATTGTTCGCGGGTACGCGGGTTCGGGTATGGATTTTTTTTCAAGTCCATACCCAAACCCAAACCCGTGACGGGTACAATTTTCAAACCCAAACCCGCCCACGGGTACACTTATCCTAACCCAAACCCTCTTTAAGCGGGTTGGGTTCAGACGGGTCCCACGTTCGGGTTTAATTGCCATCCCTAGTGTTTGGTATGACATTTTAAATAGAGCTTGTAAGGTAGATCTTTTACTAATAGAGCTTTTATTAAGTGGAGTTTTTAATTTTAAAAAAAAAAAAAAAAACTTTTGACCATATAAATTAAAAAAAAAAAAAAAAAGTGTTGACAATGTATTTTTAAAAATAGCTTTTAGTTGTATAAATTACAAAAAAAAAATGTATTGACAATGTATTTATAATAAAAGAGTTGTATAGAGGAATATCTCAAATTTATAAATGGTAGTTAAGACAATTCATATATTTTTTAAAAGTTCAAAAAAAACTTTTTATGGGAAAACCCAAATTTGGGCTTCTCCCAATAGACATAAAATAGTTTTTATAAAGGGTAATTGAGACAATTCACATATTAAAAAAACTGTTTTGAGTTTTGCTAAAAAAAAAAAAAAAAAAAACCTTCAAAAAAACTTTTAGTATTAAAAAAGCGCTTTTGATCCTTACAAAAGCTATACCAAACATACACTAAGGCTCATTTTAAAAGAGCTTCTTTAAGTATATCTTTTAGGAGTAGATATTTTAAAGTAGATATTCTATAAGTAGAGCTTTTGGTGGGAAGTTGTTTAGTGGTTTGGGCGTCAATTAAAAAAATAATAATTTAATGGTAGGATTATTAAAATATTCGGTAACTATTTTAAATGATAGAGTTATAATAGACATTTTAATGTTATTAAGAATAACTTTAAAAGATCTACTCGGAAAAACCTAAAATTTGAACTTCTTAAAATTTGAGTTTCTCCAAGTAAACATAAAACAACTTTTTAAATCATCTAAAAGCTCTACTGAATTGCAACCAAACAACAAAAAAATAAAATTAAAATGAAAATGAAAATAGCCGTTTTGAATTAAAAAAAAGCTCTTTTAACCGATAGAGAATCTCTTCCAAACGGACGCTTAATACTTCTAACTCAAATAGGGAAAATTTCTTTCTACTAATTCAAATATAACTATTTTTTTTAATAAAAAAAAATTAACTCAATATAACTACTAAGTTATTTAAATTCAAATTAACTTATAAAAAGGAAAAACGGAAAAATAAAGTCGGAAAGACGGATTTGGGAAAACTGCAGCACATCGCAGGATTCTCCGGTAAAGAGGATTCTAAAGGTCAACTATGTGTCTAAATCCGACATCGTTTAACCGTTCATGGAAGTTTCTGGACGCATCTGGCATTATGTATTCTTGATTATAATTGACGGATTTACCCCTTATTTACCACTCGTAGGTTATGATTGGTTGGACCAGACCAGAGAGCGAGAATTGGGAAGGGAAAGTTTTGATGTGATGTGAGTATCCAACAACCAATCGTGGTACCCTCGTGCTTTTTTATATTAAAAAATAAAATTAAAATTAGAGTCTGTCGTGTGGTCATTTTTATGACATTGATGCGCATGCGTTTCTCCCGAAATTACTGAAATGTCCTTGCTCATTTTTACACTTGTTTATTTATTTTTTAATTTTGACAAAAAGAAATCATTTTTACACTTATTCATTTGTAATTTTGTTATTTTAGACTTTTTAATAGTCAGACTCAATCAACATAAACAGAATGCTAACGACGTTAGTTCATAGGGGAGGTTTTTAAAATAAAAACATTTGTAACTATACATCCAATAATAATTCAAAAGTGAGGGGAGGTTTTTAATATTAACCCAATAAGTTATTATTGACATTTAATTTTATGTGAATATTGCATGTGTGTGGATTGCCTTGACAATGTTACTTGTATTAGTTATTTCATTTGAATTATGAATACAAATTGTAAGTTTATATTTTTTTTGTGTGCATGAAATGATCATTTTAAAATGTATATATAATATAAATATTTAAACTTAAAATTTATATATGCATTTTATGAATGGTAGTTATATTTTTATATGTTTTTATCGATTTAAATATAAGTGATATCATCAAAAAAAATACTTGATAACGAAATAAAAAATAAGAATAAGTAAGATAACAAAAATCCCCATTAAAAAAATTACGTCTTTGTGATAAATGATAATCACTAAATATGACAATGTGTCAATGTTTTAGGTTTGAATCATCACGAGAAAAGAAAAATGTTGATCAATTTTTCACATGATAGCAAACTCTAGTACATTTAAACACGTTTCAAAATATGAGATAAGATATACCAGTGATATACCTTTATATTTACACCATGAGACGAAGTTCAAGTTGTGTCCCCAAAACCTAAATTATTTGTAATTATATAAAAGAAAAAAGGTGTTTCAAAAAATGGTTATTTGAATTTTGCAACGTTTTATTATAACTAGAATATAAATATATACAGTCTTTCTATTGTCAGTTCGTCTTAACAATAAATATATTAGGACGAAGAATGTGGACCACAAATTATGGAGAAGTTTTGACAAGTACATACACTTTGAGTCAAAGTATGTAAATCTAGTGGTCCACGTTCTTCGTCCTGATATATTTATTATCAGGACGAAGAATGTGGACCATAGATTATGGAGAAGTTTTGACAAGTGTATACACTTTGAGTCGGTCCATATTTTTCGTTCTGATATATTTATTGTCAGGACGCACTGATAATATAATATATATATATATATATATATATAAACATTTTGAATTGTCCGGGGCTACTGGCTGCTCCCAAAAGTTGGTGAGTTTGATCGTGGAAACAAAACACAAGTCACGTGACTGATCAGAGGTCACAAGCACAATTAGTGCCCTCGAAATTGTATAACTAAAGATAATTAATGATAGAATGATTAAGGTGGTATAATTTTCAATTAATTAACCGTGTTAGTATAATTAAACGGGTAGTGTTTAACCTGATTACTATAAATTAATAATTGAAATTAGTGGTTAAAACAGTTTTCTAGCCAAGAAACAGCTGGCACTCATATCTCACGCACCCAGTTTAGTTTATATATATATATATATATCTGTGTATTTATTTTTTGTTTAATTTATTTTTTAAAAGTTCTTTTTGACCCTTCTCAAAGCTTGAGAGACACAGATATAATTATGTATTGTTAAATACTTAAATGTCATTAGGTGAGTTAGAAAGCAATAACCCTACAAAAATCTCACATCACCTCCCATTGTTATATTGTTATGTTTCCTTCAAATCCCACAATACGTATTAACCTCTATATATATATATATATTAGGGGATTTTCTTAGCAATGTTGTCGTTGTTGTATGCATAAATTCGCCAATCCGACACGTCATCAAAAAGAGTCAATAAAGATTGTCACGTCACTCATTGACCGGGTCAATAAAGGAAATGTGACAAGTCAATGTCAAAGCACCTCGAAACCAAAAAGGTCAGAAACACGCTCGCCGAAACTGGATATGTACTTGCCAAATCTAGATATATGGTCGCCGAAGAAACGAAACCCAGAAATAAATGTACTCGCTGCACCAGCATACTGGGCCTAAACCGACTCGGCAGAAACACGGAAATAAACCCTACACTTTAGAAAACCCATAAACAACAAGGAATCAATGGAGGAAAAGGGAAAGACCTATCTGTATCCGTAACAACGTGGGATTCCCAGTACGAATCTGAAAGGAGATCCTACTATGAGTAGGACTAAAATCAAGGGAAAAACCCTAAATATCATGTATAAATAGAACCACCTATCCCTCGAGAAGGGGGTTCAGAAAAAAGAGAGAAAAGAGAGCAACTGTAAGAGAGATCTAAGCGTGTAATAAGGCAACGAAAACCTAGTATTATTTTTCTGCCCTCAGGGGCGCCGTGGTTTTTTCCCATTCAAGAGTTTTCCACGTAAAATCTGTCTTTTGCATGTGTTCTTAATTTTCTTGTTTTATATTGAATTGATATAATTGTTGAGTGCGTGGCAATCCAAAAATCACCGTCAACAGTCGTAGTAGTAGATATTTGAGTTGCACATTCATATAATGTTTAATCACAGTAAATTCCAACATACTCTCACCAAATCAGTGTACTTTAAAAAAAAAAAAAAAAAAAAAAAACTTCTACAAAATGAGATACTATAATTTGAACTGAGTTCATAGAATTGAATTCTATCGGATATATATGATTCATATTGAATTTATTTTGATCTCATTAATATTAGGTTGACACCGTGTATACAAATTTTAAAATAATTATTAAACTATTGAATCCATGTAATTAGATTCAAGCAAACAATTTGTGTATAATTTATATAATTTTCCATATGAATTAATTATATATATGTTAAATATAATTCCAAGAAATATTACATTGACTTTTTTTTTAATTTTTATTTTTAAGTATTATAAAAACTATTACAATAACACTGTCGGGACCTATCGAGATTAAACAATATATGTGCGGCCTGAATATTTACTCCCATAACGGGAGATAACTACTTCCACAACCCGAGAAGACTCCCCACCACATGCTTGTAAAATGCTCATAGTGGGATTTGAACCCCTCACTACTTTATGTGGAAAGAAGATGCATTACCAACTCTATTAAGAGATGATGTACAATATTACATTGATTTTGAAAAAGTAATTAATAAAGAAAAAAGTAGCATATAGGTACTTTCTAATTTCCCATTAATTCTCTACGTATAACATTTGTTCTATTTAATTATGTAAGTGTTATTATTTTTATGAGTAATGCTACTTTGCCCAAATTTGGTGTCCAAATCTGGTGACCAAATGACGTGGCAACACTCTCATCCATTCATTTAGATTGTATTAGATTTGCTTGATTTAAATGAATGGATGAGAATGTTGCCACGTCATTTGGGCATCAGATTTGGGCATCAAATTTGGGCAAAGTAGCATTACTCTATTTTTATATACCCGCATTTGTGTGACTTTGTTTTTTGAAATATTACAACAATTAAAGATTTGGGAAGGGAGTAGACTCGAATCCACGATCTTAGGATGTAGATATGTGAGGGGTAAACCACTAAGTCAATCTCATCTTATCCCACGTTTATGTGACTTGAACATGCAATATTATCAAATGAGTGTCATTTCCTATCATACCACCTTAGGTGATATTTAATTATAGAGTAATGCTACTTTGTCCAAATTTGGTGCCCAAATGACGTGGCAACACTCTCATCCATTCATTTAGATTGTATTGGATTTGCTTGATTTAAATGAATGGATGAGAGTGTTGCCACGTCATTTGGGCACCAGATTTGGACACCAAATTTGGGCAAAGTAGTATTATAATTAATAACTCGCAACTGGGGGGCTTGTAAATGAGATAATATAGATGAAGGTTCCACATCATATATTGAATAAATAATTAGATACCAGTAAATGCAATGGAGGCATATATCAACTGTGTGCTGATGTGAGGAGGAGTTGGATGGGGCTCCACCCTCCGTCCTCCACTGCCCCTTTTATGGACCCTTTTTCATGTTTTGACTGCCTATTCAACCGTGCAAAGGGATTAAGCTTACATGCAGTATGGAATTCATGCCTCCAACTCCCCAATTCGGATTTGGATTTCGAATCGGAATCGGAATCAGATCCGGACTGCGTTGTATTTGAACTTCTCTTAAAAGGTGATACCTAAATATGTAAAAAATTACAAGGGATTGAATCTGCTTCCTCTACTTCTATCTTTGATGGAAGAAGTTGATTTTAAAAAGTAGAAAATATTAATTATATTATAAATATAGCGAGACTCGAACACCTCATCACAAACATAGAAGCGGTGCCAACTCAAAAACATACAAGACCTAAGGCAAAAATAATAAATTAGTCCTTTTGATAATAAATATCAATTTCTATGATAAAACTCTTATATTCTTTTATATATATATTCTATTATCAGCTCGTCCTGACAATAAATATATCAGGACGAAGAATGTGAATCACTATATTTATATATTTTGACTCAAAGTATATGCAGTTGTCAAAACTTTTCTATAATCTGTGGTCCACATTCTTCGTCCTGATATATTTATTGTCAGGACGAATTAACAATAAAAAGACTATATATATATATATATATATATATACAGTCTTTCTATTATCAGTTCGAACTGACAATAAATATATCAGGACGAAGAATATGGACCACAGATTATGAAGAAGTTTTGACAAGTGCATACACTTTGAGTCAAAGTATGTAAATCTAGTGGTCCACATTTTTCGTCCTGATATATTTATTGTCAGTTCGAACTGATAATAGAAAATCCGTATATATATATATATATATATATATATATATATATATATATATATTTGTAAAATAGATATGGTGGGACTCAAACCCTCATTAGTCACCACCAACATGGTGAAATAGATGTGAACATCACTTGAACTAAAGAGGAGATATGCAATTTAATTATTTCTTTCTCTAAATGCTCAAATGAATATATATTTTTGAGGTTAATCTCAATTAATTGAAAAATCATTTAGTTGGAAAGGAGAATAAATTTCCAAAAGAATTATTATTTATATTGAATTGGATAAATATCTATCTTTCAATTCTTTTTAAGATTACATAAATACATACGAAAAACATAATTGAAAATTTGAAAATAATAATAATAATAGGCCTTAATAAAAGGCTTAGGCAAGTGATCAGACCTTAACAATTGCCTCACTTCCTAAGACTTGAGCGCATTGTGTGGAAGGGAAAATGCACATCACTTGAGTTAAGAGTAGATGTGCAATTATGTATTTTTTTTCAATGTCACAAAATAGTTCATTCTTTTCATGATTATAAATAGTTCAGGGTTTGGAGGAAAGGAAGTTGGCTCGAATCCACAACCTTAATATTATATCATATATATATGTTAAAGACATACTATCCGACCAACCTCGTACCTTCTTCATCGAAGAAATCCATACCAAATATCATAAAAATAGTTTAATTATTTAAAAACTCTTTAAACGACACCAAAATACTCTATTTACCCACTGAATAAAATTCTTCGTGGTAACTTGCATTTCTTGCATTATTTCTATCAATATATCTCGACAACTATCACTTTCTTCTCCTTTTGTCGCTTGATTCTATGGTGAGAGCAAGGAAGCACGGATACTCCGTTTGGTGGAGGTAACCCGTATCGAACTCGTATCCAGTTCGGATACACCCCGGATACACTAGGATACGTATCCGATACGCCAAATGGCGGATACTTGGGGGATACGGCTCGGATACTTGGGGGATACGGCTAGGATACGCAAGGGATACGTTTGGGGCAAAATCATAAATATTTTAATACAAAACGGGGTCAAATTATAATTTTAAAAATGTATGGGTCAAAACGAAATTTTAAAGAAATATATCAGGTTAGGTCAATTACTCAATTGCAATTAGGGCTCGTTTCAATTTCATTCAGCAGCCGCTTGAAAGAAAAATCAGAAAGGTGCTTCCAATTTTTTGGCTGATTTTCTGGCTAAAAAAGGTGCCGGTGGTGAGGTTGATGTGCTGAATTGGAGTTTCTCTTGATCGTGGCTTCGGTGGGCTGTGGTTCTTGTTCTTTTTTCTTCTCTTGTGAGCTTGCTTTCTCTGTTTCTGGGCAGTGGCTGGCTGTGTTGTTGTGTTTTGTTTTTGCTTGGATTTCTTTCTGCGTCTCTTTTCTCCTGTTTGGCTTCCGTTGGCTGTAGTAGTTTTGCTAAAATTTTGCTAAAGATTGGCTTCCGTCTCTTCCGTTGGCTGCGTCTCTTTTCTCGAGTCATCTTCCTCCTAAAGATTGCCTTTCAAAAAAAAAAAAAAAAAAATCAGAAAGAAGAAAAGAAGAAGGAGAAGAAAAGAGGAAGAAGAAGAAAGAGTTTTGTGAACCGGGCACAAAACAGAGCACATAAACTTAATTTGGATATTGTAATATGTTACAATATTTATTTAGATGATTGGATATGAATATGTTTTGATTTTTGAATGAATTATCAAATATCCTTTTATATAGTCTTATTTTAAATAAAATATAAATATATATTATTTTAATAAACGTATCCCTGCCGTATCCGTATCCTAGTTTTTTTAGATTTGCCGTATCCCCGTATCGTGCCGTATCCGTATCCCGTATCCGTATCCGTATCCGTGCTTCCTTGGGTGAGAGACTGATCGAGAGGTCTTTTATGTTAATATTCGTGACGAAATTCGACCAGTTTCGTTTTTTATTTTTAATGAACGATATACATTTGGGAAAGATTTTTTCTTTATCTTTATTTTTTATTACAGTATCTATTTATCTACTAGGTATTTTTTGAAGTTTTTGTCATTGATAGGATTCGAACCGCTAACTTATGAGTCATTTATCCAAACCTCAAACTCGTATTGTCGTACATCTACCAATTGAGCTACGCCCATATTGGCATTTGTGAAAGAAGTTAATAAAATACATCTGCGAAACAAGTTAATAAAACACATATGTGAAAGAAGTTTAGAAATTTTTTAAACGCTATATATATACAGTCTTTCTATTATCAGTTCGAACTGACAAAAGTTATATCAGTTCCTTGTATGTGGGCCACTGGATTTAAATACTTTGACTGACAAGTGCATACAGCCAAGTCAAAGTATTTAAATCCAGTGGCCTATATGTAAGGAACTGATATAACTTTTGTCAATTCGAACTGATAATAGAATTTCTGATATATATATTTCTTTTTCCATTTATTGAATATGAAAAATAGGAAAATTGAAAATTCTCTGAAATTCATAGTCCTCACAAATCTATATGCAATGGATTCCATAAATGAAGCGATAAAAGATGTATTAGATACAATTCGTTTCAGCAACTGGACATGGATTCAAAAATTCTGACATGGAAGATAAGATGAAAATGTCACTTGAACCAAAAATTTCACTCAACACCAAGAAAAACAACACAAAGTCACAAACATATTACGGAAATGAAATTAATGGTCTTATCTTCTCCTATTCAAAGAGAACTGACGTCTACCCTTTTGTCCCCCAAAGTTTGAGAACCCCATGTTCAACAAACACAACTTTTTTTTTTTAACTCTCTCACAAACTTCACATCGTTATCCCCATCTTTGTAGCTTGTCTGGTAGAAGGCTAATTCTAGGAGAATATCATCAGGAGGGGGCTGGTGTAGTGGGGGGATTACACGTGGCAGTCGATCTTCAGACCAAAAAAAAAAAAGGAAGAAAAAACTTGTTTGATTTGATATTTTGATCTAATCCAATTCTCTAAAGTCAAGCCTAGACATGCGGCTGTACAATTACAGTGGATTACATGTGTGTGCCCCATGATAATAATCACGATGATAATGATGATGGGGTTATTGGGGCATGGGACTTTATGTTTTGATCAGCTGAGTTAGTATCACGTGATTTTTTATCATTTGGTGATTTCTTGGTGTGATTTGATATCATTAATGAATTTGAGAGGAGATGTGTTTAAATCATCTCAAGATTTCATCACTTGTGATTTCTTGGGTGGGATTGATATCATGAATTAGAGAGGAGAGACACAAGAAAGTTCACGGTTCAGGATTTGAATTCGTTATGTATTTAGACTTGAACAAGGCCCATTGATATATATATATATATATGACAGTATCTATCTATCTATTCATCTATCTAGACCAAATATTTTTTAGAAGCAATGGCAAGAATTCGAGTCTGACTCGGTTATTTACCCAGATCCTAAACTCGTTCATCTGCTGAGCTACGCCCCTATGGGCGCAAACCCATTGATATTGCACGAGTGTTTAAATATTCAGATTTTGAGTCCAGCGGTTACTGACGAATGTGAGAATGTGAGGATGTGAGAATATAAAGTGTAATATGTATAAGTACTTCTCTTATACTCTTGTAATTACAGTAAAAAAGAAATATCTAAGCAACCATATTTTCTTAAATAAATGATTATATAACCATCTAATCATGATACGCAAATTTTATCAGGGGTTTGATTGACATCTTCAACTCTTTACTCATGTTCGTACCTAAATTTTGAAATAGAACAAGTAATGTAATACAAAATTATTTTTTTTTGAAGGAAAATTCAGCTGCAGAAAGAATGGAGAACCCAAGGATCCCAAAATTGTGGTAACACACCACCTAAACAGTAGACACTCTTCATATGCAATTATTCAAAACGTATTAGAAGAATTAGAAAAAAATAATAACAATAACCCTACAAATCCTGGTAAACAGCAAAACTACCAAAGGGTTGGTTGCATGTGAATTATTGGAACAAATTAAAAAAGATAGCTCTGGTAATTGACTCTTTAATTTTCTTCTAACTGTTGATCGACAAAATGGAAGAAGAAGCTAGGAACCTGTTTGTCACAGCACCTTTGTTAGCTGGTTGCCTCAAATGCGACTTGAATCCCTCCCGAAAATGAAACGCCTCATCCAGTCTGATACCACAAGTGCCCGAGTGCGCCAGCTTACTTGCTTGCTGATTGTTGAAATCATCAAAGAAATATAAAGCGTCAGCTGCTAGCTACGTTCAATTGAATTGAACCGAAACTGTAAATCAAACAGATCCACGTAAATTACCTTGCATAGACTGAATACCAAAGCCACTGCGAGCTCTGGCCAATCGAAACCCAATCTCCAGGAAGTTGTGCAGCAGTTTGCTCCCCTCCCAATGGTGCAAATTGCCCCAAATGCCTGTACCTGGTCACATAATTATCGCAACAAGAGCATATCAGAATAACATTTCTTGATTTAGTACAAACCTCTAAATAACAAAGCAAATACCAGAACAAACTTACCTGAACGGCTGAAACCTATGGCGACCGGATCCCCTGAACCTGAGAGGACCTTCAGGATTTTTTTCACACTGTTCCATACGGTTGAAACATTTGGCAAGATAGGTACCTTGCTGAGCTGCAACCTGATAATGGAGAATGAGGGATATGTAAGTCGACATGTCTGATTAGATTATGAACTTAAAGATAGTGTTGTGACTATATCGGTGTAACACCTGTGCTGTTGCAGGGAGATTTTTCATCTGAGAATCCACTTCAGAAAGAGCTGATTTGAATTCTTCGATGTTCAGTTCGATGGCTTCTTTGGCAACATCCCTTTTGGCCTCCTTTAATAGATCAACAATGCCGCTCATCTTCTTGTTCTTCAAATAAAGCTCTACTTGAGGGTATCGTTCGCAAATGTCCTTGATCACTTCTTCAAATTCTTTTACTGTAAGTGTTCCAGAATTGTCCTTATCTGCCTTGCTAAATATTGCTGCAATATCTTCCTGAAAACAGATCGCAAAAGTTAGTCAATTAACGAAATCCCCATCAGCTGTATTATGCACAGTAACTGTAGCCCTTGCTTTTTTGACATGTTCAAAGAATCAAACAGAAGAGTAACTATTTCTAAAAGAAGAATATTGGAACATATAATGAAAAAGTAATGATACCATGACTTTGCGCTGATTAATAGTTGCGCAATCACCCAGTGCATATATGCTATCGCATCCCTCGACTCGTAGCCACTCATCAGTTGCTAGAGCACGCCTATTACTCTGTGTTCACAGGAGCAAAGTTTGTTCAGATGAATGTAATGAATACAAACAAAAAATCACTTTATGCAACCAAAATTCTGAAACACAATTGAAAGATGTAGTGAACCTAACAGAGGGAAGCAAGTCAGCAACAAAGAGTTAAGTTAATGGGTCTAATTTTACACACCTGACCAACTTGCTTCATAAAATCCTTTATAATAGGATGAGGTCCAATGCCGGTTGACCAGACAACCATTCCATAGGGAATAGAAGAAGTTTCTCCATTTCCTCTTACTTTAGTAGATATGTCTTTATCAGTTACTTTCACAACCATTGACCCTAATTTCACATCAATTCCATCTCTTTGGAACTTGTCTTCAGCAAAAGATGTGATCCTTTTGTCAAACCTGCAAAACAGAACTTAGCATATGAGTTGACTTTGATGAAAACAAATAAATAAATAACTGATTGAACTTTATAATCACACCTTGCAGAAGCATCACCGAATTACACAACAGCAGAAATATACATGACTAATTCAGTGGGCATATAATAATGTATAGTTAAGTCATACAAGACGTGCAATGCATTCAACTAAATTACCAATGTTAAGTTAAGCAGATGTGCTAATTGGTTTTTACATGTGCATCTCTAACCAAATTCAATAAATCTCATGTCTATGCTTAACTATCGATACAAAGAAAATCTGTGGCTTCAGACTCACAGTTACACAGAAAATTTAAATGGTTTTCATTTTTCAAATTGAACCAGCACATAGCTTTCATTTATTATGTTCCTGTGAGCTGTAGATAGGAGAGTATGGTACGTGAAGAAACTCATAGTCCAAATCCCCTATTAAGAAGGATTAGCAAACTTATTAAGGAAGGCTTTCTCGTTTGACAGTTTCACAAATTTATTATTTCAGAACTAGAATGCAAATAATACAAGATTATCAAACTGCAAACCCTTAGTCAACATAATTTTACACTTTAGATCCTGGAGATGATGGTAAAATTCCCAAGAATTTTCAGAATGTTCAGATAGCTTAAGGAGCACAGACAAGTATGTCAAATGTTACGTCTACTACTGTAAAGTGTTCCATGTTGTAACAGAGTTTTAAGTAATAATGCATCATAAACAACAAAGTAAAACTTGATGATGGAAAAGAAGTTTAAATTTCAAGATCTTACATGTTCAGAATATGATCTGCTGCCTCGAGAAGTGTTATTTTTACTGAATCTTTGACAGCAGGATATAGGTTCACTAGATCCTCATTTACATAATCATGAAGCGCTGCAGCAAACTCCACACCTGTTGGTCCACCACCAACAATGACAAAGTGAAGCATTCTCTTTCTCTCTTCATCAGTTAGATTAGGAAGGCTAGCCTTCTCAAAGGAATCGATGACAGTCCTACGTATTCTCTGAGCATCCTCGACTTCCTGCATGAAAGAAAAAAACATTTCCTTGATACTAATGATATAATGTTCTTGTACATGTATGGACACAGAACAGAACAGACTTCATCCCTATCACCAATATTACCCAATTACTACTCAATAAATGATTTCACAAATTCCATTTTGTGTTCCTCTTTGGTGTTAGCAACATCTTAATGAGAAGAAGCAGTTTATACAAATGCAGAAATTACCTTCAAGAAATGGCAATTCTCTTCTACACCGGGTGTATTGAATGTGTTAGAACGAGCTCCCATTGCAATTACAAGGTAGTCATAGTCCACAGCAAATTCTTTTTTCCCATTCAAATTACTGGTCTGATTAGATCGACAATAGACTTTCTTATTTTCTTCATCAATCTTGAAACATTCAGCTTCCCAGAAACAAACATCAACATTTTTCTGCTCGAGAGGAAAATAAAAACAAAGGAAGCATTGTGATAATCAGTGCTTTGACTAGAAGCAAACACTAATTTTGGAAAAGAATCAAACATAAAACTGCAACTTCATGATTATATAAATGCAAAAACTAATTTTGGAAATTGACTCATTGAGTGTTCACTATGTGTTCATTACCTTTCTAACAATGTTGCGAACGGGTTCAACAATGCTGCGAGCTTCCACAGTACCACATGTAACACTTGGTAGCAAAGGGGTGAATGCAAAGTAATTACGAGGTGATATCACCTGAACATCATATGACGGATGGTTGAGATTCTTCAAGAAACTCGTGCCAGCCCATCCAGTTCCGAGTACCACCACCTTCTTTTTCTTAAGACCGGCTTCAGGTGGAGCAACAGCATGCGCCCCATCATTGGATGCATTTGCTTCGGAGTAAGCAATAAGGCCACCACCACTGCAACAACACGCGATGAAGCGCAAACCAACCGAAATTGAAGATTATGCCATAAAAATGACAATAAATTGACTTAAACAACTTCGAAATCTCGTGGATTCACTATGTTTTTCAAAATTCTATGGCGAAACGAACCAATTTTTATGATTTCTACAAGAGTAATTTGTACTTCAAATGGATCCACAAACTTAATAAAACAACAATCTATTCCTTGTATCATCATTATTTAAATTTAGCAATTAATCTTCTTATTAAAAATTAATTCCAACAATAAACTCTAGATTTCTATGTTTTACACAACCACGTCACAAAAATACGATGTAACAAAATACAAGATGTACAGAGCGAAACAGAGACTTAAAAAGTATATTTGAAAAGAACACAACACGATTTGAGCTTCTTCTGGTAATGCAACCACTATATTAAAGGTTATAAAATTTAAATATATAGATGAAGTTTTTATGTTCGCGAGTAAATCATAGACAAAATCTTCACATCAGAATCTATTCATTAGCAGAACAAAAATCTAAATTAATCAAATCTTAAACATTTAAAATAAACATGCCGTGCTTTGTTATACACAAAATACAAAATAGATCAACAAATAACCATGTTATTCTCAAATTTAGTAATATTTGCAGGTTTGCACTAGAAAATGTCAAAAATGGAAAAAGAAAAAAAAAATGAACAACTGTCAGTAGCAGAAATATAAATCTAAATTAATCAAATCGTAAACATTTAAAACAAACATGCCGTTCTTTGTTTTACACATGAAATGCAAAATAGATCAATAAATAACCACGTTATTCTCAAATTTTGTAATATTTGCAGGTTTTCACTAGAAAATGTCAAAAATGGAATGCAAAAAATAAAACTAAAAACAAAATGAAAAATGAAAACAAACGAACAACTGTCAGTAGCAGAAATATAAAGCTCAACAAACACAATTAAAGCATAATAAAATCATAATAATTAGCTTGATTTATTTATCATTTGAAGGAAAAAAAAAAAAAAAACAGAGTAGTACCTGACGGTGGAGACGACAATCAGCTTAGAAAGCGACGGATAGTCATGGAAAGCTCTAGAAAACCTCTCGAAGAACGTATAGCTCCTCATTTTTTGTTATCAAAAACAAAAATAACAGAGAGAGCGAGAGAGAGAGGCTACACAGTGATTTTGGTTACAGAGCAGAGAAATTTTGAATAAGTAGTAGAGAATAGAATAGTCAGAGAAGAGAGACAAAGGAAATGAAAAAGAAATGTAATAAAAGAATCCAAAAAGGTTGGAGAGAGGAAGAGAGGAAACGTGTTGGGTGTGAGTGGTGGTGGCGAGAGTGTATGTTTCGTCTCGATTTGCTGTCAAGTGTCAACTTGGCTCCGGTTTTCTCGCTTTACTTGGCGGTCAAGAAAAAATACGCCACGTGTGCTGCGGTGCCCAAATGAATGTTGCTGCTTCATTTCTTTTTTAATTTTTTTGGGTTTAAGGTACGGTTTTGACTTTTGCAGATTTGTGTTTGGTGAGAAATACTTATTCGGTGCACTGCTGAACGCCACACAAAATGTGACATGTGGCAAAAAGAAAAAGTGATAGCTGTCATTATTTTAGTTAAAAAAAATAAATAATACCACATTGTCCAAATTTGATATCCAAATCTGATGTCCAAATGATATGGCAACACTCTAGTCTATTCATTTAAATCATGTAAATCTAATACAATTTAAATGAATGATCTACGGTGTTGCCATATCATTTGGGCAATGTAACATTACTCTAAAAAATATATATATTTATTTACTTTTTCTATAATTTTAGTTTTTTTACTCAAATTTATCTGACTAAAATATGTTTCTAACCGCTGGAGTTTTAAGTCTTAAAATTAAAGTGATTTTGTCCGTTTATTTTTTTAACTTACATAGTAAATAAGTTTTTTTTTTTTTTTTTTTTTTTTTTTTTTTTTTTTTTGAATTTTCACTTAATCAATAAGTGATAATTAACACACTAATATTAATTTATTAAAATGATATCGGGTAATTAAATTATTGTAAAAAGATCCTCAATAATATCAAGATCTCAAATTTCATCCAATCTTAACCTTAAAGTTGAATTTCATATGAGAAGGAGGTGGAGTAACTCAAGTAAGACGACACTACCTTCATAAATCATGAACTAGGAGAACTCCTAATTAATAAGAGGCGTTCTAATGTAGGAGCCCTCCAAAATTGATGACGTAGGCTACCAAACTCTTGGGCCCTCTTGCACATGATTTTATTTTATTTCAAATAATATAATTAAATAATTATTACTTATTTTGTATAAAATAATTGATAAAAACAAATGGTATTAAAATAAAATTACTTAAAATAAGGGATATAATAGTAAAAAAAAAAATACTTGATATTTAAGTGAAAATGTCAAAACAAATAAAAAATAAGCTGGTGAGTGTGAATGATTAAGATCTATCAAGCACTTGAGAGTTGAGAGTTGAGACTATTAAAATTTAAGTTAGAATAAAAAACTACACCTGATATTTATTCTACGCATCTAAAAGATTCTGAGATAGTGAGATGTATAATTAAGATTTTAAAATGGCAAAAATTATAACCCCATCCGCATTAATTTTCTTGTTAAACTGCGATTCTATTAAAAAAGTGAGTTGGTGGCCGAATTGAATGTTTGGCGGAGAAAACAAAGTTTAGAACTAACAAACATCAAATCACATGCATGCTTTATTGCTTATAGATTCGGATCTCTCTTCATCTCATATTATCCTTATCTAAATTAATGGTCTGGATTAATTCTATATTTTGATCAAGTAAAACATAAAAATTAATATAAATAATCCAGATTTTCAAAATTTTAATTTGCTATATTAGACACGTGTAAATAGATTAGGAAAGCGATGAGAAAAGGATCTAGATCTCTTGCTTTGACCTTGACCCTGAATCCAAGTTGGAAAAAGGAGGCTGCCGAAGTATGGGAGAGCTCTTCAAAACCACACCAAAAAAAAAAAAAAATTTGCAACGAAGACTTGCGCCGTATTGATTTTTCTAGAAGAATTCTCTTGCCAGTCTCTGTTAATTTACATGTTTATTTCAATATTTAATATTATTTCACACATGGAACATGCTTTTATTTTAAGGCATCTGAAATGCTTCCATATAAATTTTGGTCCAGTTATTTATTTATTTATTTATTGTACTTATATATTCTGATTGAAAATATTGATTCATCACGGAGTGATTATATTTCAAAATTGATGTATTGTAGCAAAAGGAAATTTTAATCATAAGAAATGGAATTTGCTATTGTTTAGAAAAAAAAAAAAAAAAAAAAAGATTTTATGGTGATTATGGGTTTGGTGTTTTACTCATGTACCTAGTCTTGTTGTTTTATCGAAAGAAAACAATAGTTAGGGCCTTAAGGGTGCCGGTGGTATTGCTAACGTTTAATGTTAACCTTTTGATAGATAATCAATCCGATAGAAAACAAGTGAACAAAATGCTAATTTTACTTGCCAATAGAGGCGTAACTCAGTTAATAGATAGATGAGTTTGGGGTTTGGGCAAATGACTCTCAGGTCAGCGGCAGTCAGTAGATGGACGAGTTTAGGGTTTGGGTAAATAACTCTCAGGTCAGTGATTTTAATCCTATTAATAGCGAAATCTTTTTTTAAAAAAAATACCTGATCCCAGATTAATAGATATTGTCAAAAAAAAAAAAAAAAAAAAAAAAAAAAACAAAGCTAATTTTACTTTAATGATCTCAATTACTTGAAAATGTCTAGGTTTATAGTAGGAATACATGGTTTAGGGGAATGTTAGGTCGTGCGATACTAAATTTCCTTTGATGTATAACCTCATCTTGCCTTTGGCTACTATTCGTCGAAGGATTAAGTGATTAACCTTGGTGGATTTCCTTTTCAAATCTATCTTATTCGTTAATTTGTTTTGGTAGTTGTCGTTTAATGAGAGCAGTCTATACGTAAGGATGGTGGTCTCCGGACCATTTTGCTATTTATCGATTGACCAACACTACTTTGCATCTCCTAAGGTTAGGTTTTACGATCATGGCCATCTTTGACCAAATGTGGAATGATGACGCCAGGGTTTTTTTGAAATATTATATTGATTTGGGGTTTTTAGGGTAGAGAGAGGACTCGAACCCGTAATTTCCCGGTATATGTGTGAGAGATTTATCACCAGATCAACCTCATCTCATCTCATGCATATACCCTTTTCTACATAATAAATATCGTACATGATTTGTATAGTTATGATGTACTCGCTATAAATATGAGAAGTTTATTCATTTTTTATGAAACTTTTGATCTTTTTGAACTCGCTTTTAAATTAAAATCTAATTAGTATTAATTGCTCAATAGTATAATAACATAACTAGTAAACAAATATTATATCGATTTAATTTTATAATCTAGATTTAAATATTAAAAATAATTTCATTCGATTGCCCTTAATTACCCTTATAAAATCCAATAATTATCAATTGTCTTAGTTTGATATTTTGATTCAAACCAATTTTACACATAAAATGTAGCTAAGAAATCATAAAACAGTGAGGGTCAAAGTGGTCAATCTTGATAATGAAAATCTGGCCCATCTTGCTTGAAACTTGATTACCCAAACTCGAGCCCAAAGACACAGCCCATTATTACGTTTTGATAGCAACAAAGTGGCCAAAAACCAAACACAACAAAACAAAACATAACAGAAAACAGAACAGGAAAAACAAATAAAACTAACAGAAACACAAAATACATAATACATTACATGAGATGACATGAGATGACTTGAGATGAGAGAAAGAAATTATTTTCTGTCCATTTGTGTATTAATAAACTATTAAAAGAGATGCATAGAAAAGACTTGTGTTAGATTATGGAGAGTGCAAGAAACATTAGCTCGTGGTGAGAGTTCGAGCCCCACCATTAGTGTTCGTAGTTATCACTTATCTGTATATGTGGAAAGTTTTTATTTTCAATATTCGTAGGAATAAATATTTCCCGTTTATCGCTTAATATGGCATCTTTCCTTGAAAGAAAAAAAAAATATCTTGAAAGAATTATAAATTTAGTAATTTACAACTAAATTTTATCATATTTTGATTTTAACCTCTTAAATCTTTTATTTTAATATAAGGGTCCTTCCGGATAAAGATTTTTGATTTTGTCCCTACTGGTAGACCACTGACCTATCCGGTGTTTGATTTAAAAATACAAAAATCATAGCTTTTCATAAGATAGATCGAGATGCGAATTGACCATATACAAGAAAATTAAGAAAGTTTGGTAATTAAAACTGTTTTAAAGCTGGCCTTTTCTGTTGAAGTTTATTAAAAGATTGCCATCTAATCAAGTAGTCACTTAATAAGTTGTTGATAGAATTGTATTCTTCTGCCACCATTTTTGATTCATTCAAAATACATGATGTTGGCATCTTATCTAATTATTGCACATTACGAAAACACCATTATCCTTTGTTGAACAACTTTGGTTAAATCAACTTGAATTTTATTTATTTATTATTATTTTTTTTTATACATTGATCTCATAGTTATTGAATTGTTACTAATTACTAGAGAGGTCCCATTTAAAGAAAAAAATCTTAAACTTTTGATTTTGTTAAGCTTGAATTAGAATCCAATAGGTCACTTGTTGTCAACTATTTCTTAGAAGAAAAAAAAGAAGAATAAATTTTTATTGTTATTTTGACTAATCTTTCATACGGTTAAATTTGTGGAATTGTCTGTCTTTGAAGACTTACTTTTCCAAAAAAATAAAATAAAAATAAATCTATCTTTGAAGACTTGTTTGATGTATATTTTTTTCAATAGAAACTTAAAATTTCAAGGGGGTATTATAACTTTAACCCACAAACCTCATTGTATAAGTGTGACTTGTGAGAGGCTTACCCGTTACCATTAACCATCTCAACTAGGGATGGCAATTAGACCCAGACCCACGTGGGTCGGGTCTGAGTCCTCACATTCGGGTCATGGGTCGGGTCTGGGTCCAAAATATTAGACCCGATTCGGGTCTGGGTCTAGGTTCATAGACCCGGATCCGGACCCGTAGACCCGAATAGTGAGTGAGTTTAAAAAAAAAAAATTTGAAGAATTTGAAATTGAAATTGAATGCAAATAAGAATATTTCCCTTTTATGTCCTCTATTTAATTATTTATATATTTAAGTATATATATATATTTTTAGTATTTTATTGTTTTTTTATTTTGATCTTGGGTCCATGGGTCCGCGGGTCCAGACCCAGACCCGTGAATTTTCATGGGTCCTCGGTCGGGTCTGGGTCTTCCTAAGACCCGCGGGTCTAGACCCGAACCCGAACCCGAAACAGAAAATTTTCATAGGTCTGCGTCCGAGCCTGGGTCCAATTTTTTTTGTCGGGTCCGGGTCCAGTAGGACCCGATCCATTGCCATCCCTAATCTCAACTCTTTACACGCTTGTGTTTTTTTTTCTTAAACATGCAAAAGTCTCTCCTACGAATAATATAAATCTATGAAAAACTTCTCAAAAGTTTATGATAATTTTCAGAAAACATTTTAAATATTTCTCTACTTAGGGGGACTAAGTAATTTGTTTTAATCCTTTACGATTAAATAAATAATATAGAGAAAAATATATATGTTTATAAAATTAACTACTGGATTCTGGCACACCTTCTCCCACATTTGTCAATTAAATCAAAAAATATAGATAGACCACTCTCCTATACTGAGAGTTGCATTTTGAACAATGTTTATAGCAGTTGATTTTCATTAGGTCCTATGAAAATTATCTATCAATGATCAATGAAGTAAATATCCATACTTATCATTTATATTTTCCATATTTTGAGGAGACCGATATAAAGAATATTCTTAAATTTTCCATCTATTTGGAGAATATTAATAATATTACTACCGAAATTTCCAAAATTTTGTACACTTATAATTTTTTTTTTTATACCGAATCTGATATTTACTGCCTCGTCCATGACCAAAATAACAATACAAAAAATTAGTCAATCCATATTCCCAACACAAGAAATCAAGAAATTAAAGAAAAGAAAAAAATGTTCACTAAGCAAACAGCTGGAAACATGCTTTATCAGTTTGCATATAATTCAGCATTGAATGAAAAGAAAAAAAAATAAAATTGAAAACATACACAATTTATGGTAGTCTTTCTCTTCCTTTTCTATGTCATATCTCTATCATTCCAATGTTCATGAACTTCTTTTTTGTGTCTTTCACACCTTTTATCAAACACCACTTTGAACCATAAACAGTAACTTCACTTTCACTCCAACCCATGTTGCCACCTGTCCCTTTCAATGCAACCCAACACTCCCAAACTCTAGACATTAAAGTCTCAACATGGTAGATGACTAGAATGTGTTTTTGTACTCTGTCGCACTGAAGCATTTCTCGACCAATTCAGAACTCACCGAACAAGCATTAACACGAAAAAAAGAAGAAAACAAAGGGTATATTAGTCAATTCTTTATTCTAATTTAAATCTTCGGATTTAGAGATTAATTGCACCTTGAACATTGGCATAATTCATAGGTAAACCAAAAACCCATGAATAGTGGTGGAAAGGACATTCATTTGATAATGATCCAAGTTTGACTGTTTGAGTCTTCGACAAAGAAAGTAGTATATCAAAAACCAAAACCAAACACTATCTTATAAAAGAAAAATTTAGGGTTAAAATTGAAATTAATCATATAATTAATGGAGTTTTTATTTTTACCCAGCATTAGGGCCAGTTTAGTATTGATGTAACTTTTGTAATAATTACTGTTAGTTGTGCTGAAAGAATAATTAGCTGTAAAGTTAATCAGCAGATGTTTGGTTAATTGTATTTTTAAAACTACTGTATAATTCAAAAGTAGTATACATATGTTTGGTAATTTTATTGTAAAAGTGCTTAAATTAGTTGCAATGACTAAAATATACATGAGTTTAAGACCCTATTTCATTTTTTTTTTCATTAATTATATATATTAAATCAATATTTAAGTAAAATGTTTAAATTGGAAAAAAAATATCCATAAGAACAATAAAAATATTTTTAAAAGATTTTATAAATCAAATTAATATTTAAATAGAATATTTAATTTTGAGATGACATAAAGTATATAAATGATTTTAACTTGATTTCATAAGGATAATAATGATATTTTAACAAATGCATTAAATGCTGAAATAGATTATTCCATAATCACTTTCAGAAAGTAACCCCCCATCTACTTCTCAAAATCACTGTCAAAACTTGCAAATTTATCAATTAATCACTTTTGAAAATTTTACCAAACATCATTTTATGTTAAAATTATAAAATAATCTGATTTTAACTTTTCAAAAACAATACTAAACTGGCCCTTAGTGTTTTGATTGTTTTTACCAAACTTTCCACTGATGAAACAAAAGTATCATTTCTCAATTAAGCACACCGGTCTTATTTAATTAAACACACAAGTCTTCTTCAATTAAACACACCACCTGTTTTCTGAAATTAAACACACCCGTTTTTCCCAATTAAACACACTACCAATTTTCATCAATTAAACATTAAACACACCGGGTTTTTTCAATTAAACACACCACCCAATTCTCATCAATTAAACACACCACCGGTTTAATTTCTAATGTGTTTAATTTGTGTGTTTAATTTCAAGTGTGTTTAATATGGTGCATGGGTAAATTTATCTTTTTAGTGGAAAGTTTGGAAAATAATGAAAACACTAATCCTAGGTAAAAATAGAAACCTACTTAATTTTTTGGTTAAAAAGTGCTATTTCCTAAAAAAATTAACCTTAAGAGTATCTCCAACAGTCTCCTTTGGAGACCCCCTTAAATAAGGGTGGATGTTGTTGTAAGGGGCTATTAAGGCAATCAATAATGCTAAATATCCCACCTAAAATCCCACCTTTTTCATCCCACTACATGTGGCATGTGATGTGTCAAATTGTGAGTGGATACACATTAATGACACCTACCATATGTATCCACTAACAATTTAACACCTCACATGCCACATGTAGTGGGATGAAAAAAGTGGGATTTTAGGTGGGATGTGTAGCATTACTGTTAAGGCAATATGTGTTCTAACAATACTCCCTTAAATGGCTCCCTTAATTATTTTTTATTATTATTTTGATGTTTTACTTTGTAATTATTATTGTAAAACAAATTACTTAATGGATAATAAATGATGTTAAATTTAAAAGTTAAATATCATGTGCTTTTCAAAATATAAAATAAATTTAAATATGTGGAGCCCACTTAAAGTGGCTGAAGCCACCCCTTAACTAAGGAAGTTAACTCCACCAAAACACATTTAAGGGACCTGTTAGAGCTGCAAAAATACAGCTTCTTCCTTAATTAAGCTACATGGGAGTCTCCAAGAGAGACCGTTGGACACTTGGATATGCTCTAATCACCTCTAAAAGCAAAAATAAGGGTATATTAGTCAATTCACTCTACACAATTCAATATTTTGGTTTGGTGATTAATTGCACCTTGAACATTGGTATAATACAACGTAAACCAAAAACCCATTAATCAAAAACTTAAAGACATTCCAAAACCCGGAACCGAAACCCAAAACAAACACTATCTCCAAAAAAAAAAAGATATTTTTAAACCTTAATTACCTTTAGTTAAAACCATTTTTAATTAATATTAGTTAATCCAAGATTAACTGAACCTAAGACCCGCCAGAAAATCTCCGTTTTCCGTCGAATTTCGCCGGAGAAATATCGATCTCTATCAAATTATTCTCTTCTTCTCCATGAAAATTTTCCACCAAATAATCGAAGTCTCTCTTGTTGTTGTTGTTGTTATTATAACTACCGTTATCGAGACCATCAAGAGCAATTTCTATCAACCCTTCTCTATCTTCATCTTCCCACCTGAAACGCACGTTCTCCGGCGAACCCCAGTCGCCGACGGCCATGAAATCACCGTCCGACGAAGTATCGGAGTCCGAATCCGGGTAATACAAAGACAAAGACGGGTACCTCTCGATTCCGAACCGGTGCGGATCTTTGTTCTCGTCGTGTTTCTGCTGCTGATCGTCTTCTTCTTCTCCACCTTCGTAGTACGCTTCGTAAATGACATCCAACGGAGCCCTCACGTTCCATTCCACGAACTTCTCTTCGAAAATCGGGTCCGGGTCGAAACCCGATTCTTTGCATGTAATGACCCGGTTGTGATGATCTTCAAGTAAAGACTCGGATTTGTTCTCAGTTTGATCAGCGTCGACGACGTCGTTTCTCTTGTTTTCGTTATTTTCAGTTTTTCCGTATCTCTGTGTTGCACCGAACCGGAGGAGAGTGAGCAAGAGAATTAAAGTGATTATGAGAACCGGAGAGAAGACGACTTTGAAGCAAATTGGAGGAGGGAAGTAGATGAGAATTAGAATGTACAGAGTTGAAATAGTTGAAAACAGAGGATCCGAGGACAGAAAACATGCAAAAGAAATTGTTTTAATGATCATGGAATTTGGATTTTCGTTTTCGTTTTCTTCCATGGAGAGGTGGCTTAGATTTTTTTATTTTTTTTTTCAAAGGAGAGTTTGAGACATTTGATTGGAGAAATTGGACGAGGAAAATGAGGGACGGAATTGGAATTTTAGAAAAGGAAAGAAGAAGAGAAAAGAGAGGTTTTGGGAGTTTTTTGGATGAGAGGTTTATAGACTTTTGTTCTTTCCTTTATGACTTTTTTTGAGTGTGTAAGAGACTAAATAGCAAGCCCTGAAATAATAATAATAACAATAATAATAATATTTGCCTAATTAATGTATTATTTGAAATTTCCCAACAACACCATTTTATTTTATTTTATTTAGAAAACTCCTCAAACATATCTCTAAAATGTTTACGGTGGGACTCGATCTCCCACCATTAACATGGGAGGGACATTTGTCATTTGTCTTCATGTTATATATGAGTAGGTATGTTAACGTAGGATTTGGATCTTCTACTAATCTGATCTTTTTCCTGACATTTTTAAAGTATGTGATTGGTTGTTATAAAAGTGGTCGTGGAAACCAATCACATCTTAACCATACATTCATTACAATGCTTATGTGTCATGAGATTAGATAAGGTCAGGAAAAAGACCAGATCAGTAGAGGATCCAAATTCGTTAACGTATCATTAAATCTCATCAATTTGTATCTTAAAAACCATGTACATCCTCAAATATTAGTTCAAGTGATGTGTATCTCCCCTTTCACTTCTGTGGTGGGTGTTAAGTCTTTGAATCCGATAATTGTCATGAATGTAAAAGATGAATTGCACAAACAACGTTACTTAAGAGGGGATGTGCAACGAATTTGAGTAAATATAGATTCATAAACAATACCATGAATCTTCGGCAAGTTTGTCTCCCTTTGTTTACTTTTTCTCTCAAAATCTCATGAATGTTCTTTCTCAAACTCCTCCATTCATCGATTAATAATGCATCTTAATTCTTAATGCATTAAACCCTGTAATTAATTGACTGAAATGTAATTAAAGAGATTTCCGGACCAATGAAATCTTCAAGATCTTGAATAAATTAGCTAGATGAATCAAATTCGATCATTATTCTTCACCTCTTGCTCATACTAACAAGTGCATGTGGATATAGCCGGAACCTTCTGAAATTAATCATTATAAGTACAGTTTGGATAATTTCTAAAAAAAATAAGTACAGTTCGGATAATAACTCTCACCGTTAAGGAACCTATGTCACGAACTAAAAAAAAAAAAAGTACACAAACTCTAAAGCATATAAGCAATAGTGGACGTGGTATAAATAAATTGCATGAAATGTAACATGTATTCTTTTTTACTTGAATGAAAAAAAAAAAAAAAAAGTGATAGATTTATAATAAATTAAAAAAATTGAGGACTTATATCATAAACAAGACAAATAAACAATTGTTATTAAAAATTACTCGAATATATAGATTCTTAATTACTTGTTGAACTAGCAAATGAAATTCATTTATCAATTATTGAATATACATATGAATTTCAATCAAAATCAAACATAAACTTTTCTGTTTGAGTACAAAGCCAGCCTAGCTATGTCGACCCCATATTATCAAACACTCCCTATCTCAGCTTTGCTGCACAATTTTCGCTTCAATTTGAAGGCTAGCTCTCGGAATAATAATATCACTCAAGCAAGCAAAACCAAAAAAAGATTAGTACCCCATAATCATAATCTATTAATTATAGAAAAGTTAGAAAAATAAAAATAAAAAATTCAAATACAGTAGAGTATGAGAGAAAAGTTTCAATTCACTAATATCGGGTGCATTTGAGGTATATAATTCGCCCAAACCTAGATCGAGCGAAGCCAACTTCATCAAATTGGAGGGTCATGATAGAAAATTTTAAACAAAATGAAAATATTATAAATAAATAAAAAAATGGGGTAAAATTAGATAAATTTAAATATCTTGTGTTTATAAAAACTTTGGACAATGAGGGGTCATGACCCCTTTGGCTCTGCTTCGCCCCGCAAGTCAATAATATTGTACCATACAACATTAGTTTTAGTTAGGACGGTCTTAAAATTGTTTAGTTTCGTAACGTTACAAAACAAATGTCTTATAATCGTTTAGTTTCGTAATGTTACAAAATAAAGGTCTTGAGGTTGATTTAACGATATATCTATCACACCTACATCACGAAGTTGTGAGTTCGAATTCTTTCCCTTCTAAAACCCTGAACTTATGTAATATTTTTTATAGAACAGTCCTAACAAGAGAAACACTAATTATATCAGGTCTCAGTCAGTGTCTTCTTCTCCTTTTTTTCACTTTGTGACACAATTTTTTTTGTTGGCCATCAATCTTTTCATTTCCTTTATTTTCATGTGATAAATGACAATGGAAGTTGTCTTGTTATGTGGGGGAGGAATTTAATTCCTTTTTTTTTTTTTTTTTTTTTTCTTTTCTTTTTCTCTTTTTCTCTTTTTCCCTTTTCTATATGTGGGCAACATGTTGTGGAGAAGTACTAGTTTGATTAGACTATTCATCATCTATTGGTATATTTGTCGATTAGTACTTTGAACCTAATTAATATTTTCACATGTATCTTTGCCTATTTTCACTAGCATTATATTCTTTAATAAGATTGTGGAAAAGATACAAGCTCAATTTGGTATAGTATGATTTTTTTTAATTTTTTTTTTTGAATGTGACTCCATGGAAAATCAATTTTAAAATACACTGTCTTGTATTTTTTTTTATAAATAAAAAATATATTTAATATCTCTGCATCCTCAACAATGTTAAAATCACTTAATATTTTTTAATTGATTTATTTCTCTCATCCTATAAGTAATACAGTATATAGACTTTCATTGAATGACAATAACGAAATAATTAGCTTGGCTCATTCAATAGTGATGATGGGATGTAATAATATTCTATGTTTTCTTTGAATCTTCTGATTGGCTAATTAAATGATCTGAGCGGATCGTCAACAGGGGCGTAGCTTAGCTGGTAGATGGACGAGTTTAGGGTTTAGATAAATGACTTTCAAGTCAGCAACTCGAATCCTACCAATTACGAAAGTTTTCAAAAGAATATGATCCTCGAATTAATAGATATTGTAAAAAAAAAAAAAAAAAAGATCTGAGAGGATCGAACCTGATCAAATAGGTTGCATGACTCTTTCAAAAAAATTTAAAAAAATTAGGTTGCATACTTGCATGAGATCATGAGAGTTGAGAGAGGGTCCATCGACAATTTCAAGATCCAATTTTCGATTTAAAAGGTGTGATATCTTCATGTAGGCAACACTGAACATCACCGACACCAATCTAGTTTATATATTTTTTAATTTAATAATATTAATTGTAAAATCTAAGAAAAGAAAATCATATATTTTTAGTCCGATCATCTTTTTATTGGGTTGTGAAACATGAATCGGTATTGTTGCATTATATCGAGCATCTCAAGAGTGATTTGCAGTTTTAACCCAAGGTTATTCTTTATGTCGTTCTTGTAATTCTAAGGTTTTAGACCGCAAAAGGAAAAAAGGAAGAGCCGAATTGAGATTGAGTGTTTTATTATTGTAAACACCGATTTGATATTAGAAATTAAGTGCTAGTGTGTTACGTAGATATAGATTTACATTGAATCACGTAAAATTTTGTATTTTTTTTTATATCACTATATTGCTTCCATGTGTTTTGTTTATTGTTTCGCTTGCCGACATACCATAACAGGTTTGTATATACTTGGTGCATCTGATAGTATATATTACTTGTCGACCATTTGACTATTTGAGTCTCAATTCACAGTTTTTTTTTTTTTTTTTTTTTTTCTATATATATATTTTAAACATTTGGTTGAAATTTTTACGGTTGAATTTAAATAATATAGTAAGACTTTGGTGTTTTACACACATATGTTAAAGAATTCAAAATTACGTTGCATGGACATATTACACATATAATAAGGATGATTGTTGTTTTTTTAAGGAGAAAAAAGAGATCAGTTTAGTTAGTTGGATGGTCAAATCAAATGATTTTGTTGAAAAATTCTTCCAATTAACCTTTTTTACACTGATCAAATTAGAGGGAAGCTCCTAGAGAGACGACCCTCACTCACTTTTTAGGCTTCTTTATTCACTTAAATGAACGAAAATGATAGAAGAAAGTAGATCAAAGAAAAATTAATCCACCGATTGAAGATCGATTATAAATTATAATATGAATTTATTGAGTAAGATTTATCATTTAACTTATAATTAATTTCCACCAAATTAAAAAAACAGATAAACCTGCACATTACCCCTAAGCACACGTGATAATGTACATTCCCTTCCATACCCATGGTGGATGATTTGAAATTTTGAATCCCACAAGTATGGAAAGTTTTCCCTTAATTTGTAGAGAGTAAAATATCCGGACCGGCAGACCATACATGTTATATTAAATTTCGACATGTCTTAACATACTTTTAGCCATTTCGATGTTAGAATTTGTTACGATACTAAAAAAATTAAAATAATAAACAAGACAAACCCATCAAAGGCATCAAAGTTTTTCCATAACTAGCTAGCTTCATTTTGTTTTCCAGATACACGATTCATTCATAACAAAACTTCAATTCAAATTTTATATATTTGTTCTCTTTTCAATCACAAAAAAAATCGAATCAACTAGACAATTTCTTTGGATATGTTAATAATTGAATCTTAATTTCATCATAGAACGTGAGTGGTGGATATATGTAGTTCAAATACGACGACTTGTTTGATTTCATACAACAAATTAAAAGTAGGGTAGTCCTTAAAAGTAAACCTAATATATACACTAGCTGGTTAGCTTGGACCAACAAGTAGGATAGCTTTTCTTTCACATTTTGCATACCATGTCCATGCACGTGCTTTCTGCATAAAGTAAGCTGTCCCCAAAAAAGCACTTTGTTGAAAAACTAATCGTAAACGAAATTATGGAAATTCAAGGTACTAGCTTTTCGGTTATTTAACTTCCTACTAGTATGGTTGAAATGAAAAAAAATAAAAAAATCACTTTCTCTCTTTCTCATCTCTATCTACCAAATTATATAAATAGAAATTTGGGTCTACCACGCCATTGAATGCTTAGCTTCACTTCCAAGAAAAGAATGCAAGAGATATCTATAGTTATGATTGGATATGGAATAAGAACAATGTACTTTAACCACAGTCTTCTCTAATTCTACGCATGTACGTATGGGTTAAAGTTAGAAGAATATAAATATTTGATCATATTTCTCTATCTTGATAAGGTAAATGATAGATTTTGTTGTAACTTGCACAAAAAGATAGATTTTCCTAAGTTATCCAAGAAGAATATATAGGCTTTGGTTCTATGGATGTCAATGATACATTAGGGCCGGGAGGTATGGTCTTAGCTCTTCGACTCAAAACCCCGATTAGTGTTAATTATGGGTCGAGACATGGGAAGCTATATCGGGGAAGGTGCCCCTACCCTCGAACCCCGTTTGACCTCAAATTCAAAAGTAATCCCATCAAAATATAAATATATCCATTCCCACCCCCATTAAGAATTCGGGGATGATATGTATCATCCAACCATAGGGGGCGGGACCTGCATTTAGGCTTCATAGGAGGAAGATATAATTGTATATATAATTGTTTTTATTTATCTTCCTTCTATTATATTTCACATATCATCAATTTGATCATCCACAAAAGCTTTATGGTCCCCTTAGTGATATTTCAAGTAAAGGCACTTTTTTTGTGATAGCATTTTGACCACTAAAACATTTATGTTTATCAACTTTCTCTATTTATATCTATCATTTCCTTGAATTCCAACTTTTGGAAGTAGATTTAAAGGGACTTGTGCATCAAATTATTCGTGGGCATTTGGTGATACATTCATTGTATTGCATATATAAATAATTGTATTTGAAGGGCTTTGAATTAAAAGCTATATACCTAAAATTATAACACCTTTTTTGACCAAAAAAAAAAGGAATAAAAAGAACATTAATCAATTAGCTGTGTTTGAATTTTGATCCATAATTATTTCATTATTTCAATTGTTTTTTGACTGTAATATTACAGAATAATATGAAAAGACTTGGTGTTTGTTGGCGGGAAACCAAAGCTTTAAAGATTGGAGTGGATGGATGGATGGTAGTTGTTAGTTGTGGCAGACAACAAATCTGGACCGTCAATTCAATGGTGTATCTAGAAGGGTTGTGGGGATCAAAGCCATGAATTGGGTGATGAAGAACACAACTTTTCCAATGGCTTATCACATGGTTTGGTTGGAAGCTTAATTAGGTGCTCAACAACTAGGGCCATCCTTTGAAATATACAGAATATGCCCCATATACTCTTTATATTGATTCTTCCGACCAATCAATCGAATATTGATGCGTAATAATCGATCAAATATATTGCAGATCATTTACGATATGAAAAGGATGAGCATAGAGGTCATATTAGTAATAAATAATCTTCAAAAGACATGCCTTCAGTTCCAGGAAACATAGCGGCTCACAACAAAACCATAGTTGTTTCATTTTTAAACCCTCTTGGAGGGAATCTGAGCTCTGCTTCTGGAACTTCAGAGATGACCGGTGCAATTTATACATTAGTCAATAGTTACCTGGTGTAAAGGGAGGCATTTCTTCCCTGATTCTGCTATTAGCGGGAAAATTTCCATTTGAAGGTCTCACCATTGGAGTTCCGTAAGGCGAACCTGAAATAGAAATGAGAAACAAAAGAACAGGTCAGAAGACATTACATCATTGCAAACACACCGGGATAAATAAAGATCATCAGTAGATTAAAACGATCATGGTGGCATTGTTAATTCAACAGCTGGTAACAAATTTGTAAAAAGCTTTTAACATTTATCTTCATAGCTACTAGAAAACATATCGGCAGATTTCAAAATTAACATGATCAATAATTGCTTGTGTTTACCATAAATGGCTTAACTAGAAGATATTAGCATATGATTATGTTGCTATTGGTAAGTCAAACCAACTCAAATTTACATGCATGTGCATAGAGCAAATAATGAATCAGATAACCTTACCTTACCATACATGGAAGAGCGAGGACTAGGCAAAATTGTGGGTGATCTTGCGGCCCAGTGGCCCACAAATAAGATTGTGGACAAGCAATGGGACTAAATTGTCCACTAATATTGCGCTTTGTAAATGGAGAAGCCCTTGCACTTCCCATTGGAGGCGATTCAACCATACTTGGCCTGTAAGGATCAACAACAGAACCAGGTCTGCTATAGGGGTCAACAACTCTATAGCTTTGGTAAGGGTCAATTCTACCCCGGGTAAGGCAAACAAGTTCCACAAGGAATCCGTCTTCCCGGTATTGGAGGTTTTTGATAGCCTTGCCCTAGAAATGCCTCAGAATAAGACCCAGCATGTTGATATGCTGAGTTCACCTGCCACATTTCACGTATCAGCTACTAATTATCAATTTATAATTTCTCCAAGGGTCAATAAAAAAAAATAAAAAAAATCTACAAGCTGACAGAAGTCCAGCTTCTATGCAGAAGAAAATGTGCAGTTGTGAATGTTGTTCAATTGCGGTGGAGGTGGATAAAAGCTCTGTCAATGTCCACCATCGATTAAATCAAGAGAAAACATAATCAGACCTTAAAAAGACAGAATCGGGTACAATTCCTAATCTCAAACTCAGAAGAGACAAGACGAAGTACCTGATAAAGCTCCTTGATTTTTCAGTGAATGCTTGGTAGATGACTCGACAGAACTTTCGTGAGAATAAGGTGAGTAGTTGGCCTATAAGTTTGAATTGGATGCAGAACCTAGAGCACGCTTCATCTCATCCAAGTGTCCCTGAGCCTCTCCTCTGTCGAGTTCAACAAACATAACCTTATAAAGAAACCAAAGTATCAGACACTGTGATAAACAAGGCCTGTAACGTATGCATAGGTTCTTGAGATATCCTTGCTCACGGGAAAAACATAATTGGCTGCTAGAAACATAAAACATGCCATGATAAAAGCACAAATTATGAGAACAGAAACAAACATAAGAGCAATTGATGAAAACAAACAACACGTAACTATTTAAAGTCAAATCTAATGTAGGGGGTACCTAGCATATTGTTTACTGCATCGGCTGCTACCTCCTTTCCCATTTCTTTAGATATTTTATTAGAACGGATCTTTAGCTCTTCTGGTTTTGGAAATACTACAACAGAAAGCTGATTTGGGGCACATCATTCGTTAATAAATGGACTAAACTTTAAAATAACTTAACATCATATGAATTTCTCATAGACAAGTGACAACGCAGTGTAAACTACCTTCTGGAAGTTTGCAAATAGCCTCAATTTAAGTTTGAGTGCACTTTTGAAAACATTTGTTCAATCAATTATATAATTGAGAGTTGTCCTGGCTGCCCTGGCTAATAGGGTATCAAACATCGCATTTACTCGACCAATCAGCAGCTCAAACCTTTCACCATAATTCTGCTTACGCAATAGCCCATGAACCTGTAAAACAAAGTTTTAGAGAATGAGGAAAGAGCTATAATAAAGCTACACTAAAATAGTACAGAGAGGGCAGAACAAAACATAAACCTTCATTCGATCAAGGATCACATTTGTTCCAAGCAAAACATAACGCTTCAGGCTTATACCCAAGAGCTGATTCCCAAGGCTCATACCCTTCGGAAGGAGCAAGCTCATCTTCAATACTGAACTGCATGAGAACCACGACATTTTTCAATAGCACGAGGAAATACTGCTGATTGCCATTGTATCTCTTTCACCATAGAATCCACTACTCCAAGACTTTTCAGACCTGCATCAAAGTGCTTTGCAGTGCCTAACAATTTTCCGTTCTTGGAAAATCCTATGGAAGCTAATGGTCTAATGAACTTTTTCACTGAAATCTGAAAATTTCCCAGCATTAGAAAACTTTTCTGTGCCCCCAATCCCAAAAATATGTTCAGTTTCTCCTAGATTTCTAATTGGCTCATCCCCTTTCGAAATGCCAAGACTGGCAAACATGCTGCTGGTCAGGTGGAGTGTCTTCAATGTGAAATGATCTTGTAACCAAAACAATATTTCCCTCCTTTTATTCCGACATTGGCACGAGCACCAGACCAACAATAAGCAAACCCCTCTTGATGAATTGCGGAACCTTTAAGACCGTTGTCTTCAATATCAAAATCTAGAGAAACAGTAGCAAGGAACATCAACAATCACGCATATTAATAGAGAAGTGATGTATTTTTTCCGAACAATGATCACTTCAACGTATTGTAGTTTGATGCATGGATGTCCTAAATAGGTCCTGAAATGTGATTTTTAATTGCTTTTTTATATAATTGTAACTTGATGTACACATAAGATGATTAGTAACTCAACTAAACAACCAAGTTTTGAAATAAACATACTTTACTTTGCATTATTTAAAAAAAAAAAAAAATTTCAAGTCCAGAATGGAGTTAAAAATCCAATATTCACGATACATTTAATTTCCATCTCCTCCTACAATTTCTCACCAACCAAACAGAAAATTTATACTTCATTGTACGGAATCAGGCATCATAAACATTAAGGTTTCTACAAGTCATAAAATTTCTAACATATACATGCAATGCAAGCAAAACAATAACAACAAAGCACATGAGAATCGAGAAATTGGACAATTAAATGCAGAGAAGAGAAAAAACCCAATTGACAGAAAGTGATCAAATTTATAAACGAAGAATACCCAAGTCACAGTCAACCTTTGCCCACTTCGCCTCTGGCTCCAGTACTTCTTCTTTCGAGGGCTCGCGTTTTGCAGACACCATTGTAGCGTTTTGAAATTATCAATTTCACGGTGTAAAATGACACAGAAACAGAGCGCGAAATGAAGTAAACACCAAGCACTAGAGAGCAAGTGAAGGATGAGAGAGAAGCGAATTATCAATTAATTAGTTTTTAACTTTTAACCGAATTAACTGATCCGGGTCGGGTCTATCCATACCAGTCCAGTGGCTATATTGGCTCAACTACATTTTTATGAGCCGGATAGGAATAATCCAATTCCATATTTCCCTTAGTGTGTATATACTGTACCTAAGGATTTAAGTGGAGGAGGCCGATGCCCGAAGCCCGAATCCCCAAGTCCGATTCTTTAATGTTAGAGAAGTATAAATAAGGGATGGCAACTTTATCCAAACCCAAACTATATGGGTCGGGTTTGGGTTTGGGTTATGATATTCAGGTCGTGGGTCGGGTTCCGTTGCCACAATGTAAACCCAAAACAGATTCAGATTCGAATTCAGATCTAAAGATAACCGGACCCGAACACGCAAACCCGAGATATAATTTATATATATTGTATATATAGATGTAAGTATTGTCACCGTATAAATACTATTTTTACAATATTTCTCATAAATCCATTATTATTTTTCTCAAAGTAAAGAGTCAGGCATAATTAAATATTAATTAAGTCATGACAGAATTGAATATTTCCCCATCATATTTGAGTGATACGTTTGTCTCGTAATACCATATTAGTTTTTAAAAATTGTTGATCATCATAATGTTTGGATAATTGAGAATTGTAAATTTAAATGTAAATTCATATATAACAAAATTTTGTGGGATAAAATATTAAGATTATAAATAGTATGTTATCATTTAACATATGTTCTACCGGAGACTTTTTACCTTCATTTTCTTTTATTTCCCTTTGCCATTCATTCTAACTTCTAAGATATGAGAAATTTGTTTTTGAGATTTACACTACAAAATATGTGAATATTTTTTATTTTTTTTAAGTATTACATTAATTCAGGGTTTTTTTTGGGAGGGGGAGGGCGAGAACTCTTACCCGCAACCTCGTGATATAGATGTGAAAAGTTTATCACCGAACCAAACTCATCTCGTCTAGGAAATAATTTTAAAAATTAATTGAAATTTCAAAAATATCATGAACCTAATCTACATATTGTAAGAAACAATTTTAATTTTTAAAGAATGTTGAATTGACAAGATGAGGTTGGTTTGATAGTAAACCCCTTACACCTACGCCACAAGATCGTGGGTTCGAGTCCACCCTCTCCCAAAAAAAAATACCCCGCATTTATGTAATATTAAAAAAAAAAACAAAAAAAAAATGTTGAATTAATTTATAAATAAAATAATATGGCGAGAAATTGTCATTTTAAATGTGAATTTATATATTACAAAATTTTGTTGGAAAATGCTAAGATATGATTTTTGTTAATCCACTTTATTTTTTTTTTTTAGCAAAGATCTATTTTATCAATCTTGATAAGTTGATCCAAGGTAGAGGGAAAAGAATTGAAATTTCTCATATAAAAATATTATTTGTCAAGGTTAGTATTATGTGAAATTATATATATATATATATATATATCAGTCTTTCTATTATCAGTTCGAACTGACAAAAGTTATATCAGTTCCTTGTATGTGGGTCATTGGATTTAAATACTTTGACTGACAAATGCAAGTCAAAGTATTTAAATCCAGTGGTCCACATGCAAGGAACTGATATAACTTTTGTCAGTTCGAACTGCTAATAGAATATATATATATTTGACACGATTTTACAATCATTGGATCTATGAGATTTGAATGTCTTAGATTTAATAAATTTATTTATTTTTTATTTATACTCACTTATTTATCATTACTTTATTTATTTTCTAACTCATCTATCATAGATTGACTTTCCTAATTAAATCAAATTAATATTTTCTCTTCATCATCACGCTTTATTTTTTTCCAAGTTATTATCATGTCAAGATGAATTGTAAGTACAGTCTTAGGGGCTGTTTGTTTTTTTCACAATAAGACTTATTGCCTCTTATATCTTAAATTAAGATAAATCAGTTTGTTTGTTTTTCCAACTTATATCTTATTTTAAGACATATATGTCTTTTAGAAAAAGTAAAAAAATTTAACTTATCACTTATGAAATAAGTTGTAATTAATACCTTCACAATTACTTCCACAATTAACCTTGTAAAATTAGTCTATTACCAAAAATAACCTTGAATAAAAAAAATCCCCAATTTCCTAACCTTAACCCTAACCCTAACCCTAACCCTAACCCTAACCCTAACCTAACCTAACCTAAAATTGACCAATGAGGAGGCGGCGGCCGACGCCGCCTCCCTGGGATTTGACCGGAGGAGGTCGGCCGGCCTCCTCCTTGCCTCCACCATGGAGGCCACCGAGAAATACTTTCCACTCGACGGCGAATCAGAAGAAGAAAGGCTGTTGAGTTTCGAAGAAGCAACAATAAGAAGAGACTAGATGTTGGTGAAGTATTCAATTTGCGCGTTACCGGAGGAACAGTGAGAGGCTATTTATAGGGTGGAGGAGGCGTGGCAGTGGAAGCGTTGTGGCGGAGGCAGGGTCTGCAAAATCGAATCTTCACGGGTTTCGTTCGCGATTAAGCGAACAAATCGGCGAATTCAATTGCGGGGGTTTGGTGATCGGTGGCCGGCGAATCTTTCTAGATCGGCCGTGATGGGTGACTCGCGGCGACGGTGGCGGCAGCGGTGGCCGTGAAGGGTTGGTTGTGAATCGTGAGAGAGACTGATGGCTGTTGGTTTTTGTTTTTGATAATATACAATATTTTATTTTATTGTTTTTCAATAAATTAAAATAGTTTATATTATATTATATTTTATTTTAAGTAAAACTGTAAATGAAAACAAATAAAATTTTTATATAAAAATAAATATTTGTTAAAAAATGAAAATACATTAAAAAATTAAAATAAAATATCTTAAAAGTCAAATAATTTGTTAAAATAGGGGTAGAATAGTAAAATCAAAACCACTTAAAATTTAAGTGGAATACTTTCAAATAAAAAAAACAAACAAATGAGAGTGTCTTAAATATTAAGTGATATTACTTTACTTACTTAAAATAAGGTCTTTTAATACTTAAGACAAAAAAACAAACACCCCCTTAGATTCCTTATATATTTATGTTTTTCTCATATTTATTTATATTTGTTTAGAAAGAAAATTAAATGAAAAAAAATGCAATAGAGAGGAATAGGAAATATTAATTAGATTTAATTAGGAAAGCGAAATTTATGATAAGTGAAAGAGAAAATAAAATAAATTAATGAAATAAAAATGAGTAGGAAATACAAAATAAATAAATTTAGTAAACAAAGGCTTGACTCTCTTCTAGAAAATAATTTTAAAAATATTAAATTGAAATTTCAAAATAACTTCAACCTAATCTAAAATCTGTTAAAAAAATAATAATAAAGTATTCTCTTTCTTTTAATTTGAATTAGTTTTAAAATTCAATATTCTAATAGTAATCAAACCTTTTTTTTTCTTTTCAAATTTATGATGTATTATTTTAAAATTTTAAATAATATTTGGGTGTATAAATTACAGTCATATGATTCATATCTTAGAATATGCATATATCTTTTTATTTGTATGTACTTATTTTTGTCATTGTATGTATGATAATTACAAATCCGTTACCATACTTTTATTGGTTTGAGTTGAAACCAAAATTCTTTTTTTTTTTTTTTTTTTTTAAACATAGCTTAAATTACATAAAGTTACCCTATCGTATGTTGACATAACACAATTAGCACGAGATACTATATCATTTAACAATTTAATTTAACACATGAATAAGACATAAAATTATATAATATACTTTCATCCAAAATCAATTATTTTATTTGGAAAAATTAATATTCCAATCAGCAATTATTATCATAAGCCTAAATTTTCTCATCAATTAATTCTAATTTTCTCATCTGTCAAGTTAAATTATTGCCAAAATTGCTTAACAAATATGACAATTGATCAATTTCTAATTGTCATTAGCTCCTAAATCAGTGCACACAATTAGTCAATTTGCATGTCCTTTAACTTCAAGCAATTAGTCAACTATATTATTATGGACTCATAAAACAATCCAATTCCATTAGTGTGTATTTATCTAAAATTTAAGTGCCCTATTGTAAGTATTATTACAATGTAAATACGATTTTTACAATATTTCTCATAAATCTATTATTATTTTTCTCTCATACGCATGTTAGAATTTTGGAATAAATTATTTTAAAGCAACTAAGAAAACATTCGCATAATTAAATATTACGTCATAGCTTCGGGACCCTGTCGATATCAAATAATACATGTGCGATCCGGATATCTACACCCATAACGGAAGATAACTACTCTCATAACCCGGAAAGAAAACTCCCCACACATACTTGTAAAATGTGTATGGTATGATTTGAACTTATCACTACTTATGTGAAAGGGAGGTGCACTACCAGCTCTACTAAGAGTTGATGTGCTTTTCTTATCGTATTTGAGTGATACATTTATCTCATAACAATATACATTTATCTTATAACAAGGATCATGGTCCCTTCCCAAATTTTTTTAATAAAAAATGTTGAATAATTGCTATGATATGATTTGTCCTAGTCCGCTTCATTCTCTTTTATTTTTTGAAATTAATTTTATAAAAATAATATTTGTCGATTAAGTGATATGTGAAATTAAATGGTGAATATTTCATTTTTAACCAATGCTTAACTCTTTCTCTCTCCCCTTAGGAAATAATTTTTTAAATCTTAAATTGAAATTTTAAAAATAAAATGAACCTAATCTAAAATTTGTATAATATATATAAGTCGATTTAGTTTCGCCACATATATATTAATTTGAATTAGTTTTAAAATCCATATCCAAGTAGTAATCAAACCCTTTTTAAAAATAAATAAAAAATTTATCATCCTTTTTTTAAAATTAAAATAATAATATTTTGGTGGATAAATTACCCTCTTTGATTACATACATGCATATTTTCTATTATGCTGTATTTTTCATTTAAAAACATTTAAAAAGATGTGATAATCTATTTGTAGCTATCCACTATATATATCACAATTACAAATTTGCTCCCATGTATCATTTCAAAATATGTGATAATTTTTATTTTTATTTTAACTATAAATTATCTATATCATAATTACAAATATGTTAAAATAAAAAATAAAAAAAATTAACTTTTTGACACTAAATTCACTAAACTGAACAAAACTCAAACAACCAACCATGAAAAATTTAAAGACCACTATCTGAATTGCAACAAAGATTAGAACAGTTGATCTGATTTGCAACAAAAAGCTTAATTTGAATTGAAATAATATGTGAAATTAAATGGTTAATATTTCATTTTTAATAAATGCTTAACTCTCTCCTTAGAAAATAATTTTTTTAAATAGTAAATTGAAATTTCAATAATAAAATAAACCTATTCTAAAATTTGTAATATATATATATATATATTAATTTGAATTAGTTTTAAAATTCATATTCAAATAGTAATCAAACCTTTTTTTTCAAATTTATCATCCTTTATTTTAAAATTAAAATAATATTTTTCGTGGATAATTTACCTGATTACATACATGCATCTTTTCTATTATACTGTATTTTTCATTTAAAAATATAGGATAATATATTTGTAGCTATCCACTATCTATATCATAATTATAAATTTAATTTAATGTATCATTTCAAAATATGTGGTAATTTTTTTTTTTAACTATAAGTTATCTATATCATAATTACAAATAAGTTGCCATTTTTTTTTTTTTATGACACTAAATATATTAAACTGAACAAAACTCAAACAACCAACCATGAGAAATTTGAAGACCATTGTTTCATCTAAAAATTTGTAAAGTAAACAGGATCTCGATCTGAATTGCAACAAAGATTAGAAGAGTTGATCTGATTTACAACAAAAAGCTTAGAATCTAAAAAAAGATTTGTAGAAAGCTGAAAAAAAAAAGCTACTGTCTCACATGCTTCTGGGATCAAAGAAACTGAGAAAAAGTGACTACAGCTTTTTATTAGATAACACACAATGACACAACACCCACTTTCAGCTTCTAGCCTTCTAGTAGAAGCAACTATTAAGCAGACCTTAAAAAGCACTTTTTTAGTTGTTAAAACAGCTAAAATCCAAGCTATATACACTTATTACCACTTATTACCACTTATTACTTGGGTTTGTTTGGCTTGTGTACTTACAGCTTGTATTCACAAACTCTTTTTCTTGCAAAATAAACTGAAACATGAAGCAAAGAGTCAAAGACACAAGTACACAACACAACACGTCAACAGCTGTCCCTCATTGGATACTCCATAGTCTATTCTGTGTTCTGCTTTTCCATCTCTCTTTATGCCAAAAACAAATTATTTTCTTTTAAGGAAAAATATATATATATATATTCCAATTAGCAATTATTATTATTATTATTATAAGCCTAAAATTTCTCATCAATTAATTACCAATTTTCCCACCTGTCAATGCTAAATTCATGCCAGAATTGCTTGGTAAATGTGTCAAATTTTTTTTTTTTTTTTTTTTTGTCAATCTAATTGTCATTAGCTCCTAAATCAGTGCACAGTCAGTCAATTAGTCATTTTAAACAAAATTGGTTCCCTAAAATGGGATTTCAACAAACATTCCAATTTCAACATAAAATCAACCAAGCAAGAAAAAAACAATAATAATTTAAACAAATTCTCAAAATAAGAGGAATTTTTTTTTTTTTTTGTCATTTTATTGAGAACTCAAAACAGAGCAACTGTAAAACTCTGAAATCAGGAATTTTTATCTGATCATAGAAGCACAAAGAAGATTGTGTACTCCATACAAAAAAATCTGTCTAATGTACATAAAAAGATACAAAACAAGCCACCAAACCAAAACCAAACCCAAACCCACCACCATCTTCAATCAAAGCTTTGAAGAAAACTGGCCTGTAAAGAATCTCTACATGTACTTACAAGTCCCATCCATCCATCCCACATAATATCTTCTTTTTACACTTCAATCTACAACAACAAATCTAACTTATATACAATAATTATAAGTGGAAAATTAAGTTAGAATTGAATTTTTTTCTTAAAAAAAAAGAAAACCCTCTTCAGTCTTCTTCACATATGTCTTGAATTATTGAATTATTCTTCCATAAACAGCTCCTTCTTTGGTGAAGCAAACAATGCCACTGAAATACCAGCAAGTTTCTCTCTGCTGATTCGTGACTTATGAGCCCTAAACTGTTTTGGAGCATTTGGTGCTTCAATTTCATCGAATTCGTTTGGTTCTTTGAAATCGATTGATGATCGAAACACCTGTGTTTTCTTTGGTGTACTATAAGCGAAATGCTGCTCCTTTGCAATCTGAGTCTGTTGAATCCAAAACAAAACAAAAAAAACATTAAAAATCAATCCAAAATCCAAAATTCAAATCCAGAAAAAAATGTATTTATTTTATTTTAATGTTAATATATACTTACAGCTTCTCTTATTGATTTAGATACATGAAAAAGCTGCTTCAAATCTTCATGGTTGACACCAGATATAATTCTAATCTGCAAAAAAAAAATATCAAAAGAATCAAAATCACAACTTTAATTACCTATTCATAAAACCACCAACCAAAAAAAAGAGATTTTTATTTTTTTTAATGTCATTAAAAAGCTTCTAAAATTGGGTACTCACCAGAATATCCTGAGGCAGGAATTCCAATTGGAACCTCTCATCAGACTCAAAATCAACCATTCTTGCACTGCATTGCCTCTTCAATGGAGTTCTAGTGATCTTCTCCGACGACGATGGCGTTTCAGCAACATTCGAAATCAAAATCCTCTTCCTCCCCAACCCTCGCGTGTATCTCACGGACCCTAAACCTAACCCATCTTCTGCATCCATCACACCTCTCTTCACTCTCAGCCAACCACGTTTTCCACCCAAAGCCATCTCTTCTTCTTCTTCTTCTTAAACTTCTCTTAAACTATGATGCTCTGCTTCAAGTTTCAACACTGACCCATCACAATAAAACCACAAAAATCAGCCAAAAACAATGGTAAAAAACAGTTCTTGAATAGAAAATATAGTAAGATTAGATAGCGAACCTTTTTTGATGGATTGTGATAACCCTAAATTTGGGACAACAGTTTCTGTTTCTGTTTCGTGGCACAAATGGAAAAAAGAACCGTCTTCTAACTACAACAAATCTACAATAGTTTAAATTAAAAAAGTGAAACCCATCTCTTATATACTGTTAAAAAAGTTTTATCAGTAAAAAAAAAAATTATTTAAAAAATAAATTAAAAAAATATACGCGTTTTTGTTCATTATACTCGAAAACACTGGAACTTTCTTTCGTTTTACAGAGTTATCCTGTGGCGGTTAAATAAACAAAGGGGCAAAATGGGAATAACGAAAAAGCAAAACTAGCCGTTTGAGTCCACACGTGTCTGGATTTGATAGGAACAAGAAGCTACGTGTGTGCTTCAGTTTCAGGTTGACGACGTGGAGATTTGGTCGGTCAAGTCGGCGTTTGTCCGTCTCCATCTAGAACACGTCTTCTACTGCGAGATTTATTAGAGTGACGGTGTGGAGCTGTCACCGTTTGTAAAAATTAAAATCGCTCGACACGTGGAGACATCTGGAGCGTATATGTGACACACGTGTGTGATGAGTGGTTGGGATTTGGTCTGGAGGTACACATTAAAAGGTGACGGGTTTGTTTCGTGATGGCCAATGCCTCGTTGACTGAAGATTCCAAATGGGCGGCTGACGGCTTTTGTCTTTTTTCATTCATCGACAATCGTCTGGTTTTTCACTTTAAAATATTTTATTCAAATAACACGTCAACCTAATTTTTTTAAAATTATTATTTTCCATATTTATCTCATTTACTATTTATTTTTTTAATTATTTTAATGATGGTGTTACAGTTGAACAACCACTCAACTTGTGGACATCAAGAAACAAATGGATGAGATCAAATTATTCGTTTTCAATTAAATAATAAATAATAAACCTAGTAATTGAATTCAGACAAAAAAATTAATAATAAAATAATATAAATTACTAACAAATACATTAGATTAAGATTTTATTTGATTAATTATATCTAATAATGTATAGTGAGTAGTTGACATCATTGATGATTGGGTTATAATGAGTTATATATAAAATAAAAAATAAATAAATTAAAAGGGTTCTTGAATGATTATTGGAGTTGTGAGATTGAGAATCATTGATCTGGCTAGTTTGGATTAATAGTGACAATTATTGTAGGAAAAGTCATATACATTGCATGATCACTACATGTCAATAATTTGTATAGCATGTGAAATTGTGATATGTAACATGTACATGTGCTATGGTTCATAGGTGGATCAATCACAATCTTTTAAGATATAAAAAAAAATAATGTCGAGTGTTGATTGATTAATTATTTTATTTTATTTTATTTGTCTAGAATTAGATGTTGTATATATATATATATATAAGAAAATGTGAATGAGATTAGAATATCAATTAATATTTTTAAAAACAATGAACACAAATTTTAAAGGAAACAATTGATTAATGTTGAGTGTTGATTGATTGATTGATTTTTTTTTTTTTTTAATTAGTCCATAATTAGATGTTGTATATATATGTAAGGAAATGTGTATGAGATTAGAATATCAATTAACATTTTATAAAACAATGAACATAAATTTTAAAAGAAACAATTGATTAATGTCTAGTATTGATTGATTGATTTTTCATTTTTTTTCTATGAATTAGTCCAGAATTAGATGATATATATATGTTAATGAGAAAAAAGTCATTCACTTTATTGATTGCCATGTTGTTTGTATGCCTAAAACGGCTAAAAGTAGAGGTGCGTTAGGTATCAAAAAAGGTGAAACTCATGAATCAAACTCTTCATGATATTTCTTCAAAAAAAAAAAAAAACAAAAAAAACAAAAAAAATCTCTTCATGATATATATATAATCAATCAATCAACATTGCACATAGCACACTTTGTTGATGGTTTTTTTTTTTTTTTTTTTTTTTTTTTTTTTTTTTTTTTTTTTTAATGTTTATAAACTATCATATTTTTTATTAGATTGTATTTTTATTTTTGAAAACAATTGATTAGCTTGTATTTAAAAACCTTATTTAAACATATTTGAATTACTTTTTCAAAATTTAAACCGTAATTTAATTTTTGAAAGATGTTAAAAGATAAAACTCCATTATAATAGTTTTTTTTTTTCTTATCAAAATTTAAAATATTTATAGTTTTATGACAGAATCTTTCGATTACAAGAGTATTACGTTGTCAATTTGTCATGTTTATATGAGAATAATGTGTATGAGATTAGAAGTGAATTAATGAATTAGTCTAAATATAGATGTTGTATATATATGTAAGTAAAAGTGTATGAGATTTAAAATATCAATTAATATTTTTAAGAACAATGAACACAAATTTTAAAAGAAACAATTGATTAATGTCGAGTGTTAATTGATTGATTGATCTTTTTTTTTTTTTTTTTTTTTTTGGGAATTAGTCTATAATTAGATTTTGTATATATAAAATTAGTCAAAATAATTAATACAGTAGAACCCCTCTAAATTAATATTCTTGGGACCCACCCTAAAGTATTAATTTAGAGAGGTTATCAATTTGAAGGGTTTTACATTATAAAGTGTTATTTTGTTTAAAAACATGTGGAAGTCGGTTTTGTTGTTTAGGAAAGGTTCCTTTTCGGGATTCATTGTTTAGTCGGTTTTATTCTTTATGGAAAGCTTTTTTTTTATTATTATTTTTTTTTATTTTAAAGATTCCTTGTTTAGGAAATTTTCTGTTGAAATGTTAAATTTAGTTGAAACCTTTTGTTTACAACAATAAGGTAATCATAATAACTTTTCGATGACAATTCAAAAAATGAAGGATGAAGTCAAAAATATCAAACATGGCGGTATTGTGCAAACTAGCATCTTGAAGCACTTTTCTAGTTCTTAAATATTATGTAATATATTTTATAATTTTATGAAATTATTAATTTATGCGACAGTTGGGACCGAAATTTTACACTAGGTTTCAAAAAGAAATTATTAATTATTACGATAGAGAGGTTTATTAATTTTTTACATTGGCCCGAGTCGGGACCGAGATTTTTTATTAATATAGGGAGGTTATTAATTTATAAGAGATTAATTTACAAGGGTTCTACTGTATATACAATATGAGACCTATTTATAATCTATACAAGTGAATCAAATTAAGAACTAAATCTACCATAAAAGAAATAGACCATATAAGAACTAAAACATATATGATGTATTGAATTTGTGAAAACCAAATTGATTATAATGTTATTAATTGGAGAGTTAACTGCATTAACCCATTATTGTTTGTGATCAATATTGATTTAGTTGATATTAAACTTTAAATTTTAAATCGTATTTTCACTGATATTAAACCTAACATGAACCATTAATGTACTTCACTTGATCGTGATCAATCACAATCATTTATAATGTTGAATTATGTTCATTAAAATATCATAATTTTACAGTACAATTTGAAAACTATTAAGAATCAAATCATATTATATTTGATATGAAATATACCTTGATTGACATATTGCATTAATTCATTTTGTTTTTGGATGTTATTATTATTATTATTTTTTGATATACCACGTGCGGATGCGACAACTCAAACCTAAGACGTTATCAAAATAAATGTACCGTAACAACTTGAACATGTAACATAGTCAGACTGAAAGACACTCGTACTCGAAAATAATGTAATTGAATTTTTTAATTAGTCTATAATTAGATGTTGTATATATATGTAAGGAAATGTGTACGAGATTAGAATATCAATTAATATTTTTAAAAACAATTGATTAATGTCGAGTGTTGATTGATTGATTTTTTTTTTCTGTGAATTAATCTAGAATTAGATGTTATATATATATATATATATATATGTAAGGAAATGTGTATGAGATTTTTTTTTAAGTGAAGTTCATTAACCAAGAAAAAACTAGGGGTTACAATCATCTTTGATGAAAGAGTCTAGGTAAGGAGGGTAAGACCCCCCGCCAAAAACAATCACTAGCAGAAGAAATGGCTAACTTAGAAAATGTGTATGAGATTATAATATCAATTATCATTATATATATATAAACAAATGAGAAAAAAGTCATCCACCTTATCAATTGGCATGTTGTTTGTATGCCTAAAAGTAGAGGTGTGTTACGTATCAAAAAAAGTGAAACTCATGAATCAAACTCTTCATGATATATATAATCAATCAACATTGCACATAGCACACTTTCTTGATGTTTTTGTTTTTTTAATGTTTATAAATTATCATATTTTTAAAAACAATGAACACATATTTTAAAAGAAACAGTTGATTATATTGTATTTTTATTTTTGAAAACAATTGATTAGCTTGTATTTAAAAACCTTATTTAAACATATTTGAATTACTTTTTCAAAATTTAAACCGTAGTTTAATTTTTGAAAGATGTTAAAAGATAAAACTCCATTGTAATTGTTTTTTTTTTTTCTTATCAAAATCTAAAATATTTATAGTCTTATGACAAAATCTTTCGATTACAAGAGTATTACATTGTCAATTTGTCATGTTTAAATGCTACAACCAATAATCGAGCTGTTAGAATAATGTGTATGAGATTAGAATATCAATTACATTGTAAATTTGTGAATTAGTCTAAAATTAGATGTTGTATATTTATGTAAGGAAATGTGTATGAGATTTAAAATATCAATTAATATTTTTAAAAATAATGAACACAAATTTTAAAAGAAACAATTGATTAATGTCGAGTGTTGATTGGTTGATTTTATTTTATTTTTTGTGTGTGAATTAGTCTAGAATTAGATTTTGTATATATAAAATTAGTCAGAAAAATTAATATGTACAATATGAGACCTATTTATAATCTATACAAGCGAATCAAATTAAGAACTAAATCTACCATAAAGGAAATAGACCATATGAGAACTGGAACATATATGATGTATTGAATTTGTAAAAATTGAATTGATTAAAATGTTATTAATTGGAGAGTTAACCGCATTAACCCATTCTTGTTTGTGATCAATATTGATTTAGTTGATATTAAACTTTAAATTTTATATCGTATTTTCACTAATTTAAACCTAACATGAACCATTAATGTACTTCACTTGATCGTGATCGATCACAATCATTTATAATGTTGAATTATGTTCATTAAAATATCATAATTTCACCGGTACAATTTGAAAACTATTAAGAATCAAATCATATCATATTTGATATGAAATATACCTTGATTGACATATTGCATTAATTCATTTTGTTTTTGGATGTTATTATTATTATTATTATTATTATTATTATTATTATTTTGATATACCACGTGCGGATGTGACAACTCAAACCTGTGACATTATCAGAATAAATGTACCGTAAACAACTTGAACATGTAACATAGTCAGACTGAAAGACACTCGTACTTGAAATTAGTTTAAGAACTTTTATAAGTTGGTGAGCAATGTATTATTCTATTATGTACTGAATCTGCGAAAACTAATTGATTATAATGTTATTAATTGGGGAGTTAACCTGTTTAACCCATTATTGTTTGTGATCAATATTGATTTAGTTGAGTTTGGTATTATTATTATTTTTATTTTTATTTTTGAAATCCAAAAGGGTTTTCAAATGCAATCTTAAAAAATAGTTCAAAATGAGCCCATCTAATTTTGCTATTTTTGAAAACGATTAAGAATTTTTTTTTGAGTGACGATATTTGCACCCCTTAAAAATCGTATGTATACCCCAAATTAATATATTTTTAAAAATTCAATATTACCCTTGATTAAAATGACTAAAAAGACTAAATAGTTTGTAAGTATACCTAAAAATTATTAATCAGTTTTCTATATCCTAAAAGTCTAAAACCCTTTCTATTTTCTCAAATCCTAATTTATCTTTTGAATACCGCCTTCAAATACAAATTGAAATCGTATGTGGGTTGTAGAACCAATCAAAAAACAATCATGAACTTGAAAAGTTTATATCGAAAAAACCCATACTATTAGATTAAAGAATAGAGAAAAAAAAATTATGCTTTTTCTAATCTCTACCCATCTGTATTTTTTATGTGCCTGTATATTACACTGGCAAAACACATATATAGCAAAAAAAAAAAAAAAAAAACATCAATTGTGTTGCTGCATGTTTTCTGGGCAATTGCCCCTTTATTTTTATTTTATTTTTTGTACTGGTTGGCTGTTAATAAACTTTAACATATGGATTATTATTTTATATGACGAATTTCTATAAAAAAAAATTAAGGGCAAATTTCTACAACTAAACACTTGTAAATAAAATTATTTTTAAGAACAGAAAATAAAACAATAAAATTTTAAATAATAATAAAGTTGATTAGATAATAAAATAGGTGTAGGTGGGGTGTAGTTACAAAAATACAATACAATAGAAATAAAAAGGGTATTTTTGTCATTAAGTGGGGTTTATTAACAAATTAGAGTTTTTAAAAAAATTTAATGGGATGTGTTTACAAAAGGGGTGTACATACAGTATTTAAGGGGTGTAAATACCGCTACTCTTTTTTTTAGAGATTTGTTGTTATTAAATAAAGATAAATTCAATTCAATATCTAAAAATTCAAATTACAATAATCTATTTGAAGTGAAATGCTTATGTGTCATTAATATAAACTAAAAAAAATGTATTATAGCAACAGAGATACTCTGATATATAAAAAGTGTTAGATGGGATTATTCCAAAAAAAAATAAAAAAGGTTTTCAAATGTGATCTTACAAAATAGTTCAAAATGAGCCCATCTATTTTTGCTCCTTTTTTTTTTTTTTTTTTAAATTTATTTATAAAATAAACAATTAATAGATATAAAATGAGCCCATGAGCCCATCTGGTTTCGGCTACTAACCAAATCGACCCACCGAGAAAATCGGGTTCGGTTAGTTGAGTTGCCACCCGAAACCAAGAACAAGCCCAACTTGTTTTGATGGTTATGCTATGCTATACGTGGATAATGCTTTTTTCTTTCGCTCTTTTAGTAACTTAAAGCAGAGCCTGAGTATTGAAAATATAGAGAATTGGCTTCCCGTCTCTGTCTCTGTCTCCTGTTCAACTTCATTTGAAGTAAGAGTGACGATATTTATAACCCCTTTAAAAACTGTATATACACTTCTCTTGTGATTATACTCTATTGAAAATTTTAAAATACTTTTATTTGTAAATAAACCTTATTAATGGTAAAATTACCCTTTCTATATTTCTATTGTATTATATTTTTGTAACTACACCACACTTACAAAGTTACACATATTTTATTATCTAATATATTTTATAGTTATTTTAAATTTGTTATTTTATTTATTGTTTTTCAAAAAAATAAAAAAATAAATAAAAAATTCCAACTCCTAAATAAAGAAAGTGTACCAAAATTGGTTTGAGCTAATTTATAATGCACATGAGTGATTGGCTAACAATCACATAGAACAAAACCAACTCCACATACTACGGCAGATGCCTAACAATCAAAAAAAAAAAAAAAAAAAACCTGTATTTTGAAAATTTTTAATTGTTTTAAAAAAAAAAAAAATTGTATTCGTTAAAAGAAACTGAATATATATATATTTGAAATATTATAAAAATATATTTGAGATTAGTAATTAGGAGAAAAGTTAGGGTTTGAGAAAATAGAAAAGGTTTTATGATATATATATATATAAATCAAACAAATAATAGGAGACTAATTAATACTTTATGGGTGTAATTATAAGTTGTCCTTTTAGTAATTTTTGTCAAGGGTAATATTGGATTTTCAAAAAGGCACCAATTTGGGATGTACATACAGTTTTTTAGGGGTGTAAACATCGTCACTCTTCAAGTAATACTCAATACCTAGATGCAGAGCCAGCCTTGTGAGTTGCGATTTTGGGGCTCAAGGCAAAATAAAAAATAAACGAGTCCCTTAATCCTCCATGTATATTTACTTTATTTTTTTATATTTTTTTGTCTTTAGTAAATATTTGTAAAAGATAATATAATAAAAAAAATTAGACTATAACATAACAAAATAACAAATAAAAAGTTATCCAAATAAATTTTTGAGTAATTGGCACAAATCCCCCCTCGAGTGTATATATATTTGCATGTTGCCCCCTAAACTTTTTTTTTAGGCATGTTGCCCCCTGAACTATCACTTATTGGCAGAACAAGAGTAAAAATGCCCCCTCAGGGGGGAAAAAACCAAAGGATTGCCAATAAAGTGATAGTTCAGGGGGCAACATGCCTAAAAAAAAAGTTTAGGGGGCAACATGCAAATTTATATACACTCGAGGGGGGATTTGTGCCAATTACTCTAAATTTTTTATAATTGCATCAAAGAATGTATCACATAAATATTACTTGTCTCACATTTTTAGCAGTAAAAGTACTAATTAAACTTACATAATCAAGTTTTTTATTATATATATATTTTCAATGGATTGTCAAAAAAAAAAAAAAAAAAAAAAAACATAGCCACTGAGAATTATGTAAAATTGTTCGAATTTTTAAGATTTTGTTTTTGAATTTTCTTATCAAATGAGATTTGAATAAACCTAAATATGATTTTCAGTTTTTCTTCGAATGTTTGATAAGAGGAGAGTTGTTCTAGTGCTGGTTGATTTAAGAATGCTAATTGTGTTTCATAGGTGGGCTTTCAAAAAAATAAAAAAAAATCATGTGGGTGGTGGGCCTTTTTTATTAAGTCATTTGTGGGCCTGTTTTTGTTTAAAATTGTGTGGACTTTTTATATGAAATCATAATTAAATAAATAAAAAAATAATCTAAATTTGTGGCCTTCATAATTAAGGGCCCTAAACGGTTATATCAGTGATACTTGCACTTAGAAAAAAAAAAAAAAGACTGAACCGGCTGCACGCGTGTAGAAAAGTCTTATTTTCTGATTGTCATTTTGATGTATTGATAGCATTGTCGTGGCAAATAATTAACAAGCAAAGCAAGCAAGCATGATTTGTAACAAAGAAGCATAAAAACCGGTCTCCCGATCAAATCAAAGAAATATGAAAGAAAGAAAGATATATAGAACACAAAATCCAATTGTAATTCATAACTAGTACATTCTTTTTTCAATAAAGGTTCTAAAGGTACAAATAAATATCTAAGAGGCGAGAGATCAGATCTGGAGGCACATCAGGTTATATATTCTCTTGATATATATCTCCTTATTGATCATCGAAACCAGGTCTTGGTCCTATGCATCGGATCAATCCTACTCTTATCAGTACAGGAGGAAACTTTGCGCAGAGTTCCATTACTATTAATGGGTGGCTCCGCGATTTTTTATGGGCACAGGCGTCTCAGGTAATTCAGTCTTATGGTTCTTCATTATCTGCATATGGCCCGGATTTGATGAAATAGGATGAATTGAGACGGTATTTTGTAAATACGTAATTATCTTGAATATATTAACTATTTCTTTATTTTCCGATCGCCTGGAAGGGACAAAAGAAACATCTATGATACATTTTGATCTCTGCATTGGGGGATGATTTCCAACTATGAAGGATGCTTTCCAACATCCCTAAATTAAGAGCTGGAGCTGTTGCACGGTAGCTCTTCGCAGTGACTAGAATTAGAGTCTCTAGAGATGTCGCCGCCTGGATGAGACATTTCACCAACTCCATCTCATGGTGTTGATGCTTGAAACCCTTTATTTTGATCAATCTAAGCTTAGTCATGGGCTCATTGTATAGCTCAAAAAGTTTCTTGTGATGTTCAACCCAATAGTGTCCACCTTCAAAAGAGAATCCATTCATCTGCAAAGAAACCAATTAAAAAACAAAACAATGTACTATGAAATTGTGTAAAAATAAAAATAAAAATAAATAATGAGTGTTAATTGTTGAATGTACACTTACATCAATGAAAAGTTTTTCTAGGTTTGGACATTTAGTGAGAACGCAGGTAATATCATAAATATTGCAAAATTTTGAAACTTGCATGAACAGTTGAATTTCCTTCAAATTTCGCAGAACTAAATTCATGTCACTGAAAGCATCTGTAGTTGCTTCCTTTAATGAATTCGCAAATAAAGCCTGTGTGACAGAAGACAAGGATGAAATTAACTAATTAAGCTTGACAAGTCAATCAAAAGAGAAAGAGAATAGGAAAAAAAACAACAATCAAATTTGTTGAATAATGTAACATTAGTTGAAGTTAATCAAATTTATCTGAAAAAATTTAGTCATACTAAAAGAAACATTAGAAAAAGAAGCCAATAGAAAGACAATTAATTTAAATTTCAAACATGGCCTTAAGTGATCATATATACCTCAATAAACGCAGCAGTAGTAGTGAGAACAGTGACATGTACGACATCACTAAAAAATCCCTTCGCTAGAGGAAATTGAATATATCGTCTTGTAGGCGATAGAATGAACAACACATCCTCAAGCTGGTAAGCCATTGATATATTGATCAAAATGAATTTTCCATGGTAATGAAATGAACGAAGGGTCGGAGAAACGATCTCAATGTCAGCAACATCAAGGCAGTCTCCAATCTTTAACACCTTTAAGTTCTTATGATTTTCAGCTAAGATCTTCAACTTTCTAAACCCGCGACATTGAGTTATTTCTAAATACTCGAGTGACATGCAATGCTTGAAAATGGTTTCGATGAATGTTGCGCTGACTTGGGCTGTTCCCTTCAAAACGAGAGTTTTCAAGAAAGTCGAAACTTTGAGGAGAGGTGGAAGATCAACTGCACAGTGGTTTAGTTTCACCATTCTCAGGCTCTCGATATTGAAAAACTCTGGAGAGAGTTCGAATTGTACAGCTGCATCGAGGAGATTCAGCTCCACCTCTTCGAGTTTCTTCTCCGCAGACTTTTCGATCCATTTATGAGCATAGCTTTCTACTCCGATCTGAATGAAATTCAGTCGAAAAGTTTGGATGATCGGACTGGAATGGGGTCGAAAACACGATCGACCTCCTTTATGAATATCGATGGCTCCATCTCACGTTGATCAAAGTCGAGTATTCTACTATTCTTCCATGAGTGTTGGAATCTTGTCGAGAGAATTGACGTTCTCATGCCGATTTTGACAGGCAAAAAGGAGATGATTTTGTCAAGAGCATCTTCTGTTAGATTTATGTTAAAATTACGAGGAAGTCGAGGCTGACGCCGATACTCTCTTTTCACTATCTTCTTTGGAGGACGCTCTGAAGTATCCATATCACAAGAGAGAGAGAGAGAGAATTGGTGGGTATGAATGAGAAAGTGTATGAAAAATCTCTTTATATATACACATACATGTGGAATGATAAGATAAAAACCACCAGTGGTTTTAGGGCTTTATCATTTCTGGGAGGTGGTTTTGTAGCTTCTCTGGTTTCCTCTTCACCAACTCAAGTACAATAAAAAATAATAATAAGATCTTCTAGTGTTTTCAATATACAGTCGCACATGATTTTCATATTACTTGGCAATATTTCATTGGACGAACACGATATCAACGACGTGTTGTGAGAATAACAATAAACCTAACACTAAATTATTGTTCATAGTACTAAACAAAATATATTAATAAAATAACAATTAAATGGCTATTTATAGTTAAGGAATCTGAAAATTTATATATATTTATGATGTGATAACATATATAGTATATTAATCTAAACATGCTGTCTATTATTAGAATATGATGGCAATAATAATAATAATAATAATCATAAACTTAATTGCAACTATACATTTTTTTTCAAATCCATCAAAATGATAATAATGAATATACCTAGATACGTATTCATTATTTTTTGAGTTGGATTTACTAAAAAGGTAGAGTTGCAATTAAGTTTAGGATTATTATTATAATATTCTAATAATAGACAACATGTTTAGATTATATACTATATATGTTAGCATATCATAAATGTATATAGATTTTCAGATTCCTTAACTATAAATAGCCATTTGACTGTTATTTTATTAATGTATTTTGTTTGATACTATGAACAACAATTTAGTGTTAGGTTTGAATTATATTCTTTACTAAAAATGGTACTTTTAACCCAAAATAGAGTTTTTGAACAATTAAAAAAAGAACGAATTACACCCACCTCCCCTGAGGTTTGCTAAATTACAGATGAAAACGACTTTATCGTTAAATACATGGGATGTTTCATGCTTTGTATAAAATATTGTATAATGGGGATATTTTATACCCAACATGATATACATAAGATATTTCATGTCCAACATGACATACATGAGATATTTCATGCACAACATGAAATATCCCTATTATTAAATTTCCCATGTAAGACATGAAATATCCCATATAAGACATGAAATATCCCATGTATATCATATTGTGTATGAAATATCTCATGTATGTCATGTTGGGCATGAAATATCCCATGTCCAACATGACATACACGGGATATTTCATGCCCAACATGACATACATGAGATATTTCATACACAATATGATATACATGGGATATTTCATGTCTTACATGGGATATTTCATAATAGGGATATTTCATACCCAACATGACATACATAGGATATTTCATACACAACATGATATACATGGGATGTTTCATGCCTTGTATAAAATATTGTATAATGGGGATATTTTATACCCAACATGATATACATAGGATATTTCATGTCCAATATGACATACATGGGATATTTCATGCCTTATATGAAATATTGCATAATGGGGATATTTCATACTCAACATGACATATATAGGATATTTCATACCCAACATGACATACATGGGATACTTCATGCATAACATGATATACATGAGATATTTCATGTATTGTATGAAATACTGCATAATTGAGATATTTCATACCCAACATGACATAAATATAATATATTTCATGCCTAACATGACATACATGAGATATTTCATGCCTTGTATGAAATATTATATAATGGAGATATTTCATGCCCAACATGACATACATAGGATATTTCATATCCAACATGACATACATGAGATATTTCATACCTTGCATGAAATACTACATAAAGAGGATATTTCATACCCAACATGACATACATGAGATATTTCATGCCTTGTATGAAATATTATATAATGGAGATATTTCATGCCCAACATGACATACATAGGATATTTCATATCCAACATGACATACATGAGATATTTCATACCTTGCATGAAATACTACATAAAGAGGATATTTCATACCCAACATGACATACATAGGATATTTCATGCCCAATATGACAATATGATATACATGGGATATTTCATGCACAACATGATATACATGAGATATTTCATACAAGGTATGAAATACTGCATAATAGGGATATTTCATACCCCAACATGACATACATGAGATATTTCATACACAACATGATATACACGGGATGTTTCATGCCTTGTATAAAATACTGTATAGTGGGGATATTTCATACTCAACATGACATACATAGGATATTTCATGTCCAACATGACATACATGAGATATTTCATGCACAACATGATATACATGGGATATTTCATGCCTTATATGAAATACTTTATAATGGGAATATTTCATACTCAACATGATACACATAGGATATTTCATGCCCACAATATGACATACATGGGATACTTCATGCACAATATGATATACATGAGATATTTCATGCCTTGTATGAAATACTGCATAATGGGGATACTTCATACCCAACATGACATACATATGATATATTTCATGCCCAACATGACATACATGAGATATTTTATGCACGATATGATATACATGATATACATGAGATATTTCATGCCTTGTATGAAATATTGTACAATGGGGATATTTCATGCTCAACATGACATATATATGATATTTCATATCCAACATGACATACATGAGATATTTCATGCATAACATGATATACATGTGATATTTCATACCTTGCATGATATACTACATAAAGAGGATATTTCATACCCAACATGACATACATAGGATATTTCATGCCCAATATGATATACATGGGATATTTCATGCACAACATGATATACATGAGATATTTCATACCTTGTATGAAATATTGCATAATAGGGATATTTCATATCCAACATGACATATATGAGATATTTCATACACAACATGATATACATGGGATGTTTCATGCCTTGTATAAAATACTGTATAATAGGGATATTTCATACCCAACATGACATACATGAGATATTTCATGTCCAATATGACATACATGGGATATTTCATGCACAACATGATATATATGGGATATTTCATACCCAACATGACATACATGAGATGTTTCATGCACAACATGACATATATGGGATATTTCATGCCTTATATGAAATACTGCATAATAGGGATATTTCATACCCAACATAACATATATAGGATATTTCATGCCCAACATGACATACATGGGATATTTCATGCACAACATGACATTGATCGGAACGATTTATACACCTTTTGAGGTCCCCATTTCCTGTCATTTGCTTTCGTTTTCGAGCATTTTTTGTGAATATAATATGTTTTTGTGATCCTTGTGTAGGTTCATTTTGTTTTGGGAAGTCTACGCGCGATAACGAGGTGTTTCCGGGCCAAAACGCAATGCGAAAGGACGAAAGAAATTGGTGTTGAAATTTTCCAGATTTCGTCGAAGCGTACCACGTTAGACAAAATTGCGTACTACGTCCTGTACCGCGAAAGTTGGCAGAAACATTTCGTCAAACAGGACGTTAAAGCGTACTACGACCCGTATTACGACCTGCACCAGATTTCGTTTTTTTTAGGACTTTTCTTGAGGGGTATTCATGTCTTTTTACCCATATTCTTGTACCCTAACTCTCCCCACTATAAATATCCTCTATTCTCTCTCTTCTAAAAAAAAGAATCACTCAATCCCTAACTCTCCATCTCTTTCTCTTCTCCTCTTTCACGCCCCACACCAAATTTCTATCATCTTCTTCATCTTCTTCATTTTCTTCACCCAATAAAGGAGAGGCCCATGCTCCCATGGAGGTTCTTCCTCCATGGGAGCTTCCCAAACATCTCCACTACCCCCATTTTCACTTCATCCATCCATCATAGACTAGATTTCAAGGAATTAGGAGACAAATCCAAGCTATGAAAGCTATGGAGCATCTTTGGAGGCTTGTCTTCAAGGGTTTGCTTTTATTTACTCATTTCCTTGTAATTTCTTGCTTCTTTGATGTGTAACCCCAATTTGGGGAATATTGTAAACCCTCACATGTGCTATATATATGTATTTTGTTCATAAATTCGTTTGGGTTTTGTTTTGCTCTTTGATTTATGTATGTTTAATCTCTTATTGTGAAATTTATGTTTGTGGAGGTTAGAAATTGACATGTATGCTTGAATGGGATTAGGAGTAAAGTAATTAATGTAGGAGTAGAGTAATTTAGCTTCCCATGATTGTTTGTATGTTAATGGATGACCAAAATACCATTTATTGAGTGATTTGAGTGTTAGGGATTTTATCCCCAAAGAGTAGAAAATGCTAGTTTATGCATTTAGTTGCTGTATTAGCTTTGGTTCACATCCTTGTACTTAATAGGTCTTTTTAAGACACATTTGCCCATCCTTGGCCGGAATGGGTGATGAATTGATTTAGGGAAAATTCTCAAGTCAAGAGAAGAACCTTTAATTCAATTGAATGTTCTTAATGTTTAACAATTGCATTGATGCACATTAGTGTTAGGTAAACTTGTTTCCCATTTTTAGCCATCCTAGGGAGATTGATAAAACGAATTCGTATCTAGAGTAAAGACCATTGAATTCCTCTTGTGCTTGTGTAGTTATAGGGGTATTTCATTGCTTAATGCTTTCACTCGGTTAGCCTCCTTGTGAATGATATTTAGGCTGTGTGTTATATATCGCGTGGTGTCGCATTGACATGCTCATCGTGATATCCTCTACATTTGACCAGAAAGATGAGAGATCACTAGGCTGGCGTGTAGAGCTCGTGTGTGTGTCCCACAGTCCTTAATGAATTCAAGCATTTATGCATGGATGTAATCTCTATGTCGCTCGAGAGAGGGTAGAGATTAATTAAGGGGACACGAGCATATAATATTCATGTTATATGGGTATCTCGTATTCTTAATGCTTTCACTTGGTTGCCATTCCGTATTTGGTTAGCCTCGTGGATGAATTATTGGCTGTAGTATGGCCCATGCGGTTGCGCATTACATGCCCAACGAAATAACCAATGTATTTGACCGGAAAGTTGAGAGATCACTAGGCCGGCATACATGGCTCGTATGTGTGTCCCACTGTACTTAATGAATCCATACGTATGTGTGGATGTGATTTCTAAGACTCGAGAGAGATTAGAGATCAATTAAAGGGACACGAGTCTATTATATACTTGCACATTGAGGGACTAAATGAGTCTAGCACTTAATTAGAAGGATTGTTACGGTTGAATTGTTTCCCTAGTGTAACCACATTGCATGCCATCTCTCCATTCCATCCTATCATTGTAAATATTATTGTTTATCATTTATTTATTTATATTATTATTTACATTTTCCACACAAGCAACACACGAGTTCTCTCGGCTTGTTGTAATAATAGCTAGAACTGGTAACGGTCGGTGAATTCCACTTCCCTGCGGAACGATACCCTCACTTGCCGCTGTGCTAGTCTCTGTGACTCGTGTGCTATCGAGGTCGAACTTAATTGTTCATCTTTTGACCGACACTGCAACGACGTGTCGTCAAAGTGGCGCCGCTGCCAGGGAAGTGGCTTATTCGTTGATAGTTACTAGTTTTAGCTTAGGTTCTGTAAATATTTTAGATTAATTGCTTTTTATTGCTTTTCGGATTAGATTGTCATGTTAAAAATAAATATCTCTTAACCATACCTTTCGTTGCCTGTACAATCAATGTTTAGGCTAGGTTTGGGGGTGTAAGTCGTGTTATTTTTCTTATTTTTGTTTAAGGCATATGCTTTGATTTTCTTTGAGTTGTTTTGTGCAAGAAAAGAAAATTTCAGGTCAGTTGGACTATACAACTCAAGAGAGCTTCTTGGAGGCTTGGTTGGTTCGAATAACCACTCGCGAGGGCATGCGCTTCAAGGGTATAATGTTTTGCTTATTTTTCTGATTTTTATTTATTTTTAGATCTAAGTGTGGATATGTGTTGTGCTTAGATCTTAGGATTTTTAGGGTGTTGTTTTAGAAAATTTTCAAATCTCTGCACAAAATCGTTCAATTTTGAAAAATTCAGGAATTAGAGTCCATTTTTGTTGAGTTGCTTTTCTTTGTGTGCCGGTAGAGACATGCATTGTATGCTTTTAGCTCCGTGCGTCGCTTAAATTTGCTTGTACAGTGCTAATCTTTTGATGTTTAGGTGGATGAGACCTCTATGATTGTTTAGCCTAGGAAAATAGTGGAGACTACCCTAGTGAGGTTTCGAGTCTATAAGCATCAATTCAGAGGGTATATTTTGTTTCTACTCCTTAAACACTCTTCGATTTTGTTCTTAATTGTGATCTCATTGTACATACATTTTGCATTGATTGCCATAGAACTAAAATAATGTGGACTGCTTGTTGAGATTTGTATTCCCTTGTTAGATGGACTTTTAGAAATGATTTTGGGCTTGAGTGTGTGCGTAACTACTAAAATGGCCTAAACACTCTCATACCCCTATATTCATTGCAAATTGAGGCCAAACACTACACCCCCAACCATTCCCTAGTTATTGATCATATTGAGGTGTATAGCTTAATAGAAGTTATGTATTGTAAAGCTCTAATTTTTATAAAAGCGTATACTTAGGCAATGTATGTAATTGTGCTAGGACAAGGCTTACAAAAAGAAAAAGAAAGAAAAAAAAAAGAGAAAAAAGAAAAAAAAGAAAAATAGAACAAGTGTTGAATTATAAAACACTTAAGCCTTTAGTTCTTCAATTGTAAAGTTACTCTTAAATACGAGTACAAATCTCGCACAATTGTGCAATATAAAGTTTATAGCCTAGATGCTTGTATTGTAATGTAAATATACAAGGTTAATTTTGTGTAAATTGTAATGTGTATACACACCTTGATATGGTTAGTAACTTTATTCTATCCGCTCCTACCATATCTTCCATCCCATACACCACTACACATCACCTTGGCCCCAATACAAGTGAGGAAAAACCCATTTGATCTCTTAGGAAGTCTATATTGGGAATGTGAGTCGATCCATGCTCTTTCCACGTTCATGGTATTTCAATTCCTTTCATGAGATCTATCACTATAAATGTGCTTTTATTGAAATACTCATATGCGATATATTAGATTCCAGTACAAAAACTCATTCGCATATGTTTGATTGAGAGTGATTGCCTAGGATCTGAGTGGAAAAATCGGACTGAAATCCAGAGAGGATTAGAGTCGAGGCGAATTTCATCTTAGGCAATTCGAGCGTAGTTGTTTTGTAAACCGAAAACATCCTAAGTATTGGCATACTTGCATTGTGTAATGCATTGTTATTAATTGGTATATTTGAGATACTAGCATGCTTGTAGTCTTTATTTGGTATGTTTGGATTGCATCTTAACTCATCTTGCAGAGTATACATTTGTGGGTGTCGTAGCTGTAAACCCTCAGGAGACTATAACTCCTCCTCTAGGGATCGCCTAGTGGTTTAAAGGCTTGTGGCACATGCTAAGTGCCATCGCGTTTCCTACGGAAGTGGACTAGCCTAGTTTGATTTTATTTTCATGTGTTGTTTGTTTTATTTTGCTCGATGACGAGCAAAAGATAGGTTTGGGGGTATTGATCGGAACGATTTATACACCTTTTGAGGTCCCCATTTCTTGTCATTTGCTTTCGTTTTCGAGCATTTTTTGTGAATATAATATGTTTTTGTGAGCCTTGTGTAGGTTCATTTTGTTTTGGGAAGTCTACGCGCGATAACGAGGTGTTTCCGGGCCAAAACGCAATGCGAAAGGACGAAAGAAATTGGTGTTGAAATTTTCTAGATTTCGTTGAAGCGTACCGCGTTAGACAAAATTGCGTACTACGTCCTGTACCGCGAAAGTTGGCAGAAACATTTCGTCAAACAGGACGTTAAAGCGTACTACGACCCGTATTACGACCCGCACCAGATTTCGTTTTTTTTAGGACTTTTCTTGAGGGGTATTCATGTCTTTTTACCCCTATTCTTGTACCCTAACTCTCCCCACTATAAATATCCTCTATTCTCTCTCTTCTAAAAAAAAGAATCACTCAATCCCTAACTCTCCATCTCTTTCTCTTCTCCTCTTTCACGCCCCACACCAAATTTCTGTCATCTTCTTCATCTTCTTCATTTTCTTCACCCAATAAAGGAGAGGCCCATGCTCCCATGGAGGTTCTTCCTCCATGGGAGCTTCTCAAACATCTCCACTACCCCCATTTTCACTTCATCCATCCATCATAGACTAGATTTCAAGGAATTAGGAGACAAATCCAAGCTATGAAAGCTATGGAGCATCTTTAGAGGCTTGTCTTCAAGGGTTTGCTTTTATTTACTCATTTTCTTGTAATTTCTTGCTTCTTTGATGTGTAACCCCAACTTGGGGAATATTGTAAACCCTCACATGTGCTATATATATGTATTTTGTTCATAAATTCGTTTGGGTTTTGTTTTGCTCTTTGATTTATGTATGTTTAATCTCTTATTGTGAAATTTATGTTTGTGGAGGTTAGAAATTGACATGTATGCTTGAATGGGATTAGGAGTAAAGTAATTAATGTAGGAGTAGAGTAATTTAGCTTCCCATGATTGTTTGTATGTTAATGGATGACCAAAATACCATTTATTGAGTGATTTGAGTGTTAGGGATTTTATCCCCAAAGAGTAGAAAATGCTAGTTTATGCATTTAGTTGCTATATTAGCTTTGGTTCACATCCTTGTACTTAATGGGTCTTTTTAAGACACATTTGCCCATCCTTGGCCAGAATGGGTGATGAATTGATTTAGGGAAAATTCTCAAGTCAAGAGAAGAACCTTTAATTCAATTGAATGTTCTTAATGTTTAACAATTGCATTGATGCACATTAGTGTTAGGTAAACTTGTTTCCCATTTTTAGCCATCCTAGGGAGATTGATAAAACGAATTCGTATCTAGAGTAAAGACCATTGAATTCCTCTTGTGCTTGTGTAGTTATAGGGGTATTTCATTGCTTAATGCTTTCACTCGGTTAGCCTCCTTGTGAATGATATTTAGGCTGTGTGTTATATATCGCGTGGTGTCGCATTGACATGCTCATCGTGATATCCTCTACATTTGACCAGAAAGATGAGAGATCACTAGGCTGGCGTGTAGAGCTCGTGTGTGTGTCCCACAGTCCTTAATGAATTCAAGCATTTATGCATGGATGTAATCTCTATGTCGCTCGAGAGAGGGTAGAGATTAATTAAGGGGACACGAGCATATAATATTCATGTTATATGGGTATCTCGTATTCTTAATGCTTTCACTTGGTTGCCATTCCGTATTTGGTTAGCCTCGTGGATGAATTATTGGCTGTAGTATGGCCCATGCGGTTGCGCATTACATGCCCAACGAAATAACCAATGTATTTGACCGGAAAGTTGAGAGATCACTAGGCCGGCATACATGGCTCGTATGTGTGTCCCACTGTACTTAATGAATCCATACGTATGTGTGGATGTGATTTCTAAGACTCGAGAGAGATTAGAGATCAATTAAAGGGACACGAGTCTATTATATACTTGCACATTGAGGGACTAAATGAGTCTAGCACTTAATTAGAAGGATTGTTACGGTTGAATTGTTTCCCTAGTGTAACCACATTGCATGCCATCTCTCCATTCCATCCTATCATTGTAAATATTATTGTTTATCATTTATTTATTTATATTATTATTTACATTTTCCACACAAGCAACACACGAGTTCTCTCGGCTTGTTGTAATAATAGCTAGAACTGGTAACGGTCGGTGAATTCCACTTCCCTGCGGAACGATACCCTCACTTGCCGCTGTGCTAGTCTCTGTGACTCGTGTGCTAGCGAGGTCGAACTTAATTGTTCATCTTTTGACCGACACTGCAACGACGTGTCGTCAGACATACATGGGATATTTCATGCACAACATGACATATATGAGATATTTCATGTTTTCACTGATTTACACTAAGTGCAGCATAAAGCAACAAGAGAACAACAAAGTTACAATAACAAAAAACTTAGCAGAGGATCATGGTCTGAAAAATATTCATGACCTACATGTATTACCACTTTAAATTGCTTTGGCACTACTTTGGAAATCCACCGAGAACGTATTGGATGAGCAACTCTATCTATTGTGGAAACGTCTTGTGACTTTGTAAATAACTAAAATGGTCCCTACTCTTATCTTGAGATTAAATTTAAACTGGAGAAGTTCAAAGTTCCAACCAATAAAATAACTTACAATTTACAAATACATAGGAAAACAGGACCATATTCAGATAAAATTCAGTATAATGAATGTTTTATCAAAAAGTTTGCTTATACAGATTAGTTTAAAGTAAACTAATTCCAATATCAGAAGATGATATTGATACAACATAGTGTGAATATGGATTTGGTTGGAAAGAGGTGTTGATGGGTTATGGTATGGAATGGTGCTTGGAATGATAACGGGATGTTTCGTATTTTTAATCCGAAAGCCTCAGTGGATCGTAAAAATTGTTGAAAGAGAACCCAATAGAAAGTTGAGAAGGCCAAATAACAGACACGGAGGAAGAATAAATTAGTGCCTATGTGTAATTCTCCTTGTCCTGAGCATGTATCATTGAATAAAATTGGCATGTAATAAAATCTGGACATGTTATGATTTTGGAAGCCGGTGGAAAGTCTTTGAAGACAAAGACTCGGTGCTAAATTATTGATGATTCATTGATTAGAGAGAGTCATTGGATTATATGTATATACATCTCCATCACAAACTAGTATTTCCAGCACCAATATCTCCATCAAACACATATAGTCCAGTCTAGTCAATTGTAGGACCTGCATGCATGCCCGGTTCTAATTTCTTTGGAAAATCGACAGAGAACGTCTTGAATGAGCAAGACTTTGTGTAATTATATTAATCAAAATCACTGGACTAGTAGAGAGGAATAGGATAGCTCTCAAAGATATTTTCATTTAATGCCCTCTGTTAGAGGAAATTAGAATAACTAGTTGTAATCGATTCCCTGCATATTGATCTTACTATGAGTGGTCACATTAATTTCATGGAGACAAGTGTCCTTAGATATAGTTCATGGAAACATTATCAAGGTAGATATCTACATTATCGATCTCTACTAATTGCAATTGTTTTGCACCACTCATGCATGCATGACCGCTTCTAAATTCTAATTGCTTTGAAAATTTCACAGTGCAAGACAATTTATGAGAAAAATGAAGTCTTGTTTGCTATTGAGAAGACATCTCCTAGATGACCATTTTATTAATCTTTGGAGAATCTCAAAGAATTATAATTGATTTTGCACCACTTAATTGGCAAACAAAGATATTTTTTTGACTGACAAAGATATCTCTATCAGCATCGACGGAGCCACCTTAGGATGAGAGCCCAGCCCCCCAACCTATTATGTTTTTACTTTTTACCCTTTTTTCATATCCCTCAAGTTTTATAGTTTTATAAATCTATCCCCTACATTTTCATATTTTTATATTCTTACCCTTCCTTCATATTTAGATTTTCTAATTCTTTTATAAATTACACTGTTAATAATTTTATCTTAACCACATAGAGAATATATTTCATTCTAAATATATACATTTTTCTTTATATCTCAAATATAAATCAAATCGCAACATATATGGTTTGTTATATCAGAATTACACTTACTCAATTCTTTCTTAACTAATTTTATTATATTCTTAAAATATTTTCTCTCTCTCCAAATCTTACTTATCTCACTCTAATACGGTAATACCATGTCATATTTTTGATAGGTTATTTATTTATTTATTTAGTTTATGCAATTTAAAAAAATGTGTTGATTTGTAGAATTAAAACATGTCAAGTAAACATAGTCATATATTTATGTTTAATTATTAAGAAATTGTATCAATAAAACTTTTATAATTTTTAATAATTAAAAATGTATTTGGATTTTAGAAAAATATTAGGAGTACAGTTTAAATTTCAATATTTTTTTTTTTTTAAGTATTGTTTAAATTTCATTTTGTTTTCTAACTATTAAATACTATTATTGAATCTTGATTTAATGGCCATAAATTTTAGTCTATATTATTTTTAGAGTAATACTAGACATAACGCAAACTTTATATCTTAACTTGTATTCCAACTAGTTGTTTGTCGATTAACAAATTGATACATATTAATTATGATTTATTCCACTCGTTGCATTTATATAGATTAAATTATCTAAGTTACAAGTTGAAATATGAGTTGGAATATCTAGTATTGTTCTTATTTTTATTATGTTTTCATCCCTATTTAAGGATCATCTTAAATGTTTTTCATAAATACACAAATTAAGATAATTTAGCTCAATACAAAATTTTATTCATTTAAAATGATTAATGAAAAATAATAATGTTTTAAAATATAAACAACATTTTTAATAATTTTTTAATTTTTTCACGTCGCCCCCTTTAGAGTATAATCCTGGCTCCGTCCCTGTCTATCAGGTCAACTATGTGAGCTTCCAATACATCATTATTGGACCACCAATGGGCAATCAACTATGCCTTTAAAATATATGATGTTTTCATGAGGAATAAATCCCAATCAACAGCAACTTATCTTGATTGGTAAATAAGTACTTTCGACAGTAATACTGGGATATCTATAATTGATGCTTTGCTTACTTTTCCATGACAATTAGCCATAATGCAACATTTCCAAGAGGTTGAACTGAATCGATATCCTTTAAGCAATGCTTCACTATTTTAGATACCCAGAATTCTGTAACAGCAATGACAATTTACATCTTTATATCCTACCATTGTGCATATACAAAGATGATGTGTTATGGGGGTTAAAAATAATGAAAGTTTGTTTCTCATCGTTCCTTATATGCGTAGTGAGTCCACCATTGCCATTTTATACATAGGGGCCAAAAATTAAATAGCACTTTTTGGGGGAGGGCTTGTGCAAATAGCACCACTTTAATAAGTCATGTTTAAATAGCACCAAAGTAAGTGATGAGACCAAAATACCCCCACTTACTCCTTTCCTTTTTATTTTTTTTCTCGAAAATTCGAGACTTTTTTATGCGTTTTCGAGACTTATTCATGTGTTTTCGAGACTTATTCATGCGTTTTCGAGACTTAATTCAAGTTTGTTCGGGACTTATTCTGTTCGACCTCCATCAATGGTGAACAGTGACGATCCGACGACGGCGCCAGTTGACTCCGGAGATAGTTGGATCTGGAAGAACGAACGACGCCGAGTTCGTTGGCGCCATCGGTTTCGTCAGATTCGCGACGGATCGTCATAGATCGGACGATGAAGATTCGCGACGGTTTGGGTTTGGCTTCGTTTCTCTCTCTACACAGCTCGAAAATGAAAACGAACACTTCGGTTACAATTATTGGCGCTCGACGAACGTTTTCCCGGTGGTTTTGCCGGTCAACTCGCCGGTCGGCGGTGGCACCTCCATTGAAGCTCCATCAATGGAGGTTTTGGAAAAAGGAAGAAGAAGGTGAGGACACACAAGAGAAAAGAAAAGAAGTTGGGGGGTATTTTTGTCCAAATTCCATTTTTGGTGCTATTAAAACAAGAGTTATTAAAGTTTGATATTTGTACAATTCAAAATTTAAAAAATGCTATATACTCCTATTTCCTCTTTATACATATCAGTCACATCGTTTACTACCTGTATCACTTTCATCTACATGGATATTCAGAGGGTATAAAATGACCAATACCTCAAAAGTTAGAGTGGAAAATAATAATATCCTTTGTTAATAAAACTAATATTCTAAAAAAAAAAAAATTTAAAAATAAATATATTTATTAGTGATGTTCTGGGGAGAAACCGGTTTCAACCGGTTGTATCAAAGTCACAAGCACACTTCGATGCCAGTTGGCAGTAGAAATTAATTGCCATGATACCTATCATTTTCAAGGGAGTATACTAGCCAACTCCATAGTAGAAGACAGCTGTCCTGATGCAGTCAGGATTGAAGTTTTTCGGGTTTGACTCCAAGTCGTAATATGAAATTTAAGAGTTTTTAACATAACTTCAACCTATAATCCTATTTACGTAGGTGACAAAGACTTCTAATTGCCACCTTAACTTGTAAAAGTTGGAATTAGTTATCACAAATAATTATTGTTCTGTGGAAATAAAATCAGAAGGCATTAACTTGATGTCTCCAGATCAGGAGGTCTCACTTGTCATTGTCAACGCTCAACAACAGCATGTGAAGGCTGAAACGCAAGCGCATCTCCCACCCATTCTCTATCTCTATCTCTAAAATAGAGAACCAAAAGATAATATTCCTCTCAGATTCTGTCTCTAAAATTTTTTCACTCCCACCGTACTCTCTATCCTTATCTCTATCTCTATCCTTATTTCTATTTATATCTTCAATAACTTATATTTTCATTATTATTTTTTAGTTTCTTTAATAAATTATTGTTCAACTAAATTTTAACAAATATTATTTATAATAACATTTGTAATTTTTTTTTATACTTTTTTTTTAAATATAATGTTTTATTAATGCATGAATTTATAATAACTAATTTTTAGGATCTAAAACATTTTTCAACTAATTTTCTCAACCTACTTATTTCTTTTATAACATTTATCAACTAATTTTCCAAATCTACTTATTTCTTTTCTAACTTTTTCAATCAACTTTTTAAAATATAATTAGAGATTTTACGTGAAAGTGAAGTGATTCGACGTGAACGTGAATAGAATAAAATTATAATGATATATTTGGATTCCATTAAAAATCCCAACGAACGTGAATTTTTTCAAAGGAAAAAGTTGCAAATTTTAGAAAAAAACACTCACAATTCTCAAAAGGTGGATCATTTTCGGGTGGATGTGGAAGTCATTTGGATGGCTTTCCAAAATTTTAATGTATCTCGACATTATCATATGTTATGTTATTATTATTTAAGTTTTTTTTTTTTCTATCCTTATTTTAATGTTTTTACGTTATTGTAATTTTTAATATTAATATTTATTATTTTAATACTATGTTTCGGTTTTTATTTTATTACTAACTTATAATTATCAATTTGTAATAAGAGATTGCCCAAATAATAAAGTATGGTAAATAAAAAAATTATTAATTAATATTCAATATTGGACTCATTTTAAAGATTTAGATGAGATATTTCTAATGGTATAATTTTTATGTTAATAAAATGTTGTAATTAAATTTTATTATACATTAATTGAATTTAATAAAAAAGTTAAAATGATATAATTGGAATAAAAAAAAGTTAAAAAGTGGTTTTAGAGGATGAAAATTGGTTCTCTAAATTTAGAGAATGGAGATGAGCTTCTCTAAATTTTTTCTTGGAAACAACACTTTAGAGGATGGGTGGGAGTAACATTTTCTCTACAATCCTCTAAATTTTCTTGGAGACATAAATTTAGAGGGTGAGTGGGAGATGCTCTAATAATAGAGTACTACTTTCCCACTTGTGAGTAAACCTGAGGTCAACAATTGAGTTTCAAAAAAAGAAGAAAATACATACATGAGTGAATTAAAGAAAGATATTTGCTTGCACTTTTGAAAAAGCAAAGAAATTATTCACTACTCGACAGTCGAAAAAAAAAAAACACTACAGAGCAAACAATAATGGAGTGCTTCTTTTCCTTTTGTTGTGATTTGTGATTGTGTTTTCTTTCTCCTTCTTTGTCACCCTCCAAACACCAAACCATTCCTGTGAATCAACCGGCCATTACTAATTTACTACGTATTTGTTCCTAGAAACAGAGAAACCATGTCTTTCATAGGAGAGGCCATTGCTACTGCTGCCATTAGTGTTCTGATCAAGAAGTTGGCTTCAACCAAACTACTTCAGTTTGCAAGCCGAGAGAACTTCCATGCTGATCTCAAGAAGTGGGAGAAAAAATTGCGGAAGATTAAAGCAGTTCTTAATGATGCAGCGGAGAAGCAATTGGAGAGCCAGTTAGTAAGGTACTGGCTCACTGATCTTAAGAACTTGGCTTACGACGTGGAAGACATACTGGACGAGTTTGCAACTGAAGCTTTGAAGAGGGAGTTGTTGGATGAACCTCATGCCAGCACAAGTAAGGTACAGAAGCTCATTCCTTCTTGCTGTACTGCTTTGTGTCCACAATCTATTAAGTTCAATGTCAAGATGGCGTCCCAAATAAAGGAGATTACTGACAGATTAGAAGAGATTGTAAAACAAAAAAATTCCCTGGAATTGAAAGAGATCCCCGGAGAGAAGTCTTCCAAAGGTAAATATCAAAGCTCACCTGAAAGTACCTCTCTTCATGATCCTTACATTTGTGGTAGGGAAAATGATAAGAAAGCAATACTTGATATGTTATTCAAGGATGAAGGCACTAGTACCAGTGTTGGAGTCCCTGTTATTTCTATATTCGGGATGGGAGGACTGGGGAAGACAACTCTTGCTCAGCTTGTCTACAATGATAAAGAAGTGGACACTTATTTTAATTTTAAAGCGTGGGCTTATATTTCAGAAGATTTTGACATTGCTCGGGTAACAAAAATAGTCCTACAGTCCATTTCTTCTGGGACCGGTGATGTTAATGATCTAAATCTGCTTCAAGTCCAATTGAAGGAGAAACTTGCTGGAAAGAAATTTTTGATTGTTTTGGATGATGTGTGGCATGATAATTATCAAGACTGGACAAAGTTTTGCCTTCCAATTCAAGCCGGCTCTTCTGGAAGTAAGATTATCATCACAACTCGCAAGGAGAGTGTTGCATCAATGGCAGAGGCAAACAATCGTTCAATTTATCGATTGAAACAATTGTCAAATGATAATTGTTTGTCTCTATTTACTTTTCACGCTTTGGGAAAAACGGATTTCAACGAGCATCCAGACTTGAAGGAAATCGGTGAGAAGATTGTAGATCGATGCAAAGGCTTGCCTTTGGCGGCAAAAACACTCGGTGGGCACTTACGCCGTAAATTTCGCAACAAGGATTGGGAAGATTTGTTAGATAGCCGAATTTGGAATTTATCAGAAGAGGAGAGTGGTATTTTACCCGCTCTTAGAGTAAGTTACAATTATCTTTCTCCTCCATTACAAAGTTGTTTTGCATACTGCTCAATATTCCCGAAGGGCTATGAATTTGAAAAGAATGAGATAATTCTCTTATGGATGGCTGAAGGTTTCTTACAAACGGATAGAAATGAAAAGCAAGCCGAAGATATAGGAGATGAGTTTTTTGAAAATTTATACTCAATTTCATTTTTCCAACAAAGTATGAGTATTAATTTTCCAGGATTTGTGATGCATGACCTTATCCATGATCTTGCTCAATGGGCTGCAGAAGATTTTTGTTTTAAGGTTGAGAATGTCTCGGAAGATGAGAAGAAATTGAAAATTTCCAAAAATCTTCATCATTTATCTTTTGTAAATGTTGGATCTATATGTGAATGCATCAAGAAGTTGGAGGCCTCTGATGAGGTCATCAAAAGTATACGCACCTTCTTGCCATTGCTCAATTTCCTTCCAAGTCCTTGTGATTTTCTTAATTTGTTGCCTAGACTACGACGCTTGAGGGTGTTATCTTTGAAGGGATATTTCATTGAAGACCTACCAAACACAATTAGTTATTTGAAGCATCTACGTTATCTTGACCTTTCCAAAACTCCAATTAAAAAATTGCCGGATTCAATCAACGCACTCTACAATTTAGAAATCCTCAAATTAGAACGATGTTATTATCCAGTGAATTTGTGTTCAGACATGGGGAACCTAATCAATCTGCGCCATCTCTATAATTCTAAGGCAAGAATGCCTTCAAGAATTGGTCGATTAATCCATCTTCGAACATTGCTATTTTATTTGGTGGGTAAAGATGTTGGCTTTGGGTTAAAGGAGTTGAAGAAGCTGACACACCTTCAAGACAAGTTTTGGATTTCAGGGTTGGAGAATGTGAATGATATTGGGGATGCCAAGGAGGCGGACATTATTGGGAAGGAGAAGCTTCGAGAGTTAAAGCTGGAATGGACTAGCAGTTTTAGTGACTCGAGGGATATTGGAATTGAGGCTCAAGTGCTTGACATGCTACAACCTTATTACAAGCTTGAAAAGCTCACCATCAAGAGCTGTGGTGGTACAAAATTTCCATCATGGTTAGCAGATACCTCACTTTCGAAATTAGTGCTTTTAAGATTTGAAGATTGCAAAAACTGTACTTCCTTGCCACCAATCGGGCAATTGCCCTTGCTCAAGGACCTATATATCAAAGGACTGGCTGGAATAAAGAGCATTAGTCCAGAGTTTTATGGAAATGGTTGCTCAACACCTTTTCAGTCACTAGAGGTTCTGCGTATCAAGGATATGCAAGAATGGAAAGACTGGAATCATCTTGGGTTTGGTAAAGATAGTGTTGGGTTCCCTCGCTTGCGAGAACTTTCTATAGATCGCTGTCCTAAATTGTCAGGAAATTTGCCAGAACATCTTCCCTTGTTAGAACGCCTATCTATTAGTAGCTGTGAGCAATTGCGGATGTCTATTCCCTTGTTAGATTGCATGATTCCGGACCCTGAGGATGGTTTTCCCACCAACCTTACATCACTTTCTGTTGGAGGTGTCAACATCTCTAAGGCATTCCTTGAATGGGGGTTGCACAGACTCACTTCTCTTAAGCGTCCAGACATGATCTCCTTTCCTATGCTTCCTACCTCTCTAACTACACTGCACATCTTTGATTTTCGGAATCTGGAGCGCCTATCTCCCGATTTTCAAGATCTCAGTTCCTTGGAAGAACTGGAGCTACGAAGTTGTCCAAATCTCAAATTCTTTCCAGAGAAGGGCCTGCCTTCCTCACTTAAGCTATTACATATCAATAAATGTCCTCTGCTGAAACAAAGTTGCGAAAAGGATAAAGGACTATATTGGCCAATGATAGCCCTCGTACCTACAGTATACATAGATCGTATACCCAAGGTATGTCTGCTTAACACAATATGCAACAAATATTTTTAAATTTTAGTTTATATCCACCAAAATCAAGTTAAGACATTTCATATTCAGCTAAGACATTTCACATCTGGGATTTGAAATTAGTTCTTTGTTGTTCACAATCAAGTTACTACTAACAATAAGGTTAGTTTATGATTTTATAAACATTGTTGTTGTTATGAAATAGAATTTTTTATATTCACTTTGAAGAAGCAATAATATTGCTTATAGTTTTTAAAGGAGAACTATGTTTGTCCAAGAAAGTCACGAAAGAGAAATGTAGTTTCAGTTCCTATACATTATTTTTCATTCATGAAATAGTTCTGATTGTTACTTTTAACTTAAGAGGAAATCACTCAAATTTTCCATGTCTTTTTTTGAATTTGATAATCATGAGGAAATGCATCGCGGTGCTTACATGCAGAAAGAAATTGATTAAAAACCAAAATGAGGGGGAGTAGACTTATTGTGACACAGTTTTGATACAAATTATACTGATAATCTAGGGAAAGTTTTCCGATAAGTACAGTTTGTTTGTCTTTAAGGTTTTGGGATCTTTGAATTTGTTTTTCTAACAATTTCATGCTTATCTAATGTGATAAGCATAGGTGTGCTTATAACAGTGGAGATTCCTAGTGATATGTTGGGTTTGGCAGGATCCAATTGTAGGATTTGTGGTCATAATAACTAATGGTTTTAATGTTAAGTTAATGTGAGATAACTTATAAGTAAGTTATCAAATTAATTCTTAAATTAACGTGATTATTTTATATGTGAAATAATATGTGATTCTAGATATTTCATTTAACATTAAGTTAAAATGTATAATAGTTTACATGTATTTACTTTAAGATGTATAATTGCTTACACCAATATACAAAGAAGACGCAACAGGTTTTGTTATTCAATATTGTGAAATTGTAGAAACTTTGCTTGCTTTTGGAATATGGTGCATGACTTAGTTGTAAACTACTGTTTGCAGTGGAAGTACGGCATGCCGTGGAAGTGATATAGGTGTTGCTAATTACCACGGTCAGTTTCACATTCATAAAATATTGTTTCGGTTATCCTTTATTTTCTTGCCTTTGATACTATTTTTCCATCATTATCAACTTGTAGTTGATCAAAGTAGCAGGCTATAACAGATGATCTATTTGACTTGCTAAGCAAGTTTAAGTTGGCTTCTTCCTTAATATGTAGTCGCTGGATTTCAGACGGTTACTCTAGCTTGACAAGGACCAACTTGCAGGAAAGTTTTCAGCAGAAATCCTCGGACAGGTCTACTGACAAAGTGAGAGAGGTGCTCAAGCTAGACCAGGAAATGAGGGATTTATCAGTCCAGAGCTATTGGTTCGAGGGTGTTTTGGAAGTAAAAGAGGTTCGAGTTGGTGTTCCTCAGGTTCAGGCCATGTAGTTTTTTTGGTGGTCTTGTAGCTGTTGAATGTTTCATCTTTAACTATATTACAACACCCACATTTAGTAGAGAGCTCTAAATGTGTCTCACATCAGTGACCTCAATAATGTGTTGCCAATTCGAACAGCAAAGCAGATAGCACTTAATATGAGCTTGTAATGGTGTAGCAATGGCTCTAGAATCCTTTGTTCAATAACTCCAGCATGTACTAGGTACTTGTTAAACAAAGAAATCCTTTCACGGGTGCACATGTGAAGTTCATATTTTGTAATTTCTTTTCATTCTCAATTTTTATTGATGTCTCTAGTGTAGCAAAACTTGAATAACAGAGTGAAAAAGGATTTATCTTAAATAGCAACTAACATACTTAATTCCAGCACAGAGTGGCTACAAGTTGGTCGTGTTTGGTTTCTAAGGAATTATAACCGACAAGTTCAAGCCTCCAAATGAGCAATATGTTTAAGTTCATCCTAGAAATTTGGATTTACAAAATTTTGCTGAATGGTTTTGTATCGAAGCAGACAATGTACAATAAATAGGAGAATAGATACCTACCTCAATCAATTGTAACGAAGATCATACAAAGAGTATCAACTTAGTTGCAAAATTTGGTGATTGACTCAAGGATCCTGGTGGAGGTTTTCATGTTCAGGTTGACTATTAGAATCGCTAGCGTTGACTACATCAACGTCGTTATCCATTGAAGCATACGAGAAACTCCATACAGAAGCGCAGTTTTCATCACCTACAAAAAGTAGAACAAAACTGTTGAAGGATAATATACCCATGAAAAAATATACAACAAAAGTAAGTGGACATGAACGTTTCTTAAATCTCTAGTTCTTGTTCAGGACTTAAGTTCTGTGATTCAGTAACAAGATAATACAGCTAAGAATGTCGCAGAAGTTTTCCAACCATGTTTTGTAATCGCCTAATTATGAACTTGCCATAGTTCATAAAAGACTAAATAAAGCATGATGAAGAAAAATAAAGAATGATTCATACATTCATCAATTATATTAATTGGATGTATAAATTGGAAGTACAAGTAAACACAGATTGGTATTCCATAATTTCTTCTGAATTCTGTTACGGGCTATAGATGAATACCAAATGAAACCTAAGGCGCCACTCAGATCTTGTTGAGAAAGAGCACTACGAAGAAATAATTACATATATTATCAAACTCTTAGTTAAAAAAAAAAGAGACTAGATAGTTATTAGAACTCTTAGTTCAATTTCATCTACCAATTCAACTAAAGTTCCTTACAGAGGAGATCAGAAAGTTTGATTTATTGACCCTTTAATCAATTTGACTAATTGGTGTAATCCAATACAGATTGAATACTCAGAAAAGCCTATGTACTTTCAATCACCTTTTGGGCAGGAGGAACTAATAGAACATCCTCACATGGCAAGCAGAGACCAGAAAACCCAAATTGTTGTAACAAGAGTGCAAAACGTGAAACAAAAAAGAATGTAATAGCTTATGTAAAGCTCAGTAATCCAGATTGGCATAAGAAGGAAAGACAGAAAATGCTAAAGGGCTTCTTCAAATCAAGCAAATATTTGCAACACTAAGAATTTACCAGTCAAATGTAAATCCCCGTTGCCATCATCAGGAGCTTCAAATCTTCGATGTCCTGATGAAGAGGCAGCCATTGGCAAATAGGGATGAAAAGAGAAACCATTAACAGTGTCTGCATGGTGTGAAGAATGGAAAAAAATGGTTAGGAATAGACAAATCTAAATATACATGCAAAAACGAAATAACACATCCTTGTATGATACGAAATATCAATACCTGCTGCAGCACGAAATCCTGATATCCACTGCCCAGTTTGTAGATCATATATATGAACCAAACCATCCTGAAATCAGAAATCGAAAAAAGGAGCAAATAATTAATTAATTATTGGAAATCTAACGCAGCCTGAAATGCCAATAAAGTCTAGAATCTTAATCCACCATAGAAAAAAATGATAGAAGCAAGAATTGATACCTGACCACCTGTTCCAAGATGTCGGCCATAGGGTTCAATATCAAACAATATTCGCTGGTTTGTGTATTCTGAGGATCTGTATAACCTATTATAGGATATAATCAAGAAAATAAACACACTTTGATGTCATCACCCATAAGCTACTTATGCAAACTTTAAACTAAAATATGGAAACATTTTACACTTGGAGTGGATAGACAATGTTATAATACTCTTTTATCGATATCAAAATTGCATGGAAAGCATTACCCTATAAATATGGCAAGAACTAAGGACATAAAACGATATTGACATACTTTCATCAACTCCTTTATCTATCCAAGTTTGTTTCCGAACATTGTTACGTTTCAGATCTCACAAAATCAAAGCATGGCTTAACAGAGCCACTTCTCATTGAGCTTCATTATCATAGGTTCCTGTTTTCACAATTTCTATAACGATTTATGTGTTGCTTCAGTCAACCGTAGATTTTCTCTTTGGGTGGGAGGCTGAAGCCACTAAGAAAAACATTTACAATTGTTGATAATTGTCTAATGTGTTTTTCTCCTTCCTGGGGGATTAGGTTGTCATTTGCATATGAAAGAAGAGACATAGGACTATAAGAGTATGTATGATTACTTAAATTCCTGATGGTAAAAGTGAAGTATGTTTTGATATAGGATGCATTATTTGCCACAGTTCTTAGAGAATTCAGCAATGGTATTTTATATATTGAATATTTCACATTAATTTTCTAAATTTCCTAAGTTGCAGACAGCTCTTTAGTTGTTTGTGCGTCTCATATTTTCCTTTTTCTTTTTTTTCCTTCTGATACAATTTCCCATTAAGTTAGAAATACTTACTTGTAAACAACTTCAACAGCTTTCCGCACATCCCAGCATAGTATGTAGGGATCCTTCAAAAAATTTAAATATAGAACATTTTCAATTAACATTTATAGAATAATGTACATGTATAATTGATATTGTGACATAACTAAAGTGCAAGATTTATGTGTTCATAGTTAAGTTATCCAAAAGCTCCCAAAAGAAAATGTCGATAGAGAGAGAGCAGCATTGCTGCTCTTCCTAATAAATATAACGCACCAAAGCAGTAAAATTATAGGGCAGTGAAGATCAATGGCAATCACAGGGTGAAGGTAGAATGATTGCCAAGAATGTATGGGATGGTCTCATCAACCAGAAGTGGGATGATTACAAGGAAGATCGGTGTCAATTTTATTGATTGTCCACAACCTTTATGAACATAGAATTGATAATACCTTCCGACCTCCGGTATAAAGATAGTTTCCATCTTTTGAGAATTGAACCTAAAAGGAAAAGAAGTTTCCGTTATTTGTTATACCATAATCAGAATCAAGAGCATGTAGATGAATGCTTACTTACATGTGTAATCCCACCTTCTTGCCCATGTAAAATGTATAAGAGCTCCATATTGTCTTCGTTGTAGATTGCTGAAGTCTGGCTGTAGGAACCTGTAGCTAGCATTCCAGTATGGGTTGGACTGAAAGCAAGTGCAGAGATGATACCTGTACATAATAAACAAGGTAAGGGCAATATATTTCATCATTATAAATCATTCGATAACCTAGTTTAGGTAGATAAACCAAGGATAATACCTGTTTGACCTTCTTTATTTCCTTGAAGGGTTGAATACTGTTTGAAATCCCTACCAGGCCGGTGTATATCAAATATCCTAACAGATTTATTGTACCCGGCAAATATCCTACAAATAAAGCAAGAAATCATGTAAATAATATAAGAATGAGAACTTAAAATGAAGAATATGAAAGAGAACTTAAATCGAAGAAGTAGAGAAGGGATTATAATGACCTAACTCCTAAGAAATAGGTATTATCTTAAATACTAGAGACAGAGTTTCCATTCAAACCCCAAAATATCTATGATTTACAAAAGCTTAAGAGAAACATCAAGCATGTTATGGACTTTTCAAAAGAATTTTCCACTTACTTAGTCCCAGCAGGATTGAATGCTACTGAGATAGCAGCAGTGATTTCATCCACAGCATCATAAGCCCGGTATGTGCAGCGCAACTTTCAGTACCCATGCCAGTCACCAAGTATATTACAATACAAAAATTAGAGATTGAGCAACACAGCTGTCTACAGTATCTATCACAATAGTGTTTGGACTTAGCAAATGGCTACTCACAATATACACACTATGTATATGGGGTGAGACCTACCATGCTTCAAAATGAATGATAGAAGCGGTGCACCCTTTCAGTATATATTACAAGGCCACTGCTTTATTTAAAGCATACAAAAACACCAAAATCAGTTCCAAAAGGCATATATACGAGGAAAAGAAAATCAGTACCAAACCAGTAGTAGCATCCCAAAGATGAATTGGATGGTCGCGGGCGGTAGTAGCAAACACACAGCTCACTGGATCTGAAAAGCCAACAAACTTTCACATCAGATATCAACCTCATACAAGAGCATCAATAAATTTATAACAATTTCACCGTAACTAACATTATGTATATACATAACACACACACATGCATGTATGTGCAAAACATCCTTCGATCAATAAAGATTAATTAAGCACCTGAAGCGGACATGTACGGGTACCAACAGAAATCATGTACGGACTCTCCTTCACTCACAACAAGGTCTGCAGCATAAGAATCTGCAGGATAAGGATCAAACCACAAGCAAACTACAATTAAAAATTGAAACTTGAAAGCAATGTTAGACTGTTAGACACACAAAAGAGCTTGTATCAATCCAGAACGACCTCAACATTAACATCACTCACCATTTAGTCAAATTTCTCATTCTCCTGACTATATACGAATTGTCAAAATCTCCAACTACATGCTATTCACTTTCATCTACTGAGATACTTGAAAATTATCTTAAAATTAGATAAACTTATAATAATAAAAAAGAAATTTACCTTGCTCGTTAGCATTAAAATCATGGCTGCTTCCATTCTCAGGCCTGACAAATTGACAATAAACTATCTCAAAATCACGATTCATGAAACAACCCATGTAAATACACACCAAGACAAAGTACAACATTGTTAACCCTAGCTTATTACCTCAATTTTCATGCTCAAATTTGTTAATTTTATGTCTTAAAAGTTGAAAGTAAGTGCTTATTCAGATTTTAAAAATAAAAAAAACAACTTACAAAGTAAAAACGCGAAGAGTGTTATCATCGGAACTTGTAAGAAAACACGAACCATCCGGCGACCATTTGATGCCTTTAAGGAAGTTGTTGGGGACAGAAGTGGTCTTGAACTGGTTAAGGAAATGGTAGGTTCTGTGAGGAGGAACATCGAATCTAATTGGAGGCCACGTGTACTCTTGTTGGCTCTGCTCTGTGGCTTCTGCTACTACTTCTGTTTCTGGATTTTGCTGCTGTTGTTGCTCCTCTTCCATTACTGTGTGTTTTTTGATGTTTCACAGATTTTGCTGTTAGCGCCAAAAGTTGAGTGTTTTTGCGTTTTGAGTTGAGACTTGAGACTGCGAGTTTATATATATTATTATTTTTTTTTTATCTTTTATAGAAGGTTGATTTTATATATGGGTACAGCCGTACAGATATGAGGGATGAATATTTAGGGAATGAGAATAAATATAGGTTCCCCATCCCCATCCCTACTTTCAAAATGGGAGAGTTTTGGGGGAAGGTCCCCCATTTCCTCATTTTCTCCGTTTTTCCCTGTTTTCCCGTCTTCCCCACTTTCCATGTTTAACTAAAAATTAATACTAGAAAAACACAAAATCCATTATAAATAAAAATTAAAAAAAAATCCATTACAAATTCAAAGGATGTATATATACTTAGTAAAATTGAAGAATAAAAATATTTAATATATATATATATGTGTGTGTGTATATATATTATATTATATTATATTATATTATATATAATGTTTGGGGAAATTAGGGAAACGGGGATAGGGGCACCTCCCCCCATCCCCATTTCCATATGGAAATGGGGAAATGGGGATGGTGATGGTGATGGGGTCCCTATCCCCCACCCGACCCAACCCACCCCCCCAATATCCGTTGGGGATGCTCATCCCTAACGGATATTGACACCATAAATATAATAAACACACACATATTTATAAGTACTCTCATATCTAAAATTTAAAATTAAAACATTACTATAAACACTCATCTTAATGCCAATAGTATCCTTATTTAAATGAATGTTTTCATTTTAATACAATTTGTTTATATACCCTATTAAGTTATTAATACACCAAATTTCTCTAGAACTAACATCTAGAGATGGATAAAATTCCGAATGGTCACCTAAAACATAAGGAATTTCTCAGGTTGAGAAAATTAAAGTATTGGCATGGCTAGAATCATTTGAAGTGTAAGATTGGATTTCTTGTGTTAGTGGAACGAGTCAAGATGCAATGACATCTCATATCATTGTTGCAGCAACATTGTCGATTTGCATCACTTGTTGTTCATCCGTTGATGAAGTTGGTTATGGCAATAAATGAGAAATATAGTTCCACTATGACAGAGCTTCTTGCAGAAGGCATGGAGAGTACATGGATGATGTGCATTGGTTTTGAAATACATCGTCTAATTGGGGATATATTTTTCCAGATAGAGTGCAAAAACGGTCTATCACCCAACTCAATTGGAGAACATCATGCTATACCAACATCAATTAGGGAGGCTTTGAAAACCTTACTTTGATTCTTTCGAATCCAAAGAGAACACCCAAAATTTAGTTTTCAAGTAAAAATAATTTAAGTTTGTTTTCTCTTCTACAAAAACTAAAATTTTGATACTTGAAATAGAATTAAGGTTTAGTTTTTTTTTATTTTGTTTTTTTTAATAAAGTGATATAATTGGAGATATAGGTGTAATTAAGGATTGTACATAGTATTTGATTTATTTTTAATTAAAATAATTTGTCCTTATTAGTAAATTCTTATTCAGATATTTTTGTAATTAAATTTTTTATTAAAATATAGGTGTGCTTATCATATTTATGGGTGTCAATACCGACACCCTTTATATATATATGGTCCCGATCCTATCAGTGCATCATGATATAACTTTATCAGGATATTGAATGTGAGCCACTCATTTATAACAGTGATTTGACAAGTGCATACATGCCAAGTCAAAGTATGTAAAACGAGTGGCTCACATTCAATATCCTTATATAATTATATCAGGATGCACTGATAGGATAATTTCCGTATATATATTTATATATTTGTTTTTTTTTTCTTTTTTAATATTACAATTAATTTGAGATTTTGGTGGAGAATTATAGATGACACAAACAAAGAGAAGATTTGTATGTTTGATAAGGCACCGAATGACGAGATGAGATTGGTTCGGTGGTATACCCTTCACACCTACACCAAATGAGGTTGTGGATTAAAGTCATCCCCTCCTAAAAAAAACTAGAATTTATCTAATACTTTTAAAATAATAATAATAATAATAATAATAATAATAATAAGGCACCATAGCGGCATAGCCCCAAAAACAATGGAGCCAAAGTGGACCTCACCGGTTGAATTGAATAGCGGTGAGATTCACTTTGGCTCCATAATAATAATAATGCATTCATTCACTCTATTAAACCATTTTGATTTCCCAAGAATCCTTATAACCTAATAACTTTGTTTTTTTTTTCACAGGTGTAAGGAGCAATGTAGATCACTCACTGTGTTAATTGATATAGTTCATGACTTCATGTATAATTGAAATTAGGCTATATATGACATCATATATGTTTCTAATGGAAACTACTTATATACGGCTTAATTTCATTAGATGGTCTCACCATGTGACGGTGAAACCGTTCCACACAAGTTTTTCTCCCTCCACCGACCAACCATATTGGAACAGGCCGCGAAGGCACTACCTCCCATTCTCCACTACCACGAATGACTAAAGAAGGTAGTGTCCAATTTCTTTTTATCTCTTGACCTTGAATAAATGGTTTATATGACCCACAAGAAACCTTTACTTTTATATATGTATATCACGAGTAGAAGTCTCCAATGAATTTCCTCTATCATCAACTAGCTCTGGTCATGACCACTAAAAAAAGATGTCTCCATTGAATTTCCTTGATTGTCCAAGTAGCTACAGTATCATCAACAAGTTCTGTTGACATAGGCCTGTTCTGCTCTGCAAGTTGCACAATTTGTGCTCCTTCATTGGCGCCGCACGCCATGGTGGCGATAGGTTCTTCAAGACTGCTGTTCTTCCTTTTTTGTGCTCTTGTACATGTCACCTTCACAATATCCCAGCCAGATTTCTTCTACCATCTCTGCTTATCCGAAAACGGTAACTACACGACCAATAGTCCTTACCAGGCAAACCTCAATAGCCTCCTCTCATCAATTTCCTCCAATTCAGAAATCAGCTACGGATTCTACAATTTCTCTGCCGGCCAAGGCTCTGACAAAGTAAACGCGATTGCACTTTGCAGAGAAGATATCAACCTGGATGTTTGCCGTAGTTGCGTCAATGATTCCATATCCAAGCTCACACAACTATGTCCTTACCGAAAAGAAGCAATTGGATGGTACGACACTTGTATGTTACGCTACTCAAATCGCGACATATTTCATATTATGGACGCCGAAACCTCTCATAGATATTATCTGTGCAACCCAAATAATGTGTCGAGCCTGGATCAGTTCAATCAAGTGCTTGAGAATTTGTTAGATGGCCTAAGAAGTAATGCTTCATCAGGCGGTTCACTTAGCAAGTTCGCGGTCGGATATGCATCTGCCCCTGACTTCAAAACCTTGTATGCACTTGTTCAGTGCACTCCTGATTTGTCCAAGCAGGAATGCAACGATTGCCTTGTTTCGATTACTGGAGGTTTTTTCAAACGTTGCGATGGAAAGGAAGGAGTAAGAGTTGTTTCACCCAGCTGTATTTTGAGGTTCGAGACTTTCCGTTTCTATGATCCGGCGATTGTTGATGAACCAGAATTTCCTTCTTCGCCACCATCGCTACTGTCTCCTCCTCCTCCTCCTCTGCCGTCAAATAACACAACAATAGAAGGTGTTTGATATCTTAAATACTATTGAATCCTTATTCAATTAGTTGAGTTTTCTGAGTTTACTTAAGATCAGTGGCGAAGCCACACTCATTGGCCCCATAGAGCATAATTTTTTTTACTTAGTATTTCTTATTATTCACAGTTTTCTATTAAAATTTTAACAGTTTTTCAAATAGGCATACAGCTCCAAAATCCTGTAGCTTGCTTCGCCTCTACTGATGATTACTATAACATGTAACGTGTGCAGGAAATGGCGACAACATTTCTCGAACAGTCATTATAGTTATAGTTGTCCCAGCTGCTGTCTTAATGATATTGACCATCTCCATCTGCATTTTTTTCCGAAAAAGGAATTTGAAGGAGAAAATAATAGAGAGTAAGCCGCATGTGTCTCTTAATTACTATATAAGCCCATGATTCATGAGGCAGTCAAGTTTTTTTTTAGTACACTTCACTTTTTTTCATGAAGAATGGCTTTCCAAATGCAGCCATACATCATTGCTTAGCTCCATTTGTTAAGGATTCATTGCAATTCGACATTGGCACCATCAGAGCTGCAACAAACAACTTCTCGGAAGCTAAAAAGCTTGGACAAGGTGGATTTGGTGTTGTATACAAGGTACCTAAAAGCTTTGATTTTCTTGAAGGTTGGCAGAATTTGATTACCAAGCTTTAGTATTTTGTTGATATGGCAGGGCACCCTACCTGATGGACAACAAGTAGCTGTTAAGAGACTGTTTATGAATTCTAAGCAAGGAGAGGTTGAATTTAAGAATGAGGTCACTTTGGTTGCCAGGCTTCAGCACAGGAATTTGGTAAAGCTTCTTGGTTTTTGCTTGGATCGAAAAGAGAGGATTCTTGTCTACGAGTTTCTGCCTAACTCAAGCCTCGATTACTTCATATTCGGTATGTTTTCACTTCCGATACATTTCAGATTCACTTTCTGGTTATAGTATTCTTAATTTGTAATCCATCTAGGTTCGATAATTTTATAAATTTGTAGATCCAATTAAGCGTGAAGATTTGGATTGGGAAAGACGTTACAGAATCATAGAAGGCATTGCTCGAGGGCTACTTTACCTTCACGAAGACTCGAGATTACGAATTATTCATCGTGATTTGAAAGCAAGTAACATTTTGTTGGATTCAGAGATGAATCCAAAGATTTCAGATTTTGGCACGGCAAGATTATTCGAAATGGATCAAACTCATATAATTACAAATAGAGTTGTGGGGACCCTGTAAGTACATGGATAGACATATAGAGCTTATCTATCAATATAGGAAGAGGAATTTATCATGTCGATCTATTCAAGAATATCTCGATCTTTGAAACTTCAATTTGATACATTTGATGATTATATGCAGTGGGTATATGGCTCCAGAATATGTAATACACAGGCATTTCTCAGTTAAGTCGGATGTGTTCAGTTACGGTGTTTTAGTTTTGGAACTTGTGAGCGGGCAAAAGAGAAGTTGTTTTGATACGGAAGATGAAATAGAATGCCTTCTCACCCAAGTAAGTTGTTTACTCATTTCTAACATTTTATTTTTGAAGGTCTACTTGATTTATCGAGATTTTAATATTGAGTGCAGGCATGGAAAAAATGGGATGAAGGGACAGCTTCAAATCTAATAGATCCTACTTTGAAGGAAGCTTCAAGGAATGAAATGATGAAATGCATACACATTGGGTTGCTATGTGTTCAAGAAAGTATATCTGACAGACCCACCATAGCTTCAGTTATTTACATGCTTAATAGCAACTCTGTCACTCTCCCAACACCTGCAAAACCCGGATTTTTTATGCAGAGTTCAGTGATACTGAATGCATCATCATCATCATTAGAGCCTAATTCAACAGGTTCAACCGAATCAGATCAACGTAGAATCGCAACTGCCCCATTGTGAGAGAATGAGGCTTCAATCATCAAGTCATATCCTCAATAGCATTTAATTAATGTGAAAAAAAAAAAAAAAAAAAAAAATTCATTGTATTGATACTGATATCCATTACTACTCTGTTCTAATATGTTACAAAGGATATAATTGAATCTGAGGCTCAGACATTAATCTTTTTGTCTTTGAGAAATTAAGTACTTAAACTTGTAATTCTCAACATAGTTTCAGAATTTGCTGATACAAAGCAAGAGAAAATTAATTGATTGAGGTTTTGCCTGAGAACTTGATGTAGGAGCAAGTGTGTGCAAGAAGTTCTAATTCTTAACTTTTTTAGTTTAATTAAAAAGTTAGTAAATATATATATATATATATAGTAAATAATCGAAGAACTTATCATCATTTACGTATAATAATTAATAATATATATTTCTTTTAAAGAAAACTAATAATAATTAACAGCAAAAACTGTATCCATCATTGATTTTATCTAACACCTTTCAAAATGAAGCTCCATTAGGTTCAAACTCTTGTAAATATACATTCACTTTTGCCCATTAAACTGCACACCTTTGCCTATTATAGCCTAATCTCACCAGGTTCCGTCGGATCCTAACCAAAAATAGTGTTACCTTTCAAAGAAAAAGAAATTAATGATTTCATAGCTGATGTGGAAGACTTTGATAATTTCAATTCACATATGTATCCTACTTTTCCTTCTGATTACTTTACTTAATTTGGAAGGATACTGCCTTCTTTTACAAGTGATCTTGCTGATTGTATTTCATTGTTAGGCTGGAAGGAATCCTTCTCTGTCATCATTGACATGTATTCAACACTTCTTTTTGAATGGTCTTCAACAATAATTGCATTTCTTTAAGTTTCTAACATAGAAGTAAAAAAAAATAAGTCCATTACAACAACTTTGCCTCCCGGGGCATTATACATTCAGTCCCTAAATTCATCGGACTGGTATGATATGATATATAATCAAAATGGGAATTAAATTCTTCTCAAATCATTACCTCTCAATTCATTAACAGCTACAGAGAGAATTATCCAGATCAATCGCTGCAATGCCTATCATTATGTGTTTTTCAAATACGAGTCGTCCTTGTATTTTGAATACAGTGGGAGATCAAGGGCTCTTTCCGCAATTTTGCCGTCATCAAGAATCTTCGCTATCAGGCTCTCAAGGGTTGGGAAATTTTCCTGTTACATTCAAAGTTCAGATTTTAAGCAAAAGTAGAATCACAGAAACAGAATTATAAACGGGAAAAAGGACAGGAAAATGATACCTCAGGACGGATATAGCCAACTATAACAAGGCGCAATTCCTCGCCATAGAAATCCTCATCAAATTCATGAAGCAACCATGGCTCCTGCATCATAAAACAGATTTAAGGAAAATAGAAAAGAGGTACGCATATGCTACTATATGGGTTCATGTTGTACACACATATACTCACAATAGTCTTTTCGGAATTGTTGAAATACGGGTTCCAACCGATACTCATGGCCATTTTATAAATGCCTCGCGTTGATAATCCAGCCCAACCAACATATACCCCTGAGGGATGTTCTGATAGGACACTTGAGTAACCTTTTGTAGACAAATTAGCTAAAAGCAGATAATGAACATAAATCAGGTTCAGTTACTATCAAGCAAAACAAAGATAAAGAAACATAAACAATCTTAATAGTGGGGCTAAGGCCATATCAGGAGCCACCAAAAACTAATACAAGAGTTAGAATACAAGTAATAAATAATGTTGTTTTGTTGCGAAATGTAGCTGGAGTTCAAAGCAAGATCAGAACGAAATCGAGCTGAATAAGGCAAAGTAACAGAAATTGTAGGTTCTACACACCTGTAGGTATTCCAAGTACCTTTGAGCCACGACCATATCCCTTAATTACAGGACCACCAATATACCATGGTTCAAGTGGTAAGGTACCCTCTACCCCTGCAATTACCAATCAATATTTCAGATGAAATTTAGATTGAGAGTGAGGTAATTGTATACATTTTATGTCTTTGGGGTTTACAATCTTGAAATGGTGGTAAGCCCCACTTTTCCAGTTGCAAATCAAGTAGTGAGTTGATAACTTCATCTGCTGATGTGTAAAGATGAGTTTGCTTTGGAATGGATGGTACAGCGACAACTTCTGTTCCAGCAGCCTTACCAGCTGTAACACCTGGCCTGACATGGATAAAACCTTTTCAAATCTTAGATTGGGATGCTGAGTTTACATGTGGCTATGTATTGATCAAAGGCACAAGAAGAAATTATATGAATAGCGGAGGACACATCAACAGGGAATTGGAGAAAGGCAGCCTCACAGATGTTATAGAAAGTCATGGTTAATAAGTATTTGCAATTAAGTTCAAAACATGCTGCCAGACTAAACTTTAACAGTCTTTATTTTGATGTGATTTGCATACCAACAATCCAAATTGTAGCTGTTCATCATCTCAAACTGTTATTTAACAATTTATAAATGTAATTTCTGCTCCAACATTTATGTTAATAAGGATCCACATAACCTTTCAAGGAAAGGTCGGTATGTCAAAGAATCATAAGAAATCTAGTAGCATTTGTTTTCAGGCCATATGATTTCAAGAGCCATATTAATTCTTCTAATCAAGTTATAGGTAACTGGCATCTTTTCTTGTAACAAACTCAACTAGTGCATCACTCAAAGTGAAGATATATTCCTCAAAGAGCATTGGACAGGAGGCCCAGCTCTCTTGAACAAAAGGATAGTCAGTATAGCAAGGGATTAAAAACTCACTTACACGGAATCTTCAATGACCAGGCAGCTGGAAGGTTCCATATTCAGCCTTTTAGCAGCTTCCAGGAATCTTAAAATGGAAAAATCAAAAGGTTAGAATTTGAGAAAATGTGTTTTTCATAGTTAGATTAAAAAAAATCATAAGAAGTCAATATCAAATTATTCATCAAGAATTCTCACATTTCAGGAGATGGCTTTCCCATTTTCACTTCATCGCCGCCAATGATGACAGAGAATGATTCCTTCCAGCCTAACAAAGAAATACAATGACTCAATGAGCAAGATCACTTATAAAAGAAAACAGCATATTGTTGGTATGTGTGTGACCAGCTGATTTTCAGAGAAGCAATAAATAATCATTATTAAAATTTCTAAAAGACCTACCTTGGTGATAAGAGATTTTGGATTCTATGCTTGCACGAGGAGAATTTGAAGCCAGTGCCATAGGCACACCATGACTCCTTAAATGTTTAATTAACCGATTCGCCCCTGGTAGAGCTTTAATGTTGCAACACCTATAATGACCATGTAAGCGAAATTAAAAAAGATTTCAGCAAAACTTTTGACTAATTTAACAAAGTAGTAAAATTCCAAATTCCTTACACACTAATGGAAGAGTTTAACAGTAAAAAACATGCATAACAACAAATCATTTCTGAGATCCACTAAAAGTTGGTCCATTGTAAGTTAGTAGTTGTATATATAAGAATCACAGTGCATATACATGCGTAATTGCTCACAAGGCATGCCCATTAATTTATAAGAATGACTACTCTAACCTGAGGAGAAAACAGTTCTTAAAGTAATCCAGTTCAATTTTACAAATTCTCATAACTTACACTACACCTTTTTTTTATTTTAGCATCAACATCTGAGAATACAGAGTTTAAGCTGCTCCCCTTTCACTCACGGCTCAAAATCAACACATTTACTAAACTAGAAAGGTCTCGTTATGACCATTCAACATCAATTTACTACATCAATGGTAAAAGACATCGGTCAAAGTAGCTAATGTGACAATAAAGTTCATTGCAAGAGGAATTCCAAAAGTTCTACAATTGCCAAAGCTATATGTATCATCATTAATCATAAAAATCCTTCAAGGCCTAATTTTCAACCACTCTAGCTTCTAAAAACATCCTAACAAACTACTTCGAAATTTGATTACTTGTAACACTAAGTTAAAAAACAAAGTATTGTATGCAGATTAGGCAATTACTGATCATTGAACATCGGGTAAATTTCCGCAACGAAATCCTCAGTTGCACAAGGCAGCTTATAATCCTCCACAATTATAGCTGCCTCTTCCAGAGGTGTCTTTCCTACTATCTTCTGCGCCTCTCTCCCGTCCCATTGTTTCCCATACTTGACCAAATATACTTTCAAAACATCACTCACAATTCCATCTGCCGCAACAAAATCATAAAAAACAATTATGACCACAAAAACACAAACAAAAATGTAAACATTAATAACACACAGAAACTGACCTGACCTGTGTTAATAAGAGTACCGTCCAAATCAAGAATCACAGCAGAAACTAACTTTTTCAACGGCTGTGCAATCAACATTCTGTGAAAAAATTCTGTTCAAACTACGCTCACATTCATCAAATGCTCTGAATTGTAATAAAAATTTGGATCAAAGTTGAATATAATTGAACGAAACGATAATACGTGATTGATTGAAATTGAAAAACGTATCAGGTGAAAATATGTAGAAGATAAGCAACCGTACGAACCGTATAGAGCTCGTGACCTGCGTCTCTTCAATCAAGCACGGTACTGCTTTAATGGACGAGGCTGAGAAATCGAGAAGCAAAATTTTGATTTGTATTTTGTTTGTTTTTTGCTTATAATCTTTCTATTCTGAAGGTTTTTTTTTTTTAAGGAAGGTATATTCCTCTTTAAAAAATGATATACTCTCTCTCTCTCTCTTTTTTTTTTTTCTGTTTTTTTTTTTTGATATTATCATTTTGGTCCCTATATTTTTGCGAGTTATGACTTTTGTAACTGTCTTTCCATTATTCACTAGTGTGGTCCCTATGTTTTAAAAAACCCATCAATTTGGTCATTTTTACCGGATTTTTAACGGTCGACCCTCACAGAAAAAGCAAAATGACATTGTTACCCCTGCCCATTTAATTTTTTAAAAATAATAAAAGGGGTTTTATCATTTTGGTCCTATGTTTTCACGCATTATAACTTTTAACTATCTTTCCCATTATCACTCGCGTGGTTCCTATGTTTTTAAAGCCATCAATTTGGTGCCTTTGACAAGATTTTTGACGGTCAACAGTTACATAAAATGTTGAATGACTATTTTACCCTTGGATATTTATTTTCTTTTTAAAAATTAAATAAATGAAATTTTATATAAAACAAAAATGAAAAATGAAAAAAAATACTCCACCTCCATGGAGTGATGGATCTTCATCTACAACTTTTCAATTCTATTACGATGGAGAGAGAATTGAAAAAATTACTTTTCAAAATAACAAATAATTAAAAAAATTTAAAAGCAAATAATTAAATGAAAAAACTCAAAAAATAAACCAGTTTCAATTAAAAATCCAAAACAACTTAAAAATAATAAATAAAAAAAGTTGAAAAAAGAGAGATTTGGAATTTTTCCTGATGTCTCTCTCAAAGCTCCATCCAATGGAGCACTGCCTGCCTCGCCTCCATCTCAGAACAAACGGGCTTTTCAATTCTCTCTCTTCATATCTCTCTCTCTCTCTCTTTTTTTTTTTTGGGGGGGGGGGGGGGGGGGGGGGGGGGGTGATAAAACCCCTTGTTTTTTGTTTTTTGTTTTTTGTTTTATGTTTTTTATGTCTGACACATGGCATATTACACGGTTAAAGACAAAAATGCCTTTGGAATCGTTTTGACTAACTAAGGAACTAAATTGATAGGTTTTTGAAAACATAAGGACCACACCAGTGAAAAATGGAAAGACAACTAAAAAAAATCATAACTCGCAAAAACATAGGGATTAAAATGATAAAACCCCCTCTTTTTTAATAAATCAAAACAATAAAACAAAAAAATTTATTAAATAATAGAAAAAAAAAAAAACCAAAAAAACATATTTTTTATTTCTCTCTCTCCATTCTCTTTCTTTTCATTGTCTCCTACCTTCAGCCGTCTTATCACTCCGGTGATCTCCTCCAGCGGCGCGAACTCTGACTACCTCCTTCGGGGGTGATCTTCTATCCTTTTAATACCACAGCTGTCTTCTTCGGTTTCGTCCGGCACATCAAACTCCAAGCCGAAAAATGGTCCATCGATGGTGGGGTTTGGCCATCGGGTCTGTACATTTTTTTTTTATATATCGTCGTTTAAATTAAAAAAGATTTATATATATATATATCATCTACCGGAATAACTATTTGACAAATTGAATGGGCGCTCTTTAGGATGATATAAAATAAATATAAATATAAATAAAATAAAAAATAAAACTTTTATTCAACTAAAAACACGTTTTTAGTGTAGTTATAACAAACAAAAATTATAAAATCTTAAATTGCTAGCAATAATTACAAACACAAACAAGGTTGGGAGGTTTGATTGTTTTAGTTGTCAATCGAATTAAGCCGAAACTATCCAAAACCCGTATTTAATCACCTCAATTAAAAATATAAAGTTTATTTCAACTAAAGATGTAATTTAATATATTTAGATCTCCTTGTATCATATTAAATAATAGAAGAAGAAGAATTTTCACCAAAACAAATCTAAAAGAATAGTATGAATCGAATTGAATTCTACTCAAATGATAAATTATGCGTATTCAAAGAATTAGATGCCAATAAGTTGTCGACTTGTCGGTATATATCTCATGCATTATTCTTAATTTCATAATATGGAAATATCCTAGATACATTAAAGATCTTCCGTGTATTTTTTATTCAACTCATATTATATAACAAGAGTAATAAATTATAGAGTAATTGGCACAAATCCCCCCTCGAGTGTATATAAATTTGCATGTTGCCCCCTAAACTTTTTTTTTAGGCATGTTGCCCCCTGAACTATCACTTATTGGCAGAACAAGAGTAAAAATGCCCCCTCAGGGGGGAAAAAACCAAAGGATTGCCAATAAAGTGATAGTTCAGGGGGCAACATGCCTAAAAAAAAAGTTTAGGGGGCAACATGCAAATATATATACACTCGAGGGGGGATTTGTGCCAATTACTCTAAATTATATTTATTTTCATTTAAAGTGACTTGATTTAAATATAATGTAATTTATTGATTTTTTTAGGAAAACAAATTATGAATGTGATCTTAAAAATCATTTAAAATAAAAATATATTTTAAATTATTTCATATTATTATATTCAAAGTAAGAATATTGTTTGATTTTTTATTTTTTTGAATTTTTGAATTTTTTGAAATTTGTTTTCTAAATCAAGATGAAATCCTTCAAAAAATTGTAATTTAATTAATCGATTTGTAATCTTTATTTGTTGTCTACTTGTCTGTAACCATTAAATCTCTTAATGTTTCTAAATTAAACTGAAATCCTTTCAATTGTATTCACTTATAGTTAAAATTATGAGTAATAATTATTTGTTATGGTATCTATATTTATTTAACTATGAAATCTCTTAACAAATTGCAATAATTGTATACCGAAAATTAGATTCCAGGAACTGTATACCACCAATCACTGGAAGGTATATGAGTATATTACTATATTCCATGTCTTGTGATTCAGCGTCACACGTGTGACAATGGCAGTAGACCAATAATTTAAATCAAGCAATAATTCAATTGAACACAAACTCTGAGTCTCTGACACAAATTCGATCTTGAGTTCTTGACTCAAAAAAAGAGACAATAAAAATTGGGTAATTAAATGAAAACTACAATCAATGCCCTCTTTTTTGGAGCTTCGTTTGGGGGTTAGTTTTAAGTTTAAACTTGTATGTGCTGTTTTTAATTCTAGAGTTGCCTTACCAAATTCTATTTTAATTTTTTTTTAAGCAAAATTCACCAATAAAATTGAGCGATTTTTTATTTATTTATAATTATTATAATTAATTCAGAGTTTGGAAATGGTTCGAACCCTTAACTTCAATGAGATAAGTGCGAGAGATATACCACCGTCCGACTGACTTCGTCTCGCCATTTGGTGGAGAAATTGATAGTCTATCTAATACAATTATAAGGATTCTATCTTCTGTATTTGTATTAGAATCCTAAATTAATAAACCTTAGTCAAATAGAGAGTTTGAAAGAATGGGCAACGGTTGATGGTTGGTCTATTTTGACATATAATATAACATTTTTGTCATCGACAATGACATGGTATTGTTTGCTATCACAACTATATTATAGAATAAGATGCTATATTCAAAAGCAAAGTCCCAACGATATAAGGTCACATTATTGCTAGTAGAACTATAACCATAACCGGCATTTGGCCACTTGCCAATGTGGTGTAGCTCTCCAAATGGAGACCTCTCCACCAAGGTTCAAGTGGCCATGCATGCATAGATATATGCCAATTTTCCCACCATGTGTGTGGGTGTTGTCCCACTTGTGTGTGGGTGGCCTCTCCCCGTTTGTGGGAGCTGCGCTAGTAGAGTCCAATCTCGCCGGTCCCGACAATTGTTGTACATTCAAAAAAAATAAAATATAAAATAAAAAAGAACTATAACCATAACCGGCTAAAATTCAAAGTGGCATGTCTACATGGAAAGTTTTTTTTTTTTCTTTTTTTTTTTAACGAGTCTACATGGAATGTTTTACATCACTCAACATCGATACAGAAAAAGGTAAATAACGTATGAATGAGATAATTTTTTTGTAAAAGTATAAGTAAGATAATTTTTTTGTTTAGAGGACACATGTCATATCTAACATGAACCGTTGAAAGCTAATACTTCGAAGCTAACAACATAACCAAGACAATAAGATTGTCGACCCAAACGGTGATTGAGCATTGTTTTGTCTCCAATAAAGAACTGAGGCAGTTGCAAATAATGGGATAGTTGATAGATGTATACCCTTAGGTATGGAATACTCTCACAAAACAACTGCTACTGAAATTGTTCACAATGGAATAAATATACAGAAGGCAAGTCACGTATTAAAGTTTGTAGAAGTTGATCTAAATATAATATTTTCCAATTTTGTTTATTGGGCTGATGTTTTTTGGTGTAGGAAAGCCGATTTACCCATCACTTATCTCAACTTACTTTTACGTGGTAGACCGAGTTTTAAACCTTATTGGAATCCTCTCATTCTCAGGATTGAGAATTGCTTAGCTCATTAGGAGAGGAATTTTTTTATAAAGGTGGAATGTTGGTTCTTATCAAGACGGTCCTTTTTAGTATTTCCACCTATTTTATATCGGTTCTTAGGCTTCCAATTGGTGTGGCAAAGGACATTGAAAAAATTCAAAGATTTTTTTTTTTTTTTTGTGATGGGGTTGAAAAGAAGAAAATCCAAGCCGTGGACTAGGAGTCGATGTGTAGATGCAAAAGAAAATGGGGTTTGGGTATATGTAGGGTGGTTGACAAAAACAAAAGTCTATTGGCCAGATAGATTTGGAGATTTGGTTCTAATAGTGAAAAGTCATTTGCGCAAAGTACGGTGTATCGACGAACAAATTATTATGGGATTGGAAAGGTTCTAAGTCGGCCTCTTTCTTTGTTAAGGTTGTGGGCAGCCTTTTTGATTATGGTTCCAGCTCTGAAAAAAATCTCAAATAGGGGTTTAAGGTGGTTGTTGGTGATAGTAAAAGAGCTGATTTCTGGTCTCATTTGTGCAGTTTTGATATGCCTTTGAGGGTTGCTTGTCCGATAATCTTCGCTATGGCTTCGAACAAAAATGGTTATGTGGAGGATTATGGGAGATGGCATGGTTTAAGGTGGGTTTGAGAGGTCCCTTTGAGGAGACCAATTTTCAATTGGGAAAATGATCAAAATGAAGGTTTTTTTCTAGCCTTTTAGATTGCATAAAAATTCGTAGATTTTTTCCAAATATTCTAGCTTAGACCTTTTGTCCCGATGGAAGGTTTTCGGTGAGCTCTTTCCGTAGGTGCTTGGAAGATTCCTCGATGGACGTGAATTCGGTTCACAAGTTCATATGGCAAGGAATTTATCCTCCCAATGTCAAAATGTTTGTGTGGCAACTTCTAAGAGGGAGGATCATGGTTCGATAGGTAATCCAATTATTCGACTTCGATCCCCGGTCTTCATTGGACTGCTTGCTTTATAATTCGAAAGTAGAATCCATTGACCATTTATTTCTTTATTGTAATTGGACTCTTCAGTTGTGGTTTAGCTGCATGGATTGGTGGGGAGTGAAGTGTTGTGATAACAATTCCTTGAAAGAGTGAACTTGTGGCCTAATCTATATCTGATGGCTAAATCTGCTAGAGCTTGGAACACATTATTATTTGCCATAGTTTTGACAATTTGAGAGACAAGAAATAATCTGGTCTTCAATGTTAACCGGACGTCTAATTCTTAGGCCTCAGAGGTTGTGAAACTAAGGGTGGTATGGTGGTTCAAATATCATGGGAAAGGTTCAACGGACACTATCACTTCTATGATGTTAAACTTGAAGGATAGATGCACTGATTCATTTCACGTTAAGTCCCTCAATTCTGGTGGGAGGTTTTTGACTCCATTACGGTAGAGATCTTGGCTATCCATAAAGCTGTTGAGTTATGTGCTAATACATATGCTCTTGTTGGAAATCATGCCACTATAGTGAGTGACTCGAAGACAGCAGTGTCTTAGTTTAATGGTGATAGAGTGGGAAGTTTGAATCATGTTAATTTCATCTATGACATTCATTATTGGCTTAGTCTTCTTGTCAACACTTCGGTGGTCTTCAATTCAAGGTCTACGAACACTTTTGCTGATACTTTGGCTGAGAGAGGGTCGGGTTTTGAGGGTAACTCTTTTGTTTGGGATGATTTTCAAGTTTTTTTCTTTTTGTTTCTCTTACTTGGGTGTTCTTGTGCTTCTGCTTTGTCTCTCTGTTTTGTTTTGGTGCTGTTTTCCCTGTTTTTGGCTTCTGTTTTTGTGTTTTTTGCTTTGGTTCTACTGGCCCGCTTCTGATTGTTGGGGCAGGCCTGCTTTGTTGCTCTCGGTTTTGCATTGGTTTGTTTGTTTGTGAATAAATTCAGTTAAAAAAAAAAAAAAAAAAAATGATGTACGTGGTGTCCAAGACTTGTTTTGTAGCACAATTTTATGTAAAACGTGGGTTTTGATTGTGATTACTCATTAAATAAAATAGTTAATGTATAAAATGAAACATCCACGTATCACATCAAGTCGTTGTAGTATAGTGGTGAGTATTCCCGCCTGTCACGCGGGTGACCCGGGTTCGATCCCCGGCAGCGGCGCTTATTTTTTTTTTCTTTTCTCTGAATTCGTTATTGTTAAAGTAAAATTAATTCGAGCCATATATCAACCAGGTCGTTGTAGTATAGTGGTGAGTATTCCCGCCTGTCACGCGGGTGACCCGGGTTCGATCCCCGGCAGCGGCGTTATTTTGAATTTTTTTAGTAATTTTTTTTCCCCTTTCTTCTGCGTTTTAATTCAAAACTCAACTCAGAAACTCTGATATTAAACCCCCCAAAAAAGCCCGCCTTTCCTTTTGCTCTCATTGAGTCATTTCAATCGCTTCTTCAACTACTCAAGGTAACCTCTCACACTTCTTCTTCTTACGATTTCAAAACGCCGTCGTACTCATCGCTGCTGTACTACTGCGATTCCAGTTTTCTGTTTTTCACTCTCTTAGAAAGGAATTTATGTTTATTTTTGCAGATATTTTGCCATGGAAACCGATGAGCCCCAACGCGTGCTCCCGTTTCAGCTCCAATTCGACAAACCTGTCGCCTCTCAGGTTTTTTTTTGTTGTTATTGTGCTTTTCCTGTTAATTTATGCTTGCATTTTGTTATTTTAAGTTGTTGTTGTGTTGTTTGGAATCAATTGATAGATCAAAATAGCTGAATGGAATCCGGAGAAGGATTTATTGGCCATGGTTACTGAAGACTCGAAGATTTTGCTTCATCGATTCAATTGGCAAAGGTTATGGACCATTTCGCCTGGTAAAGTTCTTATTTTTCTTTATTTTTTTTTTAGTTTTATATGCAGTAATTTAAAATTCCAAATGCGAGCTAAGTTATAATTATATATATCACTAATTTTGTTTTAGGAAAGTCTATTACATCCTTGTGTTGGCGTCCTGATGGTAAAGCAATAGCTGTTGGTGTTGAAGATGGAACCATTTCATTGCATGATGTTGAAGTGAGTAACTTTCATTTGTGTTTCTACACATAGTAAGCTTAAGCAGTTGTTAGTTGTAAGTTGTAACCAATCGATGCGGATTTGCTTGAATTAATAGAGGCATTTATTGTTGTGTCTGGACCTATTTTTTAAGATTGTGGCAATAGAAGTCTTTCTGTTGACAAATCATTCTCTAGAATTGGATTATTTTTAGTGAAGACGATTCATGTAGCTACTTTAAGTACCTCTATGGAACATGGCGTTACTCTTTCTTTAAAATCTAGTATAATAATTGGGAGTTTCCGTGCTATGCTACGATGCTTTTGGTTTCTTACATCAAGTTTGCTTGGTTTAAGAGAAGGTTTGATGTTATCTTTTTAATTGTTTTAAGACTTTAACCATTATCTTGCTATGTCTTTTTCTCTATTTTTCATTGTCGTGTGCAGTATCTTAAGTTAAGTGACAGAGAAAAAAATACTGTTCGTTTTGATGATTTGCATAAATATGATGATCTATTTGGGTTCCTCTAATGTTAATTTATCTTCTAATGTTATTATGCCTATTTGATTCCTGGGTTTTTTTTTTCTTTTTTAAATTTTAATTTAATGTTAAGCAGAATGGAAAGCTGTTGAGAACCTTGAAGTTCCATACTGTTGCTGTCGTGTGTCTTAATTGGGAGGAGGATGGACAACTCACTAAGGTATGCTTTCGTATTTCTACCCGTCATCCGTATCCTGAGATTGATGGATAAACTGGCTTCAGTTTCCTATACACAAAATAGATTTCGTTTTTAAATCTTTTGTCTAAAATTTTTATTAAGCTGTCATCTTTGCATTTGGAGATAATCGTTTTAAGTTAAAGTATTTTCTATCATCTATATCAGTTACTATTCAAGAAACATTTATGGGGTCGATTTTTTTTGGGCATGCCCAGTTTTCCTCTTTTGTGAGTGGTGATTTGTTCTCACTTCCATTCCCTTTTCTTGTTCCTGTCAGGATGACTCTTGTAACATCTCAACATATGAAGACCGTACTCCTCGTTTCTTCCCTCCGGCTCCAAGAATTCCTAGGACGCCTGGAGTGGTGTCTGGAGATACCGGCTTTATGGATGATAGTGAGGATTCATTTCTTGAGCTGTCTAATTCCTCACACCAACGTTTTAATATTCTATGTAGTGGAGACAAAGATGGAAGCATCTGCTTTAGTATCTTCGGAATATTTCCAATAGGGAAAATTGTAAGTTGTTACTCAATGAAATTGTGATATAATATCCGCTGATTCTGTCAGATTTTCTTGTTCCTGTTTCCCTTTTATAGTAAATCTATTTCTTTTCAGATTCATGTTTTCCATGTCAATTAATTAAATATGTTTTTCATCTGATTTTGTTGCACCTCTGGAACAATTTGCCAGAACATACACCAGTTACATGTTCCTGCCCCCATTGTGAATGAGCAAGCTACTTACCAACTTCTAAACACTTCCATTTACAAGGTATGATTATTCATGTGGATAGCCTTTAAAAACTTATAATGTGTACATTATAAAAAGGTGTTGATGGCAATTATAATTCATAGTTCCTTGTATTGCGTAGTTTAACTTTATTGAGTACTAAAACAATTTGTTTTAAATATTTTTAGTCAAGTACTTATGAATGTCTATAGTCAGTTAAGTGATGAAAAAAAAATGTGTACCTAAATAAAACCAACACTATTAGTATAGCTATTAGCCTATTAGTTATGATTGAAAAGAATCCTTAACGAGAGTACTTGGGCAAAGAGTTTATTATGTTCTTGTTTGAAAGGTTCAGCTGTTAATGATTTTTTTTTTATTGGAAGTATACTTTTTTTTTTTTTTTATAATGTTATTTCCATGAAAAACATCTCTATGCACATTTCAGCTCTCACTGGCGAACAGCCAACTCTTACTAGTGCTAGCTGATACTGTTATATGTTTGTTCTCATTAGGTCGCTTTGTCCAAAGATCTTTGTCGTTTGATAGTCACGTGTTCAGGACAACTTAAGCAAGACAGTGATAATTTGATTGAGAGTCAAATCAGTGGACATGATACGCATGGCTTGCACTGCTTAGTGCTCAATACATCTATATTTTCAGAGAGGTAACGGTGCTGGAGAAACTAGAATTTCTCATTTGTTGTTTGTCTGTTGTTAGAAAGTGCTAAAATTGTACTTATTCGATATTGTTGTCATTAAGATACTCTAGGGTATGGTTCTTTCTAACTTCAATTGCTGGCTTGATGTTTCATATTTTAAACTTTTGGGTTGTAAGATACTAAAATTACTTGAACTTGATACAGACATGTTTATTTAATGCAATTTTGCCTCATTGTAGGAAAAATGAACTCCATCAGGTGGCCCAACAAGCTTCTAACATTGAAGATTTGACTGAGGTTGTGCGGGCATCACTGACAATTATGTGCAAGCAGTGGTCGGATGCCATGCACACATTTCATGAAAAGTTTGATTCACTCTCTACTTTGATTACTGACCATGGTAACTTCTAATTTCAACCCTAAATTAAGGTTTATTGGTGATATTTTTTTATTTGTTCTTCTTTTTACTGGATTCTACCTTCTTTATATAGGTCTGGACTCATCTCCTCAGGAGGAGTTTCTAAGCCTTTTAGGTGGCGCTCGCACTAGTCCTCCACTTCATCAATTTCTGGTTAATTCTCTCGCTGAAGTGGTATGCTTGGCCTTATGTGTAGTATTCTTTTTGTGAAATGGTAATTGATTGTATATTTGACTCATTGAATTTATTACCTGACAGGGTGTTAAACGTGTGTCAAAGGCAGTTTGTGGTGCTGGGAAAGAACTTCAGCTTGTTGTCCTTGATCATCTTCAGGTGCATTAGTTCTTTCTCTTATATTAATGTAATATTTACTACTTGAGAACAGCTAACAAACCTAGTTCATTATTAGTTTTTTTTTTTTTTTGGTTTCTGAATAAAAAAAATAAAAAATAAACCTAGTGTTGACTTTACTGAAGCGAGTGAATCAGTTTATATTTATACAATTCACATTATAACCCAAAGCCTGAGGATGGCCGAATCTCATCCTTCTGTACCTATGGTTATGAGTATTTTGGATAGACACATGCACATATATTTATATACACCCAAACAAAGAGGCACTTGTTTATGTTCATGCACACAAGCACTATGTATTAGACTATTAGTGCTACACCTTTTTTCTATCGAACCGTGGTCCATTTTCCTGCATATTCATCGCCAGTAGTGTTGCAGTTATTTTGTGTGCCTGATATGGTTTTATTTTGTTGTGTTCCTTACATCAAGGGGCTTGAGTGGACACTAAAGATAAATATCCATTTCCCAGCCTGCTGCAGAAATTATTGGATTCAGGATGGGAGAACTTAGAGGCCTTTCAAGATGGCGTGCACGATATCAGGGTATTGGGTTGGATGAAAAATTAATTAACAGCGCAACAGAGAAGTCTGGCATGTTTCTTGTACAAGTTGAACGGTTTATGAGAGTACTTTCATCTGTGGTGCAGCAGGTATGCTAAATTGAGATTAAATATTTCTTGTTTATTAATTGTCATGTCTGTTCTTGCATGTTTCATGTCATGTTCCATGTGACAAAGATTTGACTAATGTATGAACAATTGTTAGCATGCATCATTGCCTTTTTAACATTATAAATGAAGGGTAGCATATACTGTTTCATAGCTATATGAACTCTAGACTTTCTGGTTGGACGTGCATGCGTACATTCTTTTTGAATTCACGTTGGAAATAACTTAACACTAAGCACATTCTATTATGAATAATTAAAAGTAGGAGACTGGCTGAAATAATACTGGCAGTTTCAGAATATTCTGAGTCTTGTAATTTTGTTTGGCTGACTAGAAAGGATACTGGACATTTTTTGTTCGCTGATAAACTTTCATCAAAAAACTTTGATACTATGCAGAATGAAATATAATTGTCTCCTTTATAATATTCTTGAGTTGAAGCTCTAACATCTGTCTTTTCTTTCAGTTCTCTAATTTCTCCAACTGGCTTTTAAAATGCATAAAAATACTTATGCAAGAACCAAGTGATCAGTTTCTAAGATACAATAGGTTTGTCTTTCAGATGTTCTTCAAGTTCAATCTTTTGATTGAAATTTATTTTTTACTTACTCTTTCCCTTTTGGCAGTGAGCTTGTTGTTATATTCTTGAAGTTTTTATATGATCAAGATCCTGTTAGGCAGTTGTTGGACCCCTCTGAAGTTGATCATGAGGTCGAGGTTGATTTGTGAGTATCCTCATTTGTTACAACTATCCTAATGTTTCATACAATTTTTTTTTTATCGTATGACCCATGTCAGGGTTTGACTTGCATTCAAGGTAGGTCTTGATGTTGTTGAGAACCTTGGGTTCAAGTCAATCCTGGAGAGACCGACATACCTATTTTTTCGGTCTCATTTGTGCTATTGTTATGCCTCGCCTGCAGCTCTTTATGGAATTGTTATTTGACATTGGAATATAGTTGCCTGCAATCCCTGCATATAATTTAACATTGGAATTGTTACTTTGGCAAATAGATCTAGATTGCAAGTAGAACTTCTTAGAGACGGATTAAAAAAGAGCTTTGTCAACTATATTTCTAGAGAAATTTTGCTGTTAACCTTACTGTATTTTTAGTGATGGGAATATATATATATATTGGAATGTCTAATAGAATCATAACACATTAACACCCTATGTAGTTGGCTATCTTATTTTGTATGGACATAGTGAGCATTAACTGTACTTTAAGAAATCCATTTTAATTTGCTTTACATACATACATATTCAATTGCACGCACAATGTGTATATGAACATTTTTCATCAATGTGTATGCATATGCATGCAAATATTTATATATCTGCATAATTGCTGTTGAACCTTGGATAATTTAGTGTTGCTTAATCTTTCAGGGAAACAATGCAAAAAATTAGAGAATTAGTTCAATTTGGAGGATTTTCTGATTGCAACTATCTACAGAGAACATTACTAAAGGAATTTCAACAGATGGAATCCAGGTATAACTTTCTCCTTTCCATTGCTCATCTATTTTAGAGCTCTCCAATAGGGATGTTACCATAGAAAAACACATCATGCTGTATTTTTGGAGCACCCAGACACAAATAAAATCTATGTATGTAATTTGTCATTGTTAAGTGCTAAATGCTCAACTGAATTTACTATGAATCCTCCAACTAAGGATATCATATGTTCTTGAGTTCCAAGCACCATTATTGAAAAGGTGTAGCCTTTTTCAGCTGCCAGTTGATTTACCACACATATTCGTAGAACAAGTCTAAAGTGTGTATTATCTTCTTTTCATTTTCTTTTGTTATTGGGTAAAACTAAGGTATTCTGGCTCCTGCATTTTATTATTAGTTTATCTTTACTATACTTCAAGATATACATCTCTTATTAACGGCTCCAAAATCTTCAGCTTTAAGGAAGCTTTTCTGATGCCATTCACTACGATTTCAAGAAAAATACTTTGTGAGGATTTGCTGCCACTCTTCCCTCTTCCATCTTCACCAGCACCTACATCTATTACCATTCCTATGTCAGTATCATACTATGAGGTACTTATAATCCAACATCACAGAGTTGTTTTTCTTTTTCTAACTTTGATGTTAAATCCTTTCTTTGTATGGTTAGCAAATGAATTATACATTACTGTCAAGTATAATTGAACGTAATCTCATCATTGGTGACATTTTTGTAATCTGTTTCCATTTTCTTAAATTTATATTCTTTAGCATTCTAATGATCTTTTTTTCTTTTGGTTGTAGGATATCTCCCAATCTTACCAGATTTCTGACCATCATGGGTTTATCGATTACCTAGCTTTCCGAATACCTGACGAGCCTTTCTCAGATATCGCAAATTGTATAGGCATAGCAAGGGGGTTTATGCATGACTTGAGCAGTGTAAAAAGGGGTTGCAGTTCATTGGAAGCTGTTTTGCTATCTGTTCCTGCAGGTTATCAATGCGTGGACCTGTCCCTGTACAAGGTATGACCTAGATATACCACCACCGTTATGTGGTCTCCAGTCTTTAGTTTTGTGTTTTTTGGTGATGTCATTTGACCTGTTCTGTTTTAAACAGGAAACTCAAATTGTTTTATTATTAAATGAAACGAGTATGTCTTCCGAAAACAATGGAGAAGCTTGTATGATGATTGTACAAGCTAGTGACCTTCCGTTCGTGTCTATTTCGAGATCAAATTCTCTAAACCATTGGGAGCTACATCAACTAAAGGTTAGACACATTAATTTTAATTGAAAATAAATTTCTTTCGAGTTGAAATACTTTTGTTTATGGCCTTGCCTCTGTTGTTTTAAGTGCCATGTGAAGTATTTCACTTATTTTCTTACATTTTCCTCTCTTCTCTAAATCCTCATCTTTTAACTCATATTATCTTTTGAAAGGGCAGCTTTGCCCTAATTAATTTCCTTACTGCTTCCACATTTTCAAGTTATTCTCTGTCAATAAATATACTCACTCGTCGGAAATATGTACAATCAGGATTCTGTCGTATACCTGCAAATTGAAAATGAAAAGGTCCGTGGCATTCCTCACTCCGTAATTGCTCCCTTGGCAATCAGCGGTAAGTTTATATTCCCGACTTTTATGGGTTACATTATATCATCTTAAAACTGTGGCTAAAATTTAGACTTCAATATTCGTCCTTCCATTTACTCCTACTCCAATGGTTGTAAATTGTAATCTACTAGCAATTCATTTGTTTTTTTTTTTACCGTTGAATCGAAAGCAAATGGGTTTGAAGTCATAAAATTTTATTATTCTATATTACTTTTTACCGAACAATTTAGCCCTAGTGAGATACCATAGATTGGACTAAAAACCAACTTGCAGACTGCAGAACCAAGAATAGTGTCTCTGATGTCGCTCAATTAGTCAAATGAACAGGATTGTAGTACAAGAAAATAAATATGATAATTGTACAATTTTTTATTTTATTTTTTATAAAAAATAAAAAAGTGTTTAATGAGGATTTACTGCAACAGCATCCAGAGGAGTTGCTTGTGTCTTTGCTGCAAGGAAGCGAGCTTTGGTCTACATTCTGGACGAAGATGAAGATGAAGTTTCAGATGCAGAATGAGTTCTTAGTACTCATGTATTTTTTTGGTTTATTATTGTCAGAAAAATGTGTCTATTTTATGGGTTTGTTTTATTGTACTCTATGTTTATTATTTAATGAATTTAATTTAAATGTCATTAAATTTCATTCGAAGGAATGAAACCTTATGCAGATTTAATCTTTTGCATTAGCTTCGTGGTCATTATTTTAACATCAGTTCTATGATTCGGACATTATTGTAATCCTAACTTTTACAAGAAGAAATACGTGTAATACTGCGAATGAACTACTTGTAAGTTGTTAATTAAAGTAAGTCTCGTCCAGTGATCTATTGAGACCTATTGAACTCCCATCACAAATGCCGAAAGAGATGTACACCACTTGAGTTGAGAGCTATGTTTCAGATAAATCGATTATCAAAACAATAGTTTGATTTTGAATTTGAACTATATATTGCTATTATATTGATTTTGTTATAGCATTCCTTTGTTCACGAGAAAGTAAAGAAAAGAATCGAATCTTTACTTTCTAATCAAAGTAAAAGAGAAAGATGTACCAAAATGTCTTCATATGAGGGTGTCTTTTTTAGTATCACTAGATTAAGAAATAGAAATTATCGGGTTAGATATACCTGACTATCTTATCGTTCAACTTCACTAATTCTCACTACTAAGAAATAATGTAATTTATTTTATACTAATGAGAATCAGTGAAACCGCACGATAAGATTATACGGGCGAAATTAAGAAAATACCAGTAAAAAGCTAAACCAGAAGAGAACGATTGAAACAGCAACACACAATTTTATAGAGTAAGCAGTGAAGTTTTCGGGAGATCATTTCACTACCATTAGCGATTATCCAGGAGAAAAAACCGAACAATTATTATTAGTGTTAAATTTAGCACTAACAAATTACAACATATTAAACAAATTTTAGCAGTGAGAGTTTACCTCCACCTGTATCCAGTTTGCTTTCCTTTCACAAGTAAAAGTAAAAGAAGACCTGAGCAAGTTCCCTGCTTTTGGAATGGCTTTTCCCCCCTTTAGAGCAATCATCCATAAACGTCGTCAGTTGAAACAGCTCAACCATTTCGGCCTCTGGAAGTTCAGGAAGGATGTTTTACGGGAAGAAAACAACTTTTTAGAGGCTGTAAATACATCACGAAAGCTTTTACTATACAGGCTAGAACTGTACAAGCAGAGATTCTTAGATTTCAGGATTATAATCCATGAAACAGCAGGAGACAAACGAGCAGGACTATAACCAGGAATTCAAGACCGTGACCATTGTCCTTGCTCGCATTGGATTACAAACCAAAACCAGATCAACTTTGCTTCACAGGCCATAGCTATGACTCATCCAACTCAACAAGTTGTGCCCGCCTCTCAGCAGCCTTCTTCCTAATAAATATACCCCATCTCAGGGCAGCCTTGAGCTTCAGCCACCCAACAACGGCTTTGCCTGATGAACGAGAAGGCTCATCATCAAAGCTGTAGTTTGGAGATGGATTGGACATGAATGGAGATGAATAAGGATACCCATCTTCTGTAGCATTAAAGGAGCCTTGACCTTGACCTTGGCCTCCCATGTTGAAGATACGAAGCAGGTGCTGCATGTCATCATTTTCGAGCATCTCATGACTTCTCATACGAATCTCATCCTCCGAGGAGAAATAGTCCTCAACTCCCCTGTAAGTATTAGGATTTGAGGTGCCAATACTCTGGAAGCCCAACGAGGATGATTGTGATGGACCAGGGGCCAAGAGGTCGTTGCTTCTTGGAAGGTGGACTTGCTGTGGAGCACTAACCAACGGGGTCTGTAAAGGGTATGATGTGCCATCAAACTGAATGGGTGCATTAACATTTACGTTTTGTGGATGCATTGGGAATCGGGAAGGCATGCTATCGTTATATCCTAGATAGACAAACAGACAAAAAACATCGATATAGTCAGCAAAAACCTGTGAACATGCAGCTCAACATCTGCTTGGAAAAGGGGAAAATTTTCATATCAATATAAAAAAGAAAACCATGGCATCAAATCTTGGAGAACAAAACATGATAGGGTATGGACTGAAGTAGATTGCAACTGTTGAAATCCACCTTCAAGATTAGTAGAGATATCGATCTATACACTATAATTTTCTTAATTGAGAAAAGTACCTCCAACTGATAAACCTGAATCCATAGAAGGCTGCTCCGGAGGAGGTGGAACTGTCAGGGTCGGTAGAGCGACCTGTTGGTCAAATGAATTTAAATAATTTTGTGGACCTGTTGGAATATCTGCTTGAGGAGAAACTACGCTCTTATTCTGCATAAAGTCTAACAGAGACTTGCCATCATACTCTATAACATGCATCCAATTGTCATACGCCTTCTTCACTAAGGTGTCCACATGGACCTGCAAGAACCAAACATACACAGTATTTTATTTTTAAATATTGTTCAAGTTTAAATAAAAAATAAAAAAAGGGATATAAAATCAAGTATTCGATAAAATCAACTAGTAATATATTATAAAGGCATGACCACCATATATTTGTGTTATCTTAGATGAATTTGTTTAAATGAAACTATGAAAGATAATGTGTTGTGTTCAATTGTATTTTTATGCAACTGCTTGTGGACTTTTTCTACCTCTTTCCTTGATAAATTCCTCCAATTTGGAACAGTTACCTGTCTGACTAAATTATCCAAAAAGCAGCCAAAATTATATCAGATGCACAAGATTATTAACGAAATGGAACAGCTGGAATATTTACCTTTTGACTGTCAGAAAGAGAATCGGCTGAATAATATTGTCCATTTGCAATAAGGCCACTCAACTCATAGATATTGTTAAAAACAACACCAACGTTCCTTGCATCATCAGGATAATACACATAAAGTTTCCCACTTAGAACACATGTCTTTGCATGCTCCACAAGAATGTCCCACATCTTATTTGACATGCCACTTCCAAGAATCTACAACAAATGGATTAGCAAGAGAGTTACAAACAGATATATATGGATTTGATTCCTGATTGACAACCAAATCTACATTCTTACATTTCGCAACTTCTGTGAGTCTCTAACTACAAGTCGTAGGAAATCTTCAACTCTATAAATTCCAGCTCTATTCAACCTCTTATGAAATGACCCATCCTTTCCAATCTTCTCCAATCTCCAAACCTCATCATTCATCGCAGGTGGATAGTGTTTCTTGTATACTGTAAATGGGAAAAAATTGCACATTTATCAACCTCCTGTCAGACAAAAACAAGTATATAGACACAAAAACAAGTAGATAGACAACATATATTAATTCTAGAACATAAGCTTTGGCTGTAATTAAGAACTCACATTCTCCCCGATGATCCTTAACAGTGAAGGCATCTGTTTTTGCTTCACGAATGCGAATGCCTTCACAACAACCCGAGGAAACCTTCAGCCCTAGCCTGAACTTCCTGCTCCTTATCCAACTTGAATTGTCAGTAAATGTAAGCTCTCCTAATGTTCCTACTCCTTCCTTTAGTGTCACTTGCAGATCCCCATTTAGAAGTGGCCTCTTTCCTTCACGCTCTTTAACCACATGAGACTCAAATTCTTCTTCAGTCCAATTATCATCATGTTCATTGTTGAAATCACCTTCCAGCACCACAACATCTAATTTCACTGAAGACTCTGGGCCAGATGTGACAACATGGCCTGTGCTTGCATCAATCAACACGATAAGGATTGCAGCACCCTGCTCGCCTTCCACTTTACCTCCAGTAAAGAGAGGAAGCGACAATCTAGACCTGAAGTGCAGCTGCAAGTTCCTTCCATCCGGGCCTTCTATCCTTTTGGGAGAAGACCTGCATTTCTCAAATTAGAAAACCAAATTACTGATAACGAGACATGACACCATGACAGAATCTTTATAAAAACACCAATCTAATGGAAATATCAGCAAGCACAACAATCAAAGAATTGCATGCAAGAGCTACATTAGCAAGAAAATGAGGCAAGAGCCCGATTTTGAACCTAGTCCAATTCATTACATGAGTTAAAGTATGATTCAAGAAGTTTTAAACTAAATTTATAGCTTATTTATCTACTTTTTCCGAATACCTCTAACAGAATTTTAAATGATGAATGAAGTAGCCAATGAAAAATGAATAGTAAAAACCTCAGCACAAAGCTGCAAGAATGTTCATGTCCTAAGCATATATGCTTTTTCTCTAGCACTAGTTCACTACAAAAACATCCTGGCAATTGGGTTATAGCTCTTTAGTAAAGTCACTTTCATAATACAACCAACCTGTGATGAAATCCCTCTAATTAGGAAAGGGGGAATACATGATGTTAGAGGGTTTCTGTTATTACATTTTTGATGAGCTGAACAATAAATTTCATACCTCCCAGTAAGTTTGGCAGGGCCAAGTTTTGCCAAAGCGCGTTCCACTTCTTCACTAACCTGTCCAACAAGATAATCAAAAGTTAAGAAATGCCCAAAGCATCATATATACAAAAATGGACTGGTCAATAGTTTAATGCTTCACTATCATGCAGCTCCAAATAAGGAGTCCAAGAAACTTCTTTGAAGGAGAGGTGATAATGTCAAAAGTACCTCATGCTGACATCTAAAATTTTGAAATAAGAAACCCAGCCAACAATTGATAAGGACAAAACAGTACTAGTAGACACTATGTTTCATCCTAGATATGACAAGTAACTGTTATCTTGAGAAGTCTACATCCATCGTTCATCACCTATGCAACATGTTCTTTTACACATTCAATAATGTTAAAGTTAAAAGAAAAATGTAGGCAAAATCAATCTATCAATCGTGCCTATATGGAAACAAACACTATTTAATAATGCATTTGTAGGTAGGCAAAATATAGTTAATCCCTCAGATTACATAATTGAACAAATGAATGCTAAAGAAAGCTAGAGCCTTCACAAAGAAGAACAAACCAGAATAGATGTATTAATCTTAGTTATCTTACAACTCTCCGAAGAATAGGCTCCAATGACGAGCAAAGTTTCTGTAAACTATCCACCTTGAGAGCTTCAACAATCACACTGCACCAAAATTGAATAATTATCAATAAGCAATGTCTAACTTATAGTAAGTCCGTTCAAATCTTGGTAAACAAAGTATTAAATTCAACACAGTCAATACTCATGAGCAAATTTTTCTATTGTACATTCCTCTTACAAATGATGGACTTTAAATTTTAGTACCCTCATATGAACACCAAAAAACAGAATGGTTTTCCCATAAATAAGACATAAGAAGAATATGAAATCCAACAAAATTTTAGATAAATCTCGGTTCTTTAGATCAGAAGATATCATAACATCAGTAAAAACTTGCGAGGAGGAAAGGAATAAAAGAGGAATTCAGTTGAGCACTTCTGCAAAACACCAAAAAAAAAAAAAAAAAAAAGAAAGAAAGGATTTTCAGCTTCTAACTAAAACATAACTACAAAGGGACTGTATTGACTTAACTATGCGCCCATAAACCTAAAAAGAGGATAAGCTTATTGCAATTTTTAAAGAAATGTTTATTTGCCTAAAATATGTGCAACAACAACAGCAACAAAGTCCTCTTAAAAGCTCCATAGTCTTTTCCTAGCAAACTTGTCCTAGATCATTTCATGACATACCACAACATGAATTACGCTGAAACCCAGCATCAAAATTCTCTTCAAGTTTTAGTTCTGACAATGTCAAATTTGACGAAGCCTATCACTAATTCAATCAAATTACCAACTTATGCAGCCATATTCAATTACAAACTAGTCACAATTCACTGTAACCCCTCGTACCATATCTTAATACAAAGCTGTATTAACACTTTTCTCTCTTTTTAAGCAGAATTTTATATATAGCTCCAAACAGATAAGTCAAGACTAATCAACTAAAAAAATCCTAACCAGCTCTACTCACCAACAAGTAACCAAAATAAACAGCCAAAACATCTCCAAAAAAAATTAAAAATAAATAAATAAACGAACAATTAAATTACTCTCTCTAAATTAAAAATATAAAAAAATAATAATTAATTACCTAGCCAAAGCAGGTCGTTTCCGGTCAGGTTGACCTTCTTCAGCTGAACTCGAATCCAAACCTCTCTTACTATTGGATCTCTCCATGTATCGCGTCTGCATCTTCCAAAACGACACCGTTTCGCCTTCGCCGCCGCCGCCGCCTTCGTCTCTGAGAGACTCCACCAAACACTAACAACTTAAAAAAAAAAAAAATTAAAATTAAAATTAAAATTTTTTTTAAAAAAAATTACTCAAAATCAACCTCACAAACCTTTCCGTTCACGATTTCGCGCGATTTGACCTCAAAATAAACAAAAAAGGAAAAAGGAAAAATAAAGATAGAATATAATCTTTTGAAGAGAGAAGAGGATAAAAAAGAGAGAGAGAAAAAGCGAGCGGGAAAGTAAAATACCTGCGAGCGAGAGAATTTTCAATTTTCAATATTGATTGTCTCTTCACCTTTTTTCGAATTTTGAGTGTGTGAGAAGTTTCCAGGAAGTAACTGCGAATTTTCTTCGCTAGTCGATACACTTGAGTGTTGTTTTTATTTGTTTTTTTATTTATTGTTTTTGTCGAGTAATGATAAAGTGACGGCATTCACTCAAACTGTTGAGCGAATCTCATAGAATGGATAATCTGGGCCGTTGGATTTGGGATAATGATTGAGAATCTTTGAATATTTTTACACGTGAGTGATTGCCTGATTGGATGGGGATTTTCATGGAATAGTTAGTGGAGATTGAACTGTTTAACTGTGTGCTGATCTGCTGGATTTTGTTGATTTTTTTCTTCTTAAAAAGATAATATAAATAAATAAAAATAAGTTATAATTAAACAATTAATTAGTAATAAACTAATAATAAGGAAATAATAATCAAACTTCAAGCTTGTACTCAAATGACTTTGTTGAAAATAAAATATAAATTAATATTACTTCTTATATATACCTGATTTTTTTTCGTGTTTTGAAGTTATCCATATAAAAAATATCAAAACCCTCGATACTTTCATCAATTTATTTTATTTTTTGATAAATCGCTTATGGTGAAAATTTTATCCATTGAACCAAATTTGACGGCAACCAATCTAATATTTATTTACTTGTTTGTATACATGACTTTGACAAACATAATTTGCCTAACAAGAGATAAGATGGCATGGAGTCATGCACAAAACCAATTTGTTTCCTTCCTTCGTTATTGTTTTTTATCTTTTGAAAATTATAAAAAAATTCGGGTTTAAAGGGAGGTGACATAATTTAAAACCACAACTTTATAGTATAGATGTGAGGACCGAGGGACATACCACCACCGGGGTTAGTCTCTTTTTGCCTCATCTCTCAATCTTTTAACTATTAGTCTATTACATTATTATGAGATTGGAGGTAGGGGCATGCCTTATCGTCGATATACTATATAATGTGTGAGGTGTAATTCAATAATTAAAGTCAGGCCTACAGACTACATAGTACAGCAGTTGAATTCTTTATAATATCCACATAAATTATTGTACTTGGATGATCTTCTTATCTAAAATGCAACAAACATATAATCGTGATCAATTTCATATTTGTTTTAAGAGTAAATGCTGAAAATGGGTCTAAAATTCCTATTGCTGTAAGAATATTTCTAAAATTTTCCTTCCAACAATAACCCATGACACCATAGAAATTTCAAGTTGTAATACTCTTATGTTGTTATTTTATGTGAAAAGTAATGCTAGACGTCCCAATTTTTTTTCCCAAATGATGTGGCATGTGAAGTGTCAGCATCTTATTAATCATAAGATCATGTGGTGATTGATGTAATGTTAACACCTCACGTGCCACATCATTTGGGATAAAATTTGAGGAAAAAAATTTAGGACGTCTAGCATTACTCTTGTTGTTACTCTGTTTTACTAAAGAGTAACTAAAAAGTAATGCTAAACGTTCCAATTTTTTTTCCCAATTTCTATACCAAATGATATGGCGTGTGAGGTGTCAGCATCATATCAGTCACCATATAATCCTAAGATTTATAAAATACTTACACCTCACGTGCTATATCATTTGGGATATAATTTGAAAAAAATGGTAGACAATCAAATTATAAAGACACAATTAAATTTTTAATGATGAAACTTAATTTCTTTTCATTTTCATTCCCGATTAATAAACACAAACTTAATTTCCATGTTTCACATAATCAATCAGGTTCTTTTTTCCTTATTTTAATGGAATGAACTTAATTTCCCCTTTCCACGTCTTATCTAAAGAATCAAGTTCACTTTTCTAATTCTATCCGAATACATTTTTCATGGAGAAAGTAGGCTCATAGTACATCATCTGGCAGGTACATTATCCAGACCAAAATGAGTGTGAATACATCCCCCACATCCAACTTTTCCAATACGCAGGACATTTTGTCTGCAAATTAGTTCCCGATTAAGAGTTTCAAGTAGGGCCAATGAGAAATCAAGTAATGCCAAAACTCAAAAAACAACAGAGAAAATTCAATTCAAAGGGGCAACAAACATCATGATTTCTTGGCATGACAAGTGAGAAAAAGAATGGAACAAAAATAACAATTAATTGCCTCAATTTTATATAAGCTAGGGATTAAATGGTTGTTTAAACGATTGTGTTTCAAGTCAGCAATAGCGGTCTCATACAATAAAAACCTAAACACACCAAAACTCTACATAGAATGCAGAATATCTCAGCAGTTGTGCATGTCAAACACTGTATTTTCTTCAATAGCATCACAGTTCGAAGCTGCAACGATTTGACGGGCTGGAAGAAGATAGCTACTACCGCCGCCTCTGCTCTGTTTTCTTTCCTTTCCTTTTATCTCTTTTACTTAGCGGCTTTGGATGTGATCTTCGTCTTACAACTTTCTTGATTGATTTACTTTTACTCACCACAGGTATGTTGTGCTTTTTATCGCCTGCTGTGATAGATCTTGGCACGTTTGCTGGTGTTGTTTCATTTGGAAAGTTTTCTTCTTCATGTGAGATCTCACTAGTTGTCACAGTGACTTTTGTATCGCCATTGTCATATAGAGTCGTCCCTTTTGATCAACGAACAAAGCCAAAACCAAAATGTTAATCGAGTATAAAGCTTAAAGCTCATGCAAAAACGTACTTCTGTACACCGCTGGTAACCAAAGTACCCAATTCATATAAAAAAATGTGAGTACCCCGAAATCTACAGCACATAATATGATTACATTACAGATGTAATTATCAACACTATTATTCCCGGAAATTCCTTAACAAAGAAGGAAAAAGAGAAAGATGTCAGTATCAACAGCAGCTTCGTTCCACTGTCTTTGTGTTTGCTAAATCCTAAGTTTTGATATTCAGAAAAAAGATCTGTCTAGACTCTCGACTTCTAGACTTCTAGTAAACACGAAGGCCACTATTGGCAAAGTTAGGATTACACAGCAATTAGCATGTCGGTCTAGGTCAAGACTCAAGACTACCATGTACAGCTAGGCAAAAGGGCTTTTTAATGGAAACCGATACCTTCAAATATCTCAAATATTCCAATCAATCAGCTTGCATTTGCAAAAAATAAAATAAATAAATAAATACCTGCAACAGATGCAACTGGTTCTGTTTCTTCATCCTCATCGCAGTATTCCTCATTTTCATCAGGTGCTGAATCAACTCCTCCACCATATACAGACGCTCTTTCCAATTTCCTCTGCCACATAAATAAGATGGCAAAGTAAATAATTGAAGCAACGACATCTTCGAGTGGTTTGCAAATTACACAGACATCGAATATTATCATAACCACCATTGTAAATGTTGTTATTAAAATCGCACAAATATACAGTACTTGCAGCAGATTAAGCCCGATAATTGTCCAGTCTAGCATATAATGCATATATAATCACACACAACAGCATATAAAACAAATATATGATTCCTAATCTTCCTATTCAAATCGTGAAAGAAAGTTCAAACACAACCAACACATGATATGTTAGTTTAATATTTAATCTCACGAAACGAAACAAACATAGGTTGCACTTCTCTGATATGTTGGATCCTTTTAGAGACCAATAAAATAAAATAAAAACAGTTGCCGAGCTTTTGAATCATAAATCATGGAAAGGAAACAAACCCCCATGTGATGCTTCCCAACCAAATAAATCCAACATCAAAGAACCATAAAAGAATTCAATCAAGGCAACGTCTAAAAAGGAACACACATGACACATGTATAGAGAACTGGGAATCCATTGAAACCAAAAACAACCCATCAATCAACATTCACTTGACTCCATTAATTCGATTGAATGCAAAGCTATTCTTCATGCAAATCACAGTCACAACTCACAAGTGTTATAGAAACTAGAAAGCCATAAAAAAAAACTTCACATTTTAATAACCCAATAAACAAAATAATAATTAAAAAAAACCTTTGCGCGACACTCGACACGCTTGCGCCTAAGAGCCTCCTCTTGATTCTTTTCAGCTTCTTTTCTTCTCTTCTTCTTCCTCTTGTGAAACCCAGTCACGTAGTCCCTTCACAAACCAAAAACAATTCAAACACGGAACAAAAAATAGTAAATTTTGTAAAAATCGAACAAAATAAACCAAACCCACATGACCCAATTCACCAATAATCAAGCCAACGAATAAAAAAAAAAAGAGGGAGGGTTTTTGCTAGGTAGGTTAGTAGTACTTGAGGTCCTTCTCGTCGAAGGAAACAGCGAGAGCTTTGTTCTTGAGAGCCCTCTTTTTGATGTATCGGCTTCGGACATTTGAGGCCTGTGGTGCTTCCTCTTCAATTTCTGCTTCCATTTTAGCTCGATTCGAGCTATTGAAGTTGTTTTTCGCTTCGGTCGTGAAACTTGGACAAAGCTTGGTGTTGTACAAAAAAGGGTTCGTGTCAGTTTGGGTCATGGGTCTGTTTTCGGTTCGGGTTGGTATGAATACCTCGTTTTCAAATGGGCTTTTTGGGGTTTTGGACTTGGAACGACATGTTGAAAAGGAATTTAGAGTTTTGGGCTTCAGGCCTGTTTAAGCAGGAAGAAGATTTGAGAGAAAAACAAATCAATGTTATCTAAATAGATTTTTAAGTTTCTTAAGAGCTTGATTGGTTATAGTTTTGGAAAACCTCTATTTATAAAACATCTATTTGTAGTAGATCTATTAGAAATACAGTTTTTGAAAATAAAATTAGTTGTTTGGTTGGTAGCCTTTTTAAAAAAAAAGGTTTATTTAGAAAAGTACCTTCCTATGAACTTTTGTTTAGTAGTGGTTTAAATTTTACTAGCTTCTACTGAATTTAAAATAGACAATCTCAAAAACTTAACCAAACAACTCTAAAAAAACTCAAATAGAGATATGCAGAGCTTTTGAGACAGTAGAAAACCCAACCAAACAATCACTTATTATCCACGTATCAACATTTATCTTGAATATGTGTCTATTTTAATGACCAACCACCATAATAGCTTTTGAGTTTTTCGTAAAAAAAGCTTTTGGGATGAAAATGTTAGGTGAGAGGAAGAAACAAGTCAAATGACTGTAATTATTTTGGTGGGAAACATTGGTGAGAAATGCTGACTATAATTTTTAAGACAAATTCTGGTCGGCATTTCTTATGTGACTAGACCACAAATAAATGAATAATACAACATTTGTCTTGGTTTCCTTATGTGATTAGCTACCGTAACATCACATTATTGGAGTTGGCGAAAAGTAACACGTATTTACCTACTAAAACACTTCTCTTAAATTCAGTATTATTATTATTAGGAATTCTAGAGAAGCATTTTTAAAATCAAAACTTTTAATTTTCACACATTACTTGTATATTTTTATATATACTATCTATGGTGGCGACAACAACTCAAACATGAGACATTACAATCTAAATGAGTCACTATCAACTGTTATAATTTCAGTTAAGAAATACATATCTAACTAAAAGTTCGAGTTCAAACAAAATAAAGTTGGTTCAACGATAGCTCATCACACATACATCAAAGAGTTTGTGAACTCGAATCATAACTTTCCTCCGATCCCAAAATATGGTTATAGTTTGAAGGAAAAAAAAAAGTTAAGTCCTCCTCTCCCTAAATCCCCAATTTATATAAGAATAGAAGTAATGTTATTTTATCCAAATTAAATGATGTGGTATTATTAAAATCCAATCATTTCAATCGTGCAAACCTAATACAAAGAAACCAATGATATATGACATCAGATTTGGACAATAAATTTGACTAGTCTAGCGTTACTCTCTATATAATTCTTTAAACAAATAAAAAATATATAAATAAATAAAAGTTCAAAATTTAAAAAACAAGTAAATCGATAAAGACTAAAAATACAAAAATAAAATAAAATAATAATAATAATAATAATCCATAAAATGACAATATATATATGTACATAGAAATTCCAAAAATATAGGCGCGTGGAAAACCCTCAACAAACTTTCCTTGAATACAAACGAACAACAAACAAAAACAAGAGAAACGCTTGTGTGGGACGGTCTCACCGCCACGTGGTGAGACGGACCTAATGAAATTGAACCATATTTTTTTCAATGCAAAGTACATTAATGTGGCTCAGTACCATTGGACAGTCTCACCACGTGGCAGTAAGACCGTCACACACAAGTTTTTCTCAAAAAAAAAATAAAAAAAATCTACAAAGCAAAGTAGCAAACTCTACGTCTCGAACGAAGAAGAAAAACCAGAGCTGGAAATCTCAACTCAACCGAACAGTCTCTCTGAGAAAATGGATCAGGCGATAATGTCGGACCGGGTTCTCGTCAACGGCACGATCACTCAGCTGACGTTAACCGGCGACGGCGTTATCCGGTGGTCCGGCGGAGGTCAACTGAGTTTAACCGTGGAGAAGGAGGTCCTCGGTTTCGTCGCGGAAGGCAGTCGGATCAGAATCCGTACGGTTTTGGAAGGAGGAGGTGGAATCTGCTGCGGAGAGAGCCCCGGAGGTCTGGTTAGGAAGGATTTTGTTTTCGAGTTGTTGTCGGAGGATTCTCAGAGACTCTGGTGCGAGAAACTCCGTGAATATATCGATTCTCTAGGTCAGTTCATTTTTTATTTATTTTTAATAATAATAATAATTTTCGTTATAATTTTTTATTTAAATGAGAATATTATTTACTTGAGACAAATGTAGTTCACTGTTTTGCTATTGTTGCAAATTGTCCTGTTTCTAATTTCTGTCAAAATGTGTGTGTGTGTATATATATATATTGTAATAGGTCGACCAAAGAGGCTGTTCATATTTGTGAATCCATTTGGTGGGAAGAGAATTGCATCCAAGATTTTTCTTGATGAAGTGAAACCTCTTCTTGAGGATGCAAATATCCAATTTACAGTGCAAGGTTTGTTTGTTTTTTTTGTTTTTTTGTTTTTTTTGTTTTTATGTTATTATTATTGCATACGACATTGTAGTGGTTCGATTGTTTTTGATAATTACTTGTTTTGGGATTGTGGCTCATGATTTTTGTTTGTTTGTTAAATGATGATCAGAAACTGATCATCAATTGCACGCAAAGGAAGTTGCTAATCGACTGGATCTTTCGAAGTATGATGGTATAGTTTGTGTCAGTGGAGATGGAATCCTTGTTGAGGTTGGTTGGAATTGCTTGGCTGCTGCATGAATTCCATTTTTTTAAAAAAAAAAAATTTTTGTCTCCGACCTTATCAATGTGGTGTAGGTATATGATTCATTTTTTATTGGAAAAATATTCTGTAGAGTGTTAGTTTGCAAATTTAGTTTAACTCGTCTATTTCCATGATCAACATTGTTGTTTCTAACTTTTTTTTTGCTACGACAGCATATCGTCTGTTTTAATAAACAATAGGATGACCATTTTCCATAGTTCATTAGAAATCACCAGACTGACAGGACTTCAATTTTATGAAACTTCCGGGCTTTTATTGTAATATGTATGTTAGTGGAATTTTCCCTCTTAACGCCTGAATGTATGTTACTTCTGTTACTGTACTGCTGATATTTGGAGATTTATTTAAGGCCGTATGGCATAGCATATATTTATGAAGTATTATTGCTTATCTAAGTATTTATAACACCTCCAACGTTATGATCATGAAGGCCATTTGCCTTTGAGACAGGATTTTCACGTTGTCTTCTTTAATTTCTCAACTATGTCATCGTTGTATTCTTTGTTCCTCCGCCTTCATAACAAGTGTTGCACATTTTAGTAGGTGGTAAATGGACTACTTGAGAGAGAGGATTGGAGTGCTGCAATAAAAACACCACTTGGAGTAGTTCCTGCAGGTCTGTGCTCTTCACATTTTAACGTCTTTTGGTGTAAATTCTTCTCAAATAATACTTTTGAGCGTGATAAGCGAGCATAGAGAGTGTGAAGTTATTATGCCAATGAATGGAATGCAGTATTATGTTCATTACAAAGTTCTAAATTTTGTTGGCATGGGGACTATGTATATAGGTGATCCAAAAATATATAAGTAAAAGAAATGAACGATTTGTCTTTCTAAGATAAATAATTGTCAGGAAATGTATTGTGAATTCATTTAATTCATGGATTTTATATCTAAATAATCTACTACTCCGACCATTTCCTGCATGCTCATCGTGTTCAGCAATGATTTCGTGGATTTTTCTTTTATTTTTTATGTTTAGAGAAAATATTAGCATTACTCGATGCATTCTTCATTTCTGTTAAAATCTTCTTGGTGTGGTGCATTAGACATTTTAATGACTTTTTCCAAGAATTTGATTTGTGACATGGTTTTTCTGAATGCAGGTACAGGAAATGGCATGGCCAAATCTTTATTGGATTATGTTGGTGAACCCTGTAAAGCATCCAATGCTGTTCTTGCTATTATTCGAGGTTACACACGGTTCTACGATTGTATTTTCTTTGAATATATACAATTGTGCAGTTTTATAAGTAATAAATAAAATGTAATTTCTTTTGATCAAAGAATTTCTACTTCATGCTGATTGCCTGCAGGCCATAAACGTTTACTGGATGTAGCTACTATCTCGCAAGGGGAGACCAAATTTTATAGTATTTTGATGCTTGCATGGGGTATAGAAACAATTCCACCTACTATTGTTAGATTATGTAGTTTAATAACGACTTCCAATTATATATTTCTGGAGTGAGCTTCAGTAGTTTTATTTCTCTTACAAAATTAATGTTTTCAGGTCTGGTGGCAGATATAGACATCGAATCTGAGAAATATAGGTGGATGGGTAGTGCTCGTCTTGATTTCTATGTATGTTTCATTAGTTTTTCTGTTGTGCCGATGGAATTTTATGTGTTTATGCTTCTCATTGTTTTTGCTTTATAATTTTCTTATGGGTGCATTAGTCTTTTTCCTTGTAGATTTATTTATCGAAACAACTGATGTTGAAAATTAATTTCCAATCATCTTGTTCAAACTTCTGCTGCCACAAAAATATGAAACACTTCGAACTGGTTCATGATAATGACTTTTCATTACTGTCAAATCCACAAATGTTAATATCAGGACTCTGTCCATATAGGACCTTGACACCTAATATTTTAGGTTCTTATTTGATAGAGATAAATCAGATGAGGTGGTACTAAACTTTATTGATTTATTCTATTAGAATGATGTAACTTGACATGAAACCATGTTTATTTCAATGCACACTGTTATGGTAGAAGTCACTAAAACTAACTGCATGTATCCATGTATCAAAGCTTTGAGAAAATTGGGCTCCATGTCATTATTTCCAATTGACATCACCATGATCATCCTTTTGGGCCGAAAAATGTTAGAGAACTATTTTTAGAGTTGAATAAGTACAATTTTGAAGATGGTTTTTTACTAAATGTGGTTGGGAAATCATGAAAAGAAATTGAGCTTGTATTAGCTGGATTGTATTATTGGGTTTCTGAACCACTTCTTTTGTCAGATAAGCTGGGGGTTTATTGTAATCAAAAACTTCCTCCCAAATGATTGTACATTCCTTGCATAACTTGTTACACAGCTTGAACCCCAGACATCTTCTTGAAAGGAGTGAATATATATAAGAAATCATAACTTGGTCATTAAAAACTAAATTATGCTTTTCAGTTGTGAATATCTTTAAAAATATTCAAGGTTTTTCCACTAATAGCAAATTTTGCATGATTGCATCATCCTAAACTTGATTATTTGAATTGGAAAATGTGTAAATGGTAGTTTGTTGCATACTTGGATATAAGTAATTCGCATGTGGGGTTTCTATGATTCCAGTATTGTGTGATTTTCTTATGGGTTTCTGATTGGATCTGATATAGAAGACAGATTGGGTTTGCTATGAGTTATTAGTGAAACCAGCTAGTAGTGATATTTTCCCTTTTATTGGTATAGGCTCTTCTACGAATTTTTTCTTTGAGGCATTATAGTGGACGTGTTTCTTTTGTGCCTGCACCTGGTTATGAAGTTTATGGGGAACCAACGAGTTTTAATGGTGATTCAGATGAAAAGATTAAGACTCGACGACATGGCTACCAGGCACCTGATGTTGATTTGGAGAACCTAGCTTGGAGGACAATTAATGGACCTTTTATTTCAGTCTGGCTTCATAATGTACCATGGGGTAGCGAAGATACCATGGCTGCTCCTGATGCGAAGGTTTGGTGTATTTGGCACTCTTCTTGAGATCTATTACCTTGTTAAATGCATTCTTTTTCTTTTTTTCCTTTTTCATTTTCTTCTTGTTGATTTTCTTTTGATATGTAGTTCTCAGATGGTTATTTGGACCTGATCATCATGAAGGACAGTCCTAGGTTATCATTGCTAGCAATGATGTCAAAACTGAACAATGGAGATCATGTCAAATCGCCATATGTTGAGTACCTTAAGGTTTGTTCAATGAAATGATAAACATTAATTTCTTATGGTTATTTCACCAAGGTCAGTTGTAGTAAATGATAAAATGTTTGCGCTATTGCAACATAGCCTGATGGACTTCCTTAATGTTTGCGTTATGTCAAATCACCATATGTTGCATACCTTAATGTTTGTGTTATTCTTCTATTTTTCTCAATTCATTAGTCTGATCTTCATTCTCTACCTTTTGCAACAAACTAAAGGTTAAAGCGTTTGTCATGGAGCCCGGTCCACGCATCGAGGACCCAACTGAAGAAGGAATTATTGACTCAGATGGTGAGGTCTTGGCCAGAGGAAAAGGAACGTACATGTGTGACCAGAAGACCTTGATGACCTACAATAAGCTTCAAATAACAGTGGATCAAGGTTTAGCCACTTTATTTACCCCTGTATAGAATTTAACTTAATTTTTATGTGGATGTTTTAGTATATCACAAAAGAGAAAAATTTCCGGGGTTGTTTATTTAGCTTTGCCTGTGCAGAACTAAGAATGGGAAATAATATAAGGGAAGCGATACAGAAAAAAGATCCTTGTAGCTAGTTAGTTACTTGCCGAAAAAACTGTGAATATTGTTTGTGATTAACTTAAAGGAAAAATGCATTTCATCTTTTTAAGTGACTATTCTTGTTTACAGTATCTAGAGGGCTCAGGGATGGGTGTACTGTATTTCAATTTCATTTATACGTTTCTTCGATAAAAATATGTATATGTGACAATTTTTTCTTGGATGAACGTAAACATGATGACGTAACATGTCTGTTTAAGCATAGCTTGATTGCGAAAGCTTGTTAGCTTGTTTCCCTCCGTAATTAAATCTTAATTTGCATATGCATTGATCATTACATGCGATGATAGTGGCTTTCTCTGTGTTGGGTAGCATGTGAGTTTATTATAATTGTTTTCAATTAATTGCATTAGTGACTTTTATAAATACTAATCAATCTCTTATCTTCAAATATTTTACATTTCTTTACTAGGAAAAAGTAGTGTTACATGCACTATGTCATGAGTTTTGTTTAAACTTTTATATTAGCCGGCACATGATGGTACGGGTGACAGGACAAGTTAGCCGTGTCGGTAGATTCTTTGAGATTTAACTTTTTGGTCCGGATCTATGTTTCACTAGTTTTGTTAGGATCCGACTCGAACGTGAGATATTGTCGGGCTGCTCTTACCACTTAATCACATATCATAATAGTAGAGTTTCAATTATGTTGAATGTGAACTTATATGTAAATATGGCCGACAAATCCCATAATGATTTCCAGTACTTCAAACCGATCAAATTTGTCTGTGTGGAGTGGTCCAAGTCATGAATTATTGAATTTGTTGTGCAATGATTTGGTTTCAACGGTGAAAGAAATACTTGATAAAGTTTACGTGTGGACATGTATTGTTGGCTTTTTGTGTTGAATGTAAATAAGATATTTTCAAATTGAAAGAACAAATGCTCACTCACGTGTTGAACATGCGAGTATGAAACCTCCAAAAGAACAGTGAAATTGAAAGGCAAAAAACTTCCAAATTTTGTAACACGGTTATGTCGGAACAACGAACAAAATTTTAGGTTAAGTGGGATGAATAAATCAAAATAATTCAACAATCAAAAACAAGAAAACGAGTTGAACAAAGTTTTCAACATCAAGAATATCTACGAGATTGGAAGAAGAGTTCCGAAGTAGGGAAGTAGACGTTACATATTTACATGGTAGACTCTTTTCGAAAATACGAGATCAGAAGGAGAATTCCAGAGTAAGTAGACGTCACATACTTACTGGGTACTAGGTAGACTCTTTTCGAAAATGAAGTAGCTAAACCTTAATCCACTTAAATATTATAATTTCTAAAATTACATCATCAATATATTATACTGTATATTGAAAGAATCAATATATATATATATATATATATTGTGTTTAACTTCGTATAGCATATCTTTAATTTTATTTTCAAAATTTTTTATAGATAAATAAAAATAGTTTTAACAACTTAATCAATTTAGAAATTAGTGGACAAATGATATTCCGTTTTTTTTTTTTTTTTTTTCATGTATACTAATAAAATTGATAGAGCCATATAGGCTATTATAATAAGATTATAAAAAAATAAAAGAATTTTTAGCTAAGTGTGAATTAGTTGTGTTTTACATTAATGATCATAAAATTATATATATATATATATATCAGAAATTCTATTATCAGTTCGAACTGACAAAAATTATATCAGTTCCTTGTATGTGGGACACTGGATTTAAATACTTTGACTTGGCTGTATGCACTTGTCAGTCAAAGTATTTAAATAGTGGCCCACATACAAAGAACTGATATAACTTTTGTCAGCTCGAACTAATAATAGAAAGACTATATATATATATATTAGTTAATTAAATGCTGTATTTTATTTATTTAGTAGATGTTATCTTATGTCCTAGGTTAACATTTTATAGTTTTTTTTTTTTTTTTTTTTGAAACTAGTTATAATTATAGTTATTATTAATATTTTTCTTTATAAATGTGTCAACTCAAGTAAATTTATGAATACGACATTTATAAACCTAGCCGAAATTTAATGAGTCACGGAAAATTGGAGACGGATGGTGGGGGTGGGTCCCATGTGAGAAGCAGCAGATAAGAAGAAAATATGAGTCGAATCAAAGTGGGACGTTGCAATTTGCAAAATCAATCATAAAATTATGATGTCATGTGGGTATGGGCTTGCCTTACTTCACAATCTTCAAGAAAATTAAATATATATATTCATCATCTTAGTAATCTCTCCGGTCTATATCATCGATTCATCAAATCTACACCATGATAAGTTGATAACGTGAATATGAGATATATATATATATATATAATCATCTTAATAGTCTATCTTTAGTCTTTATCATCGGTTCATCATATCTACATCATGATGACGTGAATTTGAATGTTATCCTTTCTCCTATATTAGAATTATTGTAATATTTCATAATTGATATTTTACTCTCTCCATAGACTTATCTAGGAATGGGTGTGTGAACCCATTGGGACCGGAGACGGCCCCACCCCCATTCCTCTACCTCCCCCCACCACCCCCTCCAAAACCCATTTGGGGAACTAGGTATGGGGGCGTTTGGGGGGAAGTTCCTCCACCTCTATCCCTACTTCCAAATCCCATTTTTTCCATTTCTTTTCATTTTCAATCCTAAGTTCTCAATTTTCAATTTGAAAATCGGAATTCATAATTTAAAATCCGACCATCCCAATCCTTAGTTTGACCATGATAATATATTAGTTTTTTTTAAATAAAAAAATTGTTTATACTTTAAATATAAAATAAAATTATATATATATAGAAAAAGAGAGAGAGAAAACGGGGGAATGAGGTGGGGGAGGGTCCTCTCACCACCTCCCCCATTTATAAAATGGGGTCAAGTTTGCCCCTACTCCTCCCCAAAACTCATTTGGGGACCTCGTATATATAAAGTAATGTTTCCAACTTCCAAGATAGAGTCACCATTTTGTTTTATCTACTGTAATTTTCTCATCAACCAAACGAAAATCCCTGATCTACCAAACACATAAATAGTAGTTAAATTAGTAAACTCGTAAACATACATGTATTGTCTTGTAATAAAAAAAATAACATTAAAGAGTTTTTGTCTACGTATTTTTGTCTCATTAACCTCGTGTGAGAGATTCCAACATTCACTTATTTAAATAAATGTACGTGGATATTATTATGAGAAGTGTACTGTGTACAGTCCATGTGGCTGTCCGTCACCGTTTTCACTTCATCGTAAAGTCTTTAGCATTATCCTAGGTTCTGATTAACAAGAAAAACAACATTGTTTTTTTGATATGTCCGAGACTCATGATCAAACCTTTTCAATTATATTTATATAGTTTACTTAATTTATTTATTTATCAACTCATTTTTAATATCTTCAATCTTGGATAGTCTTGTTTTGTCCCTATATTTTTCTCAATTGTTTTGAAGTTTTCCCATTTCTTGTCCATATATACATATTTATCTTGTTTTATTTTTTGTTTGTTATATTATTACAAATTTAAGAGTTAGAGAGAAATGAAGCTCGATTCAAATCCATAATTATGATCACGTGAGCGTACGTATGTTAATATGTTATTGATTTTAATTAAGTTTACGTGAATGTACGTATGTTTTCAACTAACGGTGATCAACTATTAATTAACAGTCAAATAGTATGTTTGTGTTATTATGATATTCTTTCTGATTTTAGTGTTATTATATATATATTCAGGGTAAGTTAGTGTAATTTATCCTAAAATTATATAGAATGATTAATGAATTATATATATATATATATTAAGTTCCGATACAAACTTTTTACAAAAGTTTATAAAATACATATGGTGGGACTCAAACCCTCCACCACAAACGTGAGAGGGAAATTACACATCATTTGAGACAATAAACCAAGTTTCAGTTTGAAAAAAAACATATATGTCTAAATTTAGTAGTCAATTAGTCAAAGAAAGTTGAAAACTTTTTGAAACTTTTGTGTTATGTTAAGTTTACCACATAACTAAATAAAATAAAGTAGGTCGATTTGTGTTGTAGTGAGATTCTCATGTCATGAAATAAATGTGAACACTCTAGGAGAAAAGGTGTCTTGTTTTCTTAAAGTCAGACAAAACCATGTATAATTTGTATACATGCATCACCCAATTCCATTTCCATGCAACCTCGTCACAAAAAACTTAGGTAATTTCCTTCGACACAAACGTGTATTGAGATCGTAAATTCAAGTAGTATCTCTTTTATTTAAATTTCAAATTTATAAAAAACGTGATCCTCCATCACAATCAAACGTTCATCAATTTTAACATTAATAGAATTATGCTACTATATAAATCCAGGACTTAGATACTCTCCTTACATTTTTTAAAATACAGTGATGCATAAAGAGTCATGTGATCTTTAAAAAAACGATGAAGTGTTGAGGTGAGAAGAGGATCCAAGTTCATAATTTCAATAATAGTTATTAAATCAATTAATAATTAACTATTAAATATCTTAAGGGAGTAAAAAAGGAAAAAAAAAATTAAAAAAATAAATGTGAACACTCTAGTAGGAGAAAAGGTGTCTTGTTTTCTTAAAGTCAGACAAAACCATGTATAATTTGCATACATGCACCACCCAATTCCATTTCCATGCAACCTCATCACAAAAACTAGGTAATTTCGTTCGACACAAGCGCATATTGGGATCGTAAATTCAAATAGTATCTCGTTTATTTAAATTTCAAATTTGTAAAAAACGTGATCCTCTATCACCCTCAAACATTCATCAATTTCAACATTAATAGAATTATGCTATTATATAAATTCAGGACTTAGATACTCTGTTTACATTTTTAAAAATATATGATCGGTTGTTAAGAAAGTAATAGTGGAAATCAATCACATCATAACCACTCATTCATATAATGGTGATGCATAAAGTGTCATGTGATCTTTAAAAAACGAGGAAGAGTTGAGGTGAGAAGATGATCCAAAATTTTAAATTCAATAATAGTGAATTATTAAATTAATTAATAACTGTTAAATATCTCAAGGAAGTAAAAAAGGAAAAACAGTTTAAAAAAAAAATGTGTGAATGAGAGCTTTGCATTTATTAAAATCACATATTCTATGTACTTAAAAAAAAAAAAAAAAAATCACATTTTCTACTAATCAAATATAGAATTATACTAAATTTATAAAGTATTATTTAGATTTTGATTCCACAAATAAACTTAGTACCTGAGGGATACGATTGATTTAATGGTATATTTTTCGAACTTAGATTAATGAAGTTGCGTGTTATGTTACATTCTCTTTCCCGAAACATAAACTATATACATTTTAAACTTGTGATCAATCAAAATTTTCACTTTTTGACCATTCAAGAAGTCTAAAAACTACTAAATACTAATTCAAATTAATTAAAAACTACTAAATACTAATTCAATAATAATAAGCCTAAAAACTTCAATATATATCCTTAAATTCTCCACATAAACAAAACAGCCGACCACCTGTATATCTCTTTCACACTCTGAACATATATCCAACTACCCATAAGGTGTATCACTCACACAATATTCATCACTTCTCATCACAAAATCTCAACCATAGTCCATAGATCGTTATCACGATCATTGATCACCCATGCATTCACTCTCAACAACATCACATTTAAATGGGTGTCGGGATCTGCGGAAATCAAAAACTATATACATACTCTATCCGAAAGAAAACTCATTACATGCATACTTATAAAATATGTATGAAGAAACTTGAACATACACACATGAATATGCATGTTTATACAATGATGTGTTGATCACTCATGCATTCATCATCAACATCTTTGGCCCCCTATCAAGCACGTTTAGAAAAAGAATCAAAATCTACTGAGATCAAACACTATATATCCAATTTCGAATGAAAAATACGTATGACAAAACATGACAATGCACGTTTAATCGATGATAATACAAGGCTTTTCACACATCAAACCAAACCAACCAAACCGACCCTAGTCTACATTTTTCAAACTCGTACGTACAAGGTACATCGTAGTAGTTCAAAACTCTGTACAGTTCTTTTTACTACTTTTCCATTTAATCACTTCATAACTAAAACCATTTAAACAAAAAAAAAAAAACCGAACCAAAGTCGACCAACATAGCGCGTGTCGTAGGAACCATGCGTTACGTGATTGCATAACCTTCGCTGCGGGCCATGCATGCTTATCACATTACCTTGTAAAGAATCAAAAACCTCATCCCACGCTCTCGAGTACACTAAATACCTCGTACTCGCGTACCCGATTCTCCACGTGTGGCTTTTTGTGAAAAATCGCTGCGGATACAAATCAAGTCAAGTCAAGTCTAAATGACCAAAACACCCCTGCCTTGTTTGCTCAGAAGTGAACACTAAACTATGGATAAAATGGAATTATTTATTTATTTTGGACCAATTAGAATGGACAAACAACAAGGGCAAAACGGACAAATAAATAATTTTAAAGATATTATACAACACATTCACAATCACGCAAAAATAAACACACGCACGTATATATAGATACAAAAACACACGTATAATAAATATTTATTATTTCAAAAAATAAAAATAAAAAAAAATTAAAACTAAAACCCTCTCTAAAAGCCTCATTTTCGCGTGAATTTTTTTTCTTCTTTTTTTTGAGTATTCGCAGATCAGGCAGTAACAGCCATTTTTTCACGATCTTTTTTTTTTTTTTTTTTCTACTTTCGTTTACTCGATTTCAAGTCTGCGCAAGAATTTTAGGGTTTTAATCATTTTGTATGCGTCGTTTTTGTTGCGTTTGAGAGGTCGTCGTTGGGTTTCTTTTTTGGAGATATTTCGATGTCGTCTCCGTTGAAGATTTGCTTCAATAAGGAGTGTAAAGAGTTGAAGTCGGAGAGACCGAAGAAAGGCTGGCCCTTGCGCAACGGCGAGCTCGCCGAGCTCTGTGATCGGTGCGGGTAAAAGCTTCGAACTTTACTCTTTCGTTTGACTCGCTTTGAATTTGGTTTGAAAATTTGTGGATTTCATGTTTTGGTTGAGTAAATCGGGGTTCAGATGGAATTGGTTTTTTTTTTTTTTTTCCGAGGGGAACAAAAATTGGAGCTTGGATTAGGTATGTGGTGGTGTAAAGTTTAAGTTTTGACTTGATATGTATGCATAATGAAATTCTATGGAGTATAGATAGGTAGATGTCTTTTGTATTTGGTTGTTTGTATAAATGGAAAGCTGGTTCTGCTTGATTTTTATTGAATTGAGAGGCTTGTTGAATTCAGGGAACATTTTGATGTAAGAATTTTGAAAATTACTGTTATATATTCTTCATGTTAATTGCTGTAATTAATTCTAATCATGTGTGTTTGTTTCTTGAAGTTTAATTAATGCAGTGGAAATTGGAGCCTTTGTTTTGGGTGTCAGAGTGTCAGTTTTAATTGGGTTGTTTGGAGTAGTAAGCATTAGAAAAACCAGGGATGAGTTTGAAGTCAACTAAGTCAACTTAGAAACTCTTTTCCAATTTTGTCACCTTTCAAAATTTAGGTCTCATTTCTTGAGAAGTGGATTGGTTTCAAAGTCCACTTGAATACTAGCCATAAGCAGACAGTACTTTTAAAGGAACATTTACAAGATTGATATTGAACTGGGTTGCTTTCTTTTATATTACTGTGAATGAGCTTCCGATCAGGAATGTTATAACTTTAAGGCTGACCATGTGTATGTGGAAAGGGTGAGTTCACTATTTGTGAATTCCATATGTGGAAATAATTTAACATGGTGGTCCTTAGCCTTGTGTTGTATATTCAATGGTATCATAAATGTTGTGTTTTATGTGGTTATGTATTTACTTCTTCATTTTGGTTGTTTGTGACCCTAGATCAATATATGACGAGGGAAGATTCTGTGATACTTTTCATTTGAATGCTTCTGGTTGGAGGTGTTGTGAGACATGTGGCAAGGTGAGCATATTTAGTTGGTTTATATGCTTTTCTTAGTGTGATAGATATCAAGTATCTAGCGCACATCTTACCAAATTCACTTTTGGATTATACTGAAAAGAAATTGTTTTATGTTTTAAACTCACTTTTGCAGCGGGTTCATTGTGGGTGTATTATTTCTATTAATACATTTACATTATTGGATGCTGGAGGAATTGAGTGCATGACATGTGCAAGGAAAAATGTCGTTCCGGTAAGAATGAATTTAATTGATTCTCAGTAAATGTTAAAGATTATATGTGTTTGTGATTGTTTATGGTTTTGAGGAAATCAGTTGGTTACTATGCCATTTCTGGAATTCTGGGTAGTGTCAAAGACTCAAATTCACTTTCCTCAGTTTTTTGAGGATACTGAAAATAGTTTCAAAATGATAGTACTTAATTAATTTTCACCCTTTAGCTAATTTTGTATGGCTTAAATTGAGACAAGTTCAAACCTTTTTGATCGAATTCTAATGGAGGAATAAGATTTGGGATCGAGAGTCTCCATTGCTGGGTTAATTTGGTGTGGCAGATGTACTACGTGCATGGACTATTTGCAGGACTTTTCTGATAGCATAGCACTTTAGATTGTGGGCTATAAGTGTCTTATAACTTACAAATATGTCCTTCGTTGAATATGCCAATTCCTAGTGGATTCTCTGTTACATGATTGGAGGTGATCATTGGCCTTCCTCCCTATATGTGGCTGTTGATGCATATACTAAAACATTAATATTTGTTCAGCATATGTATTAATTGCTTTCCGGTATTATATCTGGGTCTTAATTCTATCCATCTAATATTTAGGCAACTTGTAAAATTCAATTGTATTTTCCTTTAACCTTTCTTAGTATTTTGAACTGTTGCTCTTTCAGAATCTTTTATCATGAACTTGAAATACTAATGTTTTCCTTCTAGAATAGTAGAATGGTATTGTTTTTATTCATTTAAACCGTGTTATAGTTTACTGCGATTTTTTTGGGTAAGTGTCTGAAAGATGGAAAATTCTTCAATACTTATGTTCCTTTTGATTGTGAAATAGGATTGGTGTCCTCCTGTCGCTTGTATATAGTTCTTGATTTAATGATATTTTGTTGTTTTTGTTTTAAAAAACATGTTCCTTTGATTGAGGAGAATTGTTACTAATTAAAATTCTACTTGCATTTTAAATTCTGTATCTCAGCTGCCAAATCCGTCATGGCCACCTTTGTTTTATCAAACACCTTTACCTGATAGACTTAAAGATCTTTCTGTCAAAAATTGGACTCAGTTAGCTGGTTCAGGTCCTGTACCATGGCGGCAAGCACCCAGTCTGTTCAATTCTCCCATTAATCAGCCTGAATTGCATCAAAGGGTGCCCTACGATGTCGACTTGTCTTCTGGTATTGACAGACTTAATGTTGCTGAAAGACTATCCACTTCTTCCTTGGAGAAAAAGAAAATTGAGGATTTTTCTGAAAGGCTGATGAATGGCACACTGAAAGGTGGTTCAAGGAATACACTTGAGAATGGGAATGCAGGTAATTTTTTTCCTGTATATAATATGTAACAGAAGAAAACTGTCTGTTGGTCACTTGCAATATCTTTCGGCCATGTTGGAGAATATGATCCGGCAGAAACAATATATATGACTATATGCTTAATCTGATTCAATTTTTCTTTTTGCAGGAATTAAATGTGAGGAGCAACCTAGTTCATGTCGAAACAAAGCTCAGCTGTCTTCGTCTTTGAAGGATGAGCCTTCTACTCCACATTTTGGTTTGGCTGTACCTTATGCATGTCCGAATGAAATGAATGGTCAAATCGGGGTCTCTGGAACTCATCTGCGACCGGCCCTTCAACCACCACTGGCAAAACAATTTCATGGTAATGTACATAATGGGGTTGATTCATCGGGTGAACCTCAGATTCGAAATGGAAGGCCCAGAGTAGAGGCCCGTGGAAGAAATCAGTTGCTTCCTCGGTACTGGCCCAGGTTTACTGATCAAGATTTACAGCATATCTCTGGAGAGTATCCTTTAATTCCGGAAGGTTTAGTGATGATTTTGAAACTGTGTAGATATTTTTAATTACTACAAAATTGTTAGGCAGTTTAAAATTATGCTTTTTGTTTTTCCGTGTCACGTAGTTTATCATGAAATCCAAAGAGAACTAATGGGCCTGTTCATTCTTTCTATTGCTAACAACCTCCTTTAATCCTTAACCATATTTAAGTTCAAATTCTGTGATCACTCCTCTGTTTGAGAAAATGTTGAGTGCCAGCGATGCCGGGCGAATTGGGCGTTTGGTACTTCCAAAAAAATGTGCAGAGGTGAGTCCTTGAGCTCCCCACCCAGACTTCTATTTGTTCACCATTTTTATTCTTCAAACCTGGTATGTTTAAATATGCTTGGTTTTGCAATCATTATTGAGGTGTTCATTAAGGTTAATACTTTGAAAGAGTTACATTTTAGAAATCAAAAATAGGTTAAATAGATTTCTATTGATCTTAGCTGTTATAGTTTGGTAGTTTAGAGGTTTTCTGTCTTATATTAGTAAAAACTAGTCTAAGAGCATCTCCAATGCTGTGCCAAATTATTGTGCCAATGCTAAAATTTAGCACAGGGTGCAAAAACCATTCTCCAATGCAATGCCAAATGATGTGCTAAATTTGGCATAAGCTATATTGTGTGCCAAAACTGTGTGCCAAATTTGGCACACAATATAGTATATGCCAAATTTGGCATAGCAATAAATGCTCCTTTTTTAATTACAAAAATACCATTATATATATATTTTAAATAAAATAATGAATGCATTAATGGAACTTTGCATTGAAGCATTAAAAGAAATAATGAATGCATTAATGGTAAGTGTTTACATTTATAATTTTAATTAATAAAATAATAAAAATAGCATTTTAAATAGAATTGTGCATTGGAGCACAATGCTAAATTGATGTGCCAAATATAGCATTTTACTCTTTTTTGTGCCAAATTTGGCATTGGTATTGGCATATGCATTGGAGATGGTCTAATAGGTGTAGAAAATTTACCAGAATCAAGTGCGATGTGATATAATTCAGTGTGTCAAAAGATATGCATTCTGTCTAGCTGCTTCTTATGTTTCTCATCATTTGCTTGAGAATCATACTGTTAGTTTATATAATTAGGATTGCTTGAAGACTTCTAACACAATTTATTTTAGCAGATCTTTGCTTATTTTAGCATATACATTTTTTTCTTAAATTTGCATCCAACCATTATATGCTAACATTCACCCACATGACGTAGGCCTACTTTCCACCAATCTCTCAGCCTGAAGGTTTACCTCTCAAAGTCCAGGATTCAAAAGGCAAGGAATGGATATTTCAGTTTCGCTTCTGGCCAAATAATAATAGCAGAATGTATGTTCTGGAAGGGGTTACTCCTTGCATTCAGAACATGCAATTACAAGCTGGAGACATAGGTAACCAACCAATATCACAGGAAAGCATTATGAAATTCTCTCTTTGGTTTGGAATGTGCCTCGTTCAGCTTGCTTGGTGTGTGCCTTACCTGCTTTCTTTTTCTTCTTGAAAGTTTTCAGAGTTTATCTGCTTCTTGGGTTTACTGGAATTTTATATATCAATGAAATCATTTTTGGATTCTGTCATAAATCTTGGTGTTGCCTGTTAATTTGTTTCCCTACTTTCTTGTTTCACACTGATGTATTTTATTCAACTTTCCTCGGGATTCTGGTGTCATCCTTGTGCAATTTAGTGCATCGTGGTTCAAGAGCATCTGGTTTTGGAACTGAGATATTCTTCTGTTTCCTCAGTAACGTTTAGCCGATTAGAGCCTGAAGGGAAATTGGTCATGGGATTCAGAAAGGCTTCAAGTACTCCAGCTTCTGATCAGGTTTGACTTGAATAACAATCTGATATTTTTATCATGGTATACTCGTAATAATTGCTAGAGGCTAATAATGATAGGCAATGAAAGTGGTTATTGTAATTTTCTTTTTTCATTCTCGATGATGTCTGGAGGTCCAGTTAGGAGTCTATGCAGCTGCAATATGGTTGTTAAATTTGGTCTTTTGAATGTCATTTTGCCACCTCTTAGACTTAGCTGAGTGTCTGTGGACACTGCTATTGTATATAGTATCTTCAAAACTTGAAAAGTCAAATTTGCAGCTAATTTCTTGTGAAACGGAAACTATTTTTTTGTGTGTTTCTTATATTACCATGGTAGTCTATATTACAGAAAAATATCAAGATAAGATAGCATTTATCAATCTCGAAGGTCAGGATGAGTAACTAAAGATTCACAAAAGTTGAGTTTTAAAGCACAATATGTCTTGATAAGAAATATCAGTAGAATTTTCAGCTTGCAGGAATTGTTGGTTTAGAATCTACTGAAAATTTTCTGTTCTTAAATTGTCATCGTTAAGAGTAAATGCATTGCTTGTAGAAAAATTTATCTGATAAAACTGTATAGATATCTATATTATTTGTGTCTGACAGTTAGTTCTACAGCTAACAATTTACATCTACTTACTATTTCTTCCCCTTAGCAGGACAATGAAGCGCATAAGACTCATATGGGATATTCTACAAATGGAGATGTTAGTATTACAAAAACATAAACTAGTGAAATTGCTATAATTATTGTCATTTAAAGGATTGCTCATGATCATCTAGCTTTTCATCAATCGACCAGGCTGATCTGGCAGATCCTAGTGCATGGGCGAAAGTTGATAAGTCAGGATACATAGCAACAGAAGCAATTGGAGTCAAATCTTCAAGTTCAAGAAAGAGGAAGAACACCACGCTGGGTTCGAAGAGCAAGCGCCTAAAACTTGAAAGTGAGGACCTGATAGAGTTGAAGCTAACATGGGAAGAAGCTCAGGGACTGCTCCGTCCACCTCCTAATCATGTTCCCAGTGTTGTGGTGATTGAAGGTTATGAGTTTGAGGAATATGAGGTACCATGTCCATGCTTAACTGTCTGTTCCTTGTTGTAAATTGATTGAATACAGTGGTAATGGTTGTTTATATTTTTTTAGCACATGTGATGTATCACTCTGCTTGCGGTTGCCTGTGCTTTTTATTAAACTGAGGTTCTTGTATTCTGTTAGATTGGTTTTAGTAAAATTTAATTTTTCATTTTTTGGGGGGCTAGAATAGCATGAAATGTATTCTGCTGGTATATCATGATTACTGAATTGCCAACTTGCCATGATGGATTTAATAACGTGGTAGTAGTGAGACCACCAACATAGGCTTCCTGGTCGTGGATCTTTTTTGTTTGAGTATATGAGAAATAAAAATGTGAATTCTGATAATGTCCGATGGGACCTGATGGGCTAAGACCATGATGCTTTTGTCTTCCTGGTCCAGTAGAGTTCTAAACTTTTTGTTCTTAACTGTGCTGCCACTGGTCATGTTTGAAATCTTATTCGGATGCAAAAAAACCTGTCCTTGTCTGGTTGAGCTACACTACAATGTGATTGTTTTCAGATCTTCGGGACTGTTAGCATGATCCTTTTGCTTCATGTTTTCAGTCCTTTTAGATAATTATGCTTTTAATGGTATTGTACTCCATTTTTGAGGGCCTCCTAAATTTTTAAAGATTTTTGTTGTAACAGGATGCACCAATACTTGGGAAGCCAACAATTTTCACAACTGATAACATGGGGTAAATACTTAAATGCTCAGGGCCTCAGGCTTCTATATAAGCTACTTTTGTTTATGTTAACTTTGTTTTACTTTTCTATGATTTTGTTACTTTTGCAGGTATCGCATTAAGCTAAATTTATATCTGATATATAACGTATAACTTATTTTATTTGGATTCTTAAGTAATTGAAAAAGAAGATGTTACTATATTTGGTTGATGAATGTGGTCATTGATGATATATGTATACACACGCTAACAGTCTTCACAACTTTTTATAACTTGATACTGAGTTAAACTCCCAGTGTTTCAACTTGTAGAAAGCTGAAACCCCAATTAGCTAACTCTCATTACTCACAATTGACAATTGCTGACATAATCATGGACAAAACTTTTAGTTTCCATTAATGACTTTACAAGCATACACATTTTTCGTGAATATATGTATTCCCTGACTAGCTGACATTAGTTGAGGTATGGTTGGGGTCTTGAAGATGTATGAATTTCCGTCATTGGGAGATTGGATCTAGCGTTCCAGATCAAAAGCATGAATATTTTGAAAAAAATTTCATCTCCAATGTATATACAAACGAAAATGGTTTGTTAGTTAATCTATATGATGAACGATCCCTTAATTTTTTTTTTTTCATTTATTAAAAGTATATATAAAAAAAAAATAACAATGATTTTCCTTTTAGACTGTTGACTCAGTTGAATAGAGTTCGATGTCAAACTTGAAAAATTTTTGGTATTTTTTATGTTTATGAAAAAAAAAATTAATGTCCATAAATAGTTGATGCTTCTTGACTTACATTATACCATTGGCTGGTTAAATTGGTGATTCACTGAAATATACACAGTTGAAACACTATTTGAACTTTGCAATTATTTTCGTTTAATTTCCCGTTTTTCTTTCTACTAATATTGAGACTGAAAAATGGAACCTTGCCATTTAGTTTTAGTCGTAAAGTTTTCTGCATTATATTTGCTTTGGACTCATAATACCTTTACGAAGTTTAGTCAAACAAATTCCAATACTTCCTGTCTTTTGTGTCAGTGAAAAGATTCAATGGGTTCAATGTGAAGATTGTTTAAAGTGGCGCAAACTGCCTGCCAATGCTCTTCTTCCGTCTAAATGGACCTGTTCGGATAACTCAGGGGATCCAGAAAGGTACAATGACATCAATTTTTCTTGACAAAACAGAACTATATCATTTGAGCAATTTATTATATTGAACTGCTGCTCCTAAGATTTGCAATTCAACGATGATTTATTGTGGACTTTAAAAATAATTGTGATCCGGGAAGAGTCTGCTTTAGTACTCCCTTTTGAATAGGAAGGAGTCAATTCTGGCACTGAAAATAGGTTCCCTATTTTCTTTATTTCTTAGTATTGATATGTGTGAATCCTCCATGCTGTCAGATCATTGTGTTCAGCAGCTCAAGAATTGAAAGCAGAACAGCTTGAAGATCTGCTAGCACCATGTAATTCAGGTATATGAAATTGTTTGGACAAAAATTGTATTGCTTATTCGACAACTCATTGAGCAATGTGGTTCATTAAGACCATGTGAGCTTTATAAAACTTAAATTTGATAGTTATGTGATGGTGGTGAATTATTCAGAATTATTCAAATCGAATTGGTTCTGTGACTGATTTGCAGCTGCGTCTAAGAAATTGAAGGGTGCTAAACAGGAACCTGATAATCTTGAAGCTTTGGAGGGGCTTGACACTCTTGCCAATCTAGCTATCTTGGGAGAAGGAGAGGCACTTCCATCTTCCTCCCAGGCGACTACTAAGCACCCCCGACATAGACCTGGCTGTTCATGCATTGTATGCATTCAGCCTCCGAGTGGGAAGGGCCCCAAACACAAGCAGACGTGCGAATGTAATGTTTGCCTAACTGTGAAGCGCCGTTTCCAAACCCTTATGTTGAGACGTGAGAAGAAACAATCGGAGAAAGAAGAGACTTCACGCAAAAAGCAACAGCCGCAGAAGCTAATAATGCCTGATAAATCAGGGGATGATGACCCCGTTCCATGTAGCAAGACAGAAAATAGCAGCCCGAATCAGAAAAAAGTAGTTAGTGAGGGTTCTGATGATGATTCTAACAGGATTAAATCCTCCGCTTCTCCTTTTAAAGGCCAAATTGATCTAAATATCCAACCAGAGCGGGAAGAGGAGCTATCACCCGGTTCAGATTCTGGCAACGTGGCAAGGTTGATCCAAGATGCCACGGAGAGGTATCTCAGGCAGCAGAGATTGTCTAGCTCTGGTAGCAATAGTAATTCAGCAATTAATCAGGCTCTGCTGGGCGGAGGAACAGGAGAACAACAAATCAACAACAGTATCATCCTCGACAGCAGTCATCAAGATCCCGATGAGGACCATCCTAGTACTCTATCTATAAAAACTTCAGCATCCGTATCTGCCACTGGATAGATCGATCACTGCATTCATCCGTAATTGCTTTATCGACCATCCATCAATCAGCATGTCGAGACTGTTATGAAGGAGGCGGGCAGGGTCAGTTTTTGTCATAACAGTTCGTCCATGATGCCATTACGCAGCTGCAGGTCTGTACATAAAGAAAGAAGAAGAGCGTGTAGGAATTCTGCTGACACGATTAGAAAACCAATAACAATTTTACCGATTAACACTCTATAATGTCATCCTCTACAGGAATTTAAGTGCATCTTCGAAGTATTACACGGTCGCTCGACTGGAGAGGGTGTTAGGTTGAAGCTATGTACCTTATAGGAGCTCACCTTCTGCCTTCTTTGAGGAACATCAAACACTACTAAGGATGTAATTAGGCAGGCCAAGTTTTTTTGGCACCATTAAAAGAGAAATTGCTTTTAGTAACAAAGCTGTTGTGCTTTATTTGGTACAAATATGACAGCAATGTACTTTTTGAGACTTGCAAAAGTCTCTGTGGAAAGAAACACAAAACCATCGATTGTTTTTTTTCTTTTTTTTTTTTTGGGTAGATTAGTTTGATTATGAGATAAAATCATTTTATAGCTTAAATCTGTACAACTGTTGGCACTTAGCATTACCAAATATTATAGATGCATGTGGGAAAGTTTGGCTCCACATGATTTATATATATTTTTTGTGATATACCACTTGCAGGGTGTAGGGTATGATGACTAAAACCCGAAATATTGTACCAATTTGTTACAAACTTTGTAGCAAAATACAGTAACTTTCACCCTTCCATCTTTAATCCATTGCACCAAATCTTACTCTAAAAAGAATATTCACCCTTCCATCTTTAATCTATTTCACTAAATCTTACTCTAAAAAGAATATTCTTTTACATATTCCCTCTCAGCCAATCAAAAAGAATGAAAATATATATATATATACAAAACAATGCAACAAAGTAGCGCTCAGTTGAAAGTTACGCTTGATTTGGCGTAAGAACAAGGATTTCTGTAAGTTGTGTTGGAGAGAAATTTTGCTGCAAAATGGAGATTGGCGCCACCGGTTTGGAGATGCCCTAACAATACTTTCCACAATTCAACATGTTTGTCACTAATTCAACAAAATAATTCTTTTGTGCAACACATGTATGTTTACATAATACAAATTTTATCATATAGTTTATTTATTTATTTAGCGTAACACGTTTTTTTATCGTATCACAAAATTTGGTTGGATAGACATACTTATAAATTCTAATAGATGACTTTTATTTGATAGGCATACAATAGATGAGACGAGATGATTTGATATATAATTCTCCAAATTAAATCTAAACCACGATAACATAATTAACCTGGCTTTTAATCAAGTTCATAAAATGTTGTAGTTCTCCATGAATTGAACCATAACATGACACTAAAGTTGGCCTCTCCGAGCGTAATATTTAAAATTAAGAATTTAGTAAATATGTATTAGTTTTCTAAATTAAAGTTACAATATTTTCTTAATTAATCAAATCCAATCGTTTCCGTATAATTTTATTTGAATTCTAGTCCGTAGATAGAAATGGGCAGCGTTGTGTGGGGTGTGGTTAATTTTTTTTTATTTTTTTTACATTTTTAGAGTAAGAAAAGAGAGGACCAAGTCAAGCATAACTATAAATATTGAAAATTTTCAATGGAAAATAAAAAAACAAGAGCTAGTTGACAGTTGTTTGATAACCTTTCGATTTCCACAAACGTTGTTTTAGGTAACTTCTTGTTCCAAAATAGACTCAAAGCCTCTCATCAAGCATCCAATACCATCACTAAAAATAAATCAACAGCCCAACTCTACAATCCATTAGTTGGTGACATTTTTTTTTGCTTTTGTCACCTCCTCTCCTCTCATCTCTCTCTCTCTCTCTCTCTCTTCCTCCTCCTCATTTTGCCATAAACAATCAATCAAAAAACCAAACACAGGTCAAGAAGAAGAAGAGGAAGACATTATTCATTTTCTTTCATGCATATGAAAAAGCTCCCAAAACTTCTCATCAAACAATCCATTTTATCTTCTTTGTATCATTAGTCTACTAGTAAGCATTTTTTTTGTTGTTGTTTATATTATTAGCTCAAGATGAATGATTTGTTTTCGAGTTCGTTCAAGAAGTACACAGACCTGAAGCAACAGGCTTATTTAGACGACATGGAAGCCGGTAGGGAGACTGTAAATCTTGATAAATTCTTTGAAGATGTTGAGAGTGTCAAGGAAGAAATGAAGGGTGTTGAGAAACTGTACAAGAAGTTACAGGAGGCTAATGAAGAGAGCAAGATTGTCCACAATGCCAAGACCATGAAGGAGCTTCGTTCGCGTATGGACATGGATGTCGCACAGGTTCTTAAAAAGGTTAAAGTTGTGAAAGCAAAGCTTGAAGCTTTAGACAGGTCCAATGTAGCTAGCAGGAATGTTGCAGGTTGTGGACCTGGTTCCTCTGCTGATCGTACCAGGACCTCAGTCGTTGGAGGATTGGGAAAAAAATTGAAAGACATGATGGATGATTTCCAGAACTTTAGGAACAGAATGACAGCTGAGTATAAAGAAACGGTAGAGCGCAGGTATTTTACCATCACAGGACAGAAAGCTGATGAAGATACAATCGAAAACTTGATTTCGAGCGGTGAGAGTGAGAGTTTTCTACAAAAGGCAATCCAGGATCAGGGTAGAGGCCAGATTATGGATACCATATCTGAAATTCAAGAGAGACATGATGCTGTTAAGGAGATAGAGAAGAACTTGCTCGAGCTTCATCAGGTTTTCTTGGACATGGCAGCTTTGGTGGAGGCTCAAGGTCACCAACTCAATGACATTGAGAGTCATGTTTTACATGCAAATTCATTTGTCAGGAGAGGGACAGAGCAGCTTCAGGAAGCTAAAGAATATCAGAGCAGCTCAAGAAAGTGGACATGCATTGCAATACTTGCTGGTATTGTTCTGGTTGTTGTCCTTCTGTTTCCAATCTTAATACAATTCATCAAGATACAGTAGGAAAAAAGAAAAGACAAAAAAAATAAAAAAAAATAAAAAAAAAAAGTTTTTCTTGTGAGATTATTGAAAAAAAACTAAAAAAGTACATTCTGATTTTCCAATCCTAACATAGTTAGATTTTTGTAAAGCAACTTGGGAGAAATTTTGTTCAATTTTTCTGAAACAGAAGGGAGATGGGAGAGTTTGGGAAATTTTTTTGCAGGAGCTAAGCTGCATGGTGGTGCACATTAATATTCCTGTAAAGGATCACAGAAAAAGAAGAAGATATCAACTGTAACATTGACATTGTAAAATTATTTCCACACACCCATTTGATGAATGAAATTGCATTTTTCTACTATTTTTTTTTTCCATTTTGTATTCACCACAGTTTCTGTTCCTGTTGAGTTTGAGTTTACATTGACAATGATTCTGTTCCATTTTGTATTCTCCACAGAATTTCAAACAATTTTATAAAAAAAAAAAAAAAAAAAAAAAACCCAGAAATGCTCTGTGAACTGCTTGGTGAACATGATCGAACAGAATGTGCATTTTCAACTAGTATAAACTTGAAAACTTAAATCAAAGGATGGATGAAAAACTCAATCCGAACCAGGAAAAGCAATGAGTATATGTATTGATAAATCTATGAAATCAAAGGATGCTAATGAAAAAGTAAAGTTAAAAGAGAAGAAGAATCTGCAAATGATATGCAGAAACAGTTTGTATTGCTATAGAATGGAGCATCGAGTTCATGTGGTACACCTCAGACCCCTCGTTGTTTCTTACCCTAAACAACTCCACATTAAACAAAACGGCAATTTTCCAAGGACGATCCATGCTTTCTATATTAGAAATTCTTGTGCCAGCCTCAAAAAAATGTTCACCAAAATCTGGTACCACCCCGAACAATGCAATGCAATGAAAGGAGGTTTACCCTAGTTAACTATCAATGAACTTACAAAGACAATGTATTCTTCAACACACAACAGTCTAAATAAAACTAGACTGTTTCTCAGACAATAGAAAGTTTGCGTGGCATCAGCCTAAAGCGCCTAAGATAAAAGTGTCACCAGCAGTTTCATGAGTAATCTGTTACATACAAAGCATCGAAGAATTTCTAGCAATTATACCTTTAAATAAGCAACATTTGTGATAATAGCCCTACATGTCTAACAACAGAGAGATTCTAATATATTTTCTATGCATTCTCAGAGATCAAAGCACCTGTTGCAAATATTAGTAAAAGCATCCAATTTGATAAGCTGTCCGGCAAAAACTAGTCATATTGTACGGGATTGAAACCATGCAACTAAAAAGCATATACGGATAAAGATCATTATATATATTTCTCCAAAATAATGGGTGAATGAAAATAGGTACAAACTACAAATGTCACCAAATTGAAATACAAACTCATTCATAATAAACCATGAAAACCAATCTCTCTCAAGCCCAGCACAAAATATCGGGTTACATCGTACTAATGCAGTCATTACCAAAAAGTATAAGCTGCTACAGAATTGGTAATCATCCTTCCAAATCAACAATGAGGTTCAACTAAATTGCATAAACAGCCAATAGACTATTTTATATATCGAATTACTTAAACAAAAGAACCATACCCACTAATTTTTACAAGCTTACCCAATTCTCAATCAAGTACCAGCATTAGGCAAAGCTGCCATAAATGAATTGTACGAGGACTCGAGATCAAAGTGGAGCTGCCGCGCCTGCTGCTCTGTCAACTCATCCGCAGCACCCATCTTTGACAACCTTGAAATCCAGTCCCTCATCTTGGTCCTACCCTCAAAGTCAGGCGGCAAAATAGTCAACTTATTGAGCGAACCCAATAAATCTGATAACAAAGGATGCACTTGATCAACCGCCACCATATTCAATTTCAATGAATCCATTGCAGTTATAAAATGCTGAACACATTCAGCAACAATGGCAGCAGAGGTAGTGGTTGAGGCAGATGCAGCTGCCCGGTGCTCCACAGTAGCAGGCACCCCAGAGGTGACCAACCGATTCAAGGCAGCAGGGCAGTCCATTTTGTACGTATCAGCAAAGCGTTCAATGCTTGGGACAGTATCTTTCAATGTAGAGGCTAGGGTTTTGAAATGGGCAATGAGTTTATGGCATTCATTTTCGTATTCACTCGAAGTTACAATATCACGAACATAGGCCTTTTCGAGCTTTTCGGTTGCTTTTATAATTGCATAAAGCTCAGCAAAGTTTTCATACATTTCTCTCTCGCGCTTGTCGTTCCATAGCTTGACCTCCATTTCAATGCAGTATATTATATATATATATGTATATATTGCTTTAAAAGTAAATGATTTTAGAGGGTCTGATAATTTTTTTTTTGGGTTTTTCTTTTTTCTTTTTCTTTTTTTGAGTGAGGATTGGAGAAGAGAATGGGACACGCGCAAAGAGAACTAACCCTTCTTCACTGAAAAAAACAAATCAACAACAACAACAAAAATAAAAATAATAATCAGCTAACTTCTACTAAACTTGCAGTAAACAGCATAAAAAACACAATATCAACATTGAAAAAAAGACAACAACAACACAAAAAAAAAAAAAAACTTTACTTGATTCAATTGATTAGAATATATCACATATTGAAAACAAAACAAACATCTATAGATTGAAAAATTGACAAACGGAGCATGGTAACATATGTACACACACACATATATTTATATAGGACATTAAAACCGAATTAAAGTCAATCGCTAGTTCGCAGCTCTAAGAAAAAACAAACAAACAGACAGATGAAAAAATTAAAAACAACCCATAACTACAAATCAAAATCCCAAAACAAGCAACGAACTTTTTTCCCTATTTTGTTAGTTTTACCTCAGATCATGAACAAATCGACAAAAACAAAAGGAACCCAGATGATGGATTTTACGATATGAGAAGAGAGAGAGGGAGAGAAGAAGACTTACAAGAGATGTGAAACGCGGTTTTGAATGTCGTGAAGCTCTCTCTGCAGGGGGAGAGAGAGGTTAAAAATAAATGATTTTTTTGAGAGAGGAGAGGGTTGCGTGTGGGCTCGAGTTTATATTATTATTGCTTACGACACCTACGTGTAGCAGTTGGGATGATCAGTCAGTCTCCTCTGGCTCTGGCTCTGCTCCGCTGTTGTGTTGTGGTGTGATGAGGCTGCATTGCAGTTCATGATGGGCTTGCATGAGTTCTGGTTCTGTGTTTTGTCTTATCACTTGTCTGATTCATAACATCAAGTCATGGGCTCCGAGTTTTGATATTATTTTGGACGTGGGCCTTGGCTTTTTTGGACTGGTATGTTATCCATGTTTTGTATATGTAGATATTTTTAATTTATGGAAATGCAGACCGTATAGGTTTAATCTGCAGGGGCGGAGCCAGAAATTATAGTTTGAGGGTGCTATTATAGTAAAACAAGAAAATTTAAGAGGTTAAGAGTGGAAACGTATGAAAATTTAATAGTAATTCTTTAAATTTTTGCTTTGGGATGGTATGCAAACCTGTCTAGATCAAACATTATAAGTAAAACTTAAAAAATAATTCTCACAATAGACAAGACAAGAAAGGTGTTCTTGCGCACTTGAATTTACGTCGCACACAAATATAAAGGAAGAGATGCACCGTTGCTTAACAAAAAAATGAACGTGATATTGAATTTTTCGTATAATTTAATGTTAAACTCGTAGTATCAAAACATAAAATATTACCATTGTCCAATGTGATTTTATGGTAACAAACGCTAGCTTGATAATATCATAAATTCGAGTCATCATTATCGTATATGGTATATAAAAAAAACATAAAATGTTAACAATTTAACTTAATATGCACATAACCACCCATTAACAATATGTTTCATGTATTATAGCTAAACCCTATATATATATATATATATATATATATATATATATATTAATTATCAAGTGAGGTATATCTTACTTTAATTTCGATAAGGATCTTGATGAAATCACATCGATTTTTATGAATTTTGATTTGAATTTTTTTGTGAATGATAAGTTTAATGAAATTAACCTACGAATAAAATTTAAGAATTTTTCAAGCACTCTAACTATTTATCCCAATTTTTTTAAAATATAAGGCATTAGAAAAATGAGAGAAATATAGAAAAATTCAAAAAAAATAGTTTTAGTATTTGAAAATTTCTCAAATTTTATTCATAAGTAAATTTTAATAAACTTATCATCTACAAAAAAAAAAATTTAGATCTAAATTTATTAAAATAGATGTGATTTCATCAATGTCATTACCAAAATTAAAGTAAGGTATACCTTACTTACTTTATAATTACTATATATATAATTCAATTTTAAGAGTATGGGGATGCCTGAATAGAAAAATGCATACTAGCTCTCTAACTATATTTATGACAAAATTCAGGGGTGTTAGTGTATTTACCCCTATCAAAAAATTAAACTATATATTATTTTCTGAATTGGTCCCTAAAACAATCAAATTCGAATCGGGTCAGGCTAACCCGCTCCTTGTGCTTGTTTTTCTCTTCGTCCAAACAAAGGCCAGACTCCCAATCCAAATTCCAAGTCGAAAACCCCCACAAATTATCGTCTCTGTCTCTCTCTCTCTTACTCTCTCTCCAGGTTTTACAGAGGTTTAAGTTCTTCATTTGGAATTCTATTTCTCTTCCTTTAACTTTTCCAAATCTCCCTCCTTTTTTTTTCCCAGATCAATTTCTTCATTCACTCTCTTTTTTTCGATTTTCAATTTCCTTTTCATTCTGGGTTTCTAGGGTTGTTAGAATTTTTTTGTTTCAATGTCAATCTCGAAGGAGTTGTACCCGTCGCAAGACGACCTCTTGTTCGAGGAGGAGCTACTGCGCAACCCTTTTAGTCTCAAGCTTTGGTGGCGCTACTTGATTGCCAGGCTCGACTCTCCTTTCAAGAAGCGTTTCGTGATCTACGAGCGAGCTCTCAAGGCATTGCCAGGAAGCTACAAGTTATGGTATGCTTATTTACGTGAACGTCTTAATTTAGTCAAGAATTTGCCTGTTACACACCCGCAGTATGAAACTTTGAATAACACATTTGAAAGAGCTTTAGTCACTATGCATAAAATGCCCAGAATTTGGATTATGTATTTAGAGACTTTAACTAGCCAAAAATTGATTACTAAGACACGTAGGACATTTGATAGAGCTCTTTGCGCGTTGCCTGTGACGCAGCATGATAGGATTTGGGAGATATATTTGAGGTTTGTTGAACAGAAGGGTATTCCGATAGAGACTTCGCTTAGGGTTTATAGGAGGTATTTGAAGTATGATCCGACCCACATTGAGGATTTTATCGAGTTTTTGGTGAATTCAGAACTTTGGCAAGAGGCTGCGGAGAGGTTAGCTTCGGTGTTGAATGATGACCGGTTTTATTCAATAAAGGGGAAAACTAAGCATAGGTTGTGGTTGGAGTTGTGTGATTTGTTAACCCAACATGCAACGGAGGTTTCGGGGCTTAATGTGGATGCAATAATTAGGGGTGGGATTAGGAAGTTCACCGATGAGGTTGGGAGGCTGTGGACTTCATTGGCTGATTATTATATTAAGAGGAACTTGTTTGAGAAGGCGAGAGATATCTTTGAGGAAGGGATGACAACGGTGGTTACTGTGAGAGATTTTAGTGTGATTTTTGATGCATATGCACAGTTTGAGGATAGCGTGCTTAAAATTAAGATGGAGAATATGGAGTTTAGTGATGAGGAGGAGGAAGAAGACGGTGGTGAGGAGAATGGTTTTGAGGAAGATGAAGATGTTCGATTGGATGTAAATCTATCACTGGCTGAGCTTGAGAAGAAGATCCTTCATGGTTTTTGGTTACATGATGATAAGGATGTGGATTTGTTGTTTGCTCGAATGGACCATCTGCTGAATAGGAGGCCTGAACTGGCTAATAGTGTCCTCTTAAGACAAAATCCACATAATGTGGAACAGTGGCATAGGAGAGTCAAGATATTTGAAGGTAATCCCACGAAGCAGATCTTGACTTACACAGAGGCAGTGAGGACCATAGATCCCATGAAAGCTGTTGGGAAGCCTCACACTTTATGGGTTGCGTTTGCTAAGTTATATGAGAACCACAACGATGTTGCCAATGCAAGAGTAATTTTTGATAAAGCAGTGCAAGTTAACTACAAGACTGTGGACCACCTGGCCAGTGTTTGGTGCGAGTGGGCAGAAATGGAGTTGAGGCATAAAAATTTCAAAGGAGCACTGGAGCTGATGAGGCGAGCCACAGCAGAGCCATCAGTTGAGGTCAAACGAAGAGGTAATCCTTACATTTCGTTAATTGTTGTTGATTTGCTTGTATCAGTGACTGTTAATAGTGTTTTCTATGGCCTGTAGCTCTTTCTATTGATGTGATTGTGCTGAAGTTACATCTGACTAGTTTATAAGATCTTTCAACATGTCTGAAACAAAGGTTGTTTAATATATATTTTAAGTGGACTATAGATCTGAAACCATATAATTCACGCCTAGTATCTTGTAACTGAGATTGAATGCAAATTGCTTTAGGTCTGGTAATGTTCCATTATGTGCTCATTTTTCATTAATAAGAATTATTTAAGAAAATCACGGCTGTTGCTTTCTGGTTCTTCTAAAACTGTTCTAATAAGGATAACTGGCATAGACAACTTTAATATGGAAACTTTAAATGTATTAAGGTTTATTCTTTTGTTGACCCCAGAGTATGTCATTGAGTATTTATGAGATTTATTGGGTTAATCTTTGTTGATTGGCATCGTCAAGTCTCAAAGTGAAAAAATGTTGAATTGTTAATTTCAAGTTTTGTGGAACCATTACTGATCTTCTTTGGTTAACTTTTTCATTTGCAGTGGCTGCTGATGGAAATGAACCAGTTCAGATTAAGCTGCATAAATCCTTGAGACTTTGGACCTTTTACGTGGATTTGGAGGAGAGCTTGGGTACTTTGGAATCCACTCGGGCTGTTTATGAGCGGATATTAGATTTGAGAATTGCCACACCTCAGATTATCATCAATTATTCGCTGCTTCTGGAAGTATGAACATTTCTTCTACTGTTCAGCTATTATGTTCCATTTACCTTTATTGGATTTTGTAGATTGACAACTTCTTACTGTTTTCATCTGTGCAGGAGCATAAATACTTTGAAGATGCATTCAAAGTGTATGAAAGAGGTGTCAAGATTTTTAAGTACCCTCATGTAAAAGATATATGGGTCACGTACCTGTCAAAGTTCGTAAAGAGATATGGGAAGACAAAACTGGAACGGGCAAGAGAGTTATTCGATAATGCTGTTGAAACAGTATGTACTTTATTCCCCTGTGATCTTTTCTGGATTTATAGTTACTCAGGCGTTAATAAGTCTTATTTGTTCGACAATTAACTGCATACAGGTCTGTGATTTTCTGTTGAAGGTATAGCCTATAATTGGATGCTTATGTTAGTCATGCAGATTCCGACGTTTAATTTCTTTGACATATTGTGCTTGAGTCTTAACTGTACCTGAAATTAGTTATTGACTTACAGGAAGTTGCATTAGTCGGTGTGACATAGTTTTTATTATTTTTTTTATTTAAACATGGGACTTTTGATGCTGATGCTTTGCACCGATGAGTATGTGTTTGTGCATTTGCATTTTTGTCTGTTTAGCCCAATTTCTTCAATCTCTTGTTGACTATTTGCAAATGTTATTTCTGTGCTGCTGCAACTTTATGAATTATGTCTTTTTTAAACTGAAAGTTGGTATTGAAGCATGGTAGACCATCTTTTTGCTATTACCATTAGTTTTAATTTATGGTTGGAAGTAATGTAATTTTGTTGTATCGAGTCTGATCTAATATATATTTATGAATTATAATGTTATATCCTTAAAAAAAATCAACAATCTGTTTTATCAATTCTGAACGAGTTAACGTTCATTGTTAATCCATTCATTTCAGGGATAGAACTTTAGTACTACTAGTAGTAGCAACTGTAATAGTCTCGAGCTGAGAAATGTCATACAGTGATTCTTGATCTATGCTGTTCTTTACAGTACTTGTTGTTTTAAAGGTCTTGAACCAATGACTAGAATTTTATTCAAAAAAATTTGGGAACAAGGATCTGAATGATGGAGGAAAGCTAGATGACAGAGGAATAGTAGAAATAGGTTACCTTCTATCTATTTCCTTGAGGAATTGCTTATTCTATCCATGACAATGATATAGAACTGATTCTTTGTGATAGATATGCATATACTTAATTTTGTGGATACAATAATCAGTGAATGATGCTAACTTTATAATGTTTTGTCTTATGCTAATCAGGCCCCTGCCGATGCAGTTAAACCCTTATTTCTTCAATATGCAAAGCTGGAGGAGGATTATGGTCTTGCTAAACGAGCTATGAAGGTTTACAACCAAGCAACCAAGGCAGTTCCAAACAATGAAAAATTGGCCATGTATGAAATATATATTGCTCGGGCAGCTGAGATATTTGGTGTCCCTAAAACAAGGGAAATATATGAGCAAGCAATAGAGTCTGGTCTTCCAGACAAAGATGTAAAGACAATGTGCTTGAAGTACTCAGAACTAGAGAAGAGTTTGGGAGAAATTGATCGAGCTCGTGCGATATATGTTTTTGCATCTCAGTTTGCAGATCCACGATCTGATGGCGATTTCTGGAATCGATGGAATGAATTTGAGGTGCAACATGGTAATGAAGATACCTTCCGAGAAATGCTGCGTATTAAACGAAGTGTGACTGCAAGCTATAGCCAGGTATTTTTTTTTTCTTTTTGGTCTTTAATCCATCTCAATTCGCTTAGAAAAAAATTAACTTCCTTGCTATAAAACCATTTTTCAGTTTAGAACATTCTATGCATAGTCATTCTTTAGTATAGAACATTGTGTAATGTCACTTACCAGCCTCAATGACACTTGGATTAAGGTTGCTAAAGTTTGGTATGGATTTTGCTATTGTCAGCCACTCAGATTTGCAGTTAGTGTAGCAACCGAAAGGATAGTATTGGGTCTTTGAGGATTGTCATTCAGTGTTTCTTCGGTCTTACAATTTTCTTCATTTGTATGATGAAATATTGAATTAATGAATAAAGTAATACAATTTTCTTCTATTCTCCTAATACAAACATTCTATAATTAATGAATAAAGTTAAGTTAGAGATAGGATGGGAAGATGGTAGATGCTTGGATGGGTGACTTGGGCCTTACGCCCATGTTAGTAGTTTGTAAATCTCAGTAGTTGTGGGAAACCTAGATGGAGGTTATAAGTACATCCACTGGGTTGTGTAATATGTCCTATCTGATTTCTTAGGTTCTCATGTAATCTTTTAACATTCAAATTAGGTTAATTATTTCTGTAACGATTCTAACTTCCATTTCTATTGTTTTTACAGACTCACTTTATTCTCCCAGAGTACCTGATGCAGAAAGATCAGAAACTAACCATTGATGATGCAAAGGACAAATTGAAACGGGCTGGAGTCCCCGAAGATGAAATGGCTGCTTTGGAGAGGCAACTAGCCCCTGCTGCCAACGACAATAACACCAAAGATAGCAGCAGAATAGTAGGGTTTGTGAGTGCTGGAGTGGAGTCCCAGACTGATGGAGGAGTGAAGGTCACAGCAAACCACGAAGACATCGAGCTCCCAGATGAAAGCGACTCGGAAGGCGACGAGGAAAAAGTGGAAATAGCACAAAAGGATGTTCCCACAGCAGTCTTTGGCGGTCTAGCTGGAAAGAGGGATGAGAGCGAAAAAGACGAGGAAGGAGAAGATGCTGGTGGTGGTGGTAAGGATGGTGAGAGCCGTCTGGGGGCCTTGGAGCGAATAAAGAGACAGAAACGCGGTTGATAGATGTTAGTTTGGAGCAATCAAACTCTGGAGATAAAATTTTGAAGCAATCAAACTCTGTATGTGTATAATTATGTCAAATGCATCAAAGCTGTGGGATTTTTTTTTTTTTTTTTTACGTCGCAGCAGCCGTGATATGATTATTGATTCTGGCTGGAACATATAAGATAATTCTTCTTCTTAGTTTTGAATTTTTGTTGTTGAGTTTAGAATGAATACAACTTGAATTTGTTATATTTAAAGCATGGTCACAATTTTGTTTAAAATTAATTACTGCAACTTTTCTTCACTCTGTTGGTGTTGATTTAATTACAGAGAAAAGGTGAGAATTGGGTATTAAAGGAATGTGTGGTTTTTTTAGTGTGAAAATTGCCAAAACTAACCTATCTAATTATAGGAATTTCTTTTTTAACCACATGCATACTTTTAATTGTTTATAACCATTTTTTTGAGAAATTACTGAAAAACCCTCATATAAAAACCTCCCCAAAACCACTGTTTCTCTCTTTCTCCTTCTCTCCCCTCTGCTCTCTCTCCCGGTCATCTCTCTCTTCCTCCTCTCCATCCCGTCGCCCGTCGCCGGAATCGTCGCCCAACGCCGGAGTCGTCGCCGAACAGCCGCCGGACGTCGCCTGGACCAGCGACGGTCACGAACCAGTGGCGAACGAAGGCCTGGTCGTCGCACGAACCAGCGCCGCTGGTTCGTGCGACGACCAGGCCTTCGTGTGCCGCTGGTTCCTGATCGTCGCTGGTCCAGGCGACGTCCGGCGGCTGTTCGGCGACGACTCCGGCGTTGGGCGACGATTCCGACGACGTGATCTGCAATAAAAAGGAGAAATCAAAAAAACCTAAACCTAATTTGAATCTGAGGAAGAAGAAAAGGAAGAAGAAAAAGGGAAAAAAAAAAACCTAAGCCAAATTTCAATTTAGTCCAAATTTCAAGTTTGAATATTTCTATTTTAGGCATGATTTCAAGTTTGGATATTTTCATTTAGGCATGATTTCAAGTTTGTGTATTTCAATTTAGTCGTGATTTCAAGTTTGTTTCGAGGTTTAAAAAAATACTATTTTCAGGGGTGCTCTGGTAATTTATGGTACTATACTGAATTTTAAAAAAAAAAGTGGTTATTAACAATTATAATTTCAAAAATGGTTAAAAACAAAAGTATGATAATTTGGATGGTTACTATTGGTTTTCTCTCTTTTTTAGTTGGGAATTTTTGAAGAATGGACCACAAAAATAATAGTCGTAAAAGCAAGGTTGATTTTGGTAATTAAATAATTGAATCTAGTTGGACCAAAGCTGTAATTTTAATTTTTAAGGGTATTTCTGTAATTTTAACCAAAGATATAAATTAAAAACTAACCCTAATTCCTCATTTTAAGTTTTTAACCCATCATCGGATCCTCTCTCTCTCGATTCCTCTCATCGGCGTCGCTGCTTCATTCATGCCGCCGCTGCACCTCTCCTCTAAATGTAAACAAACTATTTTCTCTTTACTTCCAGTTCTCTGAAACTTAATTGATTTTGACGTTTTGGTTTTTTGTTTATGGCATGTTGGGCTACAATGTTGGACATGTTGGTGATTGGATCTGCGAGATCCGGTTATAGCTGATGTTCTCACCGCCGTCCACCAGATCCCGCGAGATCCGTCGACGACAACAAAATCAAACGGCGAGGCCACAAGATCGGGTTTAGCCGCGCGTGTGGTTCACGCGCCGGCCGATGACAAGAAGGTAATTTAAAATACGTCAGTTTTTTAAGGTTTTTTTTATTGGGCCCAAAAAAACTTTGGGCTATTCTTGTACTGGGCTCAAAAGCTTTTACGAGCCCAAAGCTGTTAAGGCTGTAAAATACCATTTGGGCCAATTTCGACCCAGAACCTTTTGGAAACTAATCCATTAGGTCCATCTATTAAACCCATTAAGCCCAAATCAAAATCACTTTTCCTTAAGTCAATTTTTCTGATTCTGATAATTCTAAACCGCGTTTTCTTTCAATAACACTAATCTAATCCACTACTATGCTACTCTTATAGATAATTTTCCAAAATGTAAAAAGTTTTCTTATTATTTTTGTAAAACTTTCTGCTTTTGATTATTATTATTGTTTCCTGTTACTTTCAATTTTCAGAAAAACACAAATTAGGAACTCTTGTTCATCAAGAGTATTCCTTTTATCCTCTCATATGCTCATTTTGAGCATTTCAACATCTTCTTAAACTCTTTTTCTTAGTTTATTTTCGTATTCATACTGTTTTTGTAAACAAAATTTGTTTATTTTCTGTATTTGTTTTAGTGGGTTGCTAAATTAATTTGTTCATATTGTTTTTGGTAAATTTTGAATAATGGAACCACCACGAAGGCTCTTTAAATTTCAGACTGTTCTTGCTGGTTCAATCAGTATTCCAGCTTCTGTTTCTTTTCTGTCAACTTTAAGTTTAACCTCTTTGCTTATTGTTCACAATGTCCTCTTTCATTTTCTTCGCCATTCTTCATTTTGTAATGTTAACAGTTTCGGCCCAGAGGCCAAACGCAACTGTTGCTCTCGATGGAACGGGTGATTACCTTTCCATTGCAGAAGCTGTTGGGCACATTCCAAACAACAGTGATTCATTGTTCTACATTTACATAAAAGCTGGAGTTTATAATGAAAATGTGTTTATAGGTGGTGAGAAGCGAAACATCGTGATGTCTGGTGATGGCATCGGCAAAACCATAATTGTATCCTCGCTCAGCAACAGCAGCGGCTCTGGAATTGGAGTCTCGGCTGCCCTGAGTGAGTCATTTCAATTTTTTAGATACTTTCAATTTATTTTTTTTGGTAAATGTAGCTACTGCCTACTGGATTGGTGTACTTGTATTTGTCATAAGAGGCCATGTTGTTTTTGGGCTAATTTTTATTTTTCCTTTAGATCAGTTTCATTTGGATGAATTGCTGATGATGAATGTTAATTTTTTATTTTATTTTTCCTTTTGATTATGCTCGACGTTAGTTTCATTTGGATAAATTGCTGATGATGAATGTTAATTTTTTTATTTTATTTTTCCTTTTGATTGTTCTAAACACTTGACTGATCATAATCTGTTATTAATATTTATTTTATTTTTCCTTTAGATTGGTCTAAACACTTGACTGATCATATATTATTCTTCTTTTCTTTTTTTTAAATGATAATATATTATTTTTAATTAAATATTTTTCTTTAAATATATATATATATATATATATATATATAAAAGAAAACCCATCTCTCTTCCCAACAAAAAAATCGATACTTGAAAAAAAAAAAATAGAAACTTTGATTCCTCCTTTAAAATTTGTATAGTTGTATGTCTATGTTCACCCCATTAAAAAATTTAACATAAATAAATCTTGTAAATACACCCTACTTGATACCAAAATTATCATTTTTATAATTTTTTTTTTCTTATAACAAAATCTCTACTGTCTGCTCAAAATTTATGATTATTTAAAAAGGTCGTTGAATTTTTCTTTCTTAAAATTCAGCAGTTGTGAGAATTTTTTATAAGACAAAGAATGAAGGGATTTTTTTTTAATAAAAATAAAAGCATAATTTTAATTAAGTTTAGATTTGAAAATTCCTTCTCCGGATATATCACCTCTTCCATTTGCTGTGTTGGATCAAATGGTTTAAGGAGAAAGTAGAGTGAATATAAAATAAAAATATTACTCAAGGTTAATAAGGGGATTTTTAAATGTTATTAAATTGTGGATGTACGTAAATATTATAGAGAGTTGCAAACGTCACTTTTTATTAAAAGATTTCAAAATCCTATAAGGTCTGCTTTGGCCCAAATCCTATTGGATCCGCTTTGGCCCAAATCTTATTCTGCCCAGTCTTTTTGAGTACCTTAATTCCAAAGCCCATTTGGGCCCATTTGTATCATACCTTAATGGACTTGTCTATTAAATTAAATTTTAAACTGTATTGCTTTTTGTTATAGATATAGAGTCTGAATTCTTCCTAGCCAAAGATATGAGCATCCTGAACTCTGCTGGTCCCGAAGGTGGACAGGCCGTAGCACTAAGAACATCCGGTAACCATATCGCATGTTTGAGATGTTCTATTGAGGGGTTTCAGGACACCTTATATGCACACCAAGGGAAGAGCCAGTTTTTCTACAACTGTGATATATATGGGACCATAGACTTCATCTTTGGTGACGCTGCTGTGATCATACAAAATTCGACCATACATGTTAGGCGTCCACTACATGGGCAGTAGAATGTGATCACTGCCGATGGAAGAGATCTGTCTGATTCAAATACTGCAATTGTGATCCACAATTGCAGTATTGTACCTACACCGGATCTTCGAAGCCAATCAGACGTAAAGACATATCTGGGTAGACCGTGGAAAAAGTTTTCCCAGACGATAATCATGCAATCCTACTTGGATACATTCATCGATCATGAAGGATGGATGAAATTCGATGAGTCATCTGATGTCACCACGTTGCATTACGTTGAATTTAGGAATTCTGGGCCTGGATCATCCACCGGTGGAAGAGTGAAGTGGCCTGGATATCATGTCCTGAACAACCCCAAAGATGTTCAAAATTTCACTGTTGAGAAGTTTATTAATGGCAGTGAATGGCTTCCAAAACTTGATGTACCTTATTCTTCTGGCCTTGTTAGTACTTAGTGTTAAGGAAATATTTATGTATCTCTGTAATTTTGATAATAAAAGTGTTTTAATTATTATTGAATCAATTTTAGAATGAGAACAATTAAAGGTATTAAAATTTAAAAGTCGTTCCTACAAAGTAAAACCCACTTCAGGTTTTGGGTCAAAAGCCCAGAACATGTCAAACTATTTGAACAGAGTTTCATTATTGCAAACTTAATTAATTAACTTTTTGAACCAATCATGCTCATAAACATTTTGAGCCCAATCCATTTTTGGGCCAATAATATTGGGTCAAGACCTATTCTATCCAAAACCTTTTTGGGCCCATTACCATTTGGTCCAAGACCATTCAGAACAATGTGGGCCGTGAACATTATTATAAGTTGCTTGCATATTATTATATCCTAAGTTTTTTTTTTTTTTTTTTTAAATCATTTAGATTTAATTATATATGAATATCATAATCAAAAACTCTTTTATATATATATATATATATATTTTGATGAAATTGGACTGACCTAAGGGGGAAACATCTCTGTTTATTATTATTATTACTATTACGTATAGATTTTTAATAAAGATTTTATAGTTTTATGATTTCTTAACATTTTCATAATAGTTAAATAATCACTAATTATTATTTTCAATGAATATGGTAATAATTTGAATGAAAGATAATTAATTTGTATGTTTCTTAAAATGTTCAAAATATTAAAAAAATTATTTACAATTAGTTTTTTTTTTTTTTTTTTAATAGTTTTGCTTAAGGGTAATGTTGATATTAAAATTAAAAAAAATAAAAAAAATAAAAAAAATAAAAAAAATAAAAAAACAAAAAAAAAAACTGCTAATATGTGATGCACATACTATTTTAAAATGATAAAACTATAGCTACTTTTGTATTTATTAAGAGAAATAAATTGGGCCTACAAGGCTACAAGTGAAGTTTCTTTTGCTTTCATTGTGGTTTCAGTAACATCTCTTTTGCATATTAGAATTTAGAAGACAATTAAACTTCTACCTACGTGGAAATTCAAAGTTTGAAATGAAACAATTATAACAATATAAATCTTATAAAAATATATAAATTAAAATTAAAAGTAAGACCAAAATACTCATTTATAAAGTGAAATTATTTATTTATTATTATAATTAATAAGAAAGCATATCACATGTTCCTTCAAGAATGTAACATATTTAAGAAAGCTAGCACATCCCCACTAAAATCAAAAAAAGTTACAATCTCTTTGTTGAACAATTTGATGCCGGTGTCCCTACAATCATTAGCACAAACAGCACAAAAATCGACGTCAATATTTGCATCTCTATAATTTCCTTTTTCAAAATCAGGAATTCCAACATTTTTCATATTATTGATACAGTCTTCGAATGAATCGATGCACTGTTTTACACTGCGTTTCGAAACTGGATCGGTGACATTTTCTTCAGCTTTAATAAAAAGCGACTTTAACACAATGGCTTCTTCATATACTATATCCATTGATATCCTTGTTAAGCTTTTTAAATCGGTTGCATTTCTACTACGAGAATCTGCCTCTAAAACCGATATACATGTATTTGGAAAACTTGTGGCTTTACAAGACTGTCTGATAAGAGGAACTTCATCATTGTTGCTTGTCGCTGTAACAGTATTATGATCGACAAATAAAACACGAAGAACAACAGACAGCATAAGAAAAGGAAGATAAAAACAAGTTGGTTTCACCATTTTGATTTTATTGAGAATTACAGTGCAATTTTATCTTGATGGGAGGTGTGATTATTTATAATGATTTAGAAAATTCAGTTAAAAATATAAATATATTGACTTTAATGAGAATTAATGAGACCCAATAATGAAGTTTCTATAATTAGTTTTATTTTCTATAAATTGTAAACGTTCAAGATTTTATGCAAACTTATTGAAAAAGAATGCTATATGTGATGAAAAATAATTAATAGTGATTAGAAAGGTATTTAGTGCTGTGTAAATATAATTGAGAAAAAACCAAAATTAATTTACCTCCAATTAGTATGATTCTATCTTAATGTCAAAACAATAAATTTCTAAAAAGTCGAAATATAGCATTAATAAGATGAGTAATGCTACTTTTTCAAAATTTGGTGTCCAAATATAGTGCCTAAATGATGTGGCATTAATGTAATCTATTCATTTGAATCATACAAATATAATACAATTTAAATGAATGGATTATAATGATGCCACATCATTTGAGCACTAAATTTGGACAAAGTAACATTATTGTAATAAGAAAGCAAATATATTATAACATGCAAGGAAACTAGTATTTTACCAAATATATTCTATTTTTACTTCAAATATATATATATATATTATATTTAAAGTTTTTCTAATACTATAAATTAATAAATAATAGAACAAGGAATAGAAAAGAAAAAAAAAAGGAAAAGGAAAATGAAAGATTTAAATATTTAAATATTTGTAAGGAATATCGTAGTCAAACACTCTTATATTCAATACATCTCTTTACTATTAGGTTAATATTAAAAACAATATATTAGACTTAAATATTGATTATTTAACATTATTAAAATAAATTGAGAAAAAACTAAACTTTTTTTTTGACAAGTAAAAAAAACCGAACTAAAATAAAAACTTTAAATGAAAGGACTAATTGCATAAACATCCCCCAACATTTGGTATAATTGTATGGATATGGAACTTTTATCCTAAATTACACAAACCTCCCTACCGTTAATTTTGAGCCGTTAGAAGTTAGCATGGTAAGTGTAAACTTGTCATTTTGCACCTCTAACAAATAAGCAAGTTATTTAATCATATCAAAAATATTATTTTATCAAAACAAATTAAAAAAAATCATAAATAAATATAAAAATTTATAGTTTCAAAAATAAATATATATAAATTTATTATTTTACTAAAAACAGATGATAAATAACTGGAAAAAAAAAACAGACACTAAATAGTATAAATAAATATAAAATTGGTTGAGATGAAATAAAATTTTCATTATAAGTTAACATGGTAAGGGTAAACTCGTCATTTTGCACCTCTAACAAATAAACAAGTTATTTAATCATATAAAAATATTATTTTATCAAAAACAAATTAAAAAAAATCATAAATAAATATAAAAATTTATAGTTTCAAATATATATAAATTTATTATTTTACTAAAAACAGACAATAAATAACTGGAAAAAAAAAAAGACACTAAATAGTACTTGGATATATTCATTGATCGTGAAGATTGGATGAAATTTGATGAGTAATCTTATGTCACCACGTTGTATTACGTTGAATTTTGGAATTCTAGACCTGCATCATCCACCAGTGGAAGAGTGAAGTGGCCTGGATATATCATGTCCTAAACAACCCCAAAGATGTTTAAAATTTCACTATTGAGAAGTTTATCAATGGCAATGAATGGCTTCCAAAACTTGATATACCTTAGGGCCAGTTTGGTATTGCTTTTGAGAAATTAAAATCAGCTTATTTTATAAGTTTGACATAAAATGTTGTTTGGTAAAACTTCCAAAAGTGATAATTGATAATCTGACAAGTTTTGACAGTGATTTTGAGAAGTATGTGGGGGCCAGGGGGTTACTTTTTAAAAATGATTATGCAATAATCTATTTCAGCATTTAATGAATCTTTTTAAATATCATTATTATCCTTATGAAATCAAATTAAAATCATTTATATACCTTATTTCATCTTAAGGTTAAATATTCTAATTAAATATTTATTTAATTTATAAAATCTTTTAAAAATATTTTTATTGTTCTTATGGATTTTTTTTTCTAATTTAAATATTCTACTTAAATATAATACAATTAATGAAAAAAATGAAATAAAGTTTTAAAATCATATATATTTTAGTCATTGTAACTAATTTCAGCACTTTTGTAATAAAATTACCAAACATATGTATATTGTTTTTGAGCTATACTATAGTTTTAAAAGTACAATTAACTAAATATCTGCTGATTAACTTCACTGCTGATTATTCCTTTAGCACAGCTAATAGTGATTATTATAAAAGTTACAGTAATACCAAATTAGGCCTTATTCTTCTGGCCTAGTTAGTACTTAGTGTTAACGAAGAACAATGTTAATTATTTATGTATATCTCTAATTTTTATAATAAAAGTGTTTTAATTATTATTGAATCAATTTTAGAATGAGAACAATTAAAGGTATTAAAATTTAAAAGTCGTTCCTACAATATAAAACATTAAAACCCACTTCAGTCTTTGGGTAAAAAGCCAGAGTTTTATTTTTGCAAACTTTTTGCTATATAACCAATCATGCTCATAAACATTTGAGCCCAATCCATTTGTAGGCCAATAATATTGGGTCAAGTCCTATTCTATCCAAAACCTTTTTGAGCCCATTACCATTTGGGCCAAGACCATTCTGGGTTTAGAACAATGTGGGCCGTGAACAATATTATAAGTTGCTTACATATTATTATATCATTATTTATGACCAATCTGGGATTAGAGCAATGTGGGCCGTGAACCCATTTTAACCCATATCTCTGTTTAGACTAATATCTCTTTTTGGTCCATTAAATTTTTGTACTTACATCCCATTAATTTTTTTTTAAATATTCTCTTTAAAGTTTTTTTTTTTTAAACTATAAATTAATAAATAATAGAACAAGTAATAAAAAAGAAAACCAAAAAGAAAAGATTTCAATATTTAAAAGGGATATCATAATAAAAAGACAAAAACTACTACTACTACTACTACGTGTAGATTTTTAATAAAGCTTTTATAGTTTTATGATTTCTACTACTACTGCTGCTGCTGCTTTTGTATTTATTAAAAGAAATAAATTGGGCCTATCATTTTCCATTTGCTTTTATGATAGCATGAGCTCGGGTAATGCCAACATACATAAACCTAGAAGTGAAGTTTCTTTTGCTTTCATTGTGGTTTCAGACTCGGTAACATCTCGAGGGATACTCTTTTGCTTACTCATTTATAAAGTGAAATTATTTATTTATTATTATAATTAATAAGAAAGCATATCACATATTCCTTCAAGAATTTAACATATTTAAGAAAGCTAATACATCCCCACAAAAATCAGATAAAGTTACAATCTCTCTGTTGAACAATTTGATGCCGGTGTCCGTACAATCATAAGCACAAACAACACAAACATCAACGTCAATATTTGCATCTCTATAATTTCCTTTTTCAAAATCAGGAATTGCAACATTTTTCATATGATAGCTGCAGTCTTCGAATGAATCAATGCATTGTTTTATATTGCGTTTCAAAACTGGATCAGTGGTATTTTCTTCAGCTTTAATAAATAGCGATTTTAACCCAATGGCTTCTTCATATACTATATCCATTGATATCCTCGTTAAACTTTTTAAATCGGTTGCACTTCTACTACGAGAATCTGCCTCTAAAATCGATATACATGTATTTGGAACACTGGTGGCTTTATAAGACTGCCTAATTAGAGGAACTTCATCACTGATACTTGTCATTATGATCAACAAATAAAACATAAACAACAATAGAGAGCATTAGAAGAGGAAGATAAAAACAAGTTGGATTCGCCATTTTGATTTTATTGAGAATTACAAGAATTATAGTGCAATTTTATCTTGATGGGAGGTGTGATTATTTATAATGATTTAGAAAATTCAGTTAAAAATATATAAATATATTTACTTTAATGAGACCCAATAATGAAGTTTCTATAATTAGTTTTCTTTTCTATAAATTGGAAAAGTTTAAGATTTTATGCAAACATATCTAAAAATATTGCTATGTATTATGAAAAATAATTAATAGTGATTAGAAAGGTAATTAGTGAGGTGTATATATATTTGAGAAAAAACCAAAATTAATTTGCCTCCAACTGGCATGATTCTGTCTTAATGTCAAACTTCAATATCTTATATTTTCCATTAAAAAAATACTGATTTTTTTTTTCCATTTGTGATCAAATTTGAAATTTGAATAAATCATAACTATATCTACATTTTAGCTTTTTGAGTGATTTAGGAAAATATAATGCATATGAAGATCTACCGGAGATATTATCCACCACAACTATTGGAGAAATTTTGAAAAAAGAAGAAGATCGACAAAAATTTCTGAAAAACAAAATTAAAAAGAAAAAAAACACGATGGAGATAGAAAAACTTACGTATTATTTAAAAAATAAAAAATAAAAAATAAAAAAGCAGAAAAAAATGGAATATATTTTTTCCATTCAACTTCACCAACAATAATGTTAAATCTTGATGGAGTCTATTGTAAATGAGTGGCAATATTTGCCCAACTTTTAAATCTTATGTGCCTTCTAAACCATCATATTTTTGAAATTTTCAAAATTATCCTTAAATAAAACTATTAAATGATAAAAATAAATATATCTCATAAATCATATTAATACAATATTTAATATTTTAAAAACTTAAACAAAAATAATAATCGGTTAAAAACAATATAAATTATACAATATGTTTTCATTAAAATACTAATTAAGACTTAAATAGTGATTATTTAACATTATTTTAAAATTTTAAGAAAAAATTAAACTTTTTTTTGGCAAAAAAAAAAAAAAAAAAAAACTAAACTAAAATTAAAGGACTAATTGCATAAACATCCAAATATATCACCTCTTCCATTTGCTGTGTTGGATACTACTTGGATCTAATGGTTTAAGGAGAAAGTAGAGTGAGAGACAACAAATAAAAAAATTATATAAATTAAATATCACTCAAGTTTAATAAGGGGATTTTAAAATGTTATTAATTTGTGAATGTACATAAATATTATAGAGAGGTGCAACGTCACTCTTTATTAAAAAAAACTCAAAATACTATTGGGTACGCTTTGGCCCAAATCCTATATGTTATTAACATTTTGCTTGCTTTGACCCAACCGGGTAATATTATATGTCTATTAAATTAAATTTTAAACTATACTGTTTTTTTTTTTTTTTTTTTGTTTTGTTATAGATATAGAATCTCAACTTTTCCTAGCCAAAGATATTAGCATCGTGAACTTTGCTGGTCCTGAAGGGGGACAAGCCGTAGCATTAAGAATGGTCGGTTATTATATCTCGCCTATTCTATCAAGGGGTTTCAGGACACCTTGTACGCACACCAAGGGAAGAGTCGGTTTTTCTTCAATTGTGACATATACGAGACCATAGACTTCATATTTGGTGATGCTGTTGTGATTATACAAAATTCAACCATACATGCTACTATGTTAGGCGTCCACTCCATGGGCTATGATCACTGCCAATGGAAGATATAAGTCAGATTCAAATACTGCAATTGTGATCCACAATTGCAGTATTGTACCTACACCGGATCTTCGAAACCAATCAGATGTAAAGACATATCTGGGTAGATCATGGAAAAAGTTTTTCCTGACGATAATCATGCAATCTTACTTGGATACATTCATCGATCGTGAAGGATGGATGAAATTCGATGAGTCATCTGATGTCACCACATTGCATTACGTTGAATTTTGGAATTCTGGGCTTGGATCATCCACCAGTGGAAGAGTGAAGTGGCCTGGATATCATGTGCTGAACAACCCCAAAGATGTTCAAAATTTCACTGTGGAGAAGTTTATCAATGGCAGTGAATGGCTTCCTAAATTTGATATACCTTATTCTTCTGGCCTAGTTAGAACTTAGTGTTAAGGAAGAACACTGTTAATTATTTATGTATATCTCTAATTTTTATAATAAAAGTGTATTGAATCAATTTTAGAATGAGAACAATTAAAGGTATTAAAATTTAAAAGTCGTTCCAATATAAAACCCACTTCAGTCTTTGGGTCAAAAGCCCAGAGCAGTTCACTTTTGTAAACTTAATTACTTAACGTTTTGCTCTATAACCAATCATGCCCATAAACATTTGAGCCCAATCCATTTTTTGGTTAATGGGTCAAGACCTATTCTATCCAAAACCTTTTTTACTATAAATTAATAAATAACAGAACAAGTAATAAAAAAGAAAAGCAAAATGAAAGATTTCAATATTTAAAAGGAACATCATAATCAAAAACTCTTATATATCTTTGTTTATTATTATTATTATTATTATTATTATTATAAAGATTTTATAGTTTTAAGATATCTTAACATTTTCATAATAGTTAAATAATCACTAATTATTATTTTCAATGGATACGGTAAATAATTTAAACGAAAGATAATCACTAATATGGTATGCACATACTATTTTAAAATGGTGCAACTATAGCCACTTTTGTATTTATTAAAAGAAATAAATTGGGCCTACAAGTGAAGTTTCTTTTGCTTTCATTGTGGGTTCAGTAACATCTAGAAGGGAACACTCTTTTACTTATTCAAAGTTTGAAATGAAACAATTATAACAATATAAATCTTACACAAATATAAAAATTAAAGTTAAAATTAAGACCAAAATACTCATTTATAAAGTGACATTATTTATATATTATTATAATTAATAAGAAAGCATATCACATGTTCCTTCAAGAATGTAACATATTTAGGAAAGCTAGCACATCCCCACTAAAATCAAATAAAGTTACAATCTCTCTATTGAACAATTTGATGCCGGTGTCCATACAATCACCAGCACAAACAACGCAAACATCGACGTCAATATTTGCTTCTCTATAATTTCCTTTTTCAAAATCTGGAATTCCAACATTTTTCATATTATTGATGCAATCTTCGAATGAATCGATGCACTGTTTTATATTGCGTTTCAAAACTGGATCGGTGACATTTTCTTCAGCTTTAATAAATAGCAACTTTAACCCGATGGCTTCTTCATATACTATATCCATTGATATCCTCGTTAAGGTTTTTAAATCGGTTGCACTTCTACTACGAGAATCTGCCTCTAAAACAGATATACATGTATCTGGGACACTGGTGGCTTTACAAGACTGTCTGATAAGAGGAACTTCATCATTGTAACTAGTTGTTGTAGCAGTATTATGATCGATAAATAAAACATAAAGAACAATAGAGAGCATAAGAAGAGGAAGATAACAAGAAGTTGGATTCACCATTTTGATTTTATTGAGAATCACAAGAATTATAGTGCAATTTTATCTTGATGGGAGGTGTGATTATTTATAATGATTTAGAAAATTCAGTTTTAAAATATAAATATATTGACTTTAATGAGAATTAATGAGACCCAATAATGAAGTTTCTATAATTAGTTTTATTTTCTGTAAATTGGAAACGTTTAAGATTTTATGCAAACTTACTGAAAAAGAATGCTATATATGATGAAAATAATTAAAAGTGATTAAAAAGGTATTTAGTGCGGTGTATATATAATTGAGAAGAATAATGCTACATTGTCCAAATTTGGTGCCTAAATGACGTGGCAACACTATAATCCATTAATTTAAATCATGCAAATCTAATACAATTTAAATGAATAGATTACGATAATGTCACATCATTTGGACACCTAATTTGGGCTACTCTTCTTATTAATACTATATTTCGACTTTTTAGAAATTTTTTGTTTTGATATTAAGATAGAATCATGCCAGTTGAAGGCAAATTAATTTTGATTTTTTTAACTTGACATGATTCTATGTTAATGTCAAAACAATAAATTTCTAAAAAGTCTAAATATGGTATTAACAAGTGTGTTGACCTGTGCAATGCACGTGCTTTGTTAAAAACATTATTATACAGTACCGTAAAGTTGATAGGAAAATGTAAAATGCATGTTTTATTTATTTATTTTAAATATTACAATAATTCGGGTGTTTTTTAGGAGAGAAAGAAATTCGAACCAACAACCTCGTGGTTATAAGTGTGAGGGGTAGTGGTGACACGGTTCCGGTCCGGTTCCGGTTCCGGTTCGGAACCGGCGGTTCCGGTTCCGCGGTTTGATGGAACCGGAACCGCTATATGCCGGTTCCGGTTCCATTGGAACCGGCGGTTTTGAACCTTTTTTTTTTTTTTTTTCATTTTTTTTTTTTTTTACAAAAAAAAAAAAAAAAAAAACTTCTCTAATAAAATAAAATATATAAATGACAAATTACAAAATTAAATTAAATTACAAAATAAAATTAAATTGTAAAATAAAATTACAAATGACAATTTATGGGTTCTTATGGATGCTTGAACCATGGTTGCAAAATAAAAACACAAACTAAACTAGCCACTAAAGCCACATTCAATACTTGTATAATATTTCAAACAAAAACTATAAGTAGTATAAAGGATTTTTTAAAAACGTGTCCATTTACACAAGGCCTGATGTTAAAGTAATTCTCTGGACCAAGACGGGCACAGATGTGGTGTGGGATCGGGAGGAAAAGGTTTCTTACTAGGTTTAAACGAGGTTCGAAATAGACACAACACTTAAAAACACTTTTTTTTGATGAAAAAGGGGTTTTTAGGGCTCGAAAAGTGGCCACAAGCCCTTTGGACTTGCTCCCATCGCATTCCTTGCATCGTTCTATGTGATTTAAAAAAAAAAATTACCTGATTCGGACATCCGAGCACAAAGTTATGGCCTTTCAAAGTTTAAGGCATATATAAAAACATTTTACCGCAAATTTTTTTTTTTAAGGCAAATTTTTTCTATTTAGAATTAGAGAATTCAGAAGAAATTGGTGTGAGGAAAAATGAAAGGGGGTGGTATTTATAGAAAAAAAAAAAAAAAAAATTATTGTGCGAACCGGCGGTTCGAACCGGAACCGAACCGCCGGTTCCAATCCGGTTCGAACCGCCGGTTCGACCAAACTCTTGAACCGGAACCGGAACCGGTCTCCGTCGGTTCAGGTTCCGGTTCAAGAACCGGAACCGGAAAACCGGTTCCGGTTCCGGTTCCGGTTCCGGTTCCGGTTTTTCCGGTTCCGGTTCCGGCCGGTTCCGACGGTTCCAACCGGAACCGTGCCAGGTCTAGTGAGGGGTATAACAACGGGCTAACTTTATCTTGTCAATGCATGTGTTTGTTATTTACTTATTTGATATAACAATTTTATACGAATTAAATACCGAAAAAAATAATATTTTTAAATATTTATATTTTTCCTTGATTAATGAGGGACATTGTTTTTAACAAATTAAATTTGATTATAATAATCTAACATGATAAATCATCCTATGGTCGGGCCATAAACTAAATAAGACATCCATAAAATATATTTAAACAACCAAAATTCGAAATGTTCAATACACCCATTATTTTGAATTTTAAAATTAAACAGTTACTAACTAACTATGTATGCCCAAAAATATATCAAAATAAACCTTAAAAAAAATAAAATTATAATGTTTATCAAAATGGTAGTGTTTTCAACCGGAAAATAGAGAATTCTTTTTAAAATTTGTTTTAATTACTTCATAACCCGGCCTTATTACTAATATTACTAATGTAATTTATTTTTAATTAACATAACTCATCCTTATTGATCATTTTATGTAGGAACATTTTTATTACTATTTTATTAATAAAAATAGCTCTGTATCCATATGTGATATGTACACAATATTTCAATTGGCTTCACACGTACTCATAACACATCCATTGCTGCATAGATTTAACTCCACGGTTGCAGATCCACCACTCTACTTGTAATGCTTTATTGCATGCCTGTGGTTCTTCAAAAAAATTGAAGACATTGACACTTGAAAATTTGAGGGGCTCGTACTTGCATATAAAGCCTTGCAACTCAATTAATTTTCCAAGCCTTCTTTATAATCAAATAAACTAATAAGTGCATTAAAAAAGATGGCTATCTTTACCAATCTCAAGATCTAGATCATTGCCATGGATGTGCAGCAATCGATCTCGATCTTAACAGTTATAACACATATGAGAGGATCTTCTTAATCGTCTTGGGAGCTTGACAATATTGTGGCACTTTGAGAGTTTAAATTTATAGAAAAAATACTGGAAAATGAAGAGTTTTTTAATTTCTTGAGTGGAACACATGTTTCAATATTAATGAATTGACAATCTTTGAACTTCAATGCAATAATTAACTTATGGCACACTTTTGGTATTTTTTTTTTCCTTGAAAATACATGTATTTTTATTTAAATACAAAGTGTTTAAATTTGATTTCGATTCAATGGTTTCAATAAATAAGCAACAATTATAAATTTGAAAATACATTATTTTTATTGAAATACGAGGAGTTTACATTTGATTTCAATTCAATGATTTCAATAAATAAGCAACAATTATAAGTTTAAAAATACATGTATTTTTATTTAAATACAAAGAGTTTAAATTTGATTTCGATTCAATGGTTTCAATAAATAAGCAATAATTATAAATTTGAAAATACATTATTTTTATTGAAATACGAGGAGTTTACATTTGATTTCAATTCAATGATTTCAATAAATAAGGAACAATTATAAGTTTAAAAATACATGTACTTTTATTGAAACACGAAGAGTTTACATTTGATTTCAATTCAATGATTTCAATAAATATGCAAAAGTAATAACTTTAAAAATGAAAGATAAAATGGTAGGCCGTTATGATCCCTTTGATTTCTATTCAATAGTAAATTAATAACATTTATGATCACAATAACATTTATGATCACCATGTGCCGCAACCACATCAAAAGTAGAAAAAAAGTCTGTTATTATTATATGATGATATATGATATATCAAAATATTACAATTAATAACTAATTAATAAAAAATTTCAATGAAAAATACATGTACTTTTATTGAAATATGAAGAGTTTACATTTGATTTCAATTCAATGGTTTCAATAATTCAATTCAATTGTTTCAATAAATAACCAACCATTATAAATTTGAAAATACATGTTTTCTTTAATACGAGGACAATGCTTGAGTACTAACCAACCAATGGGTCTTTGCCACATAGCCCATTTATGAATAATACAAGGAGATAAATGTAAAAAACTAAAAGAAAAAAACCACGTGGCAACACCCTATTGGTGGGGTCAGCACCTTGGGTATTGACGGTCAGTACCCAAGCAATTTCCTTAAAATATGAAGGGAAGAGTTTACATTTGATTTCAATTCAATGGTTTCAATAATTCAATTCAATTTGATAAATTAATTACTTAATTTTAAACAATAATGACATTAAATAATGCCACATGTCACTCATTTATGAAAAGTAGCTATTTTTATTATATTATTATATTATTATATAATATGATTTTAATTATATTATATATAACACATGTCACTCCTACATGAAAAAAAAAACTATTTTTATTATATCATATATAATATTAAATAAATGAAAAAAAATAAAAATTTATTAATAACATTAAATCGGTGCCACATGTCATTTCCTCGTGAGAAGTAGTTATATATATATATAATAAATCAATTACTTAATTTTAAAAAGGGTTAATTGCAATAATATACCCTGTGGTTTTCCGAAAAAGCTTAATATTCAACTAATTGCCTTAATTGATAAATCGATTACTTAATCTCTATTCTCTCTCGAGATTCTTGCCATTCAAGTATATTTGAATGAGTCAGCCATGTGCTCTGCCAAACAAACTTGGTCTTTGTTAATTATTTGGGTTTCTTTGGCCAGGCTACAAGCCAGAATTTGCCCATTATAATAGACCTTAGTCACTTAGTCAACTTCTTTATGCATTTGGGCCTGACCATGTTCGCTCTTTAATATCAGCATTAGCCTGGCTCCTCATTTGGGCTTCTATAATTAAGTCTAAACATTTGAGTTGTGCTATTTTTTTTGTAGACACATTAAAAGCTTGTTTCGTTGAACTTTCAAAAAACCTTTATTAGAAAAAAATCTGCTTGCAGTAGATCTATTAAAAATAAAGTTTTTTTTAAAAAATATATATAGTTATTTGGTTGGTAGATATTTTTTTTTTAATATATCTTATTTATTTTATAACTTATCAAATTGATATTGTTTTTTAAAAGAGAAACATTTTGTATAACAGGGTCGCAAAGAAGAAAAAAACACATGGGTACCATATGTTTTTTCATTCTTTTATAGTACGGGGCCGCGGTGGTGCCACTACTCCGGTTGTATGGAACAGCCCTTTCTTTTTTTTTTTTTTTTTTTTTTTTTTTGGAAAAACGAGAACAGCAGAAAAACTGCCAACAACCCTCTTTTCAAAAATTATAAGAAAGGACATATTTATAATTTACAAATTATAATTTTTTTTTTTTTAAAGAGTATTGTAAATTTTTTCTTTTAATTCCTTTATTTCGGTATAAGTTTTAACAATCGATTTGATATATAGTTAATAATCTGTTTTCGAGTGGACGAAAATTTTCAAGTACACCCTATATACATCTATTTTGTTACCTAATCAATTTTATTATTATTTAAAATTTTGTTAATTTATTTCTTTAAACATTTTGTATTTTCCTTCCGTCTCAAAACCAAAAAAAAAAACAAAACTAGAAGAAATACTATTAATAAATACATTCATATAAAGTATGAATAATTAATTTTAGTTTCATTTACATATGATGCATTTCTATTTCCAATCTAAACCCAACCAATAATAAAAACCAAAAAATAAACACAAAAATCAAATAATAATTCCAACTTTTTTTTCTTTTCAATCCCAACCAATCCTTCAAACCTATTGGAGAAAAAAAAAAAAAAAACCAAAAAACATCTTTTTCAAAACTTTAATTTCTTTTTTTTTTCTTTAAAAAAAAATAAATAAATAAAAACCCTATAATCCACGATTAGTCATTTCTTTATACTGATTCAAGCTCTCTTGTCGCTGCAATCTCATCTCTTCGTTAAACTTCTTTATAAACGCCTCCACACGGCGGTTCAACTCGTCCTGACTAAGCGACGGCTCCTTCCTCAGCTTCCCCACCGATGCCGGAGAGTTGTTGTTGTTCAGAGCCGGCAACTGCTGGTAGTTCGTCCTGTCCCTGAATGTCTCCGCCTTCTTCACCGCCTCCGGCGGCGCCGCGTCCACGTCGACGGCGACGTTGATCTGACCGCCGCCGTGATGGTGATGATGATTCTCCCACGTGTCAGATTTCTTCAAGTGCCTATTCAACGGCATTGCCCTCCCCTCGGTTATCGCCTTCCACGTGTTCTCCAATGTCTCGTGCCGTTTCGGCTTCGCGACTCTCAACGCTCTACTACCACCTTCAAATTTAAAAAAAAAAACGTTTTTACACTGTTAGTAAATATTTCGAAATGGAAAGGGCATTTTTGGAATTTTAAGAGGCTTTGGACGCCATTTTTGAACGCTCTTCTGTCTCTTCCATAACAAACAATAAATGAAAACGGCGAAGATTCTAAAGAGTTTATTTAAATTTTGAAAAACGTTTTAATAAAACAGTTCGATCAAAATTAATAAAATAAAAAATAATCAACGTCAACGCCGCCGCAGAATTCTCGTCGACGCCGACCAGAAAAATATCTTTCGCCTTTCGATTTACGATAAAATCTAACCGTTACTATATATTAATATTTTATTTTGAAAAAAAAAGAAGTAAAAATCGATACCTTCAGGACTGGCTTTAACTGGTTTCCGGTGACCGAATCTAGCAGAAACGAGAGGTTTCTCCGCCGTCAAATCGTAATCAGCGAGAATCTCCGACGAGTCCATCCTTCTCGGCGGAGTCCACGTGGCATTTTCCAGACCGACCGACACTGCACCACTGACAACCACCACTCTCTTCTCCTCCTCAAAGACCGGAGCCGGCACCGTCGTCGTCACAGTCTCCTCCTCTTCCACTCTCTGTTTCTCTTCATAAAAAACAGCACCGCTGCCGAAATCGGAGCTCATCTTCACCTCATATTCCAAATCTGGAGTCGGTCCAGCCGAGACAGCTCCGCCGACGGAGTCCGCCGGCTTCGTCTTCGCCGTCAACGAATCGTCGCCGTCGTTATGATAGAACCGCGAGGAAGCGACGATGGTGATGATGATGCCGTTGATGATAAGGTAAAGATAAGGAGGCTTGAGCCAAGACAAAAACGAGCTCCACATGACCGGAGCTCTCGAGATCGAGAAATCCATAACCAGTGGAACCGACATCTTCAACAATAGAGCCATTAACAGTACACCAGTGGACACTAAAACGACTTTTAGAGACACCATTTTTGTTTCGAAGAAGCTTTTTTGGTATGTGTGTGTGTGTGTTTTTTTGTGTTTGGAGAGTGAAAGAAATGTGGTGAGAGCGTTGGATACTTTGGATGGCTGTGAAGTGGAGGGAATATTTATAGAGGGAAGTGTAGGGACGCGGTTGTAATGGATTTTTGACCGTTGGATTTGAATGAGATGGGTGGGTGGATGGTTGGGATTTGTAGAAGTGTGGGGTTCCATGTTTTGGTATAGAAAGTTTATTGTTTTTATTATATTTTTTTGTGTGGTGTCCCACATAATCAAAAACATTTGTTAAAGATAATTAGGTAATAAATCATAATAATGGAAAAGTAAGGTAATGGTAATTATTGAAAATTGTATGGTTTTGGTTTAATTTAACCTTTTCTTATCAAGATGAAAATTGAAGTGACATGGAAAAAGAAAAATGAAGAGCTTCTCTTTTGGACTCTTATTTAAAAAAACATTAATCAGTAACTTAGCTTTGAAGTTGTTGCATTTGACATGAGTAATTATGGCTTGTAGGAAGACAGTTTAAAGTGGTTAATGTCTAAACATAACTCATTAGCTTAGGGAACTTCCCAAAAAAAAAAAAAAAAACTTATTAGCTTAAGAGTCTTTCGAAACTTCGTGAGATTAATCGTTACAAACACGATTTATGATGCAATTTCTGGTAGTCTCTTTACCCTTTTCAATTTAATTGGTAAATGTGAAATTCAATCCTTTATTATTGAAAATGAATTGAGAATGTAAAACCATTTTACTACGAGTGAATGTGCTTATTTAAGTATTTTTAAATGCAGCATCTAAAAAAGTTTTTCAATTATGAAAAGTGATGGAGGAGTTTTTTAATTAATTTATTTTTTATTTTTTATTTTATCTTTAAGAGTAGACTACATGTTTTGATTTAGACATATTTTAATCATGAATAATCTTATCTAGTGGCATTTCACCTCCTAGTACGAGTGATTGAGCACCTTCATTCCATGCTGGTGTAGGGAGTTTTCTTCCGGTTTATAGGAATAAATATCTGGATCACACATATATTGTCTTATTGTCTAATTTTGACAGATCGCGAAATCCTGTTGGAATAGTTGTAACACTTTATCTAGTTTGTAGTATTGGGATTTATTTATGATTTTTTTGCTAATAATTAACTCATAAACTATAATTAAATAATGGAAGTAGTAATAAGTGAAGCTGTAAAGAGAAGCTTCTAATTGAGTAAAGAGAAATTATTGAGGAATTTAATAACTACAAGTGTCCATGAAAGTTGTCAGAAGCACCATTTCAATATTTAAAAAAAAAAAACAGAAACCACTCTCCACCAACGGTAATAAAAATGACCGTTACATACGGAGCCTGTAGCAAGATTCAGAGCGCTGGTCCAGTGGGTGCGGGCTGAGGCTAGGTCTGGCTCGATCTCCGCGCGTGCCCAATAGCTTTTGTAGGTGCACCACGACCACGACCACCACCACCACTGTTGGCCGACCAATGCAATGACCATGCTTTTCAAGATAGCACTATAATTTTTGATATTAAAAGAAAAGAAAAACAAAAAAGGGTTTCTTCTTTAATGGAAAGTGATTTTAACAATTGAGGTTATGTCCCCACAATTGCTTCCAATTTTATGTGTAAAGAGACCAACTCTCGAAAAATCTCACATGTATGTATCATGTATGTCCCTACAAATAATTTGTAAAGAACATTTATCTTTTTTTTTTTTTTTTTTTCCTCATATAAAACCTTGTTAAAATTCTCAAATTTGTCAAAAATTTGTAATAGATGTTAATTTTTTTTTGAATTAGATGAAGATAATTATATCTTGTTTAACTGTATTCTTATATTTAACTATATTCTTATATTCAAGTTAAAATGTTAATTTTAATCTCACGAGAAGAATTGATATCCTCTACTGAGATGATTTATGTGCTTGAGGAATGCTAAATACACTCTCCTAAAACTCTATCTCAATCTATTCTCTCTTCTTTTTTTGACGGGTGCCAATTTTTACCTTTTGATATGAAAGTTGAGCCATAATAAATGGTTTGTTTGCGCATATTATTTATGACTCAACCAAAACATTATCTTCCAAAATTGCCTTCTTTTTTTTTTATTAATTATAATTTGTAATTTCTTTCATCTAATTCTTTTCTTTTCTTTTTTTAGATATGAAAAAAATATTTGATTTTTCTCAAAAATCCTTTCGTCCTTTTTTTTTTAATAAAAAAATTGAGTTTTTTTTTTTTACTCCTAAACATCATTTACATTCCTTCAAAAACATAATTTATACAACATAATTTATACCAAATATAATTTGCAATCTATTTCATCTAATTCTCTATAGAATCCTTTTTTGTTTTTTTTTTGTTTTTTTTGTTTTTTTTTTGTTTTTTACTTCTAAACATCATTTATTCTCCTTTAAAAAACATAATTACTTAAAAAAATAATTTATATTTCCATTTATTTCATTCAACATTTATTTAATATGAAAAAAATTGATTGTAAAAATCATTACACACACACACATATATATATATATATACACTTAAAAATGTTTTTTTAATTAGATAAAGGAGATTATAAATTATAGTTGGTAAAAAGTAAAAGGGTAGTTTGGGAAGAGGATATTTTGTTTGAGTTGTAAATACTATGAGTAGACAAACCATTTATTATGGCTTAACTTTCATGTCAAAAAGTAAAATATTGACACTAATATTGACACTTGTCAAAGAAAGAATAGATAGTGGATTGAGAGAGTGTATTTAGCATTCCTCGTATGTGCTTATCTCAATAGATCTTGTGACATCTGTAATTAATTAATGGTCGAGATTTATTTTTTTTAATTTTTAATTTTCATTATTTTTAACTTATTGTGATCATATATAGATGAGGATCTAAATTCATAAATTATAAACTAATCAAACCGTGTAGTTTACGATTCACACTAAGTGGCTCATGGGAATGGAGATGTGAAGTCACGTGGTACGGAGCCGACGAACCTAGACCACATGTTATGGACTTATGGTTGGCACAATCACCATAAATTGCATCATCAGAGAAGACCATCACCATCATTGATGGAAAATTTATGATTAAAGATCGAGAAAATGAGAGATCTCACTTTAAGTATTATAAAATCGGGTAAATTACATTGCACCCCTTGAGGTTTGGCCTTAAGACACTTAGATGGAAAAGTTTTGTTATTATACACTAACACCCCTGTTTTACCATGGTAAGGTCCAAAATGCCCTTGGGTGTTAGTGTAAAAAAACTTTTATTTTTATTATTATACAAGGACATTTTCGACAATACAGGGGTGTTAGTGTAGAATAACGAAAATTTTCCATCTTAATGTCTTAAGGCCAAACCTCAAGGGGTGCAGTGTAATTTACCCTATAAAATCTCACATTCATGAATTTTCTTCTCAATTTTTTTTGTTTTTGTTTTGAGATTGATTGATTTATTGTTCACGTTTCAGTTGAGAAGATATTTAGTTTTTATTATTATTTATTATAAGCATAGTCTTTAAGTCAAATGGAATTCAATTAAAATAATAATAAATAAATAAATTGGAGAATTTTGTGCTTGCAAGTACCCATAAGACCTCACGAACCGCCTTGAATTAATTTTCAATTATTTTTTTTATGGAAATAATTTTCAACTTTCTATTCTTTTGTTTAATGAGATTTTCTATACATCGACGATATACATATATTTAAATATTCGATAATTATATAAAATTTCACTCTATAATCGAACTAATTTAGCAAAAAATTCAAGGATATGAACGATATCTAAATATAGACGATGAATTTTAAACGGCTAGATCTTCTTCATAGAAGATTAGTTGTAAATAAAAAATAAATAGTCAACCACAAGGTGGTTGCCTTGGTGGTTCAAGGCTTGTGATTAAATACCTAAGTCCTTGGTTCTACTCCTGGCAATTACATTGTGGCAACTGGCAAGCTCTTAGGGCGTTTAGCTTTCCTGATGGAAGGACGGACATGGGATTAACGTCAGCGGTTTGAATCCTACCTAGGCGGGGGCGAGTTGAACATGCATGAGTTTGGTTTTGTGGGAATATCACCAAGTTTTTAATTCAATGTTTTTTAGCATCAAAATATGTGATGAGACTAAAATACCCTCCCTTATTCTTTTACTTTTTAAATTTTCTCTCTCTCTCTCTCTCTCTCTCTCTCTTCTGTTTTTTTTTCAAAGAACTCCATTGATCTATCAATGGAGGTCGAATAGACCTCAAATGGAGGTTGAACTGTTTGAGTTTCCTATATTATGAGTTTCCTAAACCGTTTGATCTCCTATTCTATTAGCACGACTCTCTTACTGTCTTATAGTTTTCACATAGACAATCTCAAAATATTAATTTAATCATCAATGTATTTACTACTATATAAAAAATAACAATTAGGAAACTATGTTTTTCTTTTCTTTATTGTCGTTTATTTTTATTTTATATTTTGTACAAAATATAAAATAAATAAGACTTCTAACATTTCTTATTTCTTTTAACTAGGTGTACATAATATTACATTATTAAAACTTTTATGTTTTATCAAGTCTCATTTTAAAAAATGTTAAATATGCTTAATCCACTGCAAAAAAAAAAAAAAAAAAAAAAATCCTGATTATGCCACTAATAACATCACCTATTTTGTTAGGAATGTCACCTTAGCTAAAAGATGGTCACAATATGTTTTAACTTTTAAGGATTAAGTTATTTAATTTCACAATATATTACAAAAAAAAAATATAATAATAATAATAAGAAAAATAATCATTTAAAGCTAAGATAATCATTTTAGCTATATAAATATCCAAAATGGAAAATATATATATAAAATAAGAAAAGATTAATGGATTTTTTAATTATTATTTATTTATGATTTTTTTTGGTAATATATTTATTTATAATTTTATTATTGAGAATTTTATTGTTTTTCATTTTAATTTAAAATTAAGATAATCATTTTAGCTAAATTAAATAGTAAAATAAGGGCAAAAGTATACTTTCATAGGTTTTAAAATAGTTGACTTTCAAATATTTGGTCAAATGGACTAAAGTGATGAGTTTTGGAAAAAATAAAGACTAAAGTGATGAATATGGAAAGACATTTATAAATATGATAAATCGCCAAAAAAAAGGGACTTATGTGAAATTCTGTCTTAAAACTTTTATGTTTTATCAAGTTTCATTATAAAAAAAAAAATGTTAAATATGCTTAATCTTGATTATGTCACTAATAAGTGATAACATCACCTATTTTGTTAGGAATGTCACCTTAGCTAAGAGATGGTCCTAACAATAAGTTTTAACTTTTAAGGATTAAGTTATTTAATTTCACAATATATTACAAATTTTTTTTTAATGAAAAATAATCATTTTAACTAAATAAATATCCATTATGAAAAAAAAAATACAAAATAAGAAAAGATTAATGGATTTTATTATTATTCTATTTATTTAAGATTTTATTATTGAGAATTTTATTGCTTTTCATTTTAATTTAAAGCTAAGATAATCATTTTAGCTAAATTAAATAGTAATAAAGGCAAAAATGTACTTTCATAGGTTTTAAAATAGTTGACTTTTAAATATTTGGTCAAATGAATTAAAGCAATGAGTTTTAGAAAAATAATAATGACTAAAGTGATGAATATGGAAAGATATTTATAAATGTGACAAATCACTAAAAAATGTGACTTATGTGAAATTCTGCCTTAAAACTTTTATCAAGTTTCATTTAAAAAAAATGAAAAAATATCCTGATTACGTGGCTGATAACATCACCTATTTTGTCAAAAATGTCGCCTTAGCTAAGAGATGGTCCTAACAATATGTTTTAAGGATTAAGTTAAGAGATGGTCCTGACAATAAAACTTTTTAAGGATTAAGTTATTTGATTTCGATATTAGATTTGTCCACATGGCAGTGAATGGTTGGCCCACCGAGTGGCTACATGTAGTGTTTCGATTCTTTATCCAACATTTACCTTAACATTCAAGTTATTTTTTCTCCAATTCTCCACACCAATTACCACTTAACATATGGAAACCCCACACACACACACATATATATATATATATATATATATATATATATGTACAGTATTTCTATTATCAGTTCGAATTGACAATAAATATATCAGGACGAAGAATGTGGAACACAGATTATGGAGAAATTTTGACAAGTACATACACTTTGAGTCAAAGTATGTAAATCTTGTGGTCCACATTCTTCGTCCTGATATATTTATTGTCAGTTCGAACTGATAATAGAAAATCCGTATATATGTATATATATAAATATTATATATAAATATTAAAGTCAGTGCGCACTGATATAAATATATAAGAACATTGAATGTGAGTCACTCATTTTCCATGCTTTGACTTAGTGTGTATGCACTTGTTAAAACTTCTCCATAATGAGTGACTCACATTCAATGTCATTATATATTTACATCAGTGCGCACTGATGTGAACGAGACCGTGTATATATATATATATATATATTAGTTTTGTTTATGGACGTGTTGCTATCATACAATATATGAATAATCATATACGTGTACGGTGTAAGTATGCACATGGAATCACCAATCTCTTCAATTGAAAAGTCAATATTCCTTATTGCTAGCTACCCTAGACTTATTTATAGTTATCTGAGACTTATTGTCAGTTACCCTGGACTTATTTCTAGAATTTTTTTATAACTGAGGAACGACCCCTAATAGTCTAATGGAGTCGAAAGTTTCGACGACCTCCATTGATCTTTGAAAAAAAAAAACAGAGGAGAGAGAGAGAGAGAGAGAGATTAGGGGCAATTTTGGTAGATTCTATTAATTGGTGCTATTTCTATAAAACTTATTAACTATGTGACTTTTCTATAAATGGCTTTGGAAAGAATGCCATTAAAAAAAAAAAAAAAAACCCTATATAATTTGTATTTTAAGTAAATATTTTAGAAACGTCTTTAATTATATACATCATTGATAATGTTAAGAATTTATATTAAATAGAAATATATAGTAACGTGATCATCATATCACAATTACATCACTTTGAAAATTAGTTTAGATTCTTAAATTATAATATTTTATTTAAGGATAATTATATGTGCATTGTATTTATAAGGATTTTTCCAGAATCGCTCGCACATAACTACTTAAGTACGTGTGGAGAATCTTAATTGGTAAAGATTCATGAAGTCAAACCACTAATAATTAATTAACATCTACTGTAAATCAGTGTTCAAGGAACTGATATACTTATTGTCAATTCGAACTGATAATAAAAAGACTATATATATATATATATATATATATATTAATTATCTACTCTAAATATATGCAAGGAACTGATATATTTATAGTTCAAACTATATATATATATATACACGTGTACACGTATAGGGTTGTTAAACGATCTCAATCAAAGCAGTTAATATTACAATCTTACAAGAAAACGAAAAAGAAAAAGAATATTCAACCCAGATTCATCAAAAAAGATTCAAAAAGACTTTTGAGTTTTGAGTATGTCTCCTTTACTAAGTTTTCGATAATTCTATTGATTATGACTCCCAACAAATTGGATAATATTTCAGCACTATGCATGTTGACATCTGGAAGTATATATTAATTACGTGTGTCGTATCTCTAATGCAAACGTTAACGTCTATTTATTTTTTGTTTTTTCTCTTTTCGAACGTTAAACTTCAACTAATTGTTCGATCCAATGTCGGTAAACGAAACGAGCTAATTGATTTTACCAAATAAACTTCCATATATGAAGTGCAACTACCAAATGTGTAAGAAATTGGAAGCATTGCTTTTGGCTCTACCGCGTATTTGAACTGGATAATATCATGTGCATTAATGGTCGGTCTATATAAATTAAGATAAATATAAGTAAATAAATAACATTAGGACTTTTTAAACATACAATAGATTTTGACCATTAATTTATGTTATGAAGTAATAAAAAAGTGAATCGTAATTTAAGGAGAGTTAATCTAGCTATAACGTGATAGATACATATCATTAATTAATAATAACTAGTTGGATTATGTTGGCTTTGTATAGTTTCTTCTAGGAGAAACAAATTAAAGATGTACAAGTTTGCATGGATGCATGCTACGTGTGTGTAAATAAGAGATAGATGCATTTGTGGTTGGTGATTTAGGTTAGTTTTGTTGATTAATTTTCTTTGAGATAATAACTTCCTAATGTAAAAGCTGAAAAAAATATTAATTAATCCTGAAATTTATTTATCTGCGGGCGTGAAGAAATCAAAATAGATACATACAAAAACACAACGGAAGAATGATCTCAATTTTACCGTTTGAGTTTACATGGATGACTCGAACCCTCAACCTCGTGGTGTAGGTGTGAGATGTATATCATTGAATTGAACCAGTCTCATCTTGTCACCATTTGAGTTCACTTATTCAATGAGACTATAGATTTAAGCTTTCGTAACATAATATCTACATGCACTTTTTCCGTACGGGACTAGATTACTTTCTGTAACGTTACAGAGTCCATCCCGATCCCCACCTAAACATCTTACAAGGTAGAAATTAAATTCAATCAAATAAGAAAAAGACTCACCAAAAGTCCACACTCCACACTAACGAGTAGTAAAATTTCCAAAGCTTGGGTGGCAAGAAAATGTCTATAAATATATATAAATCTCTACAAGATAAGACGTAAGTTACAAATTATATAGGGTCGGTCCCACTATTCAACTAACTAACCATCTTCCTTCAAAAAAAAAAAAAAAAACTAACCATCCACCTGTCTGAACAAGATTACTGGTCCAGTCCTAGTAGTTAGTTTTGTCTGAAAACATCAAGTGTTCAAAGACCAAAGTGTTGTAACTTCTTTTTCATTAAATTATCCAAAAAAATTAAAATTAATATAAAAGGATAATATATAACTGGATAAGTTATTTCCATAAAAAAAAAAAAAAAAAAAAAAAAAAACCTGGATAAGCTAACACAGAGAGAGAGAGAGACTGGAAACTTCCTAAAACGATAACGTTTTGTAGCTGTCGATTAAAAGATGGGGCGGTGGTCCTTGAGACAAAAAGAGTCAAGAAATTGGAGGGATTTGATTGGCTAGATTTAATTAACTTGTTCAGGGAAAAGATTAAGGAAATTAACGGTGAGGCAATGCTTGTAACCTTTTCAAGTCGAAGTCAACAGTCTACTCTCACCGTCCATTTCTCGGATGATCGACATATGTTGATCTCTGATTGGCTGGTTCTATCTTCATTTTTAAGAATGTTACATGGATGATTAGTGTCGTTTGATTAGCTTAGCTTGAATGCCTAGCCATATCTGATCCTTTTTTTTTTTTTTTTTTTTGAAATACCATATATGATCTTCACATGTGCGTTTTGATATCTTTATATTTACCGTACAATACTGTTATATGGTAAGAGCATTTATTCAGCTTTACAATGTCTAGGTTTGAGTTATCGTAGCCTCGTAGGTATATCGAACAAAATCCTGATACTAAATGGGTTAAGAGGCTACCGAAATGCTCCTGACAATATGTCAAGAACATCCAAGAGCGTAGCCAAGGCTAGACTACCACTCGGCTGTAGCTCGGTCTGAAACTAGGAAAAAAATAATAATTTATTAGTTATACTCTCTTATAGTCCTCACATAAATAATCTCAAAATATTACTTTAATCATCAATGTATTTACTACTAAAAAAAAAAATAAAAAATTACGAAACTTTGTTTTTCTTTTCTTTATTGTCGTTTATTTTAATTTTATATTTTGTACAAAATACAAAATAAATAAGACTTCTAACATTTCTTATTTCTTTTAACCAGGTGTACATAATATTACATTATTAAAACTTTTATGTTTTATCAAGTTTCATTTAAAAAAAATGTTAAATATGCTTAATCCACTGTAAAAATAAATAAATCCTGATTACGTCACTGATAACATCACCTATTTTGTCAGGAATGTCGCCTTAGTTAAGAGATGGTCCCGACAATATGTTTTAAGGATTAAGTTATTTGATTTGTCCACATAGCAATGAATGGTTGGCCCACCGAATGGCTACATGTAGTGTTTCGATTCTTTGTCCAACATTTACCTTAACATTCAATTTATTTTTTCTCTAATTCTCGACACCAATTACAAGTTAACATATGTAAACCATTTTTAATTTTTTTTTTTTTTTAATAGTTTTTGTTTATGGATGTGTTTCTAATTTCTATGATTCTTTATATAGTTTCTTTATTTCTATGTAGTTTCGTGAAGATTAAGACAATAAATTTTATTTAAGATGCTAGTTTTATACTTTATAGTCAATTTTGTGAATTTGTGTTCACATTCTAAATTTGACACAATTATTCATTTATTTAGATTTTAGAAGCTTCTACAAGCCGTACGCGGTACGTGTACGTGTTAAATGGGTTGGACGACCCAATCTGATCTAATCCATCCAATCTCATAAAGCAAGACACGTTTCGATTAGGCGAACCGGGCTTGATTATACAGGCCGCAAGCCTAGTTGCCCCAGCCCACCTGATCGATTTCTTGGTTGAAAGCTTCCAATCCCAAGAAGAATACCACCTCTAGAAATTTTGATCATGTAGGAAGGTTTGTGACAAATCTTATATTTTTATGGAGAAAATCTTACGTGGACCGGTCTCACAGTATGATTCTCACTCAGAAAACGACACATGACACCTTATCTTGTGTCACTTATCATTCCCTTGAACGGAGGTTTCATGCTGAGACCAACCTGCCGAGTTTTTTTAATTATTTATTTATTTTTATTTATTTATTATGAATTTTAAGGAATATATTTCCTCCATGAAGATTGAAGAAGATCATAAGAAAATAAATAAAATAAAATCATAGTTAATTTATTTATATATGAACCAGACCTTATTACAGGGAGATAGAAATTAAACAAATGAGGCCAATAACCCTACAGAATAAATTTCCCATCCTCCATGAAGAATATGAACACCAATACCAATCCCAACAAAGAAGAATGCACCTGATATTTTTTTTTTCCTTCATTATTTTCAGTAATTGAATTATTTTCGTTACGAGAAGAAAATACGAACATCTATAATCTGTACTTTGAGCAATGGCGCGGACAGTTTGTCATCGTTTCGTAAACATCCCTTGCGTTAAAGATGAAAAATCATAATCTTTAATTCCTAGTTGAGTCGGATTGACTGAAGGAGGCCTACTTTCTCTGATAATCGTAGCGCCATTGATTGCAACCACGGTGCCTTGTGTATTATACATGCTGCTGCACAGAAAGAAACAGAGATGATAACATAAGGTATATATATATATATATGTATATGCAAGAAAATGGACCTTATATGTCCATGCGTGCATAAGGGACCTTTTGAAGAAATAGCTTTTCGGTCTAAAGCAACTGGGACATGTGTGTGTGTATATATATATATATATATATATATATATATATATATATATATATACAGAAGAGATTAGGATAAACAAGGGTATACGTGTGCATGAACATTTTCATTAAAAGAAAATCAACCTAAACGTGGGAATCTGATTTGACTCGACTCTCAGATTGGGAATTTGAAGATGATTCTTCCTCAATCCTTGTTCATATTTGTGAACACAGAATTCTGATGCATTATGATTTTCAGCTTCAGACTTATAAAAAAAAAAGTGTCGAAACCTTTCGAAAACATGATTGCTAGATATGAGTTAGGGTCACAACTCACAAGTCACATGTCACAACCCAACAATTTATAGATGTCTATGATGAATCCATCAGTGTACCTTGATGTTGGACAATTAACTCGATTCCCTGCTGGATACGCGTAATAGCCATTTCCCATCTGGACACAAGAAGATAACATCAGTAAGATAAGAGATGGAGTTTCAACCGGAAAATAAGTTAGCAAGCATTTTATGCTCTCAACCTGTACATATTTTTGTTGACCAGCGACAGGCATCATCATTCCGGGAACTTGATGGCCAACGATTCCCCAGCTCTGATTGGGTAAATGAATGCCATTTGAGCCAGGTTGATGTACATTGACGACAGGGAAGGTTTGGGAGCCACCATTAGATTTTGCTGAATCCGCCATGAGAGAGGACTGTTGTTGGGACAGCGTAGCAAGTTGTTGTTGATGGACTGAAAATGGAGACACCATTTTTGACTGTACATAATCCACTACTACAATGTTAATAACACAGACTAAACAAATAGTCATTAATAAGAAGTGTGACAAATATCTTTCCATATTTCGTTTTCAACAAATAAAAGTGTTCAAATTTTGAAAATGGCACTATGATCTTCTGCAAGTCATTGCCTTTGATAAATTATCAGTTTCGACTGGGAAAGGATGGTGTAACAGATAGATCCTCCGGTGCTACAATCCATCTACATGTTTTTTTAAAATTTCGTTAAAACACCTTGGAAACATTTACCTTTTCAAATAGGTTAATGATATCATTCTTTGCATGTTTCTGTGGTTTCTCCGGAACAGATGGTGTTACCAATGGTGGATTGAATAGAACCTCATTTCCGTATTTGGTTAGCACCTTGCACTCAGTTGAATTTGATGAATTACTCATCTCTGCAGTTGAAATTTCTTCAGAAGCTGCAAGTCGATAAGGTTCACGGTCAAGGGTATTGACAAATTTAACTCACCATGACTATGGTTCTTTGTAAAAAGCCTTGAAGTTAAGAGACAGAAAGGTGGGAAAATTACGGGAAGAAACATACTTTGGAAACTGGTCCATGTGTTCTGATTAGCAGACATCTTGGAATCATTTCCTATTGAATCGTCCATGGAAAGCAAATTAAAAAGTTCAGTAGCATAATCCACTTTGGGTTGTGCGACAACTGGAGTAATAACCTTGGGTTGTGCGGCAACTGAAGCAGTAACCTTGGGTTGTGTGGCAACTGGAGTGGTATTAGCTTCCTGCTTTGCTGGTTCAGTCTTCGGGACTGATAGTTCTGAATTCTGCACAGGTTCTTGAGGCTTTGGATCAGGTTTGACCTGCTAAACAATTTCATTAATTCATTTGTATCTAAAAACGGGAAAGATCGGGGAAAAGTAAAAGAAGAAGCCAATAGTCGAATCGAATGGTCTCAAAATAATTTGTCTAGAACAAGATGACGTACAAATCTCTAACGATATATTTCTGTCTCCCAGCTAAATGAAAACAAATTCAATAACTTGCATCGATTTTAATGTTTAAATTCGTTGGAGGAACTCTATCTACCTGCTGGACAACTTTATTAACAGTTGCTGGAGTACTATGTTTTGAAGCAGGGATGCTATTATTTGTAATGGGTGGCTGAGCAATCGTCCTCTCTTCGGAAACATGATTTATATTGTTTGCATATCGCTGCCCACTCCCGGATCCTGGTCTGTGAACTGAAGCCTTCTCTTCACTCACCCTCGAAGGAGATTTTGCTTTTCCGTCCCTAGGAACCCATCTCTTGTCTTGGTACCTAATAGATAACACAAGTTCCCTTTAGCTCTACACCAGGTGATAAACATACTACCGATAATGCAAGTAAAACAGAATCAAGTAAATAAAATCTACTTGGTACCGATGATTCTATGAAGCATACTTTGCACGAATGAAATTTTCAATTCCAACTCTATCATAATTAGGAGGCAATTCTGCTTCCCAGTAGCTATTTGATTTTTCATTCCCCGTAGCTGCAAGTAACAACGACAAACCGATATTAGTTTCAAACCGCTGTGTGTAGAAACTAAGAAATGATCTGACATAAAAAATGAACACAAGTCAGAGGTATATACATTGAATCAATGCGATCTGCTCTGGAAGCCATGTGTCCAAAGTAGCCGATCTCACCTGCATCAAAAACATGCCAAACCTGTGAACCTCCAGTTGCAAGAACCTAATCGTTCTACAGTATGACTCAAGAAACAGGCAACGAGAGTAGAGAATTTGAAAAGAATGCGATATTTACTACCTTTGATATGTGTACTCCTAAACTTCTGTGAATCCCTGAACACTGCATGCATATGAAAATTCCCAGATTCACGCTTGCCCATCGAGGGGCTCTGCATGGCAAACAAGTCAAGATTACAAAGTCAGAAATTCTTGAGCCATACAGCAACCCAAGCATATCGTCACAAAACTGTAACATAGTTGTTTCTATGTGCTTTCCCAATCTTCACTATTTGAGTGATTGAGTGTTTGTGTTGTTTACATAAATTAAAAAAGAGTACTTATTTTTGTGTGCAGATACCTACTTGGTTTTGCAGTCAGCACACTCCCTATTTTCAGGTAATTTTAAGAGGCCCTCCAAGATCTATAAACAAAGCAACAGACAATGCATAATTATTCGAAAATTATAAAGATAGAGCAACGTGAAAAAGGAAAAATTGTAAGCCAAGAGAAATCTATTTTAACAACAGATTTTAATGTGTTGACTAGAAATGATAGAAAATCCAGAAATACAATATCAGGTATTTCCTGATTGTTCAGTTACTACGAGTCTATAGAGCTAATATGTGCAATATCAGGTCGGACAATGTGACTGGGGCAATGAATATTTCACCTACAGCTTCAGATCAAAGGCTTGCCAAATTCGATTCACATTCATCTTAGTATGTTGAAAATGGAAGAACGTATTCATTCCCGGTTTCAAACCAAACACTACATTTAATAACAACCGGAGATAGAAAAAACTTATTACAGCAAATTGGAATTCACCATGCTTAAACCTTTATCATGCAGCAGAAAATGCACCACTGTTGGTGGAAAGAAGAAAAAGAATCGATTTTTAATCATAAACTTCAATTCTATATCAACTCCTTGAATTTCAAACATCTAAACAATAATGAACTAGAGTTACTGCACAAATTTAATAACAATTCAAGCCTATAAGACAACATATATTATTGAACATCTAATAAATATATACAGCTGTATATGTAAGTGATTGTGCACAAAATCCATATAACCAACCATCACTCACAACTCATAATTCTTGTATTGTGTGGGCCTTGGTTTGGTTCTCAGGCACAATTCACCAAACACTTTAGACAGCTATGTTTTGGACACCAAACACAACTTTCTTTATTTGGGTAATTAACATGAGACAAACAAATATCTACACTTGTGTAGACTAACTCTTGCTTTCAATTTATAATCCTAAGCTGCCCAGCTAAGCAGAAAAGTAAGAAAAATATTCATCCAATGTAAAAGTGAAAAAAAAAAAAAAAGTCTGTTGAAGAACTATCTATAAACCCAGAACAGAACTGATTCAAAATTGTAATATAAACAAATATGAATCCAAATAACAATAACATATGCAGATAGGTTTTGAAACTAAAAAATAAACATGATAACAAGCTTAAAGTTTCAAACTTTGCAACCATGTAAACGAACCCAGAAAAAAAAAAAAAAAAAAACATGAGCATACATGAATACATGATTCATATCTATCCAACAAATCAAAAACTCAAAATCACCGATTAAACCCCACCAAGAAAAAAAAAAAACCCATGTTGAAAACAAGTGGATACAAAAGAAAAAAACAAACCTTTCTGTGCTTGGCATTGAGCTCTTTAGAAACATAAGCCTTCCCGTTCATGTTGTTGCAAAACAAAACTCTTTGTCAACTCTCCTCTCTGTCCAAAAAAATCTCTCCTTTTTTTTCTCTCTTCTCTTTTATCAGAAGAATTTGCACAGTAAACAGTGAGATAGCAAAGTGGGTTATGTCTTCTTTTGTGGTGTGTTTTTGGTTAACTTCCGGTTTGGACTTTGTTGCAGCAAGTTTGAACTTTTGAAGGCTCTCTTTCTCGTGTACATATTCACGCGTGTAAATTGGACCTCATCAATTTTTTCTCTTTTGGGGGCGTGTATTATTATTATTATTATTATTCCAAGCGGGTGGTCTTTGAATTGATGGGAATATCATAATCTTCTTTTTCTTCTGTTTGGTTGCTCAGAAATATAGGAAAACCAATAAAGGAAATATTTTTAAAGATTCTTTTCTCTTATTTGTTTGGACTTTGGCCTTTTTGAATTCACCAAATGATAATAGGTATGGTGGACAACCGTTGACTGAAGCCTAATGATATTCTTTTTACTAACTTCTATGATTATTTATTCTATTTGTCTAATCCTAGTGATTTTTTTTTTGACGAGTTCTTATTTAATCTATAAAGATACGCCCCGATAAACTTCTGATTCAATTTCTATGTTAATTTCAATAAAAAAAGTAAGATTTTATAAGTTTCTATATAATTTTCTGAATTTCAATGACGGTCAAAGGGGTTTGATGGTAAAATCAAACAATATCCTGGTTTGAATAATAGTACCGTGTGATATATATAAAAATAAAATAAATTTAGATCCATATTTTAATACTCAAGAAGATATATCTGTTTAAGATTTAGTAAGATTGTTTCCTACTTTCCTTTATAATTAGTTAGCAAAACAAAATTAGTGGTATAAGATACTGATTTTGTAATTATAATAGAATAATGCTAGACATTCCAAATTTTTTTTTCAAATTCTATCCCAAACGATGTGGCATGTGAGGTGTCAGCATCTTATAAATCATGAGATTATGTGATGATTGATGTGATGTTGACACCTCACATGCCATATCATTTAGGATAGAATTTGAGAAAAAAAAATTAAGACGTCTAGCATTACTCATTATAATAAGCTTCATATATTTGAAAAATTGTGTTGGATGAGACCATTTCCTTTTCCCTTTAATTGATTGAGAATGGAACCAAAACTAGGTCCCCATTAATCAAAATGGAGAGAGAGAGTGTGTAAGACAATGATATAGTGACAACTTTGGGTTAGGATTAATGGCAAGTGTCAACTTTATATTGTTTGTTATGGTTGAAATCCAAGTATCTTTCGGTCTTAATTATTTTCTTTTTTAAATCATTATAATAAATTCCAAGGATAGGGTTGGCAAGGGAGGCACAATTTGAACTCATAATCATATATAGTGTAGGTGAGAGACTTACGACTGTATCAATCTCATCCCGTCTTGTCCTAATCATTTTCACCTATAGATAGTGGTCACTTATTTGTTTATATACTCTAATTGGGTCCTATGAGTTTAGAATTTAGATTTTGATAAGATAGACTTTGATCGTGTTTATATTCTAGTGCTTGACCATTAGTATAGTGGTTTCTTTTCATGATGCTTCCAATTGGGAGAACTTTCAAAACTTAGTGCCGCCCAAATTTCCCTCAAATCATAAGCTAAGCACAATTTCCTAATCTCATGATTTTCTGTATTCTTATTTTTTTATACTATTTTTTTTTTTTTTTTAAGAAGAGAACACTTTAACTTTAACTTTACAAATAACATATAAAAAGATTAGTCGGCTGTTAACAATTAACTTTACAATTAACTTCACAAGCCACATTTCTCTCGGAGTCATTGGAGGTTTACCCGACTGTTAACTTCAGGACCTCGTGGGATTAGTCGAGATGTGCATAAGCTGGCCCGGACACCCACGGATAGTGAAAAAAAAAACATATAAAAAGATTATGGAGACAACACTTTAGCTTCAACTTCCTATATCACTAAATTTGCATTAGAACTTCACATACTTTTATAATAGCAAGTAATCGTAAATTTAATATTCAACTTTTTGAAGAGTTAATGTGAGTATATATATCACAAAATCATAAAAAACAAAATAAAATTGAAATGTCAATATCAAATTTAGTTTGGGTTGGTTGTTTATTGTTAAGTTAGCTCATCCATGTCACACACAGCTAGGTATTATAAATTATTGGACTAAAGAATTGAGTTTGAACCATAAAATATTAGCTATTTTCATCAGAATAATCATGCTAAAAACAGATTAGAAGCTGACCTATGAATTTTTTTTATATGGTGTTTGATATAAATAATTGATGTTGTACTGTGATAAGTGGATTCAAACACTTTGCAATCATGACTTGTGAGGGACAAGAAAATCTTGAGGATAAGATAATAAAATATTTCCTACCATCGCTACATATGTCTTATCCTCGGTGATCGGATACACCATTCTGAAACTGAACACCCGATGCATTGAAGATTTTCTCTTGAGGGACCATAAAACTATCCCACAAGGGCCACAACCATAATCAATCCTATCATTTTTATTTCTTCATTGTGCACTTTAAATTAGTTTTAAAATTTAGACTTATTGGCACTAGACCTCTGAATTGTATGCGAATTTGCAATGTGCTTATTGTATTTTTTTTTAGGCGTTAAACCCCCTAAACTCTCATTTTTTGACAAACAAGTTGTTTTATTGCCCCCTGATTGCCCATTTGATGGGTATCTACATAAAGGTTTTGTCAAAAATTGAGAGGTCAAAGGGTTTAATGCCTAAAAAAACATTTAGGGGGCACATTGCAAATTTGCGTTCAATCCAAGGGGATCAAGCGCCAATAATTCTAAAATTTATTAGAAACCCGACAGAAGTTGAGGGGTGACCCAATGACAAGATTAATCATTCGTGCCCATGTAAATGAGATTATGGTGCAAGTTATGTCATGTCAATGCAAGATTGGGCCCAATATGGTACTTCAAAAACCTATCATGGTGACAAGAGGAGGCTTATAGCAAAATATGTGAAGGAAAAAGTTTACTAGTATCCAAACAAGAGCCAGACCTATTCATTCTCAAAACCAAAATATCCAGAACCAATTTGCCACATCTTAAATTCCAAGATGTTTTTCAATTACAAAATAGAAGGCTCCAAAGTCTCATTCAACCTTACAACATTACTGAAAATGTAACTCAATCTCCATGGATATCGATATATCAATAGGCAATCCCATGACTCAAGTGCCATACAAAAAAGAAAGGCAATATCACATTTTTCATTCTATCTAATGAACAAACACAAGAACAGAAAACACAATCCCATGACTCAAGTGCCATACAAAAAAGAAAGGCAATCTTTAAAATGTGTTTCCATGCATACAATGACACAAATCGAATCTCCATGTTGTTTTCAGATCTTAACATGTCATTCATCCTTCTTCAATTTCATCTTAGATCCTACATCTCCACTGTAAGGCGCAACATGGTATGCATACTGTTGGAGAACAGAGAAGACAACCATTTCCATACATACCAAGATATTCTGGATAGCTTCCTCGATGTGCTCAACATCCAACCAGAAGTGATGAGATTTAATTACGCCCACTGCAACTAAAATTTCAAGCACCACTCCCTGCAGGTGGTCAACAATGGCGTTTATGAACAAGTAATGGTATCCATACAATGTGCTAGTTATCAAACACAAATATATAGATGATAAAACGATGAAATGAAATAGATATATTAGAGCGGAAAAGGGAGAAGTTTGGGCAGAACAGGACATAATGCAGATAAAAGTCGACTATTTTCCCCATGTTTTGACATGCTTACACCATGGCTCAAATGACCGTAACTCTTTAAGATAATTGAAGCAAGAAGTGCAATCGTGTATAATTACTTTAAGGTACAAATTACCTAACTTTTAGAACTCACTGAAAAAACTATGTGCTAGCTCCTAGAACTCACTAAAAAACCTACGTGCTTAACATCCTTTTCAAGTAGAAGCATTGAGTTAACCAAAAATATGTTAAGGGTTCATAAAACTACAAAATATTAAATCCTATCACTAGCCTCAATATCAAAACTTGAAATAAGTTGTAAGTTAAGGTTAGCAAAATTACTTTTATTAGTTTATTATTTCAATCTAGTCTAAAATCAAGTCAACACAATGAGTAAATGACAAACCCTACAATTCTTATGTAAAAATTGATATATATTAGCGCCTTTTGCCTATCCTCTTAAGCTATGATAGGTTGATTTCAATTGTTTTTACTCTGGTGCTCTTTCTTTTGCAATTCTAAGGGCAATATTGTGTCCTATGTGACCTTTGGGGTTTGCATCTTAGCTTCTTTCTACAAATATGTTAAGCTTACAGTTTCAAAACAAAACCAGATGAGATATTTACCTGCCAAAAGCAAAAGAAAACAATCCCCTTGATGCACATGAACTTTGCAAGTGGATTGTGCGGTTCCAACTCTTTTGCAAACACATGGTAAAAGATCACCAGAGAATACAATGCCAACGAAACTGAAATGTTGAGAATAATTGTGAATGTCCAACTCAACCAAGTGGGATATATACCAAGAACTTGTAGCATAATCATCAAAATGGAACATATTGGACGGATAACAACAAATTGCCATGTCCAATGTTTGAGTTGCTTCAGCGTACGGTGATCCAGCTTAACAGTGTGAGGCTGCAATTGGTGAAAAAAACACCGCTTCAAATTTATATATAAAAATTCAGACAAGTAAAGCTAAGAGATCAAATTAAACATAATCATTCCACAGTTAAGTTCCAGTTCAATCCCGATAACAAAACATTAGTATTTTGCATTCAGAAACCGACTGACTTTCCATCACCTCAGCTAGTAAATCACATTTAACAACAATAAAAAGTACTCTCAACAACAACAAAATGATGAGATCATGAGACTGAAAAAGTACAATCTTAACTAACAGTTTGATTAACAAGCACTTGTATAATTGAATAGCCAAATAAAAAAACACTAGTTAGCAACACTTCAACTTGCAAAATCAAATTCTAGCAAAAGCTCTACTCAAAACCCTTGCTCACCTGGAAAAGAGTCATTGGAAATGAATGATGAATCTCCCTTCCTTTAATTTCATCCGGCACGATATTCTTACTAATTGATATATTCAAGTAACTATACATCAAAGCTATAAACTTAGCAATCACCTGCAAATCACAAAAACCCCACCAAAAAAAATTGAAAAAATCAGTAAACTGTAATCAGCCCTTGTCTGATTTTCATAAAAACACAAACTTTAGTCTTCCAGGAGACTTAAAAGGTTACAAATTGGGTCAAAGACAAACTTTGAAGCGAAGAAGAAGACTGACCAGAGCTTCGTAGCACTCCTTGATGGACTCTAAAAAGGTGAAGAAGGGTTTGCTTCCTTTGATATCCAAGAAACCCACGAAGGAAACAATGGCGTAAATGGGGGCCATGAGAATAATGACGATAATAGCCTTCTGTTCTTTAGGGTTCTTCCAGTAGAAGAGATGCTGCGACAGCAACTGCACAGTGAAATGCATTGTCAACAATACACACAACCCGGATCCTATCAGGGTCATATCCGCTCGATTCATGTCGCTGAGATCCATCGCTCCACTGAAAATGAAAATCACTGGAAAAAAAAAAAGATGAGAATTTTCTTGATCTGATGTTTCTGTTATTCGATCGTCGCTGGCTCTGTGTTTTCTGATTGAGTTGTTGATGATGATGATCAAATGTCAACTGGGGGTATTTTTGGAAGGAAGATAAAGAGTGGCCTCAGTGTTGGACCAATCACGATCTCACACGTTTTCAGTTCCCGTTGAAACAACCGGCTATATCTCGCGCCATATTTGCCACGTCAGAATCCTACAAGTCATTTACATTAAATTAATGAAACGTTTCCAATTTCCTCAATATAATATTTATAGTATAAGAAAAAGTGTTAGGTCGGAATTTCCGCACGTTTTTTTCATACGGGATTGACTCTGTAACATTACAAACCCTCTCTGTAATCTACATCACCCTTAGGCACTTATGTAACATTTCAAAGCTCACTCTATAACATTAAACAACTAATTTCGCATGAAAAATATGCAGTAATCTCACACTCGGTAATCATTACATAGGAATCTTGCTTTCTTAGGTGGGAAGGGTATCAAGGTTACTTTTGGGACCGTGTGAAGATCATTATGTAACGTTACAAAGTCTAATCTGTAACGTTACAGAGTCAATTCCGTACGAAAATAATAGATGGGAATCCCACACCCGATAGTTATTATAGTATATGGTACAAAATGTGAAGCTTTCCCTCTAACGTTAATAGATGTCTTGATCTTCAAACAACCATCCAAAACCCTCCAAAAGTCTTTGACTGTTTGTGCTGTCTCATTCCTATGTCTCCATGAAACCAACTCTCAAGCTCTTGTAAACCTCGTTAGGACAATCACATAATTACATTTGTCTCCATTTTTTAAATCGTCCAAATATATTCCACAGTTTTGGTCCAAACAAACAAGCCAATCCAAGGTTCAACTACTTTTGAATGTTAACTTTGTCTTATCATCAAACCTTGAACTTATCATGTGATCATCTCTCTGATAAATTGCTAGAAAACTTGTGCTGTTTAATCTCCATTTTTGTTTTCAACTCAGTTATGGAGATCAGCAATAGTTTTATTGCATTGGTTTTGCTTGTTTTTTTTGTTTTTGAGAGTCTTTGTTTCGATACAGGACTTTCTGCTACTGTGACATATGATCATAGAGCTCTAGTTATTGATGGGAAGAGAAGGGTTTTGCAGTCGGGTTCTATCCATTATCCGCGAACCACTCCTGAGGTTGGTTTAGTACCCAATTTGGGTTTAAATTTGATTTTCAACTGCTTAATTTCAATGTGAAAATTCAGGTGTGGCCTGAGCTTATTAGGAAATCCAAAGAAGGGGGATTGGATGTGATTGAGACTTACGTTTTCTGGAATTATCACGAGCCTGTTAAAGGGCAGGTACATATCATTTTTGCTGGTTCAACGCGAAGATTGTTATCGATTAAATTATGTGTATTGCTAGTGATAAGCTGCAATTATGTATAACATGTACATTTTGTTGTTCCTGTTGCTTTTTATATTGTTTGATGGTGGAGCTAATAACATTTTCTTGGATTTTATGCAGTATCATTTTGAAGGTAGGTTCGATCTAGTCAGGTTCGTAAAAACAGTTCAGGAAGCTGGACTTCTGGTTCATTTGAGGATCGGTCCATATGCTTGCGCTGAATGGAATTATGGGTACATTTCCTAGTTTTGTACACAATTCACTGCTGTAATTATCATATCTTCAAAGCCATATCGCTTAGCATATACTTCAATGTCTGTCCGAAAACATGATTGCAGTTTAGTCCGTAATCGATAATTTTGTCCGAAAACAGATTGTAAATTGTTTCCCTGACTTTGTGACAGAGGATTCCCTATTTGGTTACATTTCATTCCTGGGATTCAGTTTCGAACAACAAACGATCTTTTTAAGGTACATTTCGAATCCTGATATTGAATTGGTCAGACACATGACTTGAAAATGTTCTCTGTTGCTAACTGATTCTTATTATTGTCACTGCAGAACGAAATGAGTCGTTTTCTGTCAAAGATTGTAGATTTAATGAAGGAGGAGAATCTATTTGCATCGCAAGGAGGACCGATCATTCTTGCTCAGGTGATTAATCTACTAGAATATATAATCTAAGATCTGTGTCATATTATGATGGTCTTGTTAATCAACATCTCATACAATCTAACAGGTTGAGAATGAATATGGAAATGTCGAATGGGCATATGGAGTTGGTGGAGAGTTATATGTCAAATGGGCCGCGGAAACTGCTGTTAGTCTCAATACTTCTGTACCATGGGTGATGTGCTCACAAGGAGATGCACCTGACCCAATTGTAAGTACTTAATCCGGTGGACAGACTCTATTTTCATTCGAAAATGAGAGAAAACTTTTAACAATTTCTAACAAATTTGCAGATAAACACTTGCAACGGTTTTTATTGTGATGGATTTACGCCGAATTCCCCTTCTAAACCGGCTATGTGGACTGAGAACTATAGTGGATGGTAACAAATAACAATCTGTGTCTGATCTATAGCTGATTGATTGATCCAGCCAAATTGTTGTAAATTCTGCATATAAGAATTGAAGTTCTAAAATCTGTGTTTGGTATTGCAGGTTTCTTGCATTTGGCTACGCCATTCCTTATCGTCCAGTTGAGGACCTTGCGTTTGCTGTTGCGCGCTTCTTTGAAATTGGTGGCACTTTTCAGAACTATTATATGGTGAGCCTGCAGCCTGCAATGAGTTTCTGTTTTTCGTTATTTGATTCCGTAAACATGTGAATGTGGCTTGATAGATACTGATATTTCCTTGTAGTATTTTGGTGGAACAAACTTTGGAAGAACTGCTGGTGGTCCTTTGGTTGCAACGAGCTACGATTATGATGCCCCATTAGATGAATACGGTAAAATTTCCAACATTTTTTCGCATAGCAAGTGATCTCAGCACAGAAAAAGAACTGTATGCACCGACAATTCAATCTGAACTACTACTGCAGGTTTTATAAGACAGCCGAAATGGGGACATCTACGCGACTTGCACATGGCGATAAAACTATGTGAGGAGTATTTGGTCAGCTCAGAACCAACTCAACAGAAACTTGGTCTTAATTTAGAGGTAGTCAAGATGTTTAAACATACAAATGATATTACAAGGATACGTTTACGAAACTTGATTTGTTGCACATATGAAAAATTCACATCATCTGCCTACGTATATATTTTTCTGTTACAAATTCAGGCACATATCTACTACAAATCTTCCGATGAGTGTGCAGCCTTTCTTGCCAATTACGACAACAGTGCAGACGCGAATGTCACGTTTAATGGAGTATCTTACTTCCTTCCAGCTTGGTCTGTAAGCATCCTTCCGGATTGCAAGAATGTCGTTTTTAACACAGCAAAGGTATAGCTCCTAGCCTCCTATTGCAATTCATGTCCTCTGATCTCGTATTTTCATAAAAAATTATGCCTTGGTCACTAGTACAGCTATATTTTTTGGTTTCTCAAATTGTAGGTTGTTTCGCAAAGAAATATTGGCGACCACCCATTTGATCAGAAAGCAAATGTCAATGAATTGTCATTGGGAGGGCCATTAGAATGGAGCTGGTATGAAGAAAAAGTTGGTGTTTTTGGAAACAGCTCATTCACAAAGCCAGGTTTGCTTGAGCAGATTAATACAACAAAAGACACAAGTGATTACTTGTGGTACACTACAAGGTATTAACTAGACATTCGAGTTTCAGCATCGAAAGTGTTAGTTATTCTTGTTGCTTGTTTGTTTTCATGGATTTTGTGCTGACATGTTGGCACTTGGCAGCATAAATGTGAGTGGTGAAGAGAAGCAAGTTCTTCTGAATATTGAGAGTTTGGGACATGCAGCACTTGTTTTTCTAAACAAAAAACTTGTAGGTAAGTCATAAGTGTATGTGGAGAGACACAAAGTTTACATAATCGAACCCAAGTTGTCGGTTAAATCAGTTAAGCTAGTTTGAACCTCATATGTACATTGGCATACTGTCTCTGAGTTTGCATTCTTCTCGAAAAATACCAATATTTCTCCATCTTATAGTTTCTGGTTTCTGGCATGTCATAAGTGTGACAATTTATGTGACTAATTTCCTCATTTGTTGAATCTCTTTTAACAGCATTCGGATATGGCAATCACGACTATGCTAACTTTTCGATCAATGAGGAAATTAGTTTCGATGTGGGAAACAATACTCTGGATGTGTTGAGTATGATGATTGGTGTTCAGGTACACAGAATTTCTTTTCCATAATGGCATAATTTTGTAGCTAGTTCTGTCAATATTTTTCGAGGTATTTTCAGTCTCATGGAGGGCTTACTAATTGTTTGTTTTGTCTTTTTGATGTACTCTTAGAACTATGGACCGTGGTTTGATGTTGCTGGAGCAGGACTTTATGCTGTAGCTATGATTGGCTTGAAGAATGGAATGAATGATCTTTCTTCGGAAGAATGGACCTATCAGGTTTAACTATCTAGTAAAACTCAAATCCATACTTTTCTTCGAAATACGAAAACTCTATCAGCAGCCTATCGAATTCATTATTGTCGGGTTAATAGTATTTTTCCGAGTAAACTAATGTAATCTGAACTGTTTGATCATTCATTTTAAGCAGTCTAATTCCTTCAATTCAGGTAGGAGTTGAAGGAGAATACCTTGGACTGGATAAACCGAGTCTTGCAAACAGCTCGTTATGGACTCAAGGGAGCATTCTGCCAGTTAATAAGAGTCTGATATGGTACAAGGTGAGTAAATTTGGGTAACATTTCATGATTGGACATTGAGGTTCTTATGTGTTTACCTCGCTTGTATAGATAACGCGTAAATTTGATGTTCTATTTTTGCATCCTCAGATTTCATTCTTTGCTCCAGAAGGGAAAGGTCCTATAGCCTTAAATCTTGCAAGCATGGGGAAGGGTCAGGCTTGGATTAACGGGGAGAGCATAGGGCGATATTGGTCTGCATATCGCTCTCCATCGACAGGTTGCACTGAAAATTGTGACTACAGAGGAAACTATGATCCATTTAAATGTCAAAAAAAGTGTGGACAACCTGCTCAAACACTGTAAGGATGATGATAGACATTTAATTTTTTGTTTTTCGATGCTTAATTATACATGTTTTACAATTGGTTACGAAGAGATTATAATGTTCAGGTATCATATTCCGCGCACTTGGGTACATCCTGGTGAGAACCTGCTAGTCCTCCATGAAGAGCTTGGTGGTGACCCGTCACTGGTTTCTTTGCTAACAAGAGATGGACAAGATATATGCTCATTCGTATCAGAGGCTGATCCGCCACCAGTTGATTCTTGGAAACCAAATGTAGAGTTCAAGTCTCAAATTCCTCAAGTTCGATTGGCTTGTGAACGAGGATGGCATATTAGTTCGATCAATTTTGCTAGCTACGGAACTCCTGAAGGAAGTTGTGGCACATATAGTCCGGGAACCTGTCATGTTGATGCGTTATCAATCGTTGAGAAGGTAAGAAACAAATACCCATTCTCTGCATATTGGTTCTTTGAAGCATTCCTGACAAATTTGAATGGAATTTCAGGCTTGCATTGGCCAGGAGGAATGTTCAATCCCTGTATCCTCGGCTAATCTTGGTGACGCGTGCCCTGGAGTGTCGAAAAGCCTTGCAATTGAAGCTCATTGCTTACTGAGTGAGATTCCAATTCCTGTTCCAGAATAATGAAGATTAATTAATGGTTTCTGGGATGTTATGTGTTTTCAGCTGAGAATATTACAACTTGAAACACTTCCAGAGAAGTCTCTCTATTTTTCTTGCAGTTTTGTTCCAAGTCAAAATAAGAAATACAATCTGTTTGAAACTTGATTGATTCAACATTTTCAGAGGATTGCAGCTATATATAATCCAGAATTATGGTAATATGGAACTTTTGAAGGTGATATAAGAAAGAGGCTGCACAAAAGGTATTGATAGTCGGAAAAGCTGAACATTATTGATACATAAACTAGATCTTCACACTGAATATCCATTAGACATCATATCTTGAATTGAAATTCACACTCAAGTATTTGAAGCATTTAAGGAAGAAGATGATTCATGAAATCCAAATTTATTCATGGAACGAGCATTATCTTCCCGATATGCTGGCTGCTTTCCATGAGTTGGTGAGCCTCTGCTGCTTCAGATAATGGAAAATACTTGTGGATCACCGGCTTCACCTCACCCGCAGTGATTGCAGGCCAAACATACTTCTCCACCTCAGAAACAATTTCTGCTTTGTTTTCTAGACTTCTGCTTCGCAACCCAGCCGCTGCATGAAAAACAACCAGAACAAATTTATATAAACCAATAAATCATACATGAATCCAAATAATGTGAATGACAGAAACCATATTCATACACTTTAAACCTAAAATACTAAAACCTAGTGTAAGTGACTGACTACTGTAATACCTTGCACTGTGAGGTGCCTTGCGAATAAAGAACGGATATTTAGTTCAGTTTTCGCTTCACCTTGGATGCCAATTATAAAAAGCCTCCCATTAAAATCTAAGCTGTCGAGGTTTCGCTGAAAGTAGGGTGCTCCAACACAATCTAGAATAACATTAACACCTGCAATCGTCCTAAGTTAGATTCTGAAGCAGACAATAACAACATCTCATCAGTTGTTGCAAGTTGCAAACATTAATACTACTGAACATACCTTTCCCACCAGTTTCTTCCTTCACTCGTGCAACAAAGTCCTCGGTCTTGTAATTGATGCATACATCAGCACCAAGTTTCCGGCAAAAAGCTAACTTTTCCTCACTTCCTGAACTCCAATATCTAAAATATGAGAATAAATGAAAACTGAATGGATTCAAAGTTAGATGAAATTGCAGCTAGACCTGCTGTGGCAAATACTCTCACTCCTCGGCATTTAGCTATTTGGATCGCAAATGTACCAATTCCACTAGATCCCCCATGAACCTGATAATTAAATAGCCATTAGATCATACAATAAGCTGCATAGTGCATACCACATATTCCTCTGGCTTAATTGGCAAACAAATTGAACATCACTTAGATCAACTATAGTACAACAACTCCACTCTGATGGCACTGACATTCGCTTTGTCTAAACATTTTGAGCTTTTCGGTGTTTGTTATGCCAGTCAACATGCACAAAAGGCACCGCAGAGTGCCTGCAAAGGCGTGTCTTCAAGGGTGAGGTTTCATCAAAGCACATCAATGAACTACTGTCTCACTTCGAACAATTCATGCATTTCTGTCATGTTTAGTAGAATAGCATACAACGAGTAAAACTTTGTGAGTTATCCAACAGAGCTCTATGCAACAAGTTGGAAACCAAAACAAATGTCAAAACTATCAAAATTTTGAGCTTCAACAGATATTTCCAAGTTCCAACCATCATCAACACAGCATTTGCATCCAATTATAGCAAAATTACACTACAAAAACCATAAAGAATCAATCTTTACCAATAGAATTGAAAATTACCAAAAATGTTTCTCCTGCAGATAGATGACTGGTCATAAAAACTGTCGACCAAACAGTACACGCCACCTCCGGAAACGCAGCAGCGTCCTTCAGCGAAACACCGGATGGGACCGGAAGAACTTGCCTGGCTGGAACCGCCACTTTCTCAGCATAACCCCCTCCACTAAGAAGAGCACAAACCTACACATCACAACACAAACCATCACACAAAACGACCACAACCAACAACACATAACACGATCACAACTGCCAAAAAAGCACTCAAAATTTGTTTTTTCTCCTGATCTCCTACTCTACTAGTCCCTAATCACACTATTAAGAAAATAATAAAAATCAAAACTTTCTCAGCATAATCCCCTCCACTAAGAAGAACACACACCTACACAACACAACACGACGACCACCACCAATACACACACATGACACTATCACAATTCACAACTCTGCCAAAGCACTCAAATTTTAATAAAAATCAAAACTTTGCATCAAATTTGAAGAACCCAGAAGTTTTTTTTTATTACCTGGTCTCCAACTTTCCATCTAGAGACACGTTCACCGACAGATACGACGGTGCCGGAGCATTCGAGACCCGGGTGCGGACTCGCGCCTTTCGGAAGTGGATACGAGCCCTTTCGCTGAAGCGTGTCGGTCCGGTTCAGGGCCGTGGCTTCAACTTTGATCAAGACTTCGTCGTCTTTGATTTGCGGGTCTTCAACTTCTTGCAGTCTCAGGACTTCGGGACCGCCCGGTGTGGTTATCACTATCGCCTTCATCGAGCTTCGCAGAGGCCAGAGAGGATTTTTTTTCGTGGGAATTTAAGTAGCAGTGCCTGTATCAGTGCCGATCACGGACAAAATGACACGTGTATGACAAATTTTGCTGGAAGCTCGCGAATGGAAGAAAATCTTACATGCGACCGGTCTTACCACTCGAAAAAGTTGGTGTTTTTGGCAACAACACATTCACAAAGCCAGGTTTGGTTGAGCAGATTAATACCACAAAAGACAAATGTTGGAATATTGGATTGTTTATTATGGTGTAACTGGTGTTGTTGGTGAGAGTTGTAGGTGATGGGTGTTTATTGTGTATTATTGTTTATGCAGTAGGTGAGAAGTGAGAGATGTTGTAGGTCTTGTTTTCTCTGTTGCAAACCTTTCAGAGAATTATCTCAATATATCGAATATAATTTATTTCCATTTCGAGTTTCAACATTGAGAGTGTTCGTTATTATTGTTGCTTGTTTGTCGGTTAAATAAGTTAGCTAGTTTTTAAAAATAAAATTAGACTGACATAAGGAAAAAGCATCATAGAAGATTACATACTGAAAAACCATTAGACAGTATCTATAAAAATATATAAACAAAGAAAAAAGAAAAAAAAAACAAGGAAAAACAAAAAGCCAAGCAAAAAACGTCAAGGGTGCAACAAAAAGAAAAAGGCACGTAGGCCAAAACAAAAAGCTAAAAAGAAACAATTAAGGAAAACGAAAAGATTCTTTACTCATGCAATCATCACTAACCAATGAAGAGCAAAAAGTCGGAGTATACGACCACCACAAAGAGACCGCCAAACCCAAAGCATGCTTAGAGAGAGTGTCTGCCACCTGCTAGTTTGAACCTTAAGTGTCACTAATTTCATCATTTGTTGAATCTCTTTTAACAGCATTCAGATATGGAAACTTTTTGATCAATGAGGAAATTAGTTTCGATGAAGGAAACAATACTCTGGATGTGTTGAGTATGAATGTATGATGATTGGTGTCATAATTTTGTAGCGTGGAAATGGTGGAAAATGTCACCTTTTTGAACTGATTTGGTGACAAAGTCACTGCTGTAATAAGTTAAGTTTAAAAGACACCTATTATGGTGAACTACCAAAATTGCCCTTACTTTACACATTCTCTTTCTTACTTTAAAGTTTTCTGATATTTTATTCTTTCACATTCCTTTATAACAGACCTCCAATGGAAATTGAACACCATAACATTATTAATACAACTTTATTGGATAATTAGTTTAGTGGCGCTACGCAGACACATTCGGGGGTCGAGCTAGGTTAAAAACATTATTAATACAACTTTTTTTTTCAGTTTAAAACCTTAAGCTAGGTTCCTTTTCATTTGTTCTCAGAGTCTTTCATAAACCTTAAGCTGGTTGTGTGAATTTTGAATCTAATTGAAAAGGCTCGGAGAAAATGCACGAACAAAAAGGCTGGACCAGTGAATGAAAAGTCACGGGAGGTGTATTAAAAGTCACGAGAACAGTAGTAAAAGTCACGGGAAGGGTTTCAAAAGTCATGGGAACAGTAGTAAAAGTCACGGGAAGTGTTTCAAAAGTCACGGGAAGTGTTTCAAAAGTCACGGGAACAGCAGTAAAAGTCACGGGAAGTGTATTAAAAGTCACGGGAACAGTGGTAAAAGTCACGGGAAGGGTTTCAAAAGTCACGGGAACAATGGTAAAAGTCACGGGAAGGGTTTCAAAAGTCACGGGAACAGTGGTAAAAGTCACGAGAAGGGTTTCAAAAGTCACGGGAACAGTGGTAAAAGTCATGGGAAAGGTTTCAAAACTCACGGGAACAGTGGTAAAAGTCACGGGAAGGGTTTCAAAACTCACGGGAACAATAGTAAAAGTCACGGGAAGGGTTTCAAAACTCACGGAAGTGTATTAAAAGTCACGGGAACAGTAGTAAAAGTCACGGGAAAAGTTTAAAAACTCACGAAAACCCAGAACTTCATTGTCTTCAAAACAACTTTTTTCAGAAAATAAAACCCTAACCTAACCTCATCATACAAACATAATCAACCACAAATCAAATCAAACCTAAGCTCGAACAACGTTTCAAAAGACTCGAAAACCCAGATCTTCTTGCAACGATGAGTTCGCCGTGAGATTTACAGTTGGATTTCTTGCAACGATGCTTTCTCTCTCCACTGTTCTCTCTCTCTAAACTTTTTTCTCTCTACATTTGAAAAGACACAAACAGACAAAATGAGGGTATTTTTGTCTGATCACCTAAATAAGTGCCTTTTAAACTTAAATTAGTAAACCAGTGATATTCTTACAAAAACATGCTGAAATAGTGACAAAAAGTTTTTGAACCCTTTTGTAGCTAGTTCTGTCAATGTTTTTGAAATTTTATTGACATAAATTTGGCAACCTTAACCGGCTGTCTGGAACTTTTTCGAGGTATTTTCAGCCTCATGGAGGGCTTACTAATTGTTTGTTTCGTCTTTCTGATGTACTCTTAGAACTATGGACTGTGGTTTGGTGTTGCTGGAGCAGGACTTTATGCTGTAGCTATGATTGGCTTGAAGAATGGAATGAATGATCTTTCTTCGGAAGAATGGACCTATCGGGTTTAACTATCTAGTAAAACTCAAATCCATACTTTTCTTCGAAATACGAAAACTCTATCAGCAGCCTATCGAATTCATTATTGTCGGGTTAATAGTATTTTTCCGAGTAAACTAATGTAATCTGAACTGTTTGATCATTCATTTTAAGCAGTCTAATTCCTTCAATTCAGGTAGGAGTTGAAGGAGAATACCTTGGACTGGATAAACCGAGTCTTGCAAACAGCTCGTTATGGACTCAAGGGAGCATTCTGCCAGTTAATAAGAGTCTGATATGGTACAAGGTGAGTAAATTTGGGTAACATTTCATGATTGGACATTGAGGTTCTTATGTGTTTACTGTGCTTGTATAGATAACGCGTAAATTTGATGTTCTCTTTTTGCATCCTCAGATTTCATTCTTCGTTCCAGAAGGGAAAGGTCCTATAGCCTTAAATCTTGCTAGCATGGGGAAGGGTCAGCCTTGGGTTAACGGGGAGAGCATAGGGCGATATTGGTCTGCATATCGCTCTCCATCGACAGGTTGCACCGAAAATGGTGACTACAGAGGAAACTATGATCCATTTAAATGACAAAAAAAGTGTGGCTAATCAGTAAACTGTAATCAGCCCTTGTCTGATTTTCATCAAAACACAAACTTTAGTCTTCCAGGAGACTTAAAAGGTTACAAATTGGCTAAAAGACAAAAACTTTGAAGCTAAGAAGAGGACTGACCAGAGCTTCGTAGCACTCCTTGATGGACTCTAAAAAGGTGAAGAAGGGTTTGCTTCCTTTGATATCCAAGAAACCCACAAAGGAAACAATGGCGTAAATGGGGGCCATGAGAATAATGACGATAATAGCCTTCTGTTCTTTAGGGTTCTTCCAGTAGAAGAGATGCTGCGACAGCAACTGCACAGTGAAATGCATTGTCAACAATACACACAACCCGGATCCTATCAGGGTCATATCCGCTCGATTCATGTCGCTGAGATCCATCGCTCCACTGAAAATGAAAATCACTGGAAAAAAAAAAGATGAGAATTTTCTTGATCTAATGTTTCTGTTATTCGATCGTCGCTGGCTCTGTGTTTTCTGATTGAGTTGTTGATGATGATGACCAAACGTCAACTGGGGGTATTTTTGGAAGGAAGATAAAGAGTGGCCTCAGTGTTGGACCAATCACGATCTCACACGTTTTCAGTTCCCGTTGAAACAACCGGCTATATCTCGCGCCATATTTGCCACGTCAGAATCCTACAAGTCATTTACATTAAATTAATGAAACGTTTCCAATTTCCTCAATATAATATTTATCGTACAAGAAAAAAGTGTTAGGTCCGGAATTTCCGCACCCTTTTTCATACCGGATCGACTCTGTAACATTACAAATCCTCTCTGTAATCTACATCACCCTTAGGTATTTATGTAACGTTTCAAAGCTCACTCTATAACATTAAACAACTAATCTCACACGAAAAATGTGCAGGAATCTCACACTTGGTAATCATTACATAGGAATCTTGCTTTCTTAGGTGGGAAGGGTATCAAGGTTACTTTTGGGACCGTGTGAAGATCATTATGTAACGTTACAAAGTCTAATCTGTAACGTTACAGAGTTGATTCCGTACGAAAATAATAGACGGGAATCCTGCACCCGATAGTTATTATAGTATATGGTATAAAATGTGAAGCTTTCCCTCTAACGTTAATAGATGTCTTGATCTTCAAACAACCATCCAAAACCCTCCAAAAGTCTTTGACTGTTTGTGCTGTCTCATTCCTATGTCTCCATGAAACCAACTCTCAAGCTCTTGTAAACCTCGTTAGGACAATCACATAATTACATTTGTCTCCATTTTTTAAATCGTCCAAATATATTCCACAGTTTTGGTCCAAACAAACAAGCCAATCCAAGGTTCAACTACTTTTGAATGTTAACTTTGTCTTATCTTCAAACCTTGAACTTATCATGTGATCATCTCTCTGATAAATTGCTAGAAAACTTGTGCTGTTTAATCTCCATTTTTTTTTTCAACTCAGTTATGGAGATCAGCAATAGTTTTGTTGCATTGGTTTTGCTTGTTGTTTTTGTTTTTGAGAGTCTTTGTTTCGATACAGGACTTTCTGCTACTGTGACATATGATCATAGAGCTCTAGTTATTGATGGGAAGAGAAGGGTTTTGCAGTCGGGTTCTATCCATTATCCGCGAACCACTCCTGAGGTTGGTTTAGTACCTAATTTGGGTTTAAATTTGATTTTCAACAGCTTAATTTCAATGTGAAATATGTGTACTTAAAATGAGTGTGGTGAAAATTCAGGTGTGGCCTGAGCTTATTAGGAAATCCAAAGAAGGGGGATTGGATGTGATCGAGAATTACGTTTTCTGGAATTATCATGAGCCTACATATCATTTTTGCTGGTTCAACGCAGAGATTGTTATCGATTAACTTATGTGTATTGCTAGTGATAAGCTGCCATTATGTATAACATGTACATTGTGTTGTTCCTGTTGCTTTTTATATTATTTGATGGTGGAGTTAATAATATTTTCTTGGATTTTATGCAGTATCATTTTGAAGGTAGGTTCGATCTAGTCAGGTTCGTAAAAACAGTTCAGGAAGCTGGACTTCTGGTTCATTTGAGGATCGGTCCATATACTTGCGCTGGATGGAATTATGGGTACATTTCCTATTTTTGTACGCAATTCACTGCTGTAATTATCATATCTTCAAAGCCATATCGCTTAGTATATACTTCAATGTCTGTCCGAAAACATGATTGTAGTTTAGTCCATAATCGATAGTTTTGTCCAAAAACAGATTGTAAATTGTTTCCCTGACTTTGTGACAGAGGATTCCCTATTTGGTTACATTTCATTCCTGGGATTCAGTTTCGAACAACAAACGATCTTTTTAAGGTACATTACGAATGGTCAGACACATGACTTGAAAATGTTCTCTGTTGCTAACTGATTCTTATTATTGTCACTGCAGAACGAAATGAGTCGTTTTCTGTCAAAGATTGTAGATTTAATGAAGGAGGAGAATCTGTTTGCATCGCAAGGTGGACCGATCATTTTGGCTCAGGTGATTAATCTACTAGCATATATAATCTAACATCTGTGTCATATTATGATGGTCTTGTTAATCAACATCTCATACAATCTAACAGGTTGAGAATGAATATGGAAATGTCGAAGGGGCATATGGAGTTGGTGGAGAGTTATATGTCAAATGGGCCGCGGAAACTGCTGTTAGTCTCAATACTTCTGTACCATGGTTGATGTGCTCACAAGGAGATGCACCTGACCCAATTGTAAGTACTTAATCCAGTGGACTGACTCTATTTTCGTTCGAAAATGAGAGAAAACTCTTAACAATTTTTAACAAATTTGCAGATAAACACTTGCAATGGTTTTTATTGTGATGGATTTAAGCCGAATTCCCCTTCTAAACCGGCTATGTGGACTGAGAACTACAGTGGATGGTAACAAATAACAATCAGTGTCTGATCTATAGCTGATTGATTGATCCAGCCAAATTGTTGTTAAATTCTGCATATAAGATTTGAAGTGCCAAAATCTGTGTTTGGTATTGCAGGTTTCTTGCATTTGGCTACGCCATTCCATATCATCCAGTTGAGGACCTCGCGTTTGCTGTTGCACGCTTCTTTGAAATTGGTGGCACTTTTCAGAACTATTATATGGTGAGCCTGCAGCCTGCAATGAATTTCTGTTTTTCGTTATTTGATTCCGTAAACATGTGAATGTGGCTTGATAGATACTGATATTTCCTTACAGTATTTTGGTGGAACAAACTTTGGAAGAACCGCTGGTGGTCCTTTGGTTGCAACGAGCTACGATTATGATGCCCCATTAGATGAATACGGTAAAATTTCCAACATTTTTTCGCATAGCGACTGATATCAGGACAGAAAAAGAACTGTATGACCGACAATGCAATCTGAACTACTACTGCAGGTTTTATAAGACAGCCGAAATGGGGACATCTACGCGACTTGCACATGGCGATAAAACTATGTGAGGAGTATTTGGTCAGCTCAGAACCAACTCAACAGAAACTTGGTCTTAATTTAGAGGTAGTCAAGATGTTTAAACAGACAAATGATACTACAAGGATACGTTTACGAAACTTGATTTGTTACACATGAAAAATTCACATAATCTGCTTCCTATATATCTTTCTGTTACAAATTCAGGCACATATCTACTACGAATCTTCCAATGAGTGTGCAGCCTTTCTTGCCAATTACGACAACAGTGCAGACGCGAATGCCACGTTTAATGGAGTATCTTACTTCCTTCCAGCTTGGTCTGTAAGCATCCTTCCGGATTGCAAGAATGTCGTTTTTAACACAGCAAAGGTATAGCTCCTAGCCTCATAATGCAATTCGTGTCCTCTGATCTCGTAATTTCATCGAAAATTATGCCTTGGTCACTAGTACAGCTATATTTTTTGGTTTCTCAAATTGTAGGTTGTTTCGCAAAGAAATATTGGCGACCACCCATTTGATCAGAAAGAAAATGTCAATGAATTGTCATTGGGAGGGCCATTAGAATGGAGCTGGTATGAAGAAAAAGTTGGTGTATGTTTTTGGAAACAGCTCATTCACAAAGCCAGGTTTGCTTGAGCAGATTAATACAACAAAAGATGCAAGTGATTACTTGTGGTACACTACAAGGTAATAATTAGATATTCGAGTTTCAGCATCGAGAGTGTTCGTTGTTCTCATTGCTTGTTTGTTTTCATGGATTTTGTGCTGACATGTTGGCACTTGGCAGCATAAATGTGAGTGGTGAAGAGAAGCAAGTTCTTCTGAATATTGAGAGTTTGGGACATGCAGCACTTGTTTTTCTAAACAAAAAACTTGTAGGTAAGTCATAAGTGTGTTTGGAGAGACACAAAGTTTACATAATCGAACCCAAGTTGTCGGTTAAATCAGTTAAGCTAGTTTGAACCTCATATGTACATTGGCATACTGTCTCTGAGTTTGCATTCTTCTCGAAAAATACCAATATTTCTCCATCTTATAGTTTCTGGTTTCTGGCATGTCATAAGTGTGACAATTTATGTGACTAATTTCCTCATTTGTTGAATCTCTTTTAACAGCATTCGGATATGGCAATCACGACTATGCTAACTTTTCGATCAATGAGGAAATTAGTTTCGATGTGGGAAACAATACTCTGGATGTGTTGAGTATGATGATTGGTGTTCAGGTACACAGAATTTCTTTTCCATAATGGCATAATTTTGTAGCTAGTTCTGTCAATATTTTTCGAGGTATTTTCAGTCTCACGGAGGGCTTACTAATTGTTTGTTTCGTCTTTTTGATGTACTCTTAGAACTATGGTGAACAAATTCATATTTTGTTATTATTCTTCTCCGTATAGGAGGTAATTTATAGGAAAATATAACTAGAAAAGAATCAGGAAATCCTATAATTAAGCTAATTGATTCCTTAATCAAAACAGATATAGAAATACAATTAGGAAAGAAGTAGGAAATCTTATAATTAAGCTAATTGAATCCTAAACAAAATAGAAGTCCTATACATTAATGACTAATATTCTAACATATTCTAACACTATGGACCGTGGTTTGATGTTGCTGGAGCAGGACTTTATGCTGTAGCTATGATTGGCTTGAAGAATGGAATGAATGATCTTTCTTCGGAAGAATGGACCTATCAGGTTTAACTATCTAGTAAAACTCAAATCCATACTTTTCTTCGAAATACGAAAACTCTATCAGCAGCCTATCGAATTCATTATTGTTGGGTTAATAGTATTTTTCCGAGTAAACTAATGTAATCTGAACTGTTTGATCATTCATTTTAAGCAGTCTAATTCCTTCAATTCAGGTAGGAGTTGAAGGAGAATACCTTGGACTGGATAAACCGAGTCTTGCAAACAGCTCGTTATGGACTCAAGGGAGCATTCTGCCAGTTAATAAGAGTCTGATATGGTACAAGGTGAGTAAATTTGGGTAACATTTCATGATTGGACATTGAGGTTCTTATGTGTTTACCGCGCTTGTATAGATAACGCGTAAATTTGATGTTCTATTTTTGCATCCTCAGATTTCATTCTTTGCTCCAGAAGGGAAAGGTCCTATAGCCTTAAATCTTGCAAGCATGGGGAAGGGTCAGGCTTGGATTAACGGGGAGAGCATAGGGCGATATTGGTCTGCATATCGCTCTCCATCGACAGGTTGCACTGAAAATTGTGACTACAGAGGAAACTATGATCCATTTAAATGTCAAAAAAAGTGTGGACAACCTGCTCAAACACTGTAAGGATGATGATAGACATTTAATTTTTTGTTTTTCGATGCTTAACTATACATGTTTTACAATTGGTTACGAAGAGATTATAATGTTCAGGTATCATATTCCGCGCACTTGGATACATCCCGGTGAGAACCTGCTAGTCCTCCATGAAGAGCTTGGTGGTGACCCGTCACTGGTTTCTTTGCTAACAAGAGATGGACAAGATATATGCTCATTCGTATCAGAGGCTGATCCGCCACCAGTTGATTCTTGGAAACCAAATGTAGAGTTCGAGTCTCAAATTCCTCAAGTTCGATTGGCTTGTGAACGAGGATGGCATATTAGTTCGATCAATTTTGCTAGCTACGGAACTCCTGAAGGAAGTTGTGGCACATATAGTCCGGGAACCTGTCATATTGACGCGTTATCAATCGTTGAGAAGGTAAGAAACAAATACCCTTTCTTTGCATATTGGTTCTTTGAAGCATTCCTGACAAATTTGAATGGAATTTCAGGTTTGCATTGGCCAGGAGGAATGTTCAATCCCTGTATCGTCGGCTAATCTTGGTGACGCGTGCCCTGGAGTGTCGAAAAGCCTTGCAATTGAATCTCATTGCTTACTGAGTGAGATTCCAATTCCTGTTCCAGAATAATGAAGATTAATTAATGGTTTCTGGGATGTTATGTGTTTTCAGCTGAGAATGTTACAACTTGAAACACTTCCAGAGAAGTCTCTCTCCTATTTTTCTTGCAGTTTTGTTCCAATGTCTTCTGTAATCCATTTCCAAGTCAAAATAAGAAATACAATCTGTTTGAAACTTGATTGATTCAACATTTTCAGAGGATTGCAGCTATAGCTAATCCAGAATTATGGTAATATGGAACTTTTGAAGGTGATATAAGAAAGAGGCTGCACAAAAGGTATCGATAGTCGGAAAAGCTGAACATTATTGATACATAAACTAGATATTCACACTGAATATCCATTAGACATCATATCTTGAATTGAAATTCACACTCAAGTATTTGAAGCATTTGAAGAAGAAGATGATTCATGAAATCCAAATTTATTCATGGAACGAGCATTATCTTCCCGATATGCTGGCTGCTTTCCATGAGTTGGTGAGCCTCTGCTGCTTCAGATAACGGAAAATACTTCAGGATCACCGGCTTCACCTCACCCGCAGTGATTGCAGGCCAAACATACTTCTCCACCTCAGAAACAATTTCTGCTTTGTTTTCTAGACTTCTGCTTCGCAACCCAGCTGCTGCATGAAAAACAACCAGTTTAATACTACTGAACATAGATTCTGAAGCAGACAATAACATCTAATCAGTTGTTGCAAACTTTAATACTACTGAACATACCTTTCCCACCAGTTTCTTCCTTCACTCGTGCAACAAAGTCCTCGGTCTTGTAATTGATGCATACATCAGCACCAAGTTTCTGGCAAAAAGCTAAGGGCCCGTCCTGCAAGCCGTTTTTTGTTTTTGTTTTTCGAAAAGAAAAATGAAAAATGAAAACAGTGTTTTTGGTTTTGTTTTTGAATTCCGAATACGCGTCTGGTAGCATTTACTGGAATCCGTATTTTAAAAATAAAAACAGGAAAAACGCGTCTGGTAGGAAAACCGAAAACTTTCGAAAATTGAAATATCAATTTTTACATTTTGTTTAATATTATAATAATTATAAACAAATTGATTAAATAATTAACTAAAAAAAATTGAAATGTAATTTTTAAATTAAAAAAAAGTTATCAGTTGAAGAGGAAGAGGAAGAGGAAGAAGAAGAAGATGAGTAGATCGGCGACTCAGTAGAGCAGATCGGCGGCGTCGAGTGGCGATCGGCGGTGAGAGGCGACGCAGAGCCGATCGGCGACGAGCGGAGGAGGAGGAAGAGGAAGAAGAAGAAGAAGAAGAGGAAGAAGAGGAAGAAGAAGACGGCGGCGATGGCAGCAGCGAACGGAGGAGGAGGAAGAGGAAGAAGAAGAAGAAGACGGCAGCAGCGACCGGCGGAAGGCAGCGGCGAGCGACGACCGGCGGCAGGCAGTGACGATCGGCGGCAAGGAGGAGGAGAAAGAAGGTGAAGAAGAAAGAAGATGAAGATGTGCAGTTCGTCTGGTCCAAGAGAAAAAAAAAAGAAAAAAAAATTTTTGTTAATTTTTTTGAAATTGTATTTGAAATACAGAAAACAACTTTTTTTTGTTTTTTAAAATTTCCACTTTTAACACTTGACTTTGTTTTTGTTTTTGTTTTTGATTTCTGAAAATAAAATGAAAAACGGTTTACAGGACACGAATTCGAAATCATTTTTAGAAAATAAAAACAAAAACAGCTGAAAACAGCCTGCAGGACGGGGGCTAACTTTTCTTCACTTCCCGGACACCAATATCTAAAATATAAGAATAAATGAAAACTGAATGGATTCAAAATCACTTATAGTTCATACATTAAGCTGCAGAGAGAAAACCATAACTAGCCATCTAACTTATCATACTTTTGTTTTTAACCACTTTTGAATTTTTAATTGTTAATAACCACCTTTTTAAAAAAAATTCAGTTTAGTACCATGAATTACCAGAGTACCCCTGAAAATAGTGTTCTTTAAACCTCAAAACAAACTTGAAATCAAGACTAAATTGAAATACACAAACTTGAAATCTTGCCTAAATGGAAATATTCAAACTTGAAATCATGCCTAAAATAGAAATATTCAAACTTTAAATCTGGACTAAATTGAAATTATGAAAAGTTTTTTTTTTTTTCCCTCTTTCTTCTTCCTCTTCTTCTTCCCCAAATTCAGATTAGATTTAGGTTTTTTGTTTGGTTTACAGATCTGTCCGCCGGCGATCGTGTAGAAGGACGGCAGCAGCAGCGACGACCACGCCGGCCCACCTGCAAGATGACGGCGCTGCATGACGACGGCCAACCCCTTCTTTCGCGAAGGAGCAGCTCGCACGACCCAGCTGCACGACGACGGCGCTGTCGTGCAGCCCAGAAGGGCACCGGCCCGCTGCGACGCCTTCGTCGGCCTTCGTCGGCCCTCGGCGACGCCGCACGGCCACGCCGGCGGTGGCTTTGAGGGAGAGAGAGAGATCGGTGAGAGAGAGGAGAGGAGAGGAGAGAGAAAGAAAAGAGAGAAAAGAGAGAGAGAGTGTTTTGAGGGGGGTTTTTATATGAGGGCTTTTGAGTAATTTCTCAAAAACATGGTTAAAAACAATTAAAAGTATGCATGTGGTTAAAAACGAATTTCCTATAATATATGTGGTCATTGTTGGTAATTTTCACTTAAGCTACATACATACCACATATTCCTCTGGCTTAATCGGAAAACAAATTGAACATCACTTAGATCAACTATAGTACAATTGTAGATGGTATCAGTAACAACTTTACTCCGATGCCACTGACTAGGGGTGGGATCCACTAAGGTTCATCATTTACGATCTCACGTTTTTCTATTTCATTTTTTTAAACACTTATATTTTGATGTGTTATATTTCATTTATCCTTTTTAGTGCATATTTAGGATATGGATGGCCATTTATCCCCGGAGACCCAAATCCCCATTTGGGGGAAGGGAGGGTTTGGAAAATGGGGATGGGGATGGGGATGGGGGGAACCTATATCCATTCCCATTTCCCCAATGGCCATCCCAAATTTAGGATTAATGGATCTCTATTGTAGGTTCTAAGTGTAAGTGAACGTGTGATTTGGTTTGGGTTTTCGAGTTTTTTATTTTATTTTATTTTATATATCTGTGTATAGTTCATGTAATACAAATTGCATGACATTGTCACGCATCTCTGTGTGTACTATCTCATATTTGTTTTGTATTGAATCATATTCGTTTGACTTCATATTTAAAATTTCAGATTCAAGTCAGCCAGAGCAATCAAAGAAATAGTTTCAGGTATTGCTCATGGCAAAATCACCTTGGTATTTTTTTAAATTTATATATAAATATTTTTTTTTCGGTTTTAGTTAAAACTATTGTGTTGATGTATGTATTCAACATGCACATGTGATTGGTCGGTCGGTCTTTAAGATTAAGTCGTGAATTTAAGTGATCGTGCAAAAAGAGGTAATAGTAATAAATTGTTTTTTTTTTTTTTATATATAAAATAATTTTACAATTAAATCTTGAATTTTAATGTTTATTTTTGCTGGTATCTAAATCTGTACATGCTACACTCGCTTGCCAAGGATTTGATCATGTTCAGAGCTCTATTTACAACTGTTTTTAGGTATATTTATACAAATAAGATAGGTTTTAATATATACAACTCTTATTTATTTATTTATTTATTTATTTATTATTATTATTACTATTATTTTTAAGTTGTGATAGATTTATTTAAATTGATTTTCTTTACCGTTTTATTTCGTCAGAGACCAGTGATTGAATTAGAACATCAACTTAGAGAGTATAAAGCAATGGTTTGGAATTATTTGAATTAGAAATTTCGGAAAATTGTTAAATTTGTAGTTGAAAGCTTTATTTTGTATATTTTAAATGTAATTGCAGAAATCTGTAGTCGATTGATTTGATTGGGGTTTTAGTGTTTTTTTTTTTCTTTCTAATATATGTTAATTCTAAGTGTAAAATTACACACAAAAGTAAAAATAGAAAAATACACACGATTTTTTTTTAAATATAAATTCGATAACGATTACTTATGTTTTACCGTGCTCGTACATCTTGCGGGCTGCATACTAGTTATTATTGTATATAATAAAAATAATAATAACATTTAATGAAGGACACGAGTCACAATCACATCAAAAGTCGAAAAAAAGCTATTATTATAACAAAACTAGTGTAACAATCTGTGCTATGCACGGACTTGTTTTAAAAGAAAAGAAAATATATTATGTATTAAAATAAACTGTCGGTAAATATTGATAACTAATAGTACTTTTGGTGCGGTAATATTCATAACCAATACTAAAAAAAACTTGTTAGAGATCGCTTTTAAAAACGATCTTTATTTACGAGATCTTAAAAAATCATTTAAAAAAAAATGATCTCTATTTATGATATTAATTATCATATATTAGTAATGTAGTGATCTCTTATACATATAGAAATCATTTTTTTTTATTTTTATAATTACTAATGAAATATATCATTCATTCTTAGAAAATCACAAATCTTATTTTCCAACAATTTTATTCATCCAAATTCAATATATATATCCACAAGACATCTCAAAACTAATATCCTGAAAAACATATGAAAATCATAAACAAAACTACAAAATCACTTTTTACAATATTATCAAAATTCAACAATACAATGTCTCTCAATCTCCATATGCAATTCCCCACTAAGGCATTCCAATCATCTCACATAATGTCAATATTGTCTTGAGCGTGTGGACTATCATTCCTTAAATTTACACCGCAAAAGAGTTTATAGAAATTAAACCTTTATAAAAATTTGTTTTTGTGCTTAAATTTAATTGTAAAAATGAATTAAGAGACGAAAGATACATATGAAGAGAAGCAGAAGACACGACAATTAATTAAAGAAATCAAACTCACCAAAGATACCCGGAGAAATGTTAATTGCTATCAACTGTCTGTTTGAAATCATGGATTCAAACCTACAGATCAAGTCAATTGTAGAATAATATTTATTATTCTAAAGTCATAAATCCAGGACAAAATTCACTAAAGTCAAGGAAATTCATACAAGGAGATATAAAATTTTGATAATACAAAACACCTTAAAATCCTACTGTCATTAGAAACCTAAAAGCTAAGGAAATTGTATTGCTCAATTAAACATAAATCCTTTGAAATTAAGTTTACAATATAAAAGATAGAAAAAAGAAAAAGTCTTTCCCAAAAACAAAAACAGAAAAATAAAATCATCAAAATCAGTAGGATTAAAATTTTAATCCATAAATATAATTAAAAGAGAAAAAAAAAAAAAAAGACTCACCTCAACATTTATATATGATATGTAACAATAAATCATCATCAAAACTGGGAGAGAAACATTTTGAGAGAGAAAGAGAGAGAGTAGAGATTGATTGATGGATGGATGTGTAAAAGATTAGGTAAAGCTATGGTTTATATAGAGAATTGACATCATGATTGATTTGTATCATCACATGAACGTTACATGTCTTACATGAGGATGATTGAAGAGACTAAAAAAATTGGTGTGATTATGGGAAATTAATAGAGGCAATCAAGTCATCATGTAAAAATAATTGTAAAATAAGTATTAATATATTGTTAATTTTCAAGTGTAACTTATCATAATATTAATTCTGTCATTGATGTTTTACTTTACAAAAAGGATTTAATGTCATATAATAGGGTATCATATATAATAATAATAATAATAGCCTTTTTCATAATATATATATATATATATATATATATATATATATATATATATATTTATTAATATTAACATATTTGATTGATTAATTAACAACTTTTAAGATAAAATTTGAGTGGAATGTGGCATTGATTTGGATTCCAATTTGAGTTTCGAAACTTCCATGTTTTTCATTTTCCATGTATTATTTGTGTCTTTTAAGATAGTGTTTTAATGATCAATATAATTAGAATTTAAAGCTAGAAAATCAAATGAATCTAAAATCATATATATGGAAATGAATATATAGCATTTAAATTCAAAGCTTCCTCACGGCGACATGTGGCCCTGTGAAAGTCTATTATTATATATATGATTTTGAGAAGTTTATTATAACAAAATTAAAATGCGTACTAGTAATTCAATGCAACATCAGAATTCCATTGCTTGCACTCTATATTCTCTATTTCATAGCTCCAAAAACACGGACCATCTTTTTTTATGAACCACTGACAATAACGACATAATTCATGATCCCTCTCATCTATGTAAATATCAAACCGTTTGAACTGATTTTGCCACGCAAAACTGCAGTAGAATAACGTCCTTTCCCAAGGCTGAAATCTAAATGAGTACCAACCTTTAAAGGGTAGTATGTGTTCACCGAGATCATCTTCACCTGATTTACAATGAACAGTGAGATCTATCTCGGCTATGTCCTCGTAAAGATAATTGGAGATATTGACGGTACGTTTTGCAGAGAAAAGATCCGCTTCACATATTGTTTGAAGCAGAACAAACGAAATCAACACAAGGAGAAGTTTGCAAGGACTCATCATGCTGGTGAAAATGTTACAACTTACAAGTACCTCTTGTCTCCTTTGATATGCAAGTTGTACACATATATAAGAAACAATAATGCTACTTTGTCCAGTTTTGGTGTCCAAATCTGGTGCCAAAATGATGTGGCATCATTGTAATCAATTCATTTAAATTGTATTAGATTTGCATGATTTAAATGAATGGATTACGGTGTTGCTACATCATTTGAGTACAAGATTTGGATACCAAATTTAGGCAAAGTAGTATTACTTCGTAAGAAATCATCAAGGGTCATATATATCATTAATAATTGATTCTCCCAATTATTATCTGCCATATATAAAATATTTTATACGGTTACCTTTTGTATTTTAATTTGAATTGTTTCCATATTATTTTATATTTCCATTTTTAATAATGCTACTTTACTCAAATTCAGTGCCCAAATGATGTGGTAACACTCTAATCCATTCATTTAAATTGTATTAGATTTGCATGATTTAAATGAATGGATTAGAGTGTTGCCACATCATTTGGGCACCGGATTTGGACACTAAATTTGGACAAAGTAGCATTACTCTTATTTTATATTTCCATTTTATGTAATTTTCTATGCCTATTTAGGCTTCTACTGTAATAGAATTAGTATCACGAATAATAAAATGAGTAATACTACTTTACCCAAAATTGGTGTCTAAATGATGTGGCATCACTCTGATCCATTTAGTTAGATTGTATTATATTTTCTTAATTTAAATGAATAGATCAGAGTGATGCCATATCATTTGAGCACCGGATTTGGGCAAAGTAGCATTATTCTAATAAAATTAGAGTAAAGCTAGACGTCCCAATTTTTTTTTTCCAAATTCTATCCCAAATGATGTGACACGTGAGGTGTCAACATCACATCAGTCACCATATAATTTCATAATTTATAAGATGCTGACACCTCACATGCCATATCATTTGGGACAGAATTTGGAACATCTAGCATTACTCATAAAATTATTCTTCTCTGTTATATATTTTTACATTAGTTCTTTACTATTTTTACAATTGACATTATAAATTATCTTCCGTACCATGGTTTATTCTAAATTCAAATTTTAAATTATCTCTTTCCTTTTATAAAAGATGTAGACAACAAAAATGTGGAGAAAATATTGTGTGAGTCGTCTCAAAATATTTCAAAATATTTTTTTATCAATGGTAAAAATATGGTCCAGATCCCCGGTAAAAATTTCCAACTCATGCAAGAACGATTGGTCTGGCAAAACCTTCCTATTTTTGCATTTAAATATTTATTAACCATAATTTTTATTTTATTTTTCAAAATATCAATGGTCCGAATCAAAGTAGCCAATTAATGATATTTGATCAATTTTTGGAAATTACAATATACGGTTTTAATAAAAAGATTTTTACGTTAACTCTTAATATTCGTTTTTTTGAAAGGTAAATCTTAATATATTTGTTAATAAAAAGATTTTGGAGTTATGGTTTTAATAAAAAGAATATTTTTCCGAAGATAAATAAAAAGAATATTTTTACACGTTAACAAGTTTTATTCTTTCCAATAAAAACAAAAATTTAAAAATAGTAAGTGTACAACTAATTAAAAATAGTAAGTTTTAATATACTTTGTTAATGTATTTTTTTATAGACAACCTAGCAGAATTACTTCCAACCCTCTAAATCGATCCAAACTCATTCGGAAAAACGGTTGATGGATTTAGCTCTAATTGGTCAAGTCATTAATAGGTTGGGTTATTATTATTATTATTATTATTATTATTATTATTATTATTTTAAGTATTACACTATTACATAAATTCGGGGTTTTTAGGGAGGGGAACAACTCGAACTCGCAACCTCGTGGTACAAGTGTATAGGTTGGGTTATTAAAGTGGAAATTGCCAAAACTGACCCATCTAATTATGAGATTTTCTTTTTTAACCACATGCATACTTTTAATTGTTTTAAACCATTTTTTTGAGAAATTACTGAAAAACCCTCGTATAAAAACCTCCCCAACACTCTCTCTCCCCTCTTTTTTTCTCTCTTTCTCCTTCTCTCTCCTCTGCTCTCTGTCTCTCCCGATCCTCTCTATCTCTTCTCCTCTAGGTGCCGTCGCCGGAGCTGCCGGACGTCGCCTGGACCAGCGGGCCGCCGGTGTCATGAACCAGCGACGCACGAAGGTGTTGCCTGGTCGACGCACGAACCAGCGGCGCTGGTTCGTGCGTCCACCAGGCGACGCCTTCGTGCGTCGCTGGTTCGTGACGCCGGTGGCCCGTTGGTCCAGGCGACGTCCGGAAGCTCCGGCGACAGCTCTCCGGCGACGGCACCTGCAATAAAAAGGAGAAATCAAAAAACCCTAAACCTAATTTGAATCTGAGGAAGAAGAAAAGGAAGAAGAAAAAGGGGAAAAAAAACCTAAGTCTAATTTCAATTTAGTCTAGATTTCAAGTTTGAATATTTCTATTTTAGGCATGATTTCAAGTTTTAATATTTCTATTTAGGCATGATTTCAAGTTTGTGTATTTCAATTTAGTCGTGATTTCAAGTTTGTTTCGAGGTTTAAAGAACACTATTTTCAGGGGTACTCTGGTAATTGAAGGTACTAAACTGAATTTTTTTTTTAAAAAGTGGTTATTAACAATTAAAAATTCAAAAGTGGTTAAAAACAAAAGTATGATAAGTTAGATGGCTACTTATGGTTTTCTCTCGTTATTAAAACTCAAAAAATAATAGTTTGAGTTTTGGTTTATCTCTTCAAACCCATTAAAACCCAACATGACCCATTTGTGAAAATAGAAAGATAAGAACAAATGTTTGATAAAAGTCTCAAGGTGTTTCATTAAATGTTTGAGAGAAATATTCAGAATTCTGAGATTTTCATTAATGGCTTCCTTGAAGCTTTGTTTACATATATCAAGAAGAAATATATTCTGGAGTCACACCTTTCTCGTGACTTCCCGATTGTATATATATACAAATAACTTTGCTTAATCTAAACGCTAACTACCTGACTTCTAACAACTATCCTGAAAATCAGGGGAGCTCATCCAATGATGATATGACACATCAGCTATTGTAACTGACTCATTTTCCCAAACTAACTTTCTTTCTATCAATCTCACGTGTTGCTAGACCAGTGTAAGGTTGTGAACCTTTACACACCTGATCTAATTCCTTTTTCTCCATCTCTGCTTTCTTTATTTGTTTGGATAACAATTGCTCAGGTCTAGAACAATTTCCTTCTTCTCTAACATCCCCCGTCAAGCTAAACCGAGGTGAAAACACAAGGTTCAGCTTGGAGCAAAAAAGATCAAATTTATCAGCAGCCAAAGCTTTGGTTAAAACATCTGCAATTTGAGAATCGGTAGGAACATAACGTGGTTCAACCAAACCAGCAGCCACTTTTTCCCGAATGAAATGGGTATCAATGTCGATGTGGTTTGTTCTAGAGTGGAAAACAGGATTTTTGGCAAGAGAATTTGCACCCATATTATCACACCAGATAACCATAGGAGAACGAACCTGCACATGAAGTTCACAAAGAAGAGATTGCAGCCAGAGTATTTCAGATGTAATTTGTGCCATGGAACGGTATTCAGCCTCAGTGCTGGACCGAGCAACAACAGGCTGCTTTCTAGAACTCCAGGAAATTAGGTTTCCACCAAGAAACAAACAATGGCCACTCGTAGAACGACGATCATCTAAACAGCTGGCCCAATCTGCATCCGCATAAGCTTCTAAAAACAGATCAGTTGAAGGTTTAAACCGCAAACCTTTATGAAGAGTTCCTCTAAGATATCTGAAGATTCGTTTGCAAGCCTGCCAATGCAAGAGAGAAGAAGAAGCAAGAAACTGGCTCAGTTTGTTCACACTAAACGAAATGTCAGGGCGAGTGTAGCAAAGATACTGGAGAGCCCATACTACACTCCTGTACATGGTCGGATTTTCAAGTGGAGGACCACCTTGCTTAGTTAACTTTGCACTGGTACTGATAGGAGTTGACCATGGTTTGCAATCAAACATGTTATACCTTTTTAACAAATCCACAACATACTTGGATTGAGTAAGATAAAGACCAGTGGTGTTACAAAAAGCTTCAAGCCTAAGAAATAGTTGACTGAACCAAGTGCCTTCAAAGCAAAAGTTCTATGAAGTTGAGAAATTGTAGAGTGAATAAGAGAAGAACTTGAACCTGTAATATATTAGAATATCATCAACGTAGACTAGAAGATATAGGACATCTGAATCCACCTTCTTGATGAACAAAGAGCTATCTGAAGCTGAGTTTAAAAATCCCCAAGATATAAGTGCTGACCGAAGTTTGGTGAACCAGGATCTAGGCGCCTGTTTTAAGCCATACAAGGCTTTGTTTAGCAGGCAAACATGAGAAGGAAAGAGCACATTTTCGAAACCTTCAGGTTGCTTCATATAAACTTACTCTTGCAACTCACCATTTAGGAAAGCGTTGTTGATGTCCACTTGTTGAATATCCTACCTATAGTGCACAGCTAGAGCAAAGATTACTCTGATAGTAGATGCCTTGACTACTGGACTATAGGTGTCAAAATAATCAAGTCCAGGAGTTTGGCTGAAGCCTTTCGCAACCAGCCTGGCTTTGTGTTTGAGAATGGTGCCATCAAGATTAAACTTGGTTCTAAAAACCCATTTACTTCCAACAATGTTCATATCAGTTGTTACAAGAACCAGAGACCAAGTGTTATTATTCTTGAGAGCTTGAAATTCTGATTTCATGGCCTCAAGCCATTTCTGATCTTCCATAGCTACCTTCACTGATTTTGGCTCCACTTCGGTTAGAAAGCTTGTAGGAAAGCTGCACTGAGTAACAAATACTTTAGGCTTTAGGGACCCAGTTTTGCCTCTTGTCACCATTGGGTGAATGTTTTGAGTCCGATCAGTAGCCATGTTTAAAGTGGTATGACTTGGGATAATGTCAGCAGCAGCAGCAGGCCTAATAGAAACAACACCATCAAGCCTAGAAGAGGCTGGCCTTGATAGAAGATTTCGACTACCATGTGTGTTGAGATGAGTAGGTATAGGTGGGATGTCCAAGTCACTTCTGTTCTCAAAACTTTGAAAAAGGTTGAGAGGAGAGTTGCCTGAAGAGTTACTCGGTGAAGCCTTGTCAGATAAAGAAGTGCCAAAAAGTTCCTTGTAAGGAAAATCCATTTCATTGAAAATGACATGTCTTGATACAAACACTTTTCCAGAAGTGTGAAGATATTTATATCCTTTATGAGAAGGACTATATCCAAAAAATGCACTTAGTAGAATGGAAATCAAGTTTTTGTTTAGAATAATCCCTCAAATAAGGAAAACAAGAACAGCCAAATACCTTTAAGAAATGGTAGTTTGGTTTCTTTTGAAATAACTTCTCAAAAGGTGACACAAAACCCATGAGAACTGATGGAAGATTATTTATGAGAAGGACTGCTGTGGAAAATGCCTCAAACCAGAACTTTAGGGGCATATTTACGTGTGCAAGAAGGGTCAAACCCATCTCAACTATACTTCTATGCTTTCTTTCAGGGACCCCATTTTGTTGATGGGTGTAAGGACATGAAAATCTAACTCTCACTCCTAGGTTAGAAAGATAAGGGACAAAAGGAAGATATTCCCCTCCCATGTCTGCCTGGAAGCACTTAATCCTTTTGTCAAATTGTAGCTCAACTATTCTCTTAAAAACAATGAAAACTTGTAAAGCATCAGACTTTAACTTGAGATGGAATATCCATGTAAACCTAGTGAAAGCATCCACAAAGTCTATATAGTACCTATATCCATCACATGACAACATAAGGGCTGGTCCCCATACATCACTGTATATGAGCTCCAAAAGAGATTTAGCAGTGATAGGTGACCTCTGAAATGGAAGTCTGTACACCTTACCCATCTTACATGAATCACAAAATTCAGGAGAATGAATATTAAAGGGAAAATGTAATGTTCTTAATATTTTTTAAAGAATAAGAGGGGCTGGATGGCCTAATTTTGCATGCCAAATAGCAGAATTTGTTCTTGCAGCAACACAAGCATTAAACTGAGCTGAAATAGCTTTACTAGGCAAAACATGTGCTCTAGCTTTATTTGCAACATAGAGAGAGTTATTTATAGAACCATAATCTCTATCACAGTGATTTAGACTTCGAAATCCAGGTCTTTGAGGAGTAGCTTCAGCTATCTTCAACTCATAGAGCCCATTCTTAAGAGTTCCTTGAAGGAGGACCTTGTTGGTTCTCTGATCCTTGATAACACAACCAAGAGAAGAGAACTCAGCTATAGCATTGTTATCCTTGGTAAACTTTGAAATGCTAAGAAGGTTTTTAGTGATGGTAGGTACACACAAAATTTGTTTAAGATGTAAATCACTGTGAGGTGAGAATTGTGACTTAATCCTAGTATCACCAACATGAGATATCTGTAACTGATTACCATTATCTACTGAAAGCTTATCATTACCTCGATAGTTTGACTTCACTGAGAGATTACTGAGATTTGAGGTTACATGATTTGTGGCACCGGAATCCACATACCAAGCTTGATCAGCCACGATTTCAGGTGAGGCAAAATAAGCAGAAGCATTCTGATAACCTCCAGCTGGTAACAACTGCAAGCTGTCATGGTTAGCATTTAAAGAATTTGTAAAGTTAGAACAGCCTCCTTGATCGAAAGGGTTATAGTTTGGATTGAAATTTTGACTATAACTCTGGTTGTAATCCTGGTTATGACTGTAGCCATGATTGTAGTTCTGATTTTTTGCAAAGAAGGCTTGACTTCCTTGGTTTTGAGTGAAAGACGAATTTTGTCCATTTTGAACCTAACTTGGACCTCCTTGAAACTGCTGGTCAAACCTCTTGTAGCACTGCCGTGCTCAACCATGTCCAGGTTTTAAGCACAGCTGGCAATGTAATCTTTGATTTGTCCTTCTACCACCTCTATTTCTTTCTCTATTTCCTCCTCTATAGCTGTTGAAATTGCTGGAAAAGTTTCTGTTATTTCCTCCTCTATTGTTGAAAGTTGTCTAGGTAGAATTGTTTGTTGCATATTGAGCAGATGGACTTATTTGGCTTAAAAGAGCAGAAGAGTTAAGTTCCTCAATCCTCTGTTCATGCATCAAGAACAGATATTGAGCATCTTCAATGGACATAGTAGTTTGCTGAGATGAAATCAAAGTCACTACCGAATCATACTCATGTCCTACTCCACGCAGCAAGCACATAATAAAATCCTTATCACTAACCACTTCTCTTGTTGATACTAATGCATCACTAATAGCTCTAAGTTTCGCAACAAACTCACTAATCGAATCAGATCCTTTCTTAATAGACTGTAGTTGTTGTTTAAGCTGCATAACTCTCGCTAAGGATCTCTGTGAATATGTACGTTCTATTTTTGACCAAATCTTAAAAGAAGATGTTGAGTTGGTTACTTGACCAAGAACACTTGGAGAAAGTGTGGAAAGAATCCAACTCATGAGCAGCTTATCTGTTTTCTTCCACTTGATGAAGTCCGGATTTTCTTGTTGCTCAGCTGTGTCACCAGATCTGACAGTGACCAGTTTTTGAGGAGGTTTCTCCATTAACGAAACCTTCAAGATCCAGAGCTTCTATGGCCGTTAGAACTTGCATCTTCCAGAAAATATAGTTGCTATGATCTAGTTTCAATGTAAGATTCACACTGAGAGTTTTAGCTAAGGAAGCTAAAAAGATGAGAGAAAGATATATTTTGCTAGTATGATATTATTGATATCAGGTCAAGTATTTGTACAGCAAGAATTCGTATCACACTACAAGTCAGGAACTATAAACTACAAAATAGAGTATCTAGCTAAAAGATAGGAGTTACAATAGAAAAGATAATATACAGTAATTATCTATTACTAAATACAGGAAATATTAAAGTTTATCTTTCTAACACTCCCCCTCAAGTTGGAGAGTGGATGTCCTGCACTCTCAACTTGCTAATCATAGGGACAAAATTCTCCTTGCCCAAAGGCTTGGTCAAGATGTCTGCTAGCTGGTGTGCAGAACCTACATATCTTGTAATCACTGAACCATCTTGGATCTTGTCTCTAATGTAATGGCAATCCATCTCAATGTGTCGAGTTCGCTCATGAAAAACTAGGTTGGCTGCGATGTGTAAGGCAGCCTTGTTGTCACAAAATAATAGAGCAGATTCATGATGTGTTAGTCCCAAGTCCCTCAGTAGATAACGTAACCATGTCAACTCACAACAGGTTCCTATCATTGCACGATATTCTGCCTCGGCAGAAGAAAGAGAAACTGTTTTCTGTCGCTTTGACCTCCAGGATATTAATGAAGGTCCAAGAAAGACACAATAACCTGTGGTGGATCTCCTAGTGAGTGGACAACCTGCCCAATCTGAGTCACAGTAAGCCCTTAATCTGAAATCACTATTTGAAGAGAAAAACAAACCTTGGCTAGGTGCACCTTTCAAATATCTGACAACCCGAAGAGCTGCCTCCATATGAAGTTTTCGGGGTTGATGCATAAATCTACTCAAGACATGTACCGCATATGTTATATCTAGCCTCGAAATAGTCAAGTAAATTAATCTACCAACCAATCTTCTATACCTGCTCGGATCTTTGAGCAAATCACTCTTGTCTGATAATTTCAAGCCCCGATCCATAGGGGTATCAATTGGGGCTGCACCTAACAAACCTACATCCTCAATGATTTCTAATGCATATTTGCGTTGGGAGATAAAAATCCCTTTCTTAGAAGCAGAAACCTCAATGCCAAGGAAGTATTTCAGATTACCAAGGTCTTTAAGATTAAAATGACTATGTAGGAATTTCTTAGTGGCAGCTATGCTAACAGAATCATTTCCAGTAATTAGAATGTCATCAACATATATTAAAAGAGCATGCAGTAAAGAGCTTGCCTTTTGTTTTGGTGAATAGAGAGTAATTGGCCCGAGATTGTACGAAACCAGCAGAACAAATAGCCTCTAAGAACTTAGCGAACCATTGGCGAGATGCTTGTTTCAAACCGTACAGCGATTTATGTAAGCGACATACCAAGTTGTCCTCCCCCTGTCGCCGAAGCCCAGGCGGCGGAGACATATAAATTTCCTCAGCCAGATCGCCATGAAGAAAAGCGTTGTTAACGTCCATCTGATGCAGAGACCAACCACGAGCTACAGCTAAAGTGAACAAGCAGCGAACCGAAATAATCTTGGCAGTAGGAGAAAATGTATCCTGATAATCGATACCCTCCAGTTGAGTGAAGCCCTTGGCTACCAATCGGGCTTTGTATCTCTCAACAGACCCATCTGATCGGAGCTTGATTTTATACACCCACTTGCAGCCAATGGGAGTTTTACCAGCCGGAAGCGGAGTAAGAGTCCAGGTGCCGTTGGCCTGGAGAGCCCGTAACTCGGAACGCATCCAATGATGAGATGACACATCAGCTATTGTAACTGGCCAAACTAACTTTCTTTCTATCAAGTCTCTGAACCTTTACTTTACTCTGATTGTGAGCTTTATCAATCTCACGTGTTGCTAGACCAGTGTAAGGTTGTGAACCTTTACACACCTGATCTAATTCCTTTTTCTCCATCTCTGCTTTCTTTATTTGTTTGGATAACAGCTGCTCAGGTCTAGAACAATTTCCTTCTTCTCTAACACCATTAATCTAAAAAATATTTTAATTTGAACATTTTTACTGTTAAAATTTTTCATAATATAATTTTGATTTTCATTTATTTCAATTTAAACTAATTTTAGACATGAATTAAAATTGTATTATAATATGTTTGTTAAGATAAGTTCATTGAAATCTACCTCTTAATAAAATTGAGAATTTTTCAAGCACTAAAACTATTTTTTTTGAATTTTCTATATTTCGTCTATTTTTTTGATGCCTTCATATTTAAAAAAATTGTTAACAATAGTTTAAGTGCTTGAAAATTTTTCAAATTATATTAAGAGGTAGATTTTAATGAACTTATCTTCCATAAAAAAAATACAAATCAAAATTCATTCAAATCGATGTGATTTTATGGTGGTCCTTAGCGAAATTAAATTAAGGGATCCCTTATGAGAGACTCACTATATATATATATACAGATTTTCTATTATCAGTTTGAACTGACAATAAATATATCAGGACGAAGAATGTGGATCATTAGATTTACATACTTTGACTCAAAGTGTATGCACTTGTCAAAACTTCTTCATAATCTGTGGTCCACATTCTTCGTCCTGATATATTTATTGTCAGTTCAAACTAATAATAGAAAGACTGTCTATATATATATATATATAGCATGCATATACATAAATGGGTCACCTTTAGTGCGTTAACGGGGGATAGACGTTCGCCCACCTCACCCATTTCCCCCATTTCCCCAATCTCCAATCCGGAATTCACAATCCAGCAATCCTCCATCTCATGTTTCACCCCACCTATCTCATTTGACTCCATTTGAGTTAAAATTAAAAATAATCATACAAAGTAAATTAAATAATAATTCAAATATCCAATCCAAAATAAATAATTGATTTAATTTAATCCAAAATAAATACAAGTTGGAAAAAAATTAAAATTAAATTTTTGTGAAAATGTGTCTAATGCTCAGGTATCATATTCCGTGCACTTGGATACATCGTGGTGAGAACCTGCTAGTCCTCCATGAAGAGCTTGGCGGTGACCCGTCACTGGTTTCTTTGCTAACAAGAGCTGGACAAGATATATGCTCATTTGTATCAGAGTTGATTCTTGGAAACCAAACGTAGAGTTCGAGTCTCAAATTCCTCAAGTTCGATTGGCTTGTGATCGAGGATGGCATATTAGTTCGATCAATTTTGCAAGCTACGGAAGTCCTAAAGGAAACTGTGGCACATGTAGTCCGGAAACCTGTCATGTTGATGCGTGATCAATTGTTGAGAAGGTAAGAAACTAACACCCTTTCTTTGCATATCGATTCTTTGAAGCATTCCTGACAAATTTGAATGGAATTTCAGGCTTGCATTGGCCAGGAGGAATGTTCAATCCCTGTATCCTCGGCTAATCTTGGCAACGCATGCCCTGGAGTGCCGAAAAGCCTTGCAATTGAAGCTCATTATCTCCAATTTTCAATGTATTGCAGCTATATCTATTCCAGAATTATGGTAATAAGGAACTTTTGTCATATATAAATCTTGAAGGCGATATAAGAGTGGCTGCATAGAAGGTATCGATATTCTCGGAAAAGCTGAACATTATTGATACATAAACTGATCTTTTAACTGTTTTCACACTGAATATCCGTTACATCATATCTTGAATTGAAATTCACACTCTTAAGTATTTGAGGCATCTGTTGACGTATTTGAAGCATGAGATTCAATTTATTCATGGAACGAGCATTATCTTCCCGATATGCTGGCTGCTTTCCATGAGCTGGTGAGCCTCTGCTGCTTCTGATAACGGAAAATACTTGTGGATCACTGGCTTCACCTCACCCGCCGTGATTGCAGGCCAAACATACTTCTCCACCTCAGAAACAATTTCTGCTTTGTTTTCTAGACTTCTGCTTTGCAACCCAGCCGCTGCATGAGAAACAAGAAGAACAAATTTATATAACCAATAAATCATACATGGATCCAAATATAACATTACATATTCATCCACTTTAAACCGAAAATATTAAAGCCTAGTGTAAGTGACCGACTGCTGCATTACCTTGCACTGTTAGGCGCCTCGCAAATAAAGAACCGATATTTAGTTCTGTTTTTGCTCCACCTTGGGTGCCAATTATAAAAAGTCTCCCATCAAAATCTAAGCTGTCGAGGTTTTGCTGAAAGTAGGGTGCTCCAACACAATCTAGAATAACATTAACACCTGAAATCGTCCCAAGTTAGATTCTGAAGCAGAAAAAATAACAACTTTCCATCAGTTGTGGCAAATTACAGACATCAAGGCATACATGAGCGATTATTGCATTTTTTTATTTATTATAATGCTACGGAACATACCTTTCCCACCAGTTTCTTCCTTCACTCGTGCAACAAAGTCCTCTGTTTTGTAATTGATGCATACATCAGCACCAAGTTTCTTGCAAAAAGCTAACTTTTCATCACTTCCTGGACACCAATATCTAAAATATAAAACTGAATGGATTCAAAGTTAGATGAATTTGCAGCTATACCTGCTGTGGCAAATACTCTCACTCCTCGGCATTTAGCTATTTGGATCGCAAATGTACCAATTCCACTAGATCCCCCATGAACCTTATAATTAAATAGCCATTAGATCATACATTAAGCTGCATAGTGCATACCACATATTCCTCTGGCTCAATCGGAAAACAAATTGAACATCACTCAGATCAACTATAGTACAATTGTAGATGGTATCAGTAACAACTTTACTCTAATGCCACTGACTAGCGGTGGGATCCACTAAGGTTCATCATTTACGATCTCACGTTTTTCTATTTTATTTTTTTAAACACTTATATTTTGATGTGTTATAATTCATTTATCCTTTTTAGTACATATTTAGGATATGGATGGCCATTTATCCCCAGAGACCCAAATCCCCATTTGGCCATCCCTAATTTAGGATTAATGGATCTTCGTTTTAGGTTCTAAGTGTAAGTGAACATGTGATTTGCTTTGGGTTTTCGAGTTCTTTAATTTATTTTATTTTATATATCTGTGTAAAGTTCATGTAATACAAATTGCATGACATTGTCACGCATCTCTCTGCGTACTATCTCATATTTGTTTTGTATTGAATCATATTCGTTTGACTTCATATTTAAAATTTCAGATTCAGGTCAGCCAGAGCAATCAAAGAAATAGTTTCAGGTATTGCTCATCGCAAAATCATCTTGGTATTTTTTTTAATTTTGTATATAAATATTTTTTTTTCGGTTTTAGTTAAAACTATAGTGTTGATGTATGTATTCAACATGCACATGTGATTGGGCGGCCAGTCTTTAAGATTAAGCCGTGAATTTAAGTGATCGTGCAAAAAAAGGTAATAATAATAAACTGTTTTTTTAATATATTTTTTTTTATATAAAATAATTTAAATCTTGAATTTTAATGTTTATTTTTGGTATCTAAATCTGTACATGCTACACTCGCTTGCCAAGGATTTGATCATGTTCAGAGCTCTATCTACCACTGTTTTTAGGTATATTTATACAAATAAGATAGGTTTTAATGATACAACTCTTATTTATTTATTATTATTATTATTACAATTATTTTTAAGTTGTGATAGATTTGTTTAAATTGATTTTCTTTGCCGTTTGATTTCGTCAGAGACCAGAGATTGAATTAGAACATCAACATAGAGAGTATAAAGCAATGGTTTGGAATTATTTGAATTAGAAATTTCAGAAAATTGTTAAATTTGTAATTGAAAGCTTTATTTTGTATATTTCAAATGTAGTTGCAGAAATCTGTAGTCGATTGATTTGATTGGGGTTTTAGTGTTTTTTTTTTCTTCCTAATATATGTTAATTCTAGGTGTAAAATTATACACAAAAGTAAAAATAGAAAAATACACATGAAATTTTTTTAAAATATAAATTCGATAACGATTACTTTATGTTTTACCGTGCCCGTACATTGTGCGGGCTGCATACTAATTATTATTGTATATAATAAAAATAATAATAACATTTAATGAAAGACACGTGTCACAACCACGTCAAAAGTTGAAAAAAAGCTATTATTATAACAAAACTAGTGTAACAATTTGTGCTATGCACGGACTTGTTTTAAAAGAAAATAAAATATGTTATGTATTAAAATAAACTGTCAACAAATATTGATAACTAATAGTACTTTTGGTGTAGAAATATTCGTAACCAATACTAAAAAAAACTTGTTAGAGATCACTCTTAAAATGATATAAATATATAAAGAGATCGCTTTTAAAAACGATATTTATTTACGAGATCTTAAAAAATCATTAAAAAAAAAAATGATCTCTATTTATGATATTAATTATCGTATATTAGTAATAGGGGTTCAAAAATTAAATAGCACTTTTTGGGGGAGGGCTTGTGCAAATAGCACCACTTTAATAAGTCTTGTTTTAATAGTATCAAAATATGTGATGAGACCAAAATACCCCCCACTTACTCTTTTCCTTTTTATTTTTTTTCTCGAAAATTCGAGACTTATTTGCAGTTTCGAGACTTATTCATGGTTTTTTCGAGACGTATTCATGCATTTTTGAGACTTATTCATGCGTTTCGAGACTTAATTCAAGTTTGTTCGGGACTTATTCTGTTCGACCTCCATCGATGGTGACAGTGATGATTCGACGACGGCGCCGGTTGACTCTGGAGATAGTTGGATCTGGAAGATCGAGCGATGCCGAGTTCGTTGGCGCCATCGGTTTCGTCAGATTCACAATGGATCGTCATAGATCAGACGATGAAGATTCGTGACGATTTGGGTTTTGCTTCGTTTCTCTCTCTACACAACTCGAAAATGAAAATGAACACTTGGGTTACAATGATTGGCACTCGACGAACATTTTCCCAGTGGTTTTGCCGGTCAACTTGCTGGTCGGCGGTGGCACCTCCATTGAAGCTCCATCAATGGAGGTTTTGGAAAAAAAGGAAGAAGAAGGTGAAGGACACACAAGAGAAAAGAAAAGAAAAGAAGCTGGGGGGTATTTTTGTCCAAATTCCATTTTTGGTGCTATTAAAACAAGAGTTATTAAAGTGTGATAGTTGTACAAGTCAAAATTTAAAAAGTGCTATATACCCCTATTTCCTCTTAGGGGTAATATAGTGATCTCTTATACATATATAAATCATTTTTTTTTTTTATAATTACTAACGAAATATATCATTCATTCTTAGAAAATCACAAATCTTATTTTCCAACAATTTTATTCATCCAAATTCAATATATATATCCATAAGACATCTCAAAACTAATATCTAGTAAAACATCTGAAAATCATAAACAAAACTACAAAATCACGTTTTACAATATTATCCAAAGTCAACAATACAATGTCTCTCAATCTCCATATGCAATTCCCCACTAAGGCATTCTGATCATCTCGCATAATGTCAATATTGTCTTGAGCGTGTGGACTATCATTCCTTAAATCTACACCGCAGAAGAGTTTATAGAAATTAAAACCTTTATAAAAATTTGTTTTTGTGCTTAAATTTAATTGTAAAAACGAATTAAGAGATGAAAGATACATATGAAGAGAAGCAGAAGACACGACAATTAATTAAAGAAATCAAACTCACCAAAGATACCCATAGAAATGTTAATTGCTATCAGTCTGTTTGAAATCATGGATTCAAACCTGCAGATCAAGTCAATTGTAGAATAATATTTATTATTCTAAATTCATAAATCCAAGACAAAATTCACTAAAGTCAAGGAAATTCATACAATGAGATATAAAATTTTGATAATACAAAACACCTTAAAATCCTACTGTCATTAGAAACCTAAAAGCTAAGGAAATTATATTGCTCAATTAAACATAAATCCTCTGAAAGTAATTTTACAATATAAAAGATAGAAAAAAGAAAAAGTCTTTCCCAAAAACAAAAACAGAAAAATAAAATCATCAAAATCATTAGGATTAAAGTTTTATTCCATAAATATAATTAAAAGAGAGAAAAAAAAAAGACTCACCTCAACATTTCTATATGATATGTAACAATAAATCATCATCAAAACTGGGAGAGAAACATTTTGAGAGAGAGAGAGAGAGTAGAGATTGATTGATGGATGGATGTGTAAAAGATTAGGTAAAGCTATGGTTTATATAGAGAATTGGCATCATGATTAATTTGTATCATCACATGAACGATACATGTCTTATATGAGGATGATTGATGAGACTAAAAAAATTGGTGTGATTATGGGAAATTAATAGAGGCAATCAAGTCATCATGTAAAAATAATTGTAAAATAAGTATTAATATATTGTTAATTTTCAAGTGTAACTTATCATAATATTAATTCTGTCATTGATGTTTTACTTTACAAAAAGGATTTAATGTTATTTAATAGGATATCATATATAATAATAATAATAATAATAATAATAATAGCCTTTTTCATAATATATAATATATGTATATATTATTAATATTAACATATTTGATTGATTAATTAACAACTTTTAAGATAAAATTTGAGTGGAATGTGGCATTGATTTGGATTCCAATTTGAGTTTTGAAACTTCCATGCTTTTCATTTTCCATGTATTATTTGTGTCTTTTAAGATAGTGTTTTAATGATCAATATAATTAGAATTTAAAGCTAGAAAATCAAATGAATCTAAAATCGTATATATGGAAATGAATATATATCATTTAAATCCAAAGCTTCCTCACATCGACATGTGGTGTTGTGAAAGCCTATTATTATATATATGATTTTGAGAAGTTTATTATAACAAAATTAAAATGCATACTAGTAATTCAATGCAACATCATAATTCCATTGCTTGCACTCTATCTTCTCTTTTTCATAGCTCCAAAAACACGGACCATCTTCTTTTATGAACCACTGACAATAACGACATAATTCATGATCCCTCTTATTTATGTATATATCAAACCGTTTGAACTGATTTTGCCACGCAAAACTGCAGTAGAATAATGTCTTTTTCCAAGGCCGAAATCTAAATGAGTACCAGCCTTTAAAAGGTAGTATGTGTTCACCGAGATCATCGTCACCTGATTTACAATGAACAGTGAGATCTAACTCCGATTTGTCCACAAAAACATAATTGGAGATATTGACGGTACGTTTTACAGGGAGAAAACCTGCTTCACATATTGTTTGAAGCAGAACAAACAAAATCAACACAAGGAGAAGTTTGCAAGGACTCATCATGCTGGTGAAAATGTTACAACTTACAAGTATCTCTTGTCTCCTTTGATATGTAAGTTGTACACATTTATAAGAAACAATAATGCTACTTTATCCAGTTTTGGTGTCCAAATCTGGTGCCCAAATGATGTGGCATCATTGTAATCCATTCATTTAAATTGTATTAGATTTGCATGATTTAAATGAATGGATTACGGTGTTGCCACATCATTTGAGCACCAGATTTGGATACCAAATTTAGGCAAAGTAGCATTACTTCATAAGAAATCATCAAGGGTCGTATATGGCAGATAATAATTATATCATTAATAATTGATTATCCCAATTATTATCTGCCATATATAAAATATTTTATACGGTTACCTTTTGTATTTTAATTTGAATTGTTTCCATATTATTTTATATTTCCCTTTTTAATAATGCTACTTTACCCAAATTTAGTGCCCAAATGATGTGACAACACTCGAATCCATTCATTTAAATTGTATTATATTTGCATGATTTAAATGAATGGATTAGAGTGTTGCCACATCATTTAGGCACCAGATTTGGACACTAAATTTGGATAAAGTAGCATTACTCTTATTTTATATTTCCATTTTATGTAATTTTCTATGCCTATTTAGGCTTCTACTGTAATAGAATTATTATCACGAATAATAAAATGAGTAATGCTACTTTGCCCAAATTTGGTGCCTAAATGTTGTGGCATCACTCTGATCCATTCAGTTAGATTGTATTATATTTGCTTTATTTAAATGAATAGATCAGAGTGATGCCACATCATTTGAGTACCAGATTTGGGCAAAGTAGCATTACTCTAATAAAATTAGAGTAATGCTAGATGTCCCAATTTTTGGAACGCTCGAGGGTTAGGAGGGGGCCGAGCGTTCCGTGTCCTGCATTCGTTAATGCGGGAACACCACCCTGATATAGTTTTTCTTATGGAGACTATATGTGATCACAAAGCTATGGAAGTTATTCGTGTTAAGTTAGGTTTTGATGCAAAATTAGTGGTGGATCGTGTTGGAAATAGCGGGGGTTTATGTCTGTTGTGGAAAGTGGACGTGGATGTTTCTCTGTTATCTTATTCCCGTTTTCACATTGATACGGTTGTTACTTCTCATAATAATAAAGTTTGGAGATTGACTGGCTTTTATGGTAACCCTATTTCTAGTCTGAGATGTTTTGGTTGGACTTTGTTAAGAAGATTGGCAGGGTTGTCTTCCCTTCCATGGTTGGTGGGAGGAGATTTTAACGAAATCCTTGGCTTAACTGAGAAGTCTGGTGGTGGCGGTAGACAGGAGTATTTGATGGAAAATTTTAGAAATGCTCTTCAAGACTGTGGTATGAAGGATTTAGGTTTTTCGGGTCCTAAATTTACTTGGAATAATAGGCGTGTTCAATCTCAGCTGGTTCAGGAGTGGCTTGATCGGTGTGTGGGTAATGCTTCTTGGTATTCTCTCTTTCCGGTTTATTTAGTACAACATCTCGATTATTGGAAGTCGGACCACAGACCCATTGTCCTAGAAATTTCAGACAGGCAGGCTATGTGTAAGGGGGGTCATCGGTTTCATTTTGAAAACACGTGGGTGGAGAAGAAAGAGTTTCCGGAGCTGGTTTGTAAGTCTTGGGGGGTAGTGGACGGCAGTTGTCCTTTGTTTAGAGTGGTGAACCGTCTATCTAGTTGTGCTGGTATCTTTTTGAAGTGGAATAATCAATGTAATAAGAGCTTCTCTAAGGCTATTGCGATCAAGAGAAAGGCTTTAGCTGATTGCAACGAAGTCGCTGGCGAGAATAGAAAAAAGATTAAGTTGGAGCTTGATGAGTTATTAAAAGCTGAGGAGATCTATTGGTGTCAAAGGTCTCGGGTGTCTTGGCTCAAAGATGGAGACTGTAATACTAAATTTTTCCACGCAAAGGCTAGTGCCCGTCGGAAGCGTAATCTGATTCTGGGGTTGCATAACGAAGAGGGGGTGTGGCTGACTGAGGAGCGGGATATTGAGAGAGTTATTGGGGATTATTTTTCTTCTCTATTTTCTAGTTCTCTTCCTTCTAGTGTGCAGTTAGATGCGGTGCTAAATTCAGTGGAGGCTAGACTTCCGTTAAACCTGAAAGATTTTCTGGACACAAGCTTTTCTGCGGATGAAGTTAAGTGTGCTCTTTTTCAAATGAGTCCTTCGAAGGCTCCAGGCGAAGATGGTTATCCAACGGGTTTTTTCCAAAAATTCTGGGATGTGGTGGGTGAGGATGTGACAAATTTGTGTCTTGATTGTCTTAATAATGGCCGTTCTGTTGGGACAATCTATCATTCTTTATTGTGTTTGATTTCGAAGGTGAAAACTGTTGTGAGGATGGCTGATTTGAGACCAAATAGTTTATGTAACGTGATTTACAAATGTGTCTCTAAAGCTTTGGCAAACCGTCTTTGTATGGTTCTGGATAGTGTGATTGCTGATACGCAAAGTGCGTTCATTCCTGGAAGGTCTATTATAGACAACGCTATGGTGGGTGTTGAATGTTCGCATGCTCTCAAGCGTAAGGTTAATGGTAAGAAGAAGGGTTTTATGTCCCTTAAGTTAGATATGTCTAAAGCCTATGATAGAGTAGAATGGTGTTTTGTGGAGGGTATTATGAGATGGATGGGTTTCTTTGAATCCTGGGTTGCCAAAATTATGGATTGCGTTTCTTCGGTAACATATTCTTTTATCCTTAATGGAAGAGTCAGAGGGTTTATTAGACCTTCTCGGGGGTTAAGGCAGGGCGATCCCCTTTCCTTTTATTTGTTCCTCTTTTGTGCTGAGGGCCTCTCCAGTTTGATTGCAACTTCTGAGTGACATGGTATTTTTTCGGGTTTCCGGTGCAATAGGTACGGTCCTAAAATTACTCACCTATTTTTTGCTGATGATAGTCTCCTTTTTACTAAGGCTTCTCAAGAGGAGTGTCTCAATATTAAGAGGATTTTGAGTGTCTACTCGAGGGCTTCCGGTCAATGTATTAATTTCCTAAAGTCGGCAGTTTGTTTCAGTAAACAAATTTCGGCTTCTTACAAGCAGGTTTTGGCTAATGTGCTTGGTATGTCGGTGGTGGATCACCATGAGAAGTATCTTGGTTTTCCTTGTGTTACCAGTAGAAGCAAACGTTCTCTTTTTGATAATATTAAGGAGAGAATTTGGAAGAAGTTGCAGGGTTGGTCCAATCGTTTCTTTTCTAGTGGTGGTAGGGAGGTGCTTTTTTTATCGCTGATTTGCATCGGATGTGTGCCAAGTTTTGGTGGGGTGGTGGTGGTGTCAAGCGTAAGATGCATTGGTGTTCCTAGGATTCTCTTTGTAAGGCTCGTGGTGAGGGTGGTATGGGTTTTCGGGACCTTGGTGCTTTCAACAAAGCTTTGCTTGCTAAACAAAGGTGGAGTCTTCTTCACAACCCGAATTCTCTGGTTGCTAGAGTTTTAAAGAGTTGCTATCATCCGGATTCAAATTTTCTGGATGCTGAGAAGTCTAAGCATGGCTCTTATTTATGGAATAGTCTCTGTTGGGTAAGGAATTAATTGAGCAGGGTTCTAGAATTAGAATTGGTAATGGTCGGTCCACTTTTATTTACAAGAGCCGGAAGATTCCGCGGTTAATTTCTCTTAAAGTCTATTCTCCTCCGGTGCTTGGCGAACAGGCTACGGTTGATGAGCTCATGTCGGCTCCTGGTTTCTGGAATGAGGATGTGGTTCGGCAGTCCTTCTTTGCTGATGAAGCCGAGATTATTTTGGGTCTTCCTCTAAGCTCCTCTAATCTTCCTGACAGTATTTTTTGGCATTTCGATAAATTAGGGAACTATTTGGTCAAGAGTGGCTATTGGTTGGCTAAATCCCCCTTCTCTAATCCCAGTAGTTCTGGTTTGTGTTATGCAGTTTCTTGGTGGAAGTACTTCTGGAAACTCCATCTCCCTTCAAAGATTAAAAATTTTGTTTAGAGAGCTTGCAATGGATGGCTCCCTACAAATTCTGTTTTGGCTACTCGAGGTATGAATGTTAGAGTGGAGTGCCCTTTTTGTTCCTACAGGGTTGAATCAATTCTTCATGCCCTTTGGCGTTGTCCTGGTTTGAAGGAGGTTCGGTTGGTTTTGCGGCTACCTGGTGTTGGTAAAGGTTTGGATTCCTTTACTTTCTTAGACTTTGTTTTACTCTGTAAAGATAAGGCAGGTGCTAAGGAGTTTGATCTTCTCTGTGTCATCTGGTGGAGGATTTGGTTTCGGAGGAATCAACTGATTTACTATTCAAAGGTGATTCCTATTTCTGAGATTTTTGGTTGGGCTGTCGACTTTTTGGAAGGTTATAGATGTGCGAATTTGGAGGGGGGTTGCAATCCTATTTCTCAACAGCAGCTTCCTATTTGGAGAGCTCCTTCAATCGGTTCTTTCAAGATTAATAATGATGCGGCCTTGTGTAGTAGAAACTCGACCACTGGTATTGGTGTTGTTATTCGGGACTTTCAGGGGTTTGTCATGGCTTCCCTTTGCCTTTAGATTGGTGCGTTTTTGCAACCTCATATAGCTGAAGCCTTGGCGATTCTTAGGGGTTTGCGGTTGGCGATGGAAACGGGTCTTGTTCCTGCCTCTCTGGATTCTGACGCAAAGTTTGTGGTTGATTTGATTGGCTCGTCTCATGTTCCTTGCTCTGAGATTGGGGTGGTGATCCATGATATTTTGGGTGATTTACAGAACTCTTTTTTTGCTTTGGTTAATTTTGTTCCTAGGGGAGCTAATAAGGTTGCTCACAATCTTGCTAAGATTGGTCTTAGTCATGTGGGTGAGTCTGTTTGGTTAGAAGATTGTCCGCTTTCTGTGGAGAGTCTGGTTCTGGGCGATTGCCCAATTATTTTGTAATCTTTTCCTGATTAATGAATTCCATTTTCAAAAAAAAAAAAATGAATAGATCAGAGTGATGCCACATCATTTGGACACCAGATTTGAGCAAAGTAGAGTAATGCTACACTTCCCAATTTTTTTTCCCAAATTTTATCCCAAATGATGTGGCGCACGTGAGGTGTCAACATCACATCAGTCACCATATAATTTCATGATTTATAAGATGCTGTCACCTCACGTGCCACATCATGTAGGACAGAATTTGAGACATCTAGCATTACTTATAAAATTATTCTTCTCTGTTATATATTTTTACATTAGTTCTTTACTATTGTTACAATTGACATTATAAATTATCTTCTGTACCATGGTTTATTCTAAATTCAAATTTTAAATTATCTCTTTCCTTTTATAAAAGATGTAGACAACAAAAATGTGGAGAAAATATTGTGTGAGTCGTCTCAAAATATTTCTAAATATTTTTTTATCAAAGGTAAAAATATGGTCCAGATCCCCAGTAAAAATTTCCAACTCATGCAAGAACGATTGGTCTTGCAAAACCTTCCTATTTTTGCATTTAAATATTTATTAACCATAATTTTTATTTTATTTTTCAAAATATCAATGGTCCGAATCAAAGTAGCCAATTAATGATATTTGATCAATTTTTGGAAATTACAATATACGGTTTTAATAAAAAGATTTTTACTTTAACTCTTAATATTCGTTTTTTTGAAAGGTAAATCTTAATATATTTGTTAATAAAAAGATTTTGGAGTTATGGTTTTAGTAAAAAGAATATTTTTACACGTTAACAAGTTTTATTCTTTCCTAAAAAACAAAAATTTTAAAATAGTAAGTGTAAAACTAATTAAAAATAGTAAGTTTTAATATACTTTGTTAATGTATTTTTTATAGACAACCTAGCAGAATTACTTCCAAATAGTGGTGGCAAAACAGGTCGGCCCGGCTCGTTAGGCCCGTTTTACGAAACGGGCCGGGCCGGGCCGGGCCGAGCTCGGCCTATTAGGGAAACAGGCCGGGCCGGGGGCCTATTGGTGGGGAGGGGGGCCCGGCCTAGGCCTAGGCCTGTGCTAGGTTAGGCCGGGCCTGTGGCGGGCCGGCTCGTTACGGGCCCTAACGGGTCGAGCCCAACGGGCTTTGATTTTTATTTTTTTATACAATATTATTTTTTATACATTGTAAAAACTAATAATTTTGTGTAATTATTAATGTAATAATTTTAATATGAAATATAACATTTTTCATTTCATACAACACTTAATTAATTTTTGATGAATAATATTTTTGTAATTTCGTATTAAATTTGTGGTGAAAAGTATAAATTACAAATCATGATTGCCTCGTTAAAAATCTTACCAAGAAAAACTCAATAGGATAAAAACTTGGTAAGGGAAAAAGAGTGCAATCGGAAAAAAAAAAATTAAGTATTTACAATTACATTAGCTCGTCGACTAGTTGCTACCGAAACTCTCTTCGATGGTCATGGTGGAGAAGTCATACATGAGTTCTTTGTTTTCCAGTTGATGTTGTCATTTGAATCTTGCATTTTCCCAATCCTTAAGGCATGTCAAAGCTTCCACCACATCAGGGGCCAATGAACATCTTCTTTCTTCTAGTATTCGTTCGGATGTGCTGAACACCTGCTCCGATGATACTGTTGAAACCGGGATAGCAAGGACGTCACATGCTAATCTCGATAGAATGGGGAAGCTGTTTCTCTTGCCGCACCACTGACGACACGTCGTTGCGATGTCGGTCAAAAGATGAACATTTAAGTTCGACCTCGCTAGCACGCGAGTCACAGGGACTAGCACAGCGGCAAGTGAGGGTATCGTTCCGCAGGGAGGTGGGATCCGTCGACCGCCACCGGTTCTAGCTATTATTACAACACTCCGAGAGAACTCGTGTGTTGCGGTTGCGGAAAAGTGTAAATAATACTATAAATATATAAACTAACTACCATAATATATACATGGATAGGATGGAATGGAGAGATGCATGAAATGTGGTAACACTAGGAAAACGACTCACCCGTAACAATCCTCCTAATTAAGCTCTAGACTCACTTAGTCCCTCAATATGCAAGTATATCATAGGCTCGTGTCCCCTTAATTGATCTCTAATCTCTCTCGAGTCTTAGAAATCACATCCACATAATGCATGGATTCATTAAGTGCCATGGCACACACACAAGAGCCCTGTATGCCAGCCTAGTGTATCTCTCACTGTCTGGTCATATACAGTGGTTATTTCGTTGGGCATGTAATGCGCAATCGCGTGGGCCATACTACAGCCAATAATTCATTCACAATGGCTAACCAAATACGGGATGGCAACCAAGTGAAAGCATTAAGAATACGAGATACCCATACAACACGTATGTTATATGCTCGTGTCCCCTTAATTAATCTCTAATCTCTCTCGATGTCTTAGAGATTACATCCATGCATAAATGCTTGGATTCATTAAGGACTGTGGGACACACACACGAGCTCTACACGCCAGCCTAGTGTATCTCTCACTGTCTGGTCAAATGTAGAGGATATCACGCTGGACATGTTAATGTGAACCACGTAATATATAACACACAACCTAAATATCATCCACAAGGTGGCTAACCGAGTGAAAGCATTAAGCATTGAAATACCCATATAACTACACAAGCACAAGAGGAATTCAGTTTATCTTTACTCTAGATACGGATTCGGTTTTATCAATCTCCCTAGGATGGCTAGAAATGGAAACAAGCTCACCCAAACAACTACATGCAACAAGTTAATTGTTTTACATTAAGACCATTCAATTTAAGCTAGGGGTTCATTCTCTTGATTTGGGAATTATCCCTAAATCAATTCATCACCCAACCCAAGCCATTGGTGAGCAATTGTGCCTTTGAAACAAAGACCCATTAAGTACAAGAATATAGAACCAAAGTCTAATTTAGCAAATACATGCATCAATCAAACTTCTCCCACTCTTTAGAGCTAATACTCAACACTCAAATCATTCTATACATGGTATTTTGGATCATCCATCAATCAATCAACAATCATAGGATGTTAAATTACTCTACTCCTAAATTAAATTACACTACTCCTAATCCCATTCATGGACACATATCAATTTAGACCCATCACACACATGAATATCACAACAAGAGATTTAATCATGAATAAAACAAAGAGTAGAACAAAACTCAAAGAACATAAGAGCAATCATACATATATTGCAATAATTGTAGGTTTACAAAATCCCCAAATTGGTGGTTACACAATTAAGAAGCAAGAAATACAAAGAGAATGAGTAAAAGGAGATACAACCCTTGAAGAAATTCCTCCAAGAGCTCCTTTCCATGCTTAGCTCGAAATTGGTCAAAAACCCCTCCTATCTCCTTGCAATCTACTCTCAATTGTGGTAGAGGAAGTGTAAAATGGGGTTATGGAGATGTATGGGGAGCTCCCATGGAGGAAAAACCTCCATGAGAGCTTGGGTCTCTCCTTATTATGTGAAGAAGAGAGAGAGAGTTGGGCGGAGGAGAGAGAGAGGGAGAGTGTGGATTCTGTCTAAAAACTGAAGAGAAGAGGGGATATATATAGTGGGGAGAAGGGTTTAGGTCAGAAATGGGGGAAAGGACGAAAATGCCCTTAAGTGGCTGAAAATTGGGCATTTCGCGGATGGGTTTCCAGCAGCGCGCACCGTTACGGAAACGGGCATAACTCTCTCCACAAACATCGGAATTGCAATCTTGAAGAACCGTTGGAAAGAAGAATTCTGGATCTTTCCAACCATATATAGCAAGAAACCCAGTTTGATCGGAGGAGAGAGATATGGGCCCCGCAAGATGAGTGTTCTGCAGGAAACTTTCGTCAGAATTTCTGCCTTGATTTTGCGCCCTATTCTGCGCCCTAGGGCGCCGATTTACAAAAAGTGGGTCTTCTGGTCCCTTTTTGTGCCCTGTTCTGCGGCCCCTAATCGCAAAACAAGGGCGCAGAACAAACTTTTGAAAATTACACTTTTGCCCCAATATTTCACCATTTTTGCACTTTAGCCCCTATGATGAAAAATACCCTGAAACACTTATTTAAATCATTAAATACCCGGTTTTACCCGGAAAACAAGCATAAAAGATAAAAGTAAGGGGATACACAATGTGTAGAAATAAGAGTTATCAACCACCATTTCAGAAGATCGTTGGTTGTGAAGTCATCGTTCTCCGTGATGGAGTACTCCGTAGTCAAATATCTGTTTAGCTCCACGTGTTGTCGTTGACTTTGACTTTGACTCGAACTTCCTGAAGCGCGAGAAGTTGTGGCCTTGTTAAAAAAAATTCTCATGAGCTTCGATTGTTGTTGGGAGTGTTGCTGAGGAGGCGCCGGTTCTACTGTTCCGTCGCTGTACCTATTCTCATAAATAGAAAAAACCTAGAACATTTGGGATTTCAGTGTACTAAGATGTTCAGCAACATCCGTTTCACTTAATCCCAAAGCCTTACCCAATTCTTTGGAAAATACTTCTAAAGCATTAAATCTGAACCTAGGATCTACAACAATACCAAAGGCATACAAAAGAGGAATTTCCCCCCAATATTTTACAATTTTTTATTGCATATTAGCAACAACGGAATCTACCATCACATGTTCACTATATTGTCTAAGTAAATCAGCCATGTCATAAAGTTTATGAAGTGCAAGAGAAGATGTGGGGTAATAAACCCCGGAAAGTTCTACAGTAGCATTATAAAAAACTTTTAAAAATTCAACAAAAACAGTGGCCACATACCAATCACCATCCGTGAGTTTTTCACGTCCGGGGTCATTGGCGGTGTTCAAGTTATAAAAACTAGTAATTTCCTTAGCATATGGTAAAGCAGATTTCAACATTATATATGTTGAGTTCCACCTTATCGGCTTATCTGTTTGGAACTTACGGGGTATTAGGTTCTTTGATTTACAAAATCTAGCAAACTCAGCAATTCTTTGGTTAGATGCCATAATTCAACCCAAAGCCCCCCTAATATTGTCGATTTGACTTTCCACCTGTTTTAAACCTGATTTTACAATCAAGTTTATAATGTGACATGCACAACGGGCGTGGAAAAATTTTCACGCAGTATTAAGGATGTTAGAATTAATGAAATAATCTATAGCTCTGGAGTTAGCATATGCATTATCCAAAGTAATTGACATGATGCAGTTATGAATGCCATAATCTTGTATAACGGACATAATAACCTGAAAAATATTTTGTGCAGTGTGTGAATAATCCATGACACGAAAACCAAGGAGCTTTTTTTGTAAAATCCATTGGGTGTCTACATAGTGTCCAGTGACACATAAATAATCTTGTTTTGAATGTCCGTTCTAGATGTCGGACGTTAATGCAATTGAAAAAGAAATGTTTTGCAATTCAAAAATCAATTCAGTCCTACGTTTTTGAAAAGTTCGAATCAAATCGCTCTTAACTGTGTTTCTAGAAACAGGGACATATTGGGGGTTAAAAGCATTTTTAATAAAATATTGAAAACGGGGGTTATCTTGAAAACCTATGGGTTGGTCAGTTGCAGCGCAGTACAACACCGCCTGCTCTTTGACCCAGTCAGGGTCATACTGTCATGTACTCACAGAACCATCTGGGTTCCGCTGCAGATGGGTTTGTCGAGTTGTATCGACTTGCCCATGGGAATCCATGCATTTGATTTTATGTCTCCTGAGATGACTAGTTCCCTTACTTGAACTAGTGAGTACAGATTGACAATACTTACATTGGGCATGCTCAACTTCAGTACCATTTGCAATCTTTACCATTATAGGGTTAAAGCAATCCCACACCTCAGATTTCTTCTTCTTCCTCCTCTTACTCATATTCAATGTCAATGAAGAAGGTCCCGCACCTGTAGTACTAGGGGGATCGAGATTGGTATGGAAGTCACCGAATAATCGGTCGATTTCCTCGTCTGGCAAATAGTCGCTGGGGTTCAGGTTCAAGTCTTCAGGATTCATTTTCCTAAGATTATAATTAAATAAATGATTAAATGTCACAGATACAATTATACATTTATACAAATAACAAATTAAACATACAAAATTACAAATGTACAATTATACATTTACACAATTAAACATAGTATTTTTTTTTAATTATTATTTTGTTGTTAAACTCTAAAAAATCAGAATTAATTTTTCTAAAAAAAAAAACATATTAAGTTTGCGCACATTGCGACATTGCGTTGCACATTGTGTTCTATTGCAAAGCATAAGAGAGAGTAAAATCTTGAATATCTTTGCATCTCTTATGCTTTGCATTGACAAATACTGAGTACTCTGTCCACTAAATTCTCAAAGTGACTCGTCCATACCAAGTTTATAATCTTAATCATTAAAAGTAAGATTGTAATGAACGTCCAGATATTTTTTCCATCTCAATGACAAAACATAGGTTTTAACAGCATCTGAGATGCTGTTAAAACTAGTGTTTTGTCATCTAGATGGAAGAATCTTTGGATGTTCATAGGTAGGACTCGTTACTTGGTAGGACTCGAAACTTTGAGAATTTTGTGAACAGAGTATTCAGTAGCAACTATATGTGCGCAAACTTAATATTTGAATTTTGATATTATGATGCCAATAATTTATATTATTAATTTCAAAAATTTTGCAAAAAAAATCGGAATTATTTTTTTCTTCTTATTTCTTCAACTTTAATCATTCTAATATATTATTAATTTCAAAAAACAAAATTAAAAAATTAGGAATTAATTTTTCTAAAAAAAAAAAACATATTAAGTTTGCGCACATTGTGACATTGCGTTGCACATTGTGTTCTATTGCAAAGCATAAGAGAGAGTAAAATCTTGAATATCTTTGCATTGACAAATACTGAGTACTCTGTCCACTAAATTCTCAAAGTGACTTGTCCATACCAAGTTTATAATCTTAATCATTAAAATTAAGATTGTAATGAACGTCCAGAGATTTTTTCCATCTCAATGACAAAACATAGGTTTTAACAGCATCTGAGATGCTGTTAAAACCAGTGTTTTGTCATCTAGATGGAAGAATCTTTGGACGTTCACAGGTAGGACTCGTTACTTGGTAGGACTCGTAACTTTGAGAATTTTGTGGATAGAGTACTCAGTAGCAACTATAGGTGCGCAAACTTAATATTTGAATTTTGATATTATGATGCCAATAATTAATATTATTAATTTCAAAAATTTTGCAAAAAAAAATCGGAATTATTTTTTTCTTCTTATTTCTTCAACTTTAATCATTCTAATATATTATTAATTTCAATAAAAATTTAAAAAATTCGGAATTAATTTTTCAAAATTATTATTTTCTTCTTATTTCTTAAACTCTACAAAAAAAAAAAAAAAAAAAACATAATCATTATTAATTTTAAAAAATTTAAAAAAAATTCAGAATTAATTTTTATAAATTATTATTTTCTTCTTAAACTCTAGTTACTCTAAAAAAAAAAAAAAAAAAAAAAAACATAATCTTTCTAATATAATAATAATTTAAAAAATTTTGAAAAAAATTATGAATTAATTTTTGTTATTATTATTTTGTTGTTAAACTCACAAAAAAAAACACATTCTTTCTAGTTTCTAAATTCTAATATAATAATAATTTCAAAAATGTTGAAAAAAATTATGAATTATTTTGTTGTTAAACTCACAAATAAATAAAAAAAACATAATCTTTCTAGTTTCTAATATAATAATAATTTCAAAAATTTTGAAAAAAATTATGAATTAATTTTTTTATTATTATTTAACTCACAAAAAAAAAAAAACATAATCTTTCTAGTTTCTAATATATTAATAATTTCAAAAATTTTGAAAAAAATTAGGAATTAATTTATTATTTATTATTTTGTTGTTAAACTCACAAAAAAAAAAAACATAATCTTTCTAGTTTCTATTATAATAATAATTTCGAAAATTAAAAAAAAAATAGAATTAATTTATTATTATTATTATTTTGTTGTTAAACTCATAAAAAAAAAAAAAAACATAATCTTTCTAATATAATAATAATTTCGAAAATTTTGAAAAAAATTATGAATTAATTTTTTTTTATTATTTTGTTGTTAAACTCACAAAAAAAAAAAAACATATCCTTTCTAGTTTCTATTATAATAATAATTTCGAAAATTTTGAAAAAAAATTAGGAATTAATTTTTTTATTATTATTATTTTGTTGTTAAACTCACAAAAAAAAAAAAAACATAATCTTTCTAATATAATAATAATTTCGAAAATTTTGAAACAAATTAGGAATTAATTTTTTTGATTATTATTTTGTTGTTAAACTCACAAAAAAAAAAAACATAAAATTAACATATTACTAACAACAATATTAACTACACACATACTATTATACTAATCACTAAATAATAATAATTACTATATAAAAAGTTATTAATAACAATTAACAAAAGTAGAGAAGTAGACATACTAACCTTAAATTGGAGGCTTGAGAGTTGAGACTTGAGAGTGTTGAATTAATTAATCAATTGGATACCTAACAACATAACAAATAATAACATTAGTTATAAACATATTAATAATAGTTAATAATTTAATAACAAATGAAAGTTAATAAAAAAAAAAAAAAAAAAAAAAACACAAGACAATACCTTGGAGTAAAAGCCTTAGAGTATGTAGAGAGTAGAGACTAAAGAGTGGGAGGTATGTAAATATATAATATATAATGTATAGTGTATAGTATAATAGTATATAGTAATATAGTATATAAATAATATATTAAATAAATTAAAAAATAGTTGAAAGAGTGAGTGAGAGATTGTAGAGAATAGAGAGAAGAATAAGAGAGTAGGGATTAGGGAAGTAGAGAAAATGTAGAGAATGAGGTGAGGGTGATGGGTTATTTATAGGAAAATTTTAGGTAAGGGTATAAGTGGAAAATTTTGTAAAAGATTTAAAAATATGTAATTTTGAAAAGTTTTGGATATTTTTTTCCTCCCCCAACGGTCAGTTGGTTAATTATAAAAGCTACCCCTCAATTCAAAATTTGAAAATAAGAAATAAAAAAAATTCAAATTTGAATTTTGGCGAGCCTACTAGGCCGCCCGTGGGCTGGGCCCACGGGCCAGCCTGTTTGAGCCTGCCTAACTCAAAATTTTCAAAATTTTTTTGGGCCGCCGGGCCCGGCCCGCGACGGCCCCAAATAGGCCCAGCTTGGACCGCCAGATTAACGGGCTTGGGCCTGGCTTGTTAATCTGGCGGGCCGGGCAGGCCCGGGCCCGCGAACGAAACGAGCCTTGACAGACGGCCCACCGAAGCCCGGCCCATTTTGTCAAAACTACTTCCAACCCTCTAAATCGATCCAAACTCATTCGGAAAAACGGTTGATGGATTTAGCTTTAATGGGTCAGGTCATTAATAGGTTGGGTTATTATTATTATTATTATTTTTAAGTATTACACTATTACATAAATTCGGGGTTCTTAGGGTGGGGAACAACTCAAACTCGCAACCTCGTGGTACAAGTGTATGGGTTGGGTTATTAAAACTCAAAAAATAATAGTTTGAGTTTTGGTTTATCTCTTCAAACCCATTAAAACCCAACTTGACCCATTAATCTAAAAAATATTTTAATTTGAATTTTTTTACTGTTAAAATTTTTCATAATATAATTTTGATTTTCATTTATTGCAATTTAAACTAATTTTAGACATGAGTTAAAATTGTATTATAATATGTTTGTTAAGATAAGTTCATTAAAATCTACCTCTTAATAAAATTGAGAATTTTTCAAGCACTAAAACTATTTTTATTGAATTTTCTATAATTCGTCTATTTTTTTGATGCCTTCATATTTAAAAAAATCAGTAACAATAGTTTAAGTGCTTGAAAAATTTTTAAATTTTATTAAGAGGTAGATTTTAATGAATTTATCTTCCATAAAAAAAATTCAAATCAAAATTCATTCAAATCGATGCGATTTTATGGTGGTCCTTACCAAAATTAAAATAAGGGATCCCTTATGAGAGATTCACTATATATATATATATATATATATATAGCATGCATACACATATATGGGTCACCTTTAGTGCGTTAATGGGGGATAGACGTTCGCCCACCTCACCCATTTCCCCCATTTCCCCAAACTCCAATCCGGAATTCACAATCCAGCAATCCTCCATCTCATGTTTCACCCCACCTATCTCATTTGACTCCATTTGAGTTAAAATTAAAAATAATCATACAAATTAAATTAAATAATAATTCAAATATCCAATCCAAAATAAATAATTTATTTAATTTAATCCAAAATAAATACAAGTTGGAAAAAAATTAAAATTAAATTTTTGTGAAAATGTGTCTAATGCTTAGGTATCATATTCCGTGCACTTGGATACATCGTGGTGAGAGCCTGCTAGTCCTCCATGAAGAGCTTGGCGGTGACCCGTCACTGGTTTCTTTGCTAACAAGAGCTGGACAAGATATATTCTCATTCGTATCAGAGTTGATTCTTGGAAACCAAACGTAGAGTTCGAGTCTCAAATTCCTCAAGTTCAATTGGCTTGTGATCGAGGATGGCATATTAGTTCGATTAATTTGGCAAGCTACGGAACTCCTGAAGGAAACTGTGGCACATATTATTAGAGTTAGAGATTCACAAGGCAACAACTAACTCAATCATAAGTGTTGCCGTGTTCAAAGAGGATTAGTTGTATTTAGTTTTATAAACATCAGACCTAATGTATCTTGTATAAATACCTTGTATCATGAATTGAGAACGTAATGCAATATTACACACACAATTATTCAATTCTATTATGGTTGGTGGTATCAGAGCTCAGCTAAGAAATAGCTTGAGATCCTAAACCCTAAATTTCTTTTTCTCTTCTTTTTCTCATCGCCAACAATGGCTCCACCCAGTCCAACCGCAACTACCTCTACCTCTGCCTCAATCTCTTCTGCACCTATTCCTCAAGTCACGCTCATGGGATCGCACAACAACACCCAACCATCGTCTTCACTCATTGCAATCAACTCCACTCAGGTTCCTATCAAACTCACCAAAGGGGGGAACTATGCTGCGTGGAGGTCTCAGTTTGAAAACCTTTTCTTCGGCTATGGCCTTATGGGATATTTGGACGGCACAATGCCGTGTCCCCCTGCGTCGATTTCGACTGCCTCAGAAACTGCAGGTCAGGATTCCGATCGAACCAACCCCAATCCGGCCTATCAACTCTGGCTGCGACAAGATCGTCTTCTTCTTCATGCAATTCAGGTCTCGTGTATGGGGGCCGCTCAGTCCATCGTCACTCGCTCCACTACCTCTGCTCAAGCCTGGGAAAAACTTGAAATTGCTTATGCCAACCGATCCAATACGCGCAAGCTCGGCCTACTTGATTCACTAACTAATGTCAGCCTGGAGGACAAATCCGTAGCGGATTACATGCAAGGGATCAAGACTATCATTGACAATCTTGAATTGATTGGTCATTCGGTTGATGATGGTGCTGTCGTCATTCACACATTGAATGGACTGGGAACAGCGTACATGTCACTCGCTTCAGCCATTCGGGCCCGAGATACCCCGATATCCTTTGAAAAACTCTATGACAAGTTACTTGACCATGAAGCTTTTCTTCGTCGTGATGAAACAAAGAAACAAAGCACACCAATTACAGCACAATTCAATCAACGCACCTATAATCGGCGAGGTCGTGGTCAACAAGGGCCTCTCTCCCACAACACCGGTCAGCAACAGTTCTTTAGCCACAACAACACTCACGGTTAGCATCATAATTCTGGTTCCACTCATGGTCGCGGTTTCAACCCAGGCTACCACAATTCCTATCGCCAAAATAGCTCTTCTTCCACACATCAGCAGCCTTGGCGTCCTCAACAGCAGCAGCCCCACTCCAACCCCCGGCCCATATGTCAATTGTGTGACAAAATTGGGCACACAGCCCGTACGTGCAGGTCTTGTCCTTCACCAGCAGCAACTCAGCCTTGGCCTCAGGCTCACAACATGACATCAGATCAACCGGTGTCCCGGAACAACACTAATTGGATCCTAGATTCCGGTGCTTCTCATCACATGACCTCAGATCTTCAGAACCTGTCACTACATTCTGAATATGGTGGCCCTGAGGACATTATGCTTGGTGACGGTAAAACCATTCCTATCACTCACACTGGCTATACTTTACTGAATAATTCTGATAATCTGTTTCGCCTACAACATGTTCTATGCTCCCCTAATATTTCCCATAACCTGATATCTGTGTCTCAATTTTGCTCTCACAATCAAACATCCGTTGAATTTTTTCCTGACTATTTTCTTGTGAAGGATCTGACTACGGGGGCATCCTTGGTCCGCGGCCAGAATAAAGGTAATCTTTATGTTTGGCCAACGTCCAGTCAACCGCGTCAACAAGAGTCTAGAGTCCACCTCAACTCCGCGTCTGTCATTCCTGTCGCCTCCCAGTTAGCGTGGCACTGCCGTCTAGGACATCCTTCTGCCCAAATTCTTCAAAACCTTATCCAGCATCACAGTCTTCCTGTCGTCAAGTCTGGGTCTTCGTTTCCTTCTTGTTCTGCATGTCTATGTAATAAGAGTCATCGATTACCATTTGGTAAATCGTCGTTAACTAGTAATAAACCTCTAGAGATTTTATTCACTGATGTTTGGGGTCCGGCTCATATCAATTCATTTGACAATTTTCGTTATTATGTTATTTTTATGGATTACTTCTCTAAATACACCTGGCTGTATCCACTCAAACAGAAATCTGAAGTTCCTCATGTCTTTAGGCAATTTCGGGCCCTAGTAGAAAATTTCTTTGACACAAAAATAAAGACTGTATATTCGGATAGTAGTGGGGAGGCCCAATCGCTTGGCATTGACCTTAAAAATATGGGCATTCAGCACCTAAAATCACCACCTCATACACCTGAGCATGTAGGCACAGCAGAACGTAAACATCGACATGTGGTGGAAACGGCTCTAACCTTGCTTCACCACGCGTCGATGCCTATCAAATACTGGTCTCTAGCTTTTCGTACTGCGGTTTACCTCATAAATCGTATGCCCACACCAGTCCTCACCAATCAAAATCCATATCATCTTCTCTTTTCCAAGGAACCGAACTATCGGAAATTACGTGTGTTCGGCTGCCTTTGTTATCCGTGGTTGCGACCATACGTGTCTCACAAACTCCAACCTCGCTCCAAACCATGTGTCTTTGTTGGTTATTCCACCGACCACAATGCATTCCTGTGTCTAGATCGCCTCACTAATAGGGTCTATGTCTCTCGTCACGTCGTATTTGTTGAAACAGAATTTCCGTTCGCCAAGGAACTCGGTCATAAGTCAACCCATACTCCACCCGATATTGTCACTTGGTTTCAATCCCCTTCCCCTACTGTCAGGTCTGACCAGGATTGTCCATGACACACTAATCTTGCCTCCCCTTCTCTTGATGATTCATTGCCTCATGACATCATCCATGTTCCCGTGTCATCACCGGCTACCTCTATCTCCCCACACATACCACCTGTTAACCAGCTGCCGCGTAACACCTGCAGCCTGCCCATGCCATCCCCGACCCTCCCAAGTCAGTCCCACACAACCGACACACCAGGTGTCACGCAACTAGCCCAGCTCCCCTCTCCACAGTCCAACGATGTCTCAGTTCAGCCTCTCCCCGACCACAACCATCCCTCTCCTGCTAGAATTATCCACACCCGATCCAAGAGCCATGTGTTCAAACCGAAAGTGATCTTCGATCTTACAGCCACTACTCATACACCTCCCCTAACCGAACCTTCTTCCTTGACACAAGCCCGGAAGCACCTTGAATGGCGACAAGCCATGAGTTCGGAATATGATGCCCTTGTTAAGAATGACACGTGGGATTTGGTTTCGTCCCATCCATCTCAGAATGTGGTTGGTTGTAAATGACTAAATGGATCTTTCGGATCAAACGCCACCCGGATGGTTCTGTGGCTAGATACAAAGCACGCCTTGTGGCCAAAGGCTTTCATCAACGACCTGGGGTTGACTTTCATGACACCTTTAGTCCTGTAGTGAAACCTGTCACTGTCAGACTTATTTTAACCATTGCAGTTACTAATGGCTGGCCACTGTGCCAGCTTGATGTCAATAATGCTTTTTTGCAGGGTACGCTCACTGATGATGTATACATGGTCCAGCCACCTGACTTCATTGACTCCACCAAATCGCAACATGTATGCAAGCTCAAAAAGGCGATTTATGGTCTTCGTCAGGCTCCGAGGGCATGGTACACAGAACTTCGTAATTTTCTCTTAGCTGCCGGCTTCCTTAACTCCACCCGTGATGCTTCCCTCTTCATTCGTCAACACCCTGGTAACACACTGTACCTCCTAGTGTATGTTGACGACATCATCGTCACTGGCTCTTCCAATTTCCCAGGTTCGTGATTTTATCACCACCTTGGCTCTTCGGTTCTCCCTGAAAGATCTTGGTCTTCTCTCCTTCTTCCTTGGTGTTGAAGCTTGTCGTACTTCACATGGGCTCTACCTCTCTCAGCAGCAGTACATTCATGATCTTCTTGTTAAGGCTAACATGTTTGACGCCAAACCAGTCTCAACACCACTATCTCTCACCGAGTCACTCAAACTGAATGATGGTAGTGCGCCAACGGATGCGACTCAGTATAGGCAAGTGCTCGGGTCCCAGCAGTACCTTTCCCTAACTCGTCCAGACATTTCTTTTGCAGTGAATAAGCTCTCCCAATTCATGCATAGACCGACCATAACTCACTGGACTGTCGTCAAGCGTGTGCTACGGTACTTTAGGGGCTCCCTTGCCCACTGCTTGCTTCTGTCCCGCAGCTCTCCGCTGAATCTTCATGCCTTTGCAGATGCGGATTGGGCGGGTGATCCTGATGACCGTCGATCTACAACAGCTTACATTGTGTTTCTTGGTTCCACACCCATTAACTGGAGTTCCAAAAAGCAACACACAGTTGCCCGATCGTCCACTGAGGCAGAATTTCGTGCCATTGCTTCGGCAACTGCAGAACTTAACTGGATCAGTCACCTTCTCCAAGAACTTCAATTAAAGGTGCCGGCCACCCCTGTCATCTATTGTGATAATGTAGGTGCCACTTATGTTTGTGCCAATCCCATCTTCCATAGTCGCATGAAGCATGTTGCCATCGATTTTTTCTTCGTTCGGGATCAAGTGGCGCGCCACCAACTGAGTGTAGCGCATGTTAATACAAAGGATCAGCTAGCTGATTCCCTCACCAAAGCTCTCTCCCACAAACATTTTCAAGCTCATCGGTCCAAGATAGGCGTCCTCGACGGAAGCTCTATCTTGCGGGGGCATATTAGAGTTAGAGATTCACAAGGCAACAACTAACTCAATCATAAGTGTTGCCGTGTTCAAAGAGGATTAGTTGTATTTAGTTTTATAAACATCAGACCTAATGTATCTTGTATAAATACCTTGTATCATGAATTGAGAACGTAATGCAATATTACACACACAATTATTCAATTCTATTACATATAGTCCGGAAACCTGTCTTGTTGATGCGTGATCAATTGTTGAGAAGGTAAGAAACAAACACCCTTTCTTTGCATATCGATTCTTTGAAGCATTCCTGACAAATTTGAATGGAATTTCAGGCTTGCATTGGCCAGGAAGAATGTTCAATCCCTGTATCCTCGGCTAATCTTGGCGACGCATGCCTTGGAGTGCCGAAAAGCCTTGCAATTGAAGCTCATTATCTCCAATTTTCAATGTATTGCAGCTATATCTATTCCAGAATTATGGTAATAAGGAACTTTTGTTATATATAAATCTTGAAGGCGATATAAGAGTGGCTGCACTGAAGGTATCGATATTCTCGGAAAAGCTGAACATGATTATTATTGATGCATAAACTGATCTTTTAACTGTCTTCATATTGAATATCCGTTACATCATATCTGGAATTGAAATTCACACTATTAAGTATTTGAGGCATCTGTGGAAGTATTTGAAGCATGAGATTCAATTTATTCATGGAATGAGCATTATCTTCCCGATATGCTGGCTGCTTTCCATGAGCTGGTGAGCCTCTGCTGCTTCAGATAACGGAAAATTCTTGTGGATCACTGGCTTCACCTCACCCGCTGTGATTGCAGCCAAACATACTTCTCCACCTCAGAAACAATTTCTGCTTTGTTTTCTAGACTTCTGCTTCGCAACCCAGCCGCTGCATGAGAAACAATAAGAACAAATTTATATAACCAATAAATCATACATGGATCCAAATATAACATTGCATATTCATCCACTTTAAACTGAAAATATTAAAGCCTAGTGTAAGTGACCATACCTTTCCCACCAGTTTCTTCCTTCACTCGTGCAACAAAGTCCTCTGTTTTGTAATTGATGCATACATCAGCACCAAGTTTCATGCAAAAAGCTAACTTTTCATCACTTCCTGGACACCAATATCTAAAAGGGTAAATTACACTACACTCCTTAGAATAAATGGAAAAGTTTCTGTTTTACCATGGTAAGGTGGAGTGTCAAAGGGCATTACAATACAGATGTAGAATAACGAAACTTTTCCATCTTAGTGTTTTAAGACAGCTGTAGACTGGATGGATTCTTAGCCTGCTGTGGTAAATACTCTCACTCCTCGGCATTTAGCTATTTGGATCGCAAATGTACCAATTCCACTAGATCCACCATGAACCTGATAATTAAATAGCCATTAGATCATACATTAAGCTGCATAGTGCATACCACATATTCCTCTGGCTTAATCGGAAAACAAATTGAACATCACTTAGATCAACTATAGTACAATTGTAGATGGTATCAGTAACAACTTTACTCTGATGCCACTGACTAGGGGTGGGATCCATTAAGGTTCATCATTTACGATCTCACGTTTTTTCTATTTTATTTTTTTTAAACACTTATATTTTGATGTGTTATATTTCATTTTATCCTTTTTAGTGCATATTCAGGATAGGGATGGCCATATATCCTTGGAGACCCAAATCCCCACTCCCCAATCATCCCTATATTGGGGAATTTTTTTGGGGAAAAATGAGAAAATGGGGATGGGGATGGGGGGACCTATATCCATTCCCATTTCCCCAATGGTCATCCCTAATTTAGGATTAATGGATCTCCATTGTAGGTTCTAAGTGTAAGTGAACATGTGATTTGCTTTGGGTTTTCGAGTTTTTTTATTTTATTTTATTTTATATATCTGTGTATAGTTCATGTAATACATATTGCAGGACATTGTCACGTATCTTTCTGAGTACTATCTCATATTTGTTTTGTATTGAATTATATTCGTTTGACTTCATATTTAAAATTTCAAATTCAGGTTAGCCAGAGCAATCAAAGAAATAGTTTCAAGTATTGCTCATCGAAAAATCACCTTGGTATTTTTTTAAAAATTTATATATAAATATTATTTTTTTCGGTTTTAGTTAAAACTATAGTGTTGATGTATGTATTCAACATGCACATATGATTGGTCGGTCAGTCGGCCAGTCTTTAAAATTAAGCCATAAATTTAAGTGATCGTGCAAAAAGAGGTAATAATAATAAACTGTTTTTTTTTATATATAAAATAATTTTAAAATTAAATCTTGAATTTTAATGTTTATTTTTGGTATCTAAATCTGTACATGCTACACTCGCTTGCCAAGGATTTGATCATGTTCAGAGCTCTATCTACCACTGTTTTTAGGTATATTTATACAAATAAGATAGGTTTTAATATATACAACTCTTATTTATTTATTTATTATTATTATTATTATTACAATTATTTTTAAGTTGTGATAGATTTGTTTAAATTGATTTTCTTTGCAGTTTTATTTCGTCAGAGACCAGAGATTGAATTTGAACATCAACTTATAGAGTATAAAGCAATGGTTTGGAATTATTTGAATTAGAGATTTCAGAAAATTGTTAAATTTGTAGTTGAAAGCTTGATTTTGTATATTTCAAATGTAATTGCAGAAATATGTAGTCGATTGATTTCATTGGTTTTTTTTTTTTTCTAATGTATGTTAATTCCAAGTGTAAAATTACACTCGAAAGTAAAAATAAAAAAAATACACATGAATTTTTTTTAAAATATAAATTTGATAACGATTACGTTATGTTTTACCGTGCTCGTACATCGTGCGGGCTGCATAATAGTTATTATTATATATAATAAAATAATAATAACATTTAATGAATGACACGTGTCACAACCATGGCAAAAGTTGAATCCTCTGAAATTAAGTTTACAATATAAAAGACAGAAAGAAGAAAAAGTCTTTCCTAAAAACAAAAACAGAAAAATAAAATCATCAAAAGTAGTAGGATTAAACTTTGGGTAATTAGCACAAATACCCCCTGAACTCTATGTTCGTTGCTAATTTACCCCCTATACTTTTTTTTTAGGCAGTAAACCCCTGGAACTTAAGGAAATTGGCAGCCAGTGACGGAATAGGGACTGAACCCTTTTTCCGTCCAGGGAAAATTACACTAAGGTACCCTGATTATATGCATAATTGTATTAAAACCATAAAAATATAATAACAACTCTCACATACCCTTCACTTAAATTTATTTACAAAATAAAAAAAAAATTATATAAAAAAAAAATAAGAAAAAGATTTCTATCAAACTAAAAATTTAAAACAATTTAAACAATTAAATTAAATTAATATGTTATAGAGAATTTTATGATATTCATATAATACAAAAATAAAATATTTTAAATCTCCACCATCCAAATCTTAGATGGATGGTGGAGAATTATTTATTTACAAAATAAAAAAAAATATTATATAAAAAAAAAAATGAGAAAACAAATTCCAAAGATGAAGTTTGACTAAAGCTTCTAGAAACTGGTCTGGAACAAGGGTAAAGACCCTTATGCCCTCCAATCAAAATTTTAAAAATTAAAAATATATATTAAATAATTAATATTACAAATAATTAAAAAACAAAAACAGAAATTAAGCTTTTTTTATTAATATATATTAAATGCATTTAAATTAATAAATTAAATTAAATTAAATAATAATAAAAAAAAACTAAAAAACAAATAATAAAGTAATAGAAAAATGAAATTAAAAAAATAAATATTAAAAATAATAAAAAATTAAAAACAAAAATATTAAATGCATTGAAATTAATAAAACAAAACAAAAATATTAAATGTATTTAAATTAATAAAACAAATCAAATACATTTTTTTCTCTCTTTTTTATCAGATCCACGTTCTCTCTCTCTCTTGTCTCTCTTCTAACACATGTTCATCCTCCTCCCTCCTCTTCATTGCCACTCCTATTTCCATTTCCAGATCTAAATCCAAACACATTCATCCTCCTCTTCCCTCCATTTATCTCCTCTATTTTTCCACTCCCCTGCATCACACCTAAACACCCTTTTTCACCGGTTTTCAAATTTTCATCAATCTCTAATCTCTCCACCACCGCCACAAACAAAGAAGATTTGGAAGACGAAGATTATGACGTTGACGTGAACAAAGAGACCGGCGAGATCAGTGGCGAGATCGGTGGTGGTGCCGATTTCGTCGATCTCATGTTGGGTTTTGGTGGTGGTTTGATTGTTCGATTTTAGGTTTTGGTGGTGGTTTGACCGGTGCAATTTCATGTTTGGGTGGTGGTGCGAAATCGGGTTTGGGTTTGGGTGTGGTCCAATTTTTTTTTTTTTTTTTTTTTTGAGTTTGAGATTTGATATTTTGGGGGATGTGTTTGACGATGGTGGATGTGTTTGACGTTGATTGTGGCATTTGCAGCAACGGTGGTAGGCAACAGGAGGTTTGGGGGTTTCGATTTGGTGAAGATGTTTGATTTTGGTCTCATTTGATTTTTGTGTTGTTTGTTTTTTGGTGTTTGATTTTGGAGAATGATGATGATGATAATGGATGGCGATGGCGAAGGCAGTGGTGGTGGAGGAGAGAGATGAGTGATTTTGATACAATAAACAAATGACTTGGTGATCAGAGAAATCTGGGTTTCTGGGTTTCTGATAACAAACCGAAGAAGATGAAGAACAAACCGAAAAAGATGAAGTTTTAGCATATTAATTTAATTTAATTGTTTAAATGGTTTTAAATTTTTGGTTTGATAGAAATTTTTTTCTCATTTTTTTTTATATAATTTTTTTTTTATTTTGTAAATAAATAATTCTCCACCATCCATCTAAGATTTGGATGGTGGAGATTTAAAATATTTTATTTTTGTATTATATAAATATCATAAAATTCTCTATAACATATTAATTTAATTTAATTGTTTTAAATTTTTAGTTTGATAGAAATCTTTTTCTCATTTATATATATATATATATATTTTTATTTTGTAAATAAATTTAAGTGAAGGGTATGTGAGAGTTGTTATTATATTTTTATGGTTTTAATACAATTATGCATATAATCATGGTACCTTAGTGTAATTTTCCCTGGACGAAAAAAAGGTTCCGTCCCTATTTCGTCACTGACTGCCAATTTCCTTAAGTTCCGGGGGTTTACTGCCTAAAAAAAAAGTATAGGGGGTAAATTAGCAGTTCAGGGGGTATTTGTGCTAATTACCCTTAAACTTTTATTCCGTAAATATAATAAAAAGAAGAAGAAAAAAAAAAAAAAGACTCACCTCAATATTTCTATATGATATGTAACAATAAATCATCATCAAAATTGGGAGAGAAACACTTTGAGAGAGAAAGTAGAGATTGATTGATGAATGGATGTGTAAAAGATTAGGTAAATCTATGGTTTTTATAGAGATCGAATTGGCATCATGATTGATTTGTATCATTACATGAACGTTATATGTCTTACATGAGGATGATTGAAGAGACTTAAAAAATTGGTGTGATTATGGAAAATTAATAGAGGCAATCAATTCATCATGTTAAAATAATTGTAAAATAAGTATTAATGTATTGTTAATTTTCAAGTGTAACTTATCATAACATTAATTCTGTCATTGATGTTTTACTTTACAAAAAGGATTTAATATTATATAATAGGATATCATATATCATATATAATAATAATAATAATAATATCCTTTTTCATAATATATATATATTTCATTAATATTAACATATTTGATTGATTAATTAACAACTTTTAAGATAAAATTTGAGTGGAATGTGGCATTGATTTGGATTCCAATTTGAGTTTTGAAACTTCCATGCTTTTCATTTTCCATGTATTATTTTTTAAAACTTCCATACTTTTCATTTTCCGTGTATTATTTGCGTATTTTAAGATAGTGTTTTAATGATCAATATAATTAGAATTTAAAGCTAGAAAATCAAATGAATCTAAAATCATATATATGGAAATGAATATACAGTATTTAAATCCAAAGCTTCCTCATGATGACATATGGCACTGTGAAAGTCTATTATTATATATACTAGCTTGTAGCTCGTACTATGTGCGGGCATTATAAAATATAAATTGAAATTAACATTGATACATGAATAGTATTATACTAACATTACTTCATTAGTGTGTATCGAGGAGAAAAATATTCATATATATATATATATATATATATATATATATATATATACATTTAAATTAATTATTTAAATATTGTATGTTTATCATCTATTTTTAGGGTAAATATATTATAAGAGATCCTTATTAAAATGAGCTTGCCAATTTGTGTTGAATTGGTAATATATTATGCTATAAAAATAAAAGGGTGCCGATATTGATACCCATAAATATGATAAGCACACCCATATTTTAATAAAAAAATTAATTACAAAAATATCCCAATGAGAATTTACCAATAAGGACAAATTAGTTTAATTAAAAATAAATCGAATACTATGTACACCCATTAATCACACCTATATCTTCAACTATATCACTTTTATTTAAAAAATTAAAAAAAAAAAAAAAAAAAAAAAAAAAAAAAAAAACCTTAGTTAAACCTTAATTCTATTTCAAGTAACATCTCATATTCTGAAATCTGAAGTCATGCAATTGTCATTGCTATTTTTGACAAGCTAATTTTCCATCATTGTTTCTAGTTCTTGTTTCATGCAAATTAATAGGTCAGTCTCTATTCTCAACTATCTCATAGTCATATTCTTTCAACAACAAAAAAAAAAAAAAAAAACTCTCATAGTCATACAACAGGGATTTTGAATCAGAAAACCATTTACGCTCACATTTGCATATCATACCTATTTTTCTGTTTCAAACATTAGGTAATTCACAAATTTGCTTGATGCCTATTTCGACGACTATTTAGCTACTCTGTACATGTAGACTACTTTATTTTTTCACTTATGGAAGATGCATTATGTTTTCAATCATCTAAGTTGGTATTATCTGGATCAAAATTGTTATTTTCTTCCTTGTCAATATTTGTCTATGTAATCTAACCAAGGGATTCGGTTGACTAATAAAAGACCTCTCTGACCAAGAGGTCCTGGATTCAAATTCCCTTGAGGGTTGAGGCCATTTACCTAGCATATATAATCTCTGTGAGCTTCCAGATGACAGTAGTACTAATTTAAAATCCAGTCAACAAAGTGTTGGCGGATAATCCTCTAATACCGATGAACGCGGAAACGCCGTGCCTAATATACGCCCATAACTCATAAGCAAATAATAACGTCAATAAGCAGAAAAATAGATGAGAGATAATTAAACAATCACAACACAAGATATACGTGGAAAACCCAAATCGGGTAAAAAACCACGGGCCGTCAGGACGACAGAGAAAGTTTCACTATATGATAAATTGTTACAACCATATACTTCAGGATTCTCTCTCACACCTAACCCCAAACCCCACTCACATGATCCTCACCAAGAACCCCACAATATCCCCTAGGTCTCCCCTAAATATCACCCACGGATCTCATACTTGATCCACCGATATTCCCTTGGATCCCTCCTCGGATCTTCCCATTAGGTCTCCTCGGATCTCACTCACACTCTTTGATGTTTACATGGTGTTTAACTCACACACATCAACCTAATTACAAGGTTCTATTTATACTAGTCACAGGGAGTATAAGATAAAAGGAAATCCTACTCCTAAACGTACAAGACTTACTTGTTCCACATAAATACTATTTCCTTTTATGACAAGTCTTCTTGTAGGGAGCAAATCCTTTTCCTTCAAGCACAAGAACTTCCAGAAGAATACCTTTTTCCTATTCCGCGCAATATTCCCGATCTCAGCAATATATCGTCTCCGCCGTATTGGTTACGGTGTGCACCCCGCTCCCAATCCACCACGAAACAACTTCTGCTCATTTACCGCTCCATGTTGCCGCTGTCCACCACGACCACTGCCGGTACCGCTGCCATGACCACAGCGGTCACCGCAGCGGTACAAACTGGAATTGGACCGTTGCCTTTGCGCTGCTGAACAATTGGCAGCGGTGTCCTACCGCTGCCATACCGCTGCCATAAGCCATAACGGCTCGGCAGCGGTTTGAGCTAATCTCCGCTTCTTCAGTTCTTCTAGTCTTCAACTTCCCTCAGATACCATCATTCAACTTCCAAACGTATCCCACGTCTCCAGGAAGCTCCACATTAGTTGAGTCTTGTTTGGTACACATCGGGTTCATTCGAGAATACGAGCCAAAACCTAACACAAAGATGGCCGGGGAATTTCTGGTTTTATATGTATTGTGATGCTTCTAATATCTTTCGCTTCTCTCATGAAAATAATGGTTTATTTTACTGGTTGAAGATATAAAAATGGTATTTGATGGTTTAAAAATGTAGCAGATGCAAGCTTCTTGACAATCTTAGAATGATTTTTCTTATTTTAGTTCTCTTTTGGTAGCTGTTTGCTTATTTTCTTAGAAATTCTATTGCAGGATTTACCCTATTTGAATTTTGTTGATGGCTTCGAGGAAAGATATGTTTGAATCAGAAATGTCGGATGGTCAAGCTCCTAATCTTGAATCTGCAATGTGTTATTAATTTCTATCATCGAAACCTCAAAATTGTTGTTTTGTCAAATTAATGATTATTATCAAAACCTCAAATGAATTCCTTCAAATTAATGATTATTATCGAAACCAAAATGTATAGTTAAATGAACTTAAGAATTTATCATTTATAAAAATTGGGTGTATTAATAACTTAAGAGAGTTTATAAATAAATTATATTAGAATGAAAACATTCATTTAAATAAGGGTATTATTGGTATTAAGATGGGTGTTTATAGTAATGTTTTAATTTTAAATTTTAGACATGGGTGTACTTATAAATATGGGTGTGCTTATCATATTTATGGGTGTCAATATCCGTAGCCAAAATAAAAATGGTTGAGATATAGATCTCCACCGATCCAAATCTCCATCAATAGATCAAGTTTATAAATATCATTGATGCTTTGATTGTGTGCTTTGTTTTGGCGATTTCAGAGTCTATTAACTTATTCTCTTCTCAACCAATTGGATCTTCGATCATGTCCACCTTTCTCTTCCACTCCTTCTTTTCCTTAATCTTCTTCTCCTAGTTGTGGCCTTGTGGCCATCATTCACACTCCGTTATCTCCGTTAGCAACCTCTCATTTGCTATATATTCGCATTAAAATAATCCAAATTGATTCATCTCATATTTCATATCACAACACTCACGGTTCTAATGTCTACTTTGAATTACACTCTTTTCATTAGCCATGAATGATATCAATATGTGTTGATCGAAACAAAGGAACATATCAATAAACATTAAATAAATAAAACAAAAAAAAAAAATCGAAAATTTACACTGAAAATGAAAAAATACCAACACTCATTACTCATATCAACACTTCTAAACATAATCAACTTTAAAAATAATAATAGTAATAATAATAATAAAAAAGAATAAAAAAATCCAACTTTCGAGATCTCCGGCCAGCAAAAAAACATAACACATGAAATAACAAATTATATTGCAAAACATCAAAAAAGAGTACACGTGTGTGCTTGAAAGAGTAGAAAATAGTCGTCAATTTATAGAAAATGGATTGGAAAATGAATGGTTGAAAAATAAATTCGTATTAATCTATATAATATTCTTATTAATTAGTTATTAATTTTAATATATAATAATCTAATTTTATTTTTTCCAAAGAGATGGAGAGTCTCAACCTTCCATTAATCTATATAAGTATAAATTGGCTTAAATTATTATTAATTAATTATTAATTGTAATTCTAAAGAACAAATCAGATACACTATATCATAATTTCAATTTTATCATCATTAATATTGGAAAACTTGATTTAATATATTAATATAATTTTTTTTTCCTTAAAGAGATGGAGAGTCTCAACCCTCAATTATTGTAATTTTTGGTTATGAAAATTTTATTATCATTATATTACCATTGATATGTTTTTAAAATTTACCATTAATTCCATAAAAAAAACGGATTACCATTGATTTGAAATTACAATTAATATTTTAATTTGTTTTGAGAAATATTTATTTATTACCATTTATAAGAAAAATTAAAAATATTTATTTTTGGAAATAATCGTAGTGTATTTAATACATATTTAATACACTCTAAACAATAAAAAAGAAAAAAAAAAGGTAAAAATAGAAAAAAGAATTATAAATATTTATAATTATATAGAGATAAATAACTATTGAGATTTACTATTTACAATAATTTTTTTTTCTTTTCACATTTATTTTCTTAAGACATTTCATTTTAATAAATTAAAATTTTAAAACCCCAATTCACTCGAAAATACCATTTCTATAATTTTTTTTTATTTTTTATATAAATGCTTTTTCTAGAAATACTTATAAAGATATTCAATTTTTCTTAAAAAAAAAAAAAAAAAAAAAACTTGATAGACGTTATTGTTAAACCTAGTGATGAATTAATTTATTTTTCCACACTTATTTATAAAAGACCTTCCAGCTTTTTAATATACTTATTTCTATAAAAAAAAAAAAAAAAAATCACACATCGCTTTCATAGATGATTCAATAAATAAAAATAAATAAAAAAAGGTGTGGACTTTTATCGAGATGCAAATAGTAGTGGATTTTGTTTTTATTATCTAACAAAAATATTTATTTATTACCATCTATAAAAAAAAAATTATTAGTAAATTTCATGTATTTAGAAAAAGAATCCATTGAATTAAATGCATTAATTATTGTTTTTAATGTGTTACCATTAATATTTGATTAAATATTATTATTTTAATTTTTTTTTATGTTATCATTAATATATTACTGTTAATTTTTTTAAAATTTACCATTAATTCCATAAAAAAAACGGATTACAATTGATATTTTAATTATTTTTAAAAAATATGTATTTATTACCATTTATAAGAAAAATTAAAATTCAAAATCATTTATTTTTAAAAATGATCATTGTGTATTTAATGCATATTTAATTCATTCTAAAAAAAATAAAAAGAAAAGGAAACAAAAAGGTTAAAAATAGAAAAGAAAAAAAAACTATAAAAAAAATGTTTAAATTTCCTTTAAAAACAAAATATGTATGAAAAGAGACTTTAATTGTTTAATTAAAAGTCAAATTATCAATTTTTAATTTCAGGTGCACTTATCAATTGAAATTTAGGCATACATTGAGTAATTTTGACCTACTCATATTCTTAAAACTTTTTAATACTCTATTAAATTTGAATAAATTGAATTAAATAAACAAAAAAAATTCATGTGGTGTATTAAATAATCTCACTCTCTCATCATCTTCTCAATCTCAAGCCTGTCTCTCTTCCTTCCTCTTATTTCTTTTGCTGACAGATTCCTTTCTTATTCATTTTAATTTGTTTCTCTCTCAAAACCTCCATCTCTCTCTCTCTCTCTCTCTCTCTCTCTCAAGCCTCCTCTTCCCATATCTCTTCTCTCTTCCTCTGTATAATCTCTCCATGTTTTTTCAGAGTGGTAAGCCTAGTGCCCAATGGTCGACGACGTGAATTGGTTCACGGCTGGGTGAGGTAACCACCGATGTGGTGGCTGGTTGTCGATTCACCTAATAACTTCTAAAAAAAAACTAACAAACAACAATTTGAACATTAATCATAAACATAGTGATTCTATCAAATTGATATAAACATTAACTATACACTTAGTAATTCTATCAAATTGATAAAACAATTTTTGCATACCTCAATGGTGGACGTAGTTGTCATAACCTGAGCCTTGCTTCTTGGTGTCTAAGACTAAGCATATTAATGGGTGGCAATTTGTTTCTCTACACAACTATCCTACTTGCCTTTATATATAGGAATTGTTTGGGTAAGATCAAAAGCCAAAATGCATTGTTAAAAAAATTATTAATGAAAAATTATATCAGTTTATTGGTATAGGATATCCAAAAGTTGGTATTGAAAACCCAAAAGTTATGCCTTTAATTGATGATACTCAAAACAATCATTATTATTTATTACTTCTTTAATATAATTTTTTAATTTATTAAAAAAAATCAATATCACTAATATAGAAAATTATACAGATTAATGCATTTAAATCTAAAGCTCTCTCACGGCAACACGTGGCACTGTGAGAGTTAGCTTTTATATATTATATAGATATATATATGACTATAATTATAGTAATGCTAGACATCCCAATTTTTTTTTTCCAAATGATGTGACACGTGGGAACAGAATTTGGGAAAGAAAATTGGGACATCTTGCATTACTCATTATTATTATTATTATTATTATTATTATTATTATTATTAAAGAGATAGAAAGCAATTCAATTTCAATTAATGCAATAAATAAACTTCAATTCACCTATATAATATATTAACAACTCTCCATTTATGTATCTATATAATATACAAATAAGGAGATAATCAAGAGGCAATCCGGAAATCACAAAATCAATAGGAAGTCGATAGGAAATCTCGTAATTAATGAGATAATGAGTAAACTATGTTAACCAATCCCATAATTGATTTTTAACCAATTAATATCAACTCATATCATTAATTGCAATCAAAATGTCAATTCACTTTCTTTATTGATATATACATAAATGAATACATTTAAATCCAAAACTCCATCAAAATTAGATTTTTCAGTAGCTATAGATATTTTAATTTTTTTAAAAAATATTTATTTATTAACATTTATTTAAAAAAAGAAGAAGGTATTTTTCGAGTAAATTGGGGTGTATTTAGAGGTTTAAATTATTATTATTATTATTTTGATAAAAAAACGCTTATTCTAGAAATACTTGTATAAGTATTCAATTGTTTTTTAAACTCCATGAAGGTTATTGTCAATCCTAGTGATAAATTAATTTATTTTTCCACAGTTATTTTCTAAAGGCATTCCATATTTTTGTAATAAACTCATTTCAATTTATTTATTTTTTTCATGTGTCCATCTCAAATATGATTCAATAAAAAAAAAAAAGGTGAAAACTTTTATGGAGATACAAATAGTAGTGGAGTTTTTATTTATTTATTTATTTATTTTTATTATTATCGTACAAAAAAAATATTTATTACTATTTATAAAAAAATATTATAAGTGAATTTTATATATTTAGAAAAAGAATCAATTGAATTAAATGCAATAATTAATGTTTTAATGTGTTACCATTAATATTTGATTAAAAAATATATTATTTTATAACATTTATTTTTTTAAATAATCATGGTGTATTTAATACATATTTAATACATTCTAAAAAACCAAAAAGAAAAGAAAACAACAATGTTACAAATAGAAAGAAAAAAACTATTAAAAAAATATGTATAAATTTCCTTAAAAAAAAATCCGGGTATTTATGCCGGATACCGAGTAGATACAATATTTTTTTTAGAGAGATGCGATACATTCTAACTTTAGAACCAAAGACTGTAACCCCCAATATTTATCTTTAGTATTTTATCTCTCGAATTCATCATCCATAAGTACAGAGTACTGTAGAATGCTAGCATTACTAGAGGGTTGAATAGCGAACAACAGCTATAATTGAAAATCCAAGTCTGTCAAAGTTAATTTCATTTTTTCAAGTTTTGTTAACCAAAACAAACATGATAAAAATATCAAAATACGCTATAACAATAATTCATCCCAATTTTTTATTTATTTTAAAAAACAATAAACAAAAAGATAAGAAATCAATCGAACATTAAAAAAAATTTAAATTATTCTACCAAATATTAAAAAGAATATGTAAAAATTACTCTTACCTCCCAACACCATCCAATATAATTCCCCACCGTTTGAGTGTTTTAAGTTTATAAATCAACAGAACAACAAAAAAAAAAAAAAAAAAAAAGATTAAATTATTCTACCAAATATTAAATATATATATATATATATATATATATATATATATATATATATATATATATATATGTAAAAATTACTCTTACCTTCCAACACCATCCAATTCCTCACCGTTTGAGTATTTTTGAGTTTATGTATGAGGGAGAGGCCGAGAGCCACTGGAAGGGGATGGAAAATATAAGAGATTTTGGGCGGTTTTTATAGAGAAAATTGAGGAAAAGGAAACAACTTTTGAGTAAAGGTTGTTGTTGATATATTACGATGGCTAAGCTTTTAATAAGGGGACTGTCAAAAGATAAATAAGTAATAATAATATTAGAAAGCAATAAATATAATAAATGGAATAGAAAGAATATCAAAAGATAAATAATTATTAATAGCATGAATATGAGTAAATAAATCAATTATTAGATAGATGGTAAATTGTAATTTAAAGCCAAAGCTCTCTCATGGCGACACGTGGTGCTGTGAGGGTTCCATTTTACTATATTACTAGGGTGTCAACCCATGCGATGCACAGGTTTTGTTAAAAACAAATATAATCTAATGTTTTTATAATGCACTTTTTGAAAACCAGATCTATAATGAATTTTTAAGAAAATCATTATGAATTTTTTTTGACAATTTTATAAAAAGTTTTGGAATTTAATTTAAGATAGTTTTTGTGTCAAAAACCATCTAAAATAAAAGCCTGAAAATGTATTATACATGGTACATCCATATATGAAGATCTCAAATCTCCTCAAGAGGAAAGATTCATCAAGGTCCTCTCTGAAAACATAAATACAAATATATATATGCATGTAACTCTTATTGAGAACTATATCAGAAAGCTTAGATAAAACTCATAATAGTGTACAGTTTAGAGCATTAGAGCAAGAGGTCATTGGAGATACTATTACATATCATAGTAATATCTATGAAAGAGCAATGTGTAGGCTTGATTGTCATTGACATAATCAAATTTAATCAAATTACCGAAAAGGAAAATATGATGAGTACTTGGCTCTTCTTTTATGGAGGCTTTTCCGAGAATATATATTCTTGCAATTAATAAACTTGGCAGTGTTAGTGAGTATGGGAGGAAAGATGGAAATAATTGGAAATGGGATATTCGGTTAAGGAGGGAGTTGTTTGATTGGGAGGTTGAGCAATGGCAGTGTTTGGTGGGGTGTCTTGAGAATTTTAAAGTTTTGGATTCGGTTAGAGACTCGGTGATATGGAGCTTCAACTCTTCGGGGCAATTCTTGGTCAAGTCGTTCAGGAAGTGTTTAGAAGCTGGAAGGGAAGGTCAGGTGACTATTTTTAAAGATGTTTGGAGTGGTTTTTGTCCTCCAAAAATTTAGTTATTTATGTGGCAACTTATGCATGGTAGAATTCTTGTTAGAGAGGTTTTATATAAATTTGGTGTGCAGCTGGTGGGTGACAATAAATGTCCTTTGTGTGAAGACAAGGAAGAGACTTTAGACCACCTGTTTTTGGAGTGTGTTTGGACTTGGAGAGTGTGGTTAAGGTGTATGGACTGGTGGGGAATTTTTTGTTGTCAATCTCCCTCTTTGATGGATTGGCGGAAAAGTTGGATGAATCTTTGTCCTAGTAGGAGATCGGTTAGGGTGTGGAGCTCGTTGTTTTGTGCGATAGTTTGGTCGATTTGGGAAGTCCGGAATCATAAGATTTTCAAAGAGGAACAGCCGGATTTAGTAAAAACAGTAGACATGATCAAATTCCGTATTTGTTGGTGGTTTAAATACTGCAGGGGCGGATCGATGGCTCCCATAACGCATATGCTGATTAATGTTGTCGAGTACGTACTGTACCGAGGTGCTGAAAGTGAAGATGCAAAGGGCTGTCAACTGGTCTCCTCCTCCAGAAAATGCTTTAATGTTTAATGTAGATGGTGCGGCGAAGGGTGCTCCAGGTCAGTCGGGGATTGGCGGAGTGTTACGAGATCACATGGGAAAGATTCTATGCATTTTTTCTTCTTTCACAGGTGTACAGGCAGCCCTTTGGGCTGAGATTAAGGCAATTTTGAAGGCTTGTGAGCTGGTGGGATCTAATTCGAGTCTTGTGGGAAGGCCTCTTATTATTAGAAGTGATTCGAAAATTGCGGTTAGATGGGCTAGAGGAGAAAGTTCGGAGTATGGAACTCATGAGATCATGATGAAGGAGATTCATAGATGGCTGGAGGGATTTGATCAAGTGGTGGTGGAATATTGTCCCAGATCTTCCAATTCGTTTGTGGATATCCTAGCAAAGAAAGGTTTGCTGCCGGGTACAGAAGAGGTCTACTGGAGTGATTTGTAATGGTTTTGTTTTGGTGGTGTGATGGCTTTGGTCTCGTTGAGGTTTTGGGTGTTTACTGTTTTTGTGTAGTTTCTTTTTGTTTTTGTTTTTGTTGTTTTGTGGGTTTGTGGTTGTTTTGTTCTGGTGTGCTTTTCCTGGCTTGGGGCCTCTCTTCAATAAATTTGCCTTTAAAAAAAAAAAAAAAAAGTTGAATTCTAAAATTAAGAAAATAAATATAGAAAAAAATCATACGCAAACAAATACTTTGTTTGAGCGAAAAATCAAGTCTTGATAAATCATCTTAAATGTGATTAATAGTTTGTAGTGGACTCTTCCCTTTAAGATATTCACCTAAATCAATTGCTCTATTTTTTGCATCTTTGAAACTTGAACTTGGGAAGCTTGGAAAATCACCACCACCATTTTAAAACAGTTGAATAATACCCTCTGGTCCAGTTTATGATCATAAGTGAGCAGCTACTGCTGTCGCTTTGTTGAATTCATCATCAATCATCTTGTTGGCTTTACCATGACAATCTATTAGTACCAAGCAGAATCCATGGATACGGAGGCTTTCGAATCATCAAATTTATACCAAAACTATAAGTACTTTTTGGTTGAACCATATCATGTTACTTCCGACAATCTAATGTCCTCTTTAAATTCAGCGGTTTCCACACCTAATAATTATTTAATAAATATGATTACAGGATAATTATTTTTACAAAGGATTTTCTTAATTATTAAATCCGTATAAAATAAAATAATGCACACTTTCATATTTTAGAAAAATAAAAATAAATTACTTGAAACATATGCTGCTATCTTGGGGTAATTCATCTGAAATTTCTCCTTAGTAAAACAATTTTCTATTACAAATCTGTGTTGCTAACACCACCGATGAATTAATTAATCAAGATAAAAAGAAAAGAAAATGAACAACCCATATTATTTTCGTAATATAGAAGACAATTAAATTCATACCTTCATGATTCTGTTGTTGCTTTCTAGAAGATGTCATAGAAATCTTTGTAGATCAAAAAAATAAATAAAAATTCTGCACATAAGACATGAAGCATGTTTCATTAATTAAAGGAAATAAACATTTAAAACGCTAACAATATCCAATTTAAAAATATATATTAGAAACATAAAAGATAAAATATGAGTTATAAATAATAAGAGACATATTTTAGAAGGGTTAAAAAATTAAATAGCACTATTTGAGACTCTTTTTTGGGAACAGGCACCAACTTACTAACTTAAGTTTAAAAGGCACCATTTATGGTGAACGGACAAAATTGCCCCCCACAGTAACCTTCTTCACCATAATATATTGATAGTTAAAAAGGCTCGAAAATGTTTAAAAATGTTCGAAAAAGGCTCGAAAAAGGTTTGAAAAGGCTCGAAAAAGGTTCGAAAAAAGTTCGGAAAAGGCTCGAAATGATTTCGTGCCTTTTTGAAATATTTTCGTGCATTTTTACACTGTCATCGTGCCTTTTGAAGTTGTTATCGAGCCTTTTGGAAAAGTTATCGAGCCTTTTAGAAAGGTTATCGAGCCTTTTGGAAAGGTTATCGAGCCTTTTAGAAAGGTTATCGAGCCTTTTTGGAAAAGTCTCGATAACTTTTCCAAAAGGCTCGATAACCTTTCTAAAAGGCTCGATAACTTTTCCAAAAGGCTCGATAACCTTTCTCATCGTGCCTTTTGAAGTTGTTATCGAGCCTTTTGAAAAAGTTATCGAGCCTTTTAGAAAGGTTATCGAGCCTTTTTGGAAAAGTCTCGATAACTTTTCCAAAAGGCTCGATAACTTTTCCAAAAGGCTCGATAACCTTTCTAAAAGGCTCGATAACTTTTCCAAAAGGCTCGATAACTTTTCAAAAAGGCTCGATTAAAAAATTAAAAAATATTTCGAGCCTTTTTGAACAAAGTTTCCAGCCTTTTTGTACAGTAATCATGCCTTTTTGTACATGAAAAGGCACGATTGGTGTATGAAAAGGCACGATTGTACAGTAATCGTGCATTTTCATTAAGTGTTCGAGCCTTTTCATACACTAATGAAAAGGCTCGAACACTTCATTTCGAGCTTTTTCAATGGAAGATTCAAAACCAAAAAAAATCTCTGGGGGCGTTGCCCCCATGACTCATCGACCCCCGAATGCGTTTGCGTAGAGCCACAAAACTAATTATCCATTGGAGGTCTGTTTTTAATCTCAGAAAACTTCAAAGTAAGAAAAGAATGTGTAAAGTAAGGGTATTTTTGTCCGTTCACCATAATAGGTGCCTTTTAAACTTAACTTATTAAAGCAGTGACATTGTCACCAAATCAGTTTAAAAAGGTGACATTTCTCACCAATTCCACTATTTTAGAACAAATCAAAAGTATTGAACAAAATAAGGCTCTATAGTTATTAATTTATCTAAATAATTTCACACATGAATCTTGATTCGTGAATTGAAAAGAAGAAACATAAAAGATATGTTCGTACCAGTTGAAGGGGTCTTTAAAGAAGAAGAAACAACATCTAATGGAGATCAAGATCTTCTATTCATGGAAAGTTGCTAAAAATATATTTCATAGCTGCTTTATTGAGAAAGAAACCAATTCAGAGAGGGAGAGGGGGAGAGGAAGATGAAATGGGCTAGAATTAATTTAATTAATGCAAAAGGATTGTGGTGGAAGTGGAAAGTGTGGAACAATGTTAACATTTCATTTCAATAAAAGAAAAATGTTACAATATTGAAATTAATGTTATTAAATGTGAACACTTCATTTTAACCGAGGAGAGAGAGGAAGAGGAAATGGGCTATAATTAATTCAATGAATTTTCCTAAGGAAATTATTACAATGGTTGTGCCGTTATATTTCTTTAGCTATAAAAATATATATATATATATTACAATTAATAAGAACGGTACATGATTAATAATAATTATAATTTATAAAGATTGTGACTCTCCATCTATTTAGTAAAAAAAAAAAACACTATTACATTAATTAATAATTAATAAAAATATAATTACAAAAGTGCCAACTCTTCAACTTTTTAACCAAAATAAAAATTAATATATTTTATTATATAACTACATAAATTATGTTGAAGTATTTTCTTTCTTTATATTTTTTGATTTTTTTGGTTAGATTGTTTTAATATTCTAATTACTTTTATTTTTTCCAGATTTGTTTTTATTATTTGATCACTTTTTTTCCAGATTTTTTTTTTAATTTTCTGCTTACTTTTTCCCATATTTTTTTTACTTTCTGATTGCTTTTTTTATTATGATATTTTATAACCACATAAATTATGTTGAAGTATTTTTTTTTTTTCCAGATTTGTTTTAATGTGGCATTGATTTGGATTGCGACATGTGGCGCTGTGAAAAGTCTATTATTATATTATTATATACAATAATGCTAAACATCCCACCTAAAATCCCACATTTTTCATCCCACTACATGTGGCATGTGAGGTGTCAAATTGTGAGTGGATACACATTAATGACACTTACCCCATGTATCCACTCACAATTTGACATCTCACATGCCACATGTAGTGGGATGAAAAAAGTGGGATTTTAGGTGGGATGTGTAGCATTACTGTATTATATATGATTGTTTTTATAGGTTTATATATTTATGGATGGAGCTCTCTCACAGCGACATGTGGCGTAGTGAAAAGTCTATTATTATATTATTATATATGATATGATATATGATATATATGATTGTAGCATTTATTTCTTTATTTTATTTTTTGAAGAAAAGAAAAAAGCATTTAATAATAGAAGATATTAGGAATAATCATATTTGATTGATTATATTTAATTTCAAAGCTCTCATACGGCGACATGTGGCGCTGTGAAACTCTATTATTATATTTATATATATGATTGGACAGCTAAAAATTTGAAACAATAATTCTAATTAGTATTTGGCCATAATAACCGTGAAAATAGAGAGTCATGGAATTGGATACCTAAAAATTTCCTAAATTGACTCAAGTAATAACTATGTAAATTAATGCAATAATTGAATAGCTAAAAAAATTCAAAAACTGAAGCAAATGACAATAATTGGAGTTATTGGACAACTAAATAATTCATAAACTGACTCAAGACAGCTAAAACATTCAAAAAAAAAATACTAATCAATTAACGTTAATCAACAATAATAAATCTCCAACTATTTCACATGTAATAATTGAGCAGCTAAAAAATGATAAAACTGACGTAAATGACAATAATTGGACAATTAAATAATTCATAAACTGACTCAAGGCAACTAAAACATTCAAAAATAATAATACTAATCAATTAACATTAATCAACAATAATAAATCTCCTCATATTTCACAACTACTAATTAATAAAAATTAAATGTTAAAGTCTCCACACGATGACACGTGTCAAGGTGAGGTACCATTTTACTATATTATATAGATATATAGATATATATATATATATATATAGTCTTTTTATTATCAGTTCGAACTGACAAAAGTTATATCAGTTCCTTGTATATGGGCCACTGGATTTAAATACTTTGACTGACAAGTGCATACAGCAAAGTCAAAGTATTTAAATCCAGTGGCCCACATGCAAGGAACTGATATAACTTTTGTCAGTTCGAACTGATAATAGAATTTCTGTATATATATATATAAGATTTTGAGAAGTTTATTATAACAAAATTAAAATGCCTACTAGTAATTCAATGCAGCATCATAATTCCATTGCTTGCACTCCATATTCTCATTTTCATAGCTCCAAAAACATGGACCATCTTCTTTTATGAACCACTGACAATAACGACATAATTTACGATCCCTCTTATCTATGTAAATATCAAATCGTTTGAAATTATTTAGCCACGCAAAACTGCAGTAGAATAATGTCCTTTTATAAGGCCGAAATCTAAATGAGTACTGGCCTTTAAAGGATAGTATCTATTCACCGAGATCATCATCACCTGATTTACAATGAACGGTGAGATCTATCTCCGTTATGTCCGATATTTCCGCATAAACATAATTGGAGATATTGACGGTACATTTTGCAGCGAGAAGACCTGCTTCACATATTGTTTGAAGCAGAACAAACGAAATCAACACAAGGAGAAGTTTGCAAGGACTCATCATGCTGTTGAAAATGTTACAACTTACAAGTACCTCTTGTCTCCTTTGATATGTAAGTTGTACACATATATAAGAAACAATAATGCTACTTTGTTCAGTTTTGGTATCCAAATCTGGGATCAAGATCCCCTACCCATCTTTTTTTTTACTTATCTTTTAAACATCTGCTGACATGTGGCAACTAAGCAAATGAACGGGTAGGATTAATTTGCTTTATTTTTTTTTTCCCTCCCATCTAATAAATGATGCCATTTAGATTATTTGCTTTATTATTATTTTTTTCTATTTGTTTCTCTCTCCCATTCAACATTGTCAGAATCCCTAACTACTCAAACAAACCACACACTTTAGACCTTGATTTTTGGTTTTGTTATTCATCAAAGAGATTACTCGTTTTTCAGTCGTTTCCAGATGGGATTTTCGTTTTTATTTATCATCGAAATCTTCTTCGATTTGCTTGGTTTCCAGATGATGTTGAATTTGGAAAAATTTGAAAAAAAACAAAAAAAGATTAACATTCATGGAGTTTGAATGTCTAATGGGAGATCCCAGAAATTTTTTTAAAAAGGAAGAAGATCAAATTAAAAAAAGAAAAGAATTAGTAATAAAAAAACGAAAACTAGAAAAATGAAGAAGATGAACATCAATGGAGTCTGATGGAGATCCTAGAATTAAAAATAAGAAGATCAAACTAAGAAAACGAAAACTAAAAAAGAAAAAAAGAAGATGAACATGGATAGAGATCACATAATTAAAAAGAGAAGATGAACATCGATTCCAAAAAAAAAATCACAAATCACATCCCACAATCATATCTCTTCTTCAATAAATTCCAAAATAATAATAATCTGGAAAAAAAATTTGACAATCAAAATCCCTCTACAATATGTTTCCAAGAAGAAAAAAAACACAATCAAAAAATCCTAATTTGTTAAATCCTAGAAATTTCTATCACTTCCTCGCAACAATCACATGCCAGAAGGTGCCAATAGAGATGCCCAAAGGACTGCTCTTCTCAGTGGACACATTCACTCCAACATCCAGATCAACCGTCGCCAAAATCAAGAGTTCCGGTTTCCGATTCAAGCCAAAAGCGGTCAATTTTCATGACAAACAGTGTCAAATCAATAATGGCGAAATCGATTTTCAAGGTAATTCTGTGGAATTGTCAAGCGAGGAGTTTCATGATGATTTTGATGCCGAATCGATTCTTGATGAAGAAATTGAGCAAGGTATAGTATAATGGGGAATTTGAGTGTGAAGAACGAATCAATCGATGAATCAAACAACAATTACTAGTACGGGAATCAATCGATGAATCAAATGGAATTAGGGCTTGGAATTAGAAGAGGAATACGAAGCATTGAGACATGTAGATGAAGGAATTGAAACTGGTGGAGTTTCCCCAGTACAGTTGATGTTCTTCAAATCTCTCCAACTCAATGCTACTAAGAAAAACTATGGAAAAAGATGACAAGGCAAAAAGATGGAGTAGTGGAGAGAGAAACAAATAGAAAAAAATAAATAAAGCAAATAATCTAAACATCGTCGTTTATTAGATGGGAGGGAAAATTATAAAGCAAATTAATCCTACCCATTCATTTTCTTGGTTGCCACATGTCAGCAGATATCCAAAAGATGGGTATGGGATCTTAATCCTATATTGTTGGACAATTATATTCTATTTATTCATATTCAACTTTGGCAACAATGAGCTTCATTGTTAATGGGATCTTATAGGTTAGCTTTATCATCCAAATCGCTTGATTTAATTTTGTTAATTAGTGTTTTGTGGTTTTGGAAAACATGATTGTAGTGAAGTCATACGAATGAGACAATGATCGTGTGATTGTGTTTTTCTAAAACTCAAACAGTAGGCATCGATTATACTCTCTAAATTTTCTTTGAACTGTTCTTATATGTCCAATAATTGTATTATTTTTTTTGTTCTTTAATTTTGTTATTATTATTAAATTGTTTAATTTATCACATGCAAGGTAGATAGCAAGGATGAGAAGAATAGTAGAAGCCAGAGAGCTTAAACTGTAAAAACAATAAGATAATACTTGGCTAGTTTGTCTAGCAAGAAAAGGTAGACCACTCCTCTGATTTTATTTTATTGAATACAATTTTTTTTTATAACGATATTATTAGTAATTGTAGCATTCAATTCACCCTTATTGTCCATTAATTCTTCTTGATTCTTTATCTCTATAGACTCTTCCATTCATAATTTTTTTTTGTTGAGATAAATTAGTTAATTCTTTTTTATTCCTACGGACTCTTTACTTCCTCTGTAATGATAAATTTAATAATTTTCTAAGATCGATTTAATGTGAGGAATGTACCAGGTTCAATGGTGTAGAATTTGAAACCTCTAAATTATTAAGATTACCATGTAATACTTATTGAATCTAAAAAAATCATCGAGTACACTTGGCACAAAAAATGAAAGGTGAATGGTCTTTATAAATTATCCCAAATTGAGCTAAATAACAACATAAATAGCTGAATTATATTATGAAATGAGATATTAAGAGAGAATTTAATTAAAAATGTTCAATTGAGAAAAATAAATCAAAATTGTAAAAAGTTTTTGTTTTAACAAAGCCTGTGCATCGTACAGGTTGACACACTAGTTATATATAATAAAAATAATAATAACATTTAATGAAGGACACGTGTCGCAACCATGTCAAAAGTTAATCCTCTGAAATTAAGTTTACAATATAAAAGACAGAAAAAAGAAAAAGTCTTTCCCAAAAACAAAAACAGAAAAATAAAATCATCAAAATTAGTATGATTAAACTTTGATTCCATAAATATAATAAAAAGAAGAAAAAAAAAAAAAAAGACTCACCTCAATATTTCTATATGACATGTAACAATAAATCATCATCAAAACTGGGAGAGAAACATTTTAGAGAGAGAGAGTAGAGATTGATTGATGGATGGATGTGTAAAAGATTAGGTAAAGTTATGGTTTATATAGAGAATTGACATCATGATTGATTTGTATCATCACATGAACGTTACATGTCTTACATGAGGATGATTGAAGAGACTTAAAAAAATTGGTGTGATTATGGAAAATCAATAGAGGCAATCAAGTCATCATGTTAAAATAATTGTAAAATAAGTATTAATGTATTATTAATTTTCAAGTGTAACTTATCATAACATTAATTCTGTCATTGATGTTTTACTTTACAAAAAGGATTTAATGTTATATAATAGGATATCATATATTATATATAATAATAATAATAATAATAATAGCCTTTTTCATAATATATATATATTTTATTAATATTAACATATTTGAATGATTAATTAGGATTGTTTGAAGTTCAACGTGGACGGTTCGGTGAGGGGTTCGAATGGTATGGCAGGTATAGGCGGGGTGCTGCGTGATTGTGAAGGCAAAGTTTTGTGTGTGTTTTCAGAGTTTTTGGGGCTGCAAGACGTCATAAAGGCAGAAATTTCTGCTATAGCTAAAGCTTGTCATCTTTGTGCTTCCAATCAGTTTTTGAAGGAAAAATGTATTGTGGTGGTTAGCGATTCAAAGACGGCGGTGTCTTGGATTAATGGAAGTGGGTTGGGAAGTTGGTTGTATAGTCATCAGATTTTGGATATTAGAAATTGTCTGGGGAAAGTGCACAATACTCATGTGGAATATTGCTCTAGGGATTATAATGCTTTTGCAGATTTACTAGCCAAAAATGGTGCAGATGGAGGTGTCGGAATGGTAGAATGGAGTCTGTAATTTGTTTGGTTCTGGTTGGGGTCTTTTGGGGTTGGTCTTGTGTTTCTCAGTGAGCTGGGTTGTTTTGTTTTAGTTTGCTGGGTGGTGGCTTTTTGGTTTTTCCTCCCCTGGTTGTGGTTTGTTGTTTGTGTGTTGGTCGGCTGTGTGGTGGCCTTCAATAAAGTTTAATTTTCAAAAAAAAAAAATTAACAACTTTTAAGATAAAATTTGAGTGGAATGTGGCATTGATTTGGATTTCAATTTGAGTTTTGAAACTTCCATGCTTTTCATTTTCCATGTATTATTTTTTAAAGAGTAATACTATATTGCCCAAATTTGGTGCCCACTGTAGACTATTCATTTAAATTGTATTAGATTTGCATGATGTGGCAACACTGTAGTCCATTCATTTAAATCATGCAAATCTAATACAATTTAAATGAATGGTCTACAGTGTTGCCACATCATTTGGGCACCAAATTTGGGCAATGTAGAATTACTCTTTTTGAGTAATGCTACATTGCCCAAATCTGGTGCCCAAATGATGTGGCAACACTGTAGATCATTCATTTAAATTGTATTATATTTGTATGATTTAAATAAATGGCCTACAGTGTTGCCACATCATTTGGGCATCAGATTTGGGCATCAAATTTGGGCAATATAGCATTATTCTTTGTGTATTTTAAGATAGTGTTTTAATGATCAATATAATTAGAATTTAAAGCTAGAAAATCAAATGAATCTAAAATCATATATATGGAAATGAATATACATTACTTAAATCCAAAGCTTCCTCACGGCGACATATGGCGCTGTGAAAGTCTATTATTATATATATATATATATATATATATATATATATATGATTTTGAGAAGTTTATTCTAACAAAATTAAAATGCCTACTAGTAATTCAATGCAGCATCTAATTCCATTGCTTGCACTCCATATTCTCATTTTCATAGCTCCAAAAACATGGACCATATTCTTTTATGAACCACTGACAATAACGACATAATTTACGATCCCTCTTATCTATGTAAATATCAAACCATTTGAAATTATTTAGCCACGCAAAATTGCAGTAGAATAATGTCCTTTTATAAGGCCGAAATCTAAATGAGTACCAGCCTTTAAAGGATAGTATTTGTTCACCGAGATCATCACCTGATTTACAATGAACGGTGAGATCTATCTCCGTTATGTCCGCTATGTCTGCGTAAACATAATTGGAGATATTGACAGTACGTTTTGCAGCGAGAAGACCTGCTTCACATATTGTTTGAAGTAGAACAAACGAAATCAACACAAGGAGAAGTTTGCAAGGACTCATCATGCTGGTGAAAATGTTACAACTTACAAGTACCTCTTGTCTCCTTTGATATGTAAGTTGTACACAAATATAAGAAACAATAATGCTACTTTGTCCAGTTTTGGCATCCAAATTTAGTGTCTAAATAATGCGACATCATTATAATTCATTCATTTAAATTGTATTGTCCAAATCTTATGATCAAATAATGTGGCATCATTGTAATCCATTCATTCATTTGGGTACTAAATTTGGAAAAAGTAGTATTACTTTATAAGAAATCATCAAGGGTCATATATATAGTTAATAATTGATTCTCCCAATTATTATCTGCCATATATAAAATATTTTATACGATTACCTTTTGTATTTCAATTTGAATTGTTTCCATATTATTTTATATTTCCCTTTTTAATAATGCTACATTGTCCAAATCTGGTGCTCAAATGATGTTGTGGTAGCCAAAAATGGCCCAACATGCTAAGGCCCAACTTCGCTAGTACAAAATCCAGCTCAAGCCCATTGGGTTGAACCGACCCAATGTTGTAGCCAGACTTGTTCAAGGCGTCAGTTACAGTAACCCATAACCGCTGGTAACAGCCTTTGTGGAGAGGATACTGCTCCCCAAATCTCGCCTACAATCAAGTCTCTGAAAAGAGACGTTGGAGACAGACCTCCTCCTATAAAAGAGAGGGCTCATTCACTTGTGAAGTCTCCGAATTCTCTTAACAAAAGCTCACTGAGAAGCGTACTGAAACTCTGATTCGAAACGTAGTCCGGCCACTGGAAATCCATCATAATCACCTGACTACATTGCTCAGCCCAAGCACACCTAAGGCTATCATCCAACCCCACATCTTTCTCTTTCCTCTATATTATTTCTGCTTACAGTTCTTTTGCAGGTTCAACTAAGTTCAGACGACCATATATAGAAATCAGTCGACGTCAACCGACAAACTCCAGCCTAGTTGCTTTGGGCCTGATAAAATCCGATCCACTTGACGTACCAAGTCGATCTACCACCTACAGATGTGAGTCCAATCCATTCATTTAAATTGTATTAGATTTTCATGATTTAAATGAATTGATTAGAGTGTTGTCACATCATTTGGGTACCAGATTTGGTCACCAAATTTGGACAAAGTAGCGTTATTTTTATTTTATATTTCCATTTTATGTCATTTTTATTTAGGCTTCTACTGTAATAGAATTAGTATAACGAATAATAAAATTATTCTTCTCTTTTATATATTTTTACATTAGTTCTTTAATATATTATTTTTTTCAAAATATTGATGGCCGAATCAAAGTAGCAAATTAATGATGTTGGATCAATTTTTGGAAATTAGAGTAAAAAGATTTTTACTTTAACTCTTAATATTCGTTTTTTTTTTTTTTTTTTAAGGTAAATCTTAATATATTGGTTAATAAAAAGATTTTGGAGTTATGGTTTTAATAAAAAGAATATTTTTACACGTTAACAGGTTTTATTCTTTCCAATAAAAACAAAAATTTAAAAATAGTAAGTGTAAAACTAATTAAAAATAGTAAGTTTTAATATACTTTGTTAATGTATTTTTTTTATAGACGACCTAGCAGAATTACTTCCAAGTTCCAACCCTCCAATCCGATCCAAACTCATTCGGAAAAACAGTTGATGGATTTAGCTCTAATGGGTCAGGTCACTATTACATAAATTCGGGGTTTTTAGGGAGGTGAACGACTCGAACTTGTAACCTCGTGGTACAAGCATAAGAGGTTTACCACCAGACCAACCTCATCTCAGTCTTATGGGTTGGGTTATTAAAGCTCAAAAAATAATAGTTTGAGTTTTGGTTTATCTCTTCAAACCCATTAAAACCCGCCATGACCCATTAATCTAAAAAATATTTTAATTTGAACATTTTTACGGTCAAAATTTTTCATAAGATAATTTTGATTTACATTTATTTTCAATTTAAACTAATTTTAGATATGAGTTAAAATTGTATTATAATATGTTTGTTTATATTCGAGCATAAATATATATATATATGGGTCACCTTTAGTGCATTAATGGGGGATAGACGTTCGCCCACCCCACCCACTTCCCCCATTTCCCCAATCTCCAATCCGGAATTCACAATCCAGCAATCCTCGATCTCATATTTTACCCCACCTATCTCATTTGACTCCATTTGAGTTAAAATTAAAAATAATCATACAAATTAAATTAAATAATAATTCAAATATCCATTCCAAAATAAATAATTTATTTAATTTAATCCAAAATAAATACAAGTTGGAAAAAAATTAAAATTAAAATTTTGAATTTAAAAAGAATAATGTTTTGGAGAAATGCACTCCCATAATTTGGGGGTTAAATTCACCCCGAACCCTATCCCCATCCCCATCCCCCATTTGGAGGTGAAAACCCTAAACCCCCATGGGCCCCGTGGAGGATATGTATATCTCTATTCATGCGCCATTGAAATTTTGTATTATTTTTGTGAAAATTGTGTCTAATGCTCAGGTATCATATTCCGTGCACTTGGATACATCGTGGTGAGAACCTGCTAGTCCTCCATGAAGAGCTTGGCGGTGACCCGTCACTGGTTTCTTTGCTTACATGAGCTGGCCAAGATATATGCTCATTCGTATCAGAAGATGATCGACCACCTGTTGATTCTTGGAAACCAAACGTAGAATTCAAGTCTCAGATCCCTCAAGTTCGATTGGCTTGTGATCGATGATGGCAGATTAGTTCAATCAATTTTGCCAGCTACGGAACTCTTGAAGGAAACTGTGGCACATATAGTTCGGAAACCTGTCATGTTGAAGCGTTATCAATCATTGAGAAGGTAAGAAACAAACACCCTTTGCATATTGATTCTTTGAAGCATTCCTGACAAATTTGAATGGAATTTCAGGCTTGCATTGGCCAGGAGGAATGTTCAATCCCTGTATCCTCAGCTAATCTTAGTGACGCGTGCCCTGGAGTGCCGAAAAGCCTTGCAATTAAAGCTCATTATCTCCAATTTTCAATGTATTGCAGCTATATCTATTCCAGAATTATGGTAATAAGGAACTTTTGTCATATATAAATCTTGAAGGTGATATAAGAGAGGCTGCACAGAAGGTATCGATATTCTCGGAAAAGCTGAACATTATTGATACATAAACTGATCTTTTAACTGTCTTCACACTGAATATCCGTTACATCATATCTTGAATTGAAATTCACACTCATAAGTATTTGAGGCATCTGTGGAAGTATTTGAAGCATGAGATTCAATTTATTCATGGAACGAGCATTATCTTCCCAATATGCTGGCTGCTTTCCATGAGCTGGTGAGCCTTTGGTGCTTCAGATAACGGAAAATACTTGTGGATCACTGGCTTCACCTCACCCGCCGTGATTGCAGACCAAACATACTTCTCCACCTCAGAAACAATTTCTGCTTTGTTTTCTAGACTTCTGCTTCGCAACCCAGCCGCTGCATGAGAAACAAGAAGAACAAATTGTTAGTTGTAAATCAACAATCTGGTCAGGACCTGTAGAAAACGAAAGCAAAACAACACAAGTCAACACGTTGGAAAAAATCGTTAGGGAAAACCGAGTCCCGTGTTACACACGGTGTCCTTAAGACGATTTCGCCGTATATTACACCGTATGTGTATAGCTATCGTCTCCCAGGATACAACGGTTTAACAGTGGAAGTGCGAAGCACAAGCTACTTTCAGCGAACTCAAACCGAGCTCAAACTTACCAAGAATAGAGAGGAGAAGAGAAGAATTTCGGATGCTATATATTTTCTTGGATAATTGAAATGAAAGGAGCCCTATTATATTAATAGGCAAAACGAACCACTAGGAGTAGCAATGAAGGGACATATTTGGAAATTCTATGGTGAATCAAATTTCTTGGTGACCAAGAAGCTTCTTTAACACAATTCTAGTTCAATATCTTATTGAGCACGATTGCACGGTATCTTATTGTGCACGATTGCATGATATCTTATTGAGCACAATTCCGAAATCTTGGTGAGCACTAATAAGGAAAATAATTTAATTAAATAATAATTAAAACCCTGATTATGTATTCTTGGTGATCAAACAAGAAATCAGAATCCAAACAATTAAAGATTTCCTTATTCTTTACACAAAAACGTTGACTTAGGGAAGTGGCAAAAAGTCAATTGGACTCTTACGGTCCAATCGGAGCGGCATTCGTGTACGCAGGTCGCGCCCACACACGAGTTGTGCATTCGAAGGTTCGAGGTTCATGATTTGCACCCCCCTTTATGCCACAAAATCGTTAATAGCTCCTATCACATATTTACTTTCGCCGTATATACTACACCGTATAAGTTATAGCTTCCCCCAGGATAGCCAATTTAACAGTGGGATGTGCCATTGTTCACCACATTTTGGGCTCACCTTGAGACTCAATTTCTCATTCACCCATTAACCATTTTGTGAGTTTGGGTATACCATTCCGAAGCTCTCACGGAGGAGAATTCGAATACACTTTAATCTTCCATTTTCATGGAATTAATTATACTCAATTTGTCCTCTCAAAATAAGAGTTTATCACAAAATTTTCCAACACAAATTTATATAACCAATAAATCATACATGGATCCAAATATAACATTGCATATTCATCCACTTTAAACTGAAAATATTAAAGCCTAGTGTAAGTGACCGACTGCTGCATTACCTTGCACTGTACGAGGTCGCCTTGTGCATAAAGAACCGATATTTAGTTCTGTTTTTGCTCCACCTTGGGTGCCAATTATAAAAAGCCTCCCATCAAAATCTAAGCTGTCGAGGTTTTGCTGAAAGTAGGGTGCTCCAACACAATCTAGAATAACATTAACACCTGAAATCGTCCCAAGTTAGATTCTGAAGCAGAAAAATAACAACTTTCCATCAGTTGTGGCAAGTTACAGACATCAAGGCATACATGAGCGATTATAGCATTTTTTTTATTATAATGCTACGGAACATACCTTTCCCACCAGTTTCTTCCTTCACTCGTGCAACAAAGTCCTCTGTTTTGTAATTGATGCATACATCAGCACCAAGTTTCTTGCAAAAAGCTAACTTTTCATCACTTCCTGGACACCAATATCTAAAATATAAGAATAAATGAAAACTGAATGGATTCAAAGTTAGATGAATTTGCAGCTAGACCTGCTGTGGCAAATACTCTCACTCCTCGGCATTTAGCTATTTGGATCGCAAATGTACAAATTCCACTAGATCCCCCATGAACCTAAATTAAATAGCCATTAGATCGTACATTAAGCTGCATAGTGCATACCACATATTCCTCTAGCTTAATCGGAAAACAAATAGAACATCACTTAGATCAACTATAGTACAATCTCACGTTTTTCTATTTTATTTTTTTAAACACTTATATTTTGATGTGTTATATTTCATTTATCCTTTTTAGTGCATATTCAGGATATGGATGGCCATTTATCCCCGGAGACCCAAATCCCCATTTAGGGGAGGGGAGGGTTTGGAAAATGGGGATGGGGAGAACCTATATCCATTCTCATTTCCCCAATGACCATCCCTAATTTAGGATTAATCGATCTCCATTGTAGATTCTAAGTGTAAGTGAACATGTGATTTGCTTTGGGTTTTCGAGTTTTTTATTTTATTTTATTTTATATATCTGTGTATAGTTCATGTAATACAAATTGCATGACATTGTCACGCATCTCTCTGCGTACTATCTCATATTTGTTTTGTATTGAATCATATTCGTTTGACTTCATATTTAAAATTTCAGATTCAGGTAAGCTAGAGCAATGAAATAAATAGTTTCAGGTATTGCTCATTGCAAAATCACCTTGGTATTTTTTTTAATTTCTATATAAATATTTTTTTTTTCGGTTTTAGTTAAAACTATTGTGTTGATGTATGTATTCAACATGCATAAGTGATTGGTCGGTCAGTCTTTAAGATTAAGCCGTGAATTTAAGTGATCGTGCAAAAAGAGGTAATAGTAATAAACTGTTTTTTTTTTTTTTTTTTATATATAAAATAATTTTACAATTAAATCTTGAATTTTAATGTTTATTTTTGGTATCTAAATCTATACATGCTACACTTGCTTGCCAAGAATTTGATCATGTTCAGAGCTCTATCTACAACTGTTTTTAGGTATATTTATACAAATAAGATAGGTTTTAATATATACAACTCTTATTTATTTATTTATTTATTATCATTATCATTACTATTATTTTTAAGTTGTGATAGATTTGTTTAAATTGATTTTCTTTGCCCTTTTATTTTGTCAGAAACCAGAGATTGAATTAGAACATCAACTTAGAGAGTATAAAGCAATGGTTTGGAATTATTTGAATTAGAAATTTTGAAAATTTGTTAAATTTGTAGTTGAAAGTTTTATTTTGTATATTTTAAATGTAATTGTAGAAATCTATAGTCGATTGATTTGATTGGGGTTTTAGTGCTTTTTTTTTTTTTTTTATTCTTTCTAATATATGTTAATTCTAAGTGTGAAATTACACACAAGTAAAAATAGAAAAATACACAGGAAATTTTTTAAAATATAAATTCGATAACGATTACTTATGTTTTACCGTGCTCGTACATCGTGCGGGCTGCATACTAGTTATTATTGTATATAATAAAAATAATAATAACATTTAATGAAGGACACGTGACACAATCACGTCAAAAGTTGAAAAAAAGCTATTATTATAACAAAACTAGTGTAAAATAAAATATGCTATGCACAGACTTGTTTTAAAAGAAAATAAAATATGTTATACAGTATATTAAAATAAACCATCGGTAAATATTGATAACTAATAGTACTTTTGGTGCGGCAATATTCATAGCCAATACTTAAAAAAACTTGTTAGAGATCACTCTTAAAATGATATAAATATATAAAGAGATCGCTTTTAAAAACGATCTTTATTTACAAGATCTTAAAAAATCATTTTTTTTTTAAATGATCTCTATTTATGATATTAATTATCATATATTAGTAATGTAGTGATCTCTTATACATATAGAAACCTTTTTTTTTTTATAATTACTAACGAAATATATCATTCATTCTTAGAAAATCACAAATCTTATTTTCCAACAATTTTATTCATCCAAATTCAATATATATATCCACAAGACATCTCAAAACTAATATTCCGAAAAACATCTGAAAATCATAAACAAAACTACAAAATGACTTTTTACAATATTATCCAAAGTCAACACTACAATGTCTCTCAATCTCCATATACAATTCCCCACTAAGGCATTCCAATCATCTCGCATAATGTCAATATTGTCTTGAGCGTGTGGACTATCATTCCTTAAATCTACACCACAGAAGAGTTTATAGAAATTAAAACCTTTATAAAAATTTGTTTTTGTGCTTAAATTTAATTGTAAAAACGAATTAAGAGACAAAAGATACATATGAAGAGAAGCAGAAGACACAACAATTAATTAAAGAAATCAAACTCACCAAAGATACCCGGAGAAATGTTAATTGCTATCAACTACCTATTTGAAATCATGGATTCAAACCTGCAGATCAAGTCAATTGTAAAATAATATTTATTATTCTAAAGTCATAAATCTAAGACAAAATTCACTAAAGTCAAGGAAATTCATACAATATAAAATTTTGATAATACAAAACACCTTAAAATCCTACTGTCATTAGAAACCTAAAAGCTAAGGAAATTATATTGCTCAATTAAACATAAATCCTCTGAAATTAAGTTTACAATATAAAAGACAGAAAAAAGAAAAAGCCTTTCCCAAAAACAAAAACAGAAAAATAAAATCATCAAAATCAGTAGGATTAAAGTTTTATTCCATAAATATAATTAAAAAAGAAAAAAAGAAAAAAGACTGACCTCAACATTTCTATATGATATATAACAATAAATCATCATCAAAACTGGGAGAGAAACATTTTGAGAGAGAGAGAGAGAGAGAGAGAGTAGAGATTGATTGATGGATGGATGGACGTGTAAAAGATTAGGTAAAGCTATGGTTTATATAGAGAATTGGCATCATGATTGATTTGTATCATCACATGAACATTACATGTCTTACATGAGGATGATTGAAGAGACTAAAAAAATTGGTGTGATTATGGGAAATTAATAGAGGCAATCAAGTCATCATGTAAAAATAATTGTAAAATAAGTATTAATATATTGTTAGGGCTAGTTTGGTATTGCTTTTGAGAAATTAAAATCAATTTATTTCATAATTTTAACATAAAATGATGTTTGGTAAAACTTTCAAAAGCGATTATTTGATAATCTGACAAGTTTTGACAGTGATTTTGAGAAGTAGGTGGAGGGTTACTTTTTGAAAGTGATTATGGAATAATTTATTTCAACATTTAATAAATATTTTAAATTATCAAATGAAATTAAATTAAAATCATTTATATTCCTTATTTCATCTTAAAATTAAAGATTTTAATTAAATATTGATTTGATTTATAAAATATTTATAAAATATTTTTATTATTCTTATGGAATTTTTTTTTTCTAATTTAAATATTGATTTAATATATATAATTAATGAAAAAAAAAATAAGGTTCTAAATTATGTTTATTTTAGTCATTATAACTAATTTCAGCACTTTTGAAATAAAATTACCAAACATATGTATACTGCTTTTGAGCTATACAGTAGTTTTAAAAGTATAATTAACCAAACATCTGCTGATTAACTTCACAGCTGATTATTTCTTCAGCACAGCTAACAGTGATTATTATAAAAGTTATAGCAATACCAAACTGGCCCTTAATTTTCAAGTGTAACTTATCATAATATTAATTTTGTCATTGATGTTTTACTTTAAAAAAAGGATTTAATGTCATATAATAGGATATCATAAATAATAATAATAATAATAGTATTTATTAATATTAACATATTTGATTGATTAATTAACAACTTTTAAGATAAAATTTGAGTGGAATGTGGCATTGATTTGGATTCCAATTTGAGTTTTGAAACTTCCATGTTTTTCATTTTCCATGTATTATTTGTGTCTTTTAAGATAGTGTTTTAATGATCAATATAATTAGAATTTAAAGCTAGAAAATCAAATGAATCTAAAATCATATATATGTAAATGAATATATAGCATTTAAATCCAAAGCTCCCTCACAGCGACATGTGGCGCTGTGAAAGTCTATTATTATATATATGATTTTGGGAAGTTTATTATAACAAAATTAAAATGCGTACTAGTAATTCAATGCAACATCAGGATTCCATTGCATGCACTCTATATTCTCTTCTTCATAGCTCCAAAAACACGGACCATCTTTTTTTATGAACCACTGACAATAACGACATAATTCATGATCCCTCTCATCTATGTAAATATCAAACCATTTGAACTGATTTTGCCACGCAAAACTGCAATAGAATAATGTCTTTTCCCAAGGCCGAAATTTAAATGAGTACCAACCTTTAAAGGGTAGTATGTGTTCACTGAGATCATTTTCACCTGATTTACAATGAATAGTGAGATCTACCTCCGATTTGTCCGCGTAAACATAATTGGAGATATTGACGGTACGTTTTGCAGGGAGAAGACCTGCTTCACATATTGTTTGAAGCAGAACAAACGAAATCAACACAAGGAGAAGTTTGCAAGGACTCATCATGCCGGTGAAAATGTTACAACTTACAAGTACCACTTGTCTCCTTTGATATGTAAGTTGTACACATATATAAGAAACAATAATGCTACTTTGTCCAGTTTTGGTGTCCAAATCTGGTACCCAAATGATGTGGCATCATTGTAATCCATTCATTTAAATTGTATTAGATTTGCATGATTTAAATGAATGGATTACGGTGTTGCCACATTATTTGAGCACCAGATTTGGATACCAAATTTAGGCAAAGTAGCATTACTTCGTAAGAAATTATCAAGGGTCGTATATATCATTAATAATTGATTCTCCCAATTATTATCTGCCATATATAAAATATTTTATACGGTTACCTTTTGTATTTTAATTTGAATTGTTTCCATATTATTTTATATTTCCATTTTTAATAATGCTACTTTGCCCAAATTTATTGCCCAAATGATGTGGCAACACTCTAATCAATTCATTTAAATTGTATTAGATTTGCATGATTTGAATGAATGGATTAGAGTGTTGCCACATCATTTGGGCACCGGATTTTGACACTAAATTTGGACAAAGTAGCATTACTCTTATTTTATAGGGGAATTATCATTTTAGTCCCTATGTTTTGTCCGATGATGACATTTTTAACTGTCTTTCCCTTTTTAGTTGATTGGTCCCTATATTTTCAAAAACCCATCAATTTGGTCCCTTTGACCAGATTTTTAACAGTCAACCCTAACAGAAATAACAAAATGACAATATTACCCTTGATTTTAATTGAATGAGTTAAAAGTACAATTTTACCCTTAAATTTTTAAAAAATTAACAACTTTATCTAATTAATTACCTATAAAAAATTGACACGTGTCACCAATTTTATTTTATTAAAATAAACTTAAAATAATAAATAAAACTAAATTGCCCTTTCTTAAATAGTTAAACATTTTATCAATTATTTTAATAAATGATAAAAATAACAACAACAAAAAAATTAAGAAATAAGAAAGAAACATCAAATCCAGTTCAATCCAGTTCATCAAACCAAATCACTTGCAGATTACAACCAAATCCAAAAACAAAATAGAAAAAAAAAAATTTGAAAAAAAAAAATCACTTGCAGATTAATATCAAACCACACAATCTAAGTTCATCATCAGTAAAATTCATCCCCAAACACCAAAAATCCATCCAATTCATCATCAATCTACATTTCAAACAACACCACCAATCTCAAACCAAACCCAGCCAGCCACCCAACGCCACCACCAAACCAATATCCAGCCACCAAACCACCATCATCAACCCTTCAAACCCTTCAAACCGAATCAAACCTAATCTGAATCATCACCCCAAACTTCATAACAAAACCCATAACCACCCAAATCAAACCTAAGCTTCAATTACCACCCACCATAACCCAAATCGAAGCTTCCAAACCAAACTGAACAAATACTTCATTCCACCATCAGATTTCATTATCAAACCTAGCAAACAATTTCATCATCATATTCGAGTTCGCCATCTGAGTTCGCCTGAGTTGACTCAGTCGACGTTGTCGTCATCGTTCTCGGATGGGATGCTCGAATCGACTCAGCCGACGTTGTCGTCGTCGTCGTCGTTCCAGGATGAGGTGCTCCAGCCGACTTCACACAAGGACTGGAGCTCAGTGTCGTTGGTGTGCAAAGGATGGTACTACGCCGAGCAGTAGAAGAGGACTCTCATGTTCATCGAAAATTGCTACTCGGTCTCGCCGGAGATTCTGGCGCATCGTCGGAGGCTCTCCTATGATAAGAGTCTGGAGTTTTTGGGTGTTTTGAGTTGATGGTGGAAGATGATGATGATGCCTGATGAGTGGTGGTGGATTTGTTGATGGTGGAAGATGATGATGATGCCTGATGAATGGTGGATTTATTATACATATATTTTTTTGTGAAAGATTTATTTATTTATTTAATTTGTTTTCATATCTCTTTTAAAATCCAACTTGGATCCATAAAGATCCAATATATCTCCTTTTTTTTTTAATTATCTCTTTTAAAAAATCTAGTTTTTTTCTAATAATTTTTTTATTTGAAGTTTTTATATATTTTTTAAAATAGACACATTACTTTTTAATTTTTTTAAAGACATTTTGTATTATATAAATATTTTTTTATTTTTTATTTTGGTGTTGACATGTGGCAGGTTCATTGTTTAAAGACAAAAATAACCTTCATTCCGTTAACTCTGACCAACGTTTGACTCACCGAAGGATCAAATTGATGGGTTTTTTAAAATATAGGGACCACTTATCTAAAACTAGAAAGACAGTTAAAAAAGTGTCAAAAAAAAAACATAGGGACTAAAATGATAATTCCCCTATTTTATATTTCCATTTTATGTAATTTTCTATACCTATTTAGGCTTCTACTGTAATATAATTAGTATCACGAATAATAAAATGAGTAATGCTATTTTGCCCAAATTTGGTGCCCAAATGATGTGGCATCACTCTGATCCATTCAATTAGATTGTATTATATTTGCTTGATTTAAATGAATAGATCAGAGTGATGCCACATCATTTGGGCACCAGATTTGGGCAAAGTAGCATTACTCTAATTTTATTAGAGTAATGCTAGACGTCCCAATTTTTTTTCCCAAATTCTATCACAAATGATGTAGCACATGAGGTGTCAACATCACATCAGTCACCATATAATTTTATGATTTATAAGATGCTGACACCTCACATGCTACATAATTTGGGACAGAATTTGGGACATCTAGCATTACTCATAAAATTATTCTTTTCTGTTATATATTTTTACATTAGTTCTTTACTATTTTTACAATTGACATTATAAATTATCTTCCGTACCATGGTTTATTCTAAATTCAAATTTTAAATTATCTCTTTCCTTTTATAAAAGATGTAGACAACAAAAATGTGGAGAAAAATATTGTGTGAGTCGTCTCAAAATATTTCAAAATATTTTTTTTATCAATGGTAAAAATATGGTCCAGATCCCCGGTAAAAATTTCCAACTCATGCAAGAACGATTGGTCTTGCAAAACCTTCCTATTTTTGCATTTAAATATTTATTAACCATAATTTTTATTTTATTTTTCAAAATATCAATGGTCCGAATCAAAGTAGCCAATTAATGATATTTGATCAATTTTTGGAAATTACAATGTACGGTTTTAATAAAAAGATTTTTACTTTAACTTTTAATATTCAAGGTAAATCTTAATATATTTGTTAATAAAAAGATTTTGGAGTTATGGTTTTAATAAAAAGAATATTTTTCCGAAGATAAATAAAAAGAATATTTTTACACGTTAACAGGTTTTATTCTTTCCAATAAAAACAAAAATTTAAAAATAGTAAGTGTAAAACTAATTAAAAATATAAGTTTTAATATACTTTGTTAATGTATTTTTTATAGACAACCTAGCAGAATTACTTCCAACCCTCTAAATAGATCCAAACTCATTTGGAAAAACGGTTGATGGATTTAGCTCTAATGTGTCAGGTCATTAATAGGTTGGGTTATTATTATTATTATTATTATTAAGTATTACACTATTACATAGATTCAGGGTTCTTAGGGAGGGGAACAACTCGAACTCACAACCTCGTTGTACAAGTGTATGGGTTGGGTTATTAAAACTCAAAAAATAATAGTTTGAGTTTTGGTTTATCTCTTCAAACCCATTAAAACCCAACATGACCCATTAATCTAAAAAATATTTTAATTTGAACATTTTTATTGTTAAAATTTTTCATAATATAATTTTGATTTTCATTTATTTCAATTTAAACTAATTTTAGACATGAGTTAAAATTGTATTATAATATGTTTGTTAAGATAAGTTCATTGAAATCTACCTCTTAATAAAATTGAGAATTTTTAAAGCACTACAACTATTTTTCCTGAATTTTCTATATTTCGTCTATTTTTTTGATGCCTTCATATTTAAAAAAATCGGTAACAATAGTTTAAGTGCTTGAAAAATTTTCAAATTTTATTAAGAGGTAAATTTTAATGAACTTATCTTCCATAAAAAAAAATTCAAATCAAAATTCATTCAAATCGATGTGATTTTGTGGTGGTCCTTACCGAAACTAAAATAAGGGATCTCTTATGAGAGACTCACTATATATATAGCATGCATATACATATATGGGTCACCTTTAGTGCGTTAATGGGGGATAGACGTTCGCCCACCCCACCCATTTCCCCCATTTCCCCAATCTCCAATCCGGAATTCACAATCCATCAATCCTCGATCTCATGTTTTACCCCACCTATCTCATTTGACTCCATTTGAGTTAAAATTAAAAATAATCATACAAATTAAATTAAATAATAATTCAAATATCCAATCCAAAATAAATAATTTATTTAATTTAATCCAAAATAAATACAAGTTGGAAAAAAATTAAAATTAATTTTTTGTGAAAATGTGTATTATTTTTGTGAAAATGTGTCTAATGCTCAGGTATCATATTCCGTGCACTTGGATACACAGTGGTGAGAACCTGCTAGTCCTCCATGAAGAGCTTGGCGGTGACCCGTCACTGGTTTCTTTGCTAACAAGAGCTGGACAAGATATATCCTCATTCGTATCAGAGTTGATTCTTGGAAACCAAACGTAGAGTTCGAGTCTCAAATTCCTCAAGTTTGATTGGCTTGTGATCGAGGATGGCATATTAGTTCGATCAATTTTGCAAGCTACGGAACTCCTGAAGGAAACTGTGGCACATATAGTCCGGAAACCTGTCATGTTGATGCGTGATCAATTGTTGAGAAGGTAAGAAACAAACACCCTTTCTTTGCATATCGATTCTTTGAAGCATTCCTGACAAATTTGAATGGAATTTCAGGCTTGCATTGGCCAGGAGGAATGTTCAATCCCTGTATCCTCGGCTAATCTTGGTGACTCATACCCTGGAGTGCCGAAAAGCCTTGCAATTGAAGCTCATTATCTCCAATTTTCAATGTATTGCAGCTATATCTATTCCAGAATTATGGTAATAAGGAACTTTTGTCATATATCAATCTTGAAGGCGATATAAAAGTGGCTGCACTGAAGGTATCGATATTCTTGGAAAAGCTGAACATTATTATTATTGATATACATAAACTGATCTTTTAACTGTCTTCACATTGAATATCCGTTACATCATTTCTGGAATTAAAATTCACACTATTAAGTATTTGAGGCATCTGTGGAAGTATTTGAAGCATGAGATTCAATTTATTCATGTAACGAGCATTATCTTCCCGATATGCTGGCTGCTTTCCATGAGCTGGTGAGCCTCTGCTGCTTCAGATAACGGAAAATACTTGTGGATCACTGGCTTCACCTCACCCGCTGTGATTGCAGCCAAACATATGATGTAGTAAAAACGATTTACTTTCAATTTAAATTAAGTTCGTTAACTGGGATCGGTGATTCAAATGGTTGAAACTACTTAGTCTAGGGAAAAATTAAACTACTCTAAGTGCAAGAAAGTTAAATTGCATAATGCTTTTTGTTTGGAAAAGTGATTTGGTTTCTTACAAGTGAATAAAGATGCAAACTTTAGAATAAAAATGCAAACTTGAGAAATAAAAATGCAATCTTGTAACCAAAAACTAAGCTAAACACAACAAATGAACACACAAGTAGTGAAATGATAGGAGAAATCACTAGGGAATTAATATAACCTTCTTAGACCACTCAATGCACTCACTTAGTCTCATTAAACATTTCAATCCAATTTTAGGGCTTGTTTTAAGATAAATCCATTCAGTTCTAGGTCTTTCCCATTACCCACACATGGTCATGTAGCAAGCAATGGTCAATCCCCCTATTTAACATAAAACTCTAAGCCAAGTTGACCTAGCATGGTCATGCATAAACCAACCTTCCCAATTACTAAGCTTGTGGTGAGATTTAGATGGGATGGTCACCCACACCTAAACTAAACACCTTAAATAAACTAACCCTCAAATCCATGTCCCTTGTGGTCACAACAAAACATGAGTAGAGAGATTAGAGCAATTAAAGCAATAATTGAGACTAAAATCGAATTGAATTAGAGAATAGACTAATTAATTACATAGAGTAGTCCAATTCGGTTACATCAATCCCCTAGCTAAGAATTAGTTACACATTAATGAAAAATAAACAAAGAAGGGAAAAGTGTAGAGAAAACCCATAAAATTCATATGAGCTTCTTCTTGCATGCTAGCCTTGAATCCTCCTTCTCCTTCCTTGTATCTTCCAAAAATGGATGGATGAGAGTGTGTAAAAGGAAATATGTGAAAGGAATGATGGGAAAATGTAAAAAGGTTGGAACTTGGCTGATGTATGTTGTGTAGAGAAAATGATGGAGGAATGTGAAAAGTTTTGGATATGGGGAGGTGATTCTTAGATCTAGGGTTTGGGAATATGATGTGTGTTTTCAGCTAAGAGAATATGATATATATATATAGTGGTTGTCACAGAAAATGGGTCAGAATTCGTCACTTATGCTGAGTTGGCACAGGAGGTCGCTCCCAAGTTGGCTGTGGTGACGGCGACCTGGCATGGGAGCCAACTTCACTACCTCTTTGATTGTTGAAAAGGTCGCTCCCAAGTTGGCTGTTGCGACGGCCAACTAGCATGGGAGCCAACTTCACTGATATTGGATGATGGGCAAAAGTCCCTGCCAAGTTGGCCGTGGTGACGGCCAACTAGCATGGGAGCCAACTTCACTGATATTGGAGCGCAAAAAGGTGGCTGTCACATTGGCCGTTGTGGCGGCAAACTTCATAGCCACCACCACTTGGAAAATTACAATTAGTAACCCTCAACTCTTCTCTAATCACTGGATCTTCAATATATTCTCCATACCTTCACTTTGACCCCTGATTCTCCAAAATTATGCCAATGTCCCTAAACTCCAAAAATACCTGAAACACTTATTTTATTATATTAAATACCTGGTTTTACCCGAGGAACAAGCACAATAAGTAGGAATTGGGGACCTCAAAATAGATATAAAAATAGTACGATCAACATACTTCTCCACCTCAGAAACAATTTCTGCTTTGTTTTCTAGACTTTCTGCTTCACAACCCAGCCGCTGCATGAGAAACAACCAGAACAAATTTATATAAACCAATAAATCATACATGGATACAACTATAACATTGCATATTCATCCACTTTAAACCGAAAATATTAAAGCCTAGTGAAAGTGACCGACTGCTGCATTACCTTGCACTGTGAGGCGCCTTGCAAGTAAAGAACCGATATTTGGTTCAGTTTTCGCTCCACCTTGAGTGCCAATTATAAAAAGCCTCCCATCAAAATCTAAGCTGTCGAGATTTCGTTGAAAGTAGGGTGCTCCAACACAATCTAGAATAACATTAACACCTGCAATCGTCCAAAGTTAGATTCTGAAGCAGAAAAATATCAACATTCCATCAGTTGTGGCAAGTTACAAACATCAAGGCATACATGAGCGATTATAGCATTTTTTTTTTTAATATAATGCTACGGAACATACCTTTCCCACCAGTTTCTTCCTTCACTCGTGCAACAAAGTCCTCTGTTTTGTAATTGATGCATACATCAGCACCAAGTTTCTTGCAAAAAGCTAACTTTTCATCACTTCCTGGACACCAATATCTAAAATATAAAACTGAATGGATTCAAAGTTAGATGAATTTGCAGCTATACCTGCTGTGGCAAATACTCTCACTCCTCGGCATTTAGCTATTTGGATCGCAAATGTACCAATTCCACTAGATCCCCCATGAACCTGATAATTAAATAGCCATTAGATCATACATTAAGCTGCATAGTGCATACCACATATTCCTCTGGCTCAATCGGAAAACAAATTGAACATCACTCAGATCAACTATAGTACAATTGTAGATGGTATCAGTAACAACTTTACTCTAATGCCACTGACTAGCGGTGGGATCCACTAAGGTTCATCATTTACGATCTCACGTTTTTCTATTTCATTTTTTTAAACACTTATATTTTGATGTGTTATATTTCATTTATCCTTTTTAGTGCATATTTAGGATATGGATGGCCATTTATCCCCGGAGACCCAAATCCCCATTTGGGGGAGGGGAGGGTTTGGAAAATGGGATGGGGATGGGGATGGGGAGAACCTATATCTATTCTCATTTCCCCAATGACCATCCCTAATTTAGGATTAATGGATCTCCATTGTAGGTTCTAAGTGTAAGTGAACATGTGATTTGCTTTGGGTTTTTGAGTTTTTTATTTTATTTTATTTTATATATCTGTGTATAGTTCATGTAATACAAAATTGCATGACATTGTCACGCATCTCTCTGCGTACTATCTCATATTTGTTTTGTATTGAATCATATTCGTTTGACTTCATATTTAAAATTTCAGATTCAGGTAAGCTAGAGCAATGAAATAAATAGTTTCAGGTACTGCTCATTGCAAAATCACCTCGGTATTTTTTTTAATTTATATATAAATATATTTTTTCCGGTTTTAGTTAAAACTATTGTGTTGATGTCTGTATTCAACATGCACATGTGATTGGTCGGCCAGTCTTTAAGATTAAGCCATGAATTTAAGTGATCGTGCAAAAAGAGGTAATAATAATAAACTACTTTTTTTTTTTTTATATAAAATAATTTTACAATTAAATCTTGAATTTTAATGTTTATTTTTGGTATATAAATCTGTACATGCTACACTCGCTTGCCAAGGATTTGATCATGTTCAGAGCTCTATCTACCACTGTTTTTAGGTATATTTATACAAATAAGATAGGTTTTAATATATACAACTCTTATTTATTTATTTATTTATTTATTATTATTATTACTATTATTTTTAAGTTGTGATAGATTTGTTTAAATTGATTTTCTTTGCTGTTTTATTTCGTTACACTACAACAAAAATGACCTCTAATAGCATCTAATGAATGCTATCATAAGTGAATATTAGCATTTAGAAGCATGCTATGTTAGCACATGCTATTAAAAGTCCTTCCCTCTTATAGCATTTGATAAATGCTATCAAACAATTTCATAGCATTTGCTAAATGCTACCAATAATGCTATAAATTCTTTTTGATAGCATTCATGTGATGCTATGAACTCAATAGAAAAGTTACAGTGGTATAATTAATAGCTTTTTTATTTTTTTGAACTGAGGAATAGATCATATTAACATCTCAAGTAGGAGCTGTTCCTCTACTCATGTACAGATATCTACAAAATATATGAACCATTTTGTCAAAAGCCAAAGCTCCACACTAAGAAGATTGTAGGACAGTGCACTTCAGCCACAAAAACCCAATGCAAGATAAAATCACGCATCACCATCTATCACCAACTCATCACCCATGTCACTTTCTATCATTAATAGCTTTTTTATAACGTTACAATAACCATTTAACAACATTTTCAAAATGCTATCATTTAAATTACATCAAACAAAATTATATATATATATATATATTTAGTTTTATTAATTTTTATTTTATTCATCTATATTTATAGAACAAAAGGTATTATGTAAACTTACATTTGATTCAATACATTTGGAATATATACAAATTACATTGTCCAATATTACAAATAACAAAATATAAACTTCTATACACAAAGTAGGAATCTTCTTTCAAAATGCAAAAATCTTCTTTTATTGAGTTGTTGTTTGGGAGCCTAAATTCACTATTAATTTCTTTGTAACACAAATCCTGCAAAACAAAACAAAGAAAAATAATTAACTTCACAAAATTAAAAAAATATATATTACATAAATTAAAGAAGCTACAAGTATTATTACTTAGCTGCATGTTCAGATTTCAAACAATTTGGTGTTCCAACAAATTTCATCATGAATACTATCAACAATTAGTCCCTCAACAAATTGAACCAAAAGCCAAGAACAATATTAATAAAAACATACAAAAAAAAAAAATGTTACTACCAAATCCTATTATGAATTAAACCAAAATCTATTGAAACAAAAAATTAATTGATGTACTTCTTGTAACTCTAATTTAAACCTTAACTGAAAAACACAAAAAAAAAAAAAAAAAAAAAAAATTAAAAAAAAAAAAATCAACAATTTAATTAAAATGAAATTAATATCAAGCATTGTCTTATACATAAATAATTAAAAAAAACACACAATATATAAATAAAACTCAAATTTAAAGAACTCCAACTAACAAAAGAAAGTTTTTTTCCTTTAAAAAAAAAAAAAAAAAAAAAAAACTAATTGATTATTTGTTTGTAGTGGAAATAGTGACAAACATGAAATGAGAGATATACTAACCAAATAGTAGGAATGGATTTATAATAGAGAGATCAAACATCTAACAGAGGTAGGAGAGATTGAAGAAAAATAAATAAGGAAGATGGGTGTGAGTGGAGGCCACAACAAGCTTGGAGAGGATAAACAAAATAAAAGATAGGGTTTGGAGTCTTGGAGATTTTACAAGAAATAAATTACCTTTCAAAATAGAAGAAGTGTAAATACAGGGAAAAACAAAATTTTAGGCGGAAGTTTTCCCTCTTCAACTTTTTGGATAACATTTAAATTTAACATCCTACCATAGCATTCCTTAAATGCTACAAAATTAATTTTAAAAGTTTTATAACTTTATGACATATCATAGCTTTTTTAAAAATGCTATGAAATTTAAAATTTTAATGTTATTTTATTGCATAGATAAAATGCTATATTACTTAAGTTAAAATGCTATAAAAGATAATTTGCATTTTTTTTATAACATTGTGTTATAAAATGCTATAATAAGTATATATTTTGTAGCATTCTTAAAAATATGCTATAATGACATGCTATAAAATGTCATATTTGTTGTAGTGTTAGAGACCAGAGATTGAATTAGAACATCAACTTAGAGAGTATAAAGCAATGGTTTGGAATTATTTGAATTAGAAATTTCGAAAAATTGTTAAATTTGTAGTTGAAAGCTTTATTTTGTATATTTCAAATGTAATTGTAGAAATTTGTAGTCGATTGATTTGATTGGGGTTTTAGTGTTTTTTTTTTTTTTTTTCTTTCTAATATATGTTAATTCAAAGTGTAAAATTATACACAAAAGTAAAAATAGAAAAATACACACGAAAATTTTTTTAAATATAAATTCGATAACGATTACGTTATGTTTTACCGTGCCCGTACATCGTGCGGGCTGCATACTAGTTATTATTGTATATAATAAAAATAATAATAACATTTAATGAAAGACACGTGTCACAACCACGTCAAAAGTTGAAAAAAAAAAGCTATTATTATAACAAAACTAGTGTGCAGCCCGTGCGATGCTTAGGCTATATTAAAAAAATTATTTGAAATATTTTATGGATTAAAATTTTATCAAAAATAAAATTAAATAAAATACAATCAATTTTTTAAAATAAGATTTAATATTGAATTTAATATCATTTGATTTAAATCAATGTAAATAAATATATTATTATTATTATTATACATTTGCCATGTATTAGAAATATGAAAATATAATTTTGGTCAATTCAATTAAATGATAGTATTTTTATTGGTCTTAGAAAATTTTGTGCGTGAACCAAGTAGCTTACCCGGCCAATGTTTTGTCTTCCGACACAGAACCGTCAATTGACAGTCAAAAATATTTATCCATGAAACCATCCAACATCTCAGTTTCATCGGGCTTGACTATTAGCCAATGTACCAATACAAAAAGGCCGGACAACCCAAATATTCAATTTTCATGGAGTTTTCCTGTAATAAGAATCTTTTATATATGACAGATAATATTTACACATTAAATTTTCATTATAAATAATATGATACTTAGATTGTAATTTTAGTGTTTAATAATTTCATAATTGATTACAGAAACAAGAGTGGTGCTATTGGCACACCCCTACTAATCTATTTATGCTCCACTTGTTTAAATTTTGATTTAATTAAATAAAGTTAAATGTTTTTATTAATTTATTTTATTTATTTCCAAAACCACCATTTTACTTATTTTTCAAACTTAATAAACCCCATCTCTAATATCTCTATCTATCTTTTTTTTTTTTTTTTCTAAAGGCAAAGATTTTATTAACAGCCAGAAAGGCAACCAAAGAAGAAAAAGCAACAGCAAATCAGAACCAGAGAAAAAGAAAGACAAATCACACAACAATTAGACCCAGACGTCTGAAAGTACCAAAACAAAACAAACCAACCCAGCAGCAAAAAACGAAAAAAAGAAGAAGGGAAAAAATAGCCTAGAAACAAGCGATAAACCAACATGAGAAAAACAGAGCACCACCGCCAAATACAAACGAAAAGCAATGAGATTAAATAATAATCAATATCTCATCTGTCTAATACACAAAAAGTGTTTGATTTATTGTTTAAATAGGATCTAATACAAGTATTTTTAGGGTTTAAGAGTTATGAAAAAAATATATATTTCAAGAAAATGATTAAAAGAACGTTGTTTGTTTGTTTGTTTGTTTTTTTTTTGAAAAGGAATGTGGGGTTTTATTAGATTTACTTTATAGAATATATATATATATATATATATTTTTTAATTGTATGTCTCTTTTAGTAATTTTGATAAAGGAAAAAAAATAATACTAAATAATTTAAAAAGTGGGGCATAAATAGATCGGTAGGGGTGTGCCAATAGCACCATTCTAGAAACAAAGATCATCAAACATAATCAGAATATCAATTTTGAATATTAATACTTGTAAGTTGTACATGGTAAAATAACGGGGAGCAATACATGAACAAAACATCAATCCACCATCCCACACCCTCCTCGTTGGCGTGACCAGCTTCATCATGAGTTTGTTGTGGACGGTGATTGTGGCCATCAAATAAGACAAATGTTTCAACCTCCACACTTTTTTTTTAATACAATAGTTAACCATTAGCGTCTTCAGTTGGATGGATTTTCTGACCCTAAAAAACACCTTGTTTAGATCATGTCCCTTCACTTGTAAGCTCATTATAAGAAATTCCCAATATGTACTTGAAAAAAAAAATAACAGTTTAATATAATGGTCCATTTTCAAGTTAGCTTTTAGACATTCAGTTGACAGAAATGCCCTCACCAAGGCCACCACCAGATCAAAAATGTTTTTTAATGATGCATATATAATAATACATTATATTGAAAAAAGAAGAAGAAAAAAGCATGTCGTCATCTGTAAATAGATGGATGTGAAATAGGTCCATTTTCAAGTTAACTTTAGGAAAACTACCATCAACCCTTTTAGAAACAGCTGCTGAAGCAGAGCATAAGAGATTGATATGTGCAAAATATGTCCACTTTGCCCACTCAAGTTTTTCGCATGCAGATGGAACTGTTTCGCACATATGTAGTTAGCTTATCATTCATACAAATATTATACAGATCACACACAATATGATATATGAAAACAAAGAAACAAATGTGTTCGATACATCAAAACATAATTACGCAATAAGAAAGAAGAAAGAAGAGGAGGAGGCAATGAAATAAGACTTTTACAGTGAGGGTTTTACACTTTTACAGAGGTTGTTTGTATGGCAAACTTTGGAGGGAGCTGGTTGGGGACTTGGGACGGTCTCATGGTCATGGCTAAATTATATATAAGTTGATTTGTCTAATTAAGAAAAACCATTGAATCTATTAGTAAGGATAGAAATGGAGAGTCTGATTATTAATGATATCGGACACCTAAGAGTTCTTTAACGGATTCGGATAATAATTATTTCAAACAAAAAAAACGGATTGAGATAATAACTGTCATTAATATCTTAAAATATGGTTCAATATAAAAGGCAGCCAATCATATTTGATTATATAATGGTTATTAGGTCTTTTGGTATTCCTACAATTGACACTGGTCAGTTAAAAGGCAGCCAATCATATTTGATTATTACTATATTTGATTGTATTTAAATCCAAAACTCTCATACGGTGACATGTGGTGCTGTGAAACTCTATTATTATTATTATTATTATTATTATTATTATTATTATATATAAATGACTAGTGTAACAATCCGTGTTATGCACGGACTTGTTTTAAAAGAAAAGAAAATATGTTATGTATTAAAATAAACTGTCAGCAAATATTGATAACTAATAGTACTTTTGGTGCGGCAATATTCATAACCAATACTAAAAAAAACTTGTTAGAGATCACTCTTAAAATGATATAAATATATAAAGAGATCGCTTTTAAAAACGATCTTTATTTACTAGATCTTAAAAAATCATTTTTAAAAAAAATGATCTCTATTTATGATATTAATTATCATATATTAGTATTATAGTGATCTCTTATACATATAGAAATCATTTTTTTTTTATAATTACTAACGAAATATATCATTCATTCTTAGAAAATCACAAATCTTATTTTCCAACAATTTTATTCATCCAAATTCAATATAAATCTCCACAAGACATCTCAAAACTAATATCTCGAAAAACATCTGAAAATCATAAACAAAAGGGAAAATATCATTTTCGTCCCTATGGTTTACCCTATTATCCATTTTGGTCCTCATCGTTCCAGTATTGGCCATGCAAGTCCAAACGTTCACTATTAATTGCTTTTTTGGTCCCTACCGTTAGGTTTTGTTAGGATTTTGTTAAACAAGTGAGGGTATATTAGTAAATGGATCGTTAATCATCTTCTTCAATCATCATTAACAAGTAACAACATCAATTAAACAAAAAATAAAAATAAAAATAAACAATTTTTATATTTTTTTTGGGATCAACATTATTCTTTGATTAAAGAAAAAAAAAACAGCTTTCTTTTTGGAGCTGGGTTCCAGACTTATTTTCTTTCTTCTCAATCATCATCAATTAAAAAAAAAAAATTAAAAACAAAACTTTTCTTAAGAAATTTATGGAGATCCAATCAAATTCCAAAATAAATAAATAAATCACATATCAATCCCAAAAACAAAATCCACGAATCTCCACCAACAATTCATATCTTCTTCAATAAATTAAAAACAAAAGAAAATAATCTGAAAAAATAAAACCAGATTCAAACGAGATCAAATCGTAAACATCTAGAACAATTCAAAGACAAGAAAAATAACAACCTTTGAATTCCTAAACTCCCAAAAGCTGTACAAGAATGATACTATCTTTTTTCATTTTCGAGTTCAAAAATCTGAAACCAATTTCGAAGTCAATGAGAACACACTAGCTTAATTTTTGTCTGAAATAAAAATGTAGAACAAAAATTAACATAAAACGACCACTAACACAACTCTTTCAACAGTTCCAATCAGATCCAATGAACATAAACTAAAGCGAGAAACAAAACTTAACATAAATAAGAACAATACGAAAAGCTAATTTATTTTCAATTCTTTTCTTTTCTTTTCTCATCCACAACTTTCTCGACATCAAAACAGAGAAGATATAAAGCAGAGGAAGAAGAGGAAGAAGAAGAAGAATATTAATGGTGACCTGTACATTTGATATCACTTCCTCAAGAAAAAAATGTTTTCTCTTCTCTCTCACATACATAGCATAAACCTATCGAGCCCAGATCGCAGAGATGGAAAAAAAACCCTTTGAGAGAATTGGAAGACCCATCTACGATGGAGAGACGTTCCATCTAAGATGGAACGAAAGAGAGAGAGGGAGAGCGAGATGGAACAAAATAGAGAAGTGGGAAGAAAGGAAAGAGGAAGAAGACGCGGTGGCCGGGATCTCCTCGGCGCTTGTAAGGGTGGTGGTTGGTGGATTCGACGGGTTAAGGCAGCGGCTAGGGTTTGGTGTTTGAGTTGTGGTGGCTAGGGTTAGGGTTTGTTGGAGTCTTGGAGGTGATGGTGGAGAAAAGATGATGATTTAAGGGATTTTTTTTTTCTTTTTTAATTAAAGTACTTTTAATTTTTATTGTTTTAATTTGTTTTATATAATTTTAAAATTATTATTTTTATTATTATTAAAATTTAATTAAAACCGATTTTTAATTATTATTTTTAAATCGTTATTAGGGGCATAATGGTCATTTGACCTTCTGCACATGTCAGGTTATTTGATTTTCACGGAAAACGTCACAGAAGGACTAAATTAGCCAATACTGAAACGATGGGGACCAAAATGAATAATATGGTAAACTATAGGGACGAAAATGATATTTTCCCTAAACAAAACTACAAAATCACTTTTTACAATATTATCCAAAGTCAACAATACAATGTCTCTCAATCTCCATATGCAATTCCCCACTAAGGCATTCCAATCATCTCACATAATGTCAATATTGTCTTGAGCGTGTGGACTATCATTACTTAAATCTACACCGCAGAAGAGTTTATAGAAATTAAAACCCTTATAAAAATTTGTTTTTGTGCTTAAATTTAATTGTAAAAACCAATTAAGAGACGAAAGATACATATGAAGAGAAGCAGAAGACACGACAATTAATTAAAGAAATCAAACTCACCAAAGATACCTGGAGAAATGTTAATTGCTATCAACTATCTGTTTGAAATCATGGATTTAAACATGCAGATCAAGTCAATTGTAGAATAATATTTATTATTCTAAAGTTATAAATCCAAGACAAAATTCACTAAAGTCAAGGAAATTCATACAATGAGATATAAAATTTTGATAATACAAAACACCTTAAAATCATACTGTCATTAGAAACCTAAAAGCTAAGGAAATTATATTGCTCAATTAAACATAAATCCTCTGAAATTAAGTTTACAATATAAAAGACAGAAAAAAGAAAAAGCCTTTCCCAAAAACAAAAACAGAAAAATAAAATCATCAAAATCAGTAGGATTAAAGTTTTATTCCATAAATATAATTAAAAGAGAAAAAAAAAAAAAAAAACTCACCTCAACATTTCTATATGATCTGTAACAATAAATCATCATCAAAACTGGGAGAGAAACATTTAGAGAGAGAGAGAGAGAGAGAGAGAGAGAGTAGAGATTGATTGATGGATGGATGTGTAAAAGATTAGGTAAAGCTATGGTTTATATAGAGAATTGGCATCATGATTGATTTGTATCATCACATGAACGTTACATGTCTTACATGAGGATGATTGAAAAGACTAAAAAAATTGGTGTGATTATGGGAAATTGATAGAGGCAATCAAGTCATCATGTAAAAATAATTGTAAAATAAGTATTAATATATTGTTAATTTTCAAGTGTAACTTATCATAATATTAATTCTGTCATTGATGTTTTACTTTACAAAAAGGATTTAATGTTATATAATAGGATATCATATATAATAATAATAATAATAATAATAGCCTTTTTCATAATATATATATATATATATATATATATATTTATTAATATTAACATATTTGATTGATTAATTAACAACTTTTAAGATAAAATTTGAGTGGAATGTGGCATTGATTTGGATTCCAATTTGAGTTTTGAAAGGTCCATGCTTTTCATTTTCCATGTATTATTTGTGTCTTTTAAGATAGTGTTTTAATGATCAATATAATTAGAATTTAAAGCTAGAAAATCAAATGAATCTAAAATCATATATATGGAAATGAATATATAGCATTTAAATCCAAAGCTTCTTCACGGCGACATGTGGCGCTGTGAAAGTCTATTATTATATATATGATTTTGGGAAGTTTATTATAACAAAATTAAAATGCGTACTAGTAATTCAATGCAACATCAGAATTCCATTGCTTGCACTCTATATTCTCTTTTTCATAGCTCCAAAAACACGGACCATCTTCTTTTATGAACCACTGACAATAACGACATAATTCATGATCCCTCTCATCTATGTAAATATCATACCATTTGAACTGATTTTGCCACGCAAAACTGCAGTAGAATAATGTCCTTCCCCAAGGCCGAAATCTAAATGAGTACCAGCCTTTAAAGGGTATTATGTGTTTACCGACATCATCTTCACCAGATTTACAATGAATAATGAGATCTATCTCCGTTTTGTTCGCGTAAAGATAATTGGAGATATTGACGGTACGTTTTGCAGGGAGAAGACCTGCTTCACATATTGTTTGAAGCAGAACAAACGAAATCAACGCAAGGAGAAGTTTGCAAGGACTCATCATGCTGGTGAAAATGTTACAACTTACAAGTACCTCGTCTCCTTTGATATGTAAGTTGTACACATATATAAGAAACAATAATGCTACTTTGTCCAGTTTGGTATCCAAATCTGGTGCCCAAATGATGTGGCATCATTGTAATCTATTCATTTAAATTATATTATATTTGCATGATTTAAATGAATGGATTACGATGTTGCCACATCATTTGAGCACCAGATTTGGATACCAAATTTAGGCAAAGTAGCATTACTTCATAAGAAATCATTAAGGGTCATATATATCATTAATAATTGATTCTCCCAATTATTATCTGCCATATATAAAATATTTTATACGGTTACCTTTTGTATTTTAATTTGAATTGTTTCCACATTATTTTATATTTCCATTTTTAATAATGCTACTTTGCCCAAATTTAATACCCAAATGATGTGGCAACACTCTAATCCATTCATTTAAATTGTATTATATTTGCATGATTTAAATGAATGGATTAGAGTGTTGCCACATCATTTGAGCACCAGATTTGGATACTAAATTTGAACAAAGTAGCATTACTCTTATTTTATATTTCCATTTTATGTAATTTTCTATACCTATTTAGGTTTCTACTGTAATAGAATTAGTATCACGAATAATAAAATGAGTAATGCTATTTTGCCCAAATTTGGTGCCTAAATGATGTGACATCACTCTGATCCATTCAGTTAGATTGTATTATATTTGCTTGATTTAAATGAATAGATCAGAGTGATGCCACATCATTTGGACACCAGATTTGGCAAAGTAGCATTACTCTAATAAAATTAAAGTAATTTTTTTTTCCCAAATGATGTGACATGTGAGGTGTCAACATCACACATCAGTCACCATATAATTTCATAATTTATAAGATGCTGACATCTCACATGCCACATCATTTGAGATAAAATTTGGGACATCTAGCATTACTCATAAAATTATTCTTCTCTGTTATATATTTTTACATTAGTTCTTTACTATTTTTACAATTGACATTATAAATTATCTTCCGTACCATGGTTTATTCTAAATTCAAATTTTAAATTAGGGTAAATTACACTCACACCCTTAAGGTTTGAGGCAAAGACACTTAGATGGAAAAGTTTAGTTATTCTACACTAACACCCCTATTTGACCATTGTAGAGTCCAAAATGCCCTTGGGTGTAAGTGTAAAAAAACTTTTATTTTTTATTATTATACAAGGGCATTTTCGACAATACAGGGGTGTTAGTGTAGAATAACTTAACTTTTCTATCTAAGTGTCTTTGTCTCAAACCTTAAGGGTGTGAGTGTAATTTACCCTTTAAATTATCTCTTTCCTTTTATAAAAGATGTAGACAAGAAAAATGTGGAGAAAATATTGTGCGAGTCGTCTCAAAATATTTCAGAATATTTTTTTATCAAAGGTAAAAATATGGTCCAGATCCCCAGTAAAAATTTCCAACTCATGCAAGAACGATTGGTCTTGCAAAACCTTCCTATTTTTGCTTTTAAATATTTATTAACCATAATTTTTATTTTATTTTTCAAAATATCAATGGTCCGAATCAAAGTAGCCAATTAATGATATTTGATCAATTTTTGGAAATTACAATTTACGGTTTTAATAAAAAGATTTTTACTTTAACTCTTAATATTCGTTTTTTTGAAAGGTAAATCTTAATATATTTGTTAATAAAAAGATTTTGGAGTTATGGTTTTAGTAAAAAGAATATTTTTCCGAAGATAAATAAAAAATAATATTTTTACACGTTAACAAGTTTTATTCTTTCCTATAAAAACAAAAATTTAAAAATAGTAAGTGTAAAACTAATTGAAAATAGTAAGTTTTAATATACTTTGTTAATGTATTTTTTATAGACACAACTAGTGGTGGCAAAACAGGCCGGCCCGGCTTGTTAGGCCCGTTTTACGAAACGAGCCGGGCCGGGCTCGGCCTATTAGGGAAACAGGCTGGGCCGGGCTGGCCTATTGGTGGGGAGGGGGGCCCGGCCTAGGCCCAGGCCTGTGCTAGGTTAGGCCGGGCCGGCTCGTTACGGGCCTGAATGGGCACTAACGGGTCGAGCCCAACGGGCTTCGATTTTTATTTTTTTATACAATATTATTTTTTATACATTGTAAAAACTAATAATTTTGTGTAATTATTAATGTAATAATTTTAATATGAAATATAACATTTTTCATTTCATACAACACTTAATTAATTTTCGATGAATAATATTTTTGTAATTTCGTATTAAATTTGTGGTGAAAAGTATAAATTACAAATCATGATTGCCTCGTTAAAAATCTTACCAAGAAAAACCCAATAGGATAAAAACTTGGTAAGGGAAAAATAGTGCAATTGGAAAAAAAAAATTAAGTATTTACAATTACATCAGCTCGTCGGCTGGTTGCTACCGGAACTCTCTTCGATGGTCATGGTGGAGAAGTCATCCATGAGTTCTTTGTTTTCCAGTTGATGTTGTCGTTTGAATCTTGCATTTTCCCAATCCTTAAGGCATGTCAAAGCTTCCACCGCATCAGGGGCCAATGAATATCTTCTTTCTTCTAGTATTCGTTCGGCCGTGCTGAACACTTGCTCCGATGATACTGTTGAAACCGGGATAGCAAGGACGTCACATGCTAATCTCGATAGAATGGGGAAGCTGTTTCTCTTGCCGCGCCACCATTTCAGAAGATCGTTGGTTGTGAAGTCATCGTTCTCCGTGATGGAGTACTCCGTAGTCAAATATCTGTTCAGCTCCACGTGTTGTCGTTGACCTTGACCTTGACTTTGACTCGAACTTCCTGAAGCGTGAGAAGTTGTGGCCTTGTTAAAAAAAATTCTCATGAGCTTCGATTGTTGTTGGGATTGTTGCTGAGGAGGCGCCGGTTCTGCTATTCCGTCGCTGTACCTATTCTCATAAATAGAAAAAACCTCAAACATTTGGGATTTCAGTGTACTAAGATGTTCAGCAACATCCGTTTCACTTAATCCCAAAGCCTTACCCAATTCTTTGGAAAATACTTCTAAAGCATTAAATCTGAACCTAGGATCTACAACAATACCAAAGGCATACAAAAGAGGAATTTCCCCCCAATGTTTTACAATTTTTTTTTTGCATATTAGCAACAACGGAATCTACCATCACATGTTCACTATATTGTCTAAGTAAATCAGCCATGTCATAAAGTTTATGAAGTGCAAGAGGAGATGTGGGGTAATAAACCCCGGATAGTTCTACAGTAGCATCATAAAAAACTTTTAAAAATTCAACAAAAACAGTGACCACATACCAATCACCATCCGTGAGTTTTTCACGTCCGGGGTCGTTGGCGGTGCTTAGGTTATAAAAACTATTAATTTCCTTAGCATATGGTAAAGCAGATTTCAACATTATATATGTTGAGTTCCACCTTATCGGCTTATCTGTTTGGAACTTACGGGGTATTAGGTCCTTTGATTTACAAAATCTAGCAAACTCAACAATTCTTTGGTTAGATGCCATAATCCAACCCAAAGCCCCCCTAATATTGTCGATTTGACTTTCCACCTGCTTTAAACCTGATTTTACAATCAAGTTTATAATGTGACATGCACAATGGGCGTGGAAAAATTTTCCCGCAGTATTAAGGATGTTAGAATTAATGAAATAATCTATAGCTCTGGAGTTAGCAGATGCATTATCCAAAGTAATTGACATGATGCGGTTATGAATGTCATAATCTTGTATAACGGACATAATAACCTGAAAAATATTTTTGTGCAGTGTGTGAATAATCCATGACACGAAAACCAAGGAGCTTTTTTTGTAAAATCCATTGGGTGTCTACATAGTGTCCAGTGACACATAAATAATCTTGTTTTGAACATCCGCTCCAGATGTCGGACGTTAATGCAATTGAAAAAGAAATGTTTTGCAATTCAAAAATCAATTCAGTCCTACGTTTTTGAAAAGTTCGAATCAAATCGCTCATAGCTGTGTTTCTAGAAACAGAGACATATTGGGGCTTAAAAGCATTATTAATAAAATATTGAAAATGGGGGTTATCTTGAAAACCTATGGGTTGGTCAGTTGCAGCGCAGTACAACACTGCCTGCTCTCTGACCCGGTCGGGTCATACTGCCATGTACTCACAGAACCATCTGGGTTCCGCTGCAGTTGGGTTTGTCGAGTTGTATCGACTTGCCCATGAGAATCCATGCATTTGATTTTATGTCTCCTGAGATGACTAGTTCCCCTACTTGAACTAGTGAGTACAAATTGACAATACTTACATTGGGCATGCTCAACTTCAGTACCATCTGCGATCTTTACCATTATAGGGTTAAAGCAATCCCACACCTCAGATTTCTTCTTCTTCCTCTTCTTACTCGTATTCAGTGTCGAGGAAGAAGGTCCCGCACCTATAGTACTAGGGGATCGAGATTGGTATGGAAGTCAACGAATAATCGGTCGATTTCCTCGTCTGGCAAATAGTCGCCGGGGTTCAGGTTCAAGTCTTCAGGATTCATTTTCCTAAGATTATAATTAAATAAATGATTAAATGTCACAGATACAATTATACATTTATACAAATAACAAATTAAACATACAAAATTACAAATGTACAATTATACATTTACACAATTAAACATAGTATTTTTTTTTTTTTTAATTATTATTTTGTTGCTAAACTCTAAAAAATCGGAATTAATTTTTCTATAAAAAAACATATTAAGTTTGCGCACATTGCGACATTGCGTTGCACATTGTGTTCTATTGCAAAGCATAAGAGAGAGTAAAATCTTGAATATCTTTGCATTGACAAATACCGAGTACTTTGTCCACTAAATTCTCAAAGTGACTCGTCCATACCAAATTTATAATCTTAATCATTAAAATTAAGATTGTAATGAACGTCCAGAGATTTTTTCCATCTCAATGACAAAACATAGGTTTTAACAGCATCTGAGATGCTGTTAAAACTAGTGTTTTGTCATCTAGATGGAAGAATCTTTAGACGTTCATAGGTAGGACTCGAAACTTTGAGAATTTTGTGAACAGAGTATTCAGTAGCAACTATGTGTGTGCAAACTTAATATTTGAATTTTGATATTATAATGCCAATAATTTATATTATTAATTTCAAAAATTTTGCAAAAAAAATCGGAATTATTTTTTTCTTCTTATTTCTTCAACTTTAATCATTCTAATATATTATTAATTTCAAAAAACAAAATTAAAAAATTAGGAATTAATTTTTCTAAAAAAAAAAACATATTAAGTTTGCGCACATTGCGACATTGTGTTCTATTGCAAAGCATAAGAGAGAGTAAAATCTTGAATATCTTTGCATTGACAAATACTGAATACTATGTCCACTAAATTCTCAAAATGACTCGTCCATACCAAGTTTATAATCTTAATCATTAAAATTAAGATTGTAATGAACATCCAGAGATTTTTTCCATCTCAATGACAAAACATAGGTTTTAACAGCATCTGAGATGCTGTTAAAACCAGTGTTTTGTCATCTAGATGGAAGAATCTTTGGACATTCATAGGTAGGACTCGTTACTTGGTAGGACTCGTAACTTTGAGAATTTTGTGGATAGAGTACTCAGTAGCAACTATATGTGCGTAAACTTAATATTTGAATTTTGATATTATGATGCCAATAATTTATATTATTAATTTCAAAAATTTTGCAAAAAAAAATCGGAATTATTTTTTTCTTCTTATTTCTTCAACTTTAATCATTCTAATATATTATTAATTTCAATAAAAATTTAAAAAATTCAGAATTAATTTTTCAAAATTATTATTTTCTTCTTATTTCTTAAACTCTAAAAAAAAAAAAAAAAAAAAAAAAAAAAAAAAAAAAACCAAAAACAAAAACAAAAAAATAATCATTATTAATTTAAAAAAATTTTAAAAAAAATTCAGAATTAATTTTTCTAAATTATTATTTTCTTCTTAAACTCTAGTTACTCTAAAAAAAAAAAAAAAAACATAATCTTTCTAATATAATAATAATTTTGAAAATTTTGAAAAAAATTATGAATTAATTTTTGTTATTATTATTTTGTTGTTAAACTCACAAAAAAAAAAACACATTCTTTCTAGTTTCTAAATTCTAATATAATAATAATTTCGAAAATTTTGAAAAAAATTATGAATTAATTATTTTTTATTATTTTGTTGTTAAACTCACAAAATATATATATATATATAATCTTTCTAGTTTCTAATATAATAATAATTTCAAAAATTTTGAAATTAATTTTGAATTAATTTTTTATTTATTATTTAACTCACAAAAAAAAAAAACCCTAATCTTTCTAGTTTCTAATATAATAATAATTTCAAAAAGTTTGAAAAAAATTATGAATTAATTTTTTTTTATTATTATTTTGTTGTTAAACTCACGAAAAAAAAAACATAATCTTTCTAGTTTCTATTATAATAATAATTTCGAAAATTAAAAAAAAAATTAGGAATTAATTTTTTTTATTATTATTTTGTTGTTAAACTCACAAAAAAAAAAACATAATCTTTCTAATATAATAATAATTTCGAAAATTTTGAAAACAAATTATGAATTAATTATTTTTTATTATTTTGTTGTTAAACTCACAAAAAAAAACATATCCTTTCTAGTTTCTATTATAATAATAATTTCAAAAATTTTGAAAAAAAATTAGGAATTAATTTTTTTTATTATTATTTTGTTGTTAAACTCACAAAAAAAAAAACATAATCTTTCTAATATAATAATAATTTCGAAAATTTTGAAAAAAATTAGGAATTAATTTTTTTGATTATTATTTTGTTGTTAAACTCATAAAAAAAAACATAAAATTAACATATTACTAACAACAATATTAACTACACACATACTATTATACTAATCACTAAATAATAATAATTACTATATAAAAAGTTATTAATAACAATTAACAAAAGTAGAAAAGTAGACATACTAACCTTAAATTGGAGGCTTGAGAGTTGAGACTTGAGAGTGTTAAATTAATTAATCAATTGGATACCTAACAACATAACAAATAATAACATTAGTTATAAACATATTAATAATAGTTAATAATTAAATAACAAATGAAAGTTAATAAGAAAAAGAAAAAAAAAACACAAGACAATACCTTAGAGTAAAAGCCTTAGAATATGTAGAGAGTAGAGACTAAAGAGTGGGAGGTATGTAAATATATAATATATAATATATAATGTATAGTGTATATTATATTAGTATAATAGTATATAGTAATATAGTATATAAATAATATATTAAATAAATTAAAAATAGTTGAAAGAGTGAGTGAGAGATTGTAGAGAATAGAGAGAAGAATAAGAGAGTAGGGATTAGGGAAGTAGAGAAAATGTAGAGAATGAGGTGAGGGTGATGGGGTATTTATAGGAAAATTTTAGGTAAGGGTATAATTGGAAAAAATTGTAAAAGATTTTAAAAAAAATGTAATTTTGAAAAGTTTTGGATATTTTTTTCCTCCCCCAACAGTCAGTTGGTTAATTATAAAAGCCACCCCTCAATTCAAAATTTGAAAATAAAAAATAAATAAAAAATTCAAATTTGAATTCTGCCGGGCCTACCAGGCCGCCCGTGGGCTGGGCCCACGGGCCAGCCTGTTTGGGTTCGCCTGACTCAAAATTTTCAAAAACAAATTGGGCCGCCGGGCCCAACCCGTGACGGCCCCAAATAGGCCCAGCCTGGACCGCCAGATTAACGGGCTTGGGCCTGGCCTGTTAATCTGGCGGGCTGGGCAGGCCCGGGCCCGCGAACGAAACGGGCCTGGACCGACGACCCACCGAAGCCCGGCCCATTTTGTCAGAACTACTTCCAACCCTCTAAATCGATCCAAACTCATTCGGAAAAACGGTTGATGGATTTAGCTCTAATGGGTCAGGTCATTAATAGGTTGGGTTATTATTATTATTATTATTATTAAGTATTACACTATTACATAAATTCGGGGTTCTTAGGGAGGGGAACAACTCAAACTCGCAACCTCGTGGTACAAGTGTATGGGTTGGGTTATTAAAACTCAAAAAATAATAGTTTGAGTTTTGGTTTATCTCTTCAAACCCATTAAAACCCAATTTGACCCATTAATCTAAAAAATATTTTAATTTGAATATTTTTACTGTTAAAAATTTTCATAATATAATTTTCATTTTCATTTATTGCAATTTAAACTAATTTTAGACATGAGTTAAAATTGTATTATAATATGTTTGTTAACATAAGTTCATTGAAATCTACCTCTTAATAAAATTGAGAATTTTTCAACCACTAAAACTATTTTTATTGAATTTTCTATAATTCGTCTATTTTTTTGATGCCTTCATATTTAAAAAAATTGGTAACAATAGTTTAAGTGCTTGTAAAATTTTCAAATTTATTAAGAGGTAGATTTTAATGAATTTATCTTCCATAAAAAAAAATTCAAATCAAAATTCATTCAAATCGATGTGATTTTATGGTGGTCCTTACCGAAATTAAAATAAGAGATCTCTTATGAGAGACTCAATATATATATATATAGCATGCATACACATATATGGGTCACCTTTAGTGCGTTAATGGGGGATAGACGTTCGCCCACCCCACCCATTTCCCCCATTTCCCCAATCTCCAATCCGGAATTCACGATCCAGCAATCCTCCATCTCATGTTTCACCCCACCTATCTCATTTGACTCCATCTGAGTTAAAATTAAAAATAATCATACAAATTAAATTAAATAATAATTCAAATATCCAATCCAAAATAAATAATTTATTTAATTTAATCCAAAATAAATACAAGTTGGAAAAAAATTAAAATTAAAATTTTGTGAAAATGTGTATTATTTTTGTGAAAGTCTAATGCTCAGGTATCATATTCCGTGCACTTGGATACATCGTGGTGAGAACCTGCTAGTCCTCCATGAAGAGCTTGGCGGTGACCCGTCACTGGTTTCTTTGCTAACAAGAGCTGGACAAGATATATTCTCATTTGTATCAGAGTTGATTCTTGGAAACCAAACGTAGAGTTCGATTCTCAAATTCCTCAAGTTCGATTGGCTTGTGATCGAGGATGGCATATTAGTTCGATCAATTTTGCAAGCTACGGAACTCCTGAAGGAAACTGTGGCACATATAGTCCGGAAACCTGTCATGTTGATGCGTGATCAATTGTTGAGAAGGTAAGAAACAAACACCCTTTCTTTGCATATCGATTCTTTGAAGCATTCCTGACAAATTTGAATGGAATTTCAGGCTTGCATTGGCCAGGAAGAATGTTCAATCCCTGTATCCTCGGCTAATCTTGGTGACGCATGCCCTGGAGTGCCGAAAAGCCTTGCAATTGAAGCTCATTATCTCCAATTTTCAATGTATTGCAGCTATATCTATTCCAGAATTATGGTAATAAGGAACCTTTGTCATATATAAATCTTGAAGGTGATATAAGAGAGGCTGCACAGAAGGTATCGATATTCTCAGAAAAGCTGAACATTATTGATACATAAACTGATCTTTTAACTGTCTTCACACTGAATATCCGTTACATCATATCTTGAATTGAAATTCACACTCATAAGTATTTGAGGCATCTGTGGACGTATTTGAAGCATGAGATTCAATTTATTCATGGAATGAGCATTATCTTCCCAATATGCTGGCTGCTTTCCATGAGCTGGTGAGCCTCTGCTGCTTCAGATAACGGAAAATACTTGTGGATCACTGGTTTCACCTCACCCGCCGTGATTGCAGGCCAAACATACTTCTCCACCTCAGAAATAATTTCTGCTTTGTTTTCTAGACTTCTGCTTCGCAACCCAGCCGCTGCATGAGAAAATTTATATAACCAATAAATCATACATGGATCCAAATATAACATTGCATATTCATCCACTTTAAACTGAAAATATTAAAGCCTAGTGTACCTGACCGACTGCTGCATTAACTTGCACTGTGAGGCGCCTTGCAAATAAAGAACCGATATTTAGTTCTGTTTTTGCTCCACCTTAATTGGGTGCCAATTATAAAAAGCCTCCCATCAAAATCTAAGCTGTCAAGATTTCGTTGAAAGTAGGGTGCTCCAACACAATCTAGAATAACATTAACACCTGCAATCGTCCCAAGTTATATTCTGAAGCAGAAAAATAACAACATTCCATCAGTTGTGGCAAGTTACAGACATCAAGGCATACATGAGTGATTATTGCATTTTTTTTTATTATAATGCTACGGAACATACCTTTCCCACCAGTTTCTTCCTTCACTCGTGCAACAAAGTCCTCTGTTTTGTAATTGATGCATACATCAGCACCAAGTTTCTTGCAAAAAGCTAACTTTTCATCACTTCCTGGACACCAATATCTAAAATATAAGAATAAATGAAAACTGAATGGATTCAAAGTTAGATGAATTTGCAGCTATACCTGCTGTGGCAAATACTCTCACTCCTCGGCATTTAGCTATTTGGATCGCAAATGTACCAATTCCACTAGATCCCCCATGAACCTGATAATTAAATAGCCATTAGATCATACATTAAGCTGCATAGTGCATACCACATATTCCTCTAGCTTAATCGGAAAACAAATTGAACATCACTTAGATCATACAATTGTAGATGGTATCAGTAACAACTTTACTCTGATGCCACTGACTAGGGGTGAGATCCACTAAGGTTCATCATTTACGATCTCACGTTTTTCTATTTTATTTTTTAAAACACTTATATTTTAATGTGTTATATTTCATTTTATCCTTTTTAGTGCATATTTAGGATAGGGATGGCCATATATCCCTAGAGACCCAAATCCCCACTCCCCCATCCCTATTTGGAGGAAATTTTTTAGGGAACAATGGGAAAATGGGGATAGGGATAGGGATGGGGATGGGGGGACCTATATCCATTCTCATTTCCCTAATGGTCATCCCTAATTTAGGATTAATGGATCTCCATTGTAGGTTCTAAGTGTAAGTGAACATGTGATTTGCTTTGGGTTTTCGAGTTTTTTTATTTTATTTTATTTTATATATCTGTGTATAGTTCATGTAATACATATTGCACGACATTGTCACGTATCTTTCTGAGCACTATCTCATATTTGTTTTGTATTGAATTATATTCGTTGGACTTCATATTTAAAATTTCAGATTCAGGTCAGCTAGAGCAATCAAAGAAATAGTTTCAAGTATTGCTCATCGAAAAATCACCTTGTTATTTTTTTTTTTAATTTATATATAAATATTTTTTTTTCTCGGTTTTAGTTAAAACTATAGTGTTGATGTATGTATTCAACATGCACATATGATTGGTTGGTCAGTCTTTAAAATTATGCCGTGAATTTAAGTGATCGTGCAAAAAGAGGTAATAATAATAAACGGTTTTTTTTTTTTTTTTATAAAATAATTTTAAAATTAAATCTTGAATTTTAATGTTTATTTTTGGTATCTAAATCTGTACATGTTACACTCGCTTGCCAAGGATTTGATCATGTTCAGAACTCTATCTACCACTGTTTTTAGGTATATTTATACAAATAAGATAGGTTTTAATATATACAACTCTTATTTATTTATTTATTTATTATTACTATTATTTTTAAGTTGTGATAGATTTGTTTAAATTGATTTTCTTTGCAGTTTTATTTCGTTAGAGATCGGAGATTGAATTAGAACATCAACTTAGAGAGTATAAAGCAATGGTTTGGAATTATTTGAATTAGAGATTTCAGAAAATTGTTAAATTTGTAGTTGAAAGCTTTATTTTGTATATTTCAAATGTAATTGCAGAAATCTGTAGTCGATTGATTTGATTGGGGTTTTAGTGTTTTTTTTTTTTTTTTTCTTTCTAATATATGTTAATTCTAAGTGTAAAATTACACACGAAAGTAAAAATAGAAAAATACATAAGAATTTTTAAAAAATATATAAATTTGATAACGATTACGTTATGTTTTACCGTGCTCATACATCGTGCGGGCTGCATACTGTGGTAGCCAAAAATAGCCCGTAGGCCCAAACGTTCAAGGCCCAGACCTTTAAACCTTGGATCCTGTCCAAGCCCATGTATAGTGGGTCGACCCAAAGGCTTGATCAGTTGAAGAATGGCTGATTGACTCAGTCCAACTCAAGCCACCACCGGATTCAAGTGAGTAAATCTTTCCTTGAAATCCTCCCACTATCTCCATGAAATCCTCCCACTATTGAAACTAACAGTGGGTGAATGTTAGAGAAATTTGGCCTATAAATAAGATAGCTCCCTCACTTGAAAGCTCTCTGAAATCTCTCAAGAAAAGCTTATTAAAGCGTGCCAAAACTCTGCTCCCAAGCATTCCGGCAACCGGAACCCGATCATATTCATTATCACGATTATCACGATTAATACAAATCATTGCTCAGCCCAAGCACACCTAAGGCTAAGAATCTAACAACACCTCCCTATTTTTTCTGTATTTTGTTTCTATTTCAATTCTTTTGCGGGTTCAATGAAAAGAGACGACCATTACCGGTCGACAGGCTTATCACGTTTGCTGGTTCCTAGAGGAAACGACACCACTTATCTGACAGTTCAACCAGGTTGCCTTGGCCCAACATAACCCGACCCAGTTAACACACCACGTAGTTCGACCACCTATACATACTAGTTACTATTATATATAATAAAATAATACTAACATTTAATGAATGACACGTGTCACAACCACGTCAAGAGTTAAATCCTCTAAAATTAAGTTTACAATATAAAAGACAGAAAAAGAAAAAGTATTTCCCAAAAACAAAAACAGAAAAATAAAATCATCAAAATTAGTAGGATTAAACTTTTATTCCATAAATATAAAAAAATAAAATATAAAAAAAGACTCACCTCAATATTTCTATATGATATGTAACAATAAATCATCATCAAAACTGGGAGAGAAACATTTTGAGAGAGAGAGTAGAGATTGATTGATGGATGGATGTGTAAAAGATTAGATAAAGCTATGGTTTATATAGATAATTGACATTATGATTGATTTGTATCATCACATGAACATTACATATCTTACATGAGGATGATTGAAGAGACTTAAGAAATTGGTGTAATTATGGAAAATTAATAGAGGCAATCAAGTCATCATGTTAAAATAATTGTAAAATAAGTATTAATGTATTGTTAATTTTCAAGTGTAACTTATCATAACATTAATTCTGATGTTTTACTTTACAAAAAGGATTTAATGTTATATAATAATAATAATAATAATAATAATAATAATAATAGCCTTTTTCATAATATATATATATTATTAATATTAACATATTTGATTGATTAATTAACAACTTTTAAGATAAAATTTGAGTGGAATGCGGCATTGATTTGGATTCCAATTTGAGTTTTGAAACTTCCATGCTTTTCATTTTCCATGTATTATTTTTTAAAACTTCCATACTTTTCATTTTCCGTGTATTATTTGTGTATTTTAAGATAGTGTTTTAATGATCAATATAATTAGAATTTAAAGCTAGAAAATCAAATAAATCTAAAATCATATATATGTAAATGAATATATAGCATTTAAATCCAAAGCTTCCTCACGGCGACATATGACGCTGTGAAAGTCTATTATTATTATTATTATTATTATTATATATATGATTTTGAGAAGTTTATTATAACAAAATTAAAAGGCCTACTAGTAATTCAATGCAACACCATAATTCCATTGCTTGCACTCCATATTCTTATTTTCATAGCTCCAAAAACACGGACCATCTTCTCTTATGAACCACTGACAATAACGACATAAATCATGATCCCTCTTATCTATGTAAATATCAAACCATTTGAAATTATTTAGCCACGCAAAACTGCAGTAGAATAATGTACTTCTATAAGGCCGAAATCTAAATGAGTACCAGCCTTTAAAGGATAGTATCTGTTCACCGAGATCATCATCACCTGATTTACAATGAACGGTGAGATCCATCTCCGTTGTGTCCGCTATGTTCGCGTAAACATAATTGGAGATATTGACAGTACGTTTTGCAAAGAGAAGACCTGCTTCACATATTGTTTGAAGCAGAACAAACGAAATCAACACAAGCAGAAGTTTGCAAGGACTCATCATGCTGATGAAAATGTTACAACTTACAAGTACCTCTTGTCTCCTTTGATATGTAAGATGTACAAATATATAAGAAACAATAATGCTACTTTGTCCAGTTTTGGTATCTAAATCTGGTGCCTAAATATGATGGCATCATTGTAATTCATTCATTTAAATTGTATTGTCCAAATCTGGTGACCAAATGATGTGGCATAATTGTAATCCATTCATTCATTTGGGTATTAAATTTGGACAAAGTAGTATTACTTTATAAGAAATCATCAAGGGTCATATATATCGTTAATAATTGATTCTCTCAATTATGATCTACCATATATAAAATATTTTATACGGTTACATTTTGTATTTCAATTTGAATTGCTTCCATATTATTTTATATTTCCCTTTGTAATAATGCTACCTTGCCTAAATATAGTGCCCAAATGATATGGCAACACTCTAATCCATTCATTTAAATTGTATTAGATTTGTATGATTTAAATGAATAGATTAGAGTGTTGCCACATCATTTAGGCACCAGATTTGGTCACCAAATTTGGACAAAGTAGAATTACTCTTATTTTATATTTCCATTTTATGTAATTTTATATGCCTATTTAGGCTTCTACTGTAATAGAATTAGTATCACGAATAATAAAATTATTCTTCTCTTTTATATATTTTTACATTAGTTCTTTAATATATTATTTTTTCAAAATATTGATGGTCCGAATCAAAGTAGCCAATTAATGATATTTGATCAATTTTTGGAAATTACAGTAAAAAGATTTTTACTTTAACTCTTAATATCCGTTTTTTTTTTTTTTTTTTAAAGGTAAATCTTAATATATTTGTTAATAAAAAGATTTTGGAGTTATGGTTTTAATAAAAAGAATATTTTTCCGAAGATAAATAAAAAGAATATTTTTACACGTTAACAGGTTTTATTCTTTCCAATAAAAACAAAAATTTAAAAATAGTAAGTGTAAAACTAATTAAAAATAGTAAGTTTTAATATACTTTGTTAATGTATTTTTTATAGACGACCTAGCAGAATTACTTCCAACCCTCTAATTCGATCCAAACTCATTCGGAAAAACGGTTGATGGATTTAGCTCTAACGGGTCAGGTCACTATTACATAAATTCGGGGTTTTTAGGGAGGGGAACGACTCGAACTCGTAACCTTGTGGTACAAACGTAAGAGGTTTACCACCAGACCAACCTCATCTCAGTCTTATGGGTTGGGTTATTAAAGCTCAAAAAATAATAGTTTAAGTTTTGGTTTATCTCTTCAAACCCATTAAAACCCGCCATGACCCATTAATCTAAAAAATATTTTAATTTTAACATTTTTACGGCAAAAAATTTCATAAGATAATTTTGATTTACATTTATTTTCAATTTAAACTAATTTTAGATATGAGTTAAAATTGTATTATAATATGTTTGTTTATATTCGAGTATATATATGTATATATGCATATACATATATGGGTCACCTTTAGTGCGTTAATGGGGGATAGACATTCGCCCACCCCACCCATTTCCCCAATCTCCAATCCGGAATTCACAATACAGCAATCCTCGATCTCATATTTCACCCCACCTATCTCATTTGATTCCATTTGAATTAAAATTAAAAATAATCATACAAATTAAATTAAATAATAATTCAAATATCCAATCCAAAATAAATAATTTATTTAATTTAATCCAAAATAAATAGAAGTTGGAAAAAAATTAAAATTAAAATTTTGAATTTAAAAAGAATAATGTTTTGGAGAAATGCACTCCTGTAATTTGAGGGTTAAATTCACCCCGAACCCCATCCCCATCCCCCATTTGGAGGTGAAAACCCCTAAACCCCCATGGCCCCGGTGGAGGATATGTATATCTCTATTCATGCACCATTGAAATTTTGTATTATTTTTGTGAAAAATGTGTCTAATGCTCAGGTATCATATTCCGTGCACTTGGATACATCGTGGTGAGAACCTGCTAGTCCTCCATGAAGAGCTTGGCGTTGACCCGTCACTGGTTTCTTTGCTTACACGAGCTGGGCAAGATATATGCTCATTCGTATCAGAAGCTGATCCACCACCCGTTGATTCTTGGAAACCAAACGTAGAATTCAAGTCTCAGATCCCTCAAGTTCGATTGGCTTGTGATCGAGGATGGCATATTAGTTCGATCAATTTTGCCAGCTACGGAACTCCTGAAGGAAACTCTGGCACATTTAGTCCGGAAATCTGTCATGTTGACGCGTTATCAATCGTTGAGAAGGTAAGAAACAAACACCCTTTCTTTGCATATTGATTCTTTGAAGCATTCCTGACAAATTTGAAGGGAATTTCAGGCTTGCATTGGCCAGGAGGAATGTTCAATCCCTGTATCCTCAGCTAATCTTAGCGACGCGTGCCCTGGAGTGCCAAAAAGCCTTGCAATTGAAGCTCATTATCTCCAATTTTCAATGTATTGCAGCTATATCTATTCCAGAATTATGGTAATAAGGAACTTATGTCATATATAAATCTTGAAGGTGATATAAGAGAGGCTGCACAGAAGGTATCGATATTCTCGGAAAAGCTGAACATTATTGATACATAAACTGATCTTTTAACTGTCTTCACACTGAATATCCGTTACATCATATCTTGAATTGAAATTCACACTCATAAGTATTTGAGGCATCTGTGGATGTATTTGAAGCATGAGATTCAATTTATTCATGGAACGAGCATTATCTTCCCAATATGCTGGCTGCTTTCCATGAGCTGGTGAGCCTCTGCTGCTTCAGATAACGGAAAATACTTGTGGATCACTGGCTTCACCTCACCCGCCGTGATTGCAGGCCAAACATACTTCTCCACCTCAGAAACAATTTCTGCTTTGTTTTCTAGACTTCTGCTTCGCAACCCAGCCGCTGCATGAGAAACAACAAGAACAAATTTATATAACCAATAAATCATACATGGATCCAAATATAACAATGCATATTCATCCACTTTAAACCGAAAATATTAAAACCTAGTGTAAGTGACCGACTGCTGCATTACCTTGCACTGTGAGGCGCCTTGCAAATAAAGAACCGATATTTAGTTCTGTTTTTGCTCCACCTTGGGTGCCAATTATAAAAAGCCTCCCATCAAAATCTAAGCTGTCGAGGTTTTGCTGAAAGTAGGGTGCTCCAACACAATCTAGAATAACATTAACACCTGCAATCGTCCCAAGTTAGATTCTGAAGCAGAAAAATAACAACATTCCATCAGTTGTGGCAAGTTACAGACATCAAGGCATACATGAGTGATTATTGCATTTTTTTTATTATAATGCTACGGAACATACCTTTCCCACCAGTTTCTTCCTTCACTCGTGCAACAAAGTCCTCTGTTTTGTAATTGATGCATACATCAGCACCAAGTTTCTTGCAAAAAGCTAACTTTTCATCACTTCCTGGACACCAATATCTAAAATATAAGAATAAATGAAAACTGGATGGATTCAAAGTTAGATGAATTTGCAGCTAGACCTGCTGTGGCAAATACTCTCACTCCTCGGCATTTAGCTATTTGGATCGCAAATGTACCAATTCCACTAGATCCCCCATGAACCTGATAATTAAATAGCCATTAGATCATATATTAAGCTGCATAGTGCATACCACATATTCCTCTGGCTTAATCGGCAAACAATTTGAACATCACTTAGATCAACTATAGTACAATGGTAGATGGTATCAGTAACAACTTTACTTTGACTGCACTGACATTCACTTAGCCTAAACAAAAAGGCATAAAGGCGTAAAGGCATCTTCAAGGGTGAGGTATCATCAAAGCACATCAATGAACTACTGTCTCAATTCGAACAATTCATGCATTTCCATCATGTTTAGTAGAATAACATACCGCGAGCAAAACTTTGTGAATTATCCTACATCTCTAAGTAACAAGTTGGAAATCAAAACAAATGCCAATACTATCGAAATTTGAACTGCAACAGATATTTCCAACCATCAACATAGCATTTGCATCCAATTATAACATAATTACACTATGAAAACATCAAGAATAAATATTTACAATAGAATAGAAACATTTTAATGAACCACTGTCTCAATTCGAACAATTCATGCATTTCCGTCATGTTTAGTAGAATAGCATACCACGAGCAAAATTTTGTGAATTATCGTACAGCTCTAAGCAACAAATTGGAAATTAAAACAAATGTCAAATACTATCGAAATTTGAGCTGTAACAGGTATTTCCAACTATCAACATAGCACTTGCATCCAATTAAAACAAAATTACACTACGAAAAACATCAAGAATCAATCTTTACCAATAGAATTGAAAATTACCAAAAATGTTTCTCCTGCAGATAGATGACTGGTCATAAAAACTGTCGACCAAACAGTACATGCCACCTCTGGAAAAGCAGCAGCGTCCTTCAGCGAAACACCGGGTGGGACCGGAAGAATTTGTCCGGCGGGAACCGCCACTTTCTCAGCATAACCTCCTCCACTAAGAAGAGCACACACCTACACAACACAACACAAACCATCAAACAACAAGACCACCACCAACAACACATAACACGATCACAACTGCCAAAGCACTCAAAATTTGTTTTTTCTCCTAATCTCCTACTCTACTAGTCTCTAATCACACTATTAAGACAATAATAAAAATCAAAACTTTCTCAGCATAACCTCCTCCACTAAGAAGAGCACACACCTACACAACACAACACGACCACCAACACCAACACACACAGAGACACATGACACGATCACAATTCACAACTCTGCCTAAGCACTCAAATTTTAATAAAAATAAAAACTTTGCATCAAATTTGAAGAACCCAGAAGTTTTTTTTTTATTACCTGGTCTCCAACTTTCCATCTAGAGACATGTTTACCGACAGATACGACGGTGCCGGAGCATTCGAGACCTGGATACGGACTCGCGCCTTTCGGCGGCGGATACGAGCCCTTTCGCTGGAGCGTGTCGGCTCGGTTCAGAGCCGTGGCTTCCACTTCGATCAACACTTCGTCGTCTTTGATTTGTGGGTCCTCGACTTCTTGTAGTTTCAGGACTTCGGGACCGCCCGGTGTGGTTATCACTATCGCCTTCATCGTCCGTTTGTTTTTTTTTTTTTTTTTCACTGTTTTGAGCTTTGCAGAGAGGATTTTTTAATGGGAATTTAAGTAACAGTGTCTGTAATCTGTATCGGTGCCGTGACAAAATTTGATTTGTTCTGTCAAATGGGCCGGGCCACTTATACCCGAAATTAAGAGTCCGGCTTGTAATTTTTTTTTTTTTTTTTTTCCTGTTAATATCAGGCCCGTAGAAGAAGCATCAGATCAAAGACTGCATTCATGTATTGAATCACATATATAATCTTAAATCTATCAGTATTATGATAGCAGACCTTGAAAATGGAGAAAAGAAAGTGACGATTAACAAAAAGTTTCACTACTTTACCATAATAGATAAAAAAGAAAGAAAACAAATTAAAAAATAAATACAGTAGATGGATCTCCATGGACTATCGAGAAAAAGAAATTTAATATATAATTTATTTTTTTCATTTAATTGGATCTGCATCAAAAATCTGATTTTTTTTTAAAACTATGTAGGTGGGCTGGATTGGGTTAGTGCATGTATATAGTGATTGAAAGATGCAGATGACGTACACCTAGATAGAAGTCCATGGTGATTGGGCTTGGGTGGATTTAACATCTCAACACATTTGATATGCGAAAGCCAAGTAACCGGTCAGTTTAATCGGTCTACGATCGACCCCTCCGGTCATAGGGGTGTCGAATAGATCGGATCGAATTTACAAATATGAAAGGACCGGTTTGGATATTATATTTATCGGATGATCGGATCGGATCGGATCTAGACAACACAACACACGGATCGGACTCGGATTCCATACGATCCATTTGACACCCCTATCCGGTTGATCTCTATCAACTCGTATATGTCCACTCTACGTTGGTCTACGTCTCGACAAAATCAACTTGCATATCTTCATTCCACGTTGGTCTATGTCGACCTAGACATAATAACCTAGCATATCTCCACTTTGCATTGGTCCCTCAACAAAATCAACTTACATATCTCAACTCCACATTAGTTACGTCAACCTCAACATAATCAACACATGCACATCTCCTCTCCACGTTGGTTTACAGACGACCACATACCATGTTAGTCTACGGTTAACACCGACATAGTCAACCCGCTTATCTCCACTCTACGTTAGTCTACATCGACCTCGATATGATAAAACCGCATATTTCTTCATTTTTGGTCCCCGATCGATGTCATATCACGTTCGTCTCCAGTCGACCTCAACTGCTTTCTCCAACTACTTTTTCCATTACTGGTCTTCAGTTGACATAACACTATGCCGGTGTGGGAGCCGTTGGTGTTTTTGGGGAGGGTGCAATGGCGTGAAACATAGAGAGATGACATTACACCTCCCTCTTTACTATAAAATAATATTAATATATGAGTGCATACAAATTTTACGCATTACCATAGAGGGGAATAATTTTCCGAGATTATTGTGACGTCAACACCGATGGTAAATAAAGAAAGTCCAATTTTTGAACCTTGGATAATTGTTGTTGTCCTTGTATCCAATTACATTCTCTAAAGTATTCCGTGTTTGAAGACGATCATAAACAACAGCAACAAAAATCGGAAGACTTTAATTTGCATATATGGAGAGCCAAAGCCTAGAATTTTCATCTCATTATTAATTGGGTTCAAAAATTAAATAGCACCTTTTGGGGTGGTTTTTGGGGAATAGGTACCAAGTTAATAAGTTAAGTTTAAAAGGCACCATTTAATGGGACCAGACGAAAATACCCCTTTGTTGTCTGTTTCTTTGTTTTGAAACTTTGGAAGAAAAGCTCTGAGAGAAAACCCTGACGGCGCAACAGTCGACCAAATTGTGACGACGAACCACCGTCGACGGAGCTACAGTACCGACGTACCGGCGAAGTCAATACCGACCACGGTATGTCTTTATCTCTCACGCATTTGTTGTCCATTATGTTTGTTTGATGAGTTTAGGTTAGGGTTTTAGTTTAGGAAAAAAATTCGAGCCTTTTGGTAGTGAAAACGATGAAGTTCTAGGTTTCCAAGAGTTTTTGAGACTGAATCGAGCCTTTTTGCAGTCTTATCGAGCCTTTTAGAAAGGTTATCGAGCCTTTAGAAAGGTTATCGAGCCTTTAGAAAGGTTATCGAGCCTTTTAGAACCTTTTAGAAAGGTTATCGAGCCTTTTTAGAAAAGTTATCGAGCCTTTTGAAAAGTTATCGAGCCTTTTAGAAAGGTTATCGAGCCTTTAGAAAGGTTATCGAGCCTTTTAGAACCTTTTAGAAAGGTTATCGAGCCTTTTTAGAAAAGTTATCGAGCCTTTTGAAAGTTATCGAGCCTTTTGAAAAGTTATCGAGTCTTTTAGAAGAAACTTTTGTCGAGCCTTTTAGAAAGGTTATCGAGCCTTTTAGAACCTTTTAGAAAGGTTATCGAGCCTTTTTAGAAAAGTTATCGAGCCTTTTGAAAAGTTATCGAGCCTTTTGAAAAGTTATCGAGCCTTTTAGAAGAAACTTTTGTCGAGCCTTTTAGAAAGGTTATCGAGCCTTTAGAAAGGTTATCGAGCCTTTTTAGAAAGTTATCGAGCCTTTTGAAAAGTTATCGAGCCTTTTGAAAAGTTATCGAGCCTTTTAGAAGAAACTTTTGTCGAGCCTTTTAGAAAGGTTATCGAGCCTTTAGAAAGGTTATCGAGCCTTTTAGAACCTTTTAGAAAGGTTATCGAGCCTTTTTAGAAAAGTTATCGAGCCTTTTGAAAAGTTATCGAGCCTTTTAGAAGAAACTTTTGTCGAGCCTTTTAGAAAGGTTATCGAGCCTTTTAGAAAAGTTATCGAGCATTTTAGAAGAAACTTTTGTCGAGCCTTTTGAAAGGTTATCGAGCCTTTTAGAAAAGTTATCGAGCCTTTTGAAAAGTTATCGAGCCTTTTAGAAGAAACTTTTGTCGAGCCTTTTGAAACAAAATCGAGCCTTTTAGAACCTATATGTTATCGTGCCTTTTGTTACTGTTATCGAGCCTTTTGAAAAGTTATCGAGCCTTTTAGAAACTTTTGTCGAGCCTTTTAGAACCTATATGTTATCGTGCCTTTTGTTACTGTTATCGAGCCTTTTTGAACTGTTATCGAGCCTTTTTGATATGTTATCGAGCCTTTTTAAACATTGATGTTATCGTGTCTTTTTATACTTTTATCGAGCCTTTTTGAACCTTTATGTTATCGTGCCTTTTTGTAATGTTATCGTGCCTTTTTGTAGTGTTATCGAGCCTCTTTGAATTTTATCGTGCCTTTTTGCACTGTTATCGTGCAGTTTTGAATTTTACCGTCAGTTTTCAAGTCTTTTCAGTAACTTATTTGCTTTTTTTCCGTCAATATGCAGATGGCGAATTCGAATGATTTCCTTAAAACCCCGGTGGGAGAATGGTTCAATGGAAAAATTATTCGGCATGACCATTTTGATGACCTTAGAGATATCGACAATGCACTTGAAAGAGTACCTGAAAATCTAAGGATCGAAGACCGACGTCGGTTTACTGAGTCATGTTTCAGTCATTTCCTCCGGATGCATCGTGAGATTAATTTTTCTGGCGGCATTGTCCATCGGCTACTTTTACGTGAGTTGCATCACAACGGGCCGGAAGATGAGATGCGATTTCTGTTAGGGAACCATACGGTCCGGTTCTCGAAGGTTGAGTTTTATCTAATCACCGGATTGAAGTTCGGAGTGATTCCCGACACAGCGAGTTATGATATGGTGGTACAGAATGGCATACACGACCGGTACTTCCAGCGTCGAGTCATCGAGTTTCAAGAGCTGAGAGGGGTGCTTCGGATTGGTGTTTTCCATTCGCAGTACGATGCAGGGAAGCTGTCATTATTGTTTTTGCTGAACTGGATACTGATGGGGGTGGACGAGAGATTTAAAGTTCCAGCATGGCAGTTTCGAGTAGTCGAGGACTTGGACACTTTTGATGCGTTCCCATGGGGCGCATACGTGTATAGGCGGTCTATTTATGGTTACATGCATGCTTTGGATAGTCCACGGCAGGCAGCACGACAAGCAGGACAGGGCGTTAACACCATCGAGTCCTACAACATATACGGTCTAGCGCACGCACTATTGGTTAGCATTTACAATTTGCATCCGTACTTTAATTGAGAATTTTTTATATGACTGATGTATTTACTTGTGATCGTACTTGTGATCGTACTTGTCTATTACGCAGGTATTTGCTTTTGAGGTTATCCCCTCCCTTGGCATTAAAAAATATGGGATCCGCAGGGTTAACCCCGAGCTACCCCCTCCACGTATTCTGAAATGGAAGTTGACTAAGCAACCGCGAGGGAAAAAGCTGGATGAGATTTTCTCTGAAACTGTAAATATTGTTGTTGTTAATGTTTATAATTTTTAGTATGTGTATAATTACAATGATGTAATTACAATGATGTAACTCCAATTGCAGATGTCTGCGCGGTCTAAATTGGTGGCGACAGCTGTTGAGATGGGTCAACGGTATTACGAAGGCATAGATCAGGGACCCACTATGTATGATCACTATGCTGTAGATTTATCTGGAGGCCTCCCGGATCCGGAACTACATAGGACTGGCGGACCCAGTCATACGGAGGATTCTTACGGACCTAGTGATATGGATCCTTCGTACTCTGGACCCAGTGATACGGAGGGCTCAGACCCGGATGTCGGCAATGGCCGTGGGAGTCCCACGAGGTCTAGGCGGGTACGCGTGACTTTGCCCAGACAACCTACAGCTGGACGTGATTCAGAACCGGAGGTTGGCAGTCCTACTCCCGTGAGGCGTAGGCGGGTACGATTCAATTTGGACAGACAGCCTGGACCTCAAGGTCATTCACGGGGAGGCGTCGGAGAGCGTCCACAGGTACGTAAGCATTTTTATGGACCACATGATTTAATTTCAATTGACTTAATAGTTTTAGTACTGACAGAGTCCGAATTCCTTTCAGGCTTGGGAGCATAAATTGGCAGAGGTGATGGATGTTGTTCGAACATTACGTACGGATGTCATGGAGGCTTTCCGTACGAGTGAAGAGAAAAGAGCTGCGCAGCATCAGGAGTTGCTGGATTTGATCCCGGCCCAACAGGGTCCGACGTCGCAGCACCGTATGGATGGTCCACCATTCGATGACCAACCATTTGATGACCATGACGGAGCATTTACTCCCACAGGTACAAGGTGGACAGACCGAGGGACCAGCCATAGGCAGCCACGTACCACAGACACAGTCTCAGATCCGCAGGGTCATGATGTGACAGCACGAGAGGAGGTGCGCGGTGGTACACAGACAGCAGGTGATATAGAGCCAGCAGTCTTGGAGCAGGTACTGCCTGAGGACATCACCACAGTCCGCTCATCACAGCTGCTGGATGATCCTGTTCACTCCCAGGAGCAGGTACTGCCTGAGGACATCACCACAGTCCGCTCATCACAGCTGCTGGATGATCCTGTTCACTTCCAGGAGCTCACACCTATACATTTCCAGGAGGTCACCCCTGACGCCACAACCCAGCGCGATCGTCCAGTCGATCCCAGCGTACGAGGTTCCTCCTACGAGCATAGACCTTCGGTCGACCCGAGTGTAGCCGACCCCTCCAGCCGACCTCCGGTATGTCATTTGACACCCCACCGATCGATTTCAGGTGATCAACAGGGAACGAGTTCCTCCTCACACCACCCCGATCACCCTGATTTGGACCGGAGTCCACCACCCCTGAGGCGTGGAGACCGGATTCGACGTCGAGGTTGGATGGAGCGGAGCCCATACACAAACCCCTGTGAACCGAAGAGGCCACGGACGATGCCGCATCCGCAGCCAGCACATGAATGGATGCCACACGAATTGGTAGATCCTGACCAGCTTGCGGCGTACCTAGCCTACAAGAGGAGCATGACAGGGGAATTGTAAGTATAATCTAAAAACTTACAATCTGTTTATAGTTTTTTCGTCCACAGGTACAAGTAAGTATTATGTTAAATTTGTTTCCAATTATGCAGACGTGATGTGGATCTGCACCACCCAGTTGGTGTCAATGTGACTTGGTTCCACCGGTTTCAAACCAACTTCATGGAGTTGGACGATTCGGTATGTTCCTCACTTGATTCACCTGTAGAAGTTTCATTCACAAATGGTTGAATCCTAACAATACGAATTGTTGATATTTGTCAGCACATTGACGCATACTGCAACGTTCTCCGGAAACGTCAACGAGCATTCCCCATTGTGTACGAGAGGAGGACCAACATACTAGATTCACAATTCTATGTAAGTGTTTATTGAGTACGGTTTTCTCTTCTACCTTGATGTGTTCAAATATTTTTTGCCTGACGTGTCGGTTAATTTTCTATGTACAGACATTGGCATATCATAGCTGGCAGAGAATCTGCATGGGTGAGGACAAGAGACCCCCAGATGGTTGGACTGTGCTGGATCGCCAGTATCCTCGTGATGAGCTTGAGGTGGTATGTGGCCTGCTCCCGCAGGCAAACCTGCCATGGCACGACGTTGACACGGTCAGTGTAAATTTGACTTTGCGTCCATCTGTATAATAAAAAAATTTGCTAACACTTTGGAGAAACACCTGCAGGTTCTGATTCCTTGCAACCTCGGAGGTTACCATTGGGTCGTGGCCAGCGTCAACCTTGCGAAAGGGCACATTTTCGTGTTTGACCCGTTCAGACAGAAGGTCCGATATAGCCATAGGAATACCCAGTTCGCGTGCTTAAGGTGGTTGCTACCCTCGATGCTGGATGCGGTACACTTTCACCGGAACAGACAGAGAGGTGATGCGACGTACAAAAGGGAAGAAAAGCCGTTCCGGATGTTCTACGTGCACGCCAACCGTGTGCCGCAACAAGAACGGGGGTATGACTGTTTGAAGTTCTTATTCTATCACAATCGGTTTTAATAGCATCCCATTATAATGTTTGTTCACGTGGTTAATTGCAGGGGAAACTGTGGGGCCCATACATTGAAAATTATTGAGTACCTGGTGGCGAACAGGGATACCTTCGACTGGTCCGAAGCTGATATGGCCACCATCCGGGAGAAGATGGCCGTCGAGGTTTTTTGTAACTCGAAGCCCATATAGTTGATGTAGATGTAGTTGATGTACATAACATTTTTTGAGTAATGAAATGATGAATTTTTTTTCTTCAAGTGTTTGAAGTGTTTGCAGTTCAAAGTTAAACACACACATTTCATACATTGAAATCCATAAACAATACAACAAATTCAATAAAGCATCTAGTATGACATTAGACGAACAACTAAATTCTAATATATTTTCGAACATAAAATCAATCACATTAGTTCTACATAAGAACCAAGGGTCTCACCAAACAACTGTATCGAGCATGGTTGTGAAAGTTTGAACGATGTTAGAAGACATCAGGTTGGAGACATGTTCCTCATAAAACAAAGGTACTATTGCGGAAGTTGATAAGCATCTAAGGATTGAGAAAGCAGAGTATCCCACACGGATAGTTTACTGTTTTGGCATTTCTCATGAGCATCCGGGAACATTCATTCTAACTTATATACGAAGTATAAATCCCCATCATGAGTATATTGGTCTATATCCCAAGGGATTTAAGTTCAGTAAAAGGATGTTTGAGGACATTGATCGGCTTGTGGCATATTTCCAGAGGCATATCGACGATCCTCAGCATGAGTCAGCACCATCAATTAGATCAGTTGCTGCTATGGTACCAATGTGAAGCCCTACAACTGGGGGCTCCTCTATAGCTAGAGGTGGCACGGTTTCGGTTCCAAGGTTTGGTGGAACCGAAATCGAAACCGAAATCGGAACCGGGTCCCCCGGTTTCGGTTTTGGTTTCGGTTTCGGTTCTGAAACTGGCGGTTTCGGTTTCGATTCCGATTCTGGAATCGGAACCGTCGGTTTTAGAACCGAACCTTTTGTAATATATTTTCAAAAAAATTAGAACCAAAATCGGAACCGGCCTCCCCCGGTTCCAGTTCTGGTTCTTGAATCGAAACCAGAAATCCGGTTCCGATCCTGGTTTTCCCGGTTCCAAACCCCCCCGATTCGACGGTTAGAACCGGAACCTTGCCAGGTCTATCTGTAGCATCTGGGGGTAGTGGCTGGGGAAGTTCAAGCAATGAAGGTGGCTGGAGAGATTGATGTATTAAAAGTTCAACACATTTCATACATTGAAATCCATAAATAAAGTTGGGATATACATAAACACTATAACAAACGAAATTCGAACATGAAATCAATCATATTACTTCTACATAAAACATAAGAACCAAGGGTGGCAATTCGTCTTCCTCTTGTAAGTAAGGCTCCATTTATTCCACGGTACAGTCTTTCTCAGGGCACGTTTGTTTGTTGTGTCCAATTTTATGACAGATACTGCACTTGCGGCGGTATTCCTCGGGGACAATTGTGCTGGGACCTTCATTAACCATAGGTGGGTTGGAACACCTCCTGCTGTTATGTCCTGGTTGTCCACACCTTCTACACGACTGTGTGGTTGTCCTCTCCGAAGACGAGGCATGTCGACCCTCTATTGGTCTACCTGATTGCCTCTTCGCCTTTGGATTTAAAACCACCCGTGATGCGATGTCGGATGGCACAACCCATGAAGCAGGATGGCCAACAGGCATAATAGGAACTGAGTATGCATCAATAAGTGTCTCCCTCTTGTAGTAGTCCGCACACAGAGATGTAAAATCCAAATTTCGCTCCCTGCAACAATGAAAAGGGTGAGACTCACGTTTGGATAATATAAACCGTTAACTGTAAATTGTAATGTACCTTGCCGCTGCAAGTGCGTGTTTACATGGTAAAAAGTCCATTTGGAATTTGTTGCATGTGCATGTCTTCCGGGCTAAGTCAACCGTCCACTGTTTTCCCTTGTGTCTGACGGAGAATATGTTCCAGTCAACTGGATTTACGGTCATATAACCGCACTTCTCGACACGTTTGAGGATCAAAAGATGTGCGGCGTCGGTCAATCGATGACGCATGGACTGTGCATTTGCATGACGATCATGAAACCACTTCTGTATCATATTCCGAATGAACTCTGCCAGTGTCATTAGTGGCAGTTGCCGAGCGAATTTTAGGCATGAGTTTATGCACTCTGCAACATTTGTGGTCATCAACCTGTACCTTCTTTGGGGACAGTGAACGCGGGACCACTTCTGTGGACCAGCATCAATGGCATAATCGTATGCACCCTGGTGCAGCTTACGTAACTCCTCCATGTGCCGATCATACTGGATTTCAATGTACGACCTAGCAGCGTAATCCATTATCTGGGCAACATCCTTTCTGTGGAATCGCTTCTTCATATTTTCACCAAAATGCCAGACACAAACGGTATGGGTTGCATAAGGGAACGCTTTAGAAATCCCTGCTTCAATGCTTGGATGGCGATCGGAAATGAAAACCAGATCATCTATATGACCAAGGGCACCCCTCAAGCATTCTAAAAACCACTCCCATGAAAGGTTGTTCTCTGAGTCACCGTACCCAAAAGCAATTGGATACACCTGTTCGTTTCCATCTTGTGCAGTTGCCACAAACATTGTACCCCCAAATCTTCCTTTCAAATGGGTACCATCTACTGCAATAACAGGACGCATACACCTCCGAAAACCTCTAATTGAGGACCCTAACGACATGAAAAAGTAGAGGAATTTACCATGATCATCGCACTGTAAGTCCGTGATTGTGCCCGGATTTTGCTGTTCGAGAACATACGCAAAAGATGGGAGCAGTTGGAAACTTTCTTCATGCGTTCCATAGGTTAATGACAATGCATATTGCAAGGCATCATGTGCCTTACTGTACATGATTTGGATGCCATACATTGTTTTCATATCGGCGATTATGTCCTTCGGACGCATGAGACGACCATCGGTTTGTTGAAGTCTAGGGGCAACGACTTCTCCGATTATGACTGCACCAGCTTGTCGGTGGCGACGGTGAATCTCCTCCAAGGGACAGCTGTGTTCGTTGACAAAACTTCTGACTTGAAAGTAAGTACCTTCTTCTCTCCTCACCGCTCTTAATTTCCACGTACAGTCGTCAATGATGCAAACCAAATGTAAAGTTGTCTTATTAGACCTTTTCACCTTCCATTCAAAGTTCTGCTGCATCGCAAAATGGCCAACTAGCCTCTTCAAATCCTTTTTACTCAGAAAAAATTGACCTTTATAAATCATGGTTCTCGGTTCTTGCGCTGCCAAGGTGCTGCTTGTACCAATACCAAACGAGTATGAATCTGCTCCTGGAATAACCCAAGTTCTCGCATTAACAGAATCAGATGATGTCATATTACAACGGACCTCGGAAGTCCCAGGCATATCTGGTGCAGTGCAACTAACTCCTTGTACACGTCTACCGCTTGTTTGCATTTGTGCAGGCTCTTCATCTACATTTTGGAGATCATGAACATGTTCATTATTTGCCTCAGTATCAACCTGTTCATGGTTCGGGTAATTGCTCTGTTGATTGTACTGCGCATCGTACTGTTCATTGTCCTGTGCATCGTACTGCTCATTGTACTGCTCATTGTACTGCTCATTATACTGCACATCGTACTGCTCATTGTACTGCACATCGTATTGCTCATTGTACTGCTCAATTCGACTGCCAAACACATCACCCACATCACCCAATTGAATTTCAGCTGCATGTGCATGGTCAACCGCAACTTCTGGGACACCACACATGTTTCCCACACCTTCGCTGGGACCCCCTTGGGTGAACACTTGGTTGCTACCGCTAAAGGATCCAAACTGTTGGGTATTTTCAGGAGGAGGAATATTATTCCCTACCACATCTCCAGCTGTCCGCTCAGTTAGACTGACACATACTTGAGGGATCACTCGATCTTCCCCTAGCATAAACTGGACATCGTCGTCATTCCTTATCAATGTGCGACACGTACTGCCAGGAACGAGTGATATTGATGACAACTCAAAATTGTATTTGTTTACATCATAGTTCACAATAGTATGCACGATCGTCACCAATTCTTCGTAAGTCATATTGTTTGACACGTACATTCCCCGGTTATCGGATCCAACAAACCTCTGACTTCCGTCGGGTAACTGGTCCCATCGACCGTTGTAAGATATTACTATTCTAACCCGATTCATGAGGCTGTCAAATTAATAATCACAAACCATTAACAAAAACCCATGATTACACAATGTCTTCAAATATTACATGAAAAGCCTCGAATATTTTTTGAAAAAGGCTCGAATTTTTTTTCAAAAAAGCTCAAAATATTTTTGTCAAAAAGGCTCGAAATCAATTTCGAAAAGGCACGAATATTTTGTTAAAAGGCTCGAAACTTTGTTCAGAAAGGCACGGATATTTTTTGAAGAAGGCTCGAAATCAACCAAAAGGCTGGAAACTTTTTTCAAAAAGGCTCGAAATATTTTTGTCAAAAAGGCTCGATAATAACTACAAAAGGCACGATGACATTGTTAAAAGGCACGAATAAATTTGAAAATCAATCCAGCCTTTTAGAAAGGTTATCGAGCCTTTTGAAAAGTTATCGAGCCTTTTGGAAAAGTTATCGAGCCTTTTACAAAGGTTATCGAGCCTTTTAGAAAGGTTATCGAGCCTTTTGGAAAAGTTATCGAGACTTTTCCAAAAAGGCTCGATAACAATTTCAAAAGGCACGATGACAGTGTTAAAAGTTATCGAGCCTTTTGGAAAAGTTATCGAGCCTTTTACAAAGGTTATCGAGCCTTTTGGAAAAGTTATCGAGACTTTTCCAAAAAGGCTCGATAACAATTTCAAAAGGCACGATGACAGTGTTAAAAGTTATCGAGCATTTTGGAAAAGTTATCGAGCCTTTTACAAAGGTTATCGAGCCTTTTAGAAAGGTTATCGAGCCTTTTGAAAAAGTTATCGAGCCTTTTAGAAAGGTTATCGAGCCTTTTAGAAAAGTTATCGAGCCTTTTAGAAAAGTTATCGAGCATTTTAGAAAGGTTATCGAGCCTTTTAGAAAAGTTATCGAGCCTTTTGGAAAAGTTATCGAGACTTTTCCAAAAAGGCTCGATAACAATTTCAAAAGGCACGATGACAGTGTTAAAAGGCACGAAAATATTTCAAAAAGGCACGAAATGTTTTTCAAAAAGGCTCGATAACAACTTCAAAAGGCACGATGACAGTGTAAAAAGGCACGAAAATATTTCAAAAAGGCACGAAATCATTTTCAAAATGGCTTCAAGTTTACATACTAAAATGTGAACAACTTCAAAGAAGCAAGTTCAAGAAATATTACCTTATTTTACTGAAGAAGAAAGTCGGGGCAAGACCTTGAACTTTTATTTGTAGAGAGAGAGTAACTGAGTATTTCAAGCCTTCGTTTGAGTTGCAGAGAACAACTCAAAGAGAATAACATAAATGTTTAACTAAGGGCAATTTTGGTAGTTCACCATAATAGGTGCCTTTTAAACTTAACTTATTAAACCAGTGACATTCTCACCAATTCACTTTAAAAAGGTGATATTTTGGACCAATTCCACTTATTAATTTTGGTAGCTTCGGTAATTAACACATTGAATTTGGCTGCCAATTGTGAATATCACCGCTAATTGATTAATGAATTCAAACATTAAGTTTCTTGAAGTCTAAGGGACTGTTTGTTTTTTTATCTAAAGTCTTATAATACCTTAATTTGTTAGACATATGGATAGGTCTTATAAATTAAGATTCTATGATATGTTTGTTTTTTTCATTTTGGATGACTTATTACAAATATAAAATTGATTAGGTTGTATTAGGATTTCTTCAAATTTGGGAATTTTTGAAAAATTGATTTTTAGGATTTTATTATGTGCGGATAAAATTATAAATGTATGAATTGTTATAGGACATTTGTGGAAATTTACTAAAAAAACACTATTGTATCATTTTTTGAATAAGATAAAAGTCAAAAATTTTCACTTTTTCTAAAAGACATATATATCTTAAAATAAGATATAAGTTGAAAAAACAAATAAACTGATTTATCTTAATTTAAGATATAAAAGGCAATAAGTCTTATAGTGAAAAAAACAAACAGCCCCTAAGTCTGATCGATTAATTTTCATTTATGTAGTGCTTTCTTAATTTCTCTGTTTTTTTTTTTTTTTTTTTCCCTTACTCACCGGTTACTGCTATGTTAGCTTCTATCTCTCGGAACTAGAAACATAACAATAAATAAATAAATAACGTAGTTCAGTTATTCTATTGTATCCGATTATCTCCTTCCATTAGTTGAGATGGAGGTCTCATATGTCAATAAAAAAACAAAACCCTACATGAACTTCTGACAAAATACCTCCTATTCTTCAACAAATCTCTTGCTATTATCCCCAAACGGTATCCATAAAACCATTGAAATGCATTGAAATTATTAACGTTCTTCACGAGATGCAATAACCATAAGGACATTTTCTTCTTCCGATTAATACCAATGAGCATTGTTGCTATGAGAGCTAACTTGAAAGCATCTTCATTTTGTTGAAACCTTCCTTTTATAATGTTGCAATCATCCCTTTTAATAACAATCTCATTATTGTTAATGCACCTAAAATGGAGACCATTATAGACTCATAACTCTTTTCAAAATCTTCTGACAACTCTTTAAATCTTATGTCAGTTACTAAAGCAAACACAACATTACTAAATATAAGTTCAGTATTGTCTATCATGAAGACTATCTCATCATTTCAGGCACCATTTTCTTTTATTTCTCTACACATTAAGAAGTGCACTAGTTTTACCGAAAATAAAGAAACCCACGTTCTAATATTAGGAAGTGTCTGCATGAGCTATCTCTAAGAAGTGCAACTTATTTTTTTGGTTTGTGATGCATTTTTTATAGGGAAAGAATCATTTTCCCCCTATATTATGCCATATTGGTAATTCCCCCCTGTAATTTGCTTAATGACCATTTTTCCCCTCAAAGCAAAAGTATTCACCAAATACCCCCTACAGTTACTTTTTCCATTAAAATGATAAATTGACTGTTATCTTGAAGGGTATTATGGTAACTTTAAAAAATAAATGAAGGGAAATTATCATTTCCCCCCTGTGATTTACCTTATTATATAAATTGGTCACTCTAGTTTCAATAATAGTTAGTCAACCCCCTGAAACTCTAAATATTAGTCTTTTTGCCCCTTATGTCAAGGATTGAACCTATTATTGAAACTAGAGAGACTAGTTTATCTAATATGGCAAACCTTAGGGGGAGAAATGATAATTTCCCTTCATTTATTTGTTAAAGTTACCATAATACCCTTCAAGATAACAGTCAATTTGTCATTTTAATGGAAAAAGTAACCGTAGGGGGGGATTTGATGAATACGTTTGCTTCGATGGGGGGAAATGACCATTAAGCAAAATATAGGGGGGAGAATTACCAATATGGCATAATATGGGGGGGGGGGGGGGGGGGGGGGGGGGGGGGGGGAATGATTCTTTCCCTTGTTTATATTATGGATATTTATTAACATTTGCTTATTTATTTTAGCTATAAGTCACATATTTCATTAAGCATTTTAATTCAATAGTGGACTACAAAATTATATTACACAATATTAATGAGGGTTTCCAAAGTACTACACAAATGGCAGACTGAACATAAAGGCATTAGTTTGGAAGAAAAGAAAGGGCTTGTAAATAAACGATTCTGGTTGTTGAATGGTTCACAAATGATGATTTTTGAAAATATGTTGTCTAACTTACGACAAGCATCCGTCTCCCTAGATTATTAATCGGAGGTTGGTTCTACCACCTCTGATTTCTAATACAAAGAACAGAAAAGTAGATTTAAAAAGAGAATTGGACCACTTTGCTTCTTATTTAATAATGAATTTAATAATGAGGGTAAGTATTGTTTTATTTGAACAAATGAATGATTGTATTCCCTCAAAACACATTTAGGTATATGTGATAAACTGATAACACCTTCAGAATGTAATCCATAGCTAAATCAGAAGAGTTCTTCTCAGGAACTAACGTAAATGGCATGCCATCGAAATGACTAGATCCATCAAGCTGAAGTATAGTAGCTCTAATGAAATTACCCTGAGGAAAATAAAACGGTAACATTAAAACAAGTAACATAGTCATGGAATATTGCTGTAAACAAACAAGAAAAACTAACTTACGTTTTTAGGATTGTGGCGATACCGCTTGTCGTTTAGGTATCTAAAGACTAGGCCACAAAAATCAAGACGTTTAACTAAGAACTTCACTAAACAAGAGAATTCACAGGCCTTAAGCTCGGATTTCCAAAGAAGGACATATGGATCAAATATTCCGATCACACCACCATAAAGTGGGCGCGATTTCAAACTAGGCAACAGGCCTACACATATTCCACAGTTATTATCACCGGTACCAATGCCAAGTAACTTTCCATTACAACTCTTGCCTTTCTCATACAAGGCAAGAGGCTTAAAATAATTCATAGGCCGCGTAATCTGAGCCATCTGCCAAGCAACAAACAAGACCAATTCCGAATAAATCTCCGTAACTGTCTAAAAAAGAGAGCTAAGTAACAACAAATCTTGTTTAATTCAACTGTTATCTCACCGGTGGTGCAATTCTTGCTGTAGGATATCCAAAAACATTCAGGACTTACCTCATCCATCAATTTCGCTTGATTTAGGATCATATTATATAAGCCTTTATCTTATAAAGAAGTTTCGTGACATCACTCCTTTTATGTGAATTTTTGTTTATGGTTTTGTTATTTATATGTCAACTTAGTTTTGTGATTGAGCACAATTTTTTTTTTATGCTTTTGTTATTGTAGGGCCTTTCATAAGAAGAAGAATCATAAATGTTAGAAATCTGTCCAAATTAAAATTGATGGTTTGTTGACGAAATATCTTGTCTAGATATCCAACAGCAAGACTTGCACCACCGGAGAGTGCAACTTATTTTTTTTGGTTTGGGATGCTTTTTTATATTATGGATATTTCTTAATAGTTGCTTGTTTATTTTAGCTATACGTCGCGGATTTCATTAAGCATTTTAATTCAATAGTGGACTATAATAAACTATAGGGCTCAAAAATTAAATGTCACTATTTGGATTGGGTTTTATAAGAAAGTCACCACATTAGTAATTCATGTTTAAAAGGCACCAATTTAGGTGATCAACCAGACAAAAATACCCCATAGTACTTCCACATCAGCTTTCTTTCATTCAGTTTACAATGACAGGGTTGTGAAGTAGAGAGAGAAAGTCACGTTGAAACCCAGGCGATCACTCGAACGGTGACGGAGTGGCACTATGCTAACGCACTCAGGGGTCGCAAAGTCTGTGAATTTTGAATCTTCGAGCCTTTCAAAGCTTTGTCCGAGACTTTATAAACACTGTCCGAGCATTTGTGAAGTTATGTAAAAGCAGTTCATTAAAAGGCTCGGGCAATTCATTAAAAGTCTCAGAGATATAAAATTAACAAAAAAAAAAATTTTGTTAAAAAAGGCTCAGACATTGTTTCAAAAGGCTCGAACACAGTGTTAAAAAGCTCGAACATAGTGTTAAAAGGCTCGGAGATTCTAATTTGACAAATCTATTCATAAAAAAGCTCGGATTACAATTTAAAAGACTCGGACAATTTTTCAAAAGGCTCGGACACAGTGTTAAAAGGCTCAGAGATTCAAATTTGACAAACCTATTAATATTCATAAAAAAGCTCGGATTAAGTGTTTCAAGGCTCGAAAAGTGTTTCAAAAGTCTCGAACATAGTGTTAAAAGGCTCGGAGATTCTAATTTGACAAACCTATTAAAATTCATAAAAAAAAAAAAAAAGGCTCGGATTAAATGTTAAAAGGCTCAGACACATGTTAAAAGGCTCGGAGATTCTAATTTGACAAACCTATTAATATTCATAAAAAAGCTCGGATTACAATTTAAAAGGCTCAGAAAGTGTTTCAAAAGGCGAAAAAAAAATACCGATGATTAGAGAGAGAATGATGACAGAGAAAGTTAGAGAGAGAAGCTCTCATCCTTCTTTTGGGCAAAAGGAGAGTAGAGATTTTCGTGAAAATTTATTCTCCATTTTCATTGGAAATCTTAATCCTGTGGTGGACTGTGCAGGCATGTGGGGAATGTTCAAACCTTTTGGGAAGGTGAGGGATGTGTTTCTTTCAGCCAAGAAGGATTCTACGAGGAGTCTCTTCGCATTCATTCGTTTTGGGACTTTGGAGGAAGCGACCAAGGTGGCTAATATGGTAAATGGGATGCATATTTATGGGTGGCCAATATCGGCCAAGGTGGCGGATTATGGATGGAATAACCGAAGGAAGACTGTGGTTAGGCGACATATTCCAGATAGGCATGTCAACCTTAATGTCTCTGGTTCTTTCGGTAAAGACAAGAACATTCGTTCTGGATACAGGGATTACAGGGATGCAAGGAAAGATGCTCAGGGGAATCTCAATGACCAGGATAATCGATCATTTACGGAGGCAGTTAGGAAAAACATGACCGGAAACATGGTGACCAGGGGAGTCAGAAGCGTACCAACTCCTACCATGTCTTGGTTTGGTTCGAGCATGAATGAGGAGTGGCTTGTAAGATCGGCAGTGGGTGAATTAAAGGAGTTCGTTAATATCAAGCAAGTCAATAACAGATTGGAATCTAGAGGTTTTAAGTTCTCCTCTGTTTATCTAGGTGGAAAGAGGATTTTGTGGACGTTTGAATCAGAATGCGACCGAGAAGGATTCATCATGAATGCTTTCTTTTTGAGGGATTGTTTCTCTTCGATGGACAGGTGGAAGTGTTCTAATACAGTTATGGCAAGAATGTGTTGGATTGAAGTTTTTGGAGTGCCAGCGGATTGCTGGTGTTTCGATTTCTTCAAGAAACTTGGAGGGCAGGTGGGAGAGGTGGTGTGTGTTGATAAGGATACGAACAATAGAGCCAGGTTGGATAAGGCCCGAATTCTTATTGTGGTGCCGTATGAAGGCAAGATTGTTTCGGAGGTGGTTGTGAACGGAGGAAACAGAGAGTTTACGATTAGCATTAAGGAAGACTCGTCTCAGATTTCTATTGAATGGGTTAATAATTTTCTGGGCTTGAATCCTTCTGTGGAAATGGCGGATGATACAGGCTCCAAGCAGGCTGTATTTTCAAATGGTAGGGATGAGGAAGAAAAGGACATGTCAGAATGTGACAGAGCTCAGGATGGTAAGTCTGTAGAGAGTAGGGAGGATGCTGTCAAAATCAGAAAAAAGGCTATTTTCAATACGCTTCAGCAGCAGAACATCCAATCTACGGGAAAGGGAGCAGAAAAGAGACAGGTGAGTCCCGACAAATTACCTACTACTTCCCTAGCTGTTGTTCACTCTAAGGTTTTAGGTGGGGAAAAAGGTAAGGGGAGGAAAGTCTATAAAATGCTTCCCAAATCTTTGTGGTTCCCTATGTGTAAGAGTGGGGTGAGAATCGGAGTTGAAAGGAGGGGAAAGAGAACCCAGGTTTCTGAGGAAGAATCCAGCTCATCCGGATTGGGCCTTATGTTTGGTAAAGGCCCAAACTATTATGTGGGGGAGCAATCGAAAGTGATGGATAGCCCAAAAATTGTTAGTGTGGATAGTGATGGATCCAGTAAGTCGACCAATAACAGGTGTAGTACCAAGAGGACTGATGGGCCTTATGTTATTGAAAATGAGATTGCTCTCTTGAGTAATATGAATCAGACCAATGAGCAAGCCCAAGTACAAGGTTCTCTGGAGGATTTTGAAAGCTACGTGGCTGAAACTCAGGTGGCTTCATAGGGAAAGATTATTGATCAGGGTATCAGTTTGTGTATTGATTTGAGGGGTCACGAATTGGGGAAGGCTGGTTGCAATATGAGTAACGAAGGTCGTACAGAGTTGGAGGTGCAATCTACAGCGGTCAGGAGTAAGAGCCGTCGGGTTAAGAAGAAAATAGGCAAAGGTTTTGAGGCTGGTGTGTAGAGCCACTCCATGAAGACTAGAAGAACCAAGATTCCTCACCATGTTGGAACTAAGAGCAGAGCTAGAGAGGTTATTTGGAATCTTGAAGAGGAGATTACAAAGGTGTATGAGAAAGGTGCTGAGATAGGGGTTGATTTTAAGGCTAGAACCGAGAAACATTCTGATAATAAGAGTGGTTGGGTTTTGGAGGAAGAGGTGAGGAAAGTAATCGACACAGGAGTTGCGCTTGGTATCGACTTCAATGGAAGGGAAGCGGAAGTTATGTTGTACTTGAGTGCTAGAGAGCAAGAGGATGAAGACAATTTTAATGAGTAAGTCGTGCCTATTCTTTTGTCTTGTTAGGGCTCTTTTTGTTTTGATGTTATTATTCTCATGGAATGTTAGAGGGTTAGGCAAGGATGTTAAGAGGAGGAGGGTTAAGAGAGTGGTTATGGCTCATAAGCCGGCTATTGTGTTCATTCAGGAGACCAAAAAAGATGTTTTTGATAATTGCCTTATTAGGAGTATTGGTGGGAACATTCTTACTAGAGGTGTGGGGGTTGAGGCGGTTGGGTCTGCTGGTGGGATTATGACCCTTTGGAATGAGGATCTTTTCTCAGTTTCTCATTGTATCTCTAACCAGTGGTGTATCGTGTTAAAAGGGCAGTTGATCAAGTTAGGAAAAGAAGTTATTGTCTGTAATGTGTATGCCCCAAACATTGAAGCGGACAGGAAGAAATTATGGGTGTTTCTTCTTAGCTTACAGCAAGTTTTTGAGCAGCCTTGGTGTTTTGGGGGAGATTTTAACACGGTGCTTAAAGCTTCCGAGAGAAAAGGGGGCACTTTCGATAAATGGTCTGCGAGGAATTTTCATCTTTTTTTGCTCCAAGCGAAAGTGATGGATATTCCGATGAGGGGATGCTCTTTCACTTGGTCGAATAACAGAGCTGATGGAGTGTGGGCTAGACTGGATCGTTTCCTGGTCTCTCATGTGATTTTGTCCTGGTTTCCAAATTTGATTCAGGTGGGTCATCCTAGGACGATATCTGATCATAGTCCTATTTCTTTGGGCAATTGTGAGGATAATTGGGGTCCCGGTCCATTTCGTTTCCACAATATTTGGCTTGACGATAAGCAGCTTATGGATGAAGTGAAGAAGGGTTGGGTTTTGGATAAAGTTGTGGGGACTTGTAGCTTTGTGCTGAAGCATAAGTTGAAAGCTTCCAAAGCCCTTATCAAGAGGTGGGCGGTGAGATGTGCTAAAGGTAAATCCAAGACAAAAATTTTTGAAGGCCTTTTGAGGAACATTGATGCAAAGGCTGCTGCTGATGGTTGGTCTGAGAATCTTCGTCAGGAGAGGATGAAGACGCTGGCTGATTTTTGGAAAGAACTAAGACTAGAGGAACAAGAGTGGCTTCAAAAATCGAGGGTCAATTGGTTGTTAAAGGGGGACAGAAATACTAAGTATTTTCAGTGTATTGCGAGTGGCCGTCGTAGAAGAAATTTCATTGACAGATTAGTCTTTGAGGATGGTAATGTTTCGGATAGGATTGCTATCAGTTCTAGAGTTGCTGAGCATTTTCAAAATCAGTATAGGATAGGCGAGTGGCAAAGGCCGAAGTTTGGAGGCATTTTTGTCAACAAAATTTCGGTAAAGGATAGGGAGTGGTTAGAAGGAAAATTCAGTCTGAGTGAGGTTAAAGAAGCTCTAGACTGTTGTGATGGGAATAAAGCGCCGGGGCCGGATGGTTTTAATATGAGCTTCGTTAAAGCAAATTGGGATGTTATTGAAGAAGATTTTATGAAGTTTCTTGAGGAGTTTCATAGGGACGGCGCAGTGGTGAAAGATTTTAATAGGACTTTTATTACTTTGATTCCTAAATGTGGCAATCCGGAAAGGTTGTCAGAATTTAGACCGATTAGTTTAGTGGGGTGTATTTATAAAATTCTTGCCAAGGTTCTAGCGAACCGTATGAACAGGGTGATCAATTCGGTGATCGGGGAGACTCAAATGGCCTTTGTAAGGGATAGGCAAATTTTGGATAGTTTCGTGATTGCGGATGAGATTATTAATGAGTGGAAAAAGGGGAAAGGTGAAGGAGGTCTCTTGGTTAAACTTGATTTCGAGAAGGCGTACGATACTTTGGACCATTCTTTTCTTGTTGATATGCTTAAAGAGATGGGGTTTGGAGTGAAATGGAGACGTTGGATTGATTGTTGTATTTCGTCTCCTAGGCTTTCGGTGTTAGTGAATGGGAAACCAACTTCTGAGTTTGGCCTTGAAATGGGTCTTCGTCAGGGAGACCCGCTCTCTCCGTTTCTCTTTATAGTAGCGGCGGAAGGATTAAATGCTTTATTTAAAAAGGCTGCTGAGTTGAATATGGTTAGAAGGGCTTCTATTGGTGAAGGAGAGGTGCAAATCTCTCACTTACAATTCGCAGACGACACTATTCTTTTTTTACAACCTAAGGAGCAGTATCTTCGTAATGCCAAGAGGATTTTAAGGTGTTACGAACTAATTTCAGGTCTCCGATTGAATGTTCGAAAAACTAGCATTGTCAAAGTGGGTAGAGGAAGCAACATCCAAGGAAATTGGGCTAACATCTTTAGATGTAAAGAGGCGTCGTTACCTCTGCAGTTTTTGGGGATTTCGCTTGGAGGTAGACCTTGTTCGAAGTTGTTTTGGGCTGATCTGATTAGAAGAGTTGAAAGTAGATTAGCTCCTTGGAAGAAACTTTTCCTGAATAAAGGGGGGCGGTTGGTTCTTATTAAATCTGTTCTGTCCAGTCTCCCAGTTTATGTGATGTCGGTTTTCAAGATGCCGGTTGCCATTGCTAACAAAATCGAAAGAATTCAAAGAGAATTTTTTTGGGGGGATGGGAAAATAAAAAGAAAATTGCACCCAATTAAGTGGGATGTTCTGAAAAGGAGCAAGAAAGAAGGAGGTTTAGGTATTGGCTCCATTATGTCCAAGAATAAGGCTTTGTTAGCGAAATGGGTTTGGAGGTTTGGGGTGGAGACCGATTCGTTATGGAAACGGGTGGTGTGTGCGAAATATAAAATCCCGACGGATTCATTTCGATGGAATTGGGAGTGTGGGGCTAATAGCTCGGGGTTTGCTAAATCTATCGGCCATTTGTTTCATCATGGTTCTGTTTCAGCTCGTATTCTGAAGGAGGGTCTGAGAGTTAGGGTCGGTAAGGGGGATAGAGCAAGACTTTGGTATGATTTTATGGTGGAGGGTTCTTCCCTTAAAGAAGCTTTTCCTAGAATTTTCATTCTGGCTAGAGATAAATTGGGGGCTGTCAGAGAGTTTGGAAGAAGAGATGGCTTAGAATGGAAATGGGATGTGTCTTTAAGGAGAATTCTCTTCGATTGGGAGATTGCTCAATGGAATAGCTTTGTTGAATGCTTGCAGCTGATCAAAGTGATGGATTCTGTCCAAGATTCCTTATGTTGGACTTTCGACTCCTCTGGGCAGTTCTCTGTTAATTCCTTTCGAAGGATGCTTGAAGAGTGTGGAAATCAGGGGAATGTTTTGTTTAATAATGTTTGGTTGGGAATGTGTCCTCCCAAAGTAGAAATGTTCGTTTGGCAACTTCTCCATAGGAGGATTGTGGTGAAGGATATGTTGTTGAATTTTGGTATGCTCTCGGATTCGAATGCGGTCTGCTCGTTGTGCCAGGAAGAGACTGAAACCAGCGACCATCTGTTCTTGCTTTGTAGTTGGACGTGGAAGGTGTGGCAAAAATGCATCAGCTGGTGGGGCTGTTGCAGCTGTGTTCCCTCTTCTTTGGTGGATTGGTGGAAGGAATGGCCTTCCTTTTGTTCTCGTCCGCAGTCTTCCAGAGCTTGGAACTCGATGTTCTGTGCTGTGGTTTGGTCGATTTGGGAGGAGCGCAACAATTTAATCTTCAAGAATATTCAGGCTGATAGCTCTAGAGTGGAGGATTTAGTCAAGTTCAGAGTTGGGTGGTGGTTTAAAAATCTTGGGAAAGGATCTACGGAGCCTATTACGCTTATTTTGTTGAACATTGTTGATCGTTGCACGGAGGTGGCTAAGAAGAAGCCTGTTAGATTAGCGAATTGGATTCCTCCTGCTTTAAATTCTCTTTTGTTTAATGTTGATGGTTCTGTGTGGGGTGCGTCGGGTTATGCAGGGATTGGGGGAGTTTTGCGGGATCATCTTGGGAAGGTTCTTTGTCTTTTTTCCTCTTTTGTGGGTATTCAAGATGCAACAACTGCTGAGTTTCTGGCTATTGCTAAGGCGTGCGAGTTATTAGAGGCGAATCCTAACTTGGTTAGGAGGAGGATTGTCATTGCCAGTGACTGTAAATATGCAGTGGATTGTGTGAATAATAGGGGTTTGGGGGGCAACAGCCATGATCAAACCATCCAGTACATTTGTAACTGTTTGGACTCTTTTGATCTTGCTTCTGTGGAGTTCAATCCTCGAGTTTCAAATTAGTTCACCGATTCTCTTGCTAAAAAGAGGGCTGTGGGTGAGGAGATTGAGCAATGGAGTTTATAACGCCTGTGTTTTTTTGGGGTTCTCTGTTGCTGCTGGTTCTTGGTTTTGTTTTGGTGTGGGTTTGGCGCCTTTTTGCTTCTTCTGTTGCTGGTTTTCCTTTCTTTTTTGGGTGGTGGCCTTTTAGGGCGTGTGGCTGTTCTCTGGTGGCTGGTTTTGTCTGTTGTCTTTCTGTTTGGGTGTTTGTTTTTGGTCAAATTTTAGCGACAGGGGCTGGTTGTCTGCCCCTGTCGCAGCTGTTTGATGTTGTTGGCTTTGGCTTGTGTTGTGGTTTTGCCTTCTGGCCTTGGCTACGGCCTTGAATATTCTGTCGCTTTTCAAAAAAAAAAAAGTGTTTCAAAAGGCTTAGACACAGTGTTAAAAGCCTTGGAGATTCAAATTTGATAAACCTATTAATATTCATAAAAAAGCTCGGATTACAATTGAAAAGGCTCGAACAGTGTTTCAAAATACTCAGACACAGTGTTAAAAGGCTCGGAGATTCAAATTCGACAAACCTATTAATATTCCTACAAAAGGCTCGGGCAGTTCATGAAAAAGCTCGAGAACTGATTAAAAAGGCTCAGAAACCATTTACAAAGGCCTAGAGTTTCGTTGGTTTCCTATCTCTGTTTCCATTTTGCCTTTCATTATATGAATTTTGATATTCATAACTTGATAAGATGAGTGATTTTATATAACTATATAAATGACGAACTCGTTGGAGAAGAAAATGAACTTGGATTTCAGTTTACAGAGCTTTTCACTTTAAGATAGTTAGAGAGAGAAATAGATCTCAGAAAACTTCAAAGTATCTTCCAAAAATTAAAGTACACAAAATAATTTTTAAAAATGTGTATAGTAAGGGCATTTTTGGAAGTCACTTACTTTGATGCCGTTTAAACTTAAGTTATTAAAGTGGTGATAGTCTTAAAATACCAACTCAAAAAACTGACAAAACCCACCATTTCCACATAAACTGTATTACACAATAGTAAATGAGGGTTACACCACCAAAGTTTCCAAAGTACTACACAAATGGAAGACGGAACATGAAGACATTAATTTGGAGAAAAAAGAAGGGCTTTTAAATAAACGGTTCTAGTGGTCAATGGTTCACAAATGATAATTTTTGAAAAAATGTCTTCTAACTTACGATGAGCATCTGTATTCTTGGATTATTAATCGGAAGTTGGTTCTACCACCTCCGCTTTCTAATACAAAGATGAGAAAATTAGATCTAAAAAGAGAATTTGGCTACTTTACTTCTTATTTAATAACGAGAGTAAGTATTGTTTTATTTCAACAAGTAAAACAATAGTTTGAAGCAAAGTGGCCCCATTTTTTTTTAGATATATTCTCTTCTTCATATTAGAAAGCGAAGGTGGTAGAAGTGACCAGTGACGTAACCAGGATTAAACACTAGGGTGGGCTAGAGTTTTTTTTTTCGATTATTAAAAATACGAGGAAATTATATTAATTAAAAATAAATATACAACTAGTTAAGAAGGCATAGCGGGGATTACTCTGTAAATGTAATTTCTAAATAAATACGTTAACAGAATTTTTTTATTTTTTTTTTTTAAAGTCGAAACTAATTATAAAATAAACATGCTATGCAAATACAATCAAATACTAATTAAGCTATATCCTACGGTTTTTCAAAAAATCAAACTTATCAATTATGAAATCAGGATCAATAGTACCATTTTTGAAATCAGGATCAATGGTTTTCCTCCAATTGTGTTTTTGGAGAGATTGAGGCGGAGAAGATGAATTATGAATAATACTTGGGTACTGACTGGACCAGTTAGTACCTAAAATACTGATCCCACCAATGGAAGCGTAGTTCGTGATCTTTTTTCTTTTACTTTTTACATTTATCTCGCAAATTGGGCCACGTGATACACTCACATTGACGAGGTTAGTATTTTGGGTACTGACTAGTCAATACCCGAGCATTATTCATAAATTATTGGAGTGTTGGAAGTTGGAACAAAATTTGGGGAAAGATGATAGAGATAATAATTATTAAACGGAAAGGAAATAAAATGATATATGATATCTCATTTGCCTCGTGGCTGGTAATTAATGATTAGAAACCCTGTATAATTTAAACCATATATTCATTTAATCAATTATGTTAAATTAAAGATATCAAAAAGGACCATTATCTTTTCAATTTTTTTTTTGGATAAAGCTAGGGTGGGCTTGAGCCCACCCTAGCCCGAGCGCCCGACTCTAGCTCCGTCTCTATCAAGGACGTAACCAGGATTAAACACTATGGTGGGTTAGAATTTTTTTTTTTTTTCGATTATTAAAAATATGAGGAAATTGTATTAATTAAAAATAAAGATACAACTAGTTAAGAAGACATAGAGGTGATTACTTTGTAAATGTAATTTCTAAATAAATACGTTAACATAATTAAAAAAAAAAAAAAGTCAAAACAAATTATAAAATAAACATGCTATGCAAATACAATCAAATACTAATTAAACTATATCCTACGGTTTTTCAAAAGATCAAACTTATCAATTATAAAATCAGGATCAATAGCACCATTTTTGAAATCAGGATCAATGGTTTTCCTCCAATTGTGTTTTTGGAGTGATTGAGGCGGAAAAGATGAATTATGAATAATGTTTGGGTACTTACCAAAATATTGATCCCACCAATGGGAGCATAATACGTGATCTTTTTTCTTTTACTTTTTACATTTATCTCACAAATTGGGCCACGTTCTACACTCCCATTGACGGGATTAGTATTTTGGGTACTTACTAGTCAATAGCCGAGCATTATTCATGAATTATTGGAGTGTTGGAAGTTGGAACAAAATTTGGGGAAAGACAATGGAGATAATAATTATTAAACGGAAAGGAAAAAAAATATGATATATGATATCTCATTTGCCTCGTGGGTGGTAATTAATGATTAGAAACCCTGTATAATTTAAACCATATATTCATTTACAACAAATCAATTATGTTGTACTCGCTTTTCTACATCATTAATTATATTATTATATATAAATTATAGATACTAGAAATGACCATTATCTTTTCAACAAAAAATTGAGCTCCGTCTCTGTCAGAAACGTAACCAGGATTAAACATTAGGGTGGGCTAGAATTTTTATTTTATTTTTCGATTATTGAAAATACGAGGAAATTGTATTAATTAAAAATAAAATACAACTAGTTAGGAAGGCATAGCAGGGATTACTCTGTAAATGTAATTTCTAAATAAATACGTTAACAGAATTTATAAAGAAAAAAAAAAGTCAAAACAAATTATAAAATAAACATGCTATGCAAATACAATCAAATACTAATTAAGTTATATCCTACGATTTTTCAAAAGATCAAACTTATCAATTATGAAATTAGGATCAATAGAACCATTTTTGAAATCAGGATCATTGGTTTTCCTCCAATTGTGTTTTTGGAGAGATTGAGGCGAAGAAGATGAATTATGAATAATGCCTTGGGTACTGATTGGACCAGTTAGTACCCAAAATATTGATCCCACCAATGGAAACGTAATACGTGATCTTTTCTCTTTTACTTTTTACATTTATCTCACAAATTGGGCCACGTGCTACACTCTCATTGACGGGGTCAGTATTTTGGGTACTGACTAGTTAGTACCCGAGCATTATTCATGAATTATTGTAGTGTTGGAAGTTGAAACAAAATTTGGGGAAAGATGATAGAGATAATAATTATTAAACGGAAAGGAAAAAAAAAATGATATATGATATCTCATTTGCCTCGTGGCTGGTAATTAATTATTAGAAACCCTGTATAATTTAAACCATATATTCATTTAATTAATTATGTTAAATTAAAGATATCAGAAAGGATCATTATCTTTTCAAAAAAAAATTTGATAAAGTTAAGCCCACCCTAGCCCAACCCTAGCTCCGTCTCTGTCAAGGACGTAACCATGATGAATTTTTTTTTTTCGATTATTAAAAATGCGAGGAAATTGTATTAATTAAAAATAAATATACAACTAGTTAAAAAGACATAGCAGGGATTACTCTGTAAGTGTAATTTCTAAATAAATACGTTAATAGAATTTTATTTTTATTTTTTTAAGTCAAAACAAATTATAAAATAAACATGCTATGCATATACAATCAAATACTAATTAAACTATATCCTACGGTTTTTCAAAATATCAAACTTATCAATTATGAAATCAGGATTAATAGCACCATTTTTGAAATCAGGATCAATGGTTTTCCTCCAATTGTGTTTTTTGAGAGATTGAGGCGGAGAAGATGAATTATGAATAATGCCTTGGGTACTGACTCAGTCAGTACCCAAAATACTGATCCCACCAATGGGAGCGCAGTACATGATCTTTTTTCTTTTACTTTTTACATTTATCTCACAAAATTGGGCCACGTGCTACACTTCTATTGACGGGGTTAGTATTTTGGGTACTGACTAGTCAGTTCAATACCCGAGCATTATTCATGAATTATTGGAGTGTTGGAAGTTAGAACAAAATTTGGGGAAAGATGATAGAGATAATAATTATTAAACGAAAAGAAAAAAAAATGATATATGATATCTCATTTGCCTCGTGGGTGGTAATTAATGATTAGAAACCCTGTATAATTTAAACCATATATTCATTTACAACAAATCAATTATGTGTACTCGCTTTTCTACATCATTAATTATATTATTATATATAAATTAAGGATATCAGAAGGATCATTATCTTTTCAAAAAAAAATTGGAAAAAGCTAGGGTGGGCTTTATCCCACCCTAGCCCGGCCCTAGCTCTGTCTGTGGGTAAAACCAACCTTCGATAAGTTAGACAATATATTTTCAAAAATTATCATTTGTGAATCATTCAACAACTGGAACCATTTATTTAGAAGCCCATCATTTTCCTCCAAATTAATGTCTTCCTTTTCTGTCTGCCATTTGTGTAGTACTTTGGAAGTTTTGGTGTTGTAGCCCTTATTTACTATTGTGTAATATAGTTTAATGTAGTCCAATATTGAATAAAAATGCTTAATGAAATCTGTGACGTATATCTAAAATAAACAAACAACTATTAATAAATATTCATAATATAAAAGCATCCCAAACCAAAAAAATAAATTGCACTCACCGATGGGCAAGTCTTGCCGTCGGATATCCAAAAACCAATGAATAGACAGGATGCTTTATCAACAAACCATCAATTTGAATTTGGGTAGATTTCTATTCTTTAGGATCCTTCTTCTTATGTAAGACCCAGCAATAACAAAAACATAAAAAAATTGTGCTCAATAACAAAACTAAGTTGATATATAAATAACAAAAGCATAAACAAAAACTAGTATCAAATGAGTGATGTCGCAAAAGTTCTTTTCTAAAAGACAAATGCCCACAGATTATGATCCTAAATCAAGTGAAATTAATGGATGAGGTAAGTCCTAAATGTTTTCAGAGCTATAAACTTTCTTAATAGCATTAACATTTAATAATAAGGGAAAATATTGTTTTATTTGTTAATGTCATTAAGAAAGTTTATAACTCTGAAAACATTCGGGACTTACTTCATCTATCAATTTCGTTTGATTTAGGATCATATTATGTGGGCCTTTGTTTATTCTTGTGTTACGATTCCACATTCTTTCGAGTATTACAATTAATGGCGAACTTGAAAATATCTGAAACAAAATAAAAACACAATCACATACTTGGTAACAATAACTATTAAAAAAACAAATGAAAACCCTATTACACAATATATATAATTAAATTGGTGCAACTTATGTACTCCACTCCATGTTGGTTACGTCAATCTCAACATAATCTCATAACCCATTCATGTCCTTACCGAAGCACGTACTATAACCTTCTACCAATTTGTCATGTGTTGATAAATATTTGGGCTCCCAAAAACCGCCTTCTTGACTCCATGATAATTATATCATTAACATTGCTGTTGGTGGTGCAAAACAATAAGAAGAAGGTATTTGATAAGTGCATGGTGGTGGACTGCTCCAGACTTTTACACTTCTTTTATATATGATGATGTTTGTACATGGACGAAGCTGTAGAGGGGCCTACGGGAGCCATGGCTCTGTAGCCTCATAAAAAATTCATTTTTACTCCTTACCATAATTGAATTGTTTTTCTTTTACTTCTCTAAAATGATAATTATATAGTTTGGCGACCCCTCTCTGTAATTGGTAAGTTTCTTTTACAAGCAGACACGTGTATTAACTACAGAATTATAATTCTCTTTCTGATTTGTCTGAGCTGTATTTATAGATTAAACGGTTGATAAAAACTTCAACTTTTTATCGTTCATTTTTTATTTTTCAGGCAACTTTATTGAAGTCCTTTTATCGGAAAAGTTAGGTAAGTCCGTTAAGAGAAGAAGAATTAGCTCTCCGTTGAAGTGATCATAGCTACCGTATTCTACGGTACACTACAGTGCAGCGCAGGTACGTGTACAAGCTCGTATCAATCTACACTTTGGTTGCTGAAAACTTGTTAGAAGAAAATATAATTATTCCAATAAAAAGAATGCTTTTTTTATCTGTTTTATTGACGCTTTTTGTAATTGTAGGAGGTATGGGTGGTGGGTCTGGGCTCTTGTGGATTGGGAGGGCACTGATTGTTTTTCAGCTGGTTAATGGTGTTCTGGGTTGGGGAAAAGAAGGTCACTTTGCTGTATGCAAGATAGCAGAGGTTAGGGGTTTTCTTTTTTTTTTTTTGGGTTGATTAGTTGATATTAACTAATGATTTTGCATTCTTGTTGTAATTTCCAATTTTGATGACCAATGTAAGAATTAGTGAAGCAGAATTTGTAATGATAAATAGTCTCACCTTTTAAAATGGGAAAATTTGATCAATTGAGGGCATTCTGTGAATGGACTTGGCTTTTGAGTTGGAATGATTGGTTTTTGATAGAAAAAAATACGAACTTTGTTGAAATACAACTGTTAGAGGAAAGAAAATGTTGGTATTAATGGGGTATGGAAGTTGGGCAGGAGTAAAGCTGGAATTTTTTTGTCAAAGATGTCTTATAAGCCGCTTTTTGATTCATTAGGGATATCTAACTGAAGATGCTTTGGCTGCTATCAAAGAATTGCTTCCAGATTCTGCAGAAGGTGATCTTGCAAATGTTTGCTCCTGGCCTGATGAGATTCGATTCCACTTGCGCTGGAGTAGCCCTTTACACTACATAGATACCCCTGATTTCAAATGTAACTATGAATACTGCAGTAAGTTTGGTTCGTTGTTTGTTTTCTGTTGGTAATATGATTTTTAACATTTGTTTGTGTTTGTTTCTGTAACTCTTTAGTTGTTCCTATGAGCTTCATGATTACAAAAACCATATTTTCCTGTTATTCTGTTTATGCCTTCCAGTTTTCTTGTAGGAGATTGTCATGACACTGCTGGACGTAAGGATAGATGTGTGACCGGAGCAATTTACAACTACACAATGCAACTCAAATCTGCTTATCAGAACTCTGTTTCAGAGGCGAAATGTAAGCGCATAAATTTACTGGATGTCAAAACCTTCCAGTTGATGTAAATAAATTGCTTATATCTTAAATGGTAATAACATGGGTTGTCTCCCTCTTTTGATCATAGACAATTTAACGGAGGCGCTTATGTTTTTATCACATTTTATTGGAGATGTACACCAGGTATGATCTTTCAACTTGGACCTTAAAGTTTCAATGCAGAAGAATTGATATAAATATGCAGCTCCAGAATAATTCAAATTTATAAAATTATTGATGATGCAGATTATGTTTGTCAAAAAATCCACTTAACAGCACTGATTATTCTTTTGATTGTATCTCTGGCATAATCGAATTATCTTTGTATCAAATGAGTAAATTATCAATGCGATTGACCTAATTGATTATGAGTTTTCAATTGAAAGAATAACATTACATAAGTAGATCTTTATATGTCTTGAATGAGATATTAGTCATCATTTGGAAGGAGCAACTCTTTGGTATATAAGAGGTCTGAAATTAATTTTGAACTAATACTAAATTCATGCTGATGCATTGAAATTTGTTGTAGTTCTAGTTCCTTGTACTTTTGGCCATTTTAAGGGTACATATTTCAACCATCAGATAGAATAATTTTAATGTCACTGTGTTTAAAAATCCCCTTGGATGGAGAGAATGGCCGATATTTGTGTAAAAACTAATTATTTTATTAAACTGCTTATCCTTCGTTTTCTTTTATTTTTTATTTTCCCAGTTTTACTTGCTTACTTGTATGTGAACCTTGATTTTCAATAAATATTTGCACATGGAAGAAAATGAAATACACACAAGCACATTATTTTTTTAACTTCTTGATTTGTTATGACAGCCCCTGCATGTTGGTTTCACTGGAGATTTAGGTGGGAACTCAATAACAGTACGATGGTTCCGTCGGAAGACAAACCTACATCATGTAAGTGGCTTTAGCCCCTTGTAATTTCTGTTTGATGAACCACTAATGTGGTAAAAGGAAAATCTTTATGCTTTAACAGAAGCAGACGTTAACTTTTGGTGTTATCAAAGATCTTTGATTTTGAGAGACTGTTGACAGATTTGAAGAAACAAAATGAAGTCATTGGTCGGTATTACTGCTATTCACATAATATGACAGAATAGTGTGCGTGTGTGTGCACATGCATATGTACATAAAACATGTCTCTTTGTGAATTATGAGAATGTGCTGTATGTAATACATGCAAACAAAGTATATTAGGTCTAATATAGTACGGGTCATAAGACTTAAAGATGTCAATTGATTAAGGTAAACATATTCTATTCATCTAAATGAAAAATGTTCTGCCCACAGAACTGCACTGATTTCCCCTGGCTTAATGTTGACTTGGAACATTGACGTGGTGTTCTGGTGATGGTTTCACAAAGCAACAGTCAGTTTTAACATGTTTCTAGGACAGCGAATGCTTCTCAGTTGATGTTGGTTCTGATACTTACTTGTTGTACTTGTCTGTATATCTGTCTAAATGTCATTTATTCTTATTAGCATGCTATCAGATTCATAAAGCATTATTCTGTTTCAGGTATGGGATACCATGATAATTGAATCTGCGCTGAAGACATTTTATAGTTCAAATATCACAAACATGATTCAAGCCATTCAATGGAATATCACGGTATGCTCTTCCTCTTTTTATGAGGATGGAATAGTATCACTGTATCAGGGAGGCACTGCCAACTTCAAAGCAATGCTTAGAAATCTTCTTATTTAGTTCAATTATCTTTGTGTACGATCTTCGAAATCATAACATTTATGCCTTATGAAGCTTACATTGGCGCTTGCATTCACTTATTTACCTTTGTTTTTTCAGTTTGTCTGTGTATGATCCTGCAAATACAACGGTTTGATATTAACTAGTTCCTTATGGTTTCTTTGATAATGTCTGTAGGATGGTTGGGCGAATGATATATCATCGTGGGAATCTTGTAAAAATAATCACACAGTTTGTCCTGAACCGTAAGTACATGTCATTCAATTTAATTGTGCTTTTATGGAATTTTTAGCATGATGACTTTAAGATTTCCTAAAAGACCAGGAAAATGCAGTTAAAATGTGCAATCATGAATAAATAGCATTATATCAATGATGACAGTTTTTGCATGCTAAAGTACTGGTTACATCAGCCAACTTTTATTTGATCTGTACCTGACGCCTACACCAAAAAATTTACTTGATATTAAATTGACATAATGGTTTGTCAAAATCCTATTTTATGATACAAACAGAAACTCCATTTATCTTTTGAAAAGAGAGTGGCATTAGATACATCATTGAGTTGCTTCTTATTTTACAGGTATGCTTCTGAAAGCATTAGTTTGGCATGCAAGTACGCTTACAAGAATGCGACACCAGGAAGCACTTTGACAGGTATTTTCTCTGATCAAATGAAAGATTGGTCATTTATGAGGCCTTCTTTAAGTTTGTTGTTTCACAAGACAGTCGCAGCATGAACTTTCTGTAGAGAGCAGGCCAAACCATTGTTGCTCTATATAATCCTTAGGCCTAAAAGTGACCTTAACCCATATTGCTATAATTTAATCTGAAATTCTGGGTCCTAAAATGAAATTCTGTGTTAAATATATCTTGATTTATCCAACCAATAAAGATGTGGATTAATATTCCCTCAAATTTTACTCATAAGTATCAATGATGCTTCCTAGCTTAGATGGCCTTTAGAAACCTGTTTTTACTGAGGGTTTTCTGGAGTATACTTCTCTCAGGGAAAAGTATGCTAAAAGATTCAGTGTGAAATACCATTTGAGCCCTTCTCAAATGTCAAAACCCTGCTTCAGCAGGATCACCACCTGGTAACATAAGAAAGGAATAGTGTATGCCCTTCTTCTAGCTTAAATGTAAAGGCTTTAGTTCATATTTGTGGATATATATATATATATATATATTTTTTTTTTTTTTATGTTTAGAAAAGAGTGATGATTCTCTCATTTTAATTGATTGATAGATATGAATTAGATAAGTACATTTGAAATATCACCGGTAGTTTATTGGATTCAAGTTAAAACATTCCCAATAAAAATCATATAATTACACTTCTGATAGCACTGGATTTTGTCACATGAAGTGTAAATATTTAAATTCTGGCCACCTCAAAGGTCGGAGTGATACAATTCATTGGTCTATCTTAATTTCTTCGGTGGAATTACACCATTTCTTGTTATTTGTATGATCACCTTTAAAGAATTTGTTGCCAAGACTCAATCCACCACAATTTGTGCCAAAGGCATAGAAATATATATGCTTAAAATAATATCATGCAACATGTCATTGCTTCAACTACCTGAATTCCATTACATGGAGCAATGTCTCTCCTCTTTATCCCATTGTAATTCCTTGTTCTTTTTTTGTATAGATGATTACTTCCTTTCTCGATTGCCTATCGTGGAAAAGAGGCTTGCTCAAGGTGGCATCCGATTGGCTGCCACCCTCAACCGTATATTTGCTTCCCAAATAAAAATTGCCAAAGCATGAAGATAAAGGAATATACAGAGGCATATTTAGTGTCCGTTATATTGTTTGAAGCTCTCCATACATGAGAGACCTCATGTGCATTATAAATTTATCATTTCTCTTATTGTTAATTCTTCCAAGACAAGCAAAGATAATGTATTTTAAAGGAATCATCTCCTCACACTTCATTCACATTATGCTGCTGATGTGTTACCTACTATATTCCAGAATATGCCCATCTCGCTTCTACTTGCAGTCAACTTCTTAGCCACCTAAAATAATGTAAATATCAAACTTACACTCCATCACAACTTGTTGTCTTGTGGTCAACTTTTGGGGCACTTAAAATAGAGGAAATATGAAACTTGCACTCAAAGCCAACCTCTTAATTGTAATATTTTATGTGTGTGTAATGTGTCTGCACTGTATATATCTTTATATGAGAAACTTGTTATGATAGGTTTGTTTTGGCAATATTGGAGAAATAAAGCTTTGATTGGTTTAAGCAGAGACATAGTTTGAGCAAAAATGGGTAGGTTTGGAGGCTTGGAGAGAGTTTCTCCATTTGGATTTGTTCTGTCTGTGGGTTTGGCTTTGGTTTTGGTTTCAGTGCCTGGAGCTCTGGGATGGAGTAAGGAGGGCCATATGATGACATGTCGGATTGCACAGGTAATTTATTTTATTTTATTTTACTTTGTGCAACACATTTGATTAAAAGTGCTTTCTTTTATGAATCCAACAAATCTTTATAGAATTCTCAAGTGCTTTTTACACTACCAAAAAGAAAACTGATCAAAAAAGTCTCGGTCATTATAATTTCTTTCTCTTTCAGTTCCTTAACAGAAAATCTAACACAGCCAACACTAACTCAGAATCTTGCTTGCAATTTAAGCAACCAATCCTGACCTTATAATTTGTCTTTGAAAAGAAAAGAAAAAAAGTATCATTGTCTTTGAAATTTCTATCATGACTAATAGTTGCTCTTCAATTGACAGAGTCTTTTAGAGCCTGAGGCAGCTCATGCTGTGGAAAATTTGCTACCTCCCTATGTCAATGGTGACTTATCAGCACTCTGTGTATGGCCTGACCAAATCCGCCATTGGTATAAATATCGTTGGACAAGCCCACTTCACTTCATCGACACACCTGACGGGGCCTGCACATTCGAATTCTCAAGTAAATTTCCGTTCTTGAAAAGTTTTGTTCATGATAATTTAATTCAGACATTGAATTAAACATTGTTCTTTTACCGGTGGGTGCAGGAGATTGTCATGATACTCATGGCTTGAAAAACATGTGTGTTGTTGGTGCCATCCAAAATTTCACCTCTCAGCTTTTGCACTACAGAGAGGGCACTGCTGATCGCCGATGTAAGAAAGCTATTGTATATGGGATGTCAATCTGTATTTCAATTAAAACTCTAGACGCGACAACCGTTGAATTTCTATATAGTTTGCTGTAAAATTGCAGTTTGTTTTTGTGGTTTTGTAGATAATATGACTGAGGCCTTGTTATTCTTATCACACTTCATGGGAGATGTCCATCAGGTATTTGAACAACTGAAAAATATCCATTTAGATTTCAATCTGTCATATCTTTAAAGCTAGGTGATATCGAACAATTATCGAAAACTACGAATCTATGGTACTTTCTTCTCATTTTTTCAGCCAATGCATGTTGGATTCACTAGTGATGAAGGAGGAAATACCATTGAATTGCGTTGGTTCAGGCACAAATCTAATCTGCACCATGTAAGTATCAACTAATCAAGCAACATTGATTTTCTTCATTACCAATCAAACCTTTTTTTTTACGAAATTTTACTCCGAATATACAGGTGTGGGATAGGGAGATCATTCTTACAGCTCTAGCAGATTACTATGAGAAGGACACGGACCTTCTTCTGCAAGACATTGTGACAAACTTCACTGATGTAAAACATCCCAACTAGCCGAATTGATGAGAGATCTCTTATAGTTACTTTCGAGGCCTTAGAATCGAATCCCAGTAACAATATAGATCTCTTATAATAATGTGTTTTATTTTATGTTTTTGCAGGGAATCTGGTACGATGATGTATCGTCGTGGAAAGACTGCAATAATCTCTCTACTTGTTCGAACAAGTGAGCTCTCTAAATCCTTATAGGAGATAGACCCTTGACATGTGCCTTACTGGCACAATTTATTGACAAAAAATATTCATATATGTGTATGCAGGTATGCTACAGAGAGTATCAACTTAGCTTGCAAATGGGGATACAAAGGTGTTAAAGCTGGAGAAACTCTAGCAGGTATCCAACCCTAATGTTTACAGATTCAACTCTGATTAGGAGGTCCTTAAAAAAAAAATAAAATTCAGGACCTTTATTTTGTAACGTTACAGAGTTGACCCTGTAAAGTAACAAAACTAGATGTTTAGTTTTATTTAGCTTTTGTAATGTTATGTAATGTTAAAAAACAAAAGTCCAAAAGTCCTGAGGTTTTTTTTCAGGACCGTTCTAACGAGAAAATTATCAATTTTTATTTATGGGTGTGCTTGATGCTCTATCCATCTGGCCATTTGGATGAATTTACATGCCCTTGCTGTCTTTTAAGTATTCAAGATCGTGTCATGATATGCTCGTTCTATTAACCGTTTTTTTTTTTTTTTGGGTTTTACAGATGACTATTTCGATTCAAGGATGCCTATTGTCATGAAACGTATTGCTCAAGGTGGAGTCCGGTTGGCTATGATCTTGAACCGGGTTTTCGGTGACTCTGATGAAGGAGAATTTGCAGCAGCAACATAAAAAATAAAAAATAAAAAAAAATCGACAGAGATCATAATATGACAGATTCTTTGATTCAACAACTTTCATGTAACAATTTAAGTAACATGTGTTCATTGGAGATCAAGACTCTCAAGTCATATTTGTATAACTATCGACGTGTTTGTATAACTATCGACGTGTTTGAAATATAGAAAAATGTAATTAGATGAAAGTACGAATAACGTGAAACGTGTTTGAAATACGTATAGAGAAATGTAATTAGACGAACGTACGAATAACGTGACACACTAACCGTATTTGAAATGTTAATCTAGCTGATCATGGTGGATCACTGCTGTCTGCTGGTGTAAATTACTTACGTTGTAACTTTGACCGATTGGGATTTCCTTATTTTTCACGACAAGTTTTGACGTGGGGTCGGCTGCAAAGGAAAAAAAAAAAAAAAGTAGAATCAACGGTGATAAATCACAGAAGAAAAAAAATCATAAAAGACGGCCCCGAGATTGTGGGGGAGACAAGACTCACAAGCTTGCCAAAATTGACACGTGACTAAATTCTTCACCGTTGAAACGTGAGATTGTGAGAAAGAAGGTCTCTCACTTCACTTGTGTTGTGAGTTAATGTTGCAATAAACTCTAGAATTTGTCTTAAAACGTTTTAAATTTTTAATGGCTGTCACTTGGGAAAAAAAATTTGAGTTTTGCTAATCACTTTAAGGGATTTTGTGGACAAAATGAGGTTGGTCATATGATTCGAGTCTCGTCCCGATTCCAAATCACGAATTATAAATTATTATAATATATATTTTTTTAAAATTAATAATAAGTGATTTTGGATATGAAAGTGGAAAAATAAAAACAGAATTCATACCATAATTGAATCTGAATCCGTTTTACAAATCTAAAGTCCCAAAAAGATCTTACCAATTTCGATATTTGATTACCTTCGAGAATGATAAATTTGAATTTAAATGAGAAAATTTAGAGAAATTTAAACAGAATTCTACCTAATAAAATCTAATTAGATATGTAAATATTTAAAAAAAAATATTGATCGTAATATAAATACATACATAATAAAGTTTTATTTGATAACTTTCCAAATGACATGTTAATTCCACCAAAACAATTCTTCACAAGAAGAAAATGTCACATTCGAATCATACATTCTTTATCACGCCATGTGGCAAGATCATAATCGGAATGTTCGATGCATGATGTATCTGATTCCCATAAAGACGGTAATTCCTGATTTGTATATAGAACCTACTAATCTGATTCCCAACTAATTTTAGTAAAAACGGTAATCACGAAATTTTCTTAATTAGTAAACATGCTCAAGCTTGTTTTACCATTCGAACCATATATTCTTCATCACACCGTGTGGCAAGATCATAACCGGGATGTACCGTGCATCCGAAGCACCCAAACTTTTACATTTGATTGACTAGGTTTAGGGCAACCGTAATAAAGCATTGACCCTCTTTCTGACCAAAATTTCCAACATACTCGAAACTACCCTTCATTTACCCACAAAGAAAAGTCAGTCAGTCATGGACAAAATCGTCATTGTACATCAAAACGGCACCACTTCTTAATTACACACCATGAAAGCATGAAGCACATGAAGCCACTTTTTTTCCACAGAAGAAGAAAGAATATACGAAAAAATGCTTCCTTCCTCGAAGCTTGTGATCTCAACAACTTGACCTTTCTTGCGTTCCAAGTTGGGTTTTTGACTACTTAGATCTCTCTTCATTATTTTAATGTTTTAAAACTTTTTTTTGTCGACCATTACAATATAAAGACATGAACTTTGTCTCTGTTTCTAGTTTGTAGTTTATACAAAGAAAACCTGAAAACTTGTCTCTCGAAACTCAAAAAGTGTTCCAGAAATTTTGGAAGTTTGAACCCAAAAAAGAAACTCACTCATTCTTCAAAAAAGTAACGTTCTTCAACTTTCTTGCTTTCAAAATCATATCTTTCCTTGTTTTTGTTTCCATTTTTTGTTGTTGCGAAAAACATTAAATGTATATAATGTAGTTATGTTTGGTGAAAGTCTGTTTTTTGTTTAGTTCCAGCTGGTTTAACATTGTTGCTATCTGGGTTTTTTTTATTAAGATCTGTGAAATATTTGGATTTATCCTCCTCAATTACATGAGCTAGATTGTTTGAATGAGACTGCTTCTGTGTTGATTTTTGTTTTTGTTTTTTTGTAAGATTTCATAGAGGCCCTTGTATCTATTTGTTTGTTTTATTATTAGTTTCATACTCTAAATTATTCAAGTTCTTATGAGACTCTAATAAAATATATATAACTAAAATCTATTTCTTGTCTTCCATGTTGATCTTTTAAAAAAGTAAATGCTTTCAATGACAAATTCTTTCAAAATTCTTTCTTTTTCTTAGAAGTTGTGGGAGGGGATTTTGGTTTGCATCAAAACATGAGTATAGATTCTAACAAAATGTGTTTGATAAAATGTGTATGCCAGCTATCTGTGTTTGTTAGTTTGTGTTAGAATTTTACAAGACTTTTCCTCATTGTATCTGCCTTCACACGACGACTAAAGCGAAGCTAGGCATTTGATTTCTTGTCAAGTAGTCTTGGAAACAAAGATGTCAATTGTCATACCCCCCACCAAACTTGTTTGCTTGATTTGTGCTAGTACTTTTGTTTCTGTTTTGTCTAATTGTCTTTAATTGTGCACAATCTTTGGAGTTTTTGAATGGCCTCCTCTATATAATTCTTATTCCTCTTATGTTCCTCATTTCAGGTTTAATAGATCAAAGCTTCTGAATTGTGTGTTAATATAAAGTTCTAAGGTATTGGAACTTGTTATTTTAACTGGTAATCTAGCATGGCATTGGCAAGGATTGCTAGGAGTGGATTGAGAAGGTCAGTAGGTGGCAATAGCAATGGCAGTTTCTCACAAGAGAAGGGTATATTTTCCGAAGAAGTATCAACCCACAAATTTTCGTTACTTCGCCATGAAAATGCCGCGGCACATGGCAACCAATCATACTTATACGGCATCAAGACAGTAAATTATATGAGTATTTGGAGCAGGGGAATAAGAACAACTCCCCATCAACAATTTCCAAATGCGGCGAGAGTTTTAGAGGAGTCTGAATCAGAATATGAGGAACCAAGGTATGCAGGACTAGAAGCAACCAAACCAGGTGAAAAGCCAAGGGTGGTTGTCATTGGTACCGGGTGGGGAGCATGTCGATTCCTTAAAGGACTTGATACCAAAATTTATGATGTTGTTTGCATATCACCAAGGAATCACATGGTCTTCACACCTTTGCTTGCTTCAACTTGTGTTGGAACCTTGGAATTTCGCTCTGTAGCTGAGCCTGTTAGTCGGATACAATCTTCATTGGCGACAGATCCCAATTCGTACTTTTATCTGGCTTCCTGCATTGGCATTGATACTAACAAGCATGAAGTGAGTGAAGAATCTGTTATCCACTTTTTATGTCACTTACGGCAACCCTTGTGTCTAATGGTTTACATTCTGTGAGATAATGTCGTAATCATGTTGTTTTTATATAGGTTTACTGTGAGACAGCCAGCAATGGTGGATTACCACAAGAGCCTCACCAATTCAAAGTTGCATATGACAAGCTTGTCATTGCTGCTGGTGCTGAGCCTTTAACTTTCGGTATCAAGGGAGTGGATGAAAATGCATTTTTCCTTCGCGAAGTAAATCATGCGCAAGAAATTAGAAAGAAGCTTCTCTTGAACCTAATGCTTTCTCAAAATCCAGGTGAGACTGTTTTTCCATGTTGAAAAATGCCATTACTGTCTGAGACCCTGTTGTAATCTTGAAATTCTTCAATTTACTATTATTACAGGCATATCGGAAGAGGAGAAGAAACGCCTTGTACACTGCGTTGTCATCGGAGGTGGTCCTACAGGAGTGGAATTCAGTGGTGAATTGAGTGATTTCATCATGAGAGATGTTCAAGAACAGTATACTCAGGTCAAAGATTATATCAAAGTCACTCTCATTGAGGTACTAATATGTCACTCCCACTTAATTTTTGAAATGCTCTTGATGGAGAGATAAATAAGATGATATTAACTTATAACCAAAATCATTTTTCATTGAACAGGCTAATGAGATTTTATCATCCTTTGATATTGGACTGCGGCAATATGCAACGAAACACTTAAATAAGGTAATCTGAATATCGCTTCCTATGTCGTGGAGGGTGTTTCTTCTTCATAGTTTTCTGATTCAGCAACTGACTAACATATGGAGAATTTTCTATACCAGTGTGGCGTTAGCCTTATGCGCGGAGTTGTGAAAGAGGTTCATCCGAAAAAGATAGTTCTCAATGATGGAACTGTCGTGCCCTACGGCCTCTTGGTTTGGTCCACAGGTGTTGGTCCTTCTCAGTTTATAAAATCACTGCATCTTCCCAAATCACCTGGTGGAAGGTAAAAAAAAAGACTTTTCCATTTGTTTGTTTTTTCTTATGGACTCCTTTGTATTGTATCTATAATGGATTTCCATGAAATGACATGACATTGTTGAGTTTATATACAGGATCGGTGTTGATGAATGGTTGAGGGTTCCTTCTGTGGAAGATGTGTTTGCAGTTGGAGATTGTGCTGGTTTTCTTGAACAGACAGGAAGGCCAGTGCTTCCTGCTTTAGCACAGGTCAAATTCATTTTCTTCTTCCTCTCTATAATGTTGTTGTTGTCATTTAAACCAGATTCATTGATGAAAACATTAGTGTATTATATGTTTTTGAAACCAATTAATCAGCCCAGGAAAAAAATTTCAAACAGGTTGCAGAAAGACAAGGGAAATATTTGGTGGGGTTGTTTAACAAGAAAATTGGGAAGCAAAATGGAGGCAAAGCATTGAACATGAAAGACACTTCTCTTGGAGACCCTTTTGTCTATAAACATCTTGGAAGCATGGCATCTGTTGGTCGCTACAAGGCCTTGGTCGATCTCCGCCAATCTAAGGTAAAGACTCAGAATCAGGATCCTCTGCTTATCTGAACTCTCTCCCTCCAGGTTTCGCTAAAATTGAACTAACTTGTGTAAATATTTTTACAGGATGCAAAGGGGATATCTCTTGCTGGATTTCTGAGCTGGTTGATTTGGAGGTCTGCTTATCTGACTCGTGTTTTGAGCTGGAGAAACAGGTTTTATGTGGCGGTGAATTGGGCAACTACTCTTGTATTTGGCAGAGATAATTCCAGGATTGGTTGAAAAAAAAAATGAAACAGAGTAAACAATATCAACAACTTGCATCACATGGTTTTTTTTTTTTTTTTTTTCGAGTCATTTACATTCAATTTTGATCTCCTATTGTTGTTGAAATTATATAGAATTTAAGTTGGATTTTGATTATTATTGGTTCTTTGCACAACAACAACCATGATTGTTGAATAAAAACAGAACCATAAATCAAATCAATAGCTTCATATTTCATAAAAACAGAGCATGCAATAAAATTTGCAGCAAGTAAACTACAAAATTTGTACAAACTCACTCTCATGGCTAATTTACATGATGATAAAACATGTCAGCTTTCTCAAAACCATCTAAAAGTTTGGTTAACGAAAGCTGAGCTAATGATCTAAGAAAAGTGAGAAGTTGCTCTGCGACTGGTGTGAGAGAAGATTGAAGCAACAGAGTGAGCCAAACCCACCAGTATGGCCACCTTGACTTGGCCTCTCTTAGGTGTCGGACGGCTAGTAGCAGCAGAGAATCTCTGAGAGAAATTTCCACCGTTGATCATAGCTCTTCTTGCACCTGCCATCTCTTCTTTCTACTTCTTCGACAGCAAAAAACAGAGAGAGAGTTGTTGTTGAAGTGGATGGTTTTAGTGATGAGTTTTTTGTTGAAGATACTTGGTGAGAAGTGGTGGGTTTTTATAGTGGACAAAAGTAGTTCAAAGGTTTTTTTAAATATTAATTTTACTTGACTATATATATATATTAATATATATGATGACCGATGAGATGACGATCATCACCTTGATTGTTTTTGTTAGATTTTTTTTTTTTTGTTTTTTTGAAGGAGTTGTTGACCAGGAGAGGAAGTCCATTGTATGATGAAGTATTAAACTATGTATATTTTAATAAAAATAATTTATTTATTAGGTCAGATAAAGTTTCAAGTTCAAGTCGTCATACCCATAGGTTGTATATAAAAAAAAATAAAAATATATTTTTAATAAAAATAAATAAAAACAATTTATGTTAATAAACTAATTACAATTTTTTTTAATTTTTTTTTTAAGTGGTAACAATTTTTAATTAAAAAATACATTAAATATTTTGGATCGTGACATAACAATGATACAAATATAAAACGAATTTAATCATAATTGTGTCGACTCATTTAATAAACATGTTGTGTTCGTATTTAACTAATCATGTTATGGGTTGACACTCTTACTAAGAGTATAATATAGTTTTAAATTTTAAAAGTATATCTATGATTTTGACTCTAATCATGTTATGTTTTAAGAGTATACCTATGATTTTAAGAGTATAACTAATCATGTTATGTTTTTAAAAATTGTTTAAAAAAAATAAAAAACAATTTTTTTTGAATTAAAATAAATAAATAAAAACAATATATGTTTTTAAACTAATTACAATTTAAAAAAAAAATTAAAATGGTAACAATTTTTAATTAAAAAATACATTAAATATTTTGGATTGTGACATAACAATGACCCAAACACCAACCAGATTTAACTATAATCATGTCAACTCATTTAATAAACGTGTTGTGTTCGTATTTAACTAATCATGTTATGAGTTGACACGATTACTAAGGGTATAAAAGTAATTTTAATGTTTAAGAGTATACTTGTGGGTGTAACTCTATGGGTATAAGAGCATCCTTAATAAGGCTCCTTATATTTTATTTACAATTAGGGAGTTTGGTGTACTTTTTACAAATAAAAAGCCATATAAAGAGTTAACACTCCAAGATTCCTCCCTAAAATGGCTCCTTATTATTTTTAATTAAAAAAGAAATATTATTATTTTTAAAGAGCTATTGAATTTTGACCATTGAATATTAATGAGATGGACTCATCTTGACCACTCATTTTAATTGAGGGGTGAGAAAGAACAAAAATAGGGAGGATGTCTTAACTCCTTAGATTTAGGGAGGTTTTAGCCGGAAAAAAAAAATTAAGGAGGGAAGTAGAGAGGTTGTTGGAGCAATTTCTGGTCCATCCTCTCTATTAATAGTCAAAGATGTGTTATTTTTTTACTTATTGGGGATGCTCTAAATATTAAATACTATATGAAACCTAAATTCAAAACACACAATTTAAATACAACAAATGGGCTAGATTAGATGTGTCATGTTCGACTTGAACTAAATTTAATCTTTCATATTCATATTTAGGAGGATTTTATCAAATTAATATATTGATTTAAAAATAATCGTGTCGTGTTGGTGTTCGTGTTGGCTTGGTTGACACGATTTGCCAACTTGAACTGCCAACCTTGGGACATTGAACTTATTGGAAGGATAATATTGTAAATGTGGATAGATATGAAATGAAAGAAAGGTTGACAAGAAGATGCTAGGCCAGATGTGATAAACAAAACATAAAATAATGTAAACATTAAACGAGTGAGTTTAAGTTTAAGGGAAAATCGTATTTTAATCCCTGTAATTTGCCTTAATCTGTGTTTAGTCTATGGTTTTTTGAAATTATAATTTTTAGTCTATCATTATTTTGACAATAAGGATTGTAGTCCCTACTGTCTAATTCTGTTAGGGTTTCACTAAATTCTGTTAAGTCAACGAGAGTAAATAGGTAAATTCACGAACTAGTTTTTAGAAGGTTTAGTTTTTGAAAGGTATAATTGTCATTTCAAAATGAAAAAAATTTAAAAAAAGGGATAATTTAAAAAATTATTACTGATTATTTATATAATACTTATTAATTATTTATTTATAAAAGTGGATGGATGAGATTTGAAAATACATCCATCAAATCATCTCCACCGTCAAAAATAATTTTATAAAAATAAAATAACTTTTTAAGAAACTTAAAAATGATAAGATAGGTCAACCTGCAATTAAAAAACAAAATTATATATATATATAAAAAATTAAAATAAAAACTAAAGGCAAAGAGATCTGGAATTCCAAATCTTCTTGAAGCCTAGATGGAGTGCCTCCATCACAAAGTTGGAAGATCCATCACAAAAATTTATGAACACTATCTGGAATATTTATCCATTTGCCTCATTTTTAACTCCTTTTAACTTTTTAATTTCTTAAATTAATTCGAGATCTCACTATCTCAGTCGTCGCTTTTTTGCTCACCAACTCCACGAAATCCATAGGAGTGCTTGCGACGATGATGGCGACAGTGACATTGACATTGACAACGATGACGGAACAGAGAGAAATGCTGGGAGGCTGCGCCAAAATTGCCTCAACGCCATGTAACTGGCAACCAATGGTTTTGCGAAGACGGAGAGGCCATCCTTGAGGGCGAGATTAGATTGGTTCGTGATGAAAGGGAAGTTGCTGCGGAGGACACTATGTTGCTCACAAAGCTACTCAGGTACACTTTCAAATGAAATCAACTTGAGATAACTTAAGAGATCTATGTTTTTTCATTTTTCTTTGTTATTTTGTGATTTTTAGGGTTTTAAGTGAGTGAGAATTGGGGATTTTACTCACAGTTTGCTGATGAGTGAAAAAATCTAAACATTTTTGTTTATATACTCTTAGTTTTCCTTGGTTTACAATTCTAATTAGTTTACAATTCAGGTTTACATTTTTGAATTATTCTATTAACAGATTTGAAATCTTTATTTTATTATTATTTATATATAGTTTGTGAAGATTTTTTATTTCTCTTGTTCATGTTTACATATTTTCAATTTCATTACGAGTAAAACGGTCTTTTCAATGGGATCGGCACACATCAAGGGCATTAAAATCATTTAACAAGTCTAATATGACAGAATTTGTCCTTTTGACGGATTCTATAACAAAAGGACTAAAAATTATAATTACGGGTAAAACGGTCTTTTCAATGGGATCGGCACACATCAAGGGCATTAAAGTCATTTAACAAGTCTAATATGACAGAATTTGTCCTTTTGATGGATTCTATAACAAAAGGACTAAAAATTATAATTCTAAAAAACCGTGGACTAAACGCAGATTAAGGTAAGCTACGGGACTAAATTATGATTTACCCTAAGTTTAAAAAAACCTGCCAAGTTGCATATAAATCACGTGCTTGATCTATTTTCCCATATTTATTTAACAAAAGCCGCCATGAAATGAATTATGTTGTTTATTTGTCTACTCAAACTTATCTTTCTTGGTCTCCACCACCACCAATCATACTTTTTGACTGGGCCCCATTCAATTTTAAATAAACTAGTGTAGTGTAGTGCCCATCTTTTTAAGTTACCTTGAACAAGTTGAAGTGTTGAACCTTCATGTCTTTTTCACACCCATGTCTATCGAACCGAGATCGATTACTATAAGTATAGATTCAGTTAATCGGTGATATATCTTTCACACTCGTAAAGTGTGTTAGAAACCTATTGGGAGCTAGCAAGATCAATTATTACAAGTATGATTCGGAATACAATTTTCATTGCATGAAAAGAGTTTGGGTTTCTTTATACTTTGAGATTTAATAGATAAAAGTAGACTCAAATGAAGGAGAAATGTCCGACCAATTCAACCAGAGTGGTATTTACTTATATATATAAATTCCAAATTAAGTACTTGTTTGTTCTCTCTTGAAAATGTTGGGAGGGAGGATGCATTTGTTGGTTGCAAACTTGCAATGTGTTTATAAAAGTAGGGTTTTTAGTGTAGAAAATTTGAAGATGCATGTCTCCTAGTTTCTTTCTGACTAGAAAATATTTTCAAGGTCACAGCCATCTTTTTTTCTGTTGAATTGACAGATTATTGTTGGGTAATATTAAAACCTTAACTATAATATTAAATATTTGTTAATTAGTATTTTAATGTTGAGTTGATATTTTCATTCACTTGAATCAAAGTGGGATTCGCCTTGATTCAATGTACTTCCTAAATTCTCTATAGAGATCCATTTTTTAAATGGATTTTTTTTTTTTTTTTTTTTAATTTGATTGATGTATTAGCTGGATTGTGTTTAAAGAAGGAATAGATTCTGATCTACCAAATCTCATTTTAAAAAAAAAGGTGCATTCACTTCAAATTGCAATTATTAATATATAATCACTCTTAGTGGTTGCTTAAGCACATTGTTATTGAATTAAATATTTATTTAATTTGTTGCTCATGCTCTCATGGCTCCAGGCAGCTTTTGTCCTTTTTGTTATTGCAATTTCAACTTTTTAATAAACAATAAGGAGTGCTCTCTCAGTCTCTGTCTCTATCTCTAATTCACTTTTCTTGATTTTCTATTGAATACAAGAAGAAAGATGCATGAATGCATATCATGAAAACCATTGACAAGGACTTGCTTTCTTTTCCAATAGCACTAGCAAAACTTTTGGCTGTTGCAGATTCCAAATTGTAAATCTCATGTGATTTTTTAAAGGCAATGAAACCAATAAGCGATTCACATGTTAAAAAGAGCATATATAATTTATTTTATTTTATTTTTTTAAATACAACTACTGTCGGGACCCAATGAAATTAATCAGACTCTACAAGAACCGTCCGGAATACTATTCCCACCACTAGATGTGGAAAGGAGGTGCACAATCATTTTTGCTAAGAGGTGATGTGAAAAAAATAAAAATAAAAATGCATATATAATTAAGATTTGAGAATGGATGGTAATGGACAGCTAAGACATCAAGTGATTACAAATTTTATTTTAATATAAGGTCATCATCTGAATTATTTGCCTGATAGCACAATTATTTGACTAATGTTAGAACTTGTTGATATATCCTCTCCAAGCTCTTTCCAGTCCAAACTTTACTCCACTTTTTTTTTTTTTAAATAAAAACATTTACAATTGATTATTAGGAAATTACCTACTACAGTATATATATATATATAAGATCTGTATAGTTACCTTAATAGATAACCACCCATGTAGCTATACAAACATATATTGTAGCATGATTTGATTTGAAACATGAGATGATTCAACATAGTATCAATCCAGAGTTAACCCAAATAGATAATAAGAGGTTGAATTATATATTTAAGATGATTTATATAACCCGGTGTCAGACAAATTGACCTAGATGGTCGATTAATCGTCGCCTGGTCGCTAGGCGGCATCCAGTCGTGGCGAAAACAACCTAATCGACTGTATTAGGTGGCATGCGACTAGTCGGCACTAGTCGCCCTAGGCGGCAATTAATCAGCTGTATTAGTCGGCACAAGTCACCTTAGGTGGTCTCGACGGAATCAAAGCCATTGACTCCGGTGATACCTTTTTTTTTTTAATATTATTATTAAAATAGTGTCATTTTGAGGGTTTTACACCCCAAAACAGCGCCGTTTTTGGCTTCACTTTAATGAAGCCAAAACACCACCGTTTTGGTCTTCCTTAAAGTGAAGCCAAAATAGCTTTAGTCCCCCATCTCGATCATAACAAAACCAGCAAACCTCTAGACCAACCCATTCAAGTTTCAGTCGACCATCTCATCGTCCAAAGCTGCCGTCCGTCGTTGTCACTCGTCCGTTCTTCGTCCATCTAGGGTTTGTGTCTTTGTGATTGGATTTGGATTTTGGATAGGTGTTTGTGGATTTGGATTGGTTTGTAATTGGATTTTGTCATTTTGTTGGTATTTGTGGATTTGGAAAAGAATTTGTTTAGATTTGATCATTGGATTTTGTTTGTGATTGGATTTTTATATAGGAAAAAAAATTCACCGGCCGATTAATCGTCGACTAATCGGTCGAGGTGCTAGACATCGGATCTTTGCCCGACTAGCGCCTAGCGCTTATTAGAACACTGATATAACCTCACAAAATTAAAATTACAAATCCATGACTGAATAAAAACAATGTCGAAATTTAGTGCCAGTAAAACCTTGGAAGATCATCATGTCAATATATATAATAGTACAATATTAAACCAATTTTCAGACCCTAGGAAGTTTTGAAAAATTAGTTGTCGAAAGGTTCTTTACTCTTTAGAAATCAGACTGTTGTGTGTGTATAATTATATATCATTACTTCAAAATCATATCCCAATTTTATCTTTGCTTATATATTAATTAATCATAACAAGAAAATATATTTTCCATTTTAGGTCAGTTTGCCACGAGCTTGAAGGGTCACCTTTATTAGAAAAAAATAATAATAATAAAATAAATTTACCACGAGTCTTTAAAATCCTGTGATTGAAGTACATTAAAATATTTTTTTTTATTTAATTAGACTAAATGGCCGGAGGCAGTAGCGAATTTCACCCCAAATCTAAATGGAGGCGGGAGGGACCGTGGAAGGTTTCTCCTAATTTTTTTTTAAATTATTAAGTTATTTAAATAATTTCTAATTTAATTATTTTAAATTAACTTTACTTATTTACTTGTATTTATATGATTATTTTTAGGGATAATTACCTCGGTAGCAATTGAATTGATGACACACTATCAAAATAGCCATTAAATTAAAAAATTGTTTCAAAATAATCATTTTTGACGAACTTTATTAGTGTGCTATCAATTCGATAGCCACCAGATAATTAACCCTTATTTTTAATTTTTAAAAAAATGAAATGGGGTTAGTCGATAGATTAACTGGGGATTGGGAAAATAATGGGTGGGGACAGGGATGTGGGAGCCTCCCCCACCCCTACCCCCATTTCCCTCATCGGCATCACCATCGGAGATCACTTCCTCGACACTTTTAGGTGACAACAGGTACGATGACAACAGGTAGGATTGGTTGAAAAAAAATGAAACAGAGCAAGTGAGCAAGTGAGCAAACAATATTAACAACTTGTGTCACATACTCACATGGTGTTTTTTTTTTTTTTTTTTTGAGTCATTTACATTCAATTTTGATCTCCTATTTTTGTTGAAATTAGATAAAATTTAAGTTGGATTTTGATTATTATTAGTTCTTTGCACAACAACAACCATGATTGTTGAAAAACAGAACCATAAATCAAATCAATAGCTTCATAATTCATAAAAACAGAGCATGCAATAAAATTTGCAGCAAGTAAACTACAAAATTTATACAAACTCACTCTCATGGCTAATTTACATGATGATAAAACATGTCGGCTTTCTCAAAATCATCTAAAATTTTGGTTAAGGAAAGCTGAGCTAATGATCTTAAGAAAAGTGAGAAGTTGCTCTGCGACTGGTGAGAGAGAAGACTGAAGCAACAGAGTGAGCCAAACCCACCAGTATAGCCACCTTGACTTGGCCTCTCTTGGGTATCGGACGGCTAGTAGCAGCAGAAAATCTCTGAGAGAAATTTCCACCGTTGAACATTGCTCTTCTTGCACCTGCCATCTCTTCTTTCTACTTCTTCAACAGCAAGAAAACAGAGACTGAGAGGGAGAGAGTTGTTGTTGTTGAAGTGGATGGTTTTAGTGATGTGTTGTTTGTTGAAGATTCTTGTGAGAAGGGGTGGGTTTTTATAGAAGACAAAAGTGTTTTTTTTTTTAATATTAATTATTTATGGACATTTTATTTGACTATATATATGATGAGATGACGATCTTGACCTTGATTGTTTTTATTAAAATTGAGATTATTTTGTTTTGTTTTTGAAGGGGTTGTTGACCAGGACTGGAAGTCCATTGTATGATGAAATATTAAACTATGTATATTTTAATTAAAAGTTTGAGTCGTCATGCCTGTAGACGGTATATTAAAAAATAAAAAATATATTTTTTAATAAAAAACAATTTATGTTAATAAACTAATTACAAATTTTTTTTTTAAAAAAATTAAGTAATTTTTAATTAAAAAATGCATTAGATATTTTAGGACGAGAGTCGTGACATAACAATGATACAAATACCAAACGAATTTAACCACGATTGTGTCAACTCATTTAATAAACATGTTATGTTTGTATTTAACTAATCATGTTATGGGTTGACACGATTATTAAGAGTATAATTTAGTTTTAAATTTTAAGAGTATACCTATGATTTTGACTCCATAGATATGAAAAAGGTGGGATTTTAGATTTTTAGGTGGGATGTTTAACATAATTCATATTAAATACTATATGTTACCTGAATTCAAAAACACACAATTTAAATACAAAAAATTGGTTAGATTAGATGTGTCATGTTCGATTTGAACTAAATTATAATTAGTTTATGTTAATAAACTAATTACAATTTTAAAAAAAAAATGTAAAGTAGTAACACTTTTTAACTAAAAAATACAATAAATATTTTGTGTCGTGACATAACAATGACATAAATACCAACCGAATTTAACTATAATCATGTCAACTCATTTAATAAACGTGTTGCGTTCGTATTTAACTAATCATGTTATAAGTTGACATGATTACTAAAAGTATAAATGTAATTTTAAAGTTTAAGAGTATACTTGTAGGTTTGACTCTATGCGTATAATTATTAAATAATAAATGAAACCTAAATTCAAAAACACAATTTAAATACAAAAAATGGATTAGATTATGTGTGTCGTGTTCGATTTGAACTAAATTTAATCTTTCATTTTTATATGTAGGAAGATTTTACCGAATTAATAATCATGTCTCGTTTTTGTAATTGATTTAAAAATAATCGTGTCGTATTAGTGTTAGTGTTGAATCACACGATTTGGCAACTTGAATTGCCAACCTTGGGACATTGAACTTATTGGAAGGTCAATATTGTAAATGTAGATAGATATGAAAGAAAGGTTAACAAGAAGATGATAGGCCAGATAATGTAAACCTGCCAAGTTGGCATATAAATCACGTGCTTAATCTATTTTCCCATATTTATTTATAAAAAAAAAAGCAGCCATGATGACATGAATTATGAATTCAAACTTATCTTTCTTGGTCTCCATCACCACCCATAATACTTTTTGACTGGGGCCCCATTCAATTTTAAATAAACTAGTGTAGTGGTTAGTGCCCATCTTTTTAAGCTACCTTGAACAAAGTTAAAGTGTTGAACATTCATGTCCTTTTCACACTCGTTAAGTGGGTCAGGAGTCTATCGAGAGCTAGTGAGATCGATCGTTATAAGTATGATTCGGAATACAATTGCCACTGTATAAATGTTGGGAGGGAGGATGCATTTGTTGGTTGCTATATGTTTATAAAAGTAGGGTTTTTAGTGTAGAAAATTTGAAGATGCATGTCTCCTAGTTCCTTTATGACTAGAAAATATTTTCAAGGTAACAGAGCCATCTTTTTTTCTCTTGAATTGACAGATTATTGTTGATGATATTAAAACCTTAACTATAATATTAAATATTTGTTAATTAGTATTTAATGTTGAGTTTATATTCAATATTCATTGATTCATTCACTTGAATCAAGGTGGGATTTGCCTTGATTCAATGTACTTTCTAAATTCTCTATATGGATCCAGTTTTTAAATAGGTGTAATCACTTCAAATTGCAACTATAAATATATAATCACTCTTAGTGGTTGCTTAAGCACATTAATGTTATTGAATTAAATATTTATTTAATTTGTTGCTCATGGTCTCATTGCTCCACATTATTGGAGGCAGCTTTGTCCTTTTTGTTATTTTTCTTGATTTTCTATTGAATACAAGAAGAAAGATGCATGAATCATGAATGAATATATATCATGAAAACAATTGACAAGGACTTGCTTTCTTTTCCAATAGCACTAGCATAACATTTTGGCTGTTGCAGATTCCAAATTATAAATGAAACAGAGCAAACAATATCAACAACTTGTGTCACATGGTCTTTCGTTTACCTTCAAATTTGATCTCCTATTTTTGTTGAAATTATATAAAATTTAAGTTGGATTTTGATTATTATTGGTTCTTTGCACAACAACAACCATGATTGTTGGAAAAACACAACCATAAATCAAATCAATAGCTTCATATTTCATAAAAACAGAGCATGAAATAAAATTTGCAGCAAGTAAACTACAAAATTTGTACAAGGTACAAACTCACTCTCATGGCTAATTTACATGATGATAAAACATGTCGGCTTTCTCAAAATCATCTAAAATTTTGGTTAAGGAAAGCTGAGCTAATGAACTTAAGAAAAGTGACAAGTTGCTCAGCGACTGGTGTGAGAGAAGATTGAAGCAACAGAGTGAGCCAAACCCACCAGTATAGCCACCTTGACTTGGCCTCTCTTGGGTGTCGGACGGCTAGTAGCAGCAGAAAATCTCTGAGAGAAATTTCCACCGTTGACCATTGCTCTTCTTGCATCTGCCATCTCTTCTTTCTACTTCTTCAACAGCAAAAAAACAGAGACTGAGAGAGAGAGAGTTGTTGTTGAAGTGGATGGTTTTAGTGATGTGTTGTTTGTTGAAGATACTTGTTAGAACTTAGAAGTGGTGGGTTTTTATAGAGGACAAAAGTGGTTTTTTTAATATTAATTATTTATGGACATTTTATTTGACTATATATGATGAGATGACGATCCTTGATTGGTTTTGTTAAAATTGAGATTATTTTGTTTTGTTTTTGAAGGGGTTGTTGACCAGGACTAGAAGTCGATTGTACGATGAATTATCCAACGGTAACATGGTTTATATTTGAAAAAAAATAGTGATATGTCAATATTGTCAATCCAATTGCTTCATATGTGACATGTAACTAAACTATGTATATTTTAATAAAAGCAATTAATTTATTAGATCAGATAAAGTTTCATGTTCGAGTCGTCATACCCTATAGACGGTATATTAAAAAATAAAAAATATTTTTTTAATAAAAAAAACAATTACAATTTTTTTATTAAAAAAAATTTAAGTAATTTTTAATTAAAAAATACATTAAATATTTTGGATCGTGATATAACAATGATACAAATACCAAACGAATTTAACCATGATTGTGTCAACTCATTTTATAAACATGTTATGTTTGTATTTAACTAATTATGTTATGGGTTGACACGATTACTAAGAGTATAATCTAGTTTTAAATTTTAAGAGTATACTTATGATTTTGACTCTATGGGTATAAATATTGATGTAGGACATCTTTAGTGGGTCCGTTGGAAGAGGCCATTTGCATAATTTTATCTTCCTTTTGGGTCAATTAGCGTCATTTTAGTTTTTATTTTCATTGTTAACAAGTAAGATCTTTCATGAAAATCTCTAATATTTATTATTTTGATTACTTGGAGCCCAAGTAAGATCTCTAATATTTATTTTTTAGATTACTTGGTGCTCAAGTACTTAGAGCCCAAGTTTAGGCTAATAGTCGCCTATAAATAAGTCCCGAATACTTCTATTTTCCTCATTCAGTTTTTCATCAATTAAAAGTTCTTTAGAATAATTGTGTGTTTATTTATTTTTAAAAACACACAATTTAAATACAAAAAATGGGTTAGATTAGATGTGTCGTGTTCGATTTGAACTAAATTGTAATTAGTTTATTAACATAAACTAATTACAAATTTTTAAAAAAAAAATTTAAAGTAGTAACAATTTTTAATTAAAAAATACATTAAATATTTTGGGTCTTGATATAACAATGACACAAACACCAACCAAATTTAATTATAATCATGTCAACTCATTTAATAAATGTATTGTGTTCGTATTTAACTAATCATGCTATGAGTTGACACGATTACTAAAAATATAAATATAATTTTAAAGTTTAAGAGTATACTTGTATGTTTGGCCCTATGGGTATAAATATTAAATACTAAATGAAACCTGAATTCAAAAACACAATTTAAATACAAAAAATGGGTTAGATTAGATGTGTCGTGTTCAATTTGAACTAAATTTAATCTTTCATATTTATATTTAAAAAGATTTTACCGAATTAATAATCATGTCTTGTTTTTTATTGATTTAAAAATAATCGTATCGTGTTAGTGTTGGCGTTGAATCACACGATTTGGCAACTTGAATTGCCAACCTTGGGACATTGAACTTATTGGAAGGTTAATATTGTAAATGTGGATAGATATGAAAGAAAGGTTAACAAAAAGATGATAGGCCAGATAATGTAAACACTAAACAAGAGAGTTTAAGTTTAAAAATTAAACCTGCCAAGTTGGCATATAAATCACGTGCTCAATCTATTTTCCCATATTTATTTATTTAACAAAAGCAGCCATGAAATGAATTATGAATTCAAACTTATCTTTCTTGGTCTCCATCACCACCCTAATACTTTTTGACTGGGCCCCATGCAATTTTAAATAAACTAGTGTAGTGCCCATCTTTTTAAGTTACCTTGAACAAAGTTAAAGTGTTGAACATTCATGTCCTTTTCACACTCGTGAAGTGGGTCAGGAATCTATCGGTAGCTAATGAGATCAATCGTTATAAGTATGATTCGAAATACAATTTTCACTGTATAAATGTTGGGAGGTAGGATGCATTTGTTGGTTGCAATGTTGTAAAAGTTGGGTTTTTAGTGTAGAAAGTTTGAAGATGCATGTCTCCTAGTTTCTTTCTGACTAGAAAATATTTTCAAGGTCACAGAGCCATCTTTTTTTCTGTTGAATTGACAGACTATTGTTGGTGATATTAAAACCTTAACTATAATATTAAATATTTGTTAATTAGTATTTAATGTTGAGTTGATATTCAATATTCATTCATTCACTTGAATCAAAGTGGGATTTGCCTTGTTTAAAGAAGGAATATACTCTAATCTACCAAATCTCATTAAAAAAAAAATAGGTGTAATCACTTCAAATTGCAATTATTAATATATAATCACTTATAGTGGATTAGTGCGTGGTTGCTTAAGCATATTGTTATTGAATTAAATATTTATTTAATTTGTTGGTCATGGTCTCATGGCTCCTCGTACATTACTGGAGGCATCTTTGTCCTTTTTATTATTGCAATTTCAACTTTTTAATAAACAATAAGTAGTGCTCTCTCAGTCTATCTGTCTCTCACTGTCTCTAATTTTACTTTTCTTGATTTTCTATTGAATACAAGAAGAAAGATGCATGAATGCATATCATGAAAACCATTGACAAAGGACTTGCTTTCTTTTCCAATAGCACTAGCAAAACATTTTGGCTGTTGCAGGATTCCAAATTAGGTGATCATCTGAATTAATTATTTGCCTGATAGTACTTATAATAATCCAATGGAAGCATTCTACATATGTACAATTATTTAACTAATGTTAGAACTTGTTGATAGATCCTCTCCAAACTCTTTTCACTCCAAACTATACTCAACTCATGTAGCTATATAGAACATGTATTGTAGCATGATTTGAAACATGAAATGATTCAACGTTGTACCAATCCAGAATATAATCAATCCAAATAGATAATTAGAGGCTGAATTCTATATTTACGATTGATTTATATAACCTCACTAAATTAAAATTACAAAACCATGACTGAATAAAAACAATGTCGAAATTGAGTGCCAGTAAAACCTTGGAAAATCATCATGTCAATATATATAATAGTATAATATTAAACCAATTTTCAGAATGGGAAGTTTTGAAAAAATAGCTGTTGATAGGTTCTTTACACTTTAGAAATCAGTCTGTTGTATATATATATATATATAATTTTTCTATTGTTAGTTTATCCTAATATATTTTATATCAAGACGAAGAACGTGGACCATTAGATTTACATACTTTGACTCAAAGTGTATGCACTTGTCAAAACTTCTCCATAATCTATAGTCCATATATATTTTTCGTCTTGATATATTTTATATCAAGACGAACTGACAATAGAAAGACTATATATATATATAGGGTTCAAAAATTTAATAGCACTATTTGGGGCGCTTTTTGTAAGATAGTTACCAGATTACTAATTTAAGTTTAAAAGACACCTATTTAGGTGACCAGACAAAAATACATTTTTTGTCCGTTTGTGCTTTTTGAAAAGTTGAGAGAAAACCTTTCTTTTAAAACGTTTGTAACAGATATAAATATACTAACTTTTAAAATGTTTTCTGAGCCTTTTCCGAGACTTTTAAAATGTTTTTTGTGAGTTTGTAACACAAATCCAAGCTTTTTTAAATCTTGAATCTCTAAGACTTTTAAAACATTAATCGAGCCTTTTAAAACTTTTTCCGTGACTTTTAAAACGTTTTCCGTGACTTTTAAAACGTGTTCCGTGACTTTTCCATGACTTTTAAAACGTGTTCCGTGACTTTTTCCGTGACTTTTTCGTGACTTTTAAAACATGTTCCGTGACTTTTTTCGTGACTTTTCATATGCTCTCCGAGACTTTGTAAATAGTCTCCAAGCCTTTTAACTATGGCTCCGAGACTTTGTAAATAGTCTCTGAGCCTATTCAATTTGTCTCCGAGCCTTTTTAATCAGTTCAAAATTCCCAGATCTTTATCATCGATAAATTTTCATAAATTAAAACCTTAACCATACTCACATCGACAAATCAAACCAAATGCGTCTGCGTAGCGCCATTAAACTAATTATCCAATGATGTTCAACCTCCATTAGATGTCTGTTAAAAAGACATCTATGAGAGAAGATGAAAGAATAAAAATAAAAAAACTTCAAAGTAAGAGAATGTGTGTAAAATAAGGGCATCATTGTCCATTCACCATAATAGGTGCATTTTAAATTTAAGTTACTAAAGTTGTGACTTTCTTATAAAACCACTTTTAAAAAGTGACATTTTCCACCATTTTTTAAAAAGTGACATTTTCCACCATTTCATATATATATATATATCCCAATTTTATATTTGCTCATATATTAATTAATCATCACAAGAAAATATATTTTCCATTTTAGGTTAGTTTGCCACGAGCTTGAAGGGTCTCCTTTATTAGAGAAAAAACAATATTTACCACAAGCCTTTAAAATCTCGCGATTAGAGTACATTAATAATTTTGTTGTTGTTGATGTAATTAGACTAAGGGCATGTTTGATTTTCCCACTTAACAATTAATGACACTAAATGTGTTCCATTAAGTTGTTTTGTTTGATTTTTTAAGTAATAAAATCTCTTGAACAACTCTTAAAATCACTTATTTATATTTTTTTCACTTTTCACTTAACTAAAAAACAACTAGATTGATATTAATTTTATACTTCCAAAACTATCCTTATAAATCTAATAAATTTCTAGTTTTGTCTTCTCTCACAACCCTATCCTTATTAATTTTTGGGTGACTATATTGCCACCCATGAAATGTCTCCCAACACCCATTTTTTCTTAAAAAAATTATTACTTAAATAATCTATAACAAAATAACTTTAATACTCAAATAAAATAAATTAATATGCTGAAAAAAAATTAAAGTTTTGTTATCTTTTATCTTTAGTTTTTCTCTAGTAAAAGAGAAAAACAATAGAAGAGGAAAGCACTTTGTTAATATAAGCAAAGACAACATTGCAACATCAACATATCTTTGCAATTCCTCATATCTTCTTCCCCATTTATTATTAGTTTATTAACAGTCTCTCAAGATTCAATATGAGAAATAAGATAATAAAAAAAAAAAAAAAAAAAACAAGAATATTAATAGATTAAAGAACAAACGAAAATAAATAAATAAAAGAAATTAGTCAATATTTATATATTAAAATATAATTATATAACAAATAATAGTTGAAAGGGTATAAATATAAAAGTCTTTATTTTCAGATATTTTTAACTTAGAAAAATAAACAACTAATCACTTGTATTCAGTTTTCAGTGATTTTTTTTTTTTTTTCAATTTTTAGTCTTCAATATAATTTAACATTGTTCAGTTTTCAGACAAAAAATCAAATGCGGTCAGGGTAGAAACGGTAGCAAATTTCACCCCAAATCTAAATGGAGGTGGGAGGGACCGGGGAAGGTTTCTCCCAATTATTTATTTATTATTATTTTAAGTTAATTAAACAATTTCTAATTTAATTATTTTAAACTTATTTACTTATATTTATATGATTATTTTTAATTTAAAAAAAGGAATTGGGGTTAAACGACAAGATTAATTGGGGATTGGGAAAATATTGGGTGGGGACGGGGATGGGGATGCGGGAGCCTGCCCCACCCCACCTCAACCCCATTTGACCATTTCCCTCATCGGCATCTCCATCGGAGATCACTACCTCGGCGCCTGTAGGTGACAACAGGTACGATGACTCCTCTTCATCTTCAAGAGAAACAAACTAATTAATTAACATCATCTATTCCATCACAGCTTCTTCATAGATAACAGGCACTATAAACCCTATTTTATCAACCAATTCAACATTTTTTTTTTCATCAATAAATTAAAAGCATATAGAAATAATAATTCTAATAGATTTCATCAAGGATCAAACATTTTCTCTGTACAAGTACAACCATCAGAACCTCTTAGCTAGTAAACAAAAAAAAAACAAAAAAACAAAAAAACCATATATGTACATAGATATATTTCTCAAAAAAAAGAGAAAAAAACCCTTCTCATGATCTCTCTCTCTCTCTCGATGATATCAAAATTTGTGCTTGTGGGTTCTTGGATCTTGTAATGAGAAATCTAATTAGCACCTACACATTTTCTAGTGAGAGAGAAAATGGAAGCAAAAGAGTGAGCCAAACCCAACACAATTCCAAGCTTCACTTGACCTCTCTTTGGAATCAAACGGCCAGAAATATTTCTTTGATGAGAGTAACCACCACGACCACCACTGTTGATCATCATCATCATAGAGTTCCTAGTAGTACCAGCACAAGCAACCGCCATCGATCTTTGATTCTCCTTCTTGTCTTAATTAGAATCTCTCTATTTCCACTGTTTGTTAGATCAAAGAGATAGATGAGTAGTGAAGTGATAACTCTTGGTTTGGTTTGGTTACGTGTGTTTTAATTTATATATAAAACTGGGCCCTGCATGGCCCCTATATTTTTAGTATGTGTTGACGCTTTTGCCCTTGAATATTATTCAATATAATAATAATGAACTTATTTAGTAATTAATTTAGGGTTATCGATAAAGTTTACACAAAGAAGATTAGGCTGGCAAATACTTTTCTTTCTTGATAATGCTTAATATTAAAGCAAATTAGCAAAGAGCCACCACAATTTAGTGATAGATTCCTTTCCTTTATTGATGATATATTTTTTTAATCCAATTTGCAATATGCTTCACATGGGTTATTCATTTTCAATAGGACTAATTGCACAAACGTCCCCTAATTGTAGGCATAATTGCATGCATATGGAACTATTACCCATAATTACATACACAACCCCTGCCGTTAGTTGACTTCCGTTAACTTTAACTGTTGACCATAATTTTAACCCACAATGACTAAAGTGCCCCTAGTTACCTATTTTATTATTTAAATTAATAATAAAAAAAAAACATAAAAGACAAAGAAAACAAAAACAAAATCAATCATTTTTTTTCTCTTTCATTTTCGTAACCCCCAAACATAATCCAAAAATAAACTTAACAAACAAAAACTAAAACTCAATCCCACAAAAACTCCATCGTTGAAGATGGAACGACACTCCATGCCTCAATTGGAGTGGATCTGCTCTTCCATGGAGTGTTCTGTTTATAGCAGATTTTTAACTTTCTAGGTTAAATTTCTAAATTATTATTATTATTTTTTTAAATGGATGCGGATAACTGGTTGTGGAATTGATGGATTTGGGTTTTTATTTGTGGATTTGATTTTTGGTTGTTGTTTGAGGATTTGAGTTTTGGTTTTTATTTGTGGGATTGAGTTTTAGTTTTTGCTTGTTAAGTTTATTTTTAGATTGTGTTTGGGGGTTGAGAAAATGAAAGAGAAAAAAATGATTGATTTTGTTTTTTTTTTTTTTAATTATTAATTTAAATAATAAAATAGGTAACTAGGGGCACTTTAGTCATTGTGGGTTAAAATTATGGTCAACGGTTAGAGTTAACGGAAATCAACTAACGGTAGGGAATGTTTATGCAATTATAGGTAAAATTTCCATATACATGCAATTATACCTAAATTTAGGGGACGTTTGTGCAATTAGTCCTTTTCAATAAGTTTTAATAACCTAACAGTCTGTACTCTACCCATGACTAGTTGGTAATTATGATCGATGATTAATTGATATGGAGACGAGGGTTTACTAGGACATACCAATATCAAATTATCAAATACTATCGGTCAAATCTAGATTGTAATTACTTCCACGACACCTAGTCGAATCTCATCATAAATCCATTGTTCAACCAATCGCGACCAAGAGTAAATACAGTGATATTGCTGACAACCATGCTTACAAAACTTGCTTACACAAGGAAACTAAATGCATTGAATCAAGACTATATTTATATATATATATATATAGAGAGAGAGAGAGAGAAAGAGAGAGAGATTAGCTAGATTGCATTGTCTCCATAATGGTGATCTTCTATAATATTAAATCATTAATTTATAGTTAATTAATTCTGTTGTTTTCACTCATGCCAATTCTTTCCCATTCAAAATCAAACTCTTCCACTTTGAATAATAAAAAAGATGGTTGTGAATTTGAGAAGTTTTTCAAGATTCAAAGTACTACTATTTGGGATGGCTTTGGTGTACATTTTGAAGATATATATATATATATATATATATATATATATATATATATATATATATATATATAACCAAAATTCCAAATTCAGGTGTGTGATAGAGATCGACTTGTTCAATCCACCCAACAAATAAAGTTTAATTTGTGGGGGTAGTGGGGTTCATCAAAGAATTCTCTCCAATTAGATCATACTCTTTAATGGTCAAAATTCCTGCAACCAAACTTTCTAAAGGTTCAAAGTATTCATTGGTCATTTGGTCTTCGATCGGCAATAATAATTACAAAGTGGATTATATATAGATAGATAAAGAGCGAGTCGAGATGTGATGTTTTATCTCTACTCTATCGATAAATTGTCACGTGATATTTATTCAGTTTGTTATCGATCACTCATACAGACAATTTAGGAAGATATATGTATACTTTGATAAATATAGATCATTGAATAGTGGTTGAGTTTGGTGCATGACATATATTGGTATGTTTGTGTTGTGGTGCTTCAAGGCTCGGACAAGTTTGCTTGATAGATGTGTATATGGTACCTTTGGTGTTTCATTATTTGTTGACGCTTTTGACCTTGAACATATTTGTTGATGAAGCACAAGGGTTATCAAGTCATTTTATTGGGTTATCAATGAAGTTAAATTAGACATTAATATATGAAGATGAGGTTGGCAAACTTCCACTAAACTAAATTAAACAATATAGTTATAAGTTTTATTGTTTTCGCTTCATTCAATCCTTTCCTATTCAAAATCAAAATCTTCCACTTTGAATTCAAAAGAATTATGATTGTGAATTTGACTAAGTTTCAAAGATTCAACCAATTTGGTAATTAATTAATTAATTAATTAGCTTTAGTCTCTTGAAGATAAAACCAAATTAATGTTCCAAATTCTAATGTGTGATAGACTTGTTCTCCTATCCACCCAGCTAAAGATTAATATATTGTTATAAAACAAGTCGATATAACTTGGTAAGTTTTATGTGGGGATTTTTAAGAAATTGGCCAATTAGATAACTTTTTATGCCTAAAAAATTCATGCACAAAGCAAGTATTTTGAAAAATATTTGGAGTTAATACTTGGATAGTTGAAAATATGTGCAAATAAAAAAAATTCATTGGTGGATTTAAACTAAATTATGTTCTCCATACTAGGGCAGGTTTATCAAAAATTAAGATTTGGTTAGATGACTTGAATCAATAATCTTATTATAAAAAATGAAAAATAAAAAAGTGGGTTATGCTATATTAACTTCTCTTAAAAACAATGCTAGATTGTCCAAATCATCCGTCCAAATTCAAGCTTAAATGATGTGATGTGGTGAGTGATGTGTTAGTCACAATTCATATGTCACGTCACTTTGACAAATGTTTTAGACAGTTTAGTATTACTCTTGTCTTAATTTGTTTACTCGTTTTCTCTTTACTATTGGATCAAGAGCAAATAGATGAAAGTATGTCGAACCATAAATTTCGGTCAAAATTTTAAGTTGAAATAGTCTTAACCCTAAAAGAATACTCTGAAATAAATTTTAGTGATTTTTTTTCCTATTTTAGGAAGTTGAGCAGAAGTTCTCAAGTTTCATAATTTTGATAATAAATTGGGCATAAATGGAAATTTGGGTTATATAGCCCATCAATTACTTTATGTTGACAGCCCAAAATACCATAGACTGGATCAAAGAGCAGCTGACCCATCAAAAATCTCTAACTTCTCTATCACATAAATTGAACACATATTTACATTTGTATAGTTCAGAAATTTATTTAAGAGAAATTTTGATAAATCCCATGAAAGGTTTATAAATTTATATATGTATTCATTTATCGATTGATACCGCACTAATTGGGTTACAAGTCGAGATATGAGTTGGGATATCTAGCATTACTCAATCTGAAATCGTTCAGAAATCTATTCTTAATGCAACATAAAAGTAACTTATATGTGTATCAAATTAATGACCATAATTATGTCATGTTGACAGATTGATGAGGTAAGGCATGTTATCCCAACTATTGGAAATGTTGAGTCATGAAGTGAAGCTTGAGGACTTGAGATTTTTTGATGCAATGATAAGGAAAGTTATGATTAGAGAAAAAGTTGTGGTAATGTGGTTGCTTATCTAAATTATTGAAAAGGTCTAATAATAAATCAATTTATTATAATGCTTTTGGATGGGATTTTTTTTCAAATTTTCCCACCAGCAGATTGGTATTGCAATTTGCAGAATTGAATTGATCAATTCTAAAAGAATTAAACTATGTTTTTTTTTTTTTTTTTTTTTTTTGGATATATCATATGTTGGTATGACGATATAAATCCGGAACATTGTCAATGAATGAACACTTTTTACCACCAAGCCATATTGGCCGGTGGTAATTAAACTATGTTTTGAATCATCTTTTGTTAAGATTCATATAGATTACGTTACGGTGGATATAAGTGGTATAAAATTCTCTCATTTACAAGATTGTGAAATGATTCAAGATAACATCAACTTGAGTGGGATGGACCATCCCATTCCTGAGATAAACATTGATGTGATATATCATATTGTGTAATCCGATATTGTGATATATCATATATCTTGATTGTGAAATGATTCAAGTTAACATCAACTTTTAATCGGAATGAAAATGAAAAGAAATCAAATTTTATGAGAAAATAGAAAGGGAACTTAATTTCTTAGGTGCGAGTAGGAAAATTAAGTTCTCTTTCAAGCATAAATTTAATTCATAATATGTGTATAGTCCGTGTAAGTCGATTCCTACCGATTTTTATACACCGTAATCATTAATTAAAAATTAAGTTTTAATTTCTACAATAGAATTACACGAGTAAAGAATACGCATCTAAAAGCACTATATAAATGTAAAATAATGAAAAATGGATTACTTGGAGGGCCTTCTAAGATTTAAACATTCACTCAATACATCAACATCATAAGAATTGAGAAACAACGATTGATTCTACCATACCATTGTGTCTTTCTCGAAGTTAGAAAATTCACATATTGATTTGATTTACTATCATTTTTGAACATATCAAAAGACTTTCCCACACACTTCACACTTTGGTTTCTTACATTTTTTGTGTTCGTGGGATTACACAAAACGTATTCATGAACTCACCATGACCTATATCTATCCATTAAGTATGTATATATATATATATATATGGGCAGGATTTATGGCCCCATTTTTTTACACAATTTTTGACATAACTTCTTAGCCATTGGATCTTGTTTCTTTTAATGGGTATGATTTATTCTTTTTTTCTTTCCTTATTTATTACAGACATTGTCTCTCACCTAATTAATTCTTTATCTCTCTAGAATATTATTATTTTATTAAATTCTCTCACCTTAATTAATTATGTCTTTAATTTATTTTTCTTTCTTTTATTTTTTCCTTTACATGTTTTTTTTTTTTACTTTACCTGAAATTAGAATATTATCAACTTTCACTCTTCAATCTTTAAAATCTTTCATTTTCCTATCTTTATTTTCTTTCTCTTTCATTGGATTAGTTTCAACTGATTTTTATCATATTCAAAATGTTAAAAAATTTGGAATTGGAAGATTTATCAATAGATGCTCATGGTTTATCTAAGATATTTTTTCTATTCTTCCAATTTTTATATTTATTTAATTATTTTTGTTATCTTGTATCTTCTTATTTTCTGATTAATAATGATAAATAAATAAATAAATAAAATATTGAAAGAACACAAATTTTGGTTTTTTTAGGAATTGTTTATATAAGGCTATTACAATCTTGTTAAAATTTTCGTTGTAAAATTTGACATGTTAGATTTCTTTTTAATTTTTTGCTTTGGAAAAAAATTGATTTAGTTTATTTTTCTTCTTTTTGAATAGATGTGATGATAATATGATATCTATTTTTGTAAATAGATTTTATGATAGTTAAATATATATATATATATATATACAATAATCATACCAAAGTAATTTCTAAGAATTGTTTTTCATCTGTTTGAATAAATTATTAACAATAAAAAAAAAATCCAAAACCGAATAAGTAGTAAAAAAAATGTTTTTTTTTTTCATTTAAATTATTGTATTATTGTATTACCATGATTTATTTTATATGTTGAATTTTATTTAGGCTGTTGACACAACTCAAGAAAATATTGGTGAAACAAGTAGTGCAAAAAAGTATGTAGCAGACTTAAAAGCACCAGATGTAGGGATGTTTTTTGAAACAATAGATGAAGCTAGAAATTACTACTATGTTAAAAATTCATGGTAATTTTAAAATTTTAAAATTTCCTAGAATTATGCACATAGATTTACTTATTGCACATAGATTTTATTTTACAAATATCAGTATAAATGAAGTTATGTATGATGTTTCTGTTCAACTTTGCAAATATATTAACAAGACCAATACAATTGTACAACTTTGTAAAAGTACAGCTCATAAGCTAATGAAATAAGAAATGATTAAAGAGGAAAAGAAAAAAAAATTAAAAAGAAAGAAAATAAAAGAGGAGAGTGATTACATGTATAATTTTTTTGATTTTAGGTGAAGTAAATTGAGAAATGAAAATAATAAAAAATATATATAAAAAAAATAAAGGGATTTTAAAGACTGAAAAGTGAGAGTGATATGTTCTAGTTTTGGGTTAAGTAAAAAAGAAGAAAAAGAAAAAGAAAACGTGTAAAGGAAAAAAGAAAAGAAAAATAAATAAATTAAAGACATAAAATTAATTGAGGTGAGATAATTTAATAAAATAATAATATTCTAGAGAGATAAATAATTAATTAGGTGAGAGACAATGTCTGTAATAAATAAGGAAAGAAAAAAAGAATAAATCATATCTATTAAAAGAAGCAAGATCCAATGGCCAAGGAGTTGTGTAAAAAATTATGTAAAAAAATGGGGTCATGGATCCTGCCCCATATATATATATATATATATATATATATATATGTATATATATAGTTTTTCTATTGTCAGTTCGAACTGACAAAAGATATATCAGTTCCTAGCATATGGGCCATTGGATTTAAATACTTTGACTTGACTGCATGCACTTGTCAAAGCATCTTTTAAATCCAATGGCTCACATGCAAGGAACTGATATATTTTATATCAGTTCGAACTGATAATAGAAAGACTATATATATTTTATTGTCAGTTCGTCTTAATACAAAATATAATAGGACGAAGAATGTAGACCATAGATTATAGAGAAGTTTTGACAAGTGCATACACCTTGAACAAAAGTATGTAAATCTAATGGTCAACATCCTTCGTCCTGATATATTTTACATCAGGACAAACTAACAATAGAAAAATTGTATATATATATATATATATATATATATAAATGTTCAAGTCAGTGCGCACTGATATAACTTCATCAATACGTTGGATGTGGACCATTAGATTTACATACTTTGACTCAACGTGTATGCACTTGTCAAAGTTTCTCCATAATTAGTGGTCCACATGCATTAGTACCGATGTAGTTACATCAGTACGCACTGATCAGAACGAGACCGTATATGTATATTTAAGGATTTAGGGTTTTAGTGAGAGGTATATTATTTGAAACCATGCTTTCGTTTAGGGGTGTGTGGCGGATCGAATTTTGGATTTTGCCATGATCCAAAATCCGATCCGATCTAATAGGATCGAAGAAATCATAATTTGATCCGATCCAATTTTAGAGCAGAATCTGATTCGATCCGATCCAATCCGATCCAATCATAAAATACTTAAATCTGACCCGATTCGATCCGATCTAATGGATCCGATTCATAGAAGCAATTCTTAATATATAAAAGTTAAAATATTCTTAAAATTAACAAAATAAGTAATTATTCATAGGTTACTTCAAATAAAATAATTAACAAACTAGTAATTAACATAAAAGCAATACATAATTGTACACTTTAAAGTTCAAAAAGTATGAGCTTCAAACAAAAAAAAGTTTGTACATCACATTTTAGTGGTCAAGGTTTTGAATCCCATAATACACATTTTACAAACATGTATGAGGAGTTTTCTTTAAAATATATTATTTAAAATGCTTGATCTTAGTATGTTGTATTGTATTATGCTAATACATTTTAAACTCCTAATAAAATATAATGCGGTGCACCAAACGAGCCCATAAACTTTAAATATAAGTTATAAACACAAACATAAATAAAATCATCCAAAAGTTTGAAATATAACCCTTTATCATAACAAAATACAATAGCACCTAAAATTTGCTGGATAATCATCTTTATAAGACAAAATAAATTGGCCCGCTATAAATTAAGCCTTATATTTTGGCGGATCCGGCAGATTTGATGGATTTTTATATAGAAATCCAAGATCTGATCCGATCCGATCCAATGGATTTTAGAATTTAAGATCCAATTCGTTCCAATCATATCCTTAAATCCGATCCAATTTGGATCTATTGGATTGGATCGGATCATGCATACCCCTACTGGCCTCATCGAGGTGGGTGTGAGCTAGTGAGCTAACTTCATCTCATCTTTAATAGATAAAATTTATGAATTATTAAATGCACGAGAACTTTAAATTGAATATATATATATATTTTTTGAAGTCTTTAAATGAATATTCTATCTAAATATAAAATAATGTATGTCAATAATAAGTGTTGGATTGCAACTTATAATTGATATATATATATATATATATACGGGTGGGATTAGGGATGGGCGTTTCCCTATGGGCCCCCATCCCCCACGGGCCCCCATGGGGTTTTGGGGGCAAAGTTTGCCCCCAAACATATTTTGGGGGAGGGGGTGGGGGTACCTCCCCCCAAACCCAAAACCCCATTAGGGCCCCCAAAATAATATATATATTATTTTTATTTTTATTTTTATTTATATATAAAATTTTTAAAAATTAAAACAAATTATAAATTATTAAAATTAAATGTTATGGTTGCTCATTTATAAGGTGTAATTAACCCCCAAAATAATATATATATATGTATTATGCAATTATTTTGGATTTTATATTTTATTTTTATTACTTTTAGGATTGAAAATTTAAAATTTAAAATTGAAAAGGAAATAAAATAGGGGAAATGGGTTTTGGGGGTGGGGGTGGGGGAACCTCCCCCCAAAACGTCCCCCCCACTGGTCCCCCCAAATGGATTTTGGGGGAGGTGGTGGGGGGAGGTTTGAGTAATGGGGGTGGGGGTGGGGGTGGGGGTGGGGGTGGGGGTACCCTCCCCCGCCCCATTGGGCCCCCACGCCCATCCCTAGGTGGGATCGAGGGACACAATTTTTGACACAGGATTTGACACGATTTTTCAACCATTGGATTTATTAGATTTGAATGGCTTAGATTTTAATAAATTGATTTTTTTAGTTACTTCTCATTAATTTATTTTCTTTTCTCTCTCCTCTCTCATAGATTTACTTTCCTAATTGAAATCTAATTAATATTTTCCCCTCTCCCTTATATTTTTTTCCCCGTTAATTATCTCCTCTTCATTTCTCGTCTCACATTTTTCTCTCATACTTTTTTTTTTTCTTTCATTAATATTCTATTTAGAAAAGGCTAATTCATTATCTTTAATTCATAATTCTATTAGATAAACTTATTGTCTTTCAACACAACCATGAACAAAAAATAAATAAATTATAAACAACAAATTAAATAATAAAACCGATGAAAACGATACAGTACATAAAAAGTAATTTTTCAGTTTTTATTGCAAGAGAAATGTGAACACATCTCTTATGTAAATATGTAATACGGTCTATACCAAACTGATAAAATTGTTACTATTATGTTCACATATCTCTTACAATAAAAACAATAAAATTGTTTTATATGTTATAAAAGCTACAAAGTTGTTTTTTATGTTTTCTGTACCTTTTTTGTATTTTTTTTTTGGTTCATGGTGGTGTTGAAAGACAATTAGGGGGGTGTATTCAATTAGGATTGTTGAGGACATTTAAAGACATTATAAATCCTGGTGTATTCAATTCGGATATTTAAAGACTTTAAAAGAGTCTATATTAATCCAGTGGTATTCAATTCAGATTTCTATGGACTTTTAAAGAATCCTTCCAAATCCAGGTGTATTGAATTGAGACTTTAAAAATGTCTATAAAAATTAAGGTGTATTCAATTAGGACTAGATTTTAAAGGATTTTCTTATGTCATGGATTTTGGTGGATTTTGGTGCACTTGATAGTGAGAGATTTAAATATCAAATGTCATAACATGTTCAACCTTCTCCCCAAAGATTTTGGTGGACTTTGCTCTCTCTCTCTCTCTCTCTCTCTCTCTCAAAACAGAAACATATATACAATTCGCTGTCGTGACTTATTTTACTTATTTTAAGCTGAAAAAAAAATAGAAAATAGAAATTAATATTTTTTTTTTTTTTAAATCTGACATGATTTATAAATTTTGGTATGTGTTTTTAACAGACATGCAAAATTTGTTCTTCAACAAGTAATGTAATTATCTATATAATTTATTTTTGACTTGAAGACGGTTTCTGCAACTAATAATATATTTTGTATGCCCCATTAATATGTATTTTTAGGAATAAATTATACACATCAAAGATATATAAAAAAGATTTAAAAGATATTTCAAAAAAAAAAATAGTTATGTATCTGAAAGCAAATATATATATATATGAACACCGTGAAAAAACGAATAGCCAAATTGATATTCATTCTCTTTTCATTTCACTTTTATTTTGACCATCTGAAAAGTATCTTCAATGGTACATTGGTATACGATGGTTGTGTATCATTCGATGGTACACTATGATTCTTAAGATTATTCTTTAAGACGATTGTCCCTTCGTAGATACCGATGTGATTGAAGAAAATCATTATTCATGATATATTTATTAAACCTTGGTAATAAATGTTTACCTTTAAAATTTTATTTATATTGAACTTTATATCATTTAGAAATACACCTCAAATATTTATTTAATATTCATGTTTTTATTTTTGTAAAATTATATCATAATCATCGAAAATCAAAGAAAATAAATTTAAATTACAAAGGCAAACAACGAAATTATTTAAATATTTTATTAATTATGAAATAGAAGGGCAAGTGCAATAGACTAGAAGGATACGTGTTTGCAACAACAAAGGAATTTATCAGTGAAAAAGCCAACGGTAGTTGGACTGTGATCTCTGATTCAAAGTTGAGTACATATAAATAAAGAAGAGAGATGAGGAGAGTGAGAGAGAGACGAGAGAAAGAGAGAATAGCTTATGTATTGATATCAAGTCATCAACGTTTTACAAAGAAATGATCACATATATATAGGCTTCAAACATTATAGCCACTTGCATCAATACATCATCAATTGCATCATTGACTATATATCAGTTGCCTTATTGACAACCACCTGACCTTATTACATATACTAATTATATTGAACGAGTATATTGATGACATGATACATGATACATGATAAGCTCGTCCTATATATTCAAACATTTTTGAAAAAATGCCTAATAATCAATCAACATTTATTTGATACGTTTGTCTTATTGAAACATAATGCATAAAAAAAAAAAAATTAAAAAAAAAAAAACAACTATAAGGAAGCCATAAGCAAAGTTCAAATGGAGAACTGGAAGAAAGCAGATATTTTTGTTATTACTGCGCATTGTATTAATTGATTATATTGGTTGAGTGTATATATTGTGTTATTGGGTCATATAGTGGTATAATTCTCCATCTATAATAGAAGTCAAAGATAACAAGTCCATGGATGTCTAAACAAATCTATAAAAGTCTGAGATAGATGTCTAAACAAATCCATAAAGGTTTGAGATAGATGTCTAAACAAATCAATGAAAGTCCATGTGGATTTATAAAAGTCCGTAGAAATCTATGAAAATCTGTCACTTAAAAAATGTCTTTAAATGTCCACAAGAATCCTAATTGAATACACCTTAGGGGGGTGTATTCAATTAGGATTAATTAGGATTCTTGAAGACATTTAAAGACATTTTTTAAGTGACAGATTTTCATGGATTTCTACAGACTTTTATAAATCCACATGGACTTTCATTGATTTGTTTAGACATCCATCTCAGACTTTTATGGATTTGTTTAGACATTTATCTCAGACTTTTATGGATTTGTTTAGACATCCAAGGATTTTCATGGATTTGTTATCTCTGACTTATCAATAGTAATTATAGCTAATTATCAAAAAAACCTTTGAAGTTGGAATGAGCAAAATTTGATACACCAGTCAATCTATATTTGCGTATATATATAGTCTAAGGTTGTTGCTGATACAAACAAAGCGATTGAATTGAACTCAAAATTGGCTAAGGCTTATCTGCGTAAAGGCACTGCTTGCATGAAGTGCAGATAAATTATTTTTCTTTAAAATAAAATGCTAATAAAGAGTGAGCATTTTGGTGTTTGATTGAAGGCTCTACAGATTATTTTAGTGTCGTTTTGTGCAGTTTTGGCAAGTAGTAAGATTTGTACTCGTGCAATATAATTTATATTTTGTTCTTAGCAAATGTAGGGGCTCTATTTGGGAAAAATAAGTTGCAAGCGTTCGTTGTATTCACAACACTTTCTGGTCACAAATTGCCTTGCTTCATCATTTTTATGGTCATCAAAATAAATGCAGATACTCTTTTGACAACAATGACGCTGGTGACCGGAGCTAAGGCTAAATTTTTTGAATCAGGTTGACATGGGATTGGTTTTTGATTGAATTTGGAAATGTACGATAGGAAGATTACCTACCATAGTTCCTAGATGTTTTTTAACTTTTAAGGTGGCAATTTTGGTGCATGATATTGTGTACGAAATTTTGATATCTTGGACTACAGCATTTAAAAACCTTTTTTTTTTTTTTTTTTTTTTTTATGGTTATAGCAATGATTAGAGATAGTTAATTTGATTTTGTATACTACTCTGATTATATTTCTTAAATTGGGTAATAATAAACGTGTTTACACTTGCTTGTTCAAAAAAATATATATATAATTAGTGGAATTGGTGAGAAATGTCACCTTTTTAAACTGATTTGGTGACAATGTCACTGCTTTAATAAGTTAAGTTTAAAAGGCACCTATTATGGTGAACAGACAAAAATACCCTTACTTTACACATTCTTTTCTTACTTTGAAGTTTCTGAGATTTAAAACAGACCTCCAATGGATAATTAGTTTTGTGGCTCTACACAAACGCATTCGGGGGTCGAGCTCCCCGCTGAGCTCGCGGTGGTCGAGCTGCCCGTCAGCTCGTGGGGGTGTGGAGATTTTTTTGGTTTTGAATCTCCATTGAAAAGGCTCGAAATGAAGTGTTCGAGCCTTTTCATACACCAATCGTGCCTTTTCATTAGTGTATGAAAAGGCTCGAACACTTAATGAAAGGCACGATTACTGTACCATCGTGCCTTTTCATACACCAATCGTGCCTTTTCATGTATAAAAAGGCACGATTACTGTACAAAAAGGCTGGAAACTTTGTTCAAAAAGGCTCGAAATATTTTTAATTTTTAATCTTTTGGAAAAGTTATCGAGCCTTTTGGAAAGGTTATCGAGCCTTTTGGAAAGGTTATCGAGCCTTTTGGAAAGGTTATCGAGCCTTTTAGAAAGGTTATCGAGCCTTTTGGAAAAGTTATCGAGCCTTTTAGAAAGGTTATCGAGCCTTTTCCAAAAAGGCTCGATAACCTTTCTAAAAGGCTCGATAACCTTTCTAAAAGGCTCGATAACCTTTCCAAAAGGCTTGATAACCTTTCTAAAAGGCTCGAAATGATTTCGTGCCTTTTTGAAATATTTTCGTGCCTTTTTACACTGTCATTGTGCCTTTTGAAGTTGTTATCGAGCCTTTTGGAAAAGTTATCGAGCCTTTTAGAAAGGTTATCGAGCCTTTTGGAAAAGTTATCGAGACTTTTCCAAAAAGGCTCGATAACCTTTCTAAAAGGCTCGATAACTTTTCCAAAAGGCTCGATAACAACTTCAAAAGGCACGATGACAGTGTAAAAAGGCACAAAAATATTTCAAAAAGGCCCGAAATCATTTCGAGCCTTTTCCGAACTTTTTTCGATTTTTCGAGCCTTTTGGTGAAGAAGGTTACTGTGGGGGGCAATTTTGTCCGTTCACCATAAATGGTGCCTTTTAAACTTAAGTTAGTAAGTTGGTGCCTGTTCCCAAAAAAGAGCCTCAAATAGTGCTATTTAATTTTTAACCCAATATAATTATGTGACCGCAACATATTCTATTATTGTATGTGGCTTGTTTTCTTTTTAAACTCGATTTTTTTTTTTTCCTTTTTAATTCAAAGAACATGCCGGGGATGGAAGCTTATTATTCTCACATGCATCGGTTTTTTTAATTTTTACATATTAGTGCTTTTTGTTTCTGTTTTGAGAGAGAGAGGGAGAGCAAAATCCACCAAAATCTTTGAGGAGAAGGCTGGACATGTTATGACATTTGATATTTATATCTCTCACCATCAAGTCCACCAAAATCCATCAAAATCCATGACCTAAGAAAATGTTTTAAAATCTAGTCCTAATTGAATACACATTGATTCTTATAGACATTTTTAAAGTCCCAATTCAATACACCTGGATTTAGAAGGATTCTTTAAAAGTCCATAGAAATCCTAATTGAATACCACTAGATTCATATGGACTCTCTTAAAGTCTTTAAATGTCCAAATTGAATATAACAGGATTTATAATGTCTTTAAATGTCCTCAAGAATCCTAATTGAATACACCCCCCTTAGTTTATCTAATAGAATTATGAATTAAAGATAATGAATTGGCTTTTAATAAATAGAATTATCAAGAAAAAAAAAAGTAGGAGAGAAAATTAACATGGAAAAAGAAAAAAATGTAAGAGAGAGGATCAGAGGAAGGGGAAAATTAATTAAATTTTAATTAGGAAAGTAAATATATGAGAGAGAAGAGAGAAAATAAAATAAATTAATGATAGATAAATGAGAAGTAAATAAAAAAGAAATCAATTTATTAAATCTAAGCCATTCAAATCTAATAGATCCAATGGTTGAAAAATCATGTCAAATCTTGTGTCAAAAATTGAGATTTGGTATCCAAATAATATATACACACTATATTGTTTTGTTTTTTTTTTTTTTTTTTTTTTTTTTTTTTTTAACTATTTCATTATATGTTTTTATTTTCGAAAATAAGATAATAAGATAAGACGGATGTTTACACCCACCCACTTAAGTGAGACCGTGAATTCAAGTAACACACCCTTCTCCAATTCTAGTCGGGTCCTCTTTCCAATTCAAAATAATAGTTAGATAAAAACTGTAATTAAAAAAGAATTAAAAATCTAAAGTTCATCGTAATAATAATGATAATACAACAAAGGGGTATTTGATTTGGCAATCGGAGACTCCAAAACGAAGTTCCATCATTAGGGTTTGAACCCGATAAAAACAATTACATATTAATTTCACTCTTAGGCCCCGTTTGGTGCATGTGATATGATTGGATTGGATTGGATAGGATATGATTAGATTAATTTTAATGTTGTCCTGTGTTTGGTGAATCATAGGATAGGATTAAAAATAGAGCAATCCTGTGTTTGGTACAACATAGGATGTGATTAAAAATTTAGGGAAAATTGCACTAAAATACCCAAGAAACCCAGATCTTCGCAAGCATTTCATTAAACCAAAGCAACGTAACGCAGACCTTCAACCATTAATAACAACATCAATTAAAGAGAAAATTTATTTATTTATTTTTTTGAAGATCTGAAACTCAGATCTTCATATTCTTCTTTCACAATCATCATCAATTAAGAAAATCAAAGAAAAAAAATATATAAAAAAATATAAAAACTAATGAAAAAATAAAGATAAGTAAATATTTTTTTTCAAGAGATCTGGAACCCAGATCTTCGTCTTCTTCTTTCTTAAGAGAAAAATTGAAAGAAAAAAAAAATGAAATAGTAATGTTCTTCGATCATTATTAACAACATCAACCAAAGAAAAAATTAATTAAAATAACCTTTTTTTTTATTGAAGATCTGGATACTTATATCTTCATATTCTTCTTTCTCAATCAACATCAACATTTTCGTCTTCTCAATTATCATTGTCAATTTAGAAAATCAAAGAAAAAAGTAATTTTAAAATTAAATTAAATAATTTTTTTAAAAAAAAGTGTAGGAGGTCATCGAGGAGAACAAGGAATAAAAAATAAAAAAAACATTAAATACCTACACAACATCGCACACACCATTTATTGTGTTTCCAGCCTCTCTTTCAATCAACAATTAAGAAATTGATTCCACAAAGTATTTCAGTAGAGCATCCAAGCAAAACCCAAAACCAAAGGCAAAAAGTGATTTTTAAATTATAAAAAAGAACAAAAAAATATGCTTTTATTTGTAGAGATGTTGTTTTGGGAACAAAAAAATTGATTCAATGAAGAAGAGATGGTGATGATATGCAGATTAAAGTAGAAGAGATGGGATTCATTTGAATCCCATCAAAATGGTTAGGATTCATTTATCCTATTGAGATGGGATAAAAGCACCGTTAGGATTCATTTGAATCCTATCCTATTGCCGAGCCAAACACGGGAAATGGACTAAAAATAGTCCGTTTCCCATCCTATCCTACCTGCCAAACGTGGCCTTAGTATATGAGTTGCATTCTGGACTATAGGTCACTGTCAAACCCCGAATCAATGATAAGATATTAATTGCCATTAAAAAGAATTAAAACTCTAAAGTTCAAAACAATAATTATAATAAGGTAGGAATTGTCATTAAAAGCCATAGTCGTTTTATTATAATTCCAAATTTATAATAATTATTTTTTTTCCCTTTTTAAAGGAAAGTAACGAAACCCACATAATCCAAATCATCACAAGAAGCCACACAAAAAAACACACACACACAGGAGCAACACCCATCAATGATTCCTCTAACAATTTGTCAGTGATGCCTTTATATACTTCATCATCAACGCTGGGAACCAAATTCCCATCTCTATTGGGACACAGAGGAGGAAGAGGAATACAGTGTAACAGATTTCAAAGTTTGTCACTTTTGTTCTGTTTTCAACAGAGTAGTAGAACTAGAACTAGAAGAAGAAGACAAAACACACAACCCCACATTGTTTCTTTATCAAAGTTTAACAAAAACTCTTCTTTTACTTCTTTTACTTCTTTTGCTTCTTCTTCTTCTTCAATAATGGAGGACCAGGAGGAGAACATGGGTGGTTTTAATGGTGTCATGGAGCCAAACTACTCCAGAGAACTTGATGTGGCTGTGAGAGCTGTGCAGATGGCTTGTTTTCTTTGTCAAAAAGTGCAACAAGGCTTGATTTCTAAGAGCAATGGTCAAGTCCAATCCAAGGAGGACAATTCTCCTGTCACTGTTGCTGGTACTTGTCATTCTTTCTTTGTTCCTTTTTTTGTTGTTTCAATTGGGTTGCTGTTTTTTTTTTTTTTCATTTTGATTACTTTCGGATAGAAAATCATTGTTTCATTAAGTTTGTTATTATTGTCAATCTGTTTTTTATTGACTTCCTATTGCATATTAGTACTTGAAAGTATCTATTTTGATATGGAAATACATATTTTGTGGCCAAAAATGAACAAATTGAGCTAAGGTTATATGCAATTCCCATTCATGTAGATGATAATTTTTGGGTGGGGAGAACTGTGGCACGTCGCAAATTGATTGATGAGGCGAAAAATGCATAGATAACCCATACACTAGAGATAATGAGTGCAATATTTGCTTTTGGGACCATTCATGAAGTGGAGGCAACATCAATGCTCTATTCTAGTTGTGATTCCAACATATAAACTGATGCTTCTTGATTATGTTTCAAGATACTCAATGATTTAGGACATTATTAATGATGTGAAATATTCATGCTACATCGTTGCTAGTTTGTATTATATGGAATAATGATTCTCTTTCTGTTGTCGTGTGAATTTTTAACTGTAATTTTCATGAAGGTACATGTTCTCTTAGCAGAGGTACATGCCTAGCTCCCATTTTAACATGTCGAATTTGCTCTTGTGAAATGCATTTGTGAGCCAACTTTTGCTGTAATTTCGATCCCCAAATGGGAAGGTTATTTTCTAAACGCTTAGAATATGTTACCCTTTCAGCGCTCATATTGAATTTATACCTTATACAGTTGTTGACATATTCACTTGTTTTTGTAAGCTTGTCTTGGTTAAATTGCTATGTTAGTACTTTATTGTATGGATGGAACTTTTAATCTTTTATCAAGGTTTCGTGTTATATTCTAAATACATCTCAGTGAGAAATCATCAACTTTATATTATTAATCAATTGTGGTTTGGTTTTGTGATGAGATTCATGAACATCAACTTTAGTACAGAACATCAACTTGGATCCAATATCTTCTATTTCTGTTTTATATGTTGTTGATTGAATATATGTGTAGCTTTGGCAACTTCATGTGATTTGCATGTTGTTCTTGGAACACTTACTATGTCATTCGGCATAACTTATAATACCAAAAAAGAAAAGCTTATTACGATACTAATATCATTGGCTGAAATCACATCACATAAAACAGATTGGAGTGTTCAAGCAACTGTTAGCTGGCTACTTTCTGAGTCATTTGGGAGTAAAAATGTGTCGATTGTTGCTGAAGAAGATGTTCAAAGTCTCTCCAAAGTTAAGGCAGCTGACCTGTTAGAATCTGTGGTGAAAACCGTGAATGACTGTCTAGCTGAAGCGCCTCGTTTTGGGCTACAAGGTCCACAGATGGCCCTTGGGACTTCAGAAGTTCTTGCAGCCATCAGTCGTTGCAACTCAAATGGGGGACCTACTGGAAGATTTTGGGCACTTGACCCTGTTGATGGCACATTGGGGTTTGTACGTGGGGATCAATATGCCGTTGCTTTAGCCTTGATAGAAGATGGAGAACCTGTGCTTGGAGTTCTCGGGTGCCCCAATTACCCGATGAGGAAGGAATGGCTAAGTTATCAACACCGCTATCACAGAATTATATCTAAATTGACCCCACCTACATCTGAATCTTGGGACAAAGGTTGTGTGATGTATGCTAGGAGAGGTAGTGGTGAGGCTTGGATGCAGCCTTTACTCCAGGGACATAAGAAGCTGGTGTGGCCAAACTCTGCAAGGCCAGTTCAAGTTTCTGCTATTGAGAATCCAGCATTAGCAACTTTTTGTGAACCAGTTGAGAAGTCAAATTCAAGCCACTCCTTCACAGCAGGACTAGCTCACAGTGTTGGTCTTAGGTGCTGTAGAAAAGTTTACATTGCTTTCATTTTTTCACAAACATATAATTTATTTACAATAAAGTACAGATTAGGTCCTTATGTTGCGAAGAAGAAAAGAAAAAAATAGAGGGTATCATGATATGGTGATGATAATCATGCAATCATTTGCTAACGACATGAATACTCTCAATTGTTGTGCCATATGAAAATACAATGTAACAGATAACTGAATTTTTTTCTACTGCAGGAAGCAACCATTGCGTGTATACAGCATGGTGAAGTATGCAGCCATAGCTCGCGGGGATGCTGAAATATTCATGAAGTTTGCAAAGGCTGGATACAAGGAGAAGATATGGGATCATGCAGCTGGTGTTGTGATCATACAAGAGGCTGGGGGTGTGGTAACTGATGCTGGTGGAAGTCCGCTGGATTTTTCAAAGGGTTTATACTTAGAAGGCCTTGATAGAGGCGTAATTGCCTGTGCCGGAGCCAAACTACACGAAAAAATCATCGGGGCAGTTGATGCTAGTTGGAACTCCTCTAGTCTATAAAGTAAGTTTCTTCTCTATAACACCGAGAAGGACTAAGCGTGTAGCATTACTAGACAAGGTGAGCAAATATTTGATAGTAATTTTCTCTTTATTCTCGTTTGTATAGCGTCATCTAAATCAGCCTGCTTCGAAACCAAGGCTGAGATATATCGGATTTCGTTCTATATGTATCAATCACTCTTGTGTAAAGTGCAAATTATTGTTTATATTATATGAATATACTAAGAATTTACCCTTTGTAGCTCTACAATTGTATTCTGTACATATACTGGTTGGTCACTAACACAAGTCAGTGACTTTTGCATTGCCTTGTAAACTCAATTGTTGGTCAATAACATAGTTTTGATAGCCATTTTAATCCTATGAAAACACTAAAAGCTTGGTCTGAAACCAACACAGCACTACCATCTATGGGAATAGAAAAAAAAAAGAACTTGAGAGGCTGTGTATCAAGAAGCAGCAGCCCAACATTCATCTGTGCCTGGACAGTCAAAAGTTAGAGGTCCCAGAATTCAGTTTTGGTTCATTGGATGGATCATGTTGTAACTTGTAACTCAGGTTTCATGACTGTTCATGAAAAGATTTTTGGGTTACATGTTTGATTTGCTGCCAACCAACCAACATAACAAGTTAGAATTACTTTGTTTTTTTTTTTTTTTATCTTTTCTTTTTTAAGTCGACACCATTGTGGGACAGGAGTCAGCCCGGACACTTTACGGTTTAATGGGCAAAGATGAACTTATATTTACAATATCAGTATTTGAATCCTAGTGATGGAATTTCATTTTGAAGTCTCCACTACCAAGACAATGAACCCTTGATTTCTTTGCCTTATTGAAGAGTGAACACAAGCATGATTTCCGATAACATTATCTCCTAGTATCTTATCTTATCTTATTTATGAATAATGGACTTAGCTCATTTTAATTTAATGGTCTCTAGTATCTATCTTAGATGGTTTCGACTTACGAAAGGTAAATCATATTCATGTATGAAAATTTTTCGGTGATTCCTTTTTTAACGGAACCAAACATAATATAGCAAGAATTACGGACGTCGTTGTAGATATGACATATCATTTTTCCACAAAAATTAAATGAATAAAGATCTAATTGAGTTGGATTGCATATACTTGTAAAGATGTAATTAAGAACCATAAATGATTTTGGTTGAGATAGACTGTAGAGATATTTGAACAATATGGTCGGTCCTGCCCTATAAATTTTTTGGTTTCTTTTGTCTACTACTTGCTAGGTGGTGGGGTTTACTTGCTTGGCCTTTGCTTGTTAAGACTCTGCAAAATATTGATTGTTGAAATGAGATTTTTGTCAAATGTTTGAATTAATTAATGCTTAATGTGACATTTCATTGTTAATTAATTTGAACACATGCAACACAGTTGGACATTTTAATAAAATCTCATCAAAGGATATTTGTTCCTTCGAATGCTACAAAATCTTAATTAAAACAGTAAACCGTAAGATCAAGTTATCACATATTTAGCGTTTAACTTCTTATCGAATGATCGATCGACACCTATTTAGGAAAAAAAAAAACCCAAAATTGAATCGATGAGGTTCATTATCTAATGTAGCTGAAGCTTGTTGACTTCATTGATCATCATAAGTATAGTGAATCACTTCCATCACCAATTGCAGCTAGATCCAAGTTTTTAGGTGATTTGAATTTTGGAGTAAGAAAAATCACATGCATGTCTTCAATAGAATTCAAGATGGCAAGTTCAATACTCTATAAGTCTATATAAATAGATGTGCCATGGTGTCATGTCCCCATTGTAAGGTTGCTCTTTATTGGTGTTGATGGTACTTGAGAGTACCCTTTCTTATCTACAAAAGGAGAAAAACTCGTGTAGGAACAGTCTTACCGCTATAAATGAATTCGGTCCAATCAATTAACAAATATATATCTATTAATTCGGAACCGGACATTTTTTTGAAAGTTTTTATTATTGGTAGGACTCGAACCACTGATCTGGGAGTCATTTATCAAATCCTCAAGTTCGTCTATCTAACGGCTGAACTATCCCCTTGTTGGCAATTAACAAATATAGTTGATATCCATAATCTATATCATTTTTATATCACGATCATTAACCTCTAAATCATTCCATGGTTCTTTAAAAAAAAAAAAAATGGACATTGAATGGGTCAGAGGTTTGTCGAAATCTGCTGAGATATAACAATACTTGAACGAAAAACTGGGATATTGAAAAACTCTCATAACTTGGAGATATCTACCCCTATAAAAGTCGGGGTATTAAAAAACTCTTTACACATGCGGATAATTAAACGTGATTGGATTTGAACCCTCACCGCAAATATGGAAGATAAGGTGCACATGACACATGAATCCATCATGATCATATATCATGGGACTCATATCACACACTTATTATTAGAGACCAAACTTGATGTTCCTTTTCACTATACATTCCATAAGATGCAATAAATAAGTGAAACAGTACATATAGTGACATAATTGCATCCAACCTACTCCACATTCATGGTGGCCCCTCCATTTAACTGTCCTCCAACTCTCCCTCCATAAATGTCAACACCAACACCATCACCGCCTTCAATTTTATATATATATTCACTTCTTTCTCACACTTTCTTCTCTCCACATCACACCAAGAGAACCAAAATTCAAAACACATAACAAAACAATGAAGAACTCTTCCATAGCAAGTTTTTGCTTCCTTATTTTGCTCCTCACTGCTCCACTTTGCATGGCAACCCGACCCGGACTCGAAACAACCGCGAACTCCAAGGAAAAGAAGCCACCCACCAGCAACCAGAACAACAACAACAACAAAGGTGGTGGTGGTAGTGGGAATGATGGTGGGATGGGTGGCTACTTCGCTCCCGGATCCGGGTTCGATATACCCGGGCTTGGAAACGGGGTAGGGAACGGCATCGTGGGAGGCGGGTATGGATCTGGGTTTGGAGGTCCGAATGGAGGGCACTCCAAAGGTGGTGTTGTTAGGCCTACTGTGGTATGTAAAGAGAAGGGTCCTTGTTACATGATGAAGCTGACATGTCCAGCCAAGTGTTTCACTTCCTACAGCAACTCCGGGAAGGGATACGGCGGCGGAGGCGGCGGTGGAGGCTGCACCATGGACTGTAAGAAGAAATGCATTGCTTATTGTTAGAGAGAGAGAGAGCAAGAGTACTAGAGTAGCCTCTCCACTATTGCTAGTACTTACTACTTAGTATTAATGCATGTAATGCACTTATATAATATAATATAATATAATTATAATATATATGCTATTTATTATTATGTGTAAGTGTTTTTGGATTGGATCATTGAGATATAATAATAATAATAATAATAATAATATATAGATGAATAAAAATGAGAAAGTGTTTCTCCTAACTTGGTTAATGGTGAAGAGTGAGTTGTCAATGGGTCAATGGGGTCTCCACGTTATCCGTATCAAAATATACTCACTGTTTTCTAAAATCTAAAATGTGCATGGTTAGGGAATTTAGCGTTGCTTTTTATTATTCTACTTTAAATATGTAGGTACTTTTTCTAGGTGAAAAGTGAAATGGAATTGAATCATGTCCTACTTAAGCGGTGGAGGGTTCGAATTTCATGACACCGTGTCATGTGTATTTTATAAGTAGGGTTATCGGCCTAATCCCCCTTGAACTTTACACAAGTTAATATTTTAATTTTTTTTTAAGGCATTAAACCCCTTGAACTCTTGTTTATTAGTAAACAGTTTGGTTTATTGCCCCCTGAACTCCTGTTTAAGGGATATCTACAGTCAGGTTTTTCCAATAATGAAAGTTCAGGGGGTTTAATGTCTAAAAAAAAAAATTCAATGGGTAAAATGCAAACACGCGTAAAGTTCATGAGATACTAATGCCAATAACCCTTATAAGTATATATGAGAAATTTTATAAGTATAGATAAGAAGTTTTCTCTACGATATTGTGCGAGTAGATATTCGAACCGCTCATGTAAATATGTAATGCTTGTTTTCGACAAGATCCAACATATACATAACATATTCAGTGTCACATTTCAAAAAAGAACAAAATCATTTTAGAATCCAAGCACTATAGCAAGTAACTTCGAATACTCGGCCTAATTTTTATCTTACCTTCATCGAAGTAAGAACTAATCACAAACGTCTTATAACAATTTGAATAAGAAAGATCTTAAACCCATTGAAAAACTTCTCCATCATGAAGAATTTTATTGTTTTCAAATAGTCAAATAAAACTATCTCAATTTCCATTACGGGAAGTGTTAACTTTGAAAGCGTAAGATAACAAGTTAACAACTCCTTTACCTATGCTTTTATTTCCTTTTATGAAAATAACGTAATCATTATAATGTAAAGGCACATGTTAACACTACCCTCCTTCCTTTATATATTACGTAGAGAGTTGGGGTTTAATCCTCTTCACCAGCAATGGATTTCAAAGAGCCATACCGATTAATTCGATTTCTCACTCATGAAGTAAAAACCATATTAAAAAAATGAGAACAAACGTCATGAATTAAAAGCTCTATATAGGATCAATTCATACATGGAAAATGATTGTATTTAAGTGTCGGATTCGAACGAACAAAGCCTGTTGTCTAAGTCTCCAGTAAACAAATGACATGTACAAAACGCAGCACTCGAAAAAACAAATTACAGATCAGGTGTTGTAAAAAAGGCCGGCCTCAAATAATCAAACATCAAGCTTTCCGCGGCTAAAGGGGATATACAACCTAAATCCATACATGAGGTTATCGTGGTGTCTTTCTTTCTTGTATAGTGTAATTATAGAGCTGCCCTCATAGCTCCACGTGCAGCGTCACGCTTCATCTCCGCAGCCTTACCACTTCCTCGGAAATACATGTATACTTGCTGCGCGTGAAAAATAAGTTATTAATGTTAGAAAAGATGAACAGTTGCAATAATTTGACTCGAGGAATAGAGATACGAGGCAGACCTGAATAACCCAGATGCTAACCACCGATTCAACACAGAACAATCCAAATCCAACGAAGTAGAATATCTATATGAACAATGAAACCACAATTAATACGATCGAATCTACAGCAATACAAGCTATAGATTTATGTAACAGATAATCCGTTTTGTGAGCAACATGTAAACTCCAATGAATCTCAGATAGCTATTTTATTACTTAAAAAATGAATCAGATGGCGTGCTGTAAAAACATAAAGTAGGAAGCATTCTTACCCCAACCAGAGCATGTCTGCCTATAAGATCTATTGCTGGCAAAATCCCCCTGTTCCAAGTCCATGGTAAAATATCAATAGCAGGAAATAGAGGAAAACTTCATTTATGTTATGGACACAACACAAATTTATGGCATTTATCAGCCCAGCGGTACAGTTGAGCTGTATGGCTCCATAAGCTTCCAGCAATGCCAACAACCAACTGATTTCCGTACACTTAAATATATATATAAGAACCAAAGAGTAAAATGAAAATCCTTCTTTCGGCTGAACATATACAGTATGAGTGTTATATCTTGCTATTTCTTTTTTCTTTTTCTTTAGTTTAGCAACCCTATCGTGAAAAGCCAAATAGGGTAAAGAAACCTTGTATTGATTGTTCTCTAAATGTAAGTTTTCCTCTACCGACTGGAGAAAGGGAATAAATAAATCAATCAAATTCTGGAAGGCTTCATGGAGTGTACTTTAGAAGATTGGTGGGGCAAGGAAAAGAGCCATATAATTTGCCAAGACAAAACAGTCTTAGATACAACTTTGCCACAAAAAAGCAATTACAATTTTAACGAACTCTTACGTGAGAGATTTTCCTCTGAAAATTACAGGAGGAGCAACTGCAGCAAATACGACAAAGCAGATGTGGATCTGTAAGAAGGTAAAAAAAGGAAAAGAAAAAAATTAGGCATTTGCCACTTGCTGGAGAGAAACAGATCCATGTTAGAATTAGAAAAGCGCTTACAATGTAAAACATGAAAAACCATCCAAACTTCAATGCACTTTCAGTCCTGCAAGAAGACATACAATGTGATTATATAACTGAACAAAAGAGAGTAGTAACACCATGCTAATCTCCAATTGATCAGATATTGCAATCTCTCTAGAGACTTGAAGTCAACGCATGTGCATAGAAGACTTATTTCCATTCATTTTGAATAGATTGTAAACAAGAAAATGGTTCGTTTATTGACATTTATGTTAAAATTTATCCACATATTCCAGAATGGCCAAAAGATTGTGTTAATGGCTTGTCAACACCACAAATCCAACTAAGCTCACTGTTAACTGCTTTATATGTTTTACCACATGATGCCCAAGTTTCGGACAGCAGAGATAAATGAATATCCAAGTGCATGAAAAAGTGAAAAAAGTACCTAAAAGCACGATACAGTGGACGGTACCACAGCACATAGGCTCCAGGAACCCCTGCTATGAAGAAAATAACGGCAAGAAACCAGATTCTTACACCTACAACAAAGAATGGAGAAAGATCAGGGTAAAAATCTAAGACATTCATCTATAATGGAAAAACCTTTTGCACTTAGGAAACATGAAAAGTTTATATCTAGACTAACCTTCGCCTTTGAACCATGCGGTAGAAACAGCTATGATATTCCAGAGAAGACACAGAACCAATCCTGCACAAAATCACCATTCATTACTGACCATACACCTTCCAAAAAACCTTGCAGCAAGTTCTTGTTCCAAAAACTGCCTCAGGAGATGCATATATATTCACTCATGCAAGCAAAACAAAAGATCATATACCTAGATACGTTGAAAATGCAACATACTGCAACCTCTGTAAATGAATTGGTATTTCATTTCCAATATCATGGTGAATAATTGGGAAAAATGGTGGCCAATTTTTCTCCTCAAGAACAATTCCAGCTGCGAAACAAAAGGAAGAATTGAAACAAATGATACATGGCACAAAACCAAAACAATAATTAGTTAACCCCTCAAAATTAAAAGAATCTAGAACATCTAACACAACATCTCAAAACACAGATTCAAAGCATTATAAAGCTTATTCCAAAGAAAGGTGATGCAATCGAAAACATCAATTTAGAGTTTCATTTAAATTAAAAAAAGAAATAAGGACATTAATTTCCTTTCATTTAGAGTTTCTATTTAAATTAGTCACAATAATTACAGAGACTTTCAATTGCTACCAGAGAACAATAAAGATTTCATATCTCACTACAGGGGAAAATAACCAATCCATTTCCCAGTGAATCAAATTCCCAAATCAGTCAAAATCATATTACCTCGTGCTGCAGCCTCTTCTTTCCGTTTTACGTCCTGCAAAAGAAAAAAGAAAAGCAGATTAGCATAATTCATGGATTTCGCTATTCAACCAGAGCATGATATCACTAAACAGAACAAGACAACCACACAACTACCCACAATACAGTAACAGAATTTAAAGAAACAAAATTCAGAATTGCAAGAATTCAAGATTATACTTCTGTTCTGTAAAGAAAAAAAAAAGAATCACAGTGATCAAGTCTACAATATCTACTTAATTCCTGAAAAGAATTCTTTCAGTTAATGTAATATATCCAGAATGCTTCACTGTTAAGTAACACAAAATCAGCTTATCGACAATATTACAAAAACTTGTTTGACAAACATTTTTTGGGAAAAATTCCAAAATGTACCCCAGAGAAGGCACAAACACACATGAGAGGAAATGTAAACAATTGCATCCTTGACAGAAACCTAGTAGAGAATATTATTCCGGACACAACAGGATGATGCAAAGGATTCATACAGCCTACCCCATTGGCCCATTTAGCCAAGAAAAAAGTTAAAGCTATAGCATGCAAAATATCTGTCCATTATGTGTGTTCTCACAGGAACAATTTTTTTTTTTCCTCGGTTAATAAATTTGAGGAACTTGGCTTTGTTTGGTTGATTTTTTTAAAAACAAAATCAAGAAAACTTCATTAGACAAAAAGCATATACAAAAATGAGAAGGGCTTTGTTTGATTAATTATGCACTCATGCGTCTGGAGGCAGAAAAGAAAAATGTACAACTTTTATATTGAAAATTTTTAGGGGATTTCCAAAACCCCTTTTTTTGCTCGGCACTAGGAGACTTAACCCATGCCAACTTAAAACTTTACTTATCAAGCCAGGTTCCAGATTGAAAAACAATTATACCCATTTATAACTCACTGACTCAGTCAAGGAGACCTATATTCAATATTTTAACATTCAATCAACAAACAAACACAGACCTGCTCCCTTCTTTTTAATTCAGCCTCCTTAGCTTGAAGCTCCCTCTCTTTCTTCTTCAAATCCTACATTCAAAGTAGAATATAATTAGAAGAGTTTAGGGCACACTTAAATAGTAGTGGGTAAATGGAAAACAAGAACTACATCTCAAGAATCCGGTCCCACCCCAGCTGAATCAAGAGGAATGTCAATTGGTGCATCACGATCATAGCCGAAACCAGCTGGTTCATGAGGAAGAGGGGAAAGCCTTGAATTTGTTGCAGGTGGAACACTTCCAGAAGTCTAGAAATTAGCAAAATTATAAAGCGTCAGAGCTCAAACAACTAAAAGCGCTAGTCATTACTTGGGTGCAACGTTATCTGACAACAAAATCGTATTCGGGGGTATAGAGAGAGAAATAAAAGGCATGAAAAAATGCCAATAAACTATCACAACTTTATTTATAAACAGATAAAATACAGTATTAAATTCACATTATTCTATTCACATTAATCTCCATAAAGAAACCGAAAAACTAAACTGCCCCTACCACCCCCAGTAACAAATAAGATAAAGAGTGCCATTCAGGAGGAAATCCAATAAATTTTTTAGGAAAAAGTTTGCTTACAGTTGTATAAAATGCACCTCCACCAAATTTTGACTGGCCTGATGTTTTCCTAACAGCCGGGTCCTGGTAGTAAAATGTAAATTGAAAGGAGTAGCATTTTAGTTATTTACTAGAATATATAAAATATCGCTTTAACACTAAGAACAAAAAGCATCATTATAAACTAATATACTCAAGCATCTGCATGTCCATCACACTAATATTCTCAGAACAACACATTGCACATTGGTTTGCTTTAGAAGCATGCGCAGCTAGTTGCATAACTTTCCCCTCGTTCAAATCTATTAGCACGTATTACATATAGTCATATACCCAGAATCATGTGAGGTTCTCTCTATTGTTAACCAACTAATGTATCTTTCCACATGTACTGAAATCTCCATAAATCATTGTTTCAAAGATAATCATATGATCGCAACAGTTACAGAAGCTTCAAAATTTAGAAACACCTTTAAACAAATCCAAATTTTAACAGAGTCTAGAAACACCAAATATCATAAATCTAGAAACTATGATGACAACTACTAATTAAAGAACAGAATCAACTAGCCTCCTACAACAACGGAAACGAAAAAGCAAACTTGTTTCCAACACCACAAAATCTCCAATCTAATACAACTAAATGCCTTATATATCAAACTAATTTCCAACAAATCACAACATGAAATCCCTACCCGCAGACCAAGTACTTAATTATTTTTCCCCAAACTAAACTAATCAACAGATCCAATTTCACAACAGAGCATCACGAGCTTTACTTCACATATTCAGTTGTCTACTCCAATGTTTGACTCGGCAAACAAACCGGATCTAACAATCAAACACGAAACCAAACCACTTCACTAGCTTCGTAACTCAAAAATTAATCTTTCAAAAAACCCTAGAATTCAAACATTTTTCCACACAGCATCATCGACTTCAAAGTCAAACACAACACACAAACATAAAAGGAAGCAAAAACAAAAACTTACAGAGAAGGGATTGACTTCGTCCTCGGCGAACGGGTTGCTGTCGTAACGGCCGGCCATCGAAAGCGGTTTGGTCTCCTTCTTCTCTTCGAGTTATAACACAAAAAACGAACTCAAGTTTCAGTTTTTGATTTTATAAACACTTCCAAAAAAACAATTTTTTTTAATAAAAAATAAAAATTCTACTGAGAAAGAGAAAGCTTGTATAGGAAGTAATTGAATTGCTTACTTTTTTTTAGATTTGAGAGAAGAAATGAAAGAGAAAACCAGTTTAAGAGATTTAGAGAGAGAGAGAGAGAGAGAGAGGTGAGAGTTTGTCTGAAGTCAACTTTTTGTAAAATTGAAAATTCCGCAAAACAGAATATGTTTTTTTATTTATTTTATTTATTTTTATGAGGAACAGCGGGAAGGGTGGTTTGGTAATTTCGTTTGTGTTTTTTTTTTTTTTAAAGTTATTTTTTAATTGAATAAGAATAAAAACAAAAACTTTGTAATAAAAGTTTTTACTAGGAAGATAAAAATGTTGTTGTTTTTATAATGTTGTCATGATTGTGATGGGGATAATGGTTTGAATTTTGGGGGTGAATGAGAACAAAAATTTTAAATTAAAGTCTTAGATAAAACAATCAAACTTTCTTTTTTTTTAAAAACCTTTCAATTTTTAGATCAGGTGAGTCAGAACCTGTCGAGATTGAATACTAGATGTCTACTACGACTATATATGAGTGAAATCTCTTCACATATAGTACTAAATAGGTATGGAAATACTTTAATCTCCATTCATCGGGATTTTGAAACACGGAGACATGATTCAAAACCACAATCTCAATATTGCATGTGTACGGGACAAGAAGATGGGTTTGTGAACAAATAAATGTGTTTTGTCTGACCGGAAACCATATACATATTCAGACAAATGTGTATGGTCTTTCTTTTTAGATCTAAATTGTTGAATGAAATGTCAAATGTGTTTTCTCACTTGACGCGTTTCTCGTTATATGTAGCCTCCTCGTTACATTTACCCAAAATCTAGCAACAAATAAATTGAAAATATTAAAGCAATTCACTACACATTTTTTTTAAATTTTATTTTATTTATTTTTTTGTGTTCGCCATTTTGGTTAGAATAGTGGAGAGTAGGGGTGGACACCCAAACCGCAAAACCGATCAACCCATTCAAACCAAACCAATTTAAGTGGGTTGATTTGGTTTCGTTAAATAAAATAAACCAATTGGGTTGTTTTTAACAACCCAATTGGTTTGGATTGGTTTGTGGGTTGCATTTTATCAAACTGTAAAACCCAACCCAAATCATTACATACTTAAGTATATATATTTCATATGAGGACGTTCGCATATAACTTCATAAAGGATATTAAATGTGAGCTACTATTTTTACATACTTTGACTCTAGTGTGTATGCACTTGTCAAAACTAGTGGCTCACATTCAATATCTTCATGAAGTTAACCCAATGCAATAAGAAGTGAACTTCGAAACTTCAAAGTGGTTGCTTAGACGGTGATGGATATTATTAATATAGAAGCTTAAACGATTTAGTTTTATTTTATAAGTTTTAGGCGTTCTACACTTGAGTTTTTTTTTTTTTTTTTTAATTTTATTTTAACGATTATCGTTCTACACTTGAGTTAAATTTAGTATTATAAATTAGTATTAGAGTAATGCTAGGCTTCCTAAATTCTTTCCAAAATGTTTGTAGGACATGAGGTATCAACATCTTGTAAATTATGAGATTATATGGTAAGTGATGTGATGTTGACACCCCATGTGCTACACACGTTTGAGAAAAAAAATTTGGGAAGCCTAGCATTACTCTTAGTATTATTGTTTATCTTATTGATAATTGGTATAACTACTTGTTAAAATAATTTGATATTATTAAATTTATTCAAATAAAAAATAATGTAATTATTTTCTTAAACCGTTAAACCAAACCGAACTGAACCGATTTTTATTGGTTTGGTTTTGTTTGGTTTGGTTTTACCTTATAAATGGTTTGGTTTGGGTTGTAAAAAATTAAACCGATTTTATAATGGTTTGGTTCGGGTATCGTCAAACTCAATCCAAACCAACTCATGCCCACCCCTTGTGGAGGGGTTGAAAACTTGAAATATTGAATAAATCTTTTCGGTTGACCTATTCAATTTTTATTTTTTATTTATTTTTTTATTTTTCAAACTTCAAACTCGTCTATCTACCAGCTGAGCTACGCCCTTGAGGGCACAAAATAATTATTTAGAAAGCTAAAGTTATATACAAGTTCACAAATTGCATTACAATTTCATTATGGTATAGAAAATTATTACATTATTTTCATATTGTATTGAAGTAATGTCTTGCGATAAGCCAACAGGGGCATAGCTCAGCTGGTAGATAGACGAGTTTGGGGTTTGGTCAAATGATTCTCAGGTCAGCGGCTCGAATTCTACCAATGGCGAAAGCTTTCAAAAAAATTACCTGACCCCGAATTAATAGATAATGTCTAACAACAAAAAAAGATGTCTTGCGATGACAAAGGAATTAGTAGTGTCAAATGGGTTGACTGGCCTGAGCTTAGCCCACATCTAAGAGTCCAATGCGCAAAGCTTGAATATCGAGGCCCGTGAGCCCAAAGGGCCTGGTTTGAGTACAGGACCAAACCTCATTACCCTTGTTAGAGCTTGGAAGAGCTTGGATTGATTTCATCGTACCAAGATTAACCGCTATAAATCTATGATGAAATGACGAAAGCTAAAAGAAAAATGCAATATTCAACATCAGTGAAAAATATTCTTTAAATTTGTGGTGATCAAATGATCACATAATCACACTACCCTGAAATTACTTGGCAAAGTCTACAAAAAGGTAATAGAGAAGAACAAGTGAAGCAAATAATGAACAAAAGGGACAAGGAAACAAAACTGCTATAAAAAAACTATGAAGATGATGATAATTGAAATAATTATAGAGCATTCGAGGGAGGCTACACAGTCCTAAATTTTACAAGTATGATTTGAGTCTCTCTGTGTGTATGGATGAATCCGAACTATAACCCAACTAACATATCGAACCAGGCTCTCTTGGTTACGTCAAAAATTTAGTAAGTGTTGTAAACTGAATCTAAAAAAAAAAAAAAGCTTGAATTACAGATCAGGTGTTGTAAAAAAAGCCGGCCTCAAATAATCAAACATCAAGCTTTACGCGGCTAAAGGGCATATACAACCTAAATCCATACGTGAGGTTATCGTGGTGTCTTTCTTTCTTGTATAGTGTAATTATAGAGCTGCCCTCATAGCTCCCTGTGCAGCGTCACGCCCACTCCCCACTTCTTCGGAAATACATGTATACTTGCTGCGTGTGAAAAAGGAGTAATTGATGTTAGAAAAGATGGAACAGATGCAATAATTTGACTCGGAGGAATAGAGATACGAGGCAGACCTGAATAACCCAGATGCTGACCAGCGATTCAACACAGAACAATCCAAATCCAACGAAGTAGAATATCTATACCAACAATGAAACCACAATTAATACGATTGAATCTACAGCAATACAAGCTATAGATTTATGTAACAGATAATCCGTTTTGTGAGCAACATGTAAACTCCAATGAATCTCAGATAGCTATTTTATTACTTAAAAAATGAATCAGATGGCGTGCTGTAAAAACATAAAGTAGGAAGCATTCTTACCCCAACCAGAGCATGTCTGTCTATAAGATCTATCGCTGGCAAAATTCCCCTGTTCCAAGAGTCCACGGTAAAATATCAATAGCAGGAAATAGAGGAAAACTTCATTTATGTTATGGACACAACACAAATTTATGGCATTTATCAGTCCAGCGGTACAGTTGAGCTGTATGGCTCCATAAGCTTCCAGCAATGCCAACAACCAACTGATTTCCGTACACTTAAATATATATATATATATAAGAACCAAAGAGTAAAATGAAAATCCTTCTTTCAGCTGAACGTATACAGTATGAGTGTTATATCTACTTTAGAATATTGGTGGGGCAAGGAAAAAAAAAAAAAAAAATTGCCAAGACCAAACAGTCTTAGATACAACTTTGCCACAAAAAAGCAATTACAATTTTAACGAACTCTTACGTGAGAGATTTTCCTCTTAAAATTACAGTAGGAGCAACTGCAGCAAATACGACAAAGCAGATGTGGATCTGTAAGAAGGTAAAAAAGGAAAAGAAAAAAATTAGGCATTTGCCACTTGCTGGAGAGAAACAGATCTATGTTAGAATTAGAAAAGAGCTTACCATGTAAAACATGAAAAACCATCCAAACTTCAATGCACTTTCAGTCCTGCAAGAAGACATACAATGTGATTATATAACTGAACAAAAGAGAGTAGTAACACCATGCTAATCTCCGATTGATCAGATATTGCAATCTCTCTAGAGACTTGAAGTAAATGAGTGTGCATATAAGACTTATTTCCATTCATTTTGAATAGATTGTAAAAAAGAAAATGGTTCGTTTATTGACATTTATGTTAAAATTTATCCACATATTCCAGAATGGCTAAAAGATTGTGTTAATGGCTGGTTGTCAACACCACAAATCCAACTAAGCTCACTGTTAACTGCTTTATATGTTTTACCACATGATGCTCAAGTTTCAGACAGTAGAGATAAATGAATATCCAAGTGGAAGAAAAAGTGAAAAAGTACCTAAAAGCACGATACAGTGGACGGTACCACAGCACATAGGCTCCAGGAACCCCTGCTATGAAGAAAATAACGGCAAGAAACCAGATTCTTACACCTACAACAAAGAATGGAGAAAGATCAGGGTAAAAATCTAAGACATGCATCTATAATGGGAAAACCTTTTGCACTTGGGAAAGATGAAAAGTTTATATCTAGACTTACCTTCGCCTTTGAACCATGCGGTAGAAACAGCTATGATATTCCAGAGAAGACACAGAACCAATCCTGCACAAAATCACCATTCATTACTGACCATACACCTTCTTCCAAAAAACCTTGCAGCAAGTTCTTGTTCCAAAAACTGCCTCAGGAGATGCATATATATTCACTCATGCAAGCAAAACAAAAGATCATATACCTAGATATGTTGAAAATGCAACATACTGCAACCTCTGTAAATGAATTGGTATTTCATTTCCAATATCATGGTGAATAATTGGGAAAAATGGTGGCCAATTTTTCTCCTCAAGAACAATTCCAGCTGCGAAACAAAAGGAAGAATTGAAACAAATGATACATGGCACAAAACTAAAACAATAATTAGTTAACCCCCCAAAATTAAAAGGATCTAGAACATCTGACACAACATCTCAAAACACAGATTCAAAGCATTATAAAGCTTATTCCAAAGAAAGGTGATGCAATCAAAAACATCACCGTACCAAGCACAACAAAAAAAGAAACAAGGACATTAATTTCCTTTCACTTAGAGTTTCTATTTAAATTAGTCACAATAATTACAGACAGACTTCCGATTGCTACCAGAGAACAATAAAGATTTCATATCTCACTACAGGGGAAAATAACCAGTCAATTTCCCAGTGAGTCAAATTCCCAAATCAGTCAAAATCATATTACCTCGTGCTGCAGCCTGTTCTCTCCGTTTTACGTCCTGCAAAAGAAAAAAGAAAAGCAGATTAGCATAATTCATGGATTTCACTAATCAACCAGAGCATGAAATCACTAAACAGAACAAGACAACCACACAACTACCCACAATACAGTAACAGAATTTAAAGAAACAAAATTCAGAATTGCAAGAATTCAAGATTATACTTCTGTTCTGTAAAGAAAAAAAAAAAAAAAAGAATCACAGTGATCAAGTCCACAATTTCTACTTAATTCCTGAAAAGAATTCTTTCAGTTAATGTAATATATCCAGAATGCTTCACTGTTAAGTAACACAAAATCTGCTTATCGACAATATTATAAAAACTTGTTTGACAACCATTTTTCGGGAAAAGTTCCAAAATGTACCTCAGAGAAGGCACAAACAATCATGAGAGGAAATGTAAACAATTGCATCCTTGACAGAAACCTAGTAGAGGATATTATTCCGGACACAACAGGATGGTGCAAAGGATTCATACAGCCTACCCCATTAGCCCATTTAGCCAAGAAAAAAGTTAAAGCTATAGCATGCAGAATATCTATCCATTATGTGTGTTCTCACAGGAACAATTTTTTTTTCCTCGGTTAATAAATTTGAGGAAAAACAAAATCAAGAAAACTTCATTAGACAAAAAGCATATACAAAAATGTACAACTTATGTATTGAAAATTTTTAGGGGATTTCCAAAACCCCTTTTTTTTTTTGCTCGGCAATAGGAGACTTAACCCAATGCCAACTTAAAACTTTACTTATCAAGCCAGGTTCCAGATTGAAAAACAATTATACCCATTTATAACTCACTGACTCAGTCAAGGAGACCTATATTCAATATTTTAACATTCAATCAACAAACAAACACAGACCTGCTCCCTTCTTTTTAATTCAGCCTCCTTAGCTTGAAGCTCCCTCTCTTTCTTCTTCAAATCCTACATTTCAAAGTAGAATATAATTATAAGAGTTTAGGGCACACTTAAATAGTAGTGGGTAAATGGAAAACAAGAACTACATCTCAAGAATCCGGTCCCACCCCAGCTGAATCAAGAGGAATGTCAATTGGTGCATCACGACCATAGCCGAAACCAGCTGGTTCATGAGGAAGAGGGGAAAGCCTTGAATTTTTTGCAGGTGGAATACTTCCAGAAGTCTAGAAATTTGCAAAATTATAAAGCGTCAGAGCTCAAACAACTAAAAGCGCTACAGGGATGGCAATTAGACCCGGACCGGCGAGACCAGACCCGTGTGGATCGGGTCTAGGTTTTCACATTCAGGTCACGGGTTAGGTCTGGATCCAGAATATTAGACCCCGATTTGGGTTCAGGTTGGGTATGGGTTTGGGTCCGTAGACCCGGACCCGGATCTATAGACCGAATACTGAGTGAGTTAAAAAAATTATATAAAAAATTGAAGAATTTGAAATTGAAATTGAATGCAAATAAGAATATTTCTCTTTTATGTCCTCTATTTATTTTTTTATTTTATTTAATCATTTATATATTTAAGTATATATTTTTTTTTTAGTATTTTTTTTTTTTTGGATCATGAGTCTTGTGAATTTTCGTGGGTCCTCGGTCGGGTCTGGGTCTTACTAAGACCCGCAGGTCCAGACCTAAACCCAAACCCAAACCCAAACCTGAAAATTTTAATGGATCTGGATTCGGGTTTGGGTCCAATTTTTTTTGTCAGGTCTGGGTCTAGGTCCAATAGAACCCAACCCGAACCCGATCCATTGCCATCCCAACGTTATCTGGCAACAAAATCGTATTCAAGGGTATAGAGAGAGAAATAAAAGGCCTGAAAAAAATGCCAATAAACTATCACAACTTTATTTATAAACAGATAAAAATACAGTATTAAATTCACCTTATTCTATTCACATTAATCTCCATAAAGAAACCGAAAAACTAAACTGCCCCTACCACCCCCAGTAACAAATAAGATAAAGAGTGTCATTCAGGAGGAAATCCAAGAAATTTTTTAGGAAAAAGTTTGCTTACAGTTTTATAAAATGCACCTCCACCAAATTTTGACTGGCCTGATGTCTTCCTTACAGCCGGGTCCTGGTAGTAAAAAGTAAATTGAAAGGAGTAGCATTTTACTTATTTACTAGAATGTATAAAATATCGCTTTAACACTAAGAACAAAAAGCATTCTTATAAACTAAGCGGGTTGGTTTGGTTTTGTTAAAGAAAAAAAACCGATTGGGTTATTTTTTAATAACCCGATTGGTTTGGGTTGGTTTGTGGGTTGTATTTTATCAATCCGCATAACCCAACCCAAACCATTACATTCTTAAATAAATAAATATATATATATATAAGTCTTTATATTATCAGTTCGAACTGACAATAAATATACCAGGACAAAGAATGTGGACCACGGATTATGGAGAAGTTTTGACAAGTGCATACACTTTGAGTCAAAGTATGTAAATCTAGTGATCCACATTCTTCGTCCTGATATATTTATTGTCAGGTCGAACTGATAATAGAAAATCTGTATATATATATATATATATATATATTAAATTATCATATAATAAAAATTAAAGTTAACCTAATATTATATTATATTTATTTCCAAGGTTACTGTTTTCCAACTCTAAGTTCTAACCCCCTTTATTTATTGTTAAAGTTATTTCATCTCATCCGAAGTTGTTGGCACTAAACAAATTTATTGAGGATAAGTAACTATTTTTTTTTTATTGTTTGGTACAAAAACGCATTAAGCAATACGGTTTAGTTTTTTTTTTTTTTTTTTTTGTAACTATTATAGTTACGCACTTTGGTTAAATTTAGTATTATTGTTTATCTTATTGATAATGAGTAGGGTTGCACATTGGGGAAATGGGGATGGATATAGGTCCCCTCCCCCCATTTGGGGAAAATGGGGATGGGGGAGTTTTGGGGGGAGGTCCCCCCATCCCCATCCCCATCCCCATCCCCATCCCCATTTCCTCATTTTTCCCGTTTCCCCGTTTACCTCATTCCCCCATTTCCCTATTTGGTTGAAAATTACAAATTAAACTTAAAAAAATTAAAAAATTCCATTACAAACGCAAAAGAAAATACATTACAAAATAATGTCAAATATATATATATACATTACAAAATAATGTTAAAGAAAATACATTACAATATATATATATAATTATTTTTATAATATCTTAGGGGAAATGGGGAAATGGGGATCCCCATCCCATCCTCATCCCCATCCCCATCCCCATCCTCATCTCACTATATTAATGGGGATAATGGGGAAATGAGGATGGGGGAGGGTCTCCTCATCCCCATCCCCATTTCAATTTGGGGATGATTTTCATCCCCCTCCCCCCCATTTCCCCATTTTCCCTTAAAAAATTTCCCCTAAATGGGGATAGGGAAGCGGGGAAATGAGAATCCGGGGGAAAATGTGCAACCCATTAATGAGTTTAACTACTTATTATATTTGTTCAAATAAAAAATATATATATAATTATTTTCTTAAACTACCAAACCAAACACAAAAGGAAGCAAAAACAAAACTTACAGAGAAGGGATTGACTTCGTCCTCGGCGAAGGGGTTGCTGTCGTAACGGCCGGCCATCGTAAGTGGTTTGGTCTTCTTCTTCTCTTCGAGTTATAACACAAAAAACGAACTCAAGTTTCAGTTTTTGATTTTATAAACACTTCAAAAAAAAAAAAACAATTTTTTCTTGAAAATAAATAAAAATTGTACAGAGAAAGAGAAAGCTTGTATAGGAAGTAATTGAATTGCTTACCTTTTTTTTTTTTTTTAGATTTGAGAGAACCAGTTGAAGAGATTTAGAGAGAACGAGAGAGAGGTGAGAGTTTGTCTGTAGTCAACTTTTTGTAAAATTGAAAATTCCGCAAAACAGAATTGAAAATTAAACAGATTGTGATGGAGATAATGGTTTGAATTTTTGGGAGTGAATGAGAACAAAAAATTAAAGCAATTCACTACACAATTTTTTTTTTTTTTTGGGTGCCGTTTTGGATAGAAATTAGAATAGTGGAGAGGAGAGGTTGAAAACTTCAATAATTGAATATGTATGCCTTTTCTCGTTGACCTATTCAAATTTAAAAATATTTTTTTGGAGATTACAAAATAATTATTTAGAAAGTTGAATTTATATACAATTTCACAAACTGCATTACAATTTCATTATGGAATTAGAAAATTATAACATTATTTTCATATTGCATTGAAGTATTGTCTTTCTCTAGGAATTATTAAGTGTCAAATGGAACAAGATTAACTGCTATAAATCTACAAGACATGAGCCCGAAGGGCCAGGTTTACACGACTAAGCCTCGTTACCTACAAGACATTAAAATGATGTTTAACTATCTAGTTTGTTAGAAAGTGGTAGAAATTCGTTGAGTTTTTCTCTAGTAGGTATATAACTGTGAGTATATTAATTGCACACTTATCCACCTCATCACTTTTTACTAGAAAAAGCAATTCAATTGGATCAAATAATACTTACATGGCAAAAAGTAATAAGGTGGATAAGTATACTCACAGTTATATACCTACCAGAGAAAAACTCGAAATTCGTTATGTCTTGCCTGTCGGAACTTGACAAGATTAACTACTATAAATCTATAATAAAATGACGAAACCTAAATGAAAAATGTAATATTCATCATCAGTGAAAAATATTCTTTAAATCTGTGGTGATCAAATGATCATATAATCACACTACCCTGAAATTACTTGGCAAAGTCTACAAAAAGGTAAATAGAGAAGAACAAGTGAAGCAAATAATGAACAAAAGGAAAAGGAAACAAAACTGCTATAAGAAAAACTATGAAGATGATAATAATTGAAATAATTATAGAGCATTCGAGGGAGGCTACACAGTCCTAAATTTTACAAGTATGATTTGAGTCTCTCTGTGTGTATGGATGAATCCGAACTATAACCCAACTAACATATCGAAGCAGGCTCTCTTGGTTACGTCAAAAAGTTAAAAGACTGTTTGTGGTCGCTCTCTTCCGCTTCTGTGTCTTTCAATTCTTCTATATGGATCAACCCAGGCTTTGTCTCCTTCGATTGCTTTGTTCCAACGTTTTTTGAACATTTCAAGCTCCCATGTTGACTGTCGCCGAATCTATATGCAGTATGAATTATGAAAATGGTAAGTGTTTCGATTATATGTAGAAAGGATGTATATCGATAGTTTCCTAAATATATAAAACGAAAAATAATATCTAATGGTTTTCTAAATTATTAAACAGTACGAAAGAACATAAGTTTCACGGTAATAAAATAACATATCGGTTTTCTTACCTCAGCTCGAAGATCAGGTGGAGTATGTTTCTGATTAAAGGAACAAAAAACAAAAAACAAAATAAGGTGAAATCTACAATAACTAGAGGGAAAATAAAATAAACAGATCATCTGTTGTTTAAGTTTTACCTTAGACAAATCTTCATGATTCCTAGGCTGCAAGGAGTGAGAAAACGTGTTATAGTGCGCATTTTTTCTCAGAATGAGCATGAAAACGACAATTCAGCTAATATGACAAACTGGCAAATCTTGAGTTACTATTAACTTTTCAACTATTGGAATCCGATGGACATTACAAAATAAGGCTAGTCTCGAGCGGGGAAAAATTTAGTCCCCACCATTCTACCCTTTATCTATTTGTGCAAATCAGTAAATATGCTGGCTAATTAAGCAAAATTAACTATTTAACCGATGTGGATTAAGGATAACGTATTTTTTTCTGACGAAATGTGATCAGACCGACACTTCAGAAACCAGAACATGACAACAATATACAAGTCTTTATGTCAATAACTCACTAATAGGAGCCTGTCATTTTCAATTTCAAATTACAGTATATTCTCTGTATGTGTTCAAGACAATTTCAATTGTTGCAAACAGAAATGAAAAATAATAAAGATGTTAAGAAATACTACCAAATTACAAAGATGCAGAAGGAGAAGTTAAACAAAAATATCGAAGCAAAAGATAAGGAATAAAGGCAATGTGAATAACCTTTCTTGTAGGCGGCCCTCCACCCAGAGTTTGGATGCCCTGATGAACGACATACTCACTATCAATGACTCCGATATTTTTTGTGCGGTCACCCTGTATCATGCCAATGTCAAGTGCTGTTGTGTATTACAAAGTATTTAATATTTGTTCTCTTAAAGAAATAAATAACAATAAGAAAGTCAGCATAAAAGTTCACGACGAATAGGTCTCTACCTAATTGTGTTAGCTTTGTAGAAGAAGATAGAAAGTAATCACCTAATATATACCCTGAGCCTAAAAGCATCTAAAACAAAAATGGAAACGTATAAATAGACGTCAGAAATAGTTAAAGAGGAGGAACAAAGATACTGCTAGCAGTGACGACAAACAGTACAGGTGGAGGCATCATGATTCTGTACCAAAATTTTTAGCCGTGCCAAGAGCTATGGGTTGAGACCTTGAGGGGCAGTTAGTTGGAGATGGTGGTGATGCAGATTGTCAGTAACATTTTATATTTTATTTTAACGAAAAATGAAAACAACTCACTTCACAGAAATGAATCTTTTCAGTACTGTTTTCTGTTTTTATTTTTAAGATTTTGCTTCATCTTTTTTTCCCTTTTAAATAACGACTTTCTAATAACAAATGCAAAATTTGTTTCCAAAAAAAAATGCATGCATGCATGCCTTTCCAGGTTTTGTTTACACGAATAACCGAAGAAAAGAGAGCACATTAAACGAGAGAGAGAGAGAGAGAGAGAGAGAGAGAGAGAGAGAGAGAGAGAGAGGACAGAAATAACAGATATCGGCAAAAACTAACATAGACATGCATACTAATAGAGAGCCTTACAGTGTTGCTCATTTCACATTAATATAGAAGAGAAGTAAACTGGTTTACACCTAGTGCAAAATATATTTAAGGGAATCTGACCTGTGCACAATATCCAAATTTCATATCCATTCCCCATCCATGTACAAGATCATTCTGAACAAAATTAGAGAAAAATCTGTCAAAATCTAATCGAATTACAACAAAGAATGGCGCTTGAAAGAATGATGACATCAAGACAGTAAGTAAGAGAGAACAGCTTCATCTAATAAGTTAGAGAGAAAAAATGTATTTGTTTCCAAGAACTGCTCAATGATGTTTAATCATGTTATATCATTCTTCTTATAGGGAAAAAAAAAATTATAATTACCTGTATAAGATGCCAAGCGCAATTCCAAGCAGATCTTGAAAAAACTGGAGCCATTCCTTCCACAAATCTACAAATGTAATATAAATAAACAGAAATAAGATTCTACTCCTTGTTAAATTATCTTTAACATGTAAACTTTATCAACCAGATAGTATTCTATAATGTGTGTATGGTGTTGGGGTTTGGCATAAAAGGAGAAAACCATGCTCAAACACCTTAAAAGACAATGGCGAACACCAAACACGCTCGGAAAAAAAGAAGAGGGCCAAAAGAAAAACAAGAATAAAAGTGAAAGAAGAAGTTACCCTGAGCATGGTGGTCCCTCACTAATACTTGTACACTTGTAACTGCCTTTGCGGTCATAGACTCTTCTGCAGTTGAAGAATACTTTTCAAGTAAGCATTAAAAATTCTAAAATGAAGAATCTGGATAATACCTTGAAGCATATCACCATATTGACCTGTGAAACTTTTTTGTTCTTGAACGAATAGTAAATTTATGATGTATATCTGTTGAATTTGGGTCCAACGCTGGCTGAGATATCTCAAATCCTTCCTTTTTAACAATATATAAGTATCTGGGACAGAAAAAAGTGTCATTAATCAATCAAATTGTTTTATGTGCAAGGAATACAAAATAGTAAATTAGTAATTATCAAGTACATATAAAATTGAACTCTTCTTTTTGACCATCCTGATAAGGATATAAGATGGTTCACCGAGCCAATAATTGTAGCCCTAATGATGGCAAGTGCATCTCGCTATTTAAAGAGCATGATGTCAGGAAAAGATGCATTACATTGGCATGCGGAGGCGATAATGTAATTAATTAAACTATCTTAATTGACAACACTCTGTTGTTCAATTTTCGGGTAACTAGAACATCCTAAACTATTAAATGTCAAAACTTCGAGTGCATATTCGTTCTACACCATATAATCCTAAAACTTTCCTGTGAATCAACATTGGCGACAAAAAAGAATACATTTTATAGGCAGACATCACCAGAAAATAAATACCTTCTTGGATCAAAATTCTCCACCCCCAAATCTTCATCCCATAGAAATATATAGTCATATGCTGCCACGATATCTGGATGAAGAAAACGTTTTGCAAACCACCTGAAAATATAAAAAAGAGCGAAAAATAAATTAAAGAAAACACAATTAGCAGTGGTGTCAGTGTAAGACATTAGACAGACTTGAGAGCCCATTCCTAACGAGAGTATGAGCAACGGCAATAGCAGAAGCAACCAATTTATATGCCAAGTAGACAGAATGTGAATCCACTAGAATTATGAAAATCATTCCTATAACAATCCAAGTCATGGACATTCCAATACTCATTATATAGTTGCACAAACTACTTGGATTAAAAAAATGTCAGAAACTGGTAGGGCCTATAGTTTCTCTAAGTCAATCCACACCTTTTAGAAACAGTCAAACTTACCACTTTGTTTGGTTCTGAGCAACTATGTGTGCAGCCTTGTTACTCCAGTCGAGATCCCCCCACCCATCCACATTGCCATCATAATGAAATAAAATAACTGTGAAGTTCTCTGCAAGAAACTGAATTCAAAGAAATTAGGCAAAGAATGTTAAAAGTCCGTGCCATGTTGAACGTTCAAACACACAAAATGCAATACCTTTTGCACAATAGTATCGACATTATCCTTTAGCTTAATACCAACTGCAATGGCCAGCAAGTTATTTGTGGTGGAAACACTAGCCTGTGATTTGAAAGCCACCAAATGTCACAAGTTAATAATAAACTTAGAAATAATTTTACATGTTATTAAGCACATTAACCAATCGTCTATCGATTTCTCCACAACCAAATATACAACAAATCAATATTCAGAAAGAAGTCTCTAAATTGATGCTATAGCATAAAAGGATGAAAAGCTAACCTTTGACCTGGAGCCACTGGTTGACCATAGAGGTTTTAACTCCAAATCTGATCTAGGTTGTACAATACCATGGGGCAAACTATTTATCGAAGAATATCTAAGATCCTGAATTAGAACATAAAAAGTACTTTAGAAAAACATTAGAAAAGAAAGATTGCTGATCAAAATTTAATCATTTAATCCCACACAAGGAATAGGAATATGAAAAATAAATTTTTTTTTAAAATGTTATATCAAGATTGGATGTCATTCACGAAGACAACCAATGTGTTAAATTCAAGAACTTATCAATCAAAATAAGAGAAAAGTAAGAAAACTATTTTGGAATTACGTGCAAGTGCCAAAATATTTACCTTTACTATATCAAAGGGATTGATTTCTTCTTCCATCTGATAATGGGAGGAAGAAATATAAATTAGTGAACTCAACAGCAGAAGAAATAGAAGCATCATAGCATACAAAGAGATGAACCAATTTCAATACTTGAAACATGGTGTTTGGAAGTCCTAAGAGTGATTCATTGAAAGGACTACAGAGTGGTGATTATTGCAAACTAATACCAGGTCTAAGATCTACATACTTGTCAGTACATAAACCCCGATAAGGGTTCGCTTCGATTACATCTTTCTAAACCATTCGATAATTATACCATTCACGTTATCAAATATCATCACTCATCAGTAATTCCATTGTGGCTGGTCAGAAAGGAATCAAAGGTCCTCAATTCTACAACTAGAGAACCACTGGCAGAGTTTCACATCTGTCGATAGGTCTAAGTAAAAGAGACTTATACAATATCAAAAACGTGATGAGAATGTTGTACCTCTGTTTGTTTATACTGATAATATATGGTCCTATATACAATGAACAACATTGCTGTACAAATAATCCCCAAGAGCTGCAGCTGCTTCATCTTGGGTCCAGAACTCACCTGCACACGGCGGTACTACTAAAATCAGGAACTTCAATATAATAACCATGCCTCTTGAATACAAGAGAGGTCACTCGAAACCTCTATGTCCCAGATAGGTCCAATAAAACTAAAACTAACAAACAGCGAAAGGCTCTAGGCCATACCCCATCAGAGAAAGAATTCGAATTCCTTTTCAGAAATCTCCATGATTTAACGGACTTCATAGACGACAAGGGCTTCTATATTGCTCTCATAACAAGCTTCAGCAAAGCATATGAAGTTCATTAGAAGCAATCTAGAGCAATTTGTTAGTAAAAAACAAATCTTTATAAATAAATAAAAACCAACATTAGAAACCCATATAGAATATATGAGCAACTGAACAATACAATCGAAAAACCGATATTTAAGCACAGGCGCAAACACAACATCTGAACTTTTTTAATCCCATAAATGGAAAATTTAAGTGTGTGAAAGCATATGCATTTCTGGGCATGCAAAACTAGAAGCCAAACTTTAACAGACTAGAACTACCAATTATTGACAAATAAACACGAAAATAGAAACATTACCGACAATTAACTAATCAAATCTAAAATTAGACATGATCATCTTCACTGAAAAAAAAAAAGTACTCCAGAAATCCCAGATCATTAAAAAACAAAAAACTCAAATTCAATATTTCACCTTATTTGGCACACAAACTAGTTAAACATCTCATAGAATTAAGCAGTCTTATATTGCAAGAAAAAGAAAAAAAAAAAAAAAAAAAAAGGAATCTTTGAATGGTTTTATTAGATCTATCTGTTAAAGCTCCCGATTTAGAAACTCATACCCAACAAAAAATAATAATAACAGTGAAAGTAAACTAAAAAAAAAAAATGCTTGAATTCACACCTACGAAACGCTATAATAGAATTCAAAACTAAATCTCATACCATTTCAACCAAACAAATAAAAATCAAAACACTATGCCACACACCATCCACAACACTGTTTTTAATAAAACAAAAACAGAACATGGTTTATGATTGTAATATGATATGATATTACATACCGACAGAGAGAGAGAGAAATGAGGGAGGGAACGGTGACCGTCCGATTTTGATTGACAGAATTGGTGAGCTGACACTGATCAATAAAGAAGAAAGAACCTAAAATATACCCAGCAAAAGATAAAAAGAAGCGAAAATTCTTCTCTCTATAAAGGGTGTGTGAAAATATATATTATATATATACACAGAGAAAGGGTGTGTGTGTATATATATAAAAGGTGTACGTGTAACTGTGTAAGAAGGTCGACAGTGACGGAGGAGCCACGTTTTGAGGGTAGACTGGAAAAGTTTTTTTTTTTTTTTTTGGAGATTTAAAAAAAAAAATTAAAATTAAAATTGATTGAGAGAGAGAGAGAGATGGTTCTAGTGTACAACTGTGACGACGCTTGTAATTCGCGGACCAAAGTGGGAGTGTTTGTGTTTGTGTTTGTGTTTCTGATTTCTATATTGACCACGCTGTCTGTCACTGTCTTCAATCTTCATTGTTTTCGATTTCTTTTAAATATTAAATTTATGAAAATGAACGTAAAATGTATGAAATTTGTTACCTACCACGAATGGACTTTTGATTGATAATAAAACACATCGTAAAAATTTCATATCAAATTACCGAAGTACCCTCCATACACTCGTTAATTCTTTAATCAAGCTTTTAAAAAAAAAAAAAAAACCAAGAAACAAAAACTAAACAACACCGAAAAGAAACAAAACACTAAGATAAGCATTGTACCACACCTGGTCTCTCTTATAGAGACGACCAAAGAAGCAAGATTATGAGTCGGTTTAATTACCATTTTTGAAAATACCTTGACATTTACGAACCTTAATTTTCTTAATACAAAGCCTAGATATCTTCGATGACAAAACCATCATTAATATCTTATTATCTTACAAAAATAAACGTTAAACATAATTTAAACTCCAACTATTGTTTTTGCTACTAGAGAAAAAGATTACCAAAAGAAAAGAGTTGAATCTTGGACTAATAAATCACTTTCATGGATTTTAGTTGGTTTCATCTATGGTAGTAGAACTTTTGAAAAAACTCCATGATTCATCCGTTTTTCGGATGGTTTAACATTTGGAGAAACCAAACCAAATATGAAATCGTTTTAAAACCATCTTTTAGCGAAGGGCATAAGGGTAATTGAAAATCTAACAAGGTTATTGTTGTTAACAATCAAAATTTGTTTGTGGTTAAAAAAACAAATTCTCAATGTTTTGTAGGGTTATTTGTCAAATTCTCCTCTCTTTTTTTTTTTTTTTTTTTTTAATCTCTAGTCCGTGACGGTGGGGTTGTAAGTGTGGCTGTCAGTTTAGCAAATATTTTGATTTTTGATGTTGTTATTGATGGTGAGATCTCTGTTTGTTACCGTACTAGATTCTTATTTGTTTTGTCTGTTGATTTATAATTTACTAGTTTAATCATGATTAGCAATTTTTTAATTATTTTATTAATTAACAACTCAAAAGTGAAGAGGAAGCTCTATATATTTTAATTTTGTCATTTTTAAATGTTTTAAATTAATTATAAAAAAGTTTGGACTGCACAAAAAATAAAAAGCAAGTGTTTAGAGGTCACTTTTCAGGCATGGCACAATGGCAGTGATAAATTATAATTTATTTATTTATTTATTTATTTATAGATATGCATTGGTGAATTACAGTACAAGGTTTTCAAGTGATATGGGAATCTAATAAAGACTAAAGAGGTTGCTTTTCAATAAGAATATTTTCATTTGTTTTTGTTGTGGCCGGAAAAGTAAAAAAATTTAAAAAAGAAAAAGAAAATTAAGAATTGAAATTATTCTTTGTATATATATATATATTTTAAATACAACTACTGTCTGGACTCGATGAGATTAGACTCTATAAGCACGGTTCAAAATACTACTCTCACCGTCTTCGGGAAGAGGTTTTATATTGTTTTTTCTTTTTTTTTTTAATTCTTTATAATTCAAAGAGGATATATATAAAAATAAAACTTTAATCTCCTCGTAAATATTAAGATTTTATAATTTTATTTTTATTCAATTTTGTTAAATATATTGTTAGTGCTGAGTAGTACACAAGCTTTGAAATAATATAACTTTAAAAATAAAAATTAATAAAATAATAAAATAATTATAAAAAAAAAACTACATCATATAAATGGATTATCAAAATACTTAAATATAATTTCCAAAATTATAATTTTCTATTTCCTATTTCAACATGGTCCTACAAGCTACTAATTATTGACCAATTCAAGACATATATACAAAATTTTCAATATTGGCCATGCAAATTATTGTTTGTTAAATTGACTTTAATAACACAATGTACGGTTCATATATAAAAGGAACGTACATTTGGTAACAATCATAACCAATAAAATTTAAATTTGATTGGTAATTTAATATTACATCAATTCAATATTCAATACGGATTGAATTGTTGCCATATATTTCAACTTAAATTGATAATAAATAGTAATATAAATTACATGAAAAAAACAAAAAAAAAAACATTTATGGAATTATCTATCGAATAATACTAGACATCCCAAATTTTTTTCTCAAATTTTGTCACAAAAGATGTGGCACGTAAGGTGTCAATATCACATCAATCATCATATAATTTCATGATTTATAAGATGCTGACACCTCACGTGCTACATCTTTTATGACAGAATTTTCGAAAAAAAAATTGGGACATCTAGCATTACTCTTATCTATATATATATTTAATTTTATCTAGTCATATTGGTAAAAATTAAAATTAAAATTAAAAATTAAAAAAAATTGAATGGTTTATCCAATTTTTTCTAATTTTAGGTCAACCATAAACGTGACTAGCTTTTAGCTAGATTTAATTAAACGATAATAAATTATTTGGAAGTCTAGTGTCTAGTGGGGTCTTCCATTTCAAATCACTAACATGAAAAGTAATAAAAGCAGATAACAACTCTCCAATAGAAACAAAGAAAATGACTTCATGGCATAACTTATCCATTTGATCCAACTACACAACTAATTATTCAATCATAAATATATTGACTATAGAGGTTGGTGAGTTGTGTACCCTCCGGCCTCCACATATTCATCATCGGATTATGGGCTTGAGTCGTATTACCCTCTCTATTTATATATATGATTATTATCTACACATTTATTATGAGATTGTGGGTTTGAGTAATATTATCCTCCCGATTTGTATATGTGGTTATCGGTAGCAAGAGTTGATTTCCAGACTCCTAACCCGACTGATATCAACTTAATTTGGTTATCTTTAAAAAAATAAAAATAAAATAACGACATTAATAAATACAAGTGTGACTTTGTGAAATATCTAAAGATTGACAAAATTATTCAAGAGATTTGAGGTCTTAATCTCATCACATATTTCATGTGATTACTTTAGTGCAAGTGTGCTACCACACGTAAGTGTAACCATGCAAATCTAAATTAAAGGTTGTTAATTAGACCCTATCACGTACTGACATTGACTTGTTAAAAATAAACATATAAATTAGATTAAATGGAAATAATAAGTTTCCTCTCGAAATTAAGTAATACCAACAAAAATGGAAATATGTGTAATTACATAAATTATTAATTTGAATTAAGCATGTATGTATGTGAATGCAAATTAAGAGTGAATTGCATCGGAGCACACCCAGTGTGATCCTGATGGTGAAGTCCAGGTCGAGTTATCACCACCGTATATGATATATATACAAAGAATAAGAGAAAGTACATGTATCAATTAAGTCCGATATATCTTAATTAATTCCATGTACTTAAACTAATTAATGGTCAATTATCCATATTAATTACATGTCTCAACCGACCCCTTACTTAATTGAAATTGAATTAAAACAAAAAAACAAAAAAACAAAAAAAACAATAGTGTTATATATAATTTTTTTATTGTTAGTTCGTCGTGATATAAAATATATTATAACGAATAATGTGGACCATTGAATTTACATACTTTAACTCAAAGTGTACGTACTTATCAAAACTTCTCCATAATCTATAGTCCACATTCTTCGTCTTAATATATTTTATATCATGACGAACTGACAGTAGAAAAAATATAAATATATATATCATTTTTAACTTTTCTTAGACGTTGTAAGAGTAATTAAATATCACTCGGTAGTAAAGTATTATGATATATACGTTTGACCATAAATGTAGTACCTAATCTCATTAGGCTTCGATTGATTTTATGACTCAACAATGTCAAATTCATAAATAAAAAGAAAAAGAAAAGGCGATATTATAATAGGATAATTAGTACGTTAACTTTAAGATATAGTTATATAAACTAAGATTATGCTTCAATATAAGATGATAATATATATAATTAATATGATGAAATCTTAGTGGTTTGCTCAAATTAAAAATTTAAAAGAAACTTAATTAATTATATGGCGTGGCTGAGACTTCACACATAGTGGTTGGGAGATTAATCAATCCAAGACATTGGTGACCTCAACCCTCTATTTCAAGCAACCGAGGACACGTGTTTCCACTTTATAGACAGCTCCGCCTATACAAACCACCGCCACCAGTCACCACCGCTACCACCACCACCACCGCACCTAGTATGCAACAAAATGAAAATGTGTGTATGTGGGAAAAACTTGCAGACACATCGTAATCAATGAATGCATGTCATACGGTGAGCAAAACTCATTTGATTGCACATGGTATGCACCCATTGCCCGGGTTTTCTTATGTATATAGATGTATATGTTTGATATAAAACGCTACATTGAAGCAAAATTCTATTAGAGGTGGCATGTAAATGAATTGATAGTTTGATTATTTTGATGGATTGAAATCACTTGTCAAAAAATGGTGTCCTAATTTTTGTCTAACCAATCAAATTAGATATTGTATACATTATCATTTACATTTAATTATTTTTTTTAAAAAGAGTGTACACATGGACACCATTTTTTCATAGGTGATTTGAATCCTACTTTGATACCCTATATGTTTTAAAATTTTATATTTCACAATAAACTCTATCAATAGTTATATTAGGATCAGTTTGGTATTGCTGTAAATTTTATAATAATCAATGTTAGTTGTGGAGACGAATTAATCAGCAGATGTTTGGTTAATTGTATTTTTAAAACTACTGTATAGCTCAAAATCAGTATACCTATGTTTGGTAATTTATTGCAAAAGTGCTGAGATCAGTTACAATGATTAAAATATACAAAAGTTTATGACTCTATTTCATTTTTTTTCATTAATTATATATATTAAATCAATATTTAAGTAGAATATTTAAATGTTCTTAAATAAAAATGTAGAATATTTAAAATAGAAAAAAAAAATTCCATAAGAACAATAAAATTTTATAAATCAAATCAAATCAACATTTAAATATAATATTTAATTTTGAGATGAAATAAAGTGTATAAATGATTTTAACTTGATTTCATACTAATAATAATGATATTTTAAAAGATTAATTAAATGTTGAAATATATTATTCCATAATCACCTTAAAAAAAATAACCCCTCACCTCTTTTTTAAAATCACCATCAAAACTTACCCGATTATCAAATAATCACTTCTGGAAGTATTACCAAATATCATTTTATATTAAAATTATAAAATAATCTGATTTAAACTTTTTAAAAACAATACCAAACTGACCCTTGATTAGGTTTCAAGAAAAAAAAGATAAAAAAAAGATATGACTCGAACTCAAACCAACCTCATATCACCGTCGATGATGGAGTTTTAAACATGAAAATTGCAAATTAGTTAGATGGATAATGGTGTGTTATTGTTCACTAATTTTTTATTGTGGTTTGTTAATATTGGTGACAGTATCGAATCAGTTAAATGTTTAGGTGTGGAAATCGATTTCCACAAAAAACAAAATAAAAAACAAGATCGCGCTGTGCACAGTGCACGAGGAGCCTCGACACATAAGTCAAGTTTTGTCCATGCGCTAGACCGGGGTTTTGTCTCACACGTGGCACGTATCCAACACTGTTAGTCTTGTTGTTTTCTTAACACTAATTACTACAAGACACGCAGTCACTAACCAAATCACATTTGTTTAGTTTTCTAATGTAATTTCTTTTTTTTTAATAAAAAATATATAACATTTTTATATAAATTTAGGGTTTTTTTAGGAGGTAGAGAAGACTTGAACCTGTAACCTTATAATGTAGGCGTGAGAGATTTATCACTAAATCAACCTCATATCGTCAAGAACCGAGAATTCAAATCTCTCATAGATAAATATGTACGACATATCACTAGACAACTTGATATTATAAATAAATATAAACAATATATCGGAGCTACATTATGGCTTGGAGGGCTCATGTTACAAGTCCACAACATTTTTTAAAAAATTACATTTATTTTAACCAATTTATTGTCATATCCCAGTTCTCCATATTTAATGAAGCTAGCTTCGTATTTTATTTTATTTTATTTTATTTTATCATTTTGTAAATTGATTTACACTTATATTAAATCAATCTCCAAATAAAATAACAACAAATTACACCTAACCCAGTTGAGGTTGGTCTCAGTTCATTGAAAAAGAATACTAATCATCCCACATTTCTATCACATCCCATCACCCAACCAATGACCGAAAATTGACAAGTGTATTAAATGAGATAAATCATCATTGATGTATATTCAATTGACATATCAGAAGTCGAGATGTTCCGCATTACTTATCGAAAGAAATGGATAGTGTAAAATATTTTGGATCATATATAGAGATGGAATTAATCCTCATATATATATATATATATATTAATTATCTTGCAAGTTTGCAACAAAGGAGGACGTTAAAGTCAAAAATTCTATATTAAATTGAGCAATTACTATACAATACAAAGAATATTGTCTCTTAATTAATATTATAATGTAATCATTTCATTTCATGACAATATGTAAATGTCTTACGTTGCATGTAATCAACTTGTTTAGCTAATGATATAATTAATATAGTTAAAATCAATCAATTTTATTATTATTTTTTTTTAAGTAATTAATTAACTAACACAAGTAGCTGAGAAGAAAAATGATTATAGTGGTAGTCGATTTTTGTATGATAGTTTCGATAGATGTGTGTGGGGTTTTCAAATCCCCTCTTATCTCATATGGATTATGGTATGCAACTCCGATTTTATGTAACCGGTGGAATTTGAGTCCTACCATAAATATTTTGTAAGTATGTATGAAGAGTTTTTTTATCGGTGTTTATGGGAATAGATACCTGAACCGCACATATCACTTAATCTCGATAGGTCACAATAAACCCTTAATCTGTTTGGTATAATTATTATTTTTTTAATAGTTTGTTAAAATGAGTACATCATTATGTTAGAAGAAACCAATTATTTGTGGTCACAATCAAAAACCGTTTTGTCAATTTCTTAGATTGATCTTTGACCAATATCCACTTGCGGTGGTTGTAATACTATTCTTATGATTTCAATTTTACGCCAAAAAAAGCTTATGATTTCTTTTAACAAAATTTCAACATCATTTGTTTAAGAATAGAGTGGATTAGAGAGTTTAATACTTTAATTCCTTCATTTAGCAATTGTCTTATATACAACGGATTTCCCTAAACGTAATTTTCGTATGTGACAATTAGTGATCCTGTACAAAATTTATGTCACGAGTTTTGCACCCGATAATTTTACGTCACACATTACCTTTTTTTTTTTTTTTTTTACGTCATATACTACCTTTTTTTTGTTAACAATATCTATTAATTCGAGAACAGGTATTTTTGAAAACTTTCGCCATTGGTAGGATTCGAGCTGCTGACTTGGGAGTTATTTACTCAAACTCCAAGCTCGTCCATCTACCAACTGAACTAGACCATTTACGTCACACACTACCATAAACTTTTCTTTAAAAAATGGCCATACAAAACATATATTGGGCCTGATACAGGCCCATATTTAAGGCTCTATTAAGTCTTAATTAATGGGACAAATGACATTTTTAACCCACACTAATTGACTTAGAGACTAATTAAAAACAACAATTGATAAGAGGGACAAAAGGGGTTTTGATTTTTCTTTCTCTAACTAAATGAGGTTATTACAAGCAACTTTACAATTGTTTTAACAAAGAAAAAATGAAAAATTTTGTACACCAGAAGACCCTTGTAAGAATACCAATGTTACAAAACTGAGATACATGGACTTATTTTTTTTTTTTGTACATTGCAAAGGTGACACAAAAACAATATACAACATAGTCACCTAGCTCGAGTCCTCTTCCTTCCTCTCATTGGAGTTTCGGTTCGTTGTTGGCTACCATTTCCCCGTCCGCCTTTCCTTGTTTTATCAGAACCTTTCTTTGTCGCTGTCACGGCTAGAGATTCCTCTGAAAGAGGGGAATCGGTATTACTTGTTCTTTTATTTCTAGGAGTTTTATCGGCAAGACTCCCGGGGTTGGCTAGTTTTCCTGATGGTTTGCGGTTGCCAGGACGAGCACTTCGAGGTTTCACAGGAGGCTTATTATGCATTGGTAAGCCGGAGGAGGGGATGGAAGTTGTAGGCTTGTTGTCACTGTAGTCCTTGAAATGCTGTCGAAAAGTCTTGATCACGAGGGCTCTAAGTAAGAATGCGGATTTGTATTCGCGAGTGTTCTTAGAATAGAAGAACACAGCATTATTTGCGAGCAGCAGAAAGTCTCGGAAGAGTTCCTTAACTGATGTGATGGAATGACTAGAAATTCTTGATCTGATTGTGTCAAGATCCATGTGCCGCAGGATCATTCTCTTGTATCTTCCTCTCTTCTGTTTACGAGCATTCAAGAACAGAAGCGATATTATCGTCACCAAATATGGAAGTAATGAAGCCAAGTAATTAAGTGCATTTCATATAGGTTGATACCTGGCTATCAAGACGCCGACGGAAGACAAAGGCGCTTTGATTCTGAGCGATGGATTCGAAAATCCCCTTGATGTCATCGATGGTGTCCTTCCTTGAGCTTCCGCTTTGATCATCAACCGCGCTAGATCTGGCAATTTGACCGGATTCGCTGGTCGAATTTTCTTTACATTGAGAGGCAGTTGTGGTATCAGTTACACTCAAGAAGTCACTTTCTCCAACACTCCCTTCCTTGACATCCTTGCTACAATACTTCCTCTTTCTCTTCCCTCTCTTTCGTCTCAGAGTCCCGCTTTGTACTCCACAAACAATCTCTGTTAGCTTCTCAATGCTCAAAACTTTCTCTTGCTCGGAAGATCGTGAATCTTCCGGCTTAACATCCATCTCTTCCCGTGAATGTTCCGGCTTAACATCCATCTCTTCCGCTGGTACTGCAGCTGGAATCTGAGATTCGGGTGACCAGTTCGCTCGGGTTTCTCTTGTGAAACTACCGGCAGATAACCCGTCCTTAGATGTGTCTTTACTAGAAGATAAAACTGCCTCAGATTTCTGAAATGGTACAGGCAATTCTGTCTGGCTGGAGTAATTGTCGACACGACAGTCATCTCTTCTCTCTGCCTTGAGACATTCAAGTCTCGACTCCAGAGACCTGAAACAGACTAAACAAGTAAATTGTAGCACAAAAAGCATGAAATATAAGCTGTATGACTCTGTAGACCGTAAGAGCCAGAATTGAATTTCTGAAACAGCCTGCGGCTTCATAGCATGTCCGCAAATCTAAACCTAAGAGTACTTAACATCTTTCTACTGACTAGCCAATCTATACCAATCACATCCATAACACATTAAGACTTATTTTTATTTCTCAAATAATGTTAAATGCTCATCCATAACTACGACCGTATTTATTCCACAAGACCTACAAGTTTCCGGGAGTCGAACTCACAGTGTACCGAGGAAACTATATTTTTCCATTAATGGAAAGAGGTCATAGTCTGGAAACAAATTGAGTAAACTACAAGGAAATGTCTGATCAATACGGCTTGAATGGAAATAAAAGATAAATTACTGACCCAATAGAATTTTCAGATAGCTCCAAAGCTCGTCTCAACTCTGCCATTCTTTGCTTCCGCAACTCCTCAAACCAAGCTCTTAAGGAGGAAAAGATAAAATTATATTCAATATTCAATATATAAACATTTCAATATATTTTGCTAAATCAACTTCTTTTGAGTCAAAGCAGTGGCATGAGATTCTTTTTGAAAACAATGAATTTAACATTAAGTCCGGTGATTAAGTAATTGAATTATGTCGAATCCCAAGCTCAAGCAACAAGAATCAAATAAACTTACTTGGATTTACGTCCTGAATAACGCTGTTGCAAGTCTTCGTACCTAGCTTTACATGCCTGCAATCAGGAAACTACATTCATTAGATTGAATGTGCGAGGAAGAAAAAAAGGAAAAAAAAGTGCGAACTAGTCCAAGTAATCTTCAAATTTTGCATACTGATGGAAGAATTTAATCTGAAAATCATTTGTGAAATCGATTGACACTAATTTTACTTCACAATCAGCAATTCGGCATGCCTAGGACGCATCAATGATCAACGTTAAGAAAACGGACGACAACGTGCTAATTAAAAGCATAAAATAAGAGGCAATGAAGTAGTCACAGAACCACCACAATTAACTGATACGATTACTCCTAAACATTAATTCGACACCAAGTGTTCCCTTATACACCCTCCTATCAGAAGATTACTAGATTAGCTAATAATGTCAGTAGATGATTCTAGTTTCATCTTTTCAATGGAAGAACAAGGTATAAGACCGGGATTTCATGATATAATTCCAAATTTGTCACCATCTTCAAGAGCAAATAGAACACATTTAGCATTTAACTCTCCATCCATGGCCACACGTTATGTTATGATTGGAAACATGTTCTTGGCCTACAGACCCCATTATCTTCTATAGTGAGAAAACGACTTCTCAGCTAAGCCAAAACTACTTTCCTGTCACTTCCCCCCCCGGTATACAAACATCATTATCTCCTTTTTCTAGCTGGTCAATGAGTCAATCACACCGCAACCACACAAAACTCTGAACTCGCTGCTCTCAAGTTCTACGTTCTTGCTACAGTCAATCTCCGATGAACAGCAAAAGACAACATTCCATGAATGGAACATACATTAAATTTCAACATTTCTACAAATCAAAACATTTTTACAAGTTGGGGCATACCGCATACCTCAAGCAGACTTCTCGTATCACTAATAAAACGAATCAACAGTCAAACTCGATAAAAAATACCAAGTCTCAACTTAATAAACAAGTCATAAGACCTAATAAAAAACATCAAAATTCTTTGCCTCCCACCCAAGTAAGCACTTTGATATTGACATCAAAACATGCATAAATATTCCACAAACAAGTTAGTCAAAGTCAATACCCTCTTTTTTGCCACATAAAATAACATAAAAAGAGAAAATAAAAAATACAAAATCCCCATTTATGTCATTATAGCTTAAACTTCACAAAAATAGCAAGAACTCAGAAAGAAAAGCCAACAGAATATTTATTTCTCATTTTCCTGGGAAATTCCAAAGCATTTATCTCTAATTATACCCAATAATGATATGCTTTTTCTTTTACTGATTCCTCCTGTCCATTGTTATCTACATTATGATCTTATAAAGAAAAAAAAAAATCATCTTTAATATTTAAATTTAATAATATTTGCTTTAAACTTCAATTTAGAACAAATTGGACCTTATAATATAAGGAAGACAAAGATTGTGAAGTGTGGACCCTGATGACCGGTAAGAATTCAAATAAAGTAACAAAATTAATGGTAAAAAAAAACAAACGAAAAAAAAAAATTAGAGAACCAAAGCAAAACAATAATTCAATTAAAAAAGACAGAAATGACAACTATCATATATATTGAAATTTGAACCATACTCAGAAAATATAATGTGAACATTAAAAGGAAAAAAACAAATTAAAACAAATGTGCATTAATTTTCATTAAATAAATTTAAAAAAAAAGAAAAAAAAAAAAAAAGACGAGGAAGTAATAATGTAATTGTTCATAACCTCTGGTGTGAAAGTATATGAACAAACGGTTCGGGCTCGGAGCTCCGCCGCGACAAGGTTCCAGTCTCGTGTTCCGTGGCGTAGCACGGCGCCACCCAAGAGCAGCTCCTCCCATGTCCCCCACAGCCCCAACTTCATTACCTCCGCCCCCATCTCCTCCGTCCACGTGTACGCCCTTGAATAAACAACCCTCTCTTCCACCACCACCACCACCAGCAAATTCAAAACAGAGTAAATTTTATATTTTTCTTAAAAAAAGAAAAATACCCACCAGTGGTTTTTCTGTTTGGAAATGGAAAAACCGGATTTGGAGATTTGGGTCGGAGAAAGTTGGTTTTTTTATGATAAAAAAAGGCGGTTTTGGAGGGAGGAACAGTTGGTTTTTTTTTTTCTCCAAAGGATATTGCTGTGTTCTGTGTGCGTGCGCATGTGTTTAATTTTTTTTTTTTTATTATTATAATTTTTTTACAATTTTTTTGAAAGAAAAGAAAAGAAGAATTTAATTTTAGTAAAAATTTGGTAAAAATAGGTTAGCGTGAGAAATGAGGTTGACTGATTCTTTTAAAATTTTAATTGGGAGGTCAAGTTTTTGTTTCAAAAAAACCTAAAACATCAAAACGTGTTTGTGTCAAGTGAATTGGAGAGACAATTACGAGGAAGAGAGAATGTTTTAGTGTTTGTGTTGTAAAATGAGAAAACCATGGGAAGGTTTGAATAGGATTTAAAATGGATAGCTTATGTTTTGTCCTTTTTTACATGTAAGTAACTGTCTAATCAGACATATTTGAGATGTATGTGACCCAAATACCTACTTCTACAACATTATATGTGTGGGGGTATATATGCAATCTCTTATTACAAACGTGAAAGGGGTATACCAGACATATCGAGATATGCGTGACCCAAATATTTTCTCCTACAACATTATATGGACACATGTGGTGATGCTTGAATCTCCCATCATAAACATGAAAGAAGAGGTCCATAAACAACATTATTAACTTTCTATAGTATTTACTTATGTACTTGAAGATGTTTCGAGAAATGATTCCATAATTTCTGTCAATAAATCCAGTAATTAGGCACTCTCTCATAATAAACGTGAAAGAGGCACACCAGACATATCGAGATACGCGTGACCCCAATACCTACTCTTATAACATTATATGGGCGTACACGGTGAGACTCGAATCTCTCTATCAAAAACGTGAAAGGGGAGGTTTACAAATATACTTGAAGATGTTTCTAGAAGTGATTCAAAAAATTTCTCTAAATCAAGTAATTTGGTGCTTTTTTAAGGATATAATTTCATTTTTTTGATATTACAAAATGTATATATGTATAGTAATATTTCAATCAAATAGTATGTTGGTGTAAAAAGAAACAAAGTTAATTGATAATAAACCATATAATATAGGTAGAATGTTTTTATTTTTAATTTTTGAAATTTGACACTAAACAATTTTTAAGTGTTGTTTTGGATGGAGGACTTTTAGGTTGATTTTATTAGATTTATAAATTGACTAACTAGTCAACCATATAAAATGAAGTTTATGAGATTTAATTAGTTGGTGATCTTTCTTGGTATTTTCTTCTCTATTTTCTTTTCTTTCTTTAAAAAAAAAAAAATAGAATCAAAGTTGACCAATAGCTTCTTGGTCATGAGTAATTAATATTGGAAAAGACAAACTTATATATATATTTTTATCATAAGAAAAAAGAAACTTCCTAGTAAAGCAAAAAATGTTAAATAAAAGAATATGGGAGACTCTAAATTTAACTTGTAAAAGAATTTTAAACATATTTGGATTGTCTCTAGTTTTCATTTCGTTGTAACTCTTGATTCGAACATAATTCAAACAATCATATCGAAGAGAGATTAAAATAAGTTAAAAACTAGTCGGATGTTTACCGAGATCCGTCAATATTAAGTGCTACATGTACGTTCTAGAGGGTTTTCCCATTTGCCTATAAATTAAAACCCCTAGTGGAGAATTGAACGAATTTTCTTATGATTACAGCCTGGTGGAGAATCCAAATTCCCTTCAAAATGATAGACTTATTCTTACGGATCTCTAAAGAAGAAGTTAATGGAGTTTGGTATATAGATTTGGGGATTTAGATCCTCTCCTTCCTTCATCTTTTTCTTAACCCCACATAATCGTGTGATACATAAGCATCGTGATAAATATGTGATTAAGATATTATTGGTTTCCACAACCACTTTATCAACAAATGGATTTGGATAGAGAGCAGCCATTGAAGCATAGATGACTCATAAAGTTAGAAAGATATGGTACATTTTTAGTGGATTCCTAAAGTGAAAAACCACCACCTTTGTTTCTTTCTACTTTTTTTTTTTTTGCTTCTTTCATTACCAATCACATAACTTGTAAACTGTAATGGAACCATCACCACTGCCACCAAGCCAACATGCTTCAAGCTTTTGTAATTTCGTTTTCATATCAAACATCAATCATTGAAAGTTCATGGCATTTTCATCGTGGACTTGCCTTTCTTGGGAAAAAAAAGTGTTAAGAAGTTGGTGTTGACTACCAGGGCATGGCTGCTAAGTCTTTGCTCCTGACATTTCACAGAATTGGACTTCTTATAATTACTTGACTATATATAACTTTTCTTTTTTTGCATAATGGAATTTCCAAACACATTCTATGATTTTGTGTAGGAAACAACTTCATACACATGAATTTTGTTCTATATAAAAAGTTTAGCAACTTCATATCTTCACAGTACAGAACAGACATAGCCAGGCAAGTAGGAAGTAGCTTGAGAAAATATGTATATTTCATTGACACTAAAGATGAAGTATACATACATGTAAATCGCCACAGCGCGCATTACATTCATTTTAATGGAATATACAAACATTACCTGGAATGCAATAATTGTCATCAGGGGTCTCTTGTGCAGTAGCTGAAGACCGAATTGGAATGCACTTTTCCACCTTCGAAAGAATGAAGCCGCAAGCAGAAGGTACTTTATCAGCTTTGCCCAAGAGAATCTCAATCTATAGCTCTCCGATACTGAGAAATGGGATGGATGACAGCAAAATTTATGCAGCAAGACAAAATTGTGAATACCCGAAACAAAATGTAGATACATTGTATTGAACAATTCTCTAGTTATAGTATAAGGCAAGCAACTCTTTTGAGCTTCAGCAAAAACTGGTATTAGATTTGCATCATTGCTCATGATTGTTGAAGAACTAAATTCAATTCCAGAGCACCCCTTGCCATCAAACCACCCCTCCTGCATCAAAATCAAGAGAAAAAAGTCTTTCTGATTATTGATACCAACATTTCAAACCCGTAAATACATAATACTCGAACTACACTATGAAACAGACAATGGTTATTACACGAATGAATTTGTAAATATTAATGTTAGAGCATTGCTTATTTCTGTTTCTCTGGATGAAAAGGATCAACTTTTCCACAGTACTTATACGAATTTCAGTCATCCAGCAATTTGGATTGTTAATTTCTCTCATTATATGCGGCTATCCAGATAGAGGGTTCTTATGTAAGGCTAACACATTTCTTCTAGAGGGAGATACTAGGAGCAGTTTAGCAGGAACTCTATTTTACCGGTACCATTTATGCCAAGTACTCAAGACAGCACATTTACCTTACAAGTTCCGGAAGAGTTTTCTGGACCTTTTGCAGCTGCATAAAGCATTGCTTGCAGCATTCTCGCCTGTACGCCAATATTCAAACAAAAGTACACCACAACCAAAATTACAAACAAGTAACCCACAGCCATTAAGGAATGGAAAAGTAAATAATCAGATAATGATAACTGAAGATACCTTTGCTCTGCCTGAAGATCAACACCAATAGCTGGAGGTGCAGAAACTGTTGAGCGTATTACTGAACCAAAGACTGCTACAAGTTTCAGAAGCATCTCCAATGAGATACTTACATGCCTGCACATTTGCAACACAAGTAACGAGAACTTATTTACCAATTTGAATTGAAGGCCATTTTAAGTTTCTGAATGTTGGTGAAATTTAATGGCAAACCCAGATTTGTGTCTTTAGGACCAATAACATCAGAATATCAGGGAGCATGCACATGATTTTAAATAGGGCCTAAAGATGCCAACCCCAGATTAAACAGATACTACTAGAGTTAACCTGATATAGAACATCCTATGGAGCTACGCACATATGCCAGGTGTAGGAAGAAAAATTGATTTTAACTAGACCATATTTGTTTGATTTTAACTTTCATGTGTGAATAAGATCATTACAATTTTGGAAGGTAGTGCCGTAGATTGATACCTTCTTTAGTTTGATTTTTGAATGTTTAGGATTCTCTTTTGGCTACTATAAATAGGGGAGCCTGGGTTCCTTTGTTAAGCAGACTTGATGAATAAATAATAAACAATTTGTTTCCTTCATAATTTCTTCTACTTTTCTTCCCTCTGTCATAAGTTCCTTTTCTCTCTTCTGGTACCCCACCATAACCAACATACCCCATTAAAGAATCAGTCATCCTTGTGAACATTCTTCCTTATATTAAGATTTTTTAGCTTATAAATATCATAAAAGCAAATATAGCTTATCACATCCTGGTTCTGCACCTAACCACATAAGTTTAGATAATTGTACAATCATCGGATCATGTAAGATACTACTAAAATCAAATCAAATTTTAATCCAAGCTGGGAAAGGTCTTGTCAAGCTCAAGTCTGGCCTGAAGTTTGGTTGGGCCAACAAAATCAACATAAGGCACTATGGCATAGATCCTCTAGCTGGAGTTGAAGGATTACTTTTTCAGGTTGGGTTGGGCAGGCTGCCTAGTCTATTGCACCACGTAGTCCCGTGACTTGAAATATTTCATTACAATCTTATCATACAAACAACAGTTTGATATAACCATGCCTCAGTGCAAGAGGTACTTAAAATGGTTCAAATTATTGCAAGATAAGCAAGCAGGATCAAGTTTAAGCAGTTCATGTCCTATGGGCATATAATTCAATTACATAATTGATAGAAATTATTTAGAAAATAAGAATATATTAAAGGAATTGTATGATTTGGGTTTGCTCATACTGGGAGATTAGTTTATACTTCTAACGAAGCTGACATGTAGGTTCACTTATCCAATCAGATTCTTTATGTTTTTCCCCTTTAGAAGGTATTGGATTTTACGAGTTCTAATAAGCAGGGTCAAGTTTTATTTTAATGTGAAAACAGCACCGGGATAGTACAAAACCCTGGTCTTATATCTTCGAGCCCCTAGCATTATAAGTTCACTAACCAAATAATTCATGAAATTACCTATCCATCTTGCTGTCTAGTAATCCAACGAGAACAGGAAGCAAGCACGAAAATACATCTAAGGTGAGAATCTCCATTTTCTCCATGAGAACACTGATCACATCTGCTTGCACCTGTACAGGATTAATTAATTCTTAGAAAGACCAAACATACTGTATAAACCACTAGTTAACCAGAACAATTAGAAAATGAATAAAGCAAGCAACTTGAATGCTTCCAATGGATACTCACAGAATGATCTGGCAGCTTCCTCATGGCACCGATAGCACCTTTAACGTCATTTCTTTCCCAAAAGTGTCGCACCACCTTCAAGTTCAGATTAAAACTAGTATCATAGCATGTCCAACTAATATAATTAAGCAATTGCTTGCATGACATCACTAAATTATATCTATATGCCGACCACCTAAAACATTACCTGTAATTTTGTCAAGCGGGATCGAAGGGAACTCAAAAATACATCATGAGTTTGCATAAGATTTTCAATCGCTTCCGCATCATTAGCAGATGATGCATCCCTTCCAGAGATTTGAGGCTCTCCTTTCTGTCAATTATCAAACATGACAAAAATGTATACAGATGTTATGTTTCTATATACGGAAAACATTCCCTTAACCCTTGAGAAAATTTTGGCCATGTTTTTATATATGAAAAACATTCCCTTAACCCTTGAGAAAATCTTCAAGAGGTTATCGGCATCATTCAAAAGAAAACACTTATTTGAACTTACATTTCAAAATTAATTAAAAGAGTTTCTAATCAATAAATTTCAGAAATGGAGCATAACACAGTTATGATCAATACAGTAGTTTTCTATAGCTATTGGAGGCTAAGAGACAAACAGAAGAATAAGAAGAAGAAGAAAAGAATAACCATAATAACAAGTCCTTTTGCAGATAGTTTTCATGCATTTATGCATACAAGTCATTCAACTTGACAACATCCAGACTTTGTTCTTTTAACTTCTAGCTAGAAATTTGGGTTCTTACTTTTCAGTTTCTACTAAATACCATGATTACGCAAGAACTTAAAATTATAATGAAGTAGAGAAAGAACAATTGACACATGATCAGAGCACCAAATATTATTTTTAAGGGGGTAAGAATCCTACCAGCACAGTGGGTCTTTCACCAGCTTCGCATATCGCTTGCGGGGTAATAGTAGTTGCTTGGTCTTCATTTTTCTTAAATCTCATATGAGGGGTAGTATCAGTTGCCCGATCAGCAGTGCTAGAAAATCTCATGTGAGGGCTGATAGTGGTTGCTCGATCTCCATTTTTCCTATGTCTCACGGGAGGGGAAGTATCAGTTGCTTGATCTGAAGTGCGAGTAAATCTAGTGCGAGGGCTAATAGTGGTTGCTCGATCTTCATTTTTCTTGTATCTCACAGGAGGGGAAGTATCAGTGGCTTGATCTGCAGTGCTAGTAAATCTAGTGGGAGGAGTAATAGTAGCTGCTCGGTATTCATTTTTCTTGAATCTCACAGGAGGGTTAGTATCAGTTGCTTGATCTGCAGTGCTCGTAAATCTAATGTGTGGGGTAATAGTAGCTGCTCGATCTTCATTTTTCTTGAATCTCACAGGAGGGGTAGTATCAGTTGCTTGATGTGCAGTGCTAGTACATCTCGTGTGAGCGGTAATATTGGTGGCTCGATCTTCATTTTTCTTGAATCTCACGGGAGGGGTAGTATCAGTTGCTTGATCTACAGTGCTGGTAAATCTAGTGTGAGGAGTAGTAGTAGCTGCTCGGTCTTCATTTTTCTTGAACCTCACAGGAGGGGTAGTATCAGTTGCTTGATCTGCAGCGCTGGTAAATCTTGCATGAGGGGTAATAGGTGTAGATCGATCTTCATTTCTCTTATATCTCACAGGAGTAGTATCAGTTGCTTGATCTGAACTGCTAGTGAAGCTTATGTGAGGAGTAATACCAGTTACTTTATCTTCAGTTCTATAACACCTCACATCAGGGGTAACATCAATTACTTGATCTGCAGTACTTCTAGATCTCATGTGACGGGTAACATTAGGTACCTGATCTTGAGTGCAATTTGATCTCACAAGAGGGGTAACAGTAGTTGCTTGATCGGCAACACTATTGGATCTCATGTGAGAGGTAAAATCAGTTGCTTGATCTGCATTGCTCTTAAGTCTCACGAGAGGGGTAACAGTAGTTGCTTGATCGGCAACACTATTGGATCTCATGTGAGAGGTAAAATCAGTTGCTTGATCTGCATTGCTCTTAAGTCTCACGAGGGGGGTAACAGTAATTGCTTGATCTTCATTACTACTAATTCTTGTGTGAGGAGCAATGTTACTTGCTTGGTCTTCATTACTAGTACATTTCGTGTCAGGAATGATATTCTTAGTAGCTTGATCTTCATTGGTATTAATTGTCTCTCTTTTTTCAAACCTCTCTACCAGGGTGCGCGTCCTTCCCGGTACAACAGCAACTGCCAATACAGAAATTGTAAAGGAATCAAGCAATATCCAATGATATATATTTTTATAAATGTCACAGATAAAAAGACAATGACAAACCTCCTTTGACGATTTTAACAGGGTTTGTCCCTTTGCTGCTATCGATGGATTCATTGCCTGAAAATGAAGAATGTAATAAATAATACCTCTTATGGCATAGGTTTCCCATTATAAACCATCAGAAGAGATTCCAAATAAAGGCACACGTGAAATGGCGGGATTAATAACCACATTTAGCTCATACTAAAAGCAGGAAGAAAAAAGAGAGAAAATTTCGGTGACGACCAAACACACACAACCTAAGGGACAATCCACGCCATATATTATGTTTAAGTGAACTGTATTTTTGGCATGTGAGTAGCTTAGGGAGGGAAAAACCAAGGGTACCCCACGGGCCTGAGTGGTCTCTCTGATGAACAAAAATTTAAGCCTGGTTTTAACCAAAAGTAGTGTCTGATGGCGATAGAAAATATTCTAGAAAATATTTTCAAGGCCAAAGTAAAGAACCCATCAATAATTTGCAAAATTTGTGGTAACTGAAACATTAAAATTCGACAGTGCAACCTGAAATTCAGTTACTTATTCCACTTAAGAATCCCTGAGTGAGGACAGTTCCAATAGAGAATTGGAAGAAACATTTGCTTACACTTACACCAAATGCAGTCTAGTAAAATGGGTTCACCTGTGAAAAGTTCTTGCTAAAGAAACTAACCAGGAAAAAATTAATAGGTAGAGAAACAAGAAGATTAGAAGGACAAGATACAAATATAAGAAAGAGAACCGATTCATAAATGGATAACATTGTGATATAAGAACAAGGACTTACTGTTTTCCTCTTTTGAGGGTCTAAGCTTCTCTGTAACACTCTTGATGCTAGAGTCCTTTTCTTCACAAGATTTTCTAGCTCCATCTGATGATACAATCTGAGTTTGAAAATTTAGATACATTGCGGCATCTGAGTCACTCTTCACATTGCTAAAGCTTACAGATTCAACAGCTGTCGACAGCCTTTCAGAATCTATCTTATTCTGTGATGGCTTCCGTGCATGAGCTGGTCTGAGCAACATACCAGGTTTTGTCTTTGAAAAGGAGATAGGTTCTCTTCCAGAATTGGAAGAGTCTTTACCAGCAGGACTTTCCCGGGGTACAATGTTTGGAACAATGAAAGTTTTATCAAGAGCTTGTCCGTTAGATTTTACCTGCATTCCTATTCCAGGACCCTGCAGGTCTGTTTTCAGATCACTGATTTCCTTGGAATTCAATGGAACTTCAACTTTTGGTGAGTCCAAAGACCCAAGTTTCTGTGAAGCAACAGGATTTCCGCCACTAGCTACACATGGAAGATGGAAAAGAAAATTAGGAAAACTATAGGAATAAATGTTAGAAGGGAAGATAATCAAATAAAACAAAATTACATCATGTGTCCATTAATCAATGTATGTTTATATGAAAAGGCAGAACTTGGACTTGATAGAGTATCTACAGTAATTTTAACATGGTCCATGACCGTGGTCAGCATTTCCTATTTATCTACAATGAAAGGACACCACGTCACCACAACCATTTTGTGCTTTCAAGCCCAAAGTCAGTTCAGGATTACAAAATCAGACATCTTCAGCAGTTCAGCTTAGATAAAGCCTTTAGGGAGGTAAGAGTTTATGCAATGAAATCTACTATTGAGGCAGGCACTACACTGGCTTCTGGTGGCAGACATCACTTTCATTGTTGAAGTTCAATGAACAAAAACAAGTTTCACTTTATGATAGAGAAAGAATTTAAAAGCAGATTCATACAGGTAAATTAAAGAATTTCTGGCATTTGTGATTCTTCAAAAACATATTTAAAAATTTTTCAGTTTGCTTGTTTGTCGAAAATTGGTATTTTTGGGGAAGCATGACCAAACCTAAAATAAGAAACCAGTTGGAAGTTCCTAACAGATATGGACCTTTTGGAGAATTGAAGCATTTGTACAAGAAAGATATTAAAAAAAGGAGATATCAAAGAAGTCAATGGAGCCGGAAGAAACAAATAAAGAAAAACGAGAAACTTACAATCCACATAGATGGTCTTTATCTCTTTCATGTCATAATCAGGAGACTCACAGCGCAAACCTGAAGTTGACTTCAAACCACTCCCTACTTTCTCCGAAGAATGACTTTCCTGGGGATTACATATCTTCTCTGTGCAGTCATTTTTGTCAGGTACAACAGGAGCTCCGTATGGTTCAATATGCTGATACCACAAAAAGAAAGAAAGTAAAGTTTGGCATAACAATACAGAGATGAAAAATTAAATAATTACACAGAAGGGACAAGGTAAATACCGACAAATCAGCTACCCAAACTCCAACAGAATTTCGGTAGGATGAACAGCCCAGAAGCTTTCCATCATTAGTGCAGAGGTCACCTAGTGTTGACCAACCCATATCAACAGCATCATGCCGTATAATTGGCTCCCATGAGTAGACCTGCAGTTTATGAGCATCAAAATCTTATGTTTATGCTCTGTCAAATCAAACCTTGTTATGAATATAAATAATTGGCACAGTTCAAACCTTTAAACTATCATCAAAACCACAAAACAGAGTTCTCCCATCAGGATGAAAATTAATTGCGCGAACTCCTGTGGCCTGTAAAGAATGCATATAATTCTTTCAGAAATGGCTTAATTATTCAATATTAATGATGACATCCTTGTTACAAAGTAAACGGAAAAAAAAAAAAAAAAAAAAGCATAAAGAGATCTCTTGACCAGAGGGAAAAGTGCAAACTAGGCATAGTGAGCATGACTATTTTTCCAAAAGAGTTTAACTAAGGACGAAGTGCATGGAAAAGTAGATGCCTACAAAAGTGTTATCCAACTTTCCTAAATCACAAGCTTCAGAAGAATAAGAACAGGATTGAAACATTCAGCAAATTCCTCAGGATACTCAGAGACAGAAGAGCAAACCAGTCCATACACTCAAGAAAAGCTAAATTTCTAATGACATGAGGATAAAGGGAAAAAGGAGTCAAAACTATACCAATCAAATAAGAGAAAAATTCCACACTTCCACAGCCAATTCCGTCTCTGTTGTTATAGTCTATGAGATGCTATTCTAAAACCTTAGCAGTAAAAGGAAATTATTTGATCCTTAGTCTTCTGGGAAAAGATTTTCAAGCAAGATCAGAGAATGATGCTAAGACTTTTCAGTCCCAGACCATATTAAAAAAGATCAAGAAATGGCACAAAAGAAAAAAGAAAAGCACTAGAGAGACAGTCTTAGTGGAACAGTTGCAAGCAGATGGCAAAATGCAGAGAGTAAATTTTCTAATATAAATAAATATGGCTAAAATGAGACATGAAGAAGGCATTTGGCAGTGTTAAGAAAATTTTCCAAGGCTAACTGAGCACCACGTTTTTTTTTTTATTATTTTAAAAAAATGGTCAATAAACATGTTTGACAAACTTTTTTTTCTGTAGCTTGTGGATTGCTTGTTCACCTTGTTTCATTTTGTGTTATTAAAATCCTTTTGTTTTTGTTCCCTATCAATAAATAAATAAATAAACATGTTTGGTGATAAATAAGTATGGCTAAGATACATAAGCTTTGATACCTCCGGTCTGGTAGATCCAATCAGTTCAAATGTTTCCAAGTCCCAGAATTTCACAGTTCTGTCTGCTGAGCCTGGAAAATGATTTGCATGTAAGATACAAGCACACCAAGCCATATGTAGAAAGTAACTTATATATTCATAAGGAATAAACTAACAGGCTTTGAAGTTGCATTACTTGTATTTAATAATTTACAGAAAACATGGCTATAGAAGGGCCCAAACTGGTTTTTATAGGGTGAATTTCCAAATGTAATATGGGAACCAACAATCAACAACCTTTCTCAGCAATGCTTGTGAAAAAAATTGCTTTATGATTTCTAAATAGAAAAGAGCAAACAGGCCTGCTGGAACATGATAAATCTTAAATCTTTAGTTCTAGCAATTCACTTATCTCTAGGATCTGGATTGGAAACATTATTTCTGATAGACAACTACACCATGCATCCAAGGATCCCTAGGAGCATATATACGATTAATACATGGAAGGGAACTCAAGGAGAACTCCACGAAAGTTACGTACTCACCTGTGGCCAGGAGAAACTCAAGGGGATGGAAGTCAATAGAACTAATAGGCCCTTCATGGAAATTAAAATCATGCAAGAGTTTTCCAGCTGTAAGATCCCACACCTGTTCAATATTGACAATGAATAGAGTGATCAAATAAAGAAAGAAAGAAAGCTTACTATATAAGAGCTATTATTACCTTTACAACATTATCACTTCCACCAGAAACCACCCAGCGACCATCAGGAGTGAATCTAATAGTACTAATGCCTTGAGTATGACCCTTGTATGTGTGAATGCATCCTTTCTTTCTTATATCCCAAATCTTTAAATTTGTATCCGCGGAACCAGAAGCAAAGAACTCACCAAATGGATGAAATTCAACAGCAGTACAACTGGATCTATGTCCAGTAAGAGTGCGAACCACTACACTTCAAGAACAATAACAAAAGAATTAGAAGTTGAAAATCATAAATACAGTACCAGATATGATATTAGTTGGATAACTTGTGATTCTAAATCCTAAAAATGTGAAGACTTGAACTGAGAATCACACTTCTAAATAGTCAAACCACTAAATACTTTCACTAGGAGACCTCACCCATATAAAATTTAAACTAGATCCACCTTTTCAAAATTATATGTGTAAAAAATTTTCTCAGGCGTCCTACATGTTGGCACATAGATTCAGATCAATGCAATATATTCTACAATTAAGGACTCCAATTTTGATTGAAGAAGAATATTAATAGAATCATTAACTTACTCTTCGCTTCTTCCAAATCCCACAACTTTATCGCGCCGGCAGAAGCTCCACCAAGCACTAAAACTTCTGCTGAATCAAATGCTAAAGATTCAACTGGACTTGTGTGACCACATAGGCTCTGCATATAAACACAAATAGGACAGGCTTTAATCTTTCATACACGGAAAAATCGCCACAAAGGGAAATTCAAAGGAAATCACTCAAAATTATGTGAATAAGTTCAATATAATTGGGTCAAAGTTCAGTCGTACAACCACATTCATTTAACAACGAAGATAAATAACTAAAACGCACAAAATCATCGCTGCCGTTTAGTTTGTTCATTAAATACAATTAATTGCACTTACTTTTTAAGCACAAAAGAGCAGCTCTCAATACAATAAACATCCAATTATCCAAAACAGCTCTGAAATGGTAAAAACAAAACTAGCAATAATTTAATGATGATCAAAGTGACTACTAACAAGAAGATGGAAAACTAACCATTAGAGAACTGGGCTTCCCAATTGCCCAAAGATTGACTTTCTGATCTTCTCCACCGGTGAGAAGAAGCCGACAAGCTTTCTTCCCGATTCTTAAACAATTCACATTCCCTGAATGCGCCACGAATTCCTCTACATTCATTTTTAAGTCAAGGAAATTCATCTAAAACAAATGTGACATCTTTGTCAGATCAAAGTTGAGATCAGTTTTTTTACACAAACAAAAAACTCACCGAGACTGAAACTTTTAAACTCACTGTTTTTTTTTCCTGCAGATTCTCAGCTACCAAACAGAAGCTAAAACCAATCCATCAAAAACAAATTTAAATGAACAACTACACATACCATAACAAACACATCACTCTGACCAGAACTGAATTCAACAACTAAAATTCCAAACCAAACTAAACTTGAACTGAATCCAAACAATCAAAATTCAAGCTCGAGCATTTCAAAGAAACAACAAACAAAGGATACGCAGCTTGTATCCACGCTTGGTCATTGTCTCTCTCTCTCTGTCTCTGTCTCTCTCTCTAACAATTCTTCAAATAAAAAATCTAAATTTCAGCTTCTGAAGCAAAATCCCAAACCTTTGACACACGTTGAGCTGGTGATGAGCTTCTCGAGATTCTTCAAACAACACATAAACAGCCAAAAAATGAGTTTCTTCTTTGCTCGAATAGAAATCCAGCTTCAAAGCTACGAATTGGATTCTCTGATAGATTTCAACAAAATTCAGATTCACACAGTTGACGACAACAAAAACGTACACAAAAAAAGAAAGCTTTTTTATTTTTATTTTTTATTTTTTATTTATTTTATTTTACGTTTCTGTATATTAGAAAAGACTAGACACAGAGACAGTAAGATTTATTTCAGACCACGACGATGATTGATAGACCCAGCTCTACTGATTTGACCAAATTGCCCTTACTTTTTTAATTAATTTAAATAAATAAATAAATCTCTAGTGGTACAGGTTTTTTTCCTTTTTTTTTTCTCGTTTAATTTTTTAATTCGGCGTGGCACGTTGGAGACTTAGTGGTGGTTCAAATAGTTTATAAATTACAATATTACAAATTAAATTCATAGTAATTTGTTTTTATTTTTAATTAATTATTTGTTGATTTGGATATTAGTTGGATAATAGATAATAATTGAGTAATTAAAATTTGATGACAGGTAGAGAGATTCCTTGTAAAATAATTCTTTTTTAGTGTTTCTTACTTACATTTGTGGGAATTAAAAGGAGGTTATTTCTTTGATTTGGACATTAGCTCAATCATTTAGTTTATGACTTCAATTTGAAGTAAACCATTTTTCTTTCTTTGAAACCCGTGATTGAATAGGAATTTATCGGGATCAATCGAAATCAAACACTTCATACGCTAAGTTAAGATATCTACTTTTAAATATTCTCACCTTTAGAATGTCTACTCCCACAGTACTCCCACCATCCCACAATATGCATACTTGTAAAATATACATTATCGGACTCGAACCCTGCCACTGGTAAATAGTAAATCAAATAAAAGAGAAATCATGTGATGTAGTGTGAGGTTGTGGTGTTTCCTATTATTATACTTTGCCTTGAGAAAATGCAATGCATGAGAAGAGGAGGTGGTCAAAGTAAACAAAGTGAGGCTGTCAAAAGGGCATTTCTTGTTTGGAGATTGAAAGGTGGGGTTTCTATGGGTTTATTTGGATTCTCAGACAAGAGAGAATGTTATGAACATGCACAACACATGTTTTGTTTTCCTTTCCTTTTTCCATTGGGCTTGTGTAGACAAATGACTCGCAGCAAAGTTTTCAAAAAAATACTAGTCCCGGATTAATAGATATTGTCAAAAAGATAGAAAGAAAAAAAAAAAGTCCACATTTTTAATGAATCATATGATGTTAGAAAAGGATTTACGTTTCGTATGTTAAAGTGCGGACGTCCCCATCAAAAGTGTCTCTCGTACCATTTTGATCCCTAACGGATTGATAAGCCTCTCTCTCAGCCTCCCTGTATGGAGTAATTGAGCATTGAATTGATGTGCCCTTGGTTTCAAGGCACAGGTAAAACCAACTAATTGGTTCAATGACAAATTGACAAGAAAAAAATCCAACAACTTGACTAGGACAAAACTAAATTTGGTTGTGCAAGTCCAAATCAAATTAACTACCGACTTTAGATTAGTTCAAACACTTTAAATAAGTGTTAAGTATACCAAAAACATTAATAAATACTTTTGAGGGGCAGTAGAGGAAATGCATTCTATGTATACCCAACAAAATATTTAATTCGTATAACCGCCCAATGAGGCATAGTAGTAATGGGCGCTCATTTAAATGATAAAGAACAAGGTTCAAATCGTCATAACCGTAGACGGTCTATGGTATATAAAACGAAATATAAAATTTGTGTCCACAAACAATGCCTACATGTGAGCAACTATGTCTGGAATTATGTGCTGAACTGGATCCATCAAGCATTGAAAAATTTGAGGACAAGATTCATATGGAAATCCAAAGAAGAAGCATTTTAAAACAACAGTTGATTATAATATTTAGCTTTCTTTCTACATGTGGGGGGTGGCATGACTTGCTGCTCATTGTCTCCCTCATACACACTAATTAATAAAATCAAATAAACAAACAAACAAGGAAAGGAAACTAGAAAAGTAATTGATTGTCAGAGAGCCTTCCAACATCTCTTACAAGTATATATTTAGCACCCATAAAGATCAAGAATTTGTGTCTGTAAGACTGTAACTTCAGTGGATTTTCTTAATTTCCTGACTCCATCTTGGGAGGAAGGAAAAAAAAAAACGAAAAAAAATATGCAATTCCGGTGCAACGCGACATCCCAACTGTTCCTCGTGTGAGGGCAGGTACATGGCTAGGATCAAGAAAGATAAAATAAGGTTGTGAAAATGACAGAGAGTAGTATGCAATTCAACAAGGTATCTACTATCTAGTTTAAACTGCTAATGCATTGGATATGTTGTGCTTGGATACCTTGGTTTCAGGTCACACAGCCAAGAAACAACAGACACATTACCGGTTACCCTATCCGAAGTCCAAAAGGCAACAACAGCTGTTTAAAATGTACTAAATCTGGCATAGTTGCACACATGTATAAGCAGATATTCTAACATAAGCCGTCATAAAACAGCTACATTACATAGCATATTAACGTTACCAAAGGTTTTGAAGATAAACGAAATAGCTGTGTTAATATTGTACACGACAATCACACTTGGACATTGCATTAGCAAGCATTATTCACAAGAAAAGAATTGCAAACAATAATATTAGCACCTCCCTAAAAATAGCCAAATCAGGTGACGCCTAGAAGAATTTGTTGTGGCCGAGTTACCTTTGAAATTCGATCGAAATTAAGCATCGGTTGAGAGATGCTTCGGGGGTGAAATGCTGCTTTTACCAAAATTTCCTTCTCCAAACAGTTAACAATGAGACAAAACTAACTTCTTCGGTTTCATTTCCTAATTAAATACATTTCTCATTTGGCGACTTGTGCACCTAGACCTCTCACTCTAAATCATGTGCAGAAGGTCCTGGGCGATTTCAGACATCGGTGGTCTAAATCCCGGCTCCCACTGCAAAAGAACAGGATACAAGATGATTCTAGTTTCTATATAAGCAAGAAAATGTTGTGAAGACAAGATTCTTGTTCATGTCATGTGTTTATTAATATACAACTCTACAACTTAGAGTTCAATGTATGGAATGTCATGTTCAGATAAAACGTCATTTTCGGTTTGACTCCACACAAAAGTTTCTCAAAAATATTCTAAAATGATATTCCAGAAAGGCATATAACACAAAGATGCCAAACACAATTGAAAGATTGAAGGGATATTGAAATAAATCACCTGTACACATCGGGATATTATATCTGCGAAACGCGATAACGACTTGACTGGATATGCACCATTTAGAGAGGGATCAACCATCCTTGATAGTGCATCAATATCATGAAGCTGGGGAATTGCCCATCTGACCAGAGAATGCTCACCTCGAGGCCGTGACCTGGTTTTTTTAGTGACAAAAAGTATCTTAATGAATCCATAATATTTCAAATAACCAATAAATTAATTCCGATGAATTTGTATATTAAGCTCTGAAATGGGATTGCTAACCTGTCGAAGGACTTTCGCCCAGTGAGAATTTCTAACATTACAACACCAAGGCTATAAACGTCACTCTGACAAGTATAACTTCCTGACTCGAATTCGGGAGCACTATAACCATGCGCAGTGAGGAGGCGTCCTGACAACTGAGTGTATGTGCAGAAACAGAATAAATACAAACTTCTAAATCATGTTGGAGAAATAATCTGTCAGGTCTATCATATAATGAACTTGACTTGCCTAGATTCATTGGTCACCTCTAAATGCGTAATACGTGTCACTTTGCAAGAAATAAATTCACGATTTTAACAAGTTGAATAGCACTCATCAATGTTCAATCAACACAATATGGTCTCCGACTCCAATGAACATTTTCAGTCATTCACAATAAATAATATTTGTAGACCTTCGAGTTTGCAGGATCTGAAGATCCTACACGAAATATTACCTCACTTGTGGAGCCAGATGATAGTAGAGGAGATAAACCACAATCTGATACATGGACTGCAAGCTTCTCATCAAGGAGAATATTGGCAGACTTGAAATTTCGATGCACGATGGGTGGCTCACAACCGTCATGAAGATACCTTTATGAGAATAGAAAAGATATATGTCAGTTTCTAATTGATAAGTGACAGAAGATGGGATATCATAATCCACCGATGCTAGGGATTCTTATATATTCTGTGTAGGTTGATTTACTTACTGTAGGGCTCTGGAAGCTCCAAGTGCCACACGGATGCGCATATTCCATGAAAAGTTTTTATGGGATTCTTCATCCACATGCAGCAGATCATGAAGTGTTCCATTTGCACAATACTCGTACACAAGTAGATGTTGTTGATGCTCATTACAGTAACCCACAAGCTCCACAATATTAGCATGTCGAAGTTCAGAGATCCTAGATACTAATTCAAGGAATTCATCATCACTCTGCCGCCTCAAGGCTGTAGTGCTCAGTTTTTTGACTGCTAGTAGCTAAAAAAAGAGTAAAGAAGTAAAGATCAGATGTCAGGGTTGAACTATCAAGTGCAATTTAGAATTCCAAAGGTGACCACAAGATCAAGGCTGAATCACAACTAAAACATTTTTTATAGAAACTGGGAACATCAAATTCTATCCCGAAAAATCATTTCACAGTGAATAAAAGAACTGTACCTTTCCATCTGGAAGCTCGGCCCTATAAACACTACCGAGCATGCCTTGTCCAATAAAATTATCTTCAGAAAAGCTATTAGTGTACTGCTGTAGTGATGCAATGGTGAAAACACTCACGGAACTAGAGTTCAGGTTCTTCAAAGTATGACTTTTTGTTGCTACTTCTGCAGGAACAGCAAGTGGTTTTACCTTGACCCTCTTCTCAACGTGAGGAAAAGGCAAAGGAGGTGGTGGCAGCTGCAGCGACAGAAAAATTCAAATCAGTGCTTGTAATGCAATGTCTATCTTATGATTAGTCTTATTTCATGAACGTCACCACTTCTCATCAAATTAATCACCTGTTCAACTTGAGGCACTGGAGTTGTTACCATTCTTCGACCATCCAATCCATATCCATTTTGCGGTTTCACGACTGGTTCCATGGGGACTGATAAAATGGCACTTGTTAGGATAAAATGATGTGATATATGATATAGAAAGGATACAAAGACGAAAAATAATACACTACCTTTCTCTAATCGACTACTTGGTTGTATCGAGGCTTTACTGTCATTAGACTTCTCCACATTGTCCATCTCAGCATCTCTGCTCTTTTGCCTACATTTACAGCATCTCCACATAAAGAGGCATACTCCTAATGCGAAAAGTATCAAAGCCCCTGTAACAGCAACCCAAATCACCACTGTTGTTGTCGAAAATTTTCTAGCCGTCGAGGACTTTGAGTTCGGTATATAAATGGCAGAAGGTCCATCTGTCTGAATCTTTGGTTCTTCTCCGGATGATGGTGCCTCAGCTGGAGATGGAGGTAGTGCAGCTGGTGGTGACAGAATAATGGTTGTATTAAAGGGATTTCCGTCTTTCCTGCAAAGCAGATGCAACCATCACCAAAAGAACAAAAACGTTATGAAAAACAATACAGAATTATCCTATTATATTGTTTAAAATTCAAGAGAGGCATGTAAAAGATCTTACAGAATATAAAAAATGCGATGCATAAATCCATGTCATCAAGAAATCATGCTTTAAATATGTACAAATTGTTTGAGAAATACTTTATGTATGGCTTTACCTGAAATTTGGAATTTCGAGCAACTTATCAGGTATAGGCCCAGAGAATAAATTGTTCTCTATGTTCCTACATAAAAATGAGGAGACTTGTGAATTGCTTAAGGCTCTGTATTATTACTATCATGTAACTAAACCGGAATCTTACAATACTGATATTGTTAAAGAGAAATAACAAACAAAGTGTTGGAGGAGCTTCGGTGCTTACAAATCATTTAGGTGAAGATCCTGTAGAACATTGAGAAACCCCGACAGTTTGTTGTTCTGCAAGCGCCTGCAATTCAGAAAGTAAACATCGGTCATGGATAAATCAGTAACATATTCTTTTATTTCAGGGTTATTTACTCACAATGTTTTGAGAGCTGCCAAATTTGCTGTTGAGGGAGGCAGTTGGCCAGTCAAATTGTTAGCTGAGATATCCCTGCACAATAATATATATGATCACTACCCAAACTCAAATATGAATACAAAGGAAAAGTATGTGATTCAATGGAGAAATGCCTACAAATTTATCAAACCCGTAAGCTGTTGAAAGGAATCAGGTATTCCTCCGCTCAAAAGGTTATTGTTCAATTCCCTGATACGAATAAAGTAACACAGAGAAACATGTTATGACAAAATGATAAAAACTCAACAGTAAGGCACCGGGATAACCAAGTTTGATTCAGGCTTACAAGTCCATCAATTGTATAAGTGAAGACAATGCCTCGGGGATGTTTCCGGTGAACTGATTACCTGCAAGAGAGCTAAAACAGAAAAGAAAGAAAACATACGATTTATTCAATAATATAGCAGATGTAGGAATAAACTACGGAAACAAGCTTTCTAAACTACGTATAGTCGTATACAATAATAACCGAGGTTCAAACATACAAGTTCCTTATGGTGACAGGCAAGTTGGATGGAATAGGCCCTCCGATGTGATTGTTGCTGAAATCTCTGTATCATCAAATAGTAAGAAAGCAGCATAAGCCATCCGGATAGAGAAATTTAAAAATTTTCAAAGTTCTACATGATGCATACGTCTATGGGATCTTAAAACTGGCATACATGAAGGTAAGTAGTACATGATATGGTACGATACGACTGAAACATTTAACAAAGGAATATAACCGAATAACCAGCTCTTGAACATTGTAATTTATAACAGATTCGAATGATTGAGAATCCGGTGGCTCTAAAAAGAATAAACTTGACCCATTGATGGTGACATTAACATGTCACAGAGTGCTACTTACATATTTATGACTGATTTCAAGTTTCCCAAGCTATCACCCAAATTTCCTCCCAAATTCATACCGTTGAGTCTTCTGCAAATCCAACAAAATAAAAGCTTTTAAAATCTTTGCTATAATGTGTACACATAATAAATTAATAATCAAAACATATAAATCAACCTACATTTCCGTCACATTCGAAAAGACACAAAGGACACCTTTCCATTGATCTCCACACGGGTCTCCTCCAACGGGCATCCATTTATCAAGAGGTGGGATGCCGAGAGCAACATACAAGCTATTTATAGCCACAACTGGTAAACAACAAAACATATATTCATGTTGATTACAAAACTTGGAAAATTTGAAATAGTTTGAACATAATAAAATTGAAACAGTTAAACCCTTTCGATAGTTTGAAGTGAAAATTCAACAACTAGACAAACTTTAAAGTTTGAACACATCAACCGAGTGTGATCTAATCAACAAAAGAAGCACTATGGAACACAGATTATACAATAGAAAAGCTAAATTAAATACTTGAAAACTAAATTAAAAAAAATAAAATCATAACAACCAACTCCTACTCTGTTTGGCAATTGAAAGCAGAGAGAATGCATGAGAAAAAGAACCCATTTTGACACTTTCCCTCGTTTTTCTTCTCTTTCCCGAGAAACAAACAGACCCCTCTCACTATTGAAAGCTTACCATCGCGAGGGTCGGTCACACCAGCACAAAACGGCGCAGCTAAAGCGACCACCACCACCACCCACCCAACAAATATCCCACAATTCGCAGAACCCATTTTCACTCTACCCAACAGAAACCAGTTTCCAGAGAAGAAAAAAAAAAACTTTTCGAGAAGCGAAACAGAGAAGAACACTACAGGAAGCAAAGTTTAAGCCTTTTTTTTTTTTTTTTGGTTTTCTGGGTTTACAACCACAAGAAGAGAGGAAGAGAAGGAGGGAGAAGTTTTAAAAAACAAAAATGGAGATTTGAGAGAAGGGAGTGAAAACTGAAAAGGGAAAGTGAAATAGAGGAAATCGAATATTAAGTTAATGGCAGTAGAAAATCTACTTTTCAAATTTTGATTTTGAAGAAGAATTTGTCAGTAGCATCGGATTTTAGTTTTGAATGGACAGAACAGAACAGAACTAATGAGTTTTGAGTTCGAGTTCGAGTGAGTTCGAGCTGTGTCAGAACGAGTGAGTGCGTGAGTGGCTCTGTCTTGTAAAGCTGCCAGAGGAATCAACCAACGACGCCATTTGAAAAGTTGGTCAAGCAAGTTGTTGTTGTATACAGTTCATAAATCTTTTTTGAAAGTGAAATAGTTTTCTCTTTTTTGTTATTTTTTAAAAAACAAAAACAAAAATCTTAATGAAGATTAAAGAAAAATAAATAAAAGATTTTCGTCTTAATATAGGAAATTTAAATTTTAAAATAACAAAAATTATTGGGAAATGTAAAAGTTTGAGACAAACATTGGTGGATGACTGCTATAATTATATATTAGAAAATTTTAATTACCATATAAATTATAGGATAACGTAATTAATGAGGTATGAAAATTACATTAATATTTATGTCATTTAATATAATTTATTTAAATAAGTTTCTAATTAATTACTAGATTGGGAAAAAAATTAGAGGAAGTAAACAAAATAAATATAATTCTTGCTTCCCAAATTTAGAATCGTAATTCGTAAATGGTGTTATATCTTACATTTGATATATTGTCATGTGAATTATGATAAAATGGGGAAAAAAAATTTATTATAATCCATCGAATTAAAATCATGTTATTATTATACACCTATTAATTATTATGATTTTATTAGATGAATATAAGTAAATCCAATCCACCGTACACTCTTTCCATTGGATAATTGGGTAAATTTGATGAAAGTTACAAGCAGAGTGTTACAGCATTTGACATCCCAAGTTTATTATATATATATATATATATATATATATATATATATATAGTCATTCTATTATCAGTTCGAACTGACAAAAGTTATCAATTCCTTGTATGTGAGCCATTGGATTTAAATACTTTGACTGACAAGTGCATACAGCCAAGTCAAAGTATTTAAATCCAGTGGCCCAAAAGTTATCAATTCCTTGTATGTGAGCCATTGGATTTAAATACTTTGACTGACAAGTGCATACAGCCAAGTCAAAGTATTTAAATCCAGTGGCCCACATGCAAGGAACTGATATAACTTTTGTCAGTTCGAACTGATAATAGAATTTCTGTATATATATACATATATATAATTATTATTATTATTTTGAAATAAGAAATATAATTGACAAAATAAGGTTAGTCCGATGGTAAAACTCTCACACACATGCATCACAGGATTGCGGGTTTGAGTCCACACATTCATATTGAGTGTGGGTATTTATTAATATGGGGCTGTGGACCCACTGTGAATGTGTGGTTATGGTTGAACGTCCTGAAATTATAAAGTCAGGACGGTCCAGATGAGAGAAGTATTATATATATATATAATTTTTTTATTGTCAGTTCGAACTGATATATTTATATATCAATTACTTGCATGTGGGTTATTGGATTTAAATTTACATAAAATAATTAAAATATTCTTTCACAAAAGGAAACAAAAACCGGTCCCTACTGAATTCCGCAAAAAAAGCCGCAATTCCTCCTTGTTCTTTTAAGGGAAAAAAAATTATTAATTAACAATGGATAGCATAGATCCTAGAACCATTTGACCTAACTTTTATTTTTATACGGGGTAGACCCGTAGGACACATGTTAACCACCAATTTATTTCTATGGTCAAAAAAAAAAATTCATAAATAGAAATAAATACACATATCAATGACCGTATTTATTATCTTATTACAATAAATAAATTGACTATTTTCCATTTATAATAATAAAGTGATTATTAACATGTGCCCTTTGGGTGCATATTAACACTACCCTTAAATTATGACACCAAAATATTCATGTATCTGTATAAATCTATCGAGATAAAACCTAGAAAAAAAATAAATAAATAAAACCGAGTAGGATCTATTAAGATCTATTAATATCAAACACTACATGTGCAGTTCAAATATATAGAGTTTGTCGAATTGTCGAGATCTACTAATATCAAACATTACATATGCAACTCAAATATCCAGTCTCACAACACCAAGAAAACAACTCCTCACACATGTTATAAAATATATATTTCGAGACTCGAACCTCCTGTAACTAATATAAGGGAAAATGAAAACAACATGAGTTAAAGAGGAGACGTGCAATTTCTGTAGACCTATATGTAGAGTTTTTATATCATCTACAAGTGAGAGTGAGAGTGAGAGTAAGTCCAATTGATAAATTAAAAAGAAGTTGACTCGTTGAAAGGCGTGGTTCAAAGAGTTGAAACTGGACTAAATGTATTGTTAACACAACATACAATAACAGCTTATAACAAAGAGAGAGTTTTTGAGAGAGAGCTTAAAACATAGCCTACAATAACAGCTTATAACAAAGAGAGTTTTTGAGAGCTCAATTGTGTTTTTCATAGAGAGCTCAAGAGTTCTTCTTCCTCATTCATTTTCCATAACTATGTCAATCCAACAATCAAAGACAACGGTCCAAAGATTATACGACGCAGCGGCCAACGAAAATGAAAACTCATCAGTAGATCTTTTATGGGAGGATTTGTTGGTTCTTGAAAGAGTTCTATCGGGATGTGCTGAAACACCCCTCCATGTTTCAGCCATTTTTTGGCACATCGGTTTTGTGAGAGAAATAGTAAGAAGAAAGCCGGAGCTAGCCAATGTGGTTGATTCCAGAGGATCATTACCTCTACATTTGACAGCTGCAAGAGGCCACATCCAGATTGCCAAATTCCATATTTTTGCATATGCTGAAGGGTGTGTCCATAAGGACATTGATGAGAGGAATCCAATCCACATAGCAGTTATGAATGGACACACTGATGTCATTCAAGAAATCCTCCAAAGAAGATCAGATTTAACCAAACTATTGACAGGAAGTGAGGGCACAATCTTACACCTCTGCACCAAGTTCAACCAATATGAATCCTTCAAGTTGTTGGTTCAAAGAGTTGCAACTGGACTAAATGTACTGTTAACACAGCCTACAATAATAGCTTATAACAAAAAGAGAGTTTTTTAGAGAGAGCACAAAACACGGCTTACAATAACAACTTATAACAGAGAGAGTTTTTGAGAGCTCAAGTGTGTTTTTCAAAGAGAGCTCAAGAGTTCTTCTTCTTCGTTCATGTCAATCCAACAATCAAAGACAACGGTCCAAAGATTATACGACGCAGTGGCCAACGAAAATGGAAACTCATTGGTAGATCTTTTACGGGAGGATTTTCTGGTTCTTGAAAGAGTTCTATCAGGATGTGTTGAAACACCACTCCATGTTTCAGCCATTTTTTGGCACATCGGTTTTGTGCGAGAAATAGTAAAAAGAAAGTCAAAGCTAGCCGAGTTGGTTGATTCCAGAGGATCATTACCTCTACATCTGGCAGCTACAAGAGGCCACATCCAGGTTGCCAAATTCCTTATTTTTGCATATGTTGAAGGGTGTGTCCATAAGGACATTGATGGGAGGAATCTCATCCACATAGTAGCTATGAATGGATACACTAATGTCATTCAAGAAATCCTCCAAATAAGATTAGTTTCAGCCAAAATATTGACAGGAAGTGAGGGCACAATCTTACACCTCTACACCAAGTTCAATCAATATGAATCCTTCAAGCTGTTGGTTCAAAGAGTTGCAACTGGACTAAATGTACTGTTAACACAACCTACAATGACAACTTATAACAGGGAGAGAGTTTTTGAGAGAGAGCTCAAAACACAGCCTACAATAACAACTTATAACAGAGAGAGTATTTTTAGAGCTCAAGTGTGTTTTTTAAAGAGAGCTCAAGAGTTTTTCTTCTTCATTCATTTTCCACGACCATGTCAATCCAACAATCAAAGACAACGGTCCAAATAAGCACTTTATATATTAGTCGTTGGCTTGGTTGGTGGCTCAATGATTAATATTAAGCAAAATTAATTTGTTGCACTGGATTTTTCGATCCACTTAGGGCCCGTCCTGCAAGCCGTTTTCTGTTTTTGTTTTTTGAAAAGAAAAATGAAAATGAAAACGGTGTTTTTGGTTTCATTTTTGAATTCTGAATACGCGTCTGGTAGCATTTAATGGAATCCGTATTTTAAAAATAAAACCGGAAAAAACACGTCTGGTAGGATAACCGAAAACTTTCAAAAATTGAAATATCAATTTTTAAATTTTGTTTAATGTTATAACAATTATAAATAAATGATTAAATAATTAATAAAAAAACATTTTGTAATTTAATTTAGGGTTTAACAAATTTTAACAGTTGAAGAGGAAGAGGAAGAAGAAGAAGACCAAGAAGAAGACTAGATCGGCGACGATCGACGACGCAGAGGAGATCGACGGCGAGACACGGAGGAAGAAGAAGAAAAAGAAGAACCGCAGAGGAAGAAGAGGAGATCGGCGGAGGAAGAAGAAGAAGAAGAAGAGGAGATCGGCAGAGGAAAAAGAAAAAGAAGAAGATCGGTGGAGGAAGAAGAAGAAGAAGAAGAAGAAGAAGATCCGCGGAGGAAGAAGAAGAATAAGAAATTTGTGAAAAAAAAAGTTTTATTAAAATAAAATATATATTAATTATATGGGGCCCACTTATTTAATGATATGAGACCCACTTCATTTGGAAAACAAAAAGAAATTCAAGAAAAACAGGGTGCGTCCTGTAACGTTTTTCAAAGCTGTTTTTGTTTTTGTTTTTCGAAAATAAAAATAAAAATAAAAATGAAAATAGTGTTTTTGGTTTCAGTTTCGAAATCAAAAAACACGTCTGGTAGCATATTCTAGAACCTGTATTCCGAATATGAAAACGTAAAAAACGCGTCTGGTAGCATATCCTGGAACTTGTATTCCGAATAATTTATGGGCATAAAAAAAACAAAACAAACAAAAAAATTATGGGTATAAACAAATTCTGGGCAATTCATCACCAATCATCCATCCAATTCTGGATAATTCATTACCAAATTTATCAACATAATACCAACTACACCAAAATACCAGATTTATCAAAATCTGAAATCAACAAACCAACCAAATCAACACCAACATCTGAAATCAAAATCTAAAATCAAAATCCAAATCAAAATACCAACAACACCAACATTTGAAATCAAAATCACAAAAACCCATTCAAATCAAACAAAATACTAGATTTATCAACAAAATACCAACAAAATACTATATTTATCAACAAAATACCAGATTTAATTTATTAATTAACAATTCTGGAAATCTTGAAATTTTTCAGAGAATTTCCAAATTTCCTCTTAAGCAGATCGGAAAGAAGAAGAAGAAGAAGAAGAAGGGATGGCGGCGGACGGACTGCGGCGCGAGAAAAGAAGAAGAAGAAGAAGAAGAAGGGACGGCGGCAGAGATGTTGTGGTCGAACTGGATCTAGAAGAACAGTGACGAAGACCAAGGAGAGGAAGAAGAAGAACATCGGTCTGGTCTGTAAGAAAGAAGAAGAAAAAAATAAAAAATAAAATTGAGTTTTTTATTTAAAGTGAAAAACAAAACGAAAAACAAAATGAAAAACAAAATGAAAAACATCAAAAGGTTGTTTTGGAAATTTTTCACTTTTAACACTGATGTTGTGTTTTGTTTTTGTTTTTGTTTTGAAAATAAAATGAAAAACAAAATGGGAAACATAAACGAACGCGTATTCAAAATTGGATTTGGAAAACAAAAACAAAAACAAAAATACCCTTGTAAAAGGGTACCGGACAGGGCCCAACTTTTTTTGGTTTTTCAAAATTTCCACTTTTAACATTGATTTTGTTTTTCATTTTGTTTTTATATTTTGAAAATAAAATAAAAAACAGTTACTTGACACAAATTCGAAATCATTTTTGGAAAACAAAAATAAAAATAGGCTGAAAACAGGTTGCAGGACGGGCCCTTAGCTACTCCAATCCACACACAAACTAGTGTTTATATATATTAATTGATAATTAATTTAAGAAACAAACATGCATTGTGTGAATTTCACTCTTCACGTACAACACAAATGATAATTAGGAGAGCCCTTTTTATTGGATTAATACAATCTATATTTGTGGTCCTTGTGGATACATATATATAATCTCTGATTAAGTTATTAAGTGCCTCTATCAGCTATATCTGCTATATATATATATATTATAGGGGCAGATCCATGGCCCAATTTTTAACACACTTTCTTACACAATTTTTCTGCCTTTAGATTAGAGTGAATTGTAAGGTTGAAATTAATTACCGAATAACCCATGAAGTACACAATCCCATCCCACTAAAACTCTACCTCTCTTAATTATTTATCAATTTCTCTCTCCTGCTAACTTTCACGATTTCTTCTTCTTTTCTCTTAGGCCCTGTTTGATTTTTCCACTTAACACTGAATGGCACTTAGTGTGTTCCATTCAGTTATTTTGTTTGATTTTTTAAGTAGTAAAATCACTTAATGAGCACCTAAAACCACTTGTTTTGAAAAGTGAAAATTTTTCACTTTTCACTTAACACAAATCCAGGGGAATTTAATACAAAGTTTTACTTCCAAAACTATCCTCACCAATTTAATCTATTTCAAATTTTGTCTTCTGTTAAAGCCCTAATTGTATTTATAATTTAATCTATTTCCTGCTCTTGCCTTTTCCTTTCTCTTTTTTTTTTTTTGGTCTTGTTAGCGTGGTTTGGTTGTTTGCTTTTGTCGCTGTTTGTGCTCTGCTCTTGGGCTGTTGTTGCCCTTTTAATAAATGTTTACTATTAAAAAAAATAATTGATATTCATATTGTTATTCATTGATAATGATATTAAATTTAGAACCAAAAAAAAAAAAAAAAAAAAACCAATCTATTCACAAACCAACCAATCCAGAATAATATAAATTTAAATAATTATTAATAACTAAATAAATTTATTTTATAATTAATTTACATGTTAGAGTTGTCCTTAATATATTAAAATGTAAATATATAACAAATAATAGTTAAAAGGGTATAGAGGTAAAAGTATTTATTTTCAGATATTTATAACTTAAAAAAAACAAACAACTTATCATTTATGTTCAGTTTTCAGGGAAAAAAAACAAACATGTTTTTCAGTTTTCAGTTTTCAGTTTTCAGTTTTCAGTAACTATTCAGTCTTCAGTAACATTCAGTACTGTTCAGTCTTCAGACAAAAAATCAAACGGGGCCTTAGCCTTGTTTCATGTTGAATATTTAATACAATTTATCTTTTATTTTTTTAATTTATAATTTTATTATTTTCTTAACATACACCTTCTTCCTTCTCTCGATTTGGTATAATATTTACAGAAAGTAAAAATGAGAGATAAAAGCATCCCCAATGCAATGTTAAATCACTGTGCCAATGCTATAATTTAGCAAAAAGTAAAAAAAAAACATGCTCCAATGCAATGCTAAAAGCTGTGCTAAATTTGGTGGCACAGTGAATAGCATATGCCAAATTTAGCACAGCAATAAATAAAGCCGTATTTGTTGACTTTTTTAATTTTAAATAATAAAAATTTAACAAACTTGGTAGGAAAAATTGAGATTAAAATAATTATAAGAAAATATTTAATGCATCAATTGAATGCATTGGTTGTATTTGTTGACTTTTATAATTTTAAATTATTAAAAAATAAAAAATAGCATATCAAATAGAATTTTACATTGGAGTACAATGTTAAAATGATGTACCAAATATAACATTTTACTATATTTCGTGTCAAATTTGGTATTGGTATTGGCATTGGCATATGCACTGGAGATGGTCTAATAATAACAAGCATCATATGCATCATCATTATCAATCACAACTATATATATTAGGGTTTTATTTTAACGGTGTATATTAGGCTTAGCAGAGAAAATTAAAAAAATTCATCAATCTAATAAAATAAGAAATTTTATATTCGTTTTGCATCCTTCCTAAAATATTCCGTATTTAGGCAACATAAGAAAGAAGAAATTGAACACATGCAAGCATATTTCTAGATTGGCTTTGTAAGATAGGTTCAAACTCATGTCTGTCCTTCTGTTGGGGCTTAATGGAGTGTTTTTTGCTTTAAGAGAGAGAGAGAGAGATATGAGATAAAAGAGATAAAGATTTTTTATTTTTAAAAAAAAAGTCAAACTGTGTGAAATATTTTTATTTTTTACATAATGGGCCAATTTGGACCTTTAGATGGTTGGCAAAAGTTGATGGCTCTACTAGAGCTAAAAATTGGGGAAATCCCTATAATATATATTATAGCATCATCATACCTATCGTATATGTGGTTTCCTCCTATATTTCTCTAACTTATTTTGAGATCACTTATTGTTTCATGTTCGATGTTACCAACAATGTTTGTCCATTAATACACAAAAGTTGATGGACACTAGGGTAATTACCCATATATATATTTATAGCTCTCTACCTATCTATATGTGGTGAATTTAGAAAGTCAGATCATTTTGAATTTAGATTAGTGGTGGCAATGTCAGCCGGCACGGCCCGTTTGTGCCAGGCCGAAGGAGCCCGTTTTTTGAAAACGGGCTCCGCCTGGCATGACACAACAAGTTACCGTGCCGTGCCATGCCATGCCCATTTTTAAAAACGGGGGCTCGGAACGTGCCTCATGTGCTGTTCCGACGGGCCGGGCCGGGCCGGCACGCCCCAACGGAACGGCACGCAGACCAACAACTATTTATTTATTTATATAATTTAAATATTTTAATTCAATTATATTGTTTAAACAATTTAAATTATGTAATTTTAATTGTAATTTGTCTATCTTATTTATTATTTTAGTGTAATAAAAAATATATAAAATAGATAGATTTATTATTTTATCTTTTTTGTTATTTTTTAAAAAACAAAAACAAAAATCTTAATGAAGATTAAAGAAAAATAAATAAAAGATTTTCGTCTTAATATAGGAAATTTAAATTTTAAAATAACAAAAATTATTGGGAAATGTAAAAGTTAGAGACAAACATTGGTGGATGACTGTTATACTTGCATATTATAAATTTTTAATTACCATACAAATCACTTTGAAAATGTGACATTTTCCACCATTTCCACTATAAATTATAGGATAACGTAATTAATGAGGCATGGAAATTACATTAATATTCATGTAATTTAATATAATTTATTTAAATAAGTTTCTAATTAATTACTAGATTGGGAAAAAAAATTAGAGGAAGTAAACAAAATAAGAGTGTGTTTGGTATGACTTTTCAATTTGAGCTTCTAGAGTGGATTTTTTTGTAGTAGAGTTTCTAATGAGTAGATGCGTAGAGCTTTTAACAAAAAAGACTTTTGGTTGTGTAAATTACAAAAAAAGTGTTAACAATGTATTTATAATTAAAGAGTTATGATGGAATATCTAAAATTTATAAAGGGTAGTTGAGACAATTCATATATTTTAAAAAAACTAAAAATAAAAGCTTCTTGGAGAAACCCAAATTTTAGGCTTCTCTAGGTAGATATAAAATGGCTTTTTTAAAGGGTAATTGAGACAATTTATATATTAAAAAAACTGTTTTGAGTTTTACCAAACAACTAAAAAAAAACTTCAAAATAGTTTCTAGCATTAAAAAAACGTTTTTGATCCTTTCAAAAGCCATATCTAAATATATAATTCTTGCTTCCCAAATTTAGAATCGTAATTCGTAAATGGTGTCATATCTTACATTTGATATATTGTCATGTGCATTATGATAAAATGGGGAAAATATATATTATAATCCATCGAATTAAATCATGTTATTATTATACACCTATTAATTATTATGATTTTATTAGATGAATATAAGTAAATCCAATCCACCGTACATTCTTTCCCTTGGATAATTGGGTAAATGTGATGAAAGTTACAAGCAAAATGTTACAACATTTGACATCCAATATATATCTAGTTTTTCTCGCCTCATGACAGAATTGAACTTTTAAGATTAGGACAAGAGCTTTTAAAGAAAAAAAAAATTAGGACGAGTCTTATGAGTAATTGATTATGCAATATGCAATATAATTGACGAGATGAGGTTGGTCCGGTGGTAAAACCCATCATACCTGCACCACAGGGTTATTGGTTCGAGTTTTCTCCCTCCCAAAAAACCTGAAAATTATGTAATAATGTAATACTTAATATATATATATATATATACAGTCTTTCTATTATCAGTTCGAACTGACAAAAGTTATATCAGTTCCTTGCATGTGAGCCACTGGATTTAAATACTTTGACTTGACTGTATGCACTTGTCAGTCAAAGTATTTAAATCCAGTGGCCCACATACAAGGAACTGATATAACTTTTGTCAGTTCGAACTGATAATAGAAAGACTGTATATATATATATATATATATATATATATAAATATCAATAATGCTAGAGAACCCAAAAAAGTGACCCAAATTTTGGACTCAAACCTATGTGACAACATCACACACAACATGGGCCTACGTCACTATTCCCAAAGATCCCATGTGACGTTGCCACATAGGTTTTGGTTCAAAATTTGGGTCACTTTTTTGGGTCCTCTAGCATTATTGTATATATATATATATCAATAATGCTACATTGTCCAAATTTGGTGCCCAAATGATGTGGCAACACTCTGGGCTATTCATTTAAATTGTATTAGATTTGCATGAATTAAATGAATGGCCCAGAGTGTTGTCACATCATTTGGGCACTAGATTTGGACACCAAATTTGGGCATTGTAACATTACTCTATATTTATATATATGGTGGTGTGCACTTATTGATTTTATATAAGTGCATTGAATATGAGTTGTTGGATTCAACTACTTAAATCAAAGTAATTGAATCCAACGACTCACATTCAATGCACTCATGTATTTACATAAGTGTATATATATATATATAATTTGTTATTCTTTCACAAAAAGAAAAAAGCCTGTCCCCACGCCCCACTCCCCACTCCCCACTACTAAATTCCGCAAAAAAAGCAGCAATTCCTCCTTTTTCTTTTAAGAAAAAAAATTGATTAATTAACCATTGATAAACCTAGATCCTACAAACACCATTTGACCTAACTTTTATTTTTATAATTTACGACACCAAATTATTTATGTATCTGTCTAAATCTATCGTGATAAAACCTACTTTAAAAAAAAAAAAAAGAAAAAAAAAAAACCTAATATGATCTATTAAGATCTATTAATATCAAACATTACATACAGAACAGCTCAAATGTATAAAAATTTATCGAATTGTTGGGATATACCAATATCAAACGTTACATACATAGCTCAAATATCCAATCTCACAACACCAAGAAAACAACTCCTCACACATGTTATAACATATGTAGTTGGAGACTTGAACCCCCATAACTACTATAAAGAAAAATGCAAACATGAGTTAAAAAGGAGACGTGCAACCTAACTTTTGACCTAACTTTTATTTTTATAAATTATGACACCAAAATATCCATGTATCTGTTTTAATATATCAAGATAAAACCTAGTTAAAAATAATAATAAGAAGAAGAAAATAAAATCGAGTAGGATCTATTGAGATCTATTAATATCAAACACTACATTCGTGGTTCAAATATATAGAGGTTTGTTGAATTGTTGAGATCTACTAATATCAAACATTACAATATTATATACACAGCTTAAATTATATCCGGTCTTACAACACCAAATAAACAACTCCTCACACATGTTATAAAATATGTATTTCGAGACTCGAACCTCCTGTAACTAATATAAGGGAAAATGCAAACAACATGAGTTAAAGAGGAGACGTGAAACATAACTTTTAATTTCTTAGAAGATTTAACAAAAGAATGTGTGTGGGTTGCATGCATGGTTGTAATGGAGTGTAATTCAATAAATAATAAGAAGCACTTTATACATTAGTCGTTGGTTTGGTTGGTGGCTCAATGATTAATATTAAGCAAAATTAATTTGTTGCACTGGAGTTTTCGATCCACTTAGCTAATCCGATCCACACACAAACTACTGTTTATATATATATTAATTGATCATTAATTTAAGAAACAAACATGCATTGTGTGAATTTCACTCTTCACGTACAACACAAATGATCATCATTAGGGAGAGGTCTTTTTATTAGATTAATATAATCTATATTTGCGGCTACATATATATAATCTTTGATTAAGTGCCTCTATCAACTATATCTGCTATATAGATAGCTCTCTACCTGTCTATATAAGTATATATGTTTCCTCCATTTTCTCTAACTTTTGTCCTTTTGTTTTGTTTGTACAACTTTTGTCTTAGTCAGATCATTTTGAATTTAGATTGAATAAAATCATATCCAATTGCCACCTCCATGGGTGGGAGTTATTGAGCCTTGTTTTTTAAAAAAAAAAAGATCCAAATGGATCAAAAGTCTATCGAAATCTATAAAGAGTGCAAATATCTATTTTTATAATATCAGGAAACAAAAAATTCTCTACATATACTTGTAAAATACATATGGTGATATTCAAATTCCCATTATTAATTTGGAATGTACGAGAGGAACACATCAACTTAGCTAAGAGGGGATGTGCATGTCACATACTCAAATTTCTAATTGATCTATGTGACTATGCCAATGTGGCAATGTGCATGCACGAATGAATTCAATTGAAAATGTCTCTCTTATATGTTGGTCATATTATTTTACCCCTCTTTAGAGAATTCAAACTACTTGGCCCGAGCCCAAAACATGTGATACTATTTGAAGCAACTCTCTTTGCACATATTTTCACTTGAAAAGCTAAAAAGTATTCACCATTTTTCTTCAATTTAAGACGCCTGAATTAATGACCCAATTCTTGCAAAGTGATTCTGCTAGTACATAGAATTAAGCTATGTTTTGAAATTTGATCTACCAAGAAGATATAATATATTGGTATGGCTGGAAAAAAAAAAAAAAAAAAATGAGACTGAGATTGATAGTTTTTTATTAGAAGTATTATACTGTTACCATAAATTGGGGGTTTTTACCACCGGACCAACCTCATCTCGTCGAGATTGATAGTTAAGTATGGCAAATGAATTATATATATATATATACATATATATTATCAAGAAACAATGACTTTGCTTAGCTAGTGTTGTTAATTGAAGGGGATGTTGTTTGTCACTGTTTTTTTTAAAAAAAAAAATTTAAAATTTATTTTTAAATTTTTTTAAGTACTCCATTAATTCGGGATTTTTTTGGAGAGGAAGAAAACTCGAACCCGTAACCTCGTGATGTAGATGTGAGGGGTTTACTACCAGATCAATCTCATATCGTCATATTGTTTGTCACCATTACCATGTAATGTACGTACATTAATTCAATATCATAGTGCCAGCTAGGCGTATAAGAGGCCATTTATGGAAACAAACTAATACACTGTGCATTTCTGTTGTAATCATGTCATGTGACACGTATTCATTAAAAATCTACCCTTTACACAATTACACCAATATTTCTAAAGTAGACACACGATATAGGTAAACTTTTTAAATTTTTTTTTTCTAGGTCAATATAGGCATACTTATAGTATACTAATAAACATCACCACAACTTTACCATATGTATTATTATGATTGAAATTATATTGTTTACATGGCAAAAGTGTGGTGATCATGTGTATTAATATGTTATAAGTATGCATATACTGTATGTCTATGAGAAAAAAACTGTCATTTACATTGTGCGTACAATGTATATATATAGTCTCTCGTATGTGAGAGATCTCTCATTTTAATATAAAGTAAGGATCGTCTTGAAATTCATCGATTTTAATGAATTTTGATTTGGAATTTTTTATGGATGATAAATTCAATGAAATCTACTTGTAAACAAAATTTGAATTTTTTTTCAAGAATTACAACTAGTGTTTCCCAATTTTATTGAAAATCAAGCATCGGAAAATAGGAAAAAAAAAATAGTTATAGTTATTGAAAAAAATTCAAATTTTGTTTACAAATATATTTCATTGAACTTATCATCCACGAAAAAAAATCAGATCAAAATTCATTAAGATCGATGAATTTTAATACGGTCCTTAATTAATGTTAAAGTAAGGGATCTCTCACGAGAGACTCGCTTATATATATATATATACAGTCTTTCTATTATCAGTTCGAACTGACAAAAGTTATATCAGTTCCTTGTATATGGGCCACTGGATTTAAATACTTTGACTGACAAGTGCATACAGCCAAGTCAAAGTATTTAAATCCAGTGGCCCACATGCAAGGAACTGATATAACTTTTGTCAGTTCGAACTGATAATATAATTTTTGTATATATATATATATATATGGATACAACATGATTATGTATCTTGAATGATATTGATTGATCGAAGAGAATTTTCTCACAAAACCATCACTTACAATTAGACATTATTTCTTTTTGATGTGTTTAATAATTTGGAGTTTTGTGAATAATTGGAATCCAAGAAGAACATGATGGGGTTTCTGGTCCCAAAATATTGCCATAAAATCCATTGAGCATATGTCCATATATATATATATATTGATGAATGATAATGCAATGCATGCAGATGATGAAATGATGATGATGGAGGCAGCACGTTGCATGTCACAGTTTCTTCTTCTTCTTCACATGTCAATGTTCAGCAGAAAATGAGTTGAGAGAGAGAGATCAGGGATCTTAATAAATATACACTATTGAATTCTCTGAACACACATCATTGTCTATATTTATTGTTTTACATATTTCACGTAAGTAATTCATTGTAACAATTTAACATGTTTTTAATTCATTTAGATATAAAGAGATTATTGATATTTTCTCTTGCATTATTAACAGCAGCAGCGGCTGTTATTGCGGCTGTGTTTTGTTTTTTTCTTTGTCTCTTTCCTTCGATAGCCATAATAGAAGCTATTCTCGATCATATAAATCAACGCATATTTGATGATAACATTAAATATGTAACAAATTTCGTAACTATCTAAGGAGATGTGTTTGATTCAGTGTTATAGTCACGATCGGAGCCAGAAATTCAAGTTTGTTTGTGGGTCATTATGAAAAAAATAAATTAGAGGTGTCAAAATGAAAAGTATTAAAACTTCAGTAACAATTTTATAATTTTTTTAAAAGGATTTTAAATATTTTTTGAGGGCGGGGATATGGCTCCTCCCCCCTAGTTGTAGTGTTATGTCCTGATCCCTGGTTACAGTGTCTTAGTGAAATTAGGGCTAGTTTGATACGGCGGACTGTGTCCTTAGTTGTAGTGTTATGTCCTGATCCCTGGTTATAGTGTCTTAGTGAAATTAGGGCTAGTTTGGTGCGGCACATTGTGTCACAAAATTGTATAACAATAATACAGTTAAATCTAATTCAATACAGTCTAATACAATACAATACAATACAACGTACCAAATGAGCCTTTAGACTCTACACCAAAATTATACGGCTATGATGGTTTGGTGTTATTTCACTGGTTTGGATATCATCTTGATTTCATGGAGCCCACAACATGAGAGTTAACATTTATAGCCTTATAGGTGTAGCGTGTAACAGTAGGTATAGGTCAAAGCAAAAGATCAGAACATTTAAGCTATTGGCCCCACTCTCACCCAAAACCCATTTTCCTCCGTTGGATCAGAACACCCTTACATACGTGTCACTCCTCCATGAACTCGCTCACACAGTGATCGGACGTTCCACGCACATGATTCATTGACCGTCGTTAGAAAAAAAAAACACTCACAAAAAACCAAAGCAGAAGAACATGCGCGGCTCTTTTAAATACACGAATCACGAGACCGAATTACCAAAACCCCGAGCACCCGATTGCAAAAATAATTACAATTCTAGGGTTTCCAACAACAATAATAATAATATTTGTTATTATTGTTATTTTATAAAAGGATGATAGTTTTCTTTTACGTTTTTTTTCTTTTTAAAATATTATAATAATTTGGTGTTTAAATAGCGGATGAGATTCGAAAACACAATCTCATGATGTAAGTGTAAGAGATATACTACAAAACAAACCTCATATTGCCTTTTTTTTTTTTTTTATGAGTCTAGATTAGATCAATTAAGTTATTTGTTATTTTTTTTTTAAGTAGTTAAATAATTTAAAATTCTTAAAAACAATAGAAATTAGAAAATATAAATTCTATTTTTCATTTAATACCAAATCACTGAATCACAAGACCCAATTTATGAAAACCTTGAGGACTAAATTGCAAATATAATTACAAGTATAGGGACTAAACAACAATAACAATAATATTATTTTTATCTATTTATTTTGAAGATCTTACAATAAATAGATTTCATTGACTTAATGACTTATTGACTTACACATTACTACAACAGCACATTTTCACTTCACTTCACTTCTCTTCTCTTTAACTACCCTCTCTCTCGTCTTGTCGTCCTATCTGTCTGTCTCTTATTTCAAAACGTCGACGTTTTATATTCCGTTTTCCGGGCTCTGAAGCTCTCAACATTCAACAATGGTTCTTGTATTATCGAGTCTCTAGTCTCATAATCTGTGTTGTTTGTTTGTTTGTTGTGAGAGTGAAAATGGGTTGTTGTGTCAGCGTCGACGACAGTGAAGCTTCTGAGTTGCAGAAGAAGGAGAAAAATGGTTTTTTTAGTCACGAGAGCAGAGCTCCGCCGCCGTCCGCGGAGGAGGAGACTGTGAAGGAAGTTCTCTCCGAAACCCCTAAGCCGAATTCGAAACCGGAAGCGGTACTTGTCTTCGCAGGCGGCGATGTCAAGCAAGAAGTTGAAGAAGAAACCAAGCCAGTCTTTGCAACAAAGATCCAAGAAAACCATCTCCACCTCCTCCACAACCACCGCCGCCACCGTCTGGACCACCACCGTGATGACTTGGAGGAGAATGTGAAGAAACAAGAGGTGGAGACTAACGAAGAGAACATGTCTGAAGTGTCGGAGATTTGTAGCTTGAGCATGAGCATGAGTGAGAGAAGCGTGTCGACGACGACCGTCACTGACAAGAGAGACAACGACGACGACGAGCAAGAAGTGAGACAACAACAACAGAGGGTGTCTAGATCTCCGGCGAAGTTGCCGGCGAGGAACCGTGAGTACGGAGTCAGGAGAGACCGGGTCGTGGGTCAGTCTCCGTCACGAAGATCCGACCAGTCGCCGGGTAAACGGAGCTTCAACAACAACGGGTCAGTGAGGTTGGTTCAGAGTAGCAGTAGAGGTGGGTCAATGCCCGACCCGAGAAGGAAAGACCCGGGTGAATGCTCCGGAAGAAGGTCCAGGTCGCCGGCTACAACGAGATCTGCTACAATGAATCGAAGCCCATCTACGAGAAGAACAAACCAGTCTCCGGGTCGGGTCAGGACTGACCCGAATGAAAGTGGTAGCAAAAAAGTGGAGGGTAAGTGGCCAATTAATCATAATCAAAACAATAATCAAAATAATAATAATAATTGTAGTAGTACTAATGAGTCACTTGAAAACCCACTTGTATCCTTGGAATGTTTCATCTTTCTGTGAAGAAAGAACCCAAAAAAAAAAAAAAAAAAAAAAAACAATTGTTAATCTATTTCTACTTTTTTGTTCACTAATTTCTTGTACTTTTATTTTGTTGGGTTTTTATTTAATATTTTGTTGTGAATAATATATGTTCAAAATATCTTCATTGGAAGTCAAAGGTCAATATGGGTAATTTGCCGATTAAGTCGTAAAATGTGGGGGGTCCCCTGAAGTGGAAGTTGTATTTTAGACCGTGCTTCTTGTGGTTGATTTCACTAATTTCTGACAAACCTCTAACGTGACAGACTCCTTCGAGTCTCACATTTTGCCAATTAAATCTCAAAATGTGGGAGATCTCCCCTCTAATGGAAGTTGTATTCTAGACCGTGCTTCCGACGGTTGATTTTGTTGATTTCCGATAGACCCATAACCCGATCGAGGTCAAGGTCAATATGGGGAAGGTGGGTTTGGTTTGGTTTGGATAGTTGAAGTGTTGAACACGTAATGCTACTATATCTCTAGTCTGGATTTTAGATTCGTCTGCTCTGCTACTATAGAGAGGTGGCTTGTAGTACTTGACCAAAAGATTTCATTTTCTGATGATTTATGATTCGAAAATCACAATGTTGTACAAGTTTGGTGATTCTGTTCCCTAATTTTTATTTTGAATTTCCATTCCACCAATCTTGTACCAACAACTTACTCCAAATATGTTACAAAATAATTGAATCACATCTCACTACTATCAACTTTTTCGATAATATATCATAAAGTAGATTCCGATTCATCCGGATAAAGTTTAGAGTATATCAGATTAACGAGTCTAATTATTATTATTATGGATTGGGTTGGTATGACCAGAACCATTAGTTTTGGAACTTTTGGATACGGTTTTTTCTAAGATCTTGGAAGCTTTTTGAGATCCATTTTCAGCTTTTTGTGATGGTGTGTTGTGTGACATGAAGAATTTGAAATGGATAAAAGGGTCACTTTGGAGTTTTCATGCCCAAAATCAACAACGGTATTCGATTGATTAAAGTAAAAAAGCAATGGCTAACCGAAAAAGATGTCATGATTTTTTAATGCCACCAATGTCTCTCTCGTGACATTTTATAGTTGGCCTCCATAGTCTAAATTATTGTCAAAAATGTTAAAATTCAAAACAATATAACTCGATTGATTTACAGGGTTGTGTTGCGGTCCATAATATATATATTAAACTAAATTTAAGAAAAATATCAACCCGTATGTCAATTCAATAAAATTGCGTTTAATTACATCGACTTTAATATTAGTATTACAATTATTATAACGGTCAACTTCACGGACTTGATATGGATAATGACTTTTTCGTAGGACCGTAAATTAAAACATCTTAATTTTGAAGCAATTGAAATTTGTAGTGAAAGGGAGGGAAAGTCATTTTGGAAGCCGTTGGGAGATGATCAAGGACAAATGATGTATCAACTATCAAGTGGTCCTATAATTATTTTTATAATAAATAGCCGTTACACATGAGTCATGAGTTTTGGTTATTTTGGATTTGTTTCTTTGGTCGTCATTTTCATTATAAGCCAAAACTATCACCATCTTCTAATTAATTTGATAGAGTGAATAAAATTCCATTCAACAAACAAACAAGGAATGTTTCCAAAAATACTATTTTCAAAATTTGAGCAAAATGGTACTAGACAATAATAAACAAACTTTTGGGCGGTTTTCAATTTTTGAATATATAGTTATCAGGTCAAGGATCCTGTACAAATTTTTCGTACGGGATCAAGGTTTATCATATATGATATGATAAACCGAGTAAATTCAGGGATCCCGTATGAATTTTTCATGCGAGATCAAAGTTTATCACATATGATAAACTGAGTAAATTTTTTTATACGATTCCGTACGAAATATTCGTACAAAATACCTTACCTGATAGTTCATATATATATATATATATATATATTATAACATGTGTTAGGCTAGGCAATTATATATTAAAATAAAAGAAATCTTATATTTTGATAAATAAAATACTTGCAAAAGTAGACCTACTATGGGGTCTTGGGATTGATTAAAAACCTTATAGCTCAAACAAACTTCATAGCCCAATAATGCATTAAACTAAAAACGTATTAGCAAAATACACATACTATTTCCACTTATCGATGTGGGTCGGTGGTAGGAGTAATTATTCAGCTAGATAATATCCCAGTAGGTTAGGTAAAAGTCGTTACCATTGCTTATAGCCCAATGGGGCACGACGCCTCGGCCCATATAAGACAACATTTTGAAATTTGGGCTTCTGTAAATTTCTTTAACACAGTTTTATGGTGTCTTTTTTATTTGTCACAATTAAAATCATAGGTAAAATAACCCTTTTTAAATAGAGTAATGCTAGATGCTCTAATTTTTTTTCCCAAATGATGTGGCACGTGAGATGTCAATGGTAACTGATATGATGTTGACACCTCATGTGCCACATCATTTGGGATAGAATTTGGAAAAAAAAATTGAGACGTCTAGCATTACTCTTTTAAATATTGAACAACACATTCCTACAAAAATAATAAGTAATAATAACATTGAACAACTGATGCGAATTTATAATATATTTAAGTTTTAAGTTATTGTGTAATATCAATTTATAATTTCATAGTTTCACAAAAAGAAAATTTTCAAAACATTAATAAATGTAGATAAATAAAATTACAAATAATTTAAAACTCTGAAACATGATGCATCTCTCTTCATTTTTTTTTACTTTTTAAATTTATTTCAAGTTACATATAATCACCATTCTACAGTTTCTTCTCGTGTTCACCCCTGACCCGAAAAAGAAAAATAAAATGGTCAGGCTTCGGGTCAGGGGTGAACACGAGAAGAAAGTCAAAATCCACCGTATGACATCCACATTTTAGAAATTTGTATGCATAGCTTTTAAAATTTTACTGGATGATCTTTTGAAGTTTCATTTTTTTTTTTTTATATAGATTCAATAATTGAATATTATTGGAACAGTGTACGGTTCTTCATGTTTGCTTTCCAATTGAGTTATACATCGAATTGTTGTTGTCGTTAGCTTGGTATAATTAATAAACCTATCGAGGCAAAATGCAACATAGAAAAAACAATTTAAGTTTAATGACAAGAACCGATTGATAAAATACCAAATTGTTTTTTGATAATTGAACCGCCCAAGTTGCTTATAATCCAATAAAAGAAGAGTGTGCAATTGACAATACAATTGGCCAAAAATGTATTAAAATTTCACTGCATTGCCATTAACATGACCATAATTTCTTCATTTGCAAACTCGACCGTTTGACAAAATTTGGGTGAAATCAATCATTAACACCATCAAAGTTTTACAAAACTCATCACCATCGTGAAAAGTATAGATTAAAGAGGTGAAAAGTTCAAATGGAGAATCGAAAAGGGAAATAGCTGATTAAGGAGGTGAAAAGTAATATAAGAGAAAAGGAAGAAAGCAGAGATTATTAGTACTGCAAATTGTATTAATTGATCATATGGTTGAGTGTATAGATTGTGTTATTGAGCCATATAGTGGTATAATTCTCCATCTATGAAAGTTCATGCATGTCTAAACAAATCCATAAAAGTCTAAGATAAATGTCTAAACAAATCAATGAAAGTCCATATGGATTTATAAAAGTCCGTAGAAATCCATGAAAATCTGTCACTTAAAAAATGTCTTTAAATGTCCTCAAGAATCCTAATCGAATACACCCTCCTAAGCCTTTTCAGTGAAGTTGGAAAAGAGAGAGCTTCACTGTGTTCAACACAGTTCTTTTATAGGCTCCACCCTCATTCTACCGTTTATGTGGATTTGATTCCCACGATCAGGTTGATTATGGGAGAGATTCCTCCCATCTTAAATCAATTGTTACTCTCTGTTCCAACACTTACTTACACAAATGGTAACTGAAGTTGGATTGAGTCAACACATCCAGTTTTCAACTAAAAATCTCCGGTCGACCCGCCTCGTGTGAGCTTTAAGCTGGATCCAACATAAAAAACTTTGGGCCTTAAGTTTGAGCCCAAAGGCCGTTTTTTGGCTACCATAGTATGTGCGCTTTACTTTAGCAATTTGAAATGCATGCCTGTTCAAAGTTTATTTTTTTTTAATTATATATCAATCACAAACAATGCTGTGTACACTTCATTCAAAACAACAATATTATAGGGTTAATTGCATTAACATACCTTGGCTTTATCGAATCTAACAAAATTTTAAATAAATACATGAAACTAACACAAACACCCCTTACCATTAGTCAACACCGTTAGAGTTAACCATTGACTTTCAAAAAGATAAAATTGACCTTACTATTGAGAAGTCAAAATTACAACTGCCCAACAAACTTTGAAAAATTAATAAAAACATATTGCCATGTAAGCTCTAATTTTTTTTATCAATTTAAATAAAAAAATAAAACAATTTGGTTACTAAAAAAAACATATCAATTTTTTTTTTAAAAACTCTCAAATATATATTTTTAAAATTTGATATGTTTCATTTAAACATGTGAGAGTAACATCAGTCGAGTTTCGAGCAATATTAGGATTTGATAATCGAGAATCGAAGCTTGTATATGGACAAGTAATGACAAGAGTTGATTGAACACAGAAAACGAATTTAAATTTAAAAATTACCTTATTTTGTTACTTGCCCTTCGATTCGTTCGTTGGATTGAGAAGAATGAGAAAAAGTTATAGTGTGCTTTCCTTCTCTTAGCAGCGAAACCAAAACAAAAAAACCATTCATTTTTTTGGCATCGAATGATTTCTCTTGGCAGCGAAATCATTCGATTTCGGGCTTAGAGATTGACGGGCCACGAGGCCCATAACTTGCGTAAAATCTTAGACATAATGGGCCTAAATGCCCATGACATATTAAAATTTAATTAATATGCATAATTTAATAAAATGATTACCAAATTTACTTAAATCCATAAATAATCTTGTTTGGAGATACGCTATTGAGTCGCGTTTACTATTGGGTAAAGGGAATCGGAAGGAATCAAGTTCCATGGAAAGGGAATCATGAGGAATCAAGTTTTTTTTCAACAATAACTTTATTTCTGATTTATGTCCGAGACCCACATAATCTGATTTCCAACTAATTTTTTAGTAAAAACACTGTAATTTTTAGTTTTAAATTACACATATTTTAATCTGATGCTAAAAGTCTCTCTTATGATTTTTCTCTGAAATACTATAGTCAGAGTGGGGTGGGATACTGAGTGTTTCCTAACTAATCCAAATATGAATGCGGAAGAAATTGCACGTTTTGTATGAGACTATGTCTTTGAAGGAGGAAGTTTATCCTGTCCGAAAATGGGTTCAAAAATTAAATAGCACTTTTTAGGGGAGGGCTTGTGCAAATAGCACCACTTTAATAAGTCTTGTTTTAATAGCACCAAAATAGGTGATGAGACCAAAATACCCCCACTTACTTTTTTCCTTTGTATTTTTTTTCTCGAAAATTCGAGACTTATTTATGAGTTTTCGAGACTTATTAATGTGTTTCGAGACTTAATTCAAGTTTGTTCGAGACTTATTCTGTTCGACCTCCATCAATGGTGACAGTGATGATCCGACGACGGTGCCGGATGACTCCGGAGATAGTTGGATCTGGAAGATCGAATGACGCCGAGATCATTGGCACCATCGTTTTCGTCAGATTCACGACGGATCATCATAGATCGGACGATGAAGATTCACGACGGTTTTGGTTTGGCTTCGTTTCTCTCTCTACACAGCTCGAAAATGTAAACGAACACTTCGGTTACAATGATTGGCACTCGACGAACGTTTTGCCGGTCAACTCGCCGATCGGCGCTGGTACCTTCATTGAAGCTCCATCAATGGAGGTTTTGGAAAAAGGAATAAGAAAGAAGGTGAAGGACACATAAGAGAAAATAAAAGAAAAGAAAAGACGTGGGGGGGGGGGGGGGGGGGGGGGTATTTTCGTCCAAACTCCATTTTTGGTGCTATTAAAACAAGAGTTATTAAAGTGTGATAGTTGTACAAGTCAAAATTGAAAAAAATGCTATATACCCCTATTTCCTCTCTAGGTGAAAATTGGATGGTGAGATCAAGGATTATGTGGAAAGAATGATATTATAGGAAGTTCATTCAAACATTTTGGGTAAATTTATCTCGTGTACAAATTTATTTATTTTTTTCTAATAATAAAATAGGAGAATGATATTATTATATAATAGAGTCAAAAACTATTAAAGAACATTACAATGTATCTTGAACAATGAAAACTCACTTCCTTGTAATCTCCTCCTTACCAAATCATTTCCGATTGTCAATTTCAATTTAAGCTTTGTATTATAACTTATTCTCTCACATGAAATAGAACCAAAAGGGCCCAAATAATATATATTCTTTCTTTTTCCCTTAAAGCATAATATGCTAACATATAATAACATCAATTTCCACATAAGCTTCCATAAATAAATAAAAAATTACTTAATTATATAAATTAAGAAATTTGCATATAGTAAGCATAATATAATTAACGTTAAATTTCTAAAATTCATTATGAACCCACTTATATTGTTTTATGAAATTACAGAAGATTGCATCCATTTATATTTATACCAAGCCATAGAGGTGTCAAAGGAATTACAATTAAAAAAGGAAAGAGAAAATAAATTTAAAAAATCATAAAATACCCGTGCAAAATGTAGAAAACCAGCAGCAGTGCATCTAGCCATCTATAAACGTGCGCATATGCTGTATGCATATTAACATATTGATGCATAGGCACAAAAAATATAACGGTAAACTGACCTTACTATTACCGAGCATGGGTGTTAAGCCCCCTGGAAGGTCCTTCTCAACAGTAGCGAAACCACTTCTAGGGTCACTTGTTTGCCTAAACATAAAATATGGAAAACAAAAGGATCGATTAAGTATATTGAAGTTAAAACAGAAATTAACAAAATCATAACACATAATCAATATTTCTCAATAGATAGAAAAACAGCATCATTCCAAAAAGTAACAATCCTTAAGATCATTCTTTCAAATAATAAAAAATCCTTAAGATCGCCTGTTGCCAATTTGCTAAGGAGGTAAAAAGGAAGCTGAAAGTTATGAAGGTCCATAATTCAACAAATGCCTACAAGTTATATCTGTATACTTTCTTTTTCCTTCTATTTATCTCCATTGAACAATATTTGTCGGTTAAACCAACTTGTTTTAACCATCAAGTAGCAAAGAATACGTTAGACTATCTACGATTCTACGGGATTATTCTTAACAAAATAATCAGAACGGATTAGAATTACACAAATTTAGATATATATATATATATATATATATATGAATACTAAGATGAGACTGAATATAACATATGAGGCCTATACCCAACAAGGCATAAGTCAAGAGAGATTACATAATACATGTGAACTCTGTGCAATGCTCCCAGTAAGCATCTAGATATTAATCAACTCTCAATAAAGGTAACAAGTTATTTCAAGACATAATTCATGGAATAAGCAGGAATTCAGTTTTTTATTTGCCTTTTTTCCCCTTATTTATTGGGAGCAGAAAAGGCAGACCAAAAAAATATCTTTAGATCTTCATAACTTTTTTTCCTCCTGCTGACTTATAGTAAATTTCACACATCACTAATAGATAATATACAACAAAAACATGAACCATACCCTGGTTTAACATGACCACTCAGGACAAGATAGGGCGTTTTCAACCGGGATTGAGCTTCCCTCATCCTCTCCACAGATTCTGATGGCGTATCAGAATTCTTCATTTGCTTTAACTTCAATTCTTCATGGTACTGCTTCATGCGTTTCTCTTGCTTCATTTTCCCAGGACCCTTCCCATGGAATTTATGAGAAATCATCCTAAAGGCTTCCTTGGGTGTCATCTGGAAAAATCAAGGAAACAATTTAACATCAATATACAGAAATAGTAAAATGATAAAGTCAGTGATTGATTCAATTCATTTTAAACCACAGTTCATGCAGTTCAATGGCCTATATAAAAGGTCATACATTTAACACAATTGTATAAGACCATATAATGCGACAAATTTCAATTAAATATTAACTACACAAAGATAAAATATGGCTATTTATTTGGCATGATCAGCACCTTTCTGAAACCTGTACAAGGTACCATAGGCACTAATTGATGGAGTTTCAAATTTTTTACGTGCCCTATTTATGATCAGTTCATATTTCCATTTGCACATCCTAGGATAAAGATTTCACCCAAAGTGAAGTGATAATATATTATTATTCATTTCAAGAAGCTGACACAATGCAGACAATATGGGATCTGGTCCTCATAATGTGAATTTAACATATTATAGATTCAGGACACTATTACTCCCATGGTTCCCACTACACAGCTTTGAAGAACTAGAATACCAATCAGTTTCAGCTAAAATCTCAATCCAGATGGTTCCAACAACATGCAAGCAGTGTATCAGAATTCAGACCTGAAATGTAACTCATGAAAAATATATGCACATCATTTGACTGGCCATGCTATGTTACACTAATGACCGCAGTCACTCTAATAATAAAATAAAAGTAAATAGGAAAAAATTATTGATTCAAAAAACATTCAGCAAGAACTAAATCTAGTCTATACAATTTTCTGTCTTGCCTCTCTACCAGTGCCAGGTCCCTAACCCCGTGTACCACATGCATCATATTTAACCAATTCTTAAAGTAAAACCGAATACCATGCCACTTAAATATACTGTAATTGATTGATTAGGTACTTACAATTCTTCCAAACTCATCCATTCTCTCAATGCGAAGGTCCTTAAATCTATTATCATTATCTGCTTTGTCATCCACGATGCCAACAAGCTTGCTCTTTTTCTTGTCCATGTTTCTGCCACCCCATTCAATGCTTTCTTTAAGTGTTCCCCGATCCTTAAGCAGCTTAAGTGCACCTGATAATCCTTTCCCAACGGCAACTTCATGAATGGTTTCATCTGGAACTATCTCCTCCTTATCCTCAGTATCAGGGTTTTCATCTTCCTCAGTATCTTTAACTTCTGTCCATCCACCGATCTCATCTTTTATTTCTTGTTCAGAAGTTACAGGGGCTTCATCTTCGTCCATGAAAACATCTTCATTGTCAGGCTTATGGGCTTCTGAAAGCACCAAAACAACATAAATGTAAGAAACTATTGCATTAAACTTGGTACATATGACAAAATTAGAGCGAATTCAAAAAATACTAGTAATTATTTATAAATCTGCTCTATATTAAGAATTTATAGCTGATGTAAAAGGTCGTGATCTATGAAAATGGTAGCTGGTCACAAGTACCTGATCACGTTTTATTGAATGGATGGGTATATATGAAGAAATAGGACACTGTAAGAAATAGTACCTTCAACAAGCTGGAGACCCCATGCAAACTCTTCAATTTCTGTAAAGACAACCTTGTTTTCTTGTGACTCCCCATTTGTGGGATTTTGATCATCAGCAGTTTGACTTCTGGAAGTGGCAGCGGTAGCAAGGAGTGCAATTGCCTTAGGACCAGATGCTGCCTCCTCTTGCTTTTTAATAGCTAATTTTCTTGTTCTTCCTAAGGATTTATATAAGTCCTCATCATCATCTGCAATAACAGGATTTTCATCTTCCTCCATTTTAACAGGAAGAGTTTGTTCCAGTCGAAGAGCTTTAGTTGCCTCATCTGCTTTAGCATATGCTGATTGGTATGCATTATTCCTCATTTCAGCATCAATTCTCTCTTGCTCCTCTCTAATGGCTTGCCTTCTCCCATCATTCCGAGAACCACGATCCGCATCACCCAACCCTGAAGAGACCGCTTCTGCTTCAAGGGCATCTAAATCCAACTTCTCTTTCTTCCTCAAGGATTTCTTTTTTGGGGGCTTTTTAAACTGAAGCATTTCTTCATGAGTGAAGTAATCAGACGAGATCTTTGCAGATGAACTGAGATCTTCAAATTGGTTGGTTGTTGAAGTACCCTGAAGCCTTCGATGGAGCTAAGAAGAGAAAAAAAGGAATCAACAGACCCTCATCAGCACAATAATGTTAGTCATTAACCTCATACTGCTTGAATCAGCACAGAAGGAAGAATAAATTACCTCCTCTAGTTTCTTCTCTGCTTCACCAGTGAAGCATCCTCTTGCATCCAGAGTTACTCCCTAAAAACAGGAATTCACATAAGAATTTAAATAATTCCCAAAAACAATGTTTACAAATTCTTCCAACAAAAGAGGTTTAATCAAAACAGCTCTAGAAAAAGGGAGAGGAGCAAAGGAGAGAGGAGGGTTTTGCTACTGACCTCCTCAGGAGCAGGATCATCATATTGTGGAAGCATCTTCTTCTCTGAACTAGGATCATCACCGAACCTAAGTGCCAGAACACATCATAATACATGAGTCATTTGGCAGTCATAAAACAATAATACGTAGCTAGGAAACAATTAACACATTAGATTAATGCTCATCTTACTTATCGTCATAGATTCCCGTTTTCTTCTTTGCAGCCTTATAAGCCTCATCACGCCGCTTCTGCTCTCCAATTTCAATGTTTTCAAGCATATCGATATCTGTCAAATCAGACCACAAACTTCAGTGGCACAAATATCTCAGGTCATTTAGGACCACCTAGACCAGTAAAAGAAAAGGCAATAACAAACTAGCTATACCATCGTTAATATCACCATCAGCAAGTATGTTCTGATCCTTGAGAGTCAAGACAACCGCTCCACCATCCATTACTTTGTCAAGACCATGAAGAACTTTAATCCCAGATAGAAAATCTTTTTAAGAAACAAAAGACTAGATGAAGTAGCAGTCATCACAAGAATATGATTGCATTGATCTACTAGAACTTGAATCACGCAGCCACTGGAATTACAATGCAAAAATGAGCATAAGATGATGTGATGAAGCTCAAGTCCATTAATTAAGCCTGACAGATCAACTCAGATTCCAAAATATTTCACCAGCAAGCGTAAACAGTGACATGAGCATGCATTTGTATTCATCTAGAATAATGAACAGAATCCCAAAACATAGTTCTGCAATGTACATTATCTAGTTGGTGTTCAAAAGTCCCAAGGAAATTTGAAATTTCTATACCATTAGCCCATTATTACTTAATTTTAACTTAACACACACACACACACACATAACAGTCTCATTAGAAATCTAAAAGGTATGCACACATCATCCTCATAAAATTGGTCGTTATTTTAAAATAAAATAAAATAAAAAAATAAAAAAAAACCATGAACTAAAAAGAAGCCATACGTATACTATGCTGTCCATCCTCCTCATCTTCATTTTCTCGAAGAACAATATTGTCCTGCAAAAATTTCACACCATAGTATTGATTGTTAACATCACATGACAGAAACAAAGAAAAAAAATTGCAAGAAAACACAATTAAAACAAAAACTAACCTGCTCCATAAAAAACTTGGACAGCTGCAATGCTTTCTCCTTTTCAGCATTTTTCTCCTCCTCCAGCTTTCGACTCTTACTAACCCATGATAAAACCTCAAAAACACGTTCAGACTTTTTCATTAGTCTTTCTTCTTTCATCCTGATAAAAATATAAAATAATATAAATGAAGAAGATAAACATCATCCATATTTATATAAAACCTTAACATGATAATATATTCTCCATACTTCTGTGGAGATTATAAATTAAAGAATACATAAGAGTCAACAAACCAGCGAGAAAATAAAAACAATAGAAACAACTCACGGAAAAATTTAAGTGAAAGCATAATACATTCTCTAATAACAATTATCTTTTAAAGAAAGGGAAGGCATATCTCAATTCAGAAATTTCGAAAAGCTTTGAATAGATAAAATCAAATATGATAGTGTCAGATACAACTTTCAATCACAAATAATAAAAGAATATCAAGAATCAGAAGAATAAATAAGATACAAATTAAATAGGTCCATATGTACATAATCATTCTCTAGTGTGGACGTCTAAATGTTGTTCTCTATCCGGATGTCCAAACTCAGCCCTTGGATCCAACAACTGAGATCTATTATTATACTTTTATTTGAAATATCAAATATGTAAGTTTTTGTGGAGTTCAAAAATCATAACTCCATGAAGAAGACTTATCAAATGTAAGAGTGTAAAACAAGTCCATTGAATGCATCCAACATCCGAAAATTCAAGGGCCGAATGAATGTTAAAATACAAACATTCAAACTTGAGAAATATTATAAAATCATGGAATATTTTATCACCTAACACCCTTCTACATTTAGGCTTATCCTCAATTTCTATTCACAGATGAATATTTTATCACACGAGATTCTTTTGCAAGCAGACAAGTTATATAATGACTCACGAAAGGAATTCATACACTATTAGATGAAGATTGATTTATGCCAAATGGAATGTGAAACATGAGATCGAAGAAGAAATAAACAGAAATTATCTTTTACCTCAAAATGCGATTCTCAAGCTCCGAAGCTGTGGCACTGGCTCTACCTGATGCATCCTCAGCATTTCGTTCGTCTTTGTTATCATAAGAAACCTTCATTTGCTTGGTAAAATCCCTGTCCCTACTATCTTCGTAATCCGATTTTAACTTATCATTCTTGCTCCTACAGTAATCTTCCTCGCGAGCCTTCTTGCTCGCTCTATCTCTTTCTCTTGACCTGTCCTTGTCCAAATCCATATCCTTCTCCTTGTATCTGCCTTTCTCTCGTGTCTTCTCTCTGTCCCGATCCTTCTCACTTTCCCTCTCCTTCTCTCGATGATCTTTATGTTTCTCTCTCCCTTTCTCCCTCTCCCTCTCCCTCTCTTTTTCCTTCTCCCTAAAGCTCTTCTCCTTTCCCCTCTCCTTCTCGGTCTCCCGCTCCTTCTCCTGTTCCCTCCGCTTATCCTTCCTATCTTTGTCCTTCTCTCTATACTTATCCCTATCTTTGCTCCTCTCCTTGTCGCGCTCGTCTCTACCTTCCTTCCTCCTTGTCATGAGAGAAGATTGAAGGACTTTGGGTGGGTGATTGAAGAAAATTGGGGAATTTTGGCGCGTTTGGTACTGTTTTTAAAATGGTGTTTTTGAAAACTTTTTCTAAAAATGGAAACCATATTTTAAAAATGATGTTTTTAAAAATGTAATGTGTTTGGTAGTGTTTTTTTAAAAGCAGTTTTTTGAAACGGAAAACGATGTAAAAGTGTTTGGTTATTGTTTTTAAAATAAGTGAAATAGTTGTTTGGAGGGAAAAGTTATGGTTTATTTTGAAAACCTGTTTTGAAAACAACAAAAAACAATAAAAAGTTGTTTTTAACCTTTTAGTTATAACTTTTAAAAAGTTGTTTTTTATTTTCGAAAACAGTTTTGTAAAATGGGTAGCCAAACAACATTCAAATCATTTTTTGTTTTTAAAAACAAAAAACAGTTTTTAAAAATATATCCAAACACCACCTAATTACGGATTTCAAGAGATTGATTTGGGAAGCTTTCACACAATAACAAGACAAAGGAGTTGCGTGGGTTTTATAGGTCTTCACAGATGCGGATGCCCTCTCCTAAACGATGCGTTTTGTAGGAGGTGGTCTCCCTTGGTCTCATTGGCCCTGAAGCATTGTTGGGCCTATATGGTCACAATTGCTATTATCCATTGAATAACGATATTTACACCGTACGTACACCCAAATTAATAAAATTTCAAACTTCCAATATCACCCTTATATAAATGGGGTAGATATTGCCACCCTCACCCAACATGCTTTTTTGTATTTGTACGGGAAAAAAAAACATTTGGACACAACATTTTTAATTTTTTTTGAAAGAGTATTTTAATTTTTTTAATTATAATAATGTCAGTATATTTTTTTTATGATAATAATATTCATTTTTTTTAAGATAATAATATAATGTATTTAAATTACTTTAATTTTATTTATAAAAAAAAAAAACTTTAATACTTACCTGATCCAAAATAACGCGCCGTCTTTAAGATTCGAACATGCGACCGCCACGCATATATTAGCTGAGAGCTAGTGCGGCAGTGAAAGTAAAATTACTATTTTACTCTTTACTTGTTGGGCAATCATTCGTTTTCGGGCTTAGAGATTGACGGGCCACGAGGCCCATAACTTGCCATAAAATCTTGGACATAATGGGCCTAAAGGCCCATGACATATTCAAATTTAATTAATATGCATAATTTAATAAAATAATTACAAATTTACTTAAATCATCCCCTTAATAATATTGTTTGGAGATTCACTATTGTTACCAAAAATGGATATTGAGTTCATAATCACACACATTTTCGATTTAAATTACACATATTCAATGTTTAATTCACTAATGACGCGTGTACGAATCAAGAATGGAATAAGAATCAAGTTTCATGGAAAAGTGATCAAGGAAAGAAACTTTCCCTAATTTGTTTTTGAAACTCACATAATCTAAGTAACTAATAGAGTGGGCACAAATTATGAATTAAATATTGATTCCCTTTATATGATTTTTGATTTTGAAATATAACGTGTAACTCGAATACGAGACTGAAGCAAAATTTAAAAACAAATAATTAGGGTTAGTTTGGTATTGCTGTAATTTTTATAATAATCACCGTTAGTTGTGTTGAAGGAATAATTAGCTGTGAAGTTAATCAGCAGATGTTTGATTAATTGTATTTTAAAAACTAATGTATAGCTCAAAAATAGTATGCATATGTTTGGTAATTTTATTGCAAAAGTGCTGAGATTAGTTACAATGACTAAAATATACATTATTTTAGGACTCTAGTTCATTTTTTGTCATTAATTACATATATTAAATAAATATTTAAATAGAATATTTAAATTAGGAAAAACAATTCCGTTGAATACATGTTGACATGTCATCACTTTATAAGTATTTGTGTCCGGCCACATCATCGTATACTTGGTGACATGCCCAGACACATCATCACATGGTTACTGAATAGAGCATTTCCAATGGTAATATGGGTTGTGAAAAAATTAGATGCCACATAGGATGAGCATTCACTTTGTTAAAAAAATTCATCTCAAATGCAACCTCTCTAGTGCAACTTAAAACTGAGGTGGCAACCTTTTTTTTAGAGGTTGTCAACATTTCTCTCTGATTCCAGAGGGTCTGTTGGACATCTATCTTGTTGGCCCTGTCAACAACCACTCTTGTATTCAATTTTATTTTATTCAACAATTCTACAGTATATTTAAAGAGACCAATAATAAATTGACATGTCATTAAAAACATATATTATACAAGTGAGGTAATGGAGACCACTTTTTCATTTGGATGTCTATCAAGTTTAATTACATTCCACATATGAAGCAATTGGCTTGACAATATTGATATATCACAATTACCATTGGAGATGACATGTCATCAAATAAGTGTTGACATGGCTGGACACGTCAACATTTGGTGCCTGAAAAGGCCGTGACATTCGAGTCCATTTTTGCTCACCCCCCTACAAGGGGGGTAAGCATTACCCCCCTCCCAAATGGATGACATGTGTCCATGGAGGGGTAAATTTGTCCAAACATAATTACCTCCCTGGACACATGTCATTCATTTAGGAGGGGGGTAATGGTTACCTCCCTTGAAAGGGAGGTGAGCAAAAATGTTCTCGTGACATTCCCACTCAAACTTATTTATTGGGCTATGTAGCTTATTGGGCCAATTATGGGCCCAACAAGAAGCTCAAGCCCATCATTTAAATATTTGAGCTCAAGCCCCTGAATGATTTAAAATCGTATAAATCCATATAATTGTACTAATTCAGATCAGGGATGTCATTTGCAGCAGCTGGTATGTGCGCTTTACTTTTAGCAGTTTCAAAGTTTCTTTTTTTTATTGTTGAAATTGCATTTTCGATGGATTTCTGCTAAAAACTTTCTTGCTTGTTTTGTGCCAGTACCCATATAATTTATTATTGAGCCTGGTTGTTTGTTTAATTTTAATCTAGTTAATATTATATTTTCTATTGTGTAGTTCTCTTGTACACTGTTTCGATGGATGTTAGACTTGGTTTTTAACATGGTGTGTTAATTCATCTGGTTTAATTTAAAAATTATTTATATGATATTCAGGGGATGAACTCTAGATTAATGTGTTATCCTTGTCATTTAGTCGAATTCATAGGTGTCTGACAGTTCTTAAGAGTCAATTGTGTGTTTACTTGAGAAGCAACAAATCGATTTAAAAATACATGTTATTTAGAGATAGATCATTATGTTATAAGTAATTTGTATTCTGTACTCAAAGTTATGTTGTTGGACCCAAATTCATAAATGAGCTTTCTTGCTAAGTTATAAGTCTGTGGTTACAGGGTGATTGCCTATGGTTAAGGTATATATATGCTTTCTCTGTGTGGGGGCTGTTTTCGGGTACTATTTTCGATACAAAAGGGAGAGGACCATTTGTTGATTGAGGCTCAATGCATGGCATTCTGTGTTTCCATGCCAGCATATTTATATGATTGACAATTTACTGATATCCAAGTTAATTTACAATTGATATGTAGTTACACTTGTAGCCACTAAGCACAGAGAGGAATGGTTCCTTTTTAAGTGATTTCCTGGCTCTGCAGGAGAATATATAGAGGAATGCTTCAGATTAATATCATCATATCACTAGTTCCTGCGAGATGATAATTTCTGCTATATGTTCTTATATGACCCTAAATTGTATGTTGAACTAATACCTCAATAGGCATCCAACTTATGATTTTTGCTTTCTATAATATGGGAATTTGAGTTTTCTTGCAAATGCTATTTTGATGGCTGATGAGTGCACCTAATATTTTAGTGATGGCTGATGACAATATAAATAAAAAAAATTGGAACTGAATTTGGTTGTTACTTATGTCCCTATTAGGATAGTCCTGTTGGTTTTAGATTTTTTGTAGTCGAGTAAGAGGTTTAAGGATCAATTCCTCCTCTCACTAACCTTGGTGGGAGATTAATTTAATTTTATTTGTGATAGGTAGGTATTGGAGTGGCGTATGGTAAAAAGAAAATAAAATGGTGGTTACATGATGAGGTATGCCAATTTTGCTAATGTAGATTTGTTACCGGAAATTGCAATGAGTTTTCTCATTGTTGCTTATTGTTTTGATTTTTGTTGCCAATGCTTGATGATTTTGCTTTTTATTATCATACTTCTGCTTTGGATGGATTTACTTTTGTTAGCTTGTTAAAATATATAGTAAGATCCTGGTGTATTTTGGAATTTTGACTGGTTTTGAATTAGTAGTTGTGATTCTTGTGATTCTTTTAAGGAGTTTTTATATGTAATTCAATTAAAGGACCTCATACTTATCTTATCTTATTGTTGTTAAGTGAACCTTCAAAATTATGTGCTGATCACCAAGAAATTAAGGTGTCTTGCAAATCGATGAACACGTACTGGTGGTCAAAAAATTGTGGGATGCATTGGTTATGGTCTTGGCTGCATGAAATGGGATGATGAAGCTCACAGTGTTTGCCTCGATGAAATGTTAGCGGGACAATATGCTTGAGTAGTTCCATGATGATTGTGAATGGTACCAGGTAAGTCTAGTGCCTTTTTGAAATTGAGCATTTTAAATTGAGTAGAGTCTTAGATTGACAAAATAGTAGAAAGAGAATTGTTGTTTTCTTCTGCTTATCATCTTGCCAAAAATGTGAGTAGGATATAAGTTCATCACTTTTTCGAATATTTCAAGTTTTCTCATTCCTATTTTGCGACTCTTTTGAGAGGAAGTGGAACTAGAGATGCTCATTAATTTTTTTAACAGTATAGAATACCGCCATCAACTATAGGACTTGCATTATAGGCATTGATAATGCTAACACACAGATTTCTGCATCGAGCTTGTAAGAATCCGAGTTTCAGCTGTTTCGATTGTTTCAGTTTGAATAGTTGAAACCACCAAAAAAAACATTCTTATATGTAAGAATTATAGCCATCATTGTTTTGTGTTACTAATTTTTACATTAAACATGTATTATTAATTCGCTTTGACTCATATATATATTTTTTTTACAGATTAACAATGAGAACCTGAATTTCAAAGTTTTCAAAGACGATGAGAATTGCCTCATGCAAAAATAGCATTTTCGATGTTTAAAAGAGCATTTAAACTAAACAAAACTGAGAAAAGCTCAAAAACACTTAAAAACAAAAGAAAAGTTTTCAAATTTCTAATTTGTATATAAAATTTCCTTCATTGATCTTTTTACAGGCAAGAGAATGTGATCCATTTGATGAGCCCTGCAGTCTATGTTTCAGGATCCTCCCCATTACAATTGGAAAAAGTTTTTGAGAATACATAACATGGAGATGATGGAAAATATATATAGGTGAATCTGGGTAGTAGAAGCCTTTGTTTGCCACATCTACTGTGTATCAAACATGCAAAAGCCATCCTACACCCATCAAAAAACTGATACTATCTATATATGATATACACAACATAATAGATATGCAGCTCTGAGGCTAAAAAAGGTTGGAAAAATGGGAGTTTCGAATGCATATTACTATCCGACATGCATGCTTGCTTGCTCGGATTTACTGAGTTGGTAATCGGGAATGTGGCTTGATTGATGTAGCCCCGTTGTTTAAGTTTGTCTTCTCATGTTGAGCTTGTGGGGTTTGAATTGAAGTTAGCAGTGGGACTAGGCAATATGTTATGCTGATGGTGAGGCCATGAAATGGGTTCGTGTGGACAAGGCACCGGAGCTGGAACTGGGTGCGCGATGAAGGTAGGGATATGATCTCCAGGCATCAAGACAGAAACACCATTGGCATATACAGTCATCTGTAAACACAAGATCAAACAAACAATATTTGATGAAGAAGATAATAGAATTGGTGAGACCTTATTCATATATTTCACCTATTTCTGTGCTTTTCACTAACAGCCATGGGTCCTAAAAGATCACATCAACTGATTTTGTTTGTTGACAATGTGGAACCGATCTCTTATTAGATGAACTCTCAGACAAAAAACAAAAACAAATCAGGTACCAGTGAGCGACTTCCAACTGATAATCCGAAAACCCTTTTAGGGAACATTAAGCACATGGAGAATCAATGTGATCTTACATGATGAATTTTTGCATTATCTAAACATAAAACCTTGCTCACAAAAGCTTTAAGCTACGCATAAATTTTATGATAAAGCGACGAACCAATAAGCATCGGATGAACTTATAAAGTTTACGCGACCCTACGGCAAAGTTAGGTCTCGAAATTAAACAGTAGAGGTGGGTCTGATTTGTTTTGTAAAAGTTATGGCACATGGTAGACCACCGAATGTGTTGCATCAAAGCAGGGACCCCTCATAGGATCCTCCAAAAATGTAATAGACTATATTCAAATAAGCGCACATAAACACAGCCAATAAAAAAAAACATCTATAATCCACAGATTTCGTTTGCCTAGTTGAATGCACAGCAAAAAATTAAGAAGACAAAGACTTCCCCACATGGAAGGACTTGTCTCCGACCCCAGGCAAGGCACCGAGAAAACAAGCAAGCGAAAACAACACACAAGGGTCATTGGTGATGGTAACAATTTGATGATTCTAAACACCAAAAGTACAACTAGTCCTTTAAAAGACTCTTTGGTTTGATAGACACCAACCATTCAAAACACATAACTTTCTTGGATAGGTCATTTGCATTGCCTACTAATAATATTATCATAATAACTACAAACTGCTCATCAGCTCTTAAATGATGAACATGCAAATGCAGCTGAGACTGGACATGGAATCTGGATTGAAATTTGATGGGAAATTATTATAACTACAAACAACATTGCTCTTAAATGGCTACAATGATCCATGTGATGAGAAATATCCTGTGCAAAAATGGCAATTCCATGATTTAAAGAGCATTTAAACTATAAACAAAACATGGAAAGCTCAAAAACACTTAAAAATTTCAGATGACAAGGAAAATAAACTGAGCTAAAAGCCTGAATCCTCTGAAACCCATAATCAAATGTAGAGTAACCAACAATAGCTTTGTAATTGGCTAAGAAAACATTAGGCATTAATAACTTTATGTCAGAGAAAAAATAATCATAACTATTTATCAGCAAAAATCAAAATAACCAACAAAACTGTCAAGAAAATGAAAAATGAAAAATGAAAAAAAGAAGAGAAAGCAAAAGACTAGTCCCTCAAAATCGACAACCATTTACCAGAACAAGTCTCAAGAACAACTTGAAACAACTTTCAATGATTTTCTTCAGAAAATGAAATCACCAACATTTTGCTTTGCCCACAACTTTAAATGCAGATTCAAAAACAACCCAGAAAAATCAAACAATTTACAAATGTAAACAAAACCCAGAAATGAAAAACATGATCACTTACTTTGGGTGATGGGTGGCCAAGTTTGGGATTGAACCCCAAATGGGATTCAAGATCAGCATGAGAAGGGTTAGTAGTGGGAGCAGCAGGTGAGGTTGGTCTAAGGAACCTCTCAAAAATTGCCATGACTAAGAACATAGAGATGAGAATTGCAGTGGCAACAAACCCAAACGACACCGCATTGACAGAGTTATCAAAGTTGCTCCTCCAGGGGTCATCATCTTTCTGCAAGCTGTTCAACAATGGTGATCCTATTGGAGGCCATGAACCAGCTTCCTCCTCCATTCAAATAATAAAAAAGTTATCTTTTTTTTCTCAGCTCAAGTTGAAGTTTTTCACTCTCACTATGTGTGTTTGCCTCTTGTTCATGGCACTGCAAACAAAACAAGAGAGTTAAAAAGTTGTGTGTTGAGGTTCTTGAAGGCTTTGTGTGAGTGTACTTAAAAAAAAACTGGTTTAAGTACTTAAGTCTTAGCTCAGGCTTGTGAAAAGAGAAACTAGAGAGAGAGAGAGAGAGAGAAAGGCAGGTGGGGTTATCTATCCTTACAGGGAGGAGGAAGAGGAGGAGGAGAAAAAAGAGGAGAGAGCTTTGGAATTTGGAGATTTTTGTATATTTATTTATATTTTTTTGTTTTGGAATTTTTTTTTTTCTTTTTGTTTTTGCTATTTTATTTCAGGAATTGGAAAATGGGAATCTGGGTTACTGCAATTGAAAGACTTGAAATTGACTTCTCATCCAATCAAGATAGGAAAAAATGGGGACTATCTATAGTAGATTAGTAGTACTAGTCTCTGCAAGTTACTTGGATTTACAATCAAATGTGTCTTTATTTTCAGTCTAATAAGAAAACAAAGCATTTATCAAGACAATGGATATACATTAGGGTTTTACTTTATTTACTATTCCCTATTTAAAATTATTTAAGTTGAACTTAAAATCATTAATCTACGTATATAATGTAATTCATATTAAAGTTAAATATTAAGAGCTCATTTGGTGCGTCGCACTGTATTGTATTAGAATAATACAGTACAACGTTTGGTTTGTTTTGCACTGTTCACTTGTATTAGTTAATACATTTTAATTGGTTTATTACGGTGGATATCGTTTATCTAATGCAGAATAGAGAGGTTGTATTAATAAATACAACGTAATACAATCTAACATAAAATATCACTGAACACAAAATTGTATAAGAATAATACAATACAATCCAATACAATTCAATTCAATCAAATACAATATAATACAATACAATACAGTGTGTCAAACGAGTCATGAATCTATATAGATACAAGCTATAAACGGATTGTGCATTGTGCACTTCCTTTCACATTCGTGATCAGGGTTTCAGTCTCACATTTATCTATAACATCATTAAGTATGAGAAAACATCATATTTATTTTGGAAGTTACTTTTTGGGTCGTGTTTGTAACGGTTGATCTTGTCAAATCTCAAAGCTTGATTCGACTTGTGGCCGGACTTCAACCCAAAAAAAATAAAAAAACCAGTCTTTTTCTATCTTTGTTGTTTCTAATGGCAACAATTTTTTACAAGGGCGAAAATGATATGAATGATCAAAATCTTGTTCAATTATATAGCCTTTTAATTTTTTTTATCTAAGTAATTTCAACATCTTTGTACTGCTTTATGAGGTCAATTTCACAATCATGGATAACATTTATATTATATATATATATATATATATAAATTTTCAAGTACGTGCACACCGATATAATTTACATTAGTGCGTTGCATGTGAACCATTAGATTTACATGCTTTGATTCAGTGTGTATGCACTTGTTAGTGCTTCTTCATAATCAGTGATCCACATACAACACACTGATGTAAGTTATATCAGTGCGCACTATATATATATATATATATATATATATATATAAAGAGGACACATAACATGCAAATTAAAGATGAGAGCTCCCTATCCAGTAGAGCAAAGCATTAAACAGTCCATCCCCAAAGAATATATATATATTTTTTACCTCAATTTTCCTCACACCAAGCACCATCATATCATACAAATAAATAAAAGTTTATATATAGTGGTTGTTGTGATCAGGCCATTTCCAGCTCCAAAATATTTGCTTTTGTTTTAGTTGTTGCAGTTAAGGGTCCATATGCCCTAACTTGAACTGACTTCCCTTCAATAACACTTTTTTTTTTTTTATATATATATAAATAAAATAAAATAAAAATCAACCAAACCAAAGTAATATATACTATATATATATATATATATAATTAATAAATTTTAAATCATCCAAACTCGTTTTAGATATAAAGTAATGTTTGATTTAACTCGATTTTTTTTTTATTTTTTCGTATAAAAAAAATTAATAAAAGAAGTCATATCAATATAATAAAGTTCATTATTTTATTTGATTAATCAAACTGAATATCATACCAAAGTACATTGAAAAGTTTTAGATTCATTGATTTGGTTTTTAACACTACATTAGTGACAATGGGTTGAAAAATAAAGGGTGTTTGTGAAATAAAAAAGTGGGAATTGGGGTGAATTTGCAATTTTTGAAAAGTTACTACAGTCCAAACTGTGAAGTGTGGCAGTTATATAGTACAATGATGAAAAATTAAAAGTCCATATCGAAAACGGCAACACAGCATTTCGTGGTCCAACCCCATCATCGTTTACTACAAATTGCTATGATCACGTCACGTGTCATCCAGCAAAGCAATTCGTGGTCCAACGTGGCGTACACATCATCATTAATACATGGACTCTTCTCATTGAATCCTCCTCTTATTTTGATCAATTGAATGCAAACCATACTCGCCCACAAAGGTAGCAACACTGTCGTCATAGTGTTATTGTCTGTGTCCACCGAAATATATGATATGTCTCGGGGTTTGGCTACTACACCCACGTGGGTCCGGTAGCTCCAAAATCTAAGAATTACTATCGATTAAATTTGGAAATTATTTAAATTTTTAGGAAATCAGTCTCACGTTAAAATCAATCAAAAAGTGTTTCTCAATTTTTGATAATACAATATCTATATGGGTATAATAGCCGGTTCCTATGTCTCGTACACGTTCCCTCTTAGTTCGGGAGTATGTACATTACATTTCATATCTATGGTAGAAGTTTAATTCCTATAATACAAAATTATCAACATATGTTGGGAGTTTTCTATCCGGACTGCTATTGTATTATTTAATTTCGATAAGTTTTGATAAATCGTTGATTCGTTCAAAAAAGAATATGTGGCACATTTAATTAATCATTTCATAATTACGATTTTAACTCACTAAATTCATCTCGTATGCATATTGTGTCAAAATTGTTATCTTTAAATGCAATCACATTAATGTATGCATAATATGTTCAATGACTCAAAATATTGAAATGAATTGATATGATTTGAATCTACAGTCTTAATATATGGGTACAGGAAATTTACCGACCAACTACCTCTAACTTTTGTCGAACAAAATCATTTAAACATTTATTTCAAAAAAATAAATAAATCATATTATTATATTATTTCAAAATGTAATGTTGATATCAGTATATCACACGTCTCGCATGAATATGAACATGAAAATATGAAACAATTCACTTCACTTCATCAACCCCCCACATGCACATTGTCGGGATATGTGTCCATGTTTCTCCAACCACTCGAATCCCACGGTCCCCACCTATACCCTATTCACACGTGTCATATCCACTTCACTTCTCACCATTACGCCACGTGGCTTACTCTGTACAGGTCGGCAAAAAATTGTCAAAAATAAACGAACCCGACATATCAGCTTCGTTTGTCGGCTTTTACAGGTTCATACTACCAACAAAAAATGGACATGAAACTCTCGAGATTGTCCCTCATCTAACGGTCAAGATCCTTTCACCCATCCCATTGAATCACAGCCGTTGATTGGATCCATTAGTCAAAATGGAATGGTATACCTCACGCGTGCGTGTATCATGTATGTACTATTACACGTGCCAGTGAGATTGCTTGTTCAGGTGATCAAAATTGACTAAGTTAATAAATAAATATATGAAAACCTAACTAGCTAGCTTGGTAGGTAGGGACCAGAACACAGACCTGAGTTTTTTGCATGGGGTGGTGTCATGTGTGTCAGGACAGGACTGGACTGGTTTGGTTTTGTGTAGTCAGATTGGTTGTGGTGTATATGCTGGCTCGTGCTCACGTGAAAGGATCTTTTTGGTGTCCACAAGTCACAACTTTCTCTTCTTTTCATGGTGGCCGGTGGTCGCTGGTGAGCGGTGACTGTGAGTTTGACCAATTGAGGGCTTTAAAGTGGGCTTCCTTTTGAGGACCCAATTGTGTTTTTCTTGTTGTAGTAGACTAGAGAATTGGTGTGGGTCATGTTGGGCTCATTTGTGTCCCTTTTCTTCCTTGTGAAGAATCAAAACATGTCTCATCGACTAGGGCTTATTGTACCGATGGTTGGAGACTTCAAAATGAAGCTTTGTCGTTAGATTCAAATCCTGATATTGTAAATATAGTTTCAGTTTTTGCCCATTAAATCGAAAAATTGTAGGAGGAGCAAAAGACCTCTCCCATATTATGGAGTTACAATTCGGTCGGCTAGAGTCTCTAGACTGTTTGTTCACCATTAAAAGGTAAATTTGGTGTGCCTTCTTTTTTTACTTTTTCTCCTTTTAACAAAAATATGATATGCTTTGTTTTGTAATCTCCTATTACTATTACTAATATAGTAATATTTAGTCTTGACATGCTTTGTAAACTTTACTCATGTTAATCATACAAGTTCCTTAAAATGTGTGGAAAGCTTTTCTTATAAAGGTCACTTGTCTCATTGAGACACAGGCTCGAGTCCCAAGTCCCGAGTCCCACCATATGTGCAAAAGGTTTTCTTCCCGATGATGTTGTGAGAGTGAGATATTTAGATCATACCCCATATAGTGATCGATATCAATAGGTCTCGACAGAGTTAGCATGAATGTTGTTTGATTTGTATCAATTAAGAGTTAAATAAGATTTAATCATGATTTTGATCACTAATTACCTTAGTTCTTGGCAAATTTAGAAGCTCATATAGAGAGAGTGACAGACAAGAGGGGTTTAATTTAGTTAGATCAAGTACCCTCTAATTGATAGATTTTACATAAATAGAAAATTAATGATATGTTTGAAACCGGCAACACAAAGACATAATCATGATTCATGGACAAGTCTCGAACTTTTTTCCAGTTTTGGACAAACAACATCAAATTGCCTCTCCTCTGCTGGCCCTCTTTTTTATTTGTTAAACCTTGCATTTGATTCCATGCCATTCATTTTTATTTTATTTACTTATCTTTAATATTGAACGAGGAAAGTGTTCGAGGTTCGAATCCCCTCATGGATACCTACATAGCTAAAGCCCAAAAGTCATAGTTTCTTGTTTCCCGGAAATTGTAAGGTTCGGCGAGAGCTCCAGTTTTGAACTCAGGTTCACTAAGCGCCAAGTAAGCGGGTTCAGAGGATTTCTGGGTTATTAAAAAAAAAAAAAAAAAAAAAAATGTTCTTGTTTATTTGAATAAAACCCTACAAAATAGATTTAAAAACACTTTAAACTATCTTAATATACTTTTAACAATACAAATTTATGATAGTTGTTGCACTACACAACAATGGCTACAAAGCTCTTTCTCTCCATCTTCTATCATGGGTTCAAAGCTCCTCCATGCATCACTAGTAGCTCTAGTATCAAACATATGCACCATTGACATTGTTCTTGATAGCTCCCCAGCCGTCCGATGGCCTACCAAGAAATACAAATGGGTCCCAATTGGTGCCATAGTTAAATACAGCCGTTGGACTGGTGGGCAATAATCTCCATCATCATGATCATGATCATTAGTGATTGATGATCTTGAAATTGGTGAATTAAGTGTTTGAAGATGAGATCCATCAACTTCATTCCATATATTAAGCTCCCCATCATATGCTTCAATGTGACCTTTCCATGCCTTCAAACAATCTCCGGAGCTGAAAAGTCTATTATCCAATGCCACAATTTGATTAGGTGGTATATCCAACTGCCACATCCTTGCCACGAGGTCCCACTTCCCCGCCAGGGTGTTGTATACCTCAGCCGAGCTTCGCTCTGTAAACTGAACCCTTTCAACCCTTCCGTCCGATTCAGCTCTCTCCGCGAATCCACCGACCACGTGGATTTTCCCTTGCCATGTCACACCAACACATTTGTATCTCAACGCAGTCATGTTAGGTAAAGCAGTCCACTCGTCAATTTGAGGGTTGTACACCTCTGCTGATGAAATTCCTCTGCAACTAGACAGATTGGATTTCCCACCTGCCACGTAGATTTTGTTGTCCAAAATCGTGCATGCAAAATCGTACCTTGGTGCAACCATTGAAGCACATTTAGTCCATTGATTGGATTCAACATTGTAACATAGAACTTGTGACAAAACATCGACATCGATATCTACAAATTGATGATCATCTTCATCTTCACTTGCCCTCCTCTTGTGGCATAATCTTCCACCGATTATGTAAATTGAATCACCAATTGAAACCATAGAGAAACCCTTCAAGACCTGGTTGTCAATTAGGTCAGGAATGGAGCTAACATGGCTCCATGTGTTGTTACATGGACTGTAGCACTCTATCCAATTAGAGATATTCCTTGATTTCGTCGGCTCCGGTTCTCTATGGCAAAACGAAGCGTAGACAAGGTGGTGGCTTGACAGGTTGGACTCCGGTGGCGTCAACGACCATGACGGGGAAGGGAGAGAACCCATTGAAGTTTGTATTGGAGATGATGGTATGGTATGGTTTAATAAGGAAAATTATGTAGCAAGAATGGGAAGAGTTAAAAGAAAGCTTGCGGAGTAAACAACACAAAAGTGGGTAAAACCTAGATTTTTTTTTTTCTTGTTCATGATTGATGAAATAAAATTTGATTAAAACTTCAATCAATGTCTTTTTTGTTGTCCCATTTTATTTTTTTGTGTTTGTTGTTCTAGAAATTAGGAAGATTCTGCGGACAAATCGAGACCTAAATGTAACTATTCATGAGGGAAAATTAAATTTTTTTTGTACTATCTTAACATTTTTATATAGAATTTGAAAGGGACATGCATTATCTAAAATTAATTAACAATGTTTTCTTCATCAACTCATGACCGATCATAAATCACATTGCCAATATCGATTTTTTTTTGTTTTTTTGAATAAATTCAGGGTTTGAGAGATAAAGACAAGACACGAATCTACATCATCAAATATCTAGAAAACAATCCTAGTACACTAATAAGATTGGATTAGCAAAGATTACCTAGTCTACTAACTACTTATTTTAATCTATTTTTTCTATATCTAAAGAACTTTATTTTTATTTTTCTGAATCAATTATTGATGGTGCACATGGGATCATACAATCAAAAACACTTGTATCTTTCAAAAAACAATGAGTGCAAATGGGAATTCTACTATAAATTATTGATGATACAACAAAGTGTATATATTTTGAATAGATTCAACCTTGCAATCAAAAGCTTCTTGTCCACAAAATGGTCCCAAAACTCCATAGATTTACAAATACACAATTAGGGGAGAGAGAGAGAGAGAGAGAGAGAGAGAGAAGCATGCATGAGTAGTCTGAAAAAGCACTTGAAAAAGAAAAAAAGAGTGATAGGGAGCAAATCAAATAGAAGATATAGTAGCAGCGGCACAAAAATCTCGAATTTCTCGCACTTTCACACTTTTGCTCTCATAAAACTAAACACAAAATTAGGTTATTAGTTTATCAAGAAAAAAAAAAGCTTTACTTATTAATATAAAAAAAAAAGTAGATAATTTTCCACAATTAAGTATTGCTTATGGGATCTATTACCTTTATCTTCCTTTGATCTTGTACTTAGATTTGAGACATGATCAGCCTTTATCTTTTAACATTACCAAAAAAAAATTAAAATAAAATTAAAAAAAAATTATAATAACATGGCATGTGACAATATGAAAAAAAAAAAAAAATTTTAAAAAATAGAAAAACCAATCTTCTCACTTCTGGGTTCCCACTTCCCACTTCCCACTTCCCACTTCCCACAAGCATTTTATTTTATTTTATTTTATATATCTAAATGTGTCTTGGGCTTTGAAGATGGCCACAGACCAAAAGCCCAAGAAGTTTGATTTAAAGAAAAAACAAAATCAACCATATTCAAACTCATGGGGAAAAGCCCATTTTCCCATAAAAACCGTACTTATTATTTTTTTTTTCTTTCCCGTTTATAATGAATTCAACACTACAAGCACGGTTCAAAAAGCAACTTCCATTGTAGGTGATAAATCCCCCATACTTTGTGATTTTATAAATAAAGTTGTGACTTGCATCCCTATCACGGATGTGAAGGGGAAGTGTACAACCACATAAGCAATGGGTGAGTGTGCCATTTATTCAATAATCTAAAGATTAATTTCATAATTTTTTGTTAAAATAAATGTAAATCCAATCAATTCAAACATGCCAGAGAGAGTGTGTTTTGTTATATTCCAAGAGATTGTAAGAAATTTTAAAAGATGTTTTTAATTCATTTTAGAGTTACAGAACAAGTTTTTGACACTAAATAATTTTCTTTTTTGAACTTGAAAGATTTTCCATTATCTTTTTTTTTTTTTTACCTTAAAAAAAAATAACATTTTATTTATAAAAAAAAAAAAAAAAAATTGTTAAAAAAGACATCGTAAAATATTGGACCGTGACCATAACCCTTGTTTTGTTAATGTGTATAGTTGGCAACATTGTTTCTCCGGACATCGTTTCATAAATAAGAAAAGAAAAGAAAAGAAAAAAAATTTGGATAGGGTGGTCTCATTAGGAAAGGATATACTGATTTATTTCATTTAAAAATGTGTAAAAATAAAAAAAAAGTTTTTGTAAATTTCAATGAAAATCAAATCAGTATCTAGGCATTATTTGGGTCCAAATAAAAGTGACAATTGACATGAGATAAAGTTGAAAACTTTTTGAAGTTTGATTCAGATACAAAACTGTAAAAAGTCTCTTGAAAAAAGCATATAATTTTCATGACAGATTTAGCTGACATATATGTCAATAATTTTTTGTGAAAATTTTGTGATTCCACAATGCTTTCAATTTGGGTTCCATATGTGTTAATTCAGAATTTCCATAAGTGCACCAGAAACAAAAAAACAAAAAACAAAAAACAAAAAAAAAAACTGCACCCAATAATTCATTTAGCAAGAAAAATAGAATCTCCCGTGTATCTATTTCACCGTTATTGTACATTTGAAACGCTAAAGTTGTAGATTTTAATACTAATTCTCTTTGATGATTCTATCATACATGATTGAGTTGTGAAAACTTTTGGATAGGTATCCCACATCTGAACGGAATTCTTTATGGTTAAATAATCTTTTTTATAGTTGCTCTGGAACAATTAGGAGATTCTCTAGAAGAAATACAGGGTTCTACTTTTGGCGGCAACATGTTATGGGGTGATGGTCCTACTAATAGGATTAAATCAATACATTCTAAGATGAAAGATTTGAATATCAAACTCATCGATATCATAAGTCTCATACCAAATCCTACCAATCGAATTACTTTTTCGAGAAATACGAGATATCTAAGTCATACAAGTAAAGAGATCTGATAAGAAAATTACTTTATCAACGACCAATCATATACATATAATTTTTTTAAAATCCGAGAAAGAAGATGATGCAAGGTGCTCGCACAAATACAAAACTTTCACATGGTAGGCAATTTGCTTGAAACCTGCATGATAAAAAGTGACAAAAGAAGAAAGATTCCAGATGGCAATCACCAAACTCAAATACTAACCCCCCCACCCCACCCCCCCACAAAAAGGATCAACACTGACTCAAAAAAGAAAAAGGGTAGGGACTATACAAAGAGAGATGCCAAGGTTTAAGACAAAAGCATGATGTGTTGGCATAGAATGACAGCTCAACTGACATTAGACCTACTTCTTCCACAATTGGTTACAGTAGTGGTGGTGTAGACAAGTGAAAATTTGGTTACAAATCAAGGTTTTTTTTGATAGGGTGTGACTAGTGAGACAAAAGAGAATATAAATAAGGCAAAAAGGGTTTTGGAGATGAAGACAAGAGTATAGAAGTATAGGAGTCCAGAATGTAATCAACAATTCTATCTACTCCACAGTCTACTACTCTCTCTGTGGTGGAGACAAATCAGTTGGGAGAATTAAAACACTGGTTGGTGATTTGATTGATCATTGTTGAGTTTTCTTGTGACTGTTAGAGATTTTTTTATAATCAAGTAATAATGTGTTTGGTTGAAACTTGAAGATGTTTTTTTTATTTTGGGAAACTACTCCATGCTTAATGCTTCTCTTGTAAGAAAGAGAATAAGAGAAGTCATTTTCACTCTTTAATGAAGCTTTTAATATTTACACTTTCCATCCTGATATTCATTAATAATTGATGGTTCTTTGGTTTTCCTATCATTATAATCATGTTAACCGTTATGTAAATTTATCTTACGATGTGTTTATTAATCAAGAATTTTAATGAAAAAATAGAACTCAATTCCTTTATTTTTTTTTGTTGATATTATCTATCTATCCACTTATCTAGATAAGGTATTTTTTTTGAAGTTTTTTACCATTAGTAGGATTCGAGCCGTTGACTTGAGAGTCATTTATCTAAACCCTAAGTTAGTCCATCTACCAGCTGAGCTACGCTTCTGGAGGCACGGAACTTAATTCTTGATTTATGATAACAGCGTTTATTAAATTGAAAATTAAATTATGTGTGTTTCTTATCTAAAGAATCAAGTTCCTGTTCTTAATTAGTAAATTGTGTTCTTAAAAGCATGGACATATATGTCACGTGAGTCGTGACATGATATTATTGGATTAGATGTATATACTTAAACGTATCGAAATACGGTTCAGGGTTTGGCTAGATAAAATGACACTTAAGAGAACATTTATCACCAAACTAAAGATTACTAGACAAGGAAGGGACTAGGAATGCATAAATTATGAAGTGAAGGAGGATCATAAATTCATTAGAAAATTATCCTAAAACCACAAAAATATCTGAAAGTGATATGACCAAAGAGAGGTAATGACCAAACAGAGGTAGGGCTCACTGCCCACAGCGTTCCTCTCTCTCTCTCATAGTCTTATTTGTCTGTCTTGAGAGAGAGGGGATGATGGAATTTTAGCATCCCAATGTGATTCTAAGAAAAGCAACATTTTTCTATTTAGAGACTGCCAACTGAAGCTGCCCGCAGGCCGCAGCTTCTTTGAAAGACCAAATAAATTAGCAATTTTCTGCTCATATACATACTTATTCACTTTCACTTCTAAAGTTGAGGCCTTTTTTTGTATTTTAATTCTTAGATTTCTTCTCTCCTTTGCACACCCAATAGTCTGTTTTCTGCTTCTATTTAAGCACTTTCCATTCACAACTTCTTCTTTATTCATTATTGTGTCTTTTCAAGATTTTCTGTTTTTCTGGTTTTTTTTTTGAAGAGATGGGTTTTGTGGAGAGCTTTGAATGGGTGAATAGTTATGGTAAAAGGCAATGCAAGAGCTTGTTTTGGAGAGTGAGAGCAGCATTGAAGAAAGCAATGAAGAATGGAAGCAAAAACCAGTTCAAGTTCCAGTATGATCCTTTGAGTTATGCTCTCAATTTTGATGATGGTGGTGGTGGTGGGGGTGGTTGCAAAATGGGTTTGGATTCAAACTCAGGCAGACATGATAATAAGTTTCAAGATTGTGCTTCAGAAACCAACAACATCATGATGTGGGTTTATGTTGTTTTGGTGGAGAAAGAAAAACTGTGATTTTTTGTTTGTGTTAGGTACTTTCAATTTTCTGCTAAGTTTTGTTTTTGGTTTCTTTTTTCTTCTTCTTTTTTTTTTTTTGGAATTTGGATTTGTTTTAACCAGTTCCATCAATCAATTTATGCTATTGCTTCTGGGTATGATTTTCACTTCTTTGAGGAGTGATTGTGGAAGTATATAAAAAGTTGCTAAGGAAGGGAACCATTTGCTTTCATTTTTCATTTGTTTATCTCAATTTCCATGCGTCTTCATTTGTTTCTCTATCGCTTATGTGATAACAATTCGAATTTCATGTTTACCCATTAAATCGATTGTGTTTGTAGCGGTTGATCTCGTCAGGTCCCGACAAACCCAGGACTCAATCATCGATCTCGTCGGGTCCTGACAATCATTAAATCGATTGTGTTGGTAACGGTTGATCTCGTCCAGTCCTGACAAACCCTGGACTCAATCATTAAATTGATTGTGTTGGTAACGGTTGATCTCGTTGTCATGTTTTGATAAACACTGGACTCAATCATCGATTGTAAAAGTTGCATTCTGAATCATACTTGTAGCGGTTGATCTCATCGGATCCCAACAACACAGTTGGTTAACAGTATAGATTCTGGATGCTAGCCATGTGCCCATGAGCAATTAATGGGTAGGAGAAATGGTAAATTAAGGGTGTTTTGGTAATTAAAGAAGGTACCATTTAACTCAAACCAAAGACTTGAAATTGTAATTCTTGCATTTGCATAAGTTAAAACAGAACAAGACAAGACAAAACAGCTGTAAGATAACAACTGTTCATACAGGAAGCAGGCAAATCACAAGAAAAACATGCTGCAGAAGAGAGGGGATACCAACAGAGCACCCAACCAAGTTTTGATCTGTGTTCTGTTTTTTTAACTTGTAAACTGTTAAATGAAATGAAATCTCCATAATCTTTAACAAGAAAAGAGTATTAACAGTAAATTGTACAAGGAGGGCTCAAGGCCACTGCACATTGTCTATATGAAGATAATCAACACCAACCATCATCCAACAAATACCTAGCTAGGGTAGGGTCGTCACTCTGTAATTATCGATACATGTGTGATTGATCGTTCCACTAGGCTTTAGCCGTTTTTGAGATCACAAGAATCCTCTCGGCATATGAACTTACTTGCGGATCAATCAAGATCACTTAAATCCAACTCCAGGTTTAACTTGTAAGGGATTCAAACCGCAGGATCTTCCAGTGTTGCTGTAGATAAGTCGTTTATGCGAGGATACGCAGCTTTCTCATCAAGTTGACTCTGAGCCCATATCAGCATTTTTAACAAGCTTGGAAGTTTTGGGTCTATAATATAAGCCAAATCATGCAAAACCAATTAGCTCTTAGAAACAGAAGTTAAAAAAAAGAACAATAAAGATAAATCAGCGATCCATTTTAAAATACATAATAGCCAAAAGAGAGAACAGATAAAGTAAAACCCAGTTGACCCAACCACAAAATCATTAAAGATCAACAACATTTCTTTGATATGGATTATCCATTTTGGAATTTAAATATTAAATTCATCTATAGATGTTTTGACCAAAGGTGGAAACTAATTAGCAGCAGCTCTCAAAAGTGGTGAAATTTCATTTTCTTCCCAATTTGGTAATTCATCCCCCAAGGTCTTTTTTCTTTTAAATGTGGTAGATGAAACCTATTCCTCAAAGTCAATGTTTATGCCCAATATGGTAATTTCAGTTAAAATCATCCCTCTAGATGACAGAAGTTTCATAGTCAGGCACATCTGACCAGAAATTAATGGCCACAAGCCTGCAACTTGCATTTTCACAGAAAATAATATTTGCCACAGTAATAGCCAACATACAACCTCCCTAGATATGTGGATTGGAATGGCAAATAATTATGAAGTGAACCTGATAGGTTTGGGTTACCCACTTTGATAATCAAGTCAAACTGAATAGCCCAAATCAAATTAATCATATATAGGTGTTGAGAATGGTATTTACTAGTTAACAACGAAAACATGTGTAAGCTAGAACTAACCATTAGAATCAACGATATAGATGTGAGTGAATAATGCACATGTCCCAGAGGACGGACATGCAGTTATACCAAAAAAAAAACCTACACTGATCAGACAACACCCCCATCTAAGGGTATATATAAAGCTATAGAAATTTAAGTAAAATGTGAGAGTATTTCTAAACAACATATGTGGGAGGTAATCATTTTATCCTAAGAAACTCAAAAACAAAATTACATATCATAAAAATGTCATTAATAGAGTTTTCAGCAAACATGCTAACCTTTTTCATGACTCTGACTTGTAAGGATGGCCGCATTGACCTCACTTGCTGTCTTCAGGCGCTGTGATATGTCCAGAAGGTCTCCAACAGGACAGTTTGAGACATCTTCAAAAGCCAGTAGGGCAACAGTCTTCTCCAACTCTTCTAAAAAGCTTTGCTGTGGAAAGTTCTAATTTTCTTAGTACCAAGTATCAATACCAACAAATCAACAATAGACAAAGATAAAACCAACAAGTGAGCAAATATAGCGATCAATGAAGTTCACTCGTGAAGGGAGAACAATGAAACCAGAAGCTACATTTGAGTAGAACTTAATGTGCATGCTAAATATAAAAACAAAGTTAAATCGAAAAGAGATTTACATTTTCTTCTCCCCTTGGTGCAAGCTCCTCCTGAGCAAACTCCAAAGCCTCCTCCACTTTTCCATTCCGAATTAATTCTATTAATCTCTGTTGTTGAAGATGGAAAAAGAGTTGGGGATTTGTATCCAATATCTGCGTACAGGAATTTCACAAAATAAAAATTAACATAAAAGGACAATATTTCGACAAAATGAAACAAAGATAAATCTTTTACTTCAGATGTAATAATTACTGTGAAGTTTTAGCCTATTTAAAAATAGTGTTCCCATTACCTAACTTCAATAAAATATCCAGCACTAACCGGTCAATATTTAAGCAACTCTATAGCAGTACATAAACTCCAAATGATTACCTAAGCTGGGTGCCAATAATACTACATTACAGGAATTTCCTCCTACAACTTGTCCTTCTACCCACTTGTGATAAGAAGGATTTAATCCACTAGAAAATATGCATAAATAAATGGCCATGTCAAATCTTAAATTTTAGGGAACATTTCAAACATCAAATCCATGATGAACTAGCAGAGACCACTGGCTAATAAGAATTACACCGTTTTGGAAGAAAGAAATCCAACAAGCATTACTCGTCTGTCTGAGAATTTAATAACACCAATGAGTCTCAGATCTAGTCAATACTATTTCTGCGAATAACTAGAATCAACTCATAAGTTGCTTGGTTGAAAGCCTAGTTTCAATGAATCTATTGCATATAAAAAATAACTTACAGGTTCAAACCCTACCAGCCAATAATCACAAGCTAATGATGGATGTAAAGTAAACAATATGACCCAATTACATGAGGTTGACTCGTCTAAGTATCCCCTCTTAATTCAACAATATAACTAACTAATCAAAGCTTATAAGTTATAAGCATGAAACACTAACAATTGCCGCATAAAGATTTCAGAATCTTACCACCTAAACGGGGGTATTCTGAATCTCAACCTAGAAGAATTTCTTGCGGATCCCATTGACAGAGATAACAACTCATCAATTTTTTATTTATTTATGAAAATACATGGAATTCATATACAATATACATCCTTCTTTGGAAACATACAAAGTCCAAAATGAAGAATTACTTAGCCACATGAGCTACAACAGAGACACCAATGGGAAACTTAATTCTAATCAATCAGTTGCATGCGATACTACTCGTGAAGATTACATGAATAAGATAAATCATCCTACCTCAGGGTTTAAATCATTAACTTTCTCAATAGCATCCTCAACGTTCCCACACTGTACAGCCTTTTTAACAGCCATTCGATCTGTTATTGTCGCAAGATCTATGTCTGCTGTTAGTCAAATAAGTAAAAACAAACAGTTTATCGAACCAATCATTCATGCAACCAAAGGAAACATTAGACACCAGCAATAAAAGCAGCCATGTAAGAAAAAAAAGGATACGTTCAGTTCCGGATTCCATCCGGAATTTCTCTGCGGCATCAACATAACCTTCAGTGACAAGAAAATTCATCACTAACTTATTCATATCTTCTTTCCTAATCATTACATCGTTGAGCTTTTTTTCCCACTCTTCTCGTGTAATCACTTTCTTCGATGTAGCCTGTCCGCAAACAGATCTAGACATGAGCACTTTTTCTATCCATACTGTGAATGTACCAATTCATCAAATAAACCCCAAAAAATAAAAACAAAAAAGCTAACATTTTCGACGTCAACCAGTTTGATTGCTGAGAAATGCAGTTGAAGAAAAGATTTTAACAACAAAATCTGATCTTTTTTCATTTCTCGGTTAAATTCAGTTATCTATAACTTACATTTTCCCAGAAACCAAACAGAACCCCCCCAAAAAAGAAAGAAGATCAAAATACAGTTACCAGATGCTAAAACTGCACAAATAATAAATTCAATCACTTGAATAAACACAAAACAACAAAATCAATCATAGAATCTGTTAATTAGAACTTACTATTCAACACAGAAAACATAATCCAATAAAAAAAGAAAAAAAGAAAAACATTACCATTGTTGCTTCGATTTCCGCTAGCTGACGAATCACAATCCAGAACAGTGACATTAGTGCATCACCACCTTCATTCCCGTTAATTTCCGATTCTCGAAACTGAAATCTTCAAAAAAAAAAAAATTAAATAAAAAATCACAACTTCAATTATTCAAAAAAAAAAAAAAAATCGAAAGAGACGATACCACGAGAGAGTTTCTTTTTCCTTCTTTTTTTTTTTTTTTCTCGATTATTTAAATTTGTTTGAGTGAGTCACTGTCACGGGTTTTTTTTTTGTTTGTGGTGTGTGTTCTTCTTTGGTGGTTTTCGATGGAGTTCTTGAGGGCTGTTGTAGCGATGATTTTACCTTTTTTTTTTTTCTCGTCTGCGAAGCGATGACGATGAGAGAGCCTTCACTCAATCATTGTTTTGCTTCTTGTTGTTGTTGGGTTGGATAAACGAGTCGGTTCGAGTTCACCGAACCCGAGTGAAACCCGTTTACGATATGATACGCATATACGGTGCGTTTTGCAGACGGTTTTGGTTTGTAACAGAATTATAGTACGGTTCGAAACTGAAACCCGGGATTGTTTAGGTCGTTTTAACCGTTAAAATAATGGGCTAAAAGATCCGTATAAACTGGAAAACACAAGAAGCCCAATAACGGCCCAGAAAAATTGAAATTTTAAACAAGTAATGAGTGAGAAAGACTCGGGGCTCGTTCAGTAATGGTGTGAGGGGCATACTATTGGGTCAATTTGACATCGTCATTTCCTTGATTTTTTTTTTTGACAAATATTTCCTTGGTGTTTTTTTTTTTTTTTTTTTTTTTTTTTTTTGGGTGTGTGTGTGTGTGTGTGTGGAGGGATAACAAAACTGAAACAGACCCGATGAGGTTGGTTCGGTAGTAAACCCTTCACACCTGCACCACGAAGTTAAGGGTTCGAGTCCTTCTCCTTCTCAAAAAACCATGAATTTATGTAATAGGATAATACTTCAAAAAAACAAAAACAAAAACTCAAGACAAATGATGATCATCCAGAACTGCCTTCTCCACACATGGAGGGTAGCTCTCCATCCAGAAACGATATTTCTCTACATTCAACGCAATTTTCAAGAGTGTGTCGGCAACCATATTCGCCATTCTTGGAGCAAATTAAACTGACCTAATCCTAGCATTCCATAATCTATCTTTGATATCTTGAATTCCCAAATCAATATCAACCATATCTTGAATTTCGTAACCATATTTTTTTTAATACACCATTCCTTGTGTATTGTGTATGAATGAACAACTAATAAGATTTTATCCTAAATTGAAATGTTGACGGACTAAATGAACAACATTTACTACCAATCTCTATTGGATGGTGGTCATTTTCTCTATCTCTTACCGTCTCCAATGCATATGACAATGCCAATGCCAATGCCAAATTTGACACAAAAAAGAGTAAAATTTTATATTTTGCACATCAATTTAGCATTGTTCTCCAATGCACAATCCTATTTAAAATATTATTTTTATTATTTTATTAATTAAAATTATAAAAGTAAACACTTACTATTAATATATTTATTATTTTTTTAATGTTCCAATGTAAAGTTCCATTAATACATTAATTATTTCATTTAAAATATGTATATAATGGTATTTTTGTAATTAAAAAATGAGTATTTATTGCTATGCTAAATTTGGCACTGCATTGGAGGACGATTTTTACATAATGTGCTAAATTTTAGGGCACAATTATTTGGCACAGCATTGGAGATGCTCTTAATTGTAATAGTTAAGAGAGAGAGAGATAGTCATTATCTTACACCATCTAATATAATAAGATTTTATCCTAAGTTGGAATGTTGCTTGAATTATTCATTATCCACTTTAAGTAAATTTTTTTATATTTAAAATAATCAAAATTTATGGATAATTTGAATAGGTGGTAATCATTATTCAACTACAAGTTGAAAGATAGATGAAAGTAGACGGGGATCCATATAATAGATAAATCAAACGATGGCTTTAAAATCATAACTGTAATTTATTTAATTAGTTAATTAATTCTTGAAACCCCACTTAACATTTGATTAAGATTGCATCCTAAAACTGCTCTTATATTTGTCATTGAATTCTTGAAAGAAAAAAAAAAAATGATTAAAATATAAATAAAAAAAACTACAATCTTTGTTTGTTTTCTTTTTTCAAATTTTTTTTATTCGAATAAATTTAAATATTGGAGTTCAATGTTATTCGAGAGACCTAGTTACCATTCCACTATATATGGACAACCATACAATTTTTGTATCGTAGATAAATTTTTCCGGCTAACATACTAAAGTCCTTAACTATAAGGACATATTTACTAATCATTAATCAATAATAAAAATTAAAAAAATGAGATGAGGTTGGCCTGTGGTAAACCCCTCACACCTGCACCATGAGATTACGGTTTGAGTCTTTCACCCTTCCTAAAAAATAAGCCCCGAATTATAATAGTTTAATACTTAAAAAAAAAAAATGAAAATAAAAAAGAATCAAGTTCTATTGAAAAATAAACTTGATTTTTAGGGTGGGTTTACGTAATTTAATTGTCAATTTTTTATAAAAAATATTACTATAATTCAAAATTTGGAAAGGGATAGACTCGAAACTACTATACTTTGTTTTACGGTAATTATATTATTTTAAATTTTATTTATATAAATACTTGTAATTCGCCAATTACCACGCCCGACAATATCATCCATGCCCAAAATTGTCATTTAATTGCTAGCTTACTACGTAAGTTAAAACATTCTAAGTTTCTAACCCTACAATCCACCGCAATTTACACGTTTTAACTTCAAAATTTTCAATTCGTTCTTTTCTCACTCGTCGTCGACATTGTTTCGGTGTTTCCTCTTTTGATTTTTTTTTTTTTCTTTTCTTTTGTCTAATTTTTAGTTGACATAAAATATTGGACACCAGATCAGTAAAATAATCAAATTAATTTTCTTTTTGGACCATGAAAATGGCAATTTTGATTTGACGATTTGTTACCACACAAAAAAAAAAAAAAGAAAAAAAAAAAAGGTTTTTCCAGTTGCGTGTGAAACCAGGACTTTGTGTTGTCGACATCTCGGAATTGGAGACTTGAGGGAAGAAGCTTCTTGGTTCTTTCTTCATAGAATAATATATTTATAGGTAGCTGTCTTATTTGGAATCTCACTCCATTTCAAAGGCGCGTGTATACTATTGAATTTTTATTATTTATAAACAATTTCTTTTTATACAATTGTTTTGTTGATTTTTCCAAATTAAAGTTGTTGGTTTTTTACTGTAAATTAAAGTTTTTTTTTTTTTTTAAAAAAAGGAATAATTTAAAGTTTTCAAAGTGTGAAAAACTTATCAAAACCTACAAGTTTTGATTAATAACTTTTTTTTATTTTTAGACAAATATTAACCTTATTATTATTTTAAAATTTTTTTGACACTAAACGATTAGGGGGTCTATTGGTCTCCACACACGCTATTATAAAATACAGATTATTAGACTCGAATATCCTTACCATAAACGTGCGAGACTGAGAGGGAATGCGTAAACTCGAATCTTCCACATTATTATAAAATACGTATTATTAGAATCGAATATCTTTACAATGCACGTGAAAGGGAATGCGTAAACTCGAATCTTCTATCATAATCGTGAAAGACAAGATGTAACATAAACGTGAGGCAAGGCAATGTGTATCATAAACATGAAAGACGATGTGTAAACTACTTTGTGTACCATAAACGTGAAATACAATATATATCATAAACGTGAAGAGACAATGTTTATCATAAACGTAAGCGACGATGTGTATCATAAACATGAAAAACAATGTGTATTATAAACGTGAAATGTGAGGTGTAAAGTGTAAACCACTCTAATTAATACACATATATATCAACTCAAATTGAAACATTGCCGACCTAATGCACGTTATTCACCGCCAAACTATATTGAGTGAGAAGGGACGCACTTGATTAATACATTATTGATATTTTACAATCAAGATGGTGCTATAAACATTTCTATTTGATATTATTTTATTATTAGATAAACATTTGATCATAAATTAATTTATAATATATTTATTATTTTTTTATGTATAATTACTATATAAATAAATCAAATATTAATTAAAAAAATTCATTTGAAAACTAACCATATTGCTCTTTTACGATCTTGCTATTTTACGAGCAAGATGGTATTTTTTTTTTGAAGTACTAATATAATTAGATTAAAATGCGAAAAAAAAAAAAAAAAAGGAAAAAGAAATTTATTTTTATAATTATTTTTATTAGTAAATAAGAATAACCTAACATACAACACGCGTGTGAAGTCGCGTGTATGACTTTACTAAAAAAGAAAATATAAATAGAAAAGATTCTTCAATCTTCACTTTCCCTCCTAATTTATTTTAACTTCATAAAGAAAAAAAGAAAAAGAAAAAAAGAAAAAGTCCTTAACGTGCGCACCCACACCACTTAACCGTTCCCTATTTAAACGTGCGCCGTATACGAGAAAAAAGAAAAAGTCCGCATCTCTCAACGAACCACTTCGTAGACTCTCAATCTCTCTCTCTTTTTCTCTCTGATTTCGTCGAAATTCAATTTCACTTCGTAGTTGCTTTGTTGAAGATGCGATTTATCGATTGTTTGGATCACATAATTAGTCGATTATAGTTAGGATTTTAGGTTTTATTGATTCTTTATTTGGTTTTTTTTTTGAGATTTTTTTGTTTTGGCGATGTTGATGGCGGAGAATAGCTGGGGGCGGGAGGATTTCTCGTCCGTTGCCGGCGATGAAGCTGTCGATGGCGGTGACGACTTATCGATTGACATGGAGACGTTGTTTCACATTCTTGATGAGAAGAGGGAGGAGCCTAATGATTTGCAGCAGGTAGGGTTTTTGAAATCGAAGAATTCAATTCTCAGACCGGAACGTAGAATTTGTATCTCTTTTGTGTGATTTAAGTTTCACTGAATTGCAGAGAAAAAGAAAAATAGTGGATTACATGTAATGAGAATTTTGTAAAATTCGATTGGCTATTGAATTTTAGCTAGTGTGTTTACATGTGTAAGTTTGATGTTAGTACTCATGAAAAACCAGATGAAATAGTGAATAATATGCTGTGATCCGAATTCGAGCCATTAGTTTTGGGTTCTTATAGTTGTTTTTCTGTGATAGTAATTAGTTGGTTATAACAGATAAATGGAATCGAAGGAACGCAAATTTACCAGTAGATGGTATTTGAAATTGTGGATGTGATGTTATATAAGATGGGTGATGCCCCTAGAATCACATAGAATGTAGTTGGGGCGTGACTGTTTCTGTTTTATAGTTGACTTTGCCTTTATATCTCTGTACACAGTTTAGTTTGTTGAGTTTAAGATGGAAATCGTATTCAAACAGATTATAAAGCTAAAGTTCTTCCAAGTGTTGTTTTTGAGAGTTTAGTTTGCCGCTCGAGCTCAAAAGTTAATTTTATTTGAGGTTTCAACCTTCAGAGCTCTTATCAGAAGTTTGTGTCCACTTGATACTGATTTATATTAAGTTACTTAATGGCCTTGGATATTAGATAGATTGCTTGAATTAAATCTCCTTTCTGAGCACTCAGTTGATCCTATAATGGTGGAAAATGAAAACTTGTAGTGAACACATTTACAGAATGTTTATCATTCTCTGGGTAAATTTTAAGATCATTGCCTACCTCTAGTGATAAAATACAGGTGGGTGTGAGTGGTTCCCAAGAACCCTGCTTTATAATCTGAAATCGGTTAAAAGACCTCTTCTGAAAGTTATCAGAAACATCATTTGGAATGTTTAGAAAATTATTCAGAAACCTGTATTGAAATTTACTTAGCATTCTTTTTACAATGTTAATATCCTCTCTCAGGCATGGGTTTGTTTTGCAGGTCACTTTATTCATATTTAAGCTACTTTTCTATCCTTATAATGATGATTCTTTCTTGGGTTCTGAACTTGTCCCTCTAAATTGCAGAGTAGTCCAACCGATGATCCATCATTACTTGATTTAATGCAGGACAAGTCATCCCTAGATGTTCGCGATCACAATAATTTGCAGCTTCAAAGTGGTAAATAAAATAATATAACAATTATTTTGTTCTTTTATTCATTTGATATCTACAATATCCTTTCTTTATAAGATGTTGATGTCTAGTTGAGATGCTGTTTATAGGAGATGGAAATAGAATACCCAATACTCAAATATCTCATTTGTATTTTTCTGTACTTGGTTCATGGCTTAGGATCTCAGGTTGATTTGATGGATCCTGATACATCTCACCCTTCATACAACTTAGAAGCTTCAGATGCTAGAAGAGGGGTTTCAGGTGATTACAATAGAAACTTGGAACCGACGGAACTTATGTGCTTTCCTGCGCCAGCCTGCTCTGCAAGTCTTAAAGACTGGTTCCCACCGCCATCAGTGACTTACTGCTCAGAAAGGGTCGGAGTAAATCCATTTGAGACGCCTGGTTGTAGTACAGCCTCTAGTTTTTCTGAAGGAGATGGCAATCAAGTCTTGGATAACAGCAATAATATGAATTTTGATCTCATGGAGGGCAAAACTGGAATTCATTTTGGGAATTTGGGAAGCCAAATTGATTCCGAATGTATGTAAGCTCTTCACAATGTGCATTTCTAAGTAGTCTGTAGATGTCATGTATGCTTCACATATCAACATATGTAAGTTATAGTATAGTTTCTGATTTCTATGTTTTTGACAGTTGTAGATGCTTCACATGGCCTTGGCATGGAGAATTTGGATGTAAAGCGGGGGCATTATGGTGCATCAAATGAAAATAGATTGGGATCCTTGGGAGCTCTTGAACCTATTTCTTATACATTTATAGATAGATCCTTCATGGATGCAGATGTATCTTCACATAATGTGACTTCTACTGATTCTACCATCTGTCAGAGTTCTGAAGTTGTTAGTGATCTTGATGATCATTATTCTGCTATGCTTTTCATGAATAGAGGTGATTCACTTTTTGATGATCACTCACCATTTGACTTTCCTAGTAGTTTTGATTTCCAATATGCTCCTAGTAATGAAGAAATAACAACTAACAAAAGGGATGAAGGGGGGGAGTTTCCAACAGAAAGTGCATGTTCAAATAGTAGGATGGTTTTAAATTCTCAAGGGGCAAATGTATCTATGTCGGACGGTTCTATGATTGATTACTTTGATGTAAAGGGACAGAATTTCAAATGTGAAGATAGTAAAAAAGTTTCAGCAATTTGTAGAAATTCTCAATCCGATATTGGCATTAGAATTTTTGATGATGAGATGTCAATACGGCCTGTAGATCATTCTCATTCATATTTGTCAAGCACGAAGCACTCATTTTGTATAAAGGATGAAGGAAATGATGAACTAGCTTTCTCTAGGAGCATGGTAGGCAGTTCTGTTGAACTGATTGATGAATCTGCTGGTAGACAGTCTTCCAACAGTTACGGTGGGAATGTTTTTCCTGATGAAGATGCAAAAAAGCTGTTTACTGATATATCACCTTCTTTATCAAATCAGAAGCATGTGCTTCTTGCTAAGGAGGAGAAAGAAAACATGATTATTGAATCTAAAAGAGCTCGGCATTGTCAAGATAATATGGACAGAATTTCTAGTGGATCTCATATGGATGGTAGACATTTGAATCTGAATTTAAATGTCTCAGGCCGTTATTTACCCTGTGCTCAACCTGCATCTAGCAAGATGCAGTTTGGTTGCATTAAGGATGAAATGGAGGTTGAACTGATTAAACCTAGAAGTTGGGGTTCTCATATCTCAAACGGGGGGCCTGAATCAATTCAGAGTAATTCTTCCAATTGCAGATCATATGTTGATGATGACCCTGATATATGTATCCTTGAGGATATCAGTCAACCTGCACGTCCAAATCAATATCTAGAGCGTGGGAACACCTTTTATATGGGTCAGCCGCCACTCTCAAATCAATCTCTTGTGTCTGGAAATACTGTCTTTACTCCACAAGGCTCTTCATGTAGCAATTCCCTAGCTTACTCAGGAGTGTCTCACAGTGCAGTGGGTGGTACGAGGCACAAAGCACATGATGAGCAGTTAATTTATCGAGTTGCAATGCAGGTTAGTGCAGTTGTCTGGGGATCTACTGCTTGCTTTTTATTAGTTCTGTGAATATACTTTTGTTGTGGGATGTAATGTAGCTTTGTCGCTTTTGATGTCCCGTCAAGAAAACATATCTGAATACCAGGAGCAGTCTCCTTAAATTTGACTCACTTTTCAGAAGCTCCATATATAATAGTTTTATACAGGACCCAATGGAAGAAGATTTAGTTTGAATTGGCTTGAATCTGAAACAATATACATTTCCCATCAGGCAATTTTACATGTTACAGTAAATTGAGTTCTCTGTTTCCATTTTTTTATTAGCTATGGTGGCTGAGTCTTGTTGAAGGCAGTTCATGGAGGGACTCTCTTTTTTTACTTGTGTTTTCTTATATGTCCCATAGGAAGAAAAAGAAAATAAAAATAGGGGTACAATGCATGTCCATAAGATTTTTAGGCTTAAATTTCCTAATGTATGTGAACATGCATGACAGCTGCCCTTTACCTTTGGTGCTTTGTTAAGTAGAGATATTTTCCAATTACTGAAGTGCAATCCTTTGCTGTCAAGTAGTGAAGATATTATTTGATGACGGAATGTTTGTTTCTACAAGAAATATGCACAATATATATTCATGCTCTGATGACTCGTATATGGTTGTAATTGTTATTGCCTTGTTTTAGTGAAAGACCTTTAGTTTTGAAAATGTTGTTTGTAACTGAAACATTGATAAATGTAAAGTTTTAAAATGCCTGACAGGATCTTTCTCAGCCAAGGTCTGAAGCTAGTCCACCTGAAGGCTTATTGGCAGTATCACTTTTGAGACATCAGGTCTGAAACTTTCCTTGTTATTCATTTGAAAATTTTTGATTGCGGACATTTGATGGCTGTTCTTTTATTGTTAACAGTTCGTCTGTGAGGTACAAATATAGTAATGAAATTTAAGAAAAATATAACAGGCCTTTATTGGAACTTATATGTAAGAAGGACATTAATAGGTCTCTGATTTAACAGCCTTTAATGAAATGAACAAACATGGTGGTTGGTTGAGTGAGAGTTGCTTGCCAGTAAGAAAGAATAAAATGGCCAAGACACTTGTTTTTTTGTTTTCCTGGAGAAAATTATTATCGGTGGTATTATTGTATCAGTTGATTGTCACACTCTTGCATGCTTGGATATAACAGTATGAAATTTTCAGATTTCTCCTCTTTTTGATTGGTTTAGACCGAAGGCAGTTTTGGTTATATTTTAATGGGTTATAAAGTTAATAGGGCTATTGTATTACACAGGAAGAGGGCAAAAACCTATGGAGACGCCCAAAGATGGATATGTTCTACTTTTTCCGAACTGTGTTTTAATTTTCTTTGATCATTAAGTGGAAAAAAAGAGAAGGAAAAACACAGTTTGGAAGGTAAAACGATATTCTTGTCTTGGGTGTACTACCATTTTTGTTGCCTATTCTCTTGTAGCAGTCTAAATCATATCAATTTCTGTTTTAAATGCAAGTAGTTCCATGTTAGTGGAAACAATTCACTTTTAATGCCAAGAGGATCTGGAGTTAGGGGAGAATTGATTCTATGTGGAACATATGAGGATATGAGGTCTAATATTTGTGTCACTGCTTATAATGATCCTTAGCAACTGCTATTTTAATATTGACATAACCAGTGGTTTTTCTACAACCTGATTTGTTTGCATCCCTGCGCTATTTAAATTTCTGGCTCAAACTTTTGGTCTTGAAACTAGAATGTGAGTTGTCTTTATGAATTTGTTGACTCTCTTTTTCACATTTGGACAGCGAATTGCATTGTCATGGATGGTTCAAAAGGAGACATCTAGCTTGCATTGTTCAGGAGGAATTCTTGCAGATGATCAGGTTTATTGACTATAATATTTGCTTGCTAAGGCCTTTTGATAAACGCTTGATGGTAGGCCATCTGTGAAGTGTATTTTGTTTTCTTACGGGCTTACGAAATTGCTCTCTTGCAGGGACTGGGTAAAACAGTATCAACAATTGCACTTATTCTTAAGGAAAGGCCTCCATCTTTTAGAGTGGAAAATGTTAGCAAATGTGAATTGGAAACTCTGAATTTGGATGATGATGATGATGATGATGATAGTGATGGGGTTGATGAGCCTGATGGAGCGAAGCGAGAATCTGATTTCTGTCAAGTTAAGTCAGCAAAGAGATTGAATTCTGTGGCACAGGCAAAGGGAAGGCCAGCTGCTGGGACCCTTGTTGTCTGCCCTACAAGTGTATTGCGGCAATGGGCTGAGGAGTTGCGCACTAAGGTTACAAGCAAAGGAAGTCTCTCCGTTCTAGTGTACCATGGTTGCAACCGAACTAAGGATCATTTTGAGCTGGCTAAGTATGATGTTGTTATTACAACATATTCAATTGTCAGCATGGAGGTTCCAAAGCAGCCTCTTGTTGATAAAGAAGATGATGATCAGAAAGTTAAGACAGAAGGTGATGATACTCCGCCGAGGTATTGTTCATCTGGTCTGAAAAGAAAATACCCTCTTGGTTCAAAACAAAAGAAGAGAGCGGACGGTAAATTGCTTGAGATTGTTTCGGGGCCTCTTGCAAAGGTGGGATGGTTTAGGGTTGTCTTGGATGAGGCCCAGAGCATAAAGAATCACAGAACACAAGTTGCTAGAGCATGTTGGGGTCTTCGTGCTAAACGTAGATGGTGCTTGTCTGGGACTCCTATTCAGAACGCAATCGATGATCTTTATAGTTACTTTAGATTTCTCAGATATGATCCTTATGCTGTCTACAAGTCATTCTGTTCTAAAATAAAGGTCCCAATTACTAAGAGTCCTTCAAAAGGTTATAAAAAGCTACAGGCTGTCTTGAAAACAATAATGCTACGTCGTACTAAAGGTGAGACTGAATACTTTATGTGTTGATTATGTATATGATCTTAGAAGAAGGGTGCAAAATAAGTGTAGTTTTTCCTGATTTGATGATCTTGAAGATCAGTAGTTTGGTTTGTGCCACCTTTGAACTATGAGAGCCTTTTTTGCCATCTGCAGTTGTGTAGATGATTGCATGCCTTTAATTCTCATTCTGCCTTAGTCTTAATGCTTCATTGGGACTGATTCTGTTCTGTTATAGAATATGTATATTTGTTAATTTCTTAAATCATGGAATTGGTTTGACACTTTGACTAAAATATTAAGATGGTGAAGGTAGTGTCTCTAGCTGAATTAGATCTTTCTATGATTGTAGGTAAGTTCAAAACACACAAGTTATTTTCTTTTCTTTTCTTTTTTGATTTTATTTGATTTTATAGTTGTTTACTGAAACTTTAGTGTTCTGAAAGCTGTTTGAGGATTGTTTATTTTCAATTAATTTCATGTTCTATTATTATATTAATATGTCTGATGTGTCATGCGCGTTTCATGAATTGTAGAATTTCTCAGGCCTTTGTTGTTGTGCAGATTACTGCAAACTTCTTCTCATCTGGTGGTTATTGTTTGTTTTAGGCACTCTTCTTGATGGACAACCTATTATTAACTTGCCACCTAAAGTAATAGAGCTGAAAAAAGTGGAATTTTCGGATGAGGAACGTGGCTTCTACAGCCAACTAGAGATTGATTCACGTGATCAGTTCCAGGTATGGTTTTATTGTGAATATTATTTTAGGTACTGGTATTCTAGATTTTCCTTTTTATATCTCAGGATAGAGTTTTTGCATGCTGTAAGCATGTTTAGTTGCCTTTGGTAATTCTTTGAATCCTTGAATCAGGAATATGCCGCTGCTGGAACTGTTGAGCAAAATTACGTTAACATCTTGTTGATGCTCTTGCGCCTTCGTCAAGCTTGTGATCACCCTCTTCTTGTCAAGGGTTTTGATTCAAATTCGTTGTGGAAATCCTCAGTTCAGACGGCAAAGAAGCTTCCTCAGGAGAGAAAAATGTGTCTTCTGAATCTCTTAGAAGCTTCTTTGGCAATATGTAGCATCTGCAATGTATGTGGTTACTTTTCTTGTCCCAGGTTTCTTCATTTGTATTTTTTTCTACTTGTATATTAATATTATCTTTACTACTATTCTTCAAACATGGTTTTCATTTGCTTCAACATTAAGTTATATCATTTACACGCTATATTCTTAGGTTTTTTCTGGGTGTCATTGTGGTCTGTGTATTTAGCCTTTTCTCTTCCTTACAGGCATTTTTTATTATGTTTTGCGTTCTGCCAAATTTTGTTGGGCCCTAATAGTATATATGTTGACATTTCTCATTTGAAGGATAATCACCTGTGATTCCTATTCCCTTCTAAGGGGATGATGGCAGTGCTACTCTCTCTAAGTTTTATGTTATCATGTCTCTTTGATAAATGAGAATCACACTTAGTGAAGAAGTCTGGTGTATATGATTATTTCGATCATATTACATCACTTGTTATTCATAAATTTTTTAATACCCCTTGACTTAAGATGTCTTTACTGTAACATTAGTTGGTGTTTTTGTTTCTGAGACTTCTTCTGATTTTCTTTAGGATCCCCCTGAAGATGCTGTCGTGTCCATCTGTGGTCATGTTTTTTGTGATCAGTGCATCTCTGAACATCTTACTGGTGATGATCATCAATGCCCTGCAACAAATTGCAAAATTCGTCTCAACGTGTCTTCGGTGTTTTCCAAGGCCACACTTAACGAATCTCTCTCAGAGCAGCCTGGGCAGGACAGTTCTTCTAAGAGTTGCGATTCTGAAATTGTGGAGGCCAAAGAACCTTCTAGTTGTCTCGGGTATGATTCTTCGAAAATTAAGGCTGCTCTTGAGGTCCTGCAGTCACTGGCTAAACCGAAGGAACATCCATCAAAGAATAATTCTTTACAGGATTTTGATGGACGCACGAGCTGCCCTAATGATTTGAAGGACCTTCAGTCTGAAGACTCACATAATACTGAAAAGAATTCAGTTGCAGAGACATGTTTGAATGATTCTGTCAAGGTAGTTGGAGAAAAAGCAATAGTATTTTCCCAGTGGACGAAGATGTTAGATTTGCTTGAAGCCTGTCTTAAAGATTCCTCCATTCAGTACAGAAGACTTGATGGAACAATGTCAGTTGTTGCCAGAGATAAAGCTGTGAAGGATTTCAACACCCTCCCGGAGGTTTGTGGAGACCATTTCTTCTCTTAATTTCATTTTCAGCTTCTATTCATATTCTATACATCATTATCTCGGAAATTTGGTATTTTAAACTTTCAAAGTATTCTTTTCACATACTTTGGTGTTTCCAGGAATTTGCTTGTATTAATTAAATTCTTTGCATGTAGGTATCTGTTATGATTATGTCTTTAAAAGCTGCTAGTCTTGGACTGAACATGGTTGCTGCTTCCCGTGTTTTGCTCCTGGATCTGTGGTGGAACCCCACAACTGAAGATCAGGCCATTGATAGAGCACATCGCATTGGGCAGACTCGTCCTGTTTCGGTTTTGCGGTTAACAGTGAAAGATACAGTTGAGGATCGTATTTTGGCTCTACAGGTACAGCTGTTTATTCTCTTTTCTTTTCAGTTTATACTTTTATTTTCTTAATGAAATATTTAGACATTTTAGGCTTGGGTACAGTTGCAGTTGTCTGTAGAGGTTGATCTGTTGTCTGCCACGGTTATTTTTTAGAAGTTATTTTGATGATTGAGGTTAACAGCATGATGTGAGGAATTTGGTTTGCCCATTTGACCTTGGATGGTAAGGTGTAACATTTGGGTGAAGACATTGATTTGATAGGTTCGTAAAGTACATTGAATTTTTTCATCCTTGCATTAACCGTTATCTAGATTTGGGTGTGGTTTTAGGTATCAGGATTCAGGTGAATGCTAGGCTCATTGTTAATTTTTTATTTATTCAATAATTTGTTTGGTTGGATAAAGTAACATAGTGTGTGTATAAACATAGTTGAAATGGGTGGTAAATAATTTTCATTAATGGACAATGTTTTAAACTAAAAATATAACAATGGACGCTATATCTTTCTTGCCGGCATGCCACTTGTCTTTGTGCATATCAATGACACTACATTAGCTCAAGTTGAAGTTAGAAATTAGGTGGTTAGAGAAAAAGAACCTATGCTTGTAGTATTGGTCCTCCTTATAAACTCCAATTTATTGCTCCTCCATCGATAATGCACTACTCTGATGTGATTCCATATTTGCAATGTTGAAATTTTAATTACTTTGGGAAGTTGAGCTCATATTGTTTTGACAATACCGTTTTTTTCACTGTTGACTAAATTACTGAAAACTGGCTCGTCGCTTGTTTTACCTAATAGAGATCTTCATTGTTTTAACTAGAAGTTGCTTTTTTTTGTTGTTGTTGTTGGTTGCTTGGCTCCTTTGCAGCAAAAGAAGAGAGAGATGGTTGCATCTGCATTTGGAGAGGATGAAAACGGTGGTCGACGGACTCGCCTTACCATGGACGACTTAAAATACCTGTTTATGGCATGAGTAAAGAGTTCACCAGGTTTGGCAGATACAATTTTGATAAACCAGTAAGCATTCTAATAGGGTTATTTTAAGCAGCTGCAGCTCTGAATTGAATCATAGCCTCGTTAAAGATTCCAAAAGGAGTAACAAAGGGAAAGAATCTCTTTTGACGAGACGGTTATGCCAGTAGTTATGAAAGAATTCACATGATTCTTTTCGTTTCTTTTCTCGTTTCGCATTGTATAGTATCCGGAGGTCAATATAGTCTACAGCAACTAAAGATATGGATGGAGATTCTTTTTTGTAAATGATATAGGGTTTTCTTTTCTTTTCCATTTTTTATTCTTTTTTTGTTAAAGAGATTATTAGCTTCATTAGTAAAAATTTGATCATATTAGTAGTTCATTGTGATAGTTCATTGTGATATACTTTCAATCGAAAGTTGAATGACAGATTGAATTGACAGATCAGTTTTATGTAACAGTGAAGTTGCTTCTATAATTATTATTATTATTATCAGAATTTGGCTTTTATCGGACATCCTCTTAGACGTTTTAGTTTTCTCTGAACAAATTTGCAGCTACTCGAAAATACTTCTGGCTATGGATAGAGGATTCGGGCACGGTGTTCATGTGCCCATGGACAACTTCCCTGCAGATGTGTTGTCTCAGTTGAACGTTTTATGGGCTTTCTATCTTATTTTGTGTATAAAAGTTATTAGATATCATTGTATGAAGTGTGATTTCTTTCCTTGTGAGTATATATGTATGCTCTTTAACGTTTTATATTCAATAAAAGCTTAACAAGATATGAAGCTTCATGTATATGCTCATTTGTTTGTGAGATTCTTCTGTTACTTTAACCATTAATATCATATCGTAACTCGTAAGTAACCAATCTGTTAGTGAGATTCTTCCGTTACTTTAACCACTAATATCGTATCGTAACTCGTAACTGACTGACCAATCGTATGAAATATTTTCCATGTTGTGAGGAGAAAGGGACAATAAACTAAAAATAATTCAACAGACGTTGCTTATTTATGCATTTGTGATTTTTATGAACTCAACTAAGAAGATCACACTAATAACATTTGGAATGAAAATTGAAATTGGTGTTTGGTGAAAAAGGCTTAGAGACTATCACAACAATGTAGCTGGTCCCATGGTCTAGTGGTCAGGACATTGGACTCTGAATCCAGTAACCCGAGTTCAAGTCTCGGTGGGACCTTTATTTATTTTTTTGTTGCTGCTATTTCTGCCAACAAACAATCCTTTGCATTACAATGAATTAGATTGCAAAACAAACCCAATTACAAATAATAATCATAGATTTTGCAGTCTAAAATGATGATCTAAACAGGAATCGTAAATGGTTAATCAGTGTACTCTTAACAAACTAAGAACACAAAACCACCAATGAAGGGCAGTTGAAACATCAAATTGCATTCATCAAGCAAAAGCATAAACTTAGTTAGTCTATTCTCTAACTCTACACTTATCGCTCAACCAAATCACAATATCCTGACGAACAGTTTCAATATTCTCATCAGTCTCACCAAACAACAAAGAATGCATCATACCCTCGTAAATCTTGATCGTCTTGTCTTCACTCTTGGCTTGTTCATACAATGCTCTGCTCACGTTCGGATCAGTAACAACATCAGCACTTCCATGTAACAAAATGAAAGGAATGTTGACATCACACAGCTTCTTATTCAAATAATCAGTAATCCTCAACAGCTCAATCACAGTCCCCAATCTTGGTTTCCCCCTATATCTCATCGGATTACGATCGGCTACAATCTTCTTCTCTTCCACTTTAATGGACTTGTCCAAAAGATCTTGAGTAGGCACAATAGGTAAAGTTGGGAAAAATCTTGCCAAAAAAGTGAGAATTTGAGGTATTGGCCATTTGGGTTTGACATTATCAGAGATTTGACACATGGGTGCAACCAAAATTGCACCATCAAACCCTATAGGTTGAGCAAAATGGATCAACAAACAAATAGCACCACCCATTGATTCTCCATATAAGAAACAAGGCAGATTTTCAAAATTAGGGTCTTGTTTGATAGAATTGAAGAAAGACAAGCAATCTTCAACAACAAGATCAACATCTGGAACATAAGCTTTGAGACCTTGAGATCTGCCATGGCCTTGGATGTCAAGAGCAAAACAAGCAAAACCCATCTGAGCTAAGAAGATTGGAGTGGCTTGGAATGTCCAGCTTATGTCATTGCCATAGCCATGGACCATACAGATGATGCCACGTGGTGGGGTGATGGGAATCCATGATCTGGTGAAGAAAGAGAGACCTCTTGGTGAATTGTAGTTTGATTTTGTAGATTTGATTCCTTGTTGATTGTAGTATTCTTCCTCTGGAATGCTTCCCCAGTAGTTGAGATTTTGTTGTTGTTGTTGTTGATCTTCCCCCATCGTTTCTTCGATTGGATTTGAATTTGTTTTTGTTGTGGAAATCTGTGGTTTACTGGTTTCCTGGAGCTCTTGGATTTGGATTTTAATGTGATGACTTGACTTGTCAGTTGGGCTCACCACAACTTCAGCTCAGGGCCCCAGATTAGCTTTATTCTGATTTTTATTTATTATTATTATTATTTTTATTTTTTTTCTTGAAAGCAGACAATTTCACCCGATCCCGTAGGTACACCCGAATCCGAACCGCATGGGTTGGATTCAGGTTTTAATATCCGGATCACGTGTTGGGTTCAATTATAAAGAAGCAAATCCAAAGTGGGCCCTTAGTATTCAGTTAAAACCTGAACCCGCAAACCCAATTATTTTAAAAATCATTGTTTAAAACAATAAAATGATGTCGTTTTGAGTGAATTAATATTTAAACTCAAAACGTCATTTTGAGTTAAAAAGTATAAATTAAATTACTATTCAGGTTAGCGGCGGGTCGAAATCCGAACTTGAATAAGTTCGCGGGTTCACGGGTCAGATCTAGGTTTCCTCAAAACTTGCGAGTCAAAACCTGAACCCGAACCCACAAAATCATTAAGGTTAAGGTACAAAAATGTTTTGCACATTCGGGTCAAGCAAAACCCGACGCAACGCCACCCGTTGACATTCCTAATTGGACCATAATAATACCCTTCATTAGTTCATTTATCATATGAGATTTTTTATTATTTAATTTTTTTTATAAATTTTTTTTTGTATAATGTTAAAAAATTATTATGTGATGAGGTTGCCCAATGCCCCTCCCACATTGGTAAGAATTTTGCAAGAAAGTTGAGAGCTAGAGATAGTGGGCCATTTGGGTTTTAACCCTTTTGGAGTTTTGGGTCAGCAAAGTGGATCAAGAGACAAATAGCATTTCTCAGTGTAAAAAAGAAGATTCAACGTACAAATCAGATTTAACAAAGAAATTTGTGGGCTAGCAGCCCATGGTCCCTAGTCTATATACGGGCTTGGGCTTGTTATTTTTGTAACTGATGCTCTAGCCCACTACGTTTTTTTTTAGTCCGATCGGTTCGGGTCGGAGATCTGTCGGGATATTATGAGATCAACCTTTACAAACGATGATCTATAAAGCAACTCCCACTACATACAAAAGGTCTCTTCACACTTTGTAATTTTACAGAAAATAGTGGAACTCGAACTCCTATTAAACTTACATGGTGAGTGTATTTAAGATAGGAATAAGTATTATTATTATTATTTTATTTTTTTGTTGACAATATCTATTAATTCGGGACTAGGTATTTTTTTGAAAGCTTTCGTCATTGGTACGATTTGAGCCGCTGACCTGTGAGTCATTTATCCAAGCCCTAAACTCGTTCATCTACCAGCTGAGCTACAACCATGTTGGCAGATAGGAATAAGTATTAATTACAATGTACGCATGCATCGGGCCATACCAAGTACAGATAATTAATCTTTTAAAATTCGTTAAAATTGTATCCCGTAGTTTATTCTATCATAATCAACACATGGTAGAAGTTTATAAGATATCCTCAAGGCCAGAGTCAGAAAATTGAATCTAGGAAAGATATATGATAGTAATATTAAACTAGAGAAGAGGGCTAAAGTACAAAAAAAAAAAAAAAAAAAAAAAAAAAAGAAGGCATTTTGAGGGTCTAATATACAAATGTTTAATCTAAAATTTAAAGAAAATTGTGAGGTATATATAAAGTAGGTAACTAAGGACACCAACCCAGTCCACACATCAATCTTCAAAGCGAATTAATTTAAGTTGGTCAATTAATTTATTTTATATTAAAGTGATAAGAAATATCGATTAGGCTTGGAAAATCTGGTTGCCTAATTTTATTTATTTATTATTATTTTCTTTGAACTTGGAACAAATCTATTACAATCTCTCATTCTCTCTCTCTCTCCTTTGTATTGTAGCAATTTTCTTGCACCAACATAGCAACAAAGTGGGATTATATATATATACAGTTTTTATATTATCAGTTTGAACTGACAAAAGATATATCAGTTCTATGCATGTGGGCTACTGGATTTAAATACTTTGACTTGGCTGCATACACTTGTCAAAGCATCTTTTAAATCCAATGGCCTACATGCAAGGAACTGATATATCTTTTGTCAGTTCGAACTGATAATAGAAAGACTGTATATATATATAGAAATTCTATGCATGTGGGCTACTGGATTCTATGCATAGACGGTATATATATACACAGTTTTTATATTATCAGTTTGAACTGACAAAAGATATATCAGTTCTATGCATGTGGGCTACTGGATTTAAATACTTTGACTTGGCTGCATACACTTGTCAAAGCATCTTTTAAATCCAATGGCCTACATGCAAGGAACTGATATATCTTTTGTCAGTTCGAACTGATAATAGAAAGACTGTATATATATATAGAAATTCTATTATCAGTTCGAACTGACAAAAGTTATATCAGTTCCTTGCATGTGGGTTACTGGATTTAAATACTTTGACTTGGCTGTATGCACTTGTCAGTCAAAGTATTTAAATCCAGTTGCCCACATGCAAGGAACTGATATAACTTTTGTCAGTTTGAATTGATAATAGAAAGACTATATATATATATATATATATATATATATATATATAATTTGTTTTGTTTTTTTAAATCTCTTTGTATGACAAATTAATGGAGTTTAATTTGTTGTAACATGAAAAGACTAAAGAGCTAAAGATATAGGTAAAGTAGTATAAGAAAAGATAAGCATCGAACTCAATATAAAACCCTAGCTTCAAATTTTCATGACCATTGGATTGGGGAAGAAAATCTTTGGTACAGCACCCGGTACATTATGGATTTTCCATTCAAACTACATCATCGGATATAAATAATCAATCATATTACAGATTTGGATTATCTCCTCACCTTAAGTGAATGAAATGTACTTGATACTATATACCGAATGCGGCAATTAAAATTTAACTCTTAACATTAGAGTTTATTATAGCTTTTGAAAATAGAGTTTTGTTGAAAAGATGTTGTAATAATTCGATGGTGTCCATACATATCACGTGTTATGATCAAATTAAAGTGCAACAAGCACCATGCAAGTTTTTGAGCTCATCAAAATATTGATGCCTTTTAGCTAATGCCAATAGGGGCGTAGTTCAGTCGGTAGATAGACGAGTTTAGGGTTTGGGTAAATGACTCACAGGTCAACGGCTTGAATCCTACCAATTCAACAACGAGAGCTTTCAAAAAAATACCTGATCCCAAATTAATATATATTATTTGATGCTCTTTAGCTAATAATAATAGCTTGCCTCCCACAGGTAGATGCTCAATAAAGGAAGGAAGACTATTTGTGAGAAATGACAATGTGACATTGGCTTTTGTTCAAAAGTTATCCAAATAAAATCAAATCAGGATAGCAATATCGATCACCTAGTAGCTAGTGTTGCTTTTGTTTACTTTTCCACCAAAGGAATTGAAGGAAGAGCTATATCAACTTGAATGCAAGGAACAAATTTAGGCCTGGTTCCATTATGAATTTAGATCTTCTATTAATCTGATCTTTTTTCTGACCTCACATAATCTAATGACATATAAGCATTGTAATGAATGGGTGGTTATTGGTTAAGATGTGATTAGTTTCCACAACCACTCTACCTTCTTTTATCCCAACACGTGTCATGTGAGATTTCCAATTGTGAGTGGATACACATTAATGATGCTCCTACCACATGTATCCACTCACCATATGATATTTCAAGTGCCACATCTATTGGGATGAAAGATGTGAGATTTTAGGTGGGAGGTGTAGCATTACTGTTTATATATATATATATATATATATTTTATATTATCAGTTTTGTCCTGACAATAAATATATTAGGACGAAAAATGTGGACCACTAGATTTACATACTTTGACTCAAAGTGTATGCATTTGTCAAAACTTCTCTATAATCTGTGGTCCACATTTTTTGTCCTGATATATTTATTGTCAGGATGAACTGACAATAGAAAAACTGTATATATGTATACACACTATGTATATATTTTCTTATCTTGGTAGCAACTATCTGTTTAATTAGGTTTACTATATAATGCTAGTTGGTTGGTCATTGGTGGCATGCATTTAATTACTAGCTAAATACGGATTTAGCTACTAAATATAAGATACATTAAATTATAAGGGTTGCAATTATTATCACCCACACCCAGTAGCTAGCTAGCTAGTGTTGCTTTTGTTTAATTTTCCAGTGAATTGAAGGAAAGAAGAGCTGTCGACTTTTTTATTGAATAGATCCACACAAGGGAACAAATTTAGGCCAGGTTCCATTAATTATGGTAGCATTCTATAATCTAGCTAGCTAGATAGATCTATTTAATTATTTTTACTTAATTCGGTTTACAAATTATTTGTGATCTACTTATAGCACTTGGTAAAATCATGTACATATCAGTATATCACATTATATTGTAAAAAAATTCGGTTAAAGACATCAGAGAGTAATTAATTAACCTAGAATCAACCATGTGATCATAAATAATTACACCATATATCTATTTTTATAAGGTTTTTAGTGATCAGGATCGGTAGATGAACCGGAATATTCTAGCTAATTAACTGATACCTACGTAGCACCCTCATCATCTACCCCATCCCAACATATATATTCTGCCTGAACTTCTTGTGTGGCTTCTCATGTGCAAGGGGGCACAGCCAACGGTGACAAATTTAAGTTATATGATCATCAACGGTCCACAATTAACCTGTCTGTTTGATGATGATGATCATGAAGTTCCCCAAAGTCATCATGAAGATGATAACTCTTGTACCCACCAAAATGGAAAGGGAGTCTAAAAAAAATTAAAGTTTGTGCTCTTTCAATCAAACTTTTAAATCGTTGGATCATATCAATCACCATTTTTATTAGCTGTTCTATAGAGAATGAAGAAGAAGAACAAGGTGGGTCCTTATCTGATCACTTATCTGCTTATCATCAGAATCAGGTTTTCTAGTCAAATGTGGAATTTTTCTACAGTGCTCCCAATGTGTCTTTTCATTCACACGGGTGGTAGGAGATACAAACCATTATATGTGTAGGTTCTGGTAATTAGTGGATAAAAGATTGGATAAGTGACAATGGCAAGCAATTCCAATTATATTAATTAATCTAGTGTTAATGATTCAGATTAATTATCCTGTAATTTGAACCCATTGAATATTTATATATCTAATTAATTAAGCTTTTATATATACTATATGAATCATATATGCATGACACATTGTTAATTAATTAATAGCTGCATGGCAGTGAACTGCTGGTGAATTTGAGCTGATTTAATACTTTTTATTTGTAAACGTACGTGCTTTGCTTGCACATTTCCTTCCATGGTGCGCTCTATTATAATGTTGATGATCTGGTTATTGATAAGCATATGAATCATGCAGAACTTAATTTGTTCATCAGATAGCAATAACCCAACGAGTATGCATAGCATTTGGAAAACCATAAAGAGGGAGCTGGTAATCTGAAGTCATGTTTGTTAGATTGCTTAAATACTATTGCTCGGTTATTTCAGTTTAAATTTTTAGGTCTATTGGTTACTAACATAGTAGTAGAGCATTGTTTGTTCTAGAAATCCTGGATTCGAGTCCCCCATATGATTAAATTTGCATTTGTAGGTTTCATTTCCTCAAATAGAAATGCTACTAGTAGGTCTCCTCAGTCCATTCGACAATCTAACGCCCCTATTCATATGTAAGTCCTCAAGTGATAGAAATCTTCCATGGATCCGTCTTACGGCTGATGTTAGTGAGACGGACCCAATAAACGTGTGACATTTGGTATGGTAGTTAAAAGTAAATATTTATTTTTTCTTGACCAATAATATGTTGACACGCGGTAAAGTTATTAAAACAAAATTTAACTCTCTTTCTTCCCCTCGTTTTTACCTCTTCTTCAAGAATTTCATCTCTTTCACAGTCTTCAATTTTTTTTAAATTTTGATTTTGGTTTCTGCCTTTCTGGGTTTACATCTGACCGCAAAATAATAAATAAATTCAATTTACATTTTTTGTTTGTTGTGTTTGGTGGATCTGAGAGAACTTGGATGTGTTTTTGTTTTTGCTATATATATGGTTAAATTATGTTAAACCATGGAAGGCATATGTATATTGGATATATTGTTTGATTTTGTGAATACAATTTATTGAATGAAGTTGTGTGAGAAGTTGGATTAAGATGAATTGAAGTTGATCTTGGGAAAATTTGTCTGTATATAAGTTTTTTTTTTTTTTTTTTTCTCTGAATTTTTTTGTCCAGATTTCATAGTTAGAGATAAGACGTTTGAAGCTAGGGAGAAAGAAAGTGTAAATTTTGTTTTAATTGTGTCAATATCTTATTGATGAAGAAAAAGCAAGTAGCTGTTTTTAACTTATCGATGTGCCAAATGTCACAAGGGTCAGTTTCACCAACATTAGCTGTGAGACGGACCAACGAAGATTTTCTCAGTGGCTCTGGTTCCCTTTTAGACTGATGTGAATTTATTGAATTGATAATTTCTTTATTATTAAATTGCATGTCGGAGTAAAAAGAATAAAAGATTGACAATTTCATCAGAAATTAATATATAATTTGTATCTAGCTAGCTAGGTATACAAAAAGCTAAACACAGTCACAGTAAAGATGGATATATCCATAATGGATGCACTATATATATTTGTCGCATAAGAACTAACTACGTGTCTCCTCGGTGTTCAGATGAGTTGCGCTTGCACAACAACAATCAAATTGGAGCACCACCTTGTGTGTTACACATTCATTGGATGATCAATTGTATATATTAGTTTGCTGATCATGCATATATGTATCCTAATTAACCAAGCTACGTACACATTTGCACTTTTCTTTCTTTAATTATATTGATGAAAATTAATCATGCTTAGTGCATGGTTGGCTGCCATGAATAATAGGAATTAATGAATTGGTTTTGCTAAACGATCGAGTAGGTGACCGGACATCCGATCCATTGGCCAATACAGAGTTGGTTCTGTTGAAGACAATTAAGTAAGAAGGCAGCAGTCTCCTTGTTGGTTGCATTTTCTTGTGCTAAATATATACATGAGCTCATGTGGGGTTGATTCTTTTACCATTATTTAAGAAGTTTAATGAAAAATATATATATATAATTATAGGTTTTGCTTTATGTTGTCTAAAATACAGGTCGACCCAATAGCTTCAGTTTTTTTATTCCACACATAGCTCCCAACAATGGGATTTTGAAAGAGAATTTTTTATTTTCAATAAAATCTCAAAACTGCTTATTACTATTGCTTGGGTATCAAGCAAACCACAGACAAGGTTAATGAAATTTACTCTCTTCTAATATAGAGAGTTCTTATTTGATACGAGAACCCTGCATGTTATTTTTATACAAGATTGACATTATAACATTATAAATTCATTTTATCACGTTAGAAAATAACTTGTTTGTTTTTCTAAAATTGACCATATCATATGTGTGTGGAGCCTCCAATGATATACTTTTGAGAAAGAAATAAATTAAGATTTTTTTTTTATAGATATACATAATAACATAAACTATAAATGAAACATAATAAGCAGTGCTAATTTTAAATAGATGATTTCCATCTCACTATTCAACTAAATAATAAAGTAATTGGAAATCCAAGTCATTGTTCAACAACCAACAACTTGGTATTTTGTTTTCTTTGGATTAATTTGACAGCCCTTTTCTTTCCATCATCATCGTCATCAATCGATCGATCGATCAGATTCAAGAGTCATAACGCACAAGGTTCGCCACAAAACTCCATCTTTCAACTTTGTGATGATGAGATTCCTAGAAACAGTTGCCTTTCTCTATATATATTTCAATGGCACCATCAGTTTCGAATATATGCCATAATTGTCTGTCTTTCCACTTTAATTGTCAACAGTGACCACCTTTTCTTAAAAAAAATAAATTTGTGAGATTTAATAAATTTTGACTGACAAGAACTTGGTCATCATATCGTGTTCAAAGATTTCGCCACGTGCTGCTGCCTTTCTGATCATGGGTAGATGTATATCACTTCACCTCTTTTTGACTTTGTTACAGTAGACTTGACTATATTTCTATTGAAGTGATGTAACTTTTCTTAGTTCATAATAGATGATGTAAGCCCTTGCTAAAATATTTAACATGGTTGGTTTCATTTTCAGTCAACAATTCTCAATCATGTTTGGTATGATTTTCTTTGAAAGTTTTATACATTTGTTCTCTGGGATGATTATCTTCTGATAGTTTTTACGTATATTTATATATGTAAATGAATCAGATTTACCAGTTAGGAATACAACAAATTAGGGAAATAAAATGTAATTCTCAATTACAAATTTTACTAAAAACTTTCGAGAATCAATGCTTAGAAGGAAACTTGATTCTTCCTCTCACCCAGGTAATAGAGTTCTATTTCCTTTCATTTTCATTTCCTATTAGTAAATACGCCCTTAAATTTAACAATAATGCTAGATGACTCAAAAAAATAACTTAAATTTTAGACCCAAACCTATGTGGCAACATCACACACAACATTGACCCACGTCACTCTTCCCAAAGGTCCTATGTGATGTTGCCACATAGGTTTAAGTCCAAAATTTGGGTCACTTTTTTGAGTCCTATAGCATTATTGTAAATTTAAAGACAGTAGATTTGTGATTGATAGTCGAAAAAAGACCGGAGGTAACAAATATGTTGATGATGTTGTGTATTGATGATAATAATCTATGTATCACCTTTCACAAAAAAAAAAAAGTATCACAACCACAGATAAAGAGTAATATTAGTCCGTCCAAAAGATTTATTCAAATTTATACTCAAATGATGTTGTATGTAAGTTGTAAACATCCTGTAAATCATGAAATTATGTAAAAGTTATATGATGTTGACAATTCACATTCCAGGTCATTTGGGCAAATTTGTTGGGCAACCCTAGCATTACTAAAAAAGCCAATTAAAAAATCGTGTATCACAAAATCATTTAAAACTAGGATTTTGTTCTTTCTTACAGATAATAGTCATTAGTCAATCATTTGAATTATTCATTGAATATGAGAGTCATTTTACTCGTTATAGGGATTCTTTAGTAGTGTTTAATTAGAATTTCTATCCATTACAAAAGCTAATCTTAAACAATTAATCTTATGCCGTTTCAAAGTACAAAAGCAATTACGGGTCAAACTGGCAGTAGCACACAGGAAAAAGTTTAAAAGCTCATTATTTTCATGAAAAATGTTTATATTTTAAGTTCATATATATAGATCGAAATCTCTATAATATAAGAATTACTTAGTAAAATGTATTAATTCTTATATTATAGAGATTTCGATCTATATATGAATTAATTAGTAGAATGAATTAATTAGTAGAATGTATTAATTGTGTGTGGTGCCTCTTCTTTGTTTGGGCGCTTCCTTGGTGTTCTGTCTTTGTCTCTTGACTCTTTTGGCTTGCTATTGCCTAATAAATTTTGCCTTTCCCAAAAAAAAAGAAAGTAGAATGTATTAATTAAATTATTTATAAACAATATGTCAAAAGCTTGAAATTTTTTTATATTTCTTTTCAGAAAAGAAAAGAAAATCCTTTTGATTTGATATCTCGAATCCTTTTTTTTTTTTAGAACACTCTCGAATCCAATTTGTTTCTTTGACCAATGCAAAGATGGAAGCTAATTAATTAAAAATATTTAAATACAAACAAACATCCTTTGATTATTACTCATAAATTCTCTTTAAATTGATCTTTTACCATGTACATAATTTGACTAATTATAACATGGAATGTCATTAACTCACCTAAATTAGCGCCATTAATCATCACTATAATTCGTTATGATATTAGAAAATTAAAAACCAAAAAGGAAAAGTAATCGGTAATGAAAATTAAGTAAGAGAGACTGAAATTTAGTTTAATTTCTCTTGTGGAATTTTCCAATTTCCGATCAGTGATTCAACAATATTGGGGTGTGAGAATTGTATATATAGACTCTAATCAGCAAACAATATAGAATTATATGAGTGCGATTCGATCAACAAAACCAAGCAAATTAATGGAGGCTCCACCCACCTCTTAGTATTTTCATGCAAGAACAGTCTACTGCTATGGTGTATCTTGGGTTGATAAATAATTAATGTCCATGTCAGATGCCATAAATTGCGAGATTCAAATCAACTGTCCAAAAATGTTATTTCAATTTGTGTCTAACCAACTAAATTGATACATGTATCTACATTTATGGAAGAAATTAAAAAATAATAATTAAATGTAGACATGTATCCCAATTTGTAACTGATTTGCGTCATTGATTGCCAACCCTAGAAAAAAAAAACCAAGGTGCCACTTAGGAGGACTATATACTCCCATGACTATAAATACACAATTGATCTCTCTCGTCTTCCCAAACCAAACCAGTTCTGTTCTGTTTTTTTTTTTGTTTTTTTTTGTTTTTTTTTTTTTCAATTATGGATGTTTTGTGGAAGTTGACTGTTTATCTGACTTTGGTGCTCAATGTTTTGTCGTCTATTGATTCTTCTGTTATGGGTGCTGCTACCGGTAGACATTGGAAGTGGAGTGACATAAATAGTTCACCGGAAAATAATGATGACCATCTTGTTAAGGCGTTGCCGGGCCAGCCGGAAGTGGAGTTCAAGCACTACGCCGGACATGTCACCGTTGATGAAAATAACGGTAGGGCACTGTTTTACTGGTTCTATGAAGCCATGACTCTCCCTCAAGAAAAACCATTGGTTCTCTGGCTCAATGGAGGTATTCATATATTATTCTTATTATATTTATATATTTAATTAGATGAGATTTAATTTGTTTTCCTTCACTGACTGAAATTTCTCATAATTAGGAACTTTATTGAAAACTAAAGAAGTAATTTTACTCTTCTCTATTAGAGGAAAAAGTCTAAAACACATCGAGTAAAGTTCAGGTTTCATAACTTTTGGTCCGATCAGAGAAGACCCGTTTATTATGATTTTTAGATACATATAATATGATTTAAATATAGAAATACTTCAAAACATATTGTATGGCTTAATTCAAAAACTACTATTTCACTATTCAATTATGTTTTAGTGTAATGTTAGATTGTTTTAGATATTTGTCCAATTTTTTATTTTTTTATTTTTTTTATAATCTTGCATTACTTTGTGTTTAAATACCATTCTTTTGTTCAAAATCTATCTGTTTTTTTTTTTTTTTTTTTGTTAATTAAGGAGGGAGAGAGAAATATATACACTTTTTCCTAATAAACAATTGATTACACAAAAGTCGTTTCAAGGATAAAAATGATTACCCATTAGTTCTTTCTCTCAAAACTCTAATATTTCGAGGTCATTATCCTACTCATATATACCCAACTCATCCAGTAAATCTCTTATCTCTATCAGAAACTTTTGTTTATATTCTATGTTCTCTGTCAAGGTGACAAGATTCTTTATGTTTCAGGTCCCGGGTGTTCTTCTGTAGGATATGGAGCAACACAGGAGATTGGTCCTTTTTTAGTGGATACTGACGGCCGTGGACTCAAATTCAATTCCTTTTCATGGAATAAAGGTATAATATGATAATGTTTTATATATATTTATCTTAAGACTTTGTATACGTCACACAACTCAGTTTGCATCTTATACTATTCTATTATTTCTTATTTTCAACAAACATTATCAGTTTTGCATCGCATATAAATTTATACCGAATATCATCACACTTTTATTTGTTAATTTATGGTTAATATTTAATTAAGAATATGTAATATTGTATTAATTAAGAATCCTTAATGATATTGGTTGCAGAGGCCAACATGTTATTCCTGGAATCACCAATCGGAGTCGGCTTTTCTTACTCCAATACATCTACTGATTATAATAATCTGGGAGATAACTTTACAGGTGAGTTGTTGTTGCATATACATATATCTTACATCATTAATAGTTATTATGTGTGGGATCCCGTACATTTTTTTATTGCACCAATACAAATTGGGTTTCTGTACGAAAAAAACATATAGGATCCCGCACCTGAAATCTACTGTTTACATGATCATTGATCTTACATAGTATGCTTCTTCATTTCTGTGGGAACTTCTCTATCAGCAAATGATGCTTACACATTCCTGCACAAGTGGTTCCTCAAGTTCCCATCATACAAAACAAGAACATTTTACATTGCTGGGGAGAGCTATGCAGGTATATATAGCAATTTTCTTGTACATTCACAAAATACATGAACAATCAAATTTCAGGACCGAAATTATCCTGAATAATTTTTTTTATTTTTTTCTGGACCGACACGACCAGATAATTATTATACCTATATATTCTCATGATTAAGAACATGTGTTTACAGGAAAATATGTTCCAGAATTGGCTGAGCTCATTCATGACAAGAACAAAGACCCTTCTCTTTATATTCCTCTAAAGGGTATCTTGGTATGTTGAAATTAAAATAATAAATAACATTTTTGACATTCAGTACGTAATTACAAACAGTGCTACAAGACTATGATTTGTATAATATTTATGCATGTTACATAAATATACAGTTGGGAAATCCTGAAACATCTAATGCTGAGGACTGGAGTGGCATGGTGGATTATGCTTGGAGTCATGCTGTGGTATCAGATGAAACTCACAAAACAATCACTAGAAGCTGTGATTTCAACAGCACTAATCCATGGAGCAATGATGCTTGTAGCGACGCCGTAGGTGAAGTACTCAAACAGTACAAGGAAATCGATATCTACAGCCTCTATACCTCAGTTTGCATCAGTAATTCTCTTAATTGGAATGACAATCCAACGCAAGTTATGATGAAACAATCATCCAAGATGGTAAACAAAATTCCAATTCCTAAATTCAAGAGTCCTTAATTCATATTGTCGTAATTGTATCGGTTATTTGTTAATCTACCTTTGAATTTAGACTTGTTTCACAAGACACGTTGGTTGATTTTGGACTTTTTGAGTCTAGCGGTTACTTAACATGTATATATGCAGATGCCTAGAATCATGGGTGGATTCGATCCATGCCTGGATGACTATGCGAAAACATTCTACAATAGATTAGATGTTCAAAAGGCATTACATGTTAGTGATGGTATCAAGCTCAGGAACTGGAGTATCTGCAAGTAATTAATGCATAATCTCTCTCTGCTTATAATCAACCAATTTCCTTACTGTATATATAATTGAACATTTGTCATACTTGTTTCTATGCAGTAATACTATATTTGATCGGTGGTCAGATTCTGCTATAACTGTTCTTCCTATATACTCCAAGCTGATCCAGGCAGGACTTAGAATTTGGGTTTACAGGTAAACATATATATATAAATTCTCTGTTGCAGAACCCTGAACGTAATTTTCATGTGCGATTAATTGCAATCAGTTTTATAGCACTAAAAACTAGTGGCGAAGCTACTTATAATGTGAGGGGGCATGGCTTCCAAGCGGACCAAGCCCTTAATTTTTTTTAAAGTTTATTTAAATTTTACCATACATTTTTTGTTATTTACACTTCTATTAAAGGTTTATTAATTTTTCAAATTGGCCTCCTAGACCCTCCAAATTTGGTGATGCTGTTTTTGCCCCTGCTACTGAATGTCACATGTGACATTCAGAGTGATCCCACACAAAAATTACGTCCGGTGGTTTGCACCTGAGAAGCATCCAACATATATTTTACCTCCTTTTAATTGTTTTTTATTGAGATTGTGAGGGGTTTTTGGATGCAAAAATTACTAATTTTGTTGTTGTTATTATTGGTCAACAGTGGAGACACAGATGGAAGAGTTCCTGTACTTTCAACAAGATACAGCTTAAATGCTCTGGGATTGCCCATCACCAAATCCTGGAGGCCCTGGTATCATGAAAAACAGGTATGATTGTATATAAGGACTATAATTGTCTAACGAATAACGATCGATACGTGTCATTCATTGAATATAACGATAAAGATAATCGAATATGATATTGTTTGGATCAGGTGAGTGGTTGGTATCAAGAATATGCAGGGCTGACATTTGCAACATTTAGAGGGGCTGGCCATGCAGTGCCGTGCTTCAAGCCAAGTGAATCACTTGCACTCTTCTCTGCCTTTCTCTTCGGCCAATCTCTGCCGTCCATGCGATCTGCATAATATTATATATGCTACAGACATTTATTTGTCATCTTAATTAGTATTCTAACTAGTTATTTCGTAGCAGATCACAGTAATTATATATATATATATACTAGAAAATAAACAGAAGCTAGGCTAAAAAAAAGAGCTGTTCGTCAACTAAATTACAAGTATTTTCCTTTTGTTAATTTGGTTTCTTTGATGTCAAAAGAAAGCCAGTAAATTGTTCAATCCAACAAGAAAGTTTGATGTGTTTGGTTTTGACTTCTAATTAAATGATGATTAAAGTTTAATTACAGCTGTCAGAGTCTTTCAATTACAAAACTCTATTTTTTTTCTTCCTATAATTACAAACAATTCAGAATTTAATATTCAAGTTCACGACTCAAGTAATATAGGTGTGAGGGACGTACCGGACCAAGAGAGATATATATATATATTCTAATTTATCGTATGATTCATGTCTTCATCTAATTATATTGTATGTATATGACATTGACCCATTATTTCAAACGATACAATATTTTCTCAATTCAATGAACCATATATATGACATTGACCCATTATTTCAACCGATTGAAGAGTACATAAAGCTAGCCCCATTCTACACGAGAGGCAATGGAAGAATGACAGAATAACCCTTATATCATGCAATTAACTCAAGTCAACTCTATGATTCCACAATCAACTCAAATCAACAAACCTTATGTCACGCAATTAACTCAAGTCAACTTATAATTCTACAATCAACTCAAAGTCAACTCTATAATTCCTTATTATAGGACTAATCACCTAGAATCATGTATATGCTATAATTATGTTAGTTTTCCTTATTTGATATTACTATGGCTTCTAGGGTTTTCAATATTCTGCGTATATATAGCAATGTAATATTTAATATTTTCATCAACCAATATATTTCTACACCTTAACTGAAACCAAAAATCTCTATACATTGACAAGTTTTTTTTTATTCTTTTTCATTTTATGTTACAATATTTGGATCATTAGAAAGGTGGATTTTTTTTTTTTTTTTTTTTTAACTATTATAAATTTGAGTGTTGAGTGAGAGAGATATGATTTAAATCTAGAATCTTTTTAATGTAGGCGTGAGGAGATACTTTACTACCGGCTAGATGAACCTCAAGTTTGTTGAATTCTTGATTTTTTTGAGTTATTTATCCGGATTGCACATCTATTATCTGATTTTGATAGTCTTGACAGTCTGATTATAATAGTTGTAATACTTGAAAAAAAAAAAAAAAAAATTGGTTTAGCAAGTGAGACTTAAATTTTCTACTAATACGGTGTTTACCTTGACATATACAAGAAATTTGACTGATAATCAACGATTTTTTTTTTTGAAAAGATAATGATTTTTTTTTTGTTGATAATCAACGATTTAAAGAAACATATATCTTAACTTAATTGCATTTTTTTTTATTTCTTACAAAAGTAATAATAATAATAATAAACTTTAAAGAAAACTTAATCTGAATTTTGGTGGCAGGACCATATTTTTGTATCCATTATTGCTTGAAATAGACAAAGGAGGCCTCTGTGCAACAAAGCTAATTCTCCTGGTTTGATAGTTCTTGAAGGACGACCAGTTAAAGTGACAAGCATCGACTGTTCTCGTTTGATGATGTTCCTTCTTTGATGATCTGGAATGATGATCAAGATCAGGGATGATGGGATCATGATGAGTAACAACAACAGGATTATTTAATTTTGGTTCAACTCTGAGAGGCAGGTAAATAGCTTTTTGAATGTCTTGAATCATTTCAGTGTTGGAGTCGTATCGATTCGAAGAGTTGAAGAACATCCGAAAAACTTTTGAACACGATAGATGGAGATGTTTGCTTGCCCTTGGCAGATCGCTGCCGGAGCCGTCCATAAGAGCATGTTCAAGTAGCTCTTTCTCTTTTGTAGCCAATATTTCTCTCACATAGCCAATGGAGTCTTCAATGTCTGCTCCAGGGTTTTCTCTCTTGTGAAGTAAAACAAGGTTTGTTTTTCCATCCACTAGTTCCTTCTACAATGTAAGAAAAAATACACATCAGATCTAATTAAAGGGTACTTCTCTGATCAACACTGTCCTGAAATTTTTCTTTCAGAATCTCAATTGGTACCAGTGGCAATTAGGATCCCGCATGAAAAAAATTCAGGACCGTTCTGACAAGAGAATTTCCCATGAATCAAAACGAAACTTTAATTACCTGGTAACTTTGTGTATCATTCCACAAACGGGAAAGAAGCATGAGCAATTTGGTGATAGTTTCGTATTGTGGTGGCCTGAGCTTGTGAATTGGCAAGCTTGGGTTCAAGAAACATGAACCTATGAGCACCAGTGTGTGTGTGGCGATGGAAGTCATGCCAGTTTCCAGGTATTCATCCATGGAAGGTGTGCTTCCACTTTCGCTTCTCTTAGCTTCGGTGAGCCATGAATCAAATGTTTCGTACCACTTCATGATATATAAAAACAAAAACACAATAAGTTGATGTGATTCAATCAAACTATTTAATAAATCAAGAATTAGATTGATTATATAATAATAATAATTCTTTAATCGGGTTTTTTTTAGAATAAAGTTACTTAAAGTTGTGGAACCGTTCCATAGTTTTGAAATTTCGATCCTAATTTATTTTTTTCAGGACCGACTTGACTGTTTATATATATATATATTATATGCATTAATTGAGATCAACTTACAATGTCTTTGAGATCACTTGTTATGTCACAGCTTCCTTCCTGTAATCGGAGGTGTTTATCTGCAACTTCTTTAACCAGATTATCCAGTGCATCAAAAATAGTCTTGCTATGACCTTCCAAGCCTTTATCATCCCATCTGCATATTCATTCAAAAACTATTAATTTTTTTTTTTTATCTGACACTGAACAAGTCAAGAATGATCAAAAAGATTAATGAACGTATAAATACAATTGTATTACCTTTTAATTGCGTTAGTGAGATTTTTCAACTCAACGAGAGAACCTCTCTCGTCGAAAAAATCGTCTGCCACGGTAATTAGTATTGCACTCTTTGCAATTATTAATCTTACATCAGAATTGGGAGGCAGTGTAGCACTGGCAGCAGTAGCAAAGTAACAATATGTTGTTTTTTCTCTACCAAATCCCATGTCACTAAGACCCCAATCCTTGGACCACCTACATATTCCATAAAATCAAATTAAAATTCATTAATTAATATCTAATTAAGACAAAATAATGACAAATGTTTTAATGAAAAAAATGGAAATCAATTAAAATTTACCTCTTTAATTCTTCCAGTTCATATTGGTATATGGACTGTCGAAACTCATAGTTTTGTGAGGCAAGTTGCAAAAGTTTGTCATTGTAAAAGTTGGATAACCTGATTAGAGAATTATTATTTCAAATGGGTAATTGAAAATATAACTTAAAGTTTCACTATAATTGTCATTTTTTTTTTTTAAAGTTCTAAACCTGTGAAAGGAGGTTTTTCCCATCCATATTAAAGCATTCAAATTGTTATCTTCAATCCACATTCTATGTTCCAGGTGCTCCAGTCGTGTCAGCCATGGAAAAGCCAATTCATGCTCAATCTGTATGTACCAAAAAATAACATTAAAGTCAGGGTCATGTGCCACGGTACAACATCGGTTTTGGTACATTACGTTAGAGGATTTCTGATTTTTAACATTGTCATTACAGAGATTTATATCAAGAGTCTGATATTGAATTTTTCAGCTCTAATAACTACTAATTCCCCAAAAAAGATTCATACCCATTTTCAAAAATAAAAATAAAAATTAGTTTAAATCTAATTTTTTTTTTAATATATATAAGTTTTAAAAGTGTGCTTTCAAATCACAAGTGAAACACGCCGATTTCAATTTCATTATGTCAATGTTTTGAAATCCTTGATAGCACTAACACAAATGCAATTCGACAAGGTTGGTAATTTGTACTGCTGCTGGTAGTGGTGGTGGTGGTCCGATCGTGACTATTTATGGAGTTATGGTACAGACATTAACGGTTCTGAAAAAATAATTTCAGGACCCACAAAGAAACACCCTTAGGAATTAATATACTGGAAAAAAAAAATTATATATGAAATATATATGAAAATAATTGATTAGGTTAATAAGAAAAGAGATTGAGAATTTATACCACTTTGTGAAAAGAAGGAAATGAAGAATTATCTTGCTCTCTAATTTTTCCAAGTGATATAATTTTCTCAAGTGATTTTCTTGAGAATAATCTTGCCTCTTGTACTTTATATTCCTCAGGAAACATAAAATCTGTGGCCCTATAAACATTAAGCATCACAGTGGAGAAGTACTCTGAGTCATTTTCTATTTGTTCTTGAATTTCTTGATTGTTTAAAAACCAACAAAAAGTCCCTGCAACAGATTAAAATTGTATTAAAGTCAGAAATTTAAGTGTTTATAATAGTTAGTAAATTAAAATTGTATTTAAAAAAATTAATTCAGCTAATTAACCCAGATTCGAGTCATATATCAAAAAAAGAAAAAGAAAAAGAAGGTTCTCAATTTCTCATACATGGTGATACATTGTAACCATGCATCCGCAGAAGCTGAAATGCTAATGAGTCTTTGTATATTTTTGTTGCCGCTGAATTGATTGGCTTTGTTGATGCATTTTCTTCATTCTTGTAATTCCTGAGACGTCGGTGACATGGAAAAAAAAAAAAACATAATGAATAAAGGAAATTTTGGAGTTAATTTTGTTCATAATTCAATTGTAAAAACAGCTTCATTTGCATGAAAACGTACATTTTTCGAATACAGTCCAAAACAAGTCAAATTTATTTTGTGTAGGTTTCTTAAAAGAAGAAAAAAAAAAGTGACAATTTATTGAAATTGATTAATTGCAATGGTTACCGGTAAACTTGTGCCAGAACTTCTTCAATCTCTTTGATGAAATGCTCAGCCAACCCCAACCTTTGCAATTGATTAACTATGCAAAGCTTTATCAGATCTTCATCCACAGGATATCTCGGTGGAACTGCTCAAATGTATATAGTTTTAGAACTTAATAAATAAATAAAAAGATTTTTTTTATAAAAAAAAAATTACAATTCATTTAGGGTTTGAGGAGTGGGATACGACCTGAACTCACAACCTCATTGGTATAGGTGCAGTGGCTCTCATTCCACCGCAATTATATAAGTGTGAGGAGTATACTATTTAATCAATCTCATCTTGTAAAATGAAAATGATTCGAATAATATATACTACTATAAATAGTTTAAATATAAATTATCAAGTGTGAGATTCTTCAGGGTTTTTGTGCAAATCTTATATTATCAGATCTAATATTAATCCCTTTTGTAATACGTAGCAATTATCAAGTATGAAACCTGGGCGCTACAGTATAAAAGAGTTATTATAGTAAATTATATATAAGAATAAAAACTCTCTTCTCTAACCTCCATTAGCACATCTTTGAACAAGAGATTGGAGGTGAGCTAAACACTTCTCATTCCCAGTAGCCATGAATGCACGTGCCGTAGCAGACGGTGACTGGAATAAGGAGCCATCATCACTCAAATTCTTTACTATGTCTTCTCCATTAATATCATAGAATGGCAATGCTTCAAGATATGACAATAAAGGAGGATAGTGGTGCTTGTCAACAAGATCCTCACTGTAAAAAACAATTCATTAATAAGTTTTGTTATCTAGCGAATGAGATCGAGATCCTGATGACTTACACTTACACATAAACTTAAAAGAAGTATATAAATTTACGTTTCAATAATTTGTTGTTTCTGGAAGAAGATTTCTTTCATGGCTCCTAGCGAAGTGTCAGGAAAAAGGATCTCTAGACCGACTTTACGTGCAAGCTCAACCATTGCAGGGAAAACAATGGCAAACCAACGAGGAAAGCAGCCGTAGTTTTCTTCAAGAAGCTTCTCTACATTTGCATTAACAAATGCTAGTCCTGATTCACAAAATCAAACCAAAAAAGTACAATTTGAGATCAGATCAATGTAAAAACTCTGAAGTACCGAATTCATCTTTTAGAGAAGTACTTGTCATGTGACGATTATATGATGACCGATAAATTGCATCAAATAGGTAAGATTTGACTTTCAGATGAATATAAAGAGCAGACATCCACACTTTACGATACCTTTTTCGACTTGAGGTTTTCCAGAATTCCACCTTCTGAGTACAATTAAGCAAGCTAGGGTTGCAGGAAGAGACTCAATGGTGGGTCTGCCATGGCCATCACAACAGTCTCCCCAGAACCCTTGTTCTCTCTGGTTTTTAAGAACCCAATTCAAGCAATCCTTGAACATGGGTTCAAAGGGTTGGTGAGAATCTGGAACCATGGCTAACCATGCAGTGTCATAAGCAGAAGGTGACACAAATGAGTAGAGATCATCATTGATGTCCATGAACATCTCCTTTTTTATCTCTTCAACTAAAGCTAGAAGAGAAGAATTTGAAATTTGCATGATAATTAAGATAAGGAATCAGAATTTCTCTCTTTTTTCTTTTTCTTTTTCTTTTTCTTTTTCTTTTGGGGATACTCTCTGATGATGGAATGAGAGTTAAAAGAAACTGCATTGGCTATTTATACAAGTTCTTGCCGGATACCAAAACGTGAAACCGCACAAATATACATGTTTCTTACGTTCACATGGTCAATTTAGAATATAAGATTGACCAGACTCTTTATGAGTATATTCCTGAAATTCATATTACAATCCCTAATGAAATACCACCTCTCCGAATAAGGACTAATCTTAGTGAGCATCTGTATCATAAATCCTATCAACCTGCTGTGTCTTAAAAATTATAGTTGGGGTCACAGTCGTGGGTCTAGCCGTTATTGATGGTATCAGAGTTAGGACTTAGGAGGTATCGGTTTCAAATCTCCTCTCCGCTACATTTGGATTTCTTATTTCTTGCGCGTACGCGTTTTATGATAGAGGTGTCTAAGAGCATCTCCAATGGTAATGTGGCTTGTATTTGAAAAAATAGTGATATGTCAACATTGTCAAGCCAATTGCTTCACATGTGGCATGTAACTAAACTTGATAGACATCCAAATAAAAAAGTGGTCTCCAATGCTTCACTTGTAAAATATATGTTTTTAATGACGTGTCAATTTATTATTAGTCTCCTTAAATATACTTTAAAATTGTTGAATAAAATAAGGTAATTAAAGACAAGAGTGGTTGCTGACTGGGCCAACAAGACGGTCGTCCAACAGATCGTCTGTCAAATAGTCATGTTGACAGCCTCTAAAAAAAAAATTGCCACCTCATCTTGAAGTTGTACTAGAGAGGTTGCATTGGAGATGGATTTTTTAACAAAATGGATGTCTATCCTACGTGGCATCTAATTTTTTCACAACCCACATTAGCATCGGAGATGCTCTAACGTTCACTATCATCCATGTCCCCACATTGATGGGTGTTACCATTTATAGATGGACATTGGGCAGGGCTATGGTGGGCTAAGCCCACCCTAGCATTTTGAAAAAAATTGACAACTGAAAAAGATATAAGAAATTTAATAATTAATACCAATAGAAAACGAGTACTGAGTAGGACTAGGATTGTAGGCAACAAGTATTTACACTTTGTTAGAAGACTTTTATCACACTTTATCAAATTACTTCACAACTCACACGAGGCAATAGGTAATTAATAATAAGTTTTTTTCTTTCTTTTTTCTTTAATAATTATTATCTCTCTCATCCTACCCCAAATTTTGGTCTAATCTCTTTATCAACATCAATAATTGATCTTCCAATTAAGTATGTTTTTATGAATATTGTAAATTTAAATATTTCGTTTCGTATCGAAATTTTAGGATTACTATAAATTTTAGTTTATAAAATTTTAGGAGTAATGTAATTATTAGTTATTCTAATTTTAAATTTGCAAACTAACAATATTGTTTAATGAATTTGTTTTTGTTTGGTTGAAATTTAGATGCATGCTTGTCAAGTTTTTTTTTTTTTTTTTTTTTTTATTTGGGTTTTTAAGTATTCTTTTGTTTTTAGATTTGTTAGTAAATAGTAATATAAGTATATATTTATTTCCCAATGTGACATGAATGCTCCATCGATATCACAACTGAACTAATATAATAATCAAATAAATTAGAATTTTATAGAAAGTAATAAATTAGATTTCTTGTAACATTGTATATGAATATTTCGAATAAATAAACTAACATTATAATATAAGAACATTGTATATATAGATAATTTTTAATTTCTTGACGTATATAGAAGTAATAAAATAATGATTAATTTAATAATTTATTTTTGTGTCTTTTTGTTATTTATATAGGTCGTAATACAAAGAAGAAACTATTATTTCAATAAAAAATATAATATTGGTGAGTCATCAAGTAAGCCAAATGCCCGGTGTGAGTCTTCAAGCAAGCCAAATGCCGCATTGTTTTGACTTTATTTTTATTTTTATTAATTTCGTTAACGTATTATTTAGAATATACATTTACAGGATAATCCTAAATGTGTCTTCTTCACTGAGTGTATCTTTATTTTTACTTAACACAATTTTCTAGTAGTGTTAATCATTGGTAAAATTATATATATAATCTAGCCCACCCTAATAGTATTGTTGAAAAATAAAAAATGTATAGCAAGTAGTATTGGTTGTGTTTCATGCATGCACAAAGATTTAAGCCCAATTATATAAATCTAACAGTAAAAGATTTGTTTCATTCTTTTAAAATACAAAGTCATTGTAAGTTTGTCAAAAGTTTACAAAAATATAGGAGGATAGCTGAAAATCGAACACAAAGAAAACGATGCAGGAATGAGTACCATCTCTTCACCTTCCAAAATCGTTTTCACTCTCATCATCATGGCTGACGTACCTTAATGGGGGCTGGGGGACTGAAGTCTGAACACAAGAAAATATATGTTTAATCCTGGTTATATCTCTGCAGTAGTGTTGATGAGAAATCACGTGTATGTACACATCCAAATTAGAAAAGTTTCAGCTGATCACCAATTATGGCTTGTCCTGTTGTCTCTGGCCCTCAGCCGTGCTCCATCAAATTTATTCATGGAAAATGATGGCATTGACAAGCACGATCATGAGCCACACGATATTGAACGGTATGTCGGTATATATATGTCTGCATCAACAACAAATATATGAGGGTCCATCGGAGTTGGACCGTTCGTTTTGTTTGATAAATGAATAATTCACTCTTAAGTCTTAACATCCTACCTGTCGTACGACCTCAAGTTATTGGTCATTTATTACTCTAATAATTAATTGATTATTTAGCAATTAGCATCACTCATTTACTCCTATCACGAACCATATGAGTCCATTGTTTAATTGGATGTTGATGTTATCAATAATGCTAAACATGATGTGAGGTCACATGTATCCACTCACAATTTGACACCTCATATGCCATATGGATGTAAACGTTATAGCCTGTACGTATAGCCTGACGTATTGAATCATTTCTTTTCGATAACTTTCTTTTCAAACCGTGGTGGAGGGAGGGAGGCAAGGGGACAAATAAGCCCTGGCACCTAAAATGTTTTCATTTGCTTCCTTAATTTTTTTTTAGTTTTTTTTAGTTTTTTTTTTTTAGTAAAGTGGCACCCTAGACTAATATTTATGGCTCCACCCGTATGAATCTTTTTGTCGCCAAATCTCAATAGCTAACTAATATTTATGATTATGAGGAGAGATTTGTTCCGGTAACAATAATATACCTTATAAATGATCGTCTAACTCTTACGCTGATATTCTTGCGAAAAAAGGATTGTCGCCTGGGGTGGAGGATTTGTGATGGAGTGTGTAATCAGGTCCTTCAGCGTGTGTTTTGGTCTCCAGGTTCCTTGTGTGTTTTTGTTTTTGTTTTTTGGTTGTTTTTCTGCTGTGCTGCAGTTCTTTTTTTCTGCGTTTTCTTTTTGGGGTGTTGTCCCCTGGTTCGTGCTCCCCTGTTTGGGGTGGGAGGTTTTCTGGTTGCTTGGGCTGGTGTTGTCCTCTGTTGCCTGGCTTGGTGCCTTGTTTCTATAATCGATTGCCTTTTAAAAAAATAATATACCTTAATAATTTATAAATATTGTTATCTTCGACAGTTAACCTTGAGTGAATGATTTTTACAGCAATTTGATGTAAAAAAAAGTTTCTTTACAGCAGTCTAAATTGTTGTAGCCTAACCCTATATATATATAGTAATTTTCCAATGAGGACTTTATATATATAGTAATTTTCCAATGAGGACTTTTTACAATGCACACTTTAAGCACATTTGATGAAATTGCATGGAATATATTGAATCTTGATTTGGTTTTTTTGTTTGGAGGGTGAAAATATTGAAATATATTTATGGAAAAAAAATTTTAAAAATTCGGTTTCCAAATTTTTACAAAATATGTATTTTAATTTTATTAGGATGCATAAAAAAAAATCAAATCAAGATTCAATATATTCCATGTAATTTCATCAAAGGTGCTTAAAGTGTGCATTGTAAAAGTTTTCATTGAAAAATTACTCTCTATATATAAATGTTGTTAACAATATCCCTTGGTTGCATGCATGAAACACAACCAATACTACTTGCTATACTTTTTCAACTAAGCCGGCGGCTTAGTTGAAAAAGTATAGCAAGTAGTATTCAACTAAGCCGGCGGCTTAGTTGAAAAAGTATAGCAAGTAGTATTGGTTGTGTTTCATGCATGCAACCAAGGGATATTGTTAACGTATTTTTATTTTTTATTTGTAAATGGTTTATAAATCAAAATTTTTTAAATGGTGAGAATCAAATTTTGTTTCGAACAACCTTTAGAATCAATTTCTTGTTTTCACATCCAAATTATTGAATGGTTTATATTTTGAATGTTTTTGTGTGTGTGTGATTGTTTTCACATCCAAATTATTGAATGGTTTATATTCAAATTATTGAATGGTTTATATTTTGAATGTTTTTGTGTGTGTGTGATTGTTTTCGCATCCAAATTATTGAATGGTTTATATTTTGAATGTGTGTGTGTTGGAAATGGTGGGAAATGTCACATTTTTGACCAGGTTTTATAAGAAAGTCATCACTTTAATAACTTAAGTTTAAAAGGCACTAAAGTAAGTGATTTCCAAAAATGTCTTTACTTTACACATTCTCTTTCAATTACTTTGAAGTTTTCTGATATTTTATTCTTTCATCTTCCTCTATAACAGACCTCCAATGGAGGTTAAACATCATAACATTATCAATATAACTTCATTGGATAATTAGTTTTGTAGTACTACGCAGACGCATTCGGGGGTCGAGCTCCCCGCTGAGCTCGCAGTGGTTGAGTTGACCGGTCAACTCGCGGGGAGGTAGGGGGCAGTGCCCCCAGAGCTTTTTTTTCAATTTAAAACCCTAATTGGGTTCTTTTCATTTGTTCTTCGAGTATTTTGTAAACCTTAAGCTGGTTGTGTGAATTTTGAATATAATTTAAAAGTCTCGGAGACAGTGTTAAAAGGCTCGGAGACTATTTACAAAGTCTCGGAGATACAAATTAACAAAAAAAGCTGATGGTTAAAAAGGCTCGGAGACTAATTGAAAATGCTCGAATTACTGTTGAAAAGGCTCGGAAAGTGTATGAAAAAGCTCGGATACAGTGTTAAAAGTCTCGGAGATTCAAAATTGAAAAGGCTCGAATTACTGTTGAAAAGGCTCGAAAAGTGTATGAAAAGGCTCGGATACAGTGTTAAAAGTCTCGGAGATTCAAAATTGACAAACCTATTCATAATCCTTAAAAAAGCTTGGAGACTGTTTGAAAAGGCTCGGAAAAAGTGTTAAAGGCTCGGAAACCCAGATCTTCATCATCTTGCAGATTCTGGTCGACTTCAGGACTGTAGCGTCACCGCCGGTGAGTTCGCTATGAGATTTTCAGCCTAATTTCTCGCACCTGATGCTTTCTCTCTCCACTGTTCTCTCTCTCACAACTTTTTTCTCTCTACATTTCAAAAGACACAAACTGACAAAATAAGGGTATTTTTGTCTGGTCACCTAAATATGTGTCTTTTAAACTTGAATTAGTAAAGTAGTGATATTCTTACAAAGTCAGACCCAAATAGTGACAAAAACATTTTGAACCTGGGGGGGTAGAGAGACTCGAACCCACAACATCGTGAAGTGGAGTAGGTGTGAGGGGTATACCACCGAGCCAACCATATCTTGTCAAATAAGAAATTATTATTATTTTTTGAATGGTTCATTCATGAGAGAGTCGATTAATCAATTTTTTTGTGTGTGTGTGTGTGTGTGTGTGTGTGTGTGTGTGTGTGAATGTTCATAAAATACATTCAGGTACTTTAAGGGATAATTACCCTAGTGGTCATCAATTTGATGACACACTATCAACATGGCCACTAAATTAAGAATTGGTTTCAAAATGCCCATTTTTGGCGAAAAGTGTGATATTAATGACCATTCCATTCAATTCCATCAAACGAGTGGCATTTTGGTAAATAAGAGGATTCCATTAATTTATTTTAGATGTATTTTTGGAAATCAAAATTTTCTTTTGTTTTGTGAAACGAATAATTATATTTAGTGTGTGTGTATACATATAACATATCTCAAACATATAAATATATATATACAGTCTTTCTATTATCAGTTTGAACTGATATAAAATATATCAATTCCTTGCATGTGGATCATTGGATTTAAAATATGCTTTGACAAGTGCATGCAGCCAAATCAAAGTATTTAAATCCAATGACCCACATGCAAGGAACTGATATATCTTTTGTCAGTTCGAACTGACAATAGAAAAATTGTATATATATAAATATAAATATATATATGTATGACAGTTTTCAGATTAAAAGGAACATGTTGGTTTACTTGTGTAGGGGATTTTGGTATACTTGTGCAGTTTGATAAGTAGAATTTGAAAAGTGTATGAAACTGAAATCAAATGAAGAATACATTTTCTCCATTGTTTATGAATTTATACATTTTTTGTTTTGAATATATATATATATTTTGTTTATGACTGCTTACTCTATTTTTCTATACAATATTGATGTACATATAATAATCATTTTGATACCAATTAATCAAATGGATGACCAATAGATTAGTTCTAGAATTCGAAAAATTCTCAAATTTTGTTTATAGGTAGATTTCAATGAACTCATCATCCACAAAAAATTCAGATCAAAATTCATTAAAATTGATGTATTTTCATCAAAGTCCTTATCGAAATTAAAATAAGGAATCTCTCATGAGATACTCAATATATATATATATGTTTGAGATATGCTATACATATATACACACACTAAATATAATTATTCGTTTCAAAAAATAAATGAAAAAATTGATTTCCAAAAAATATCTAAAATAAATTAATGACATCCCCTTATTTACCAAAATGTCATTTATTGGATGTAATGACCATTAGTGTCACACTTTTCGCCAAAAATGGTCATTTTGAAACCAATTATATTCTCAATCTAGTGGCCATTTTGATAGTGCGTCATCAAATTGATGGCCACCGGGATAATTATCCCTATTATAAATGATGCTAGACCAAAATATTTTGTTTTGGTTTTCATATTATCCAAAAATTATAAACTAAAATCTGATTACATATATAATAACTTCAAAACAAACAAACTATGAACAACACCAAAAGGTATGTGTAATATATATATATATATATATACACACACACACACACATCAAATTTCGTAATTGTATTTTTATTTTATTTTTTCGATTTTCCCAGATATTTCCAAATTCTGGATGTTCATGGTCATTGTTTTTCAAAATAAATGGTTTGGTGTAGAGACATTTTAATATATATATATATATACACACACACACACCATTTGCTTTGCCGGTAGGCTGTTGTCTTTGTTTTTATATTAAAGCTGAAACTTTAATTTTAGCCGCATAAACCAATTTGATTTTGTTTTAAAATTTCTTTGATATAATTTTTTTTGAGTTTGATATAAATTATTTTATGATCAACCTAAGTAAAAAAAAAAAAAAAAAAAAAAAAAAAAAATAGTTAGGTTAATGCACTCATAATAAAGATTTGTTTAAGACTCAAGAGTGCCGTTAGATTCTCTTTCAATATGATATTTTTTTAATTGTAAATTAAGTTTATAATCCGGTGTTAATTGAAAGGAAATAAACAAAGAATAAATCCCAACTATAAAACAATAGTAAATGTTACATGAGGTTGTGGGTTCAAATCTGTTACCCTCCTCAAATCCCGAATTATTATAATGTTTAATATATATATATATATATATATATATATATATATATATAGTAAAGGCAGTATGTTATCAAAATTTAATAATTCTATAGTTTAGATGGCCCTGATTTATTTTTTCCAAAATTGTCCCTTTATAACATGACTTTGTAATGTTATAAAAGGACGGCTTTATATTTTTTTTTCTAAGGACCGTTCTGATTAAAGAAGGTCGTACATATCAAATTTTGAGTCTAAGGTGATGGTTTCATGAGTGAATAACGATGATTTCGGTAGTCTTAATCATGTGAATTTGATTTATGATATTCATAGTTGACTTAAGGATCTTGGCAACACTCTGGTGGTTTTTAATTCAAGAGCGACGAACTCCTTTGCGGATAGGTTGGCCAAGAGGGGCGCTAGGTCATGTCGCTGTTTTCTTTGTTTTCCTCTGTTCTTCCCTGTACACTGTTTCCTGGCGTGTTTGCTGCCTGTTTTGGTGCTTTGGGCCTCCTCTTGTTGTTCTGTTGTTTTGTTCTTTGGTTCAGTGTTGGTGCTTCCTTGCTTTTTCTTGCTTGGTTCCGGTCTGTGATTTATAAAATTCCCTGAGCTGTTCAAAAAAAAATATATGATATACTTTAGAGTCATTTGTCCAAGCTCCAAGCTCCAGGCTCGTCTATCTACCAGCTGAGTTACGTATCTGAGAGCTTATATATATATACAGTTTTTCTATTGTCAGTTCGTCATAATATAAAATATATCAGGACGAAGAATGTGGACTATTAGATTTACATACTTTGACTCAAAGTGTATGCACTTGTCAAAACTTCTTAATAATCCATGGTCCACATTTTTCGTACTGATATATTTTACTTCAGGACGAACCGATAGTAAATAGAAAGACTATATATATATATATAAATAAGTAGTATAGTTTTAGATAGAATTCTCCAAACATATTCAGGGCCAGTTTGGTATTACTGTAACTTTTATAATAATCAATGTTAGCTGTGCTGGGAGAATAATCAGCTGTGAAGTTAATCAGCAGCTGTTTGGTTAATTGTACTTTTAAAACTACTGTATAGTTCAAAAATATTATACATATGTCTGGTAATTTTATTTCAAAATGTTGAAATTAGTTACAATAACTAAAATAAGCATGATTTTAGAACATCATTTCATTTTACATAATATTTAAGTAGAATATTTAAATTAGAAAAATATTTCCATAAGAACAATAAAATATTTTTAAAAGATTTTATAAATCAAATCAATATTTAATTAGAATATTTAATTTTAAGATGAAATAAGGTATACAAATGATTTTAATTTGATTTCATAAGGATAATGATGATATTTTAAAAGATCCATTAAATGCTAAAATAGATTATCCATAATCACTTTAAAAAAATAACCCCTCACATACTTCTCAAAATTACTGTTAAAACTTGTCAGATTATCAATTAATCACTTTTGGAAGTTTTATCAAACATCATTTTATGTCAAAATCATAAAATAAGTTGATTTTAACTTCTCAAAAGCAATACCAAACTGACCTTCATTCTGATTAAGACAACCATGCGAACAAGTATGCACACATGCAACCGTATACTACAATTGCAAATCTGTCTACATCAATAATCTAGTGAGTTTTGGATGCTTTAAAATAATTATTTTTGCACTTTCACATACATAGAGAATTTATTAAATCATTCAATAATTTGGATGTGAAAACAAGAAATTGATCACTCGTGGAAAAAGAAAAGAAAAGAAAAGAGAAATTGATTTTAAAGGTTGTTCAAAACAAAATTGGATTCATAAACCCATTACATCAAATGTCACAACCAATCCACCGTTTGGCCGTATATATGCAAATGCAATTGTAATATGATTTTTTTTTTTTTTTAAATGATAATAATATGTTTTTTTTTAAGTCATTAAATTAACTTTATTTTAAATTTTACTATAATTTAAAAGGATAAATAATAATAATAATAATAAAAAACTTTAATTTATCTAATTATTTTTAAATTTCAAGTCAAGTAGGGTCAAATGGGAATGGGAAAACATGAGAGTGAGAACAGCTATCAGTCAAGAGAGTGACAAGAGCTAGCAGAATATGGTCAAGAGAGTGGCAGGATCTAGCAGAATATGTGCACCTGACAGGCCACCGCACAATGCTCCATCTAACATTACAAAGTTTTCAACTAAGCCGAGTTTTATTTGGTCTGAATTTCATACAATTTTGATTCTTTTTATTATTATTATTATTTCTAGCTACAACGCAAAACACGATCATCATGATATACATATATTTTTAAAGTCGTGTTTTTTTTTTCTTTTCATATCTTGGTATAATTGCCATGAAATTTTTTTTAAGAGTATTTTTGTTTATAACGTTACATATTTATATTATATAACTAAACAGTAAGAACCATTTGGATTTCCGAAATGGCCTAGACAAGACTACTTACTCTACGACTACGACCAAATTGTGTTGATTAGTAGAGTAAGTACTGTAGATATCTTCAATCAATATTATTAATAAGAGTTTCTATAAATCTTGAATAACCATAGATATCATGGGTCCATGACAAAGAATTTTCTAACTTATACCCGTAATTAGAATAGTCAAGTATTAAGGAACACTATAGTCTCAATATTCTTTGAAATATTATAATAATTCGGGATTTTGGGAGAGGGATAGATTTGAACCCACAACATCATGGTGTATGTGTGAGAGGCAAACAATTGGACCAACCCCATCTTGCTACTTAAATATAAATATATGTGTATGTTTGGTTGTCATGATTTAATTATATAGATTAACATACTATTTGAAAATAAATAACATATCAAAGGCACGGTAGAATTTAAAGATTGGAAGAGAGAGAAAAAAATTGAATGAGAGAATAATATTAGTTAAGATAGACTTGAGTAAACGTAATTTTAATAAAAGTAGGAGAATAAATTACAATTGATTTAACAAAACATATATATTATGATTCGATTTTTATTTATATTTAAGATATAAACCAGAAATAAAATATCAAATCAAATATATTTTGTTTGTACGTGATTAAGAGGAAAATGGTAATTCTGTCGTTTAGAGGAAAATTAGGAAAAAAAAAAATGAAATATGGGAAAAAGCATAAAAGTCAGAAAATTAAGGATGAGCTATAGAAGAAAATTTATAAAATAAAAAGCTTTTTGTTTTTTTTGTTTTTTTTTTTTTGTTTGGGGGGGGGGGGGGGGGGGGGGGGGTGTGGTTATAGAATTTAATGGTATAAACTCTTAATCTGATTGGGTTTTAAAAATCTAAAGTCTTGGACTACCTTGATTGGCTTAATTAATTAATTAGTCAAGTATCTGACTAATTAATTAATTATTTTTATTCCAAATTAATTTAATTGATTAGCTGATCAACCTTTGTTAATTTGGGGCACACGTGATTCTCATCAACAGTCAACAGTAGTCTACTGCTGTCTGATTTTCTGGCCATGGCAAAAAAGTCTGTACTTCCAAAAAGGGAAAAAAATAATAATTAATTTTTATTTTCCTGGCCATAGCTTTTATTTTTCTTCTCTTTTTATTTTTTTATTTTTTTAATAATTAGTTTTTTTTAATATAATTTTTAAAATTTATTAATATTATTAATTTTTTTTTGACATTAGTCAATAGGTCAAAAGTGTGTGGGTGTTATTATTATATTTTTTTAGTTTTAATGCAATTATGCATATAATAAAGGTATGTAAGTGCAATTTTCCTTATACATCCGTCTGCATTCTGTCACCTGTTGCCAATAAATGAAAGTTTAGGGGGTTTACTGTCAAGAAAAAAAAGTCAGAGGGCAACATGCGACCTCACGTATAATTTAGGGGCCATTGGTGCTATTAACCCTTAAAAATAGATGTGTTTTAAATAAAAACATTGGAGACTAAAATTAAGAGCTTGTTTGGTTGAGTTTTTGAAAAACCTCTATTAGTAAAAAATCTCTTTGTAGTAGATCTATTAGAAATGGAGTTTTTGAAAAAAAAAAATGATAGTTGTTTGGTTGGTAGACTTCTTTAAAAAAATGGTCTATTTTGAGAAGCACTTCCCCACGAGCTTTTGCCTACTAAAGGTTTAAACTCTACTAGATTCTACTCAATTTAAAATAGATTATCTCAAAAGCACAACCAAACAATTCTAAAAAAACTCAAATAGACGTTTGTAGACATTTTGAGGCAATAGAAAGCTCAACCAAACAAGTACTCAATTTTAAGTTGATTATCTATCAAGTCTATCTTTATGCCATATATGAAGTAAGTCTATTGATATTGTTGCAATGTCAACGATTTTTGGTATAAGCCACTCTTGCATTGGAGATGATGCTCAAATGCAAGAGTGACTTGTGAAAGAAAGAGATGCCACATATGATAAATATACAATCCGTTAATAATTGTATGATCTTCAATGCAATTTTGTATATTCAACCTCAAGCTGATGTGGCAATATATATATTAGACATTATCAACATGATTATCTATTTTCATACGGTATATTGCACATCTATTTTTTAGGTTGACTCAGCAAGTATTTAAAATTGACATTAATTTGTCATCTATTTTTAGTAAGTAAATAAAATAAAATAAAAAAGAAAACATGGAAAAAAATTGAACATGTCATTAAAAAATGTGTTCTAAATCGAAGAATTGGACACTAAATTTTGATTTGACTAACAATCATGTCCATTTTTATACAACATAGGAAGCAAATCTCTTACCATTATTGTCATCTCAACTAGAGCCAGCTTTACCTTTAGGCGACTTAGGCAACCGCCTAAGGCCTCAATTTTTAATTTTTTTTTTTTAATTTTCTTTTATTACTCGTAGATACTTCTTAGAGGCCTTCTAAAATCTAACCATAAAAGATATACGGCTACCTAAAAATAAGGAAACAAATTACTTTTTAATAAATTTTAATTCTTTTTATAAATCAACAACTTCTAAGTTCTAACATATTTTTTTATCCAAAAAAAACTACAAATTAATAGTTTCCTAGTTCCAAAAAAAAAAAAAAAAAAAAACCTATAATCTTTTCTAATTCCAAAACACTTCCTCGAAATGTTTTAATTAAAGTTATAATTTGATAACTTATTCCCATTTTTTCTACTAATTATTCTACCTACCGATACTGATACTATCTATTTCCACTCAATTGAAAATTGAATATCAATAACATGAGTTATTTGAAGGCAACAATTGTTTGATGAAAAATTCTTTTTTCAGGTTCACTTGTTCTAAAATTTTCTAAATTAGTTGTTCTATTTATAAGTTTTTATTGTTAATGTTTTTGTTCATTGTTTTAGTTATTTGATTGCTTGCAATTGATTTCATTATATAAGGCCTCAATCAAGGTTTTCGCCTAAAGCCTCCATCCAGCCGCCCCTGAACTCAACGTTTATAAGTCACTTTTGTGTAGAATATTCTCTAAGTCATGTCCTTCCTCGGCTCTCGCATTGATTTGCTCTATTCTAGGGTGTTTGTCACTACGTACCCAGTAATAATAGTTGTCAAGAAATTTGGAATCGGACGGTGATAAGCATCGGTGACGATCGTCTGCACACGAGAGGAAACGTTGTCGTACCTACAATTTGAAACGTTAAATACAGTATTACTTTGGATCCAAGAAAGTGACTTTGGCTTGGCTCATAATGTCTTATTTTTCATTGTCTCGCTTGTTTTTATGAACAGCTTTTTGTCGAATGGATCAAGTCCATGTCTAGTTTAAATCTTAAACCTGGTTTGTCAGAAGTTATTGGGCCCCATTATTTAAATCCAGGCTGAGCCCTCTGGTCTATAAGTCAGAGACCCATAGTTTTGTGAAAATTATTATTAAATATAATATCAAAAGAGTCGAGAGTTTATTAGAATTTACTAAAATTATATTGAGCAATATATGAGCGGATTGAATATCTCCTCACACCTTCATAAAAGAGAAAACTCTCCGCACATTTTGATGAAAAAAAAAAAAGCATATATGCAAGATATATTACACCTAGAGATCGTATCTATTAAATGTGAGTGGGGATGTGAGACACCAAATGAGACATGGCTCTTTGAAAACGACCATGTATTAAATTACCTAAAAGAGATTATTTGGCTATACTCTGTAGTGTTCTTTAATTAATATTTGACAAATCTTATTAGGCCTATAATTAAGAAAAATCTTTTACATGGACCTATGGTATTAGGGGAAGGGTATGACTCGAAACCAACAACCTCTTGGATGTAGTTGTGAAGGGTTTTCTACCGAGTCAACCTCATCTTATCTTATATAAACTTTTATTAATAATGATTTAAGATATTAATTTCCAAATAACAACTATGCAATATTGCTACTTAAAGTGACACTGACAAGCCATATACTAGGGTGTCTCTAATCAGAACGGTACTTGCTCTACTGATCACCACAATGGGTCTATGCACTGCAACGGCAACGGTGGTTGTAATGTTGTAGAGATAAATCTATAACGTTAATAAACAAATTTTTGAAATTTTTTTTTTCAAAACAATTACTAGGATATGAAGAAAAAAAAAAGACTTTAAAAATTTAATAGATATATTTCAATGAACGAATTATCCAATAAATAAAAAAAATCAGATCAAAATTTATAATAATCTGGATATTTTTCCTTTTCAAATAATCATTGTGATGCTTATTAGATATTTGGATCATGCTGTCACTTCATAATTATTAGATATGCATGCATTGTTTTTCAACTTGAAAATTGTTAGGAAATTGTTTGGATACTGACCCAATCAACTTATATGGTTTGTGATACACGTATTTAATATCCACTTTTTGCTTTGCCGGCTGATTGTTGTCTTTTGTTTTTTTATATTAAGAGTATGGCTGCACGGATAAAAAAAAATTGTTCACATTGTATTGATGTGACTAGTTGATATCTACTCCTTGGGGAAGCTCTAGTATGTGTGAACGAAGCAAGTCTTCCAAAATCCATCCAGTATCTAAACTGATGATTTTTTTTATTTTTTATTTTTTGAATCTGACACTAAAATGGGCTCAACGTTGGGAACAGGCAAAATCGACTACTACAACCTACGATACAACTCCCACACTTGTGAATTAATGGGCACAAAGCCACAAATTAGGATTCCTAGAATCACTCAGTAGTGTTGAAGTGTTTTATATATAATTGTGCATTTTTCATACTTGTTCTTATGCAGTAATACCATATTTGATCAGTGGTCAGATTCTGCTTTAACTGTTCTTCCTATATACTCCAAGCTCATCAGGCAAGACTTTAGAATTTGGGTTTACAGGTACATTTATATATAAATATATTCTCAAATGCGGAACCCTAGACGTAATTTTCACGTGGGATCACCGATAATAAAACCGATTGTTACCAGGGTCGGCTCAAGGGTATCTGAGGCCTTAGACGAAAAAAAACTAAAATTAGCCGAGTGGTTGGTATCAAGAATATGCAGGGCTGACATTTGCAACATTTAGAGGGGCTGGCCCTGGCCATGCAGTGCCTTGCTTCAAGCCAAGTGAATCACTTGCATTCTTCTCTGCCTTTCTTTCCGGCCAGTCTCTGCCGTCCATGCGATCTGCATAATATTATATATGCTACAGACATTTATTTGTCATCTTAATTAGTATACTAGCTAGTTATTTCGTAGCAGATCACGGTAATTATATATATACTAGAAAATAAACAGAAGCTAGGCTCAAAACAAGAGCTGTTCGTCAACTAAATTACAAGTATCCTTTTGTTAATTTGGTTTCTTTGATTTCAAAAGAAAGCCAGTAAATTGTTCCAATAATCAAAACAATTATTATGATTGCTATATACAATCATAAATGGAAATTTGCAAAGAGTGTAAATGATTGATTCAATAAGTTGTCCAATCAGGAGAGATTGACAATTCAACAAGAAAGGTTTATGTGTTTGGTTTTGCCTTCTAAAGGACTATTAAAGTTTAAATTATAGCTATTCGAGTCATAATTCCATTTTTTTTTTCTTTTTCTGATCAATTAAAAATACTTTTTAGGATTGAGTTATATGAACGGACTGAATATCTACTCACACAGTCACACCAGTATAGAAGGGAAAATCTCTACCCATTCAGATAAAAAAAACATATATAAATGATATATTACACCCAGAGATTGACACACTGTCTAGCCAATTCAGGATCTAAAGAAATCCTGAAAAGACTGATTATTATTATAACAACAACAACAACAACAACAACAATAAACTTTAAACGAAACTTAATCTGAATTTTGTTGGCACGACCATATTTTTGTATCCATTATTGCTTGAAATAGATAAAGGAGGCCTCTGCGCAACAAAGCTAATTTTCATGCTGTGATGGAACTTGAAGGAGGACGACCAGTTAAGGAGACAATAAGCACTGACTCTTCTCGTTTGATGATTTTTCTTCTTTGATGATCTGGAATGTTGAAGATGATCATGATCATAAGAAACAACAATAGGATTATTATTTGATTTTGGCTTTGTGGGTTGATCAACTCCGAGAGGCAGGTAAATAGCTTTTTTAATGTCTTGAAGAATTTCATGATCAGAGTTGGAATCGTATCGATTCGAAGAGTTGAAGAACATCTGAAACGTTTTCAAACACGCTAGATGAAGATTTTTGCATGCTCTTGGCAGATCGCTGCCAGAGCCATCCATGAGAGCATGTTCCAGTAGCTCTTTCTCTTTTCTACCCAATATCTCTCTCACATAGCCAATGGAGTCTTCAATGTCTACTCCAGGGTTTTCTCTCTTGTAAAGTAGGACAAAGTTTGTTTTTCCATCCACTAGTTGTTCCCTCTACAACGTAAAAAAATATAAATACACATTGGATCCATTAGAAAAATACGGGTCATTCTCTGGTGAGGATAGTACTGAAATTTTTCTTGCATGAAAGCAATTGGCACCAGTGCAAAATGAAAAAAATAATCTACTATACATTTTACAGTGTTGCCAATCGGATCCTGCACGACAAATTTCTGGACCGAGAATTTTCCGTGAATCGTAAAGAAACTTTAATCATTACCTGGTAACTTTGTGTATCATTCAACAAACGGGTAAGAAGCATGAGCAATTTGGTGATAGTTTCGTATTGTGGTGGCCTGAGCTTGTGAATTGGCAAGCTTGGGTTCAAGAGATATGAACTCATGAGCACCAGAGTGTGTGTGGCGACAGAAGTCATGCCAGTTTCCAGGTATTCATCCATGGATGGTATGCTTCCACTTTTGCATCTCTTAGCTTCGATGAGCCATGAAGCAAATGTTTCGTACCACTTCATGATATATAAAAACAAAAACATTATAAGTTGCTGTGATTCAATCAATCTAAAACTATTTAAAAATGCATTAATTGAGATCAATTATACTTACAATATCTTTAAGATCACTTGTTATGTCACTTCCTCCCTGTAATTGAATGTGTTTTACTGCAACTTCTTTAACAAGATTGCCAAGAGCATCAAAAATAGTCTTACTGTGACCTTCCAAGCCTTTATCATCCCATCTGCATATTCATTCAAAAACCATTAATCTGACACCGAAAAGGTCAATAGTCACGAACCCTTAACATTATACGATTAATGAATGTACGGGCACAATTATATCACCTTTTAACTGCGTTGGTAAGATTTTTCAACTCAATGAGAGAACCTTTCTCGTCATAAAAATCGTCTGCCACGGTAATTAGTGTTGCACCCTTTGCAATTATCAATCTTACATCAGAATTGGGAGGCAGTGTAGCACTGGCAGCAGTAGCAAAGTAACAATATGTTGTTTTTTCTCTACCAAATCCCATGTCACTAAGACCCCAATCCTTGGACCACCTACATATTCCATAAAATCAAATTAAAATTCATTAATTAATATATAATTAAGACAAAATAATGACAAATGTTGTTATGAAAAAAATGGAAATCAATTAAAATTTACCTCTTTAATTCTTCCAGTTCATATTGGTATATGGACTGTCGAAACTCATAGTTTTGTGAGGCAAGTTGCAATAGTTTGTTGTTGTAAAAGTTCGATAACCTAATCAGAGAATTATTATTTCAAATGAGTAATTGAAAATATAATGTAAAGTTTCACTATAATTGTCAATTATTTTTATTTTTTATTTTTTTAAAGTTCTAAACCTGTGAAAGGAGGTTTTTCCCATCCATATTAAAGCATTCAAATTGTTATCTTCAATCCACATTCTATGTTCCAGGTGCTCCAGTCGTGTCAGCCATGGAAAAGTCAATTCATGCTCAATCTGTACCAAATAATATATAGCATTAAAATCTGGGTCATATGCTACAATACACGCAGATCACCGAATAATATATAGCATTAAAATTTGGGACAGTACGTCTAGAGGATTTAATTTTTCATGTCGTAAAATATGACAAGATGAGATTAGCACATTGGTAAGTTCATCACCTCTACATCCAAGTGGTTATGGATTCGAGTTATGCCCACTCTTCCAATCCCGAAATATTATAATAGTTCAAAAATCAAAACAACAATATTTCGAAAGTAGATTTTAAAAATTTTACGAAATTGTCAAATTATAAATAATTAGTTAAGTTAATAAAAGGTAGAGAATTTATACCACTCTGTGAAAAGAAGGAAATGAAGAATTATCTTGGCCTCTAATTTTTCCAAGTGATATGATTTTCTCAAGTGAATTTCTTGCCAATGATCTTGCCTCTTGTACTTCACATTCATCAGGAAACATAACATCTGTGGCCCTATAAACATTAAGCATCACGGTGGAGAAGTACTCTGGGTCATTTTCTATTTGTTTTTGAATTTCCTGATTGTTTAAAAACCAACAAAAGGTCCCTACAACATTAAAGCCAGAAAAAGTGTTTTTAATAGTTAGTAATTAAATTAAAGTTGTATTTAAACAAAAAAAAAAAAAAAAAACATATTAATTGTCTCATGTTCGATTTAATATATAAAAAAAAAAAAACAAGAAAAAAAATGGCGTCGTCATACATGGTGATACACTGTAACCATGCATCCGCAGAAGCTGAAATGCTAGTGAGTCTTTGTATAGTTTTGTTGCCACTGAATTGATTGGTTTTGTTGATGCATTTTCTTCATTCTTGTAATTCCTGAGATGCCGGTCACATGAAAAAACAATTAGTGAATATAACTATATAAGCTTAATTATACCTAATTAGCTGCTTGTGACCTTGTTTACGTATGGAAATTTTGGAGTCAATTTGATTTATAATTCAATTGTAAAAACAAATTTATATGAAAACAGTTTTCGAATACAGTCCAAAACAAATCAAAATTAATTTGTGGTAGGTTTCTTTAAAAATAAAAAATAAAATTAATTGTAATTGTTACCCGTAAACTTGTGCCAAAACTTCTTCAATCTCTTTGATGAAATGCTCAGCCAAACCCAGTCTTTGCAATTGATTAACTATGCAAAGCTTTATCAGATCTTCATCCATAGGATATCTTGGTGGAACTGCTCAAATGTAAAGTATAGTTTTAGAACTTAATATATAAAATAATATAAAAAATTCTTTTTTAAAAAATTATTACAATTAATTTAGGATTTGGGAAGGGAGATATGAGTATATAACACAAACCCACAAGCTCATTGGTATAGGTGCTGAGACGAAGCCAGAAATCTTTATACGAAGAAACTATTATACTAAAATAAGAGATTTTGTGGGATCAAAGTAAAAAAAAAAAAAAAGAAATGATAAAATTTAGCGGTAATAATTTTAGATTTTTTGCTTTAAAAAAATTAGGTTTTAAAAAGAGACTTGAAATTTATTTTGAGGGAAGGGGACATGGGCACATGGCCCCTATGGACCCCATATTACTATAAATAGTTTAAACATATATTACTATAAATGGTTTTAATAGAAATTGTCAATATGAAATACGTATAAACAGACAGAAGAAAATATGATTCTAAGAGACAGATCCAAACAGAAAGGAATTGATAAATTTCACTTCTAATTATGGAGTTTTTTTATTTTGTCTAGAATAGAAAATTCACTTTATACCATTATTATGATATTACATATTCCTATCCAATTGGATATTAGAAAAATAAATGGATTTGGGATTTTATCCATTCACGTCGGGAGATCAAATATGATAATTTAGGATTCTGCATGATTTTCGAATCCGACACCTAAAACATAATGATAGTTTAAAAGAGTTATTATAGTCAATTATATATAAAAATAAAAAATCTCTTCGCTAACCTCCATTAGCACATCTTTGAACAAGAGACTGGAGGTTAGCTAAACACTTCTCATTCCCAGTAGCCATGAATGCACGGGCCGTAGCGGACGGTGACTGGAATAAGGAGCCATCATCACTCAAATTCCTTATTATGTCTTCTCGATTAATATCATATGATGGTAATGCTTCAAGATATAATAGTAAAGGAGGATAGTAGTGCTTGTCATCAACAAGCTCCTCACTGTAAATAAAAAATAAAAAAAATTGAATGAATGAATACATTTTGTTAGCAATGTGAGATACTGGATGGCTTACACTTAAATTAAAAGAAGTATATAAATTTACGAACGTTTCAATAATCTGTTGTCTCTGGAAGAAGATTTCATTCATGGCTCCTCGTGAAGTGTCAGGAAAAAGGATCTCTAGACCGACAATACGTGAAAGCTCAACCATTGCAGGGAAAACAATGGCAAACCAACGAGGATAACTGTCGTAGTTTTCTTCGAGAAGCTTCTCTACATTTGCATGAAGAAATGCTAATCCTGAAACACAAAATCAAACCAAAATAGTACAATATGAGATCAGATGATCATTAGAATTCTGAAGCACCAAATTCACCTTTTAGTGAAGTACTTGTCATGTGACGATAATGATGTTGAATTGCATCCAACAATTAAGATTTGACATTAAGAAGAAAATAAATGGCATACATGCATCTGCACTTTACTAATACCTTTTTCGACTTGAGGTTTTCCAGAATTCCACCTTTTGAGTGCAATTAAGCAAGCTAGGGTTTCAGGAAGAGACTCAATGGTGGGTCTGCCATGGCCATCACGATGATCTCCCCAGAACCCTTGTTCTGTCTGGTTGTTAAGAACCCAATTCAAGCAATCCTTGAACATGGGTTCAAAGGGTTGGTGAGAATCTGGAACCATGGCTAACCATGCAGTGTCATAAGCAGAAGGTGACACAAACGAGTAGGGATCAATATTGTTGATGTCTATAAACATCTCTTTTTTGATCTCTTCAACTAAAGTAGCTAGAAGAGAATTGGAATCTGAAACTTGCATGATAATTATACAAGGAAGATATATAAAGGAACCTGAATCTATGTTTTTCCCCCCTATATTAGTGTGGGAATGAGAGTTATAAAAACTGCTATTTATACAACTTACAAGTTTCTTGGTGGATAAGAAGACGGCACACACATATTTGTTACGTTCACATTGTCATTTAGAATATTAGATTTTTGATTTTGTTTTTGACGGACATTTTAGAATAATAGATTGACCAGACTCTTTGTGGATATTATGCGCGTACTGAAATTATGAACTCTACCTCTCTGAAAAGGACTAATCTTAATTAGTTCATTACTCTAAATCTCTTTAATCTATCTTAAATATTATAGTTGAGCTCTTACCTGTCGGTTTAAGTTTTTGGATCTAACGGTTACTGACCTGATATAAGAGTCGGTAGATATATAACGGGTTCAAATACCCTCTTCTCCATTTATCAAATATATGTCGAGCATTAGCCATCATGTCTCTACGTTACACATGAGGGGCGTGTTAACTTTTTTTTTTAAACCTCATCAATTTAAGTTTTAAATACTATAGTTGGACCCTCACTAAGCTTTTGAGTCTAACCGTTATATATTTGACATCTAGCATCCTCAAATTAATTTTACATTAAAAATCTACCCTATAATTAATTAGTTGCATATCACAAGTTAGATATGATCGATGATTAAAATATTGCTTTCTCTCTAAAAGCATTTGTACCAAGATTAGTGAAGTTGGTCTAAACAAATTTGATTAATAGGTTTAAATACAGAGGCTATAAATCATCCACCATAAGAATTATATCTATTGGGGATTTTGAACCAATGAATAACGTCAATATAGCAGAAAAATAGACGAGAGAAAATAAACCAATCACAACATAAGATATACGTGGAAAACCCAAATCGGGTAAAAAACCACGGGCCGTCAGGACGATAAAGAAAGTTCCACTATATGATAAATCGTTACAATCATATACTTCAAGATTCTCTCTCACACCTAACCATAAACCACGCTCACAAGATCCTCACCAAGACCGGACCCCCCCTCCACATAAATACTATTTCTTTTTGTGACAAGTCTTCTTGTAAAGAGTAAATCGTTTTCCTTTAAGCACAAGAACTTTCAAAAAGAGAACCTTTCCTATTTCGCGCAACATTCCCGATCTTAACAAAATACATCGTCTTCGCGGTATGGGCTGCGGTGTACACCCCGCTTTCTACACCGTAGAACACTTCTAGAACCAACTGCTCCGGATACCGCAGTATGTGTCTCTTGCCTCCGCCGCGGTCTGCACCGCACTTGATCCTTTGGAATCGACCGCTCCGTATGCTGCGGTCCACACCGCGGTCCGCGCCGCGCCGCGCTTCCTTTCGGAATCCGTTTCTTCAGTTCTTCTTCAATCTTCAACCCTCCCTCAAACACCACCTTTAACTTCCAAACGTTATCCCACTTCTCCAGGAAGTAACATATCAGTTTAGTCTTGTTTGGTTCACATTTGGTTCATTTAGGAATACAAGTCAAAACCTAACAATATTATCCAAAGAAAATGATGCATGAATGAGTGTCTTCTTCACTTCACCGTCCAACATCGTTTTCACTAATATCAGACTTGACTTTTAATTTTTTTTTTTTTTTTCCCTTTCCGTAGGTACAGACTTTCAATATTTTGCCATGGCCAGAAAATCAGACAGCAGTAGACTACTGTTGACTGTTGATGAGAATCACGTGTACGTACAAATCCAAATTAACAAAGGTTGATCAGCTAATAAATTAAATTAATTTGGAATAAAAATAATTAATTAATTAGTCTGATGGCATGTCTACATCAACAACTGATGATATATACAGTAGTATCCATCGGATTTCGTCCGTTCGTGTTGTTTGATAATTCACCGTATCATGCATGTATATTAATTAGCATTTACTCAAGTTTCAAGAGGTTATTTTGGATCTTCTTTAAAAAATAAAAAATGGTTTTTCACACAGGGCTCCACACGTATGGGGTTACTCATCCTAAAAAAATAATATTTTACATATAATGGCCTCCAAATTAATAGGGCGGAACCTTGTACTGGAGGTCGGGGCCATGGACCCCACTGCCTACAGAAAAAAAAAATAGAATTAAAAATATTTAAAATTTTTATAAAAATTATATCAATTATTTGTAAAGTTTTTATACTTTAACCCCAATTTCACACTCCAACTTCTGTCCCGGTGTAAAAAATATAGGGTTATTATATTTTTAGTCCCTGACGTTTGCGTTAATCTGGGCTTAGTCCACGATTTTCTGACATTACTAACTGCAGTCCAATAGTTCTCTGACAATGCTAAATCGAGTCCCTACCATCCAATTCCGTTAGGATTTCTTTGACTTTCGTTAGGTCAACAAGGGCATTATGGAAAATTCTAAGAAACCTTCTAGAAACCTGACTGAAACAAGGGTAAATACCCTTATGCCCTCATATTAAATAAAAAATGAAAAAACAAATTAAATTTAAAATTAAAACATATAAAAAACTAATTAAAATAATAATAATTATTATTATTAAATGAATTAAATTAAAAAATTAAAATCTATAAAAAAATAATTAAAAAATAATTTAATATATATATTAAATCCATTTGAATTAATAAATTGAATTAAATTAAATAATAAAAAATTAATAAATTAAATTAAATAAAATAATTAAAATTAAAAAAATTAAATTAAATTAAATTAAATTAAATAATTAAAATTAAAAAAAATAAATTAAATTAAATTAAATAATAAAAAATTAAAAAATCCAACCAGAAATTAAATAATTATTAAATAATTAATTTTAAAAAACAAATAAATATTATTAAATTAAATAATTATTATTATCAAAAAATTAAACAAATCATTTAATATAAAACTAAATAAGAAAATTAAAATAACAATAATAAATAAATATTAAAAATAATATAAAAAATTAAACCCTAACTATAATCTCTTTTCTCTCCCTCAATCAAACCCTCAATCAAACCGTTCTCTTCTCTCTCGATCACACCACCACCACCGATCTCTATCCTATTTTCTCTCAATTCTTTTCTCTCCCTTCCACTGTCCTCTTCTCCTTTTCTCTTCCCACCGTTCTCTTCTCTCTCCCCGCCACCTCTTCTTCTCTTTCTCTCTTTCTCTAATGTCTCTCTCATTCCGATTTAGGGTTTGAGATTGTTGATTTTGGGTAGTTGGTGGTGTTGGAGATGGAGGTGGCGGCGGCGGCGGCGGTTTGTGGTTGATTTGGGGTGGTGGCCGGAGATATGGGATTAATGGGTGGGTTTTTGTGTGGGTTTTGTGGTGATCGACGGTTTGTGGTGAAGATGGGTGGATTTGGGGTGGTGGCCGGCGGCTTGTGGTGAAGAAGATGGGTGGATCTGTGGATTGGTGGAAGTGGCGGTGTGGATTTTGTGGATTTGGTGGATTTGGTTGTCGGTCGGTGTGGATTTGGTGGAGGTTGTCGATCGGTGGAGATGGTGGTGATGGTCGATCGGCGTGGATTTGGTGGAAGTGGTGGTGGTGTGGATTTGGGGGAGGTGGTGGTCGATCTGTGGATTGGTGGAAGTGTTTTAAATTTTTTTTTTTTTGTGTTAATTTTGTTGTTGTTGTTCTGGGATGGTGATGGTGGTGGACGTGGATCTGGATTTGATTTTGCTGTGAATTTGTTCTTTGTTCTTTGATGGAGATCCAGATTGGATCTCCACCAAAGATCAAAGTTTGATTTTTTTTTTTTTTTTTATAATTTTTTTTTTTTTTGTATTTCATGTTTTAATTAGTTTCATTTATTAATCTGATGGATTCAGTGGATCTCCACCGTCCATCTCATGAGATGGACAGTTCGGATCTTTTTTAATTATTTGTAATATTAATTTTTAATTTTTTTTTAAATATATTCATTTAATAATAATAATTATTATTATTATTATTTAATTAGTTTTTTTTTATATATTTTAATTAAATGCAAAATTACCTTACTGCACTTCAACAGAAACCTTCATTAAGGGTATTTCGGTCATTGTACCATCTGACAATGCCAGTCCGTTTGTTTTAACCGAAACCCTAATGGAAAGACTGAACTTAGTAATATCAGAAAATCATGGACTAAACCCAGATTAATGCAAAAGTCAGGGACTAAAAATATAATAACCCAAAAATATATCTATAAATATTTTTGGCTCCGTACCAGTAGATTCTTCCATAGCTGAATCTTATTACCATCGGTCTTCTCGGTAGAAAATTTTGTGAAAGCCAAAAAAGACAACAAAAATGTTATATATGCATGCTTCAAAGTAATTATGAACTGATTATTATTATTATTATTATTATTATTATTATTATTTTGAACAGATGATTATTATTTCTGAATGAAGCCAGTCAAGGTAGTAAAAGACTTTAGATTTCAAAAACCCAATCAGATTAAGGTTCTTTTTTTGATTGCAAACAACAACCGGATTACAACACCTGGAATACATATCCAGGACAAGATTACAAGAAAGCATGTAACAACAGTAGTTGGGACCCATCAACAATCGGCATCCAAACACAGCCCAGACAAGATCTCCCACGATGGGGAGAGAAACCTGAGTTTATACCATTAAATTTTGTAATTAATTTTTTCAATTTAATCAATCAATAACATGCATTTCGATCGGTTGAATCAATTTCCACGTGTTTGTACGCTGGCATAAAGTCAATTTTAACGTATTTAGTATGGTAACCCATTTCTTTCAAAAAAAAAAAAAAAATAGTATGGTACCCCATTGCATTTTTTTGACTACAACTTGTGTAATAGTACAACGTTAGGTTATAAAATACAAATGAGGTTTTCATTTTAGCTCAAAGCTAAGATCCTGACATATGCAAAACATCATCGCTTATTTTTTAATCCGACATTAATTGAGATATGAGTTTGTTAAGATATAATATGAGACCGGTTACGGCAAGTACGGTCTTAAATGTAGTTCTCACTATATGCCCAAATTCCTCTCACCATGTGGAAGGTGAAGTTTTTTTTTTTTTTTTTTTTTTTTTTTGCACAATTTAATTAGTTTTTTCTTATTTTTGATCATAATAATAATTACTATTATTCCTTTAAGGTTTGAAGAACTCACCCACATATTAGGTTATTATAACTTTTTGGATGTAAGTGTGAGAGATTTATTATTGAGCCAAAAGTGTGAGAGATTTATCATTGAGTCAATTTCATTTTATCGGTACTCTTATTTATATTATATGTGGGTGTGAGACATTATCAAATGGGATAAGGCTCTTTGAAAACGTACTATGTATTAAATTATCTAGAATAGATTATTTGATTATAGTGTTCCTTATTAGGAAAATTCTTTGTCATGGACCCATGATATTTATGAATATCTATGTATATTCAAGATTTTTTTTTTGTCGGCTCTGAGGTGGGCGCCCGCCGCCCGCCCAGGGCCTGCATGTGATGACTAAGGGATCGTTTGTTTTTTTGTCTGAAGACTGAATAGTCCTGAATTTTACTGAATATTGAATAGTGACTGAAACCTGAATCTGAATGACATGTTTTTTTTTTTTCTCACATCTGAATGCACCATTAACATGTTTGTTTTTTAAAAATAAAATTGTCTGAAAAGAAGTAATTTTACATCTATATCCATGTTAAACAATTATACATATAATATATAATAAAAACAATCCAAAAATAATAATTATATATGAACACATATGATCATGATCTTCTTCTTCTATTACAAACAAACTTTATTTTTACTAAGAAAAAAGAAAAGGTTTTTTTTTTTTTTTTTCAAAAAATAAAAGGGGCAGCAGGAAAACTCACTCAAAACACTCTAAAAATAATAATATATAAATACATCACCCTAATATTATAATAAAGTATTTATATTAAACACCAATATGAGAAGTGATTAGGGTTCTTTTATATTTTTAAAGCTATTTAAAATAAACAATATATTAAAAGAAAGATTTATATACAATATATAATTATGATGAAATTGGATATATGTTATATATGGAGGATAGTATCGGAAGAAAAGATTTTGGATTGCATTTAATGCTATTCAGTGATTTACAATTAAGTTAAAAGTCATGATTTATTACTTTTTATTTTAAGTTGTTTTTTGGTATTTTTAAGTTGTTTGACCACTTAAAAAAACAAACAAAACAACTTAATAATTATGATTCAGACCCATTAAGTTTTAAGTGAAAAAAACAAACGACCCCTAGGGATCCAAAATTTATTAGTTAAGTACTTAAGTTATTATGGGTTAAGTTATAAAAAAAAAAACCAAAAATATAAAATGGCTCCATTATTTATTTTAAGAGTGACGGTATTTACACTCCTTAAATATTGTATGTACACCCCTTTCATAAGCACACCCTGATAATTTTTTTTAAAAAAACTCTAGTTTGTTAATAAACCCCATTTAATGACAAAAATACCCTTTTATTTCTATTGTATTGTATTTTTGTAACTACATCCCACCTACACCTATTTTATTATCTAATTAACTTTATTATTATTTTAAAAAAATTATTTTATTTCTTGTTTTTCAAAAAATAAATAAAAATTAACTCTTAAATACAGAAATTATAACAAAATGAGTTTGGTTTTTGAACTAATTTTATTTATAACAGAAATTTTCCTTTAAAAAAAAAGTTACAGAAATTCATCATATACGTTTTATATATAATGAAGTGGAAAAGGAATAAAAAATAAATCCATTTTGTTAAAGCTTATTAACGGCCATCCAGTAAAAGAAAAATTAAAAAAAATAATAATAGGGCAATTGCCCAGTAAACATGCAACACATAGACTAAGCAAATGCTATGTATGTGTTTTGCCAGTATAATATACATGAACAGAGTAGAGGTTAGAAAAATCAATATAAATTTTTGTTCTCTATTCTTTATCTAATAATGTGGGTTTTTTCGTTACGAATTGAGAAAACTTTTCAAGTTCGTGATTGTTTTCTGATTAGTTCTACAAAACCCACATATGATTTCAATTTGTATTTGAAAGCAATATTTAGAAGATAAATTAGGGTTTGAAAAAAGAGAGGGTTTTAGGACATAGAAAACTGATTAATAATTTTTGGGTATACAGTATACTTACAAATTATTTAGTCCTTTTAGTCATTTTAAATAAGGGTAATATTGAATTTTTAAAAATATATTAATTTGGGGTGTACATACGGTTTTTGAGGGGTGCAAATATATATCGTCATTCTTATTTTAAATAGAAAAACTCAAATATTACCTAAAAAAAAAAAAAATTAACACCGGACCCAATTCATTTTATTTAGTACAAAACCCAAATATGTAAATTATTATTAAGGGATATTTCGGTGAATTTTTCCTATACTATATAATGTCAAAATCAAAACCCTAAACCTAAATTTTACCTTTTCACCACCACAGTCGCTTCAATCCTTCAAAACTCTCTCTCTCTCTCTCTCTCTCTCTCTCTTTGTTTCAAAGGTAGGCCGTATGCTCTTCTTCTTCTTCTCCTCATTGTTCTTCTGCTTCAAGGCCGATTTAGGGTTCGTTTTATTCATAATATTTTAAAAATTAATTCATAATATTATTTTCTTAATTTTTATTTTTATTTTTATTTTGGGATGAAGTGGGGATGATTTTGTTGGTATGAGACCCATTTTTTTGATTTCGTCCAGGGGCCTTGGAATAGTCAAGACCGGCACTACCTCTAGGCCCACAACACGAAGGCTCCCAAAGACAAACAAGAAAAACATGTTAGGTTTTGACTTGTATTCCTAAGCGAACCAAATGTGAACCAAACAAAATTCAACTGATGTGGAGCTTCCTGGAGACGTGGGATAACGTTTGGAAGTTGAATGGTGGTGTTTAAGGGAGGTTGAAGACTAGAAGAACGAAAGGATGAAGCAAACAGCTGTGGGTTGCGCTGTGGCTTTGACAGCGGTTCCCACATCGGTATAGCGTTGTTATGTATGCTGTGGATTTCAACAGCGGTAATGAGAGCAGTCGAAGATCAGTGGAGAGCGCTGCGAGTGGCGCTGTGAAAGCCACAACGGTGGCAAGAGCGGTCAGGAGCAGAATTGTTTCGTGGTGTTGGAAGCAAGGTACACACCGTGACCAATACGGCGTAGACGATGTATTGCTGAGATCGGGAATGTTGCGCATAATAGGAAAATGTATTCTTCTGGAAGTTCTTGTGCTTGAAGGAAAAGGATTTACTCCCTACAAGAAGACTTGTCATAAAAGGAAATAGTATTTATGTGGAACAAGTAAGTCTTGTATGTTTAGGAGTAGGATTTCTTTTTATCTTAAACTCCCTGTAACTAGTATAAATAGAACCTTGTAATTAGGTTTATTTTCGGTGTGGAGAAAAAGAACACCATGTAACATCAGAGAGTGTGAGTGAGATCCGGGGAGACCCAAGGGAATATATGGGGAGGGATCCAAGGGAATATCGGTGGATCAAGTTAGAGATCCGTGGGTGATATTTAGGGGAGACCTAGGGGATATTGTGGGGTACTCGGTGAGGATCTTGTGAGTGGGGTTTGGGGTTGAGGTGAGAGAGTTAATCCTGGACTATATGGTTGTAACAGTTTATCATATAGTGGAACTTTCTTTGTCATCCTGACGGCCCGTGGTTTTTTACCCGATTTGGGTTTTCTACGTATATCTTGTGTTGTGATTGTTTTTATTTTCTCTCATCTATTTTTTTTGCTTATTGACGTTATGATTGCTATAAGTTATGGGCGTATATCAGGCACGGCGTTTCCGCGTTCATCGGTTTCTAGAGGATTATCCCCAACAAAACAGAGGCAGGAACAAGACCCACAAATCACCACAATTTGGTCTATGGGAACTCTTATTGTCTCCGTAGTCGTAGATATCTACGGTACTTACTCAACTAATCACCACAAATCACAATTTGGTCTATGCATTGCAACTGATGGTCATAGTCGTAGAGTAAGTAGTCTTGTCTTTACCTATTTCGGAAATCCAAACGGTTTTTGATGTTTAGTTATATAATGTAAATCTGTAATGTTATAAAACAAAAAATACTCTTAAAATTTTTTTCATGACAATTATACCAAGATATGAAAAAAAAAAAAAAAAAAAAACGACTTAAAAAATATATGCATATCATGTGATGATCTTGTTTTGCGTTGTAGCTAGAAATAATAATAATACAAAGAATCAAAATGGTATGAAATTCAGACCAAATAAAATTCGGCTTAGTTGGAAAAATATGTATTGTTAGACTTAAATGGAGCATTGTGTGGTGGCCTGTCAGGTGCACATATTCTGCTAGATCCTGTCACTCTCTTGACTGATAGCTGTTCCCACTCTCTTAATGTTTTATTTATAAAAAAAAATCACATATAGTACAATTATTATCATTTAAAAAAAAGAAAGAATCATATTACAATTGCATTTGCATATATACGGTTAAACGGTACAGATACATTACCTTTGGATTGGTTGTGACATTTAATGTAATGGGTTTATGAATCCAATTTTGTTTTGAACAACCTTTAAAATCAATCTCTCTCTTTTTTTGTTCTTCACAAGTGATCAATGTTTTCACATCCAAATTATTGTTTATATTTTGAATGGTCCATGCATGACAATCAATTAATCATATTATTATCACTATTATTATTTTTATGAATGTTCTTAAAATACATGTAGGTACTTTAATGCATATAAATCATATAGTCTTTCTTCTGTCAGTTTGACATGATATAACATATATTAATGCCTTGAATGTAAGTCATTAATTAGATTCTAATGATTTGATTCGGTCTGTATGCACTTATCAGTGCTTCTATATATATATATATATATAAAAGTATAGACTAATTTTTGGATCGTAAGATTATCAATCAATATATATTCCACTCCGTATAAATTTAAAAGTGCGAAAATTTAACATAATTAACACAGATATCTATATAAAAAAATCAAATTTCATAATTTCGTTCAACATAAACTTCGATTTTCATATGTTTCCAAATGGTCATTCATGCTTATTAGATATTTAGATCATGTTGTCACTTCATAATTATTAGACATGCAGTTGTTTTTCAACTTGTATGGTTTGCTAGATACATTTCAATATCCACTTTTTGCTTTGCCGGCAAGTTGTTGTCTTCTGTTCTTCACATTAAGAGTAACACACGTGCAAAGAAGATTTAAAAGCCAAAATGAGAGCAGACACCAGGAAATGATGCATGAATGAGTCATGAGTGTCTTCTTCACTTCACCGTCCAACATTGTTTTCACTAATATCAGACTTGACTTTTAATTATTATTATAATTTTTTTCCCTTTTTGGAAGTACAGATCGATCGACTTTTCAATATTTTGCCATGGCCAGAAAATCAGACAGCAGTCTAGTAGACAACTGTTACGTTGATGAGAATCACGTGTACGTACAAATCCAAATTAACAAAGGTTAATCAGCTAATCAGATATGGCATGTCCTGTGTGTGTACATGCTCAAATTTTAAATTAATTTGGAATCAAAAGAAAAAACAAATAATTTGAAGAATAATGAAAGTGAAAATGAAAGTGCATATAGATTCTCAGAGCAGAGATTGAATTGATAAAATCCCTATCATTGACAAAGTGATCTCTAGATTCTTCTCCCAAAACTGTTGTAACAATCGGAGGAATATGAATTGGTATGGTAATCTCCTCTGACAATTGCGGAACCAAAATAGGAATATTTTCCTCAACCGGAAACTGCCTCTCAATCTGGCTGCTCTGCTCCTCTAAAACCAAAAGCTGCATATTGTCTACCTCTTTTGGATCAGGATTGTCAACAAGAGCCTCTGTGTTTAAGGTTCTACATTTTGACTCATACCCCTTGTATCTTGCTGATCATTGTCGCAATTGTGCACCACATGGTCCACATCTGAATCAGTCTCGATGTGCGTAGTAAAACCATCTGTATCATCTTGAGAAATAATCTGAACCTGCTTATTAAGAGGTCTATAAACTTGTTGTGGCCCCCTAGATTGAGATCTGTTGTGAGGATCCGGACCCTCTCTAGCCGATTCGGGCTTACTAGAACTAATAGGAATCCCCTTGCCGGACTTGTTCCAACGACAAGCATTGGGAAAATGACCAATGGAAGAACAAGTAGAACAGAAAGCCGGGAGATTCTCATATTCCACCGAAATGAAAGAACTATGAGAATCATCCCTCTCAAGAAGCAAAGAAGACGGAGGCACATTAGACACATCAATATCCACCATTTTTTTACACTAATTTTCTACTCACTTTGACAATTGAATCCTGATAATTTGAGTTATTTGAAGGTAAATATGGTTAGAAGAATCATTATTTTCTAAGTTCTATTGTTCTATCTTTTTATAATTTAGTTTTATAAAAATCAAATTACAACATAATTATTAGATAATCAAATCGTACAAATAAACGGTAACAAATACGACAATGATATGAAATAAGGCCTCATTTGAAGTATTCGCCTAAGGCCTCCAATATGGTTGAGTTGCCTCTGGATAAACCTCTTACATTTGCACCACAAGGTTGTGGGTTCAAGTTATCCCTTCTCAAGGAAAAAAAAAAATGTAACAATGTAATGCTTTAATTTAATTTTATTTTTTTCTGTTTAGAACCTTTCTTTTGTAACATGCTAATTCCTAATTTTTTTTTCCAGGAAACAAAGAGGACCCTGATTAGAATAAGATATATCCAACTCATCTACATCAATAATCTCATGAGTTTGACGAGATGAGGTTGGTTCGATGGTAAACCTTTCAAATCTGCACCATGAGATTACGAGCTCGAGTCATCATGCTCCTAAAAAAAAAACTCCGAATTTAAGGTATAGTTTAATACTTCAAAATAATAATAATAATAATAATCTCGTGAGTTTTAGATGCTTTTTATGCACAGAAGGTATACATAGAGAATTAAGAGAATTATTGTGGAGGTGGTTTGACTTAGTCCTGAGTTCGAGTCCAGTCATATGTGTATCACTTTCAAATTTGTTGAAAAGCAAGGCACATACTTTTGTGGCCGCGCATGATTTGCTCTGTTCATAGCTGTTTTTTTTTGTTTTTTTTGTTTTGGTGATCACTAGCTAAAAAAATGATGATAAACATGGGTGACTATCGTGTGCAGGCGAGAGGAAACGTCTTGGTACGTACAATTAATTTGTTGTTTTCGTTTGACTGAGAAAAGCTAAATTCAATACTAATAAGTAATAACCAAGGATGAGTACGCGCGTGACTGGTAAATGAATGTTTAATGTTTTTAACATGCTTTGCACTGATAAGTGATAAGTGATAGATAACACACGGGGAGGAGGAGACTTCTGATGAAACTTCAATGCTCTCTGAAAAATATATTTTGACTGTGATGTGATTATGTGAAAACACATTCTGGTTTATTATATATCATCGAGAGGAGTTCCAATTCCAGTGCTTTAGTTATATATTGCAACTCATGGAGAAATAATAATGATACCATTCGATGGATGTTTGTTAAGGATTAAATTTTCCGATGTTTAAGTCAGAAAAAATATTTCCTAGATAATCAAAAGGACAAGATATGACATACTTATTAGATAGGGAAAAATAACAATAAAACTTGTGTATGATGATATGCATGATACTTTCATTCAACTGATGATCTTTAGTTTTTGTTTTGAAATCTAGCACTAATCAAGTCAGGTATATAGCGAAATATGGTAAGATCAACTGCTACAAACACCGTTAAGAATACAACTTTTGCTAGTGTATGTCTCATAATTAATGATACAAATTAGGATTCCTTGAATCACTCAATATTGTTGAAGTGTTTTAGAATCTAGTATCCAGGCTCTTTTTTTTTTTTCTTCTTCTTCTTCTTTCTTTCTTCTTTCTTTTTTTTTTTTTTTTTCTCCTTTATTTATCTTGATTCTGGGTTGTTTAGATGTTGGCTGAATGGATCAAGTCCATTTCAAGTTTAAATCTTAGGCCTAATTTGAACGAAATTCAGAAGATGTTGGGCCCAATAATTTAAATCTGGGCCGAGCCCTCCAATTTGTAGGCAGAAACAAAAAGGCTAAAACTTTTTTATTTTAAAATTGAAAAGCAAAAAAAAATCGATAACTAATTAAGATGAGGACAAAAGAGAAAAATACAAAAGAAAAGAAAAACTAGAGATACCAATAGCAGAAATCTAGAATACATTTTTTTTTTCTCAAGTACTCAGAAGTTTTGTATTATTAACTCAATCGATTCTTAGAAAATATATTATATTACCTTCACTGATAATAGCTAAAAATATTACTCGCATGCTATTATTTCAAATTCCCGAATGGTCCAAGGATTTAAAGGATTGGAATAAGGAAATGTATGGCTCATAATTTTGTGAAATTTCTCATCAGAACAAAAAACATCTTTCTTTTTTTTTTTTTTCTTTTTTTTTTTCCTATGTAGACTAGGGGTCTGTTGGGAAGTTGGAACTTGTAGAAATCGAGCAATACACAAGTTACCCGTATATCTACTCTCAAAATCAGAGAACTTTATTATTATAAATATTGGAGAGAAAACTCATTACACATGCTAAGAATTTTACATGGTATAACTTGAATCCCCTCCTCAATGGTGGGAAAATGTCATAATTTTTTTTCGGTTATGTGTACCAAAGTTAAACTTACCAACTAATTATTTCATTGCAAAGAAATATTTGTATGAACTCACACATATTTCTATTTTCACTCATGTAAAGTTAGTGAATAAATAAAATTAATAATAAAACATAGTAAAAATCAAAGTACCTTTCAATTTGATTTGGATTTGCTTGAAGAATATTATATAGCAAAAGTAAGTACAGATTGTCAATAAGACATGAAGATCAAATGTGATTTTATTGTCCCAAAATATCTTCCAAAGTCACAAAGTAGTAGTGATATATATGTAATTTTTAGAAAGTCATGTTGTTCTCTTTACCAAGAATAGAAAGTGATTAGGATGGATTTAATTAAAAAAATAATTATTATATTTTATTCCTCTTAATGCATGGGTGAGGTGATTCCATAATCAACAAGGCATACCATTGAATTTGAATATTACTGTTTTTGCTCTCAGGTCTTTATCATTACATCACAGAAAATGACACATTTTCATAGTCATAACCCTAAAGATTGAAGATAGAATTTTTATTACGGGTGTAGATGATGGTGATTTGAAAGAATGGTTTAGTGTGGTAAAGAGTAAACGAAATAGGAGTTGAACACTCAAATTCCATTGATAGAATGTAATTATGTCAGACAAATTCAAATTATAATTCCAGGGTGACCAACTACAGCCACATGTTCAAATAAAAGGTTGATTTTTTTTTTTTTAACAAACATTTGAACATGTGGCTGTGGTTGGTCGTCCTGAAATTATTGACGGGAGAACCTTCCTATATATATATATGTGTGTGTGTGTGTTGATAACATATTGGATGAAAAACTCACATATGTAATTATTAACAAAATCATTATATTCATAGAAAATAGTTTAATATCAATTAGATTAGAGATAAATATATGAATTAATTAGTGGGTGCGTATAGAGACAATTAGACAAAGTGCTTTTGAATGAGCCAATAAGGCATTGATACATTCTTAGAGTAGGAGACAACATTCGATTGAGAAATAAAAGCATATGTTTGCCATTTTGACATTTAAAGTCCACAAATTCATTGCTGTAATTTTTTAATAATAATTTTATATAAAAAAAATATAGATGATAATGACACTGGAATAAATTATACGTCAATTGTGAGAAAATTATGGCCCAAAATGATTCACTCATATCTTAGATTTCATATTTTTATATCCATCATCAAAGTATAATAATAACATATTTTTCTGGATGTTTACAAGTGATATTCATTAGTACTTGACCAAAAAAAAAAAAAGAGAATCAATCATTTACTCAGAAAAAATATCACATGATTATTCTTCTTTCATATATATTCTTGAGAGAACATGATTTAGCCAAATAAATATTTGCTTATTCCATAAAAAAAATGATTAATTAATTATTTATTAGACAAGATGAGATGGTCCTGTGGTATGGCCTTCACACTAAATAGGGTTATATGTTTTTTTTCCCCTATTTTTTTTTTTCTTTCTTTCTTCCTTTTTTATATATCCCCTGCAATGGGTCCATATATACATGATCCAATTAAAAATAATAATAATAAATAAAATAAAAAACCATGTATGGATATGCATATACTGTATACTTGCTAGATCGAACTCCCTATCATCAAGAAATTAACATTACATTTGCCATTAATTTCTGTGGTTGGTAAGTTTACATCACCATAATCTTCTCAAATCAGAAGTAATTAATTATTAGATAAAAGATTGAATACATTGTTTGACTGTATATCTTTTCTTATAGAAAATCACTTTCTTTTCTATTTCATAATAACAAACCATCAACAGTATAAATTTTCTCTTCTTCTTCTTCTTGATTGATCCTCTTATTAGATGACTGAAATTTATCTACATTAATAATTCATGGCAATGTTGTGAAAAGTTATTTTTCAAACTGAAAGTATACAATTAATACATAATCATATATACTTCAAAAACAAAATACATAATCATATATATATTTACTTCATCACCTGCAATCCTTGCTATTTATAGTTACACTCAAAGAAACTGATAATTATATATAATTGAAAGCTCGCAAATTTATCATCAATCCATTTTCGAAGAATCGTACCTTTGATGCTGTGATCTAGTAGTCAATATATCTCCATGCATGTATATAAAATTAATCACAAACCTTCGTCTTTAATAATTCTCTGGTCAGGACGGTTCTGGAAAATATTTTTAGGACCATTCTGATTGGAGAAGGATCGATCCTCTCTAACCTTACACCAAATTATGAGTTCCAATTCATGCTTGGAAGCTGGAACTGAGTAGTTCTCAAACTTGAATCGCCGAGAAGAAAATTATTCGGATGAAACGGGACGCTCTGAGGAAGCTGACTGAGCAAAGACACAAAGGAGTTGTTGTTGTTGTTGTGATCATCAGCTTTAGTACTATTATCTGCTGCTGCTGTATTATTGCTTCCGCCGTTTAGATCACTGTGAAATCGCTTCCCACCGGGAGAAGACCCTCCTACTGAACCACCATTATTATGATCAGTTGCTGCTGCTGTTTCATTGTTCCAGTACTGTGGTGGAATATCTGCAGTACGTTTGGCAGAAATCAGTGCATTCGACATAGTAGAATTCGGTGAGATAATGGATCCGGATCCCGATCCGTGCATGTTTATTGGCTGCTTTGAGGAGCTTAAAGAACCCAACTGATCAGAATTCATGCAACTAGTAGTAGTAGTACTATTTTGTTGTTGTATGCTGCCATGAACCTGATTTCCTCCTCCTGATAATATTCCATCAAAGAAACAACTCTCTTGATCATGTTCAAGAAATGAACCAAAAACTACATTTTTTTTCAGATTTTGAAGATGATGATGATGATGATACACCATGCCTTCCATGCAATCCTGTTGATGATGATGAAGATCATCTCTCTCACTGATCATCTCCATCGGCCTCTGCGCGTTGTTGTTCTTCTTGTAAATCCGACATAAAACCCAATCATCAAGCTGCATATATACATATACATATACAAACAACACGTACTCAACCATTATTTGATTCCAGGATTTTTAACTCTTTTTTAAAGTAAAAAGAGCTCTATTAATAAAACAGAGAAATACAAGCGAGTAAAGAAAACAAAAACCATTAAATTTACGTACCCTTAACGAGTTTTTCTTGCTTGCTAAATCGGAAGCTTGAGGTTTGAAATTATTATTATTATTATCGACGACGCGGTACTCGTGCATGATCCAATTGGTTTTGATACCTTTTGGAGGCTTGCCACCGTAAAAAACCAAAGCCTTTTTTACACCAACCTTTTGGCTTCCATTAGAAGTGAGTATCGGCTTATCGGTTCCGGTAGCTTTCCAGTATCCAGAAGTTGCAGCTCTGTTTGGCCGAGCTCCGTTCGGATACTTCCTGTCTCTCGGACTGAAGAAATACCACTCTTGCTCACCAAACGTGGCCTTACCTGTAAATCAATCAAAAACATTGATCTAAGTATTAAAATAAAAAAAATAAAAATAATAAGAAGGTATATATTTGGATGGATTGAAGAATTAATATATAATTACTTGGAAGCTCCCATGGATCGAACTTGTAGAGATCAATCTCTGCAATGATTGCAACAGGCAGCGGAGCCGACGCAACCTTCTTCTTCAGGTAATGAACCACCAGTTCCTCGTCGGTTGGGTGGAACCGGAACCCGGGTGGGAGTTTCGGGTGTTGTGAGCTCGTCGATGAATCTGTGCTCTCCATTAATAATCTCTGTAATCTTTTGACAATTAATTATCTGTATTTGCTCTTGTTTGATTATATATGGATTGAAAAATTTAATAAGAGAGTATGGTTGTGGGATGAGATAGGATAGTGGCTGTGTTGGTTAGGTGATGATAAAAGGGCTTAACTGGGGTGGAGAGGAGATTGCGTGCATCGGATGCACCATGCATTTTTCTCGTTCTGATTTTCATGTAACTTAAGGGGTCACGTGGCATGATCAGAACAATAGATCTAGACTGTATTCGATGTATAATTGTATAAGTATTTTTTTTTTTCCAAATAGATGGGATGATTGGAGGACAAATTTGGATCTTCTCTTTATCTCATCCCATAACACATAAGCATTGCAATGAATATTTGGTTAAGATGTGATTAGTTTCTATAACCATTTTATCAAGAACCAATCACATACTTTAAAAAGATCGGAAAAAACATAAGGAGAGGATCCAAATCCACGGACGACAGCCGGCATATTGAAGAGGGGGAAATGACGACACGTGTCGGACATGGAATGTGGGGACCACATACGTGTAAAAGGCAATAAAATATGGAAGAGGGCAGGTTTTGAAACTGCTTGTACGCTTTCGATGTCATGCTTTTCTTATGCCAAAGCGGAAAAAAAAAAAATACAAACAAACAAATCAAAACATTGAAACAAACCTCAACTTTCAGTCCAAACAACATTTTTTTTTTTTTTGCTCAAGTTAAAAAGGAAGAAGAGAGAGTCCATGCACGTGTACTCAACTCTTTACATGAGTGATCAAGTGTTTGGTTTTAATATGAGAAAATAATAATAAATAAATAAAACATAAACTCTCATGGGTCGATAATAGATTCTTAAAACACATTAGGGTTATGATATTGAATGAAAGTTGTTTTAACAAGTATGATATATATATATTTTTAACAACGATATTTCATTAATAGAAAGCCAACAAAGGGCAAAAGGGACGGCCACCAAAGCCAACACAAGACCCACAAAACAGAACATAGAGACCCACAAAAAACCCACAAATAACAAGTATGATATTGAATGTCAATTAGAAAAAAAAAAAAAAAAAAAAGCCATCAAATCATATTGTAGCACATATTTCCAATCATATTTGTAATGATTATACTTAATTAAACCCAATAAAAAATGTATAATCTTATTTTATATGAATGTAATTAATGAAACTGAAATAATAAGAACATTGATATTGTCATATATCAATATCATGAATAATGATCAATAATAGGTCATTAAGATTTTTTTTTTTTTTTGTCATTTTTACTTGTTTTTTGTTTCAAGAACCAAACATCCTCTAAATTTCAAAAATAAATAAATAAATAAATAAAAAATCAATCATCTTCTCATGATTTGAGCTCAAAAGAGTTCAAATTACTGAAAACTCAAGACACCTCTTGATAAATGTAGTTCATTGGTTTCATGCTTTCTTTGATAGCTCTGTTTCTTTTAGGACCTTTTATTTTTTTTAAATAAATTGAACCCTAAAAATTAATTGAAAATTCAATTTCACTCCATTAATGTCTTCTTTTATGCTCATTTTCTTTTCTTTTTGGGAAAATATATGTCAATTTTCTAATTAATTTGTATAGTATTCTCTATGTTATCTTTCCCCTTTTTTTTTCTTCCCTTACCTAAAATGATTTTTGACCAACATCACTAAATGCATGACCTCATTTTCATGGCTGCCAACAAGCTAATTAATCAGTTGAACACATTTTTCACAGGTGATATATTTGATAATCAATTTTTTTTATTTTTTTTTGGTATTACACACCAAATTTGTTCGTAAGAGCACATGTCATCACATGTACTAAAATTGCAAAAGACCTAACAAAATTAAATTACTTTGTTAGTCAATTTTCATCCTTGTGTGTTGTTAATTTTGGCTAGATATATAATATACTTGATATATATATATATATATATACAGTCTTTCTATTATCAGTTCGAACTGACAAAAGTTATATCAGTTCCTTGTATGTGGGCCACTGGATTTAAATAATTTGACTGACAAGTGCATACAGCCAAGTCAAAGTATTTAAATCCAGTGGTCCACATACAAGGAACTGATATAACTGTTGTCAGTTCGAACTGATAATAGAATTTCTGTATATATATCACCCAATTGGCTTTGCTGACATGGGTTATTGCCTGCCTATCAAAAATGCCAAAATCGGTGACGTACCATCCCGAATGAACCATCTGGCATCTATTAATACAAGGTTTGATATATTATGAAGATGATTATTGTTAATTATCGCGACACGTATAACTTGTATTCCTTACACTGTAGCTCTTACTTTAAAACTTTCATCCGTACATTCATATCATTTATTGAATATAAAGATAGTGACATTTGTTTTTTTTTATATATGGTGATAATTAACTTTGATTTTGTATTATTCTTGAAATGATTAATTAATGGATGGTCCATATTCTCTTTCGAAATGGAAAAGCAATAGAGGAGTGTAGAGAGATCATAAATCAAAAGATACGATGGTGAAAGTGAAATGTCTGGTGCAATTTACAAAGCGATACGATGGAGATTGTAATCAAGATAACACAGCAACATCAAACATGCATGGCCATTAACTTGAAATTGGTGTGTAGTTATATCACAAATATTGAATGGGTGTCTTAATCATATATAAATAAGATAAAAATTATCACTTGCCGCTTTCTATACACATCAAAATTAAAGTAGATGTATATGTTTTGGTGGATATGGTTATTAGAAGATCATCATTAATATAAAGATTAATTACCACCTAACATTAGGAAATTCAGCTGACTAATTAAAAATATTTGGGTCATATTATTTATTTTACATGTTAGATTATTTGAATGTGGAAATGATGGGTTTTGTCACTTTTTTGAGTTGGTGTTTTAAAACTATTACCATTTTAATAACTTAAGTTTAAAATGCATCAAAGTAAGTGACTTCCAAAAAAATACCCTTACTGTACACATTTTTTAATTATTTTTTTGACTTTAACTTTTGAAAGATACTTTGAAGTTGCCTGAGATCTACTTCCTTCTCTAACTGTCTTAAAGTGGAAAACTCTATAAACTGAAATCTAAGTTCATTTTCTTCTCCAATGAGTTCGATATTCATATAGTTACATAAGATCACTCATCCTATCAGGTTATGAATATCAAAATTCATACAATCAAAGGCAAAATGGAAACAGAGATAGGAAACCAATGAAACTCTAGGCCTTTGTAAATAGTTTCCGAGCCTTTTTAATCAGTTCCCGAGCTTTTTCATGAACTGCCCAAGCCTTTGTTAGATGTATCCGAGCCTTTGTGAGTAATGTCCGAGACTTTTACTTAACTGCCCGAGCCTTTTTAACAATCATTTTTTTTTTGTTAATTTTGAATCTCCGAGACTTTCTGTATTGTGCACGAGCCTTTTAATGAACTGCCCGAGCCTTTTTAACAATCATTTTTTTGTTGTTGTTAATTTTGTATCTCCGAGACTTTCTATATAGTGCTCGAGCCTTTTAATGAACTGTCCAAGCCTTTTTCGAGCCTTTTTAACAATCATTTTTTGTTGTTGTTAATTTTGTATCTCCGAGACTTTCTATATAGTGCCTGAGCTTTTTAATGAACTGCCCGAGTCTTTTACTTAACTGCTCGAGCCTTTTACACAACTTCACAAATGCTCGAACAATGTTTAGAAAGTCTCGGATAGAGCTTAGAAAGGCTCAGAGATTCAAAATTCACACAATCAGAGGGTTTTAAATTGAAAAAAAAAAAAAAAAAAAAAGCTACCCCCGAGTGCGTCAGCATAGCGCCACTCGGTCGTCGTTCAAGTGATCGCCTGGGTTTCAACTAGACTTTCCTCTCTACTTCACAACTCTGTCATTGTAAACTGAATGAAAGAAACTGAATGAATTGAAAGAAAGCTAACGTGGAAGTACTATGAGGGTATTTTTGTCTGATCACCTAAATTTATGCCTTTTAAACATGAATTACTAATGTGGTGACTTTCTTACAAAACCCGATCCAAATAGTGACATTTAATTTTTGAGCCCTTATTTGAATTATAACTTATAAGATGGAGAGAGACAAAAGCGCTATATGAATAATATCATCAACAGGAGCGAATGAATTAAGTGCCAAGTGCCAACTCTCTATTTTTAAGGTGTGAACAATTGAGTTGGGATGCTCGTGAATGTCACTTGTTGTTTTGATCATAATCCTACAAAATATATTTCCAATAATATTCATCACTATTTCAGACACACAAAACTGTGTTTCTTTTGTCTAACTAATTTTTTTTTTTAATAAAATATATATATATATATATAAATCTATTCAGACTATTTCAAAAAAAAAAAAAAAAAAAAAACCAACAACTACCGAGATGATCTGGCGAGATGAACCACTACAAACAAAAATAAAGAGAAAGTAGCTATCCACTTTGCTAAGAGTGGTTGTGCTATTAATGCATGATTTAAGAGTAATTTTTATTTTAAATGTTATATATATTATGTTAAATTTAGTCATATTTCAAGTAAAAAATAAAAATCAGTCATATTTATTTAATACTTGTGTCATTTTATGTTTGTTTTGTTTTCAATAAGAGTCTCTTACTCTTAAAGGTTTTTATTTTTATTTATTTTTAACAGAAACAGTCTCTTAAAGTTAAATGTGTATTTCTTCTATAAAAAAAAAAAAAAAGAGGTTAAATGTGTAATACCGTAATAAAAAAAAAAAAATAAAAAAAAAAAAAGGTTAAATGTGTATTTTAATTAAGTGCATGTTACTAAAATCATATTAATAATAAATTCTAAAATTTCATATGAATAAATCTTAACAAAACACATATTGATCAATCAATCATCTGACTCATGGGAACTGATCACACCTTCTATGATAATTTAATTATCCCAAAAATACATCATGAAATAATACAAAAGATTATATATTCGGATCAAACATTTGTGTGAACTATTGCAAATAAATTCAGGGTTTTACAGAAGGGGACATGACTTAGAACCCACAGCCTCAACAGTATAGATGCGAGCGACATACCACTAGACTAGTCTCATCCTGTCATTTGCTCTCCTAATTACAAGAACACTCAATGGGTGGTTTGCCTGTGAATTTGATGTGTCACGCCTACTCTCATGAGAGCAATATATGCAACAAGTCTAAACCCAATAAGCATTAAAGCCAATGCAAAAACACATAGAAATTGCTGGTGAAGCCCCACAAATTTGATCCTAGGATATTCTCCAACCAAACAGGTGACATTATTACTTGAATCACAGACATAAATTTCATCAGGCTTGTATTGTGAAATCAACAAGAGCTTGTAAGAATAATGTGTGAGAGACAGGTACTTGATCCAGGAAATGAAACCTGGAACATCCTGAACAAGAAATCCACCAGTCAACAAGAATGTGAGCATGATATCTGACCCAATTGCTGTGGCAATTCTCTGTTTCATCACCACTGCTCCAATGGCAAGTCCTAGGCTCTGTGCGACTAAGGCTGTGTACAGGACGATCGATAGAGTGTGGAAGAAGTTTACGGATGTGGGTTTAAGGCCTCCCATCCAGTATGTTATCGTGACGAAAACTGTTGGAAGAGCAAGTTCCATTGGAAGATCAGCTGTGGTCCTTGCCATGAAGTATGATGATAGCCTGTACATTCCTGAAGACCTTTCCTTTTCGAGCATTAATCGTTCGCGTGGAAAGGTGAAAATTGCTTGGAAGAGAGGTAAGAATCCTCCAAATCTGTTGTAGAAGAAAAGAAGTCCAACCTGCAGAGATCATAAGAATTTCATAAAATATCGTTCGTTCAAGGTATCAGATTCAGTCAGATTTCTATCAGAATCCATTCTGGTACCTGATCTTGTAAGTTAGAAGTACTTGATTGCCACCATATAAGACCTGTAATGAAAGAAACAGCCAAAACCTGAAGAATTTTCAAGCGAGAAAACGATTCGTGCCTCCTTGCCTTTAATCCCCTTTTAAGCAACACAGAGAACTCCTGCCACCAAGTTGTGCTCCATTTGTTGCTTCCTGTAACAATGTGATCATAATGATTTTCCATCTCCTGGTGCACGATTAACAATTTCTCCGAAAGACTATGCTCCTGATAAGCTGATACTAGAGTCTGTACTACAGCTTTTCGGTCCTGTTTCGAATCTCCAGGAAGAACACCTACACATTTGAGCATTCAAGAATCACAATGAATATCATTGAATCAAATTTGAGTAAAATCAAATTACATACCGTTAGCAAGATCCAGTATAAAATCAGAAGGATTCATGTCCACTGAAGGAGGTACAAATCCAATATTGGAAAAGTAATTCATGACATCTTCTCTGTTTCCAAAGTAGAGACTACTACCTTCAGACAAAAGCAAGAGCTTGTTAAACATGTAAAATATGCTACTAGAAGGCTGGTGTATAGTCATTACAATCGTCCGTCCGCCTTTAGCCAATCTCCAGAGAGACAACACAATTTGCTTGGCTATGGTGGAGTCAAGACCTGAGGTGGGTTCATCAAGAAACAAGAGACTTGGATTGATCAAAAGTTCTTGTCCAATGCTCAACCTCTTTTTTTCTCCACCCGATATGCCTCGTATAAATTGCCCTCCCACGATAGTGTTCTTGCACCGTGTCAGGCCTAGTTGATCCATCACTGCCTCAGCATACAGGATTTTCTCTTGTTTCGTAAGACTATCCGGGAGAAGGAGAAGAGCAGTGAAGACTAGTGTTTCTGTGATGGTCAAGTGTGGATAGAACACGTTCGTCTGAGCAACGAATCCTGTTTTTCGATTCATTGTAGCCGAGAAAGGCTTACCATTGTAGGTTATTTTTCCTGTGGTGTTGTTTCTGTCAATTATGCGGCCGCCAAGTGCTTTCAGGAGAGTTGTTTTTCCACTTCCTGATGGACCTAATATGGCTAACAATTCACCAGGGGACACTGCTCCACTGACCCCTTTTAGAATCAATTTATCTTCAGGTTTTTTTCCATGTTTGAAACAAAAACCCCCTTTGGTGTTGATTCTGATTTTGTGCTTCACATCTTCAAACTACACATACATAATTGTTTTCGATTACGTAAATAAACTCAGAAATGTTCAAAACATGGAAGAAAAAGGAGATGATCATAACCTTTAAAGTAACAAGTAATTTTGCTTTCTTAAAAATGTCTTTGAATTTGTGTTCTGTCTGGCTTTCAGCTTCAGCTTCCATGTTCTCCATCTCATCAGTTTCCATATTTTCTCTAACTTAATTTGCAGAAGCAATCTTTGTTTGACACATAACAATCGAAGGAGAAGAAGCACGATTCATGCGGAACGTATGATAGGCTGTTTTCAAGGAACAACTCTCTCTCAGTACTCTAACTGTGTGAGTTGCCACAAATTTATGGCTCCTAGAACAAATCTGCTTAACTTGTTCATGTGTCTCTTCTTGGCGGAATTTTCTTGTTTTTATGTTTTTTAATTTTTAATAGATATTGGTAGAACCTGAAAGCAATTTGATTTCAACCAACATGATTTTTGCTCAACAAGATACATTTTTTGTGACTGCAATGTAATGGTGATGATATTCAATTGATGAACTTATCGAGTTTTTCTTCGATTAGTACAAGCTGTATAATAAATAAACAACATTTTTATTTGAAAATCATTACAGAAAATTACTTCATCTTGATTCAAAGAAGCTGCATTGATTGATTGAGTGACATCTTTTCTCTTATATGGACTAATTATATATATTATATATAAAGGCCTCGATCGTGAGCATCTATATCGGTGTAAGGATATACATCTTGCAAGCGTGAGGAGCAACATACGCGGCCAATCCATAACGTTTATTCATCGAAACAAATGAGTGCTGCAATGGAATGACAAGTAGGTTCAGGATTCACAAAAATTCAACACAGAGTACTCTGTTAGTATTAACTATTCAGATGAAAAATTATATTGTACCGTCCACAAGTCTCTAACAGTGACAAAAATTGATGGAGCAAGTCCAACTTCCCTCCATCGAACAGAAATTGGAGCGCGAGAGTTGCTTCTGTTCCATAAAAGTACCACGACTCTTTTTTTCGATAGTGGTCCTGCCCAAATCTGCATCACATTGATGAAAAACAAAAAAAAAAAACAAGTTAAAAATGTGCATATATTATGGATGATCAAAATTGTGTTCATGAAATCATACTTCTAGGCCGGATATTGATTGCACTTTCCTCCCTTGAACTCCTAGCGAATCCTGGTTAACATCTATCACCTCCTTGTTTCCGAGGATCCTGAGAGTCTCTCTGCTTGCAGATTGCACGTCGCATCCAATCAGCAAAGGAGCCTGTCAAATTAAGTACGGTGTGTTCATGTTGTGTAAACATATATAACTAGTTTTGATTGATTTGGCGCGACTAGTACTCACTTTCATGAGAGCCCAAATACTGAAATGAGCGCGGTATTCTTCCAGGCTCATCCCACCGTTGCCCACTTCCAACATGTCAGGATCTATTCAGATCATCATATACAAATTAGGAAACAATTTCACACATAGATGTACTAGTAGTCATATTACACAATGCTAGCTGGGACGGAAACATTTTTCGTTACCATTCCACTTGCCGGGTCCTGAATATCTTCCCCAAACATTGTTTTGATCAGCAATGGATGTGATACTGGAACAATATAGAGTACACAAATATAATGTCAATGAAATGAAATCAAATCAATTCACTGAACAGAAATCAGGATCAAATGGAATAACAGAAACGAATTAAAAACCTCTCCCATGAGTCCTTAATGTCCCCTGTAGTTCTCCAAACATTACCATACCAACCAGCCCACTTCGCCGGATTTTCTTCTCCCCTATGAGAATATATATTTTCTGTGTTAAAGGTCTATCAGTTAACATCGTTGAACTATACGAACGTTGTTTTACAGGAAACGCACGTACACAGGTTTGATTTGAGTGACGCTTACCATTCACATATCGAGTAAAGAATTGGGCGGCCGGCCTTACGCAATGCATAACTCATCTTAGCATATCTGTCCTCGCCAAACACAAACAAGAAACCTCATCTAACATGACTATAAATTCTTATATATATTTGAGCAATTCGACAAAATATGCAACCTTTGTTGAGGTCCGGATCCATCATGGTAGCAGTTATCATACTTCAAGTAGTCCACCCCCTACAACATTTTTAAGTTTTATCTATACTGATCAATCAAAATTAACCATCTCTGCAAAATATTTACCAAAGTAAATATATATAATGAAAATAAACCCATTCAGCAAAGGTTCTGGCATCTTGTTCCTCATGTCCAAGTGATCCGGGCATCGTCTTGCTACAAGTTCTATAACTGAAAAAATAATAATAATAATAGATATTCAAAAGTTTACGAAAGTTTACTATTATTTTCTCCTCACTGCGTACTGATATAATAATTTTAATTTTATTAGATTCAACTACTTTGACTTAGTATATATAATCGAAATATATAATTAAACAATTAACACATATTTATTTAATTACCCAGAATCAGAGTATATTCCAAGTTTCAATCCTCTTGAATGAACATAATCTGCAAGTGCCTTGATTCCAGATGGAAATGTAGAAATTTTTGCCTTGAAATTACCTCTCAAGTCCCTCTCTCCTTCTGCCCAACAATCATCTGTTTGATTTCCAGAATCAATTAGATAAAAAAAAAATATGTTCAAGAGAAATGATAATTACCACAATTAGAGATTTTTTTTGATTGATTTTCAACAGTTATATACAACATACCAATATTTACATATTTGTATCCGACAGCCGCCAAACCAGTTGAAACAAGAGCATCAGCTGTTTTGTACAAATCATGAATTGCAAATAGGTCAATTTCAAATCTTTGTCACATGATCATATGATAATAAAAGTCACATAACTTGAACAGTTAATTGAACCTGATCAATATTATAATTTCCAACATGACATTTTTTTTTTTTTTTTAAATAATAATAATTTTGTATAGCTTGAAGCCTTGAACAGACTCATGAACAATGACTTAATCATAATTTTTGTCGGTCCATGAATGGTCTTTGTCTCAAATTTGTGCATATTTTTTCAATGGCTGTCAAACAGAACTCTTAATAAAAGTCTAATTTTTTTTTTATTTTTTTTTCAAGTGCCTGTTAATGGACCTTTTAATAGTCTCTATTTCAAACATTCTAATAGTTGGACTTGTTCATTTCTCCATATATAACCAACTCAACGAGAAAGTTCATCATCCAACCTAATGGGTAACACACGGTTTCTATTCATCAACCTCAAAATTTGTAAGAACAATTCAGCAGCAAATGTAGTCAAACTATAAGGTATTCAAGCTAGCTCTCGCTATATAATTCTCTAGTTATGACAGACCTGGAAACAAAAAAATTCGAGATCATCGTTTTGTAATGTTACGGAGCTTTAGTTCTCTAAAGTTATAAAGTTATTCTTTATCTTTACAGTTTTGTAACATTATGGACAAAAAAAAATTTTGGAATAAATTATGCAAATAATACCATGAATAAAGAGCAACTGCAGAATATTCAAAGTCAAATAATCAAAAATTATATATATATGTGTGTATATTCAATATTCAACTGCATTCACTTAGTCTATTCCAAGTTGAAAACTCCATTTAATTAAGTGGTGGTTATAATATAATTACAATAAGAAGTAGATCATCATGAAAACAACATAATTGTTTGTTTGTGTTTTGTCCTATTCTTGTAAAGAAATGAGACCCCAATTATAGTTCAATTTGTTGGTGAAATAAAGTGAAATAACAAAGAAAAAAAAGTGCAAATTAACTTCATTGATTTTATAATTAATTTGTTTAATTTGTGTTGGAAACTTGGAATTACCAAGAAATTAAAGAAAACCAAAAAGTGATCGAAGTGATCATCAAGAAGAGAAAATTAAATTAAATTAGAGTTACCAGTCCTCTTCACAATCTTCTCATCTATATTGCATTGATAATGATTCCAGCTGTTCCATCTGCATTTCCATTATCCACATATCCATCCACTCAGTGACTCAGACCAATCCAATTTGATAATAAACTAAATTTAATTTATCGGCATCTCTCAAAAACTTTTTAAAATCACCTTGAAAGTAATGCAGGGACACTTTGAGAGCTTCCGGTGAGGGACAAACGATCTTCTATTTGTACTTATAATATATCGTTGGATCAAATTGAAGATCGTTTGCCCCTTCATGAAAGTTCACAAATGTCCTATACCAGAAAGCAACATAATAATGATAATAACAAACAATAAATTAAGCTAAGGTTTTTGATAGTACCCCATTGGAGGTGTACGAGCGAGGCCATTGGCTAAAAGGAAATCAGAATAATCTCCATAGCCATTGCTGCTGCTGCTGATGTTCATAGCAGTACTAGTCACATTACTGATGCACAAAACATCTGAAACAAGAAGAAGAACAGTAAAGAGAGAGATATCTAAAAATCTCATTTTTATCTTGTGGTAACAAAAAGATATATAAGATGTTTGAAGCTCTTCGGATCTGTGATATATTTATATATATATATATATATATATATATATATATATATATATATATATATATAAATTCTATTATCAGTTCGAACTGATAAAAGTTATATCGGTTCCTTGCATGTGGACCACTGGATTTAAATACTTTGACTTGGCTGTATGCACTTGTCAGTCAAAGTATTTAAATCCAGTGGCCCACATACAAGGAACCGATATAACTTTTGTCAGTTCGAACCGATAATAGAAAGACTGCATATATATATATATATATATATATATATATATATATCTGTATATATATGAACAAGATCGAAACATTAATTCGTGGGTTGAATAATATTAATTGCAAGAAAAATTAATCAGACAAATGCAAATGAGTGCTGTGTAGAGAAATAAAAACAGTAGTTTTACTACTTTACATGCAAATAATAATGAACATAATGAAGTAGCCAGTCAGCTACATGAGAATTACTTGGGTGCATCCGATGCACCGTGCATCCCTCACCCAGATGTTGCCGCATCAGTAAAATCAAAATGATTTTACATGATTTTACTAATGTGGCAATATCTGGGTGGGGGATGCATGTAGCATCCCGCTGCACCCAAGATTTAGTCCAGCTACACATGCATGTCTGTCGGTGGGAGAGAACTAGAGAAGACAACTTTCTTAAATGTTGATTTTGCTTTCACTGATATCGAGATAGTGTGGGACAATGTATTTCTATACATCTCGTCATCTCCATCACAAATTTCACCCAAACAATATCTACACTCGATCTTGATTCTTGCATGGGAATTTTCAACTTGTAATTAATTACAACATAAATGTACTTCACCAAACTTTGCAAAGTATGTTACCTCCATATATCACAATCACCCTCCAATTTATTAGCATTTTTAGTATAAAAAAAAAAAAAGCATTAAATTATTTATATATATATAATTATATATCAATTCACTAATTAAATCATTAATCAGTAAAAATAAAAATATTAATAAAATTTAGGGTAAAAATGTTTTTAGTCCCTCTAGTTTGCCCTATTATACATTCTGGTCCCCCTAGTTTCAGTATTGGCCCGTTTGGTCCTTCTGTTACAGAATTCGTTAAAAATAGACGGTCAGACATGTGCAGAAGGAGAAAAGTCATTATTGCCCCTAAAAGTGTGACTTTTGGCAAAAATACTACTTTACCCTTTTTATAAATATTTAAAATAATATTTAAAATGATAAATATTAAAATGTTAAAATAATAAATAATAAATATTTACAGAAATTTAAAAAGAATATTAAAGAAAAAAAAAATCTCTTCTCTTCTCTAATCTCCCTCCCTTTGAACCCCAAAAGTCATCATCATCTCTCTCTCTCTCTCTCTTCAACAAACATCATCAAATCCAACAACTAAACCCAGGTCCCATCAGTAACAATAGATTCAACATCACTAAAAAACCAAACCCAAATTATCAAATCCAAACCATTGGAAATAAACGATCAAACATTCAGGGTTCTTTATACAAGCAAACCAAAAAAAAAATTATAAAAAGAATAAAAGTTGAAAAATGAAAACAACCAAATGGACCACTCCCATCGTCTCTCCAAACCAACAAAAATCATATCCCAAAAACATCATCATCTCCAGAAATCCACACCATCAGCCAACATACAGATTGGACCGAATTCAAAATCAGTTTTTAATTAAAAATTATAATTCTTCCAATCTCTCTCTCCATATTATCTCCAACACCTAATCACCCAAACCCTAGCCGCCCAAATCCCCCGCCGTCGCCGCCCAAATCCGCCCTCTAACCACCGCCGCCGCCCAAATCCACCACCCTAACCCGTACCATCGGGATGAGATTCGAATATCCCTTGTCAATTTTACAGAATTCCAGTCAAACCCGTCGCCCCTCTGTCGAGGGAAAAGAGAAAGGCTTGAGAAAGAGAAGGGGATCGGTGGGAAGGAGGAGATCGAGCGATGTGATTTCGGTGGGTTTGGTGTTTGAGTGGTGGTGGCTAGGGTTTCAGTGTTGGAGAAGATGAAGAAGAGGAATATGGTGGTGATGATGTGAAGAAGATGAAGATGGCTCGGGTTGAGAAAGAGAAGGGGATCGGTGGGAAGAAGGAGATCGAGTGGTGTGATTTCGGTGGGTTTGGTGTTTGAGTGGTGGTGGTGGTGGTGGTGGTGGCTAGGGTTTCAGTGTTGGAGAAGATGAAGAAGAGGAAGATGGTGGTGATGATGTGAAGAAGATGAAGATGGCTAGGGTTTCACTTTTTGTTGTTAATATTTTTTTTCTTTTTATAATAAAAAAAAAATGGAAAAGAGAAAGGATCACGGTTTGAATTTTTATTTTATTTTAATTTAAAAGATATTTTTATTTTATTAGTTTTTTTATTAAATAAATTATTATTAATTGTTTTTTAATTTTTCAATTATTAATATAACATTAATTACCTAAGTTACCAATTTGCCCTTTAGCCAAAAACCTTCTAGAAACACAGAAGCCATCTTTACCATTTTACCCCCGACCATTGACGGACTTTTTAAAAACCCTAACGGAATTGGACGGCAGGGACCAGACAGGCCAATCCTGATACTAGGGGGACCAAAACGTACAATAGAGCAAACTACAGGGACTAAAAACATTTTTACCCTAAAATTTAATGGCAAAATTTTAAAATTTTAAAAAAGGACTAAAAATTTTAAATTCCAATAGGAAGGGGACATGACCCTGTGGTCCCCTCCCCTGCCACACCACACTATATATAATACTTCACTCGTGTAAGATTTCTTTTCATTAATGTACTTAAAATCTTATTTTAATAAATTTCGATGTGATTACCTCTTTATTTAGGGAAAATTGCACAAACTTACCCTAATATTTCCCATTATGGTATAATATTCAACTAATGCCTTTAATTGCACAAATAACCCCTCTTTTTAGTCAACTTTAGTTAAAAATAGCAATTGACCATGATTTTTTTTTTAAAGCCCAAAATTGCCCTTGCACTTTATTACAAAAAAAATCTTAATTGCCCTTTATTTAAAACATTATCTACTTTAAATTATTATAATATAAAAAATAAATACTAAACATAATCCTTTTTAAATAAAAAAAATTTCAAAAATAATATATTAAAAACAAAACAATTTAAGAAAACGTTATTTTGAGAAAATACAGTTTAATAATATATTAAAAAAACAAAAAAAAATGTTATTTTGAGAAAATATAATTTAAAATTATACAAGTCCAATATGAATAGTGGTAATATGCTACATATTTTAAAAATTTAAAACATATTTTTTTTTATTTAAAAAGGATTATGTTTAGTATATTTTTTTTAAATTTTGAACCAAAATATAATGCGTCATTTATATTGAGTCAAATTATTTTGTCTTATAGAGATAAACATTGAACAAATTTTCGGCGCTACTGTATTTTATTATGACAAATGATTATATTTTTATTTCAAACTCTTGATGATTTTATTTATATTTGTGTTTAAAATACTAAACATAATCCTTTTTAAATAAATAAAACAAAAAAATAATATAATAAAAACAAAAAAAAAATTCAAAAATATGTAACACATTACCACTATTCATATTGGACTTGCATAATTTTAAATTATATTTTCTCAAAATAACATTTTTTTTTTTTTTTGTTTTTAATATATTATTAAATTGTATTTTCTCAAAATAACGTTTTCTTAAATTGTTTTGTTTTTAATATATTATTTTTGAATTTTGTTTTATTAAAAAAGGATTATGTTTAGTATTTATTTTTTATATTATAATAATTTAAAGTAGATAATGTTTTAAATAAAGGGCAATTAAGATTTTTTTGTAATAAAGTGCAGGGGCAATTTTGGGCTTTAAAAAAAAAATCATGGTCAATGACTATTTTTAACTAAAGTTGACTAACATGAGGGGTTGTTTGTGCAATTAAAGGCATTAGTTGAATATTATGCCATAATTGGAAACGTTAGGGTAAGTTTGTGCAATTTTTCCCTTTATTTATACAAGGAGGTATAGACTTTTTCTCTCTTCTCTATTTTACGGTCAAATCTCGAAAAACACGTGTAATGAGTTTTTTATAAACTCCTTACATCTAAACTCAGTAACATAAATGCAAAATCGTTCCTAAGTTTTTCACTAAAATTGAATCTAACATAATATGGTAATTTCCATGCATTTTCTCTATGGAGAAACCTCCATCTTTGCACTGATATACATTCTTGGTGAGAACCAAGCTAAATTGTTTATTTGTTTAATAATCATATGCAATGTATCTAGTGTAGGTCTTGCAGCGGCTTGATCACAGCTGGTCAAATTCCCACGAAAGTTTTCTTCTTGGTCCGATGATGGTGTGGTTGGTGGTTAGTTTTTCATGCTTTGTTGGTACAATAAATTGTCGGTGGCGGTCACGGTCCAAGTATTTGTGTTTTCTTTAGATTTTGAAGTTCTTCAATGATCTTCACAGTCTTTTGCGTCCACTTCCCTTCAAAAATATCACAATATATAATAATAATAACAACAACAAAACAATATCCAGATATGTACCAGTTAATTTCACTTTTATGGGTCTCCATCGCTATGGTAGTTAGGCGCCGGCCAGGCCATAAAAACTTTGATATGATTTGCTTAATTAATTAACAATATGACTTGTTCTTCTAATACTATACTATATATCAAAATCTCATGTTGTCCAGTTTGAAAAAAAATCATTGGAGGAGAATCTTCGCATATTAGTAATGAACTTTCTAAATTCCTAATTTAGTAATGAACCTTTTGGATATCAGAAAGTTGTGGGGTTTGTCGAGACCTGATCAGATTAACCGTAACAAACACAATCCGTAATGCAATTTCTACGGTCTTGAATGCAACTTTTTATGAGATCAACTGATACAAGCATAATCCGGAATGCAACTTCCACTATAGGGAGGGTCACCCCACACTTTTGCAATTTAACGGGTACTCGAATCTCTATCACAAATGTAAAAGGAAAAATGCACAACCAGCGAAGAGCCGACGTAACTCACAAAATTTCAAGAATTTTATTCGATTTTGTTTGTAATTAAATAAACTATATCTTAAGAGAGTTCAATGAAATTAACATTTTCATATTAGAACCATTTGATTAATTGTAAATTTTTCAAAGTCTTAATTTGTAATTTTTCTATTATAAGAACCCTTTGAAGGGTCGATTTGATAAATTCAGTCAAATTATCAGTCAGTTACCAATAGTATTTGCTTATAAAGCACCGTTTTGTTTTGAATATATGTTACATATAGAAAAATTTTAAAGTCAGTACATCCTGATATAACTTCGTAAGGATATTGATTGTGAGTCACTCGTTTTACATACTTTGACTCAAGTATATATACATTTGTTAAAACTAGTGGTTCACATTCAATATCCTGATAAAATTATATCAGGATGCACTGACCAGATCGGGATTGGATATATATATATATATATATTGAAAATCTATCACACAACAACTCTACTCTTTTTTGACAAAAAAGGTGGCTGAAAAAAGTGGAGAAAAATATTTTCAAAAGGAACTGAAAACTTTTATTAGTGTTTGATTGGTCAATTATATATATATCCTGCAGACTGCGGTGATGTTTTGTTCGGTCAAAATTAATATCAGCATATATTCATATAATCATATTTACGTGGAAGCTGCTAAGCTTCTTCCATGATTTAATTAGCTTTCTAAACCAAAACTGTTAGCAAGTACATCAGACCCATATAAGGATTAAAGATTCTATTAAGTATCGTTTTAGGCTTTAAAAATAGTTAATTAATTAGATTAGCGTATCATGACTGTAGTGATTTTTTTTTACTTGACTGTAGTTACTTATTAAGCCTATTATAATTAGAAAATCAAATCCCCTTTTCCTTTTCTTTTATCGAACAGTATATTCTTTTGCTAGCCGGTGATTAACAAAGAATAATATTAGATTGTACATCCAAATTATTTGTCTAAAATCATATCTAAATGATATGGTAAGGTTTTAGGGCTGGGTGTTTGTCCCCTGTTTTGTTGCTTTTCTGGGTTGGGGTTTGTTTCTTTTGTTGCTGTTTGTTTGTGTTGTTGTGTGGCCTGGCTTGGTGCTTCTAATTCGATAAAAAAAAAAAAAACTAACACATCTGACATCATCTCATGTATTATATGGTGGTTACAACTCACATAGTCCCGTACCACATCATTTGAGCATAATTTTGAATAAATAATTTGAGTAATCTAGCATCACTCATTACCAAAACACTTTAATATTCAAAAGTCTTAGAATATATGTGATCCCGAGTTTTGTTCCTAATCTCCAATTGTAAACACACTTTCTGTGTAATTTTGTTTATTTGCATTGTGTAATGTTACATAGATAATTATATAATATTACATAACCATTTAATGTGTGATCTTAGAACATATGTTAATGGGACCCTAATTAAAATATTAGGCTTTCAAAAGATTCATATTCATGATCAATACCTTGTTAAACTCATTTTACTTGTTAGTTGTTAATGGGACCCTAATTAAAATTTTAGGCTTTCAAAAGATTCATATTCATGATCAATACCTTGTTAAACTCATTTTACTTGTTAGTTGTTACATCGATTTGCATTAAGATCTATTCCATGTTTGCATCTATGTATGTTACATTTTAATATATGTTTTTTTTTTTTCTGATCAAATAGTTTCGAAATTTCCCCTCTTAAGGTTGGTTGCAGCCGTTTATCATATTTATAAATCAAATAAAAAAGTTTACCAAAAATGAAAAAAGCTACATGTAATCACCGAAAGTTCTCAATTTCATCTACTCAACTTCTTCGAAATCCACTTTTATCTTCTTCTTAGTGGGCACTTTAATTTCCATCTCATCAATACAAATATTATATATTAATCCACACAAAATGTTTATATACCGTAGAGTTAATAAAATTTCTAACACTTTGATGCTGATTGTGTTGAACAAACATCAATTTAATATATGACTAGAGTTTTAATAGTTCTAAAAATGTAAATCTTACAAAATTATCATACAGATACAAAATAAGTCTAGCACTGGTTTATTTATTTATTTTTTATTTCAAGTCTTTAATCGAGAATTAATTTTCATTTGATCAAGACTTTTTTTTTTTTTTTCTTTCGAGACTTAATTTTTCTGTGTTCGGGACTTATTAAGTCTACGCTTTTTTCAAATCTTTTGATAAGTAACGGTATTTTTATCATAAATACATTTTTTATGCTATGAAAACTCAAGTTATTAAATTGGTGTTAATCCTACAAAATCAGTACAAAAAATGTTATTTTGTCCTTTTAAGTCTATAGTATACAGTTATATATGTATCTAGAGAGAGAAAAATTAAGTTTTCTTATGCGGGTCAAGTGTCTACCAGACCTAACTAGATCAACCTCTACAAGTACAATTCGGAATACAATTCTCACTACAAAGAGGGACCACACTTTATAATTTAATGAACGAATGTAAGAGTCGAACTCTTGTCACATAAGTGAATGGGAAGTGTCAAACCACTTATATAAGGTGTTAGCATGTGAGACTCAACCCTTGTATAAAGTTTTAGCATGTGTGACTCTGAACCCTTGTCACACAAGTGATGGGGTGAAGGGGAAGTGACAGATGTGAGACTTCGAAACCTTGTATAAAGTTTTAGCATCGAATCTCACTCGCACCAATTTTAGGGCTGGATTAAATTTAATTGATGATGTAAAAAAAAATATTTAAAACATAAATCGAAAGAGAGATAGAGAAAAAGAGAGAACAACCTTATTGAATGAATAATATCATCTGCATTTTATTGCTTACAAAAAAAAAATACAAATAATTGAAACTTGTTACAAGAAGTTCAGGCCAAAAATCATTACAAAATGTTTTACATGTTTACAAATGTTTCTATAAACTTATTATACACCCATCTTCAACATTCGGTTGCAAGATGAAAAAAAAAAAAAAATTAAAAAAGAATTTTACAGTAAATTGAAGCCTTAACAAATACAAAGAACTCAAACAAACTGTTTTTGTTAGCAAGAGATGACATTTCGTTTTCTCCTATACAAAAGAATAATTGAATCAAATTAATTTTTGATTTTTTTTTCTTGAAAAAAAAAAAGAATTTTAATTTTTATTAATAATCCTGTAGAAAGCATAGACTTTGTCCCCCGTTTCCACGTTCTTGTTCCTCCTCAATCAAGTTCTTGATCACCGCATCAGTTGCCGTAGTCAAGAACTCCGACCAGTCCCTGCAATGAATCAAAAAAATCACCACATTAGAAACTCCATTAAAACATTATAAAAAAAATAAATTAAAAACTTAAATCGAACTTATTTAGTAATTTTCAGGTGCAAGTACAAAATCCAGATTCCTGAGAGTTAACATTAGGATTTGTAATAAAATACAAACATCTGCACCTGAAAATGAAATAATTTCTTATAAACATACCCATTTAACGAGTCAAATGTAAGTCCGACGGTGTATTTGGCTTCTTCAAGAGCCCGTGCAAATCTCTGCAACTCCTTGGAGGAACATGTTCCATCGTCTTTAACCTGAAGCTGAGACGGCTTTACGTCGTAGAAGATGGGTATGACTTTCTTCTTGGACTCCATTATCAGAGCAAGCTCATGGAGACAGAAGTAGGACTCGCAATAGCGCGGAGAGAACACGGCAACACCTATTGTGGAGTGCTTGATGGCCGCGTCGATTTTGTCGAACAACCTGTCTCCAGGCTTCATATTCTTGCTGTCCAAGAAAGGGTTCAGTCTCATCCTGAAAAGATGGTCGTAAAGTAGACCAGCAATGGTCCTCTTTGTGTCCGTGCCACGGTGGTTGATGAACACATCACATGGTCTCTTAACGGGTGCTTGGATTTGGTTGTAACTGTTCAGGATTGTACCACACAAGTGTTTCGCTGAAGAAACAACTGGTGATGAAGATGAAGATGAAACAAATCGCTGCATGGCTGCTTCAAGAAGCTAGCTAATATTCTAATATAAGGTTTTGTTTTTTATAAAATAAAAAAGTAAAAGAATTTGTTTTTGCTGGTTGTGGATTGATCTGGTGAATAATGATTTTCTGATGAGAGACGGTGGTGTGGGGGTTTTTTTTATAGGTTTGATTATGAGATGTGAGAGAGGTTTTGAAGGTGATGATGACGTTGAAAAGGGTGTTGGTTTGATTTTGATTTTGATTTTGAAGAGAGGAAGTCTACAATTCTAACGAAGATATAATGGTGGGGGAGAAATTGTAAAGCAAAAATGCTATAGAGACCAGAGAGAGAAAGATAGCTTTTGAAAATATTGACTCTTTTGTATTAGGTTTACATGGAACCTTCAAACACGTTCAACTTCTATTTTTATGTTTTGTAATATTAAATCTCTGACATGGTCAGTCACAAATCACAATCTCGTGAATTTTGCATGGTTTCTTATTTGGGCTATGAATCGTCTCCTCAGGCCCATCATGGGTTATTTCCATTTATGGTTACATGCATCTTCCGAGGATCTGTCGAGGCTATATCAGCGGTTACAACAACGATTCGGAATGTAACTCCCATTATATGGACTTTGCGAGTAAATGCGAGACTCGAACCCTGTTTCAAATGTGGGCAAATGTTATATATATTATATTATTTTACAATAGGTGTGTCAAGATCAACCAACACATTTATAGTCTGGATATCTACTCTCATAACACTGGGAGAGAAAACTCTCTTTATATACTTTTAAAATGTGTATGGTATAACTTGAACCCCCCACTCCTAACGTCAAAGGGGAGATGCATTATAACTTGTGCTAAGAGGTGATGTGTGTTACATGTATATTATTATTAATAATTTTGATTATTGTTACTTTAGGAGAATATTTTTTTTTGAACAGCTGACTCTTTTATTAAAGCCATAGAGGCAAAAACAAACGCACTCCCCAGAGGAGAAAAGAAAAAGCAGAGGATAGGACCTCATAACAACCCAAGAAAAACGCAGAAGTCAGCCAAAAGGCACTCAAAAACGAAACACTGCCCAGAAAAAAAAACAGAAGAAAAGAACCTGAAGCCAAAACACAAGCGAAAAGACATAAAAAAACATGAACCCAGCAGAATCCTAAAAAAGAGATAACAGTGTGGCTTCTGTCGAAACTCCACACTACTGAGTCACCTTCCATAGTTGATCCGTTTTTTGCCAAAGAGTCAGCAAAACTGTTGCTCGACCTTGAATTGAAAGATAACACAGTTCTACCAAGGAAATGCAAAAGAGCTCGAATTTCATAAATGTGTTTGACATGTTTCAGGCTTCCAAAACCATGATCATGCCCATTAGTTCTTTTCTTGCAATAAAATTTTGAACGATTATATGATATGATAAGTACTCTGAATAGATAGACAAATTTAATTAAAGATAAATATCAGATGAATTTATTGATGTAAAACTTTGTATATTCTTGTAACAAGAATATATTATTGTTTAAATCAAATAAAAAAAATGGGACATAGAAGCTCATTGGGTTTTTAATTTGTTTAATTTCTTATATTAAGTGAAAAATATAACATACACATATAATAAATTAAAATTGTTTCTGATTAATGTTGTTGCTAATGATTAATTTGATTAAAATAACAGTACAGATTTTATTTTATTTTTTTGAAAGGAATAGATAAAATTATTATTAGTATTATTAGTATATTCCCCCCAAAAGAGAGCTGAGGGATACAACAACTGTGTTTTCCCAATTTCACTTGAACTTTATTTAGATATCCTAAAAATCTTTAAATTAATAGATTAATATAATGTGTCACTTATGCAATTTAATTAATTAATTAATTATTAAGACAAAATAATCCTATAAACACACACACGTACACATACATGTGTATTGCGTGAGACATAACCATCTGTCATATGGTTGTAAACTCTCACCGTTCTTGATAGAATTTTATACATGAATGAATGCAAGCCGGTTAAAAAAAAAAAAAAAAAAAAAACCTATCTGTATGTGTACTACGTGAGACATAACCATCAAGAATTGGAAGAATTAACTTTCTTACAGCTGCCACCGGCCGTTAATGTTACTCTTGTTAAAAACGTTCATTATATCCGGTAAGGTTCTAGATCAGGAGACAATCTTCAGTACACCAGGTGCACCAGTTGAGTAGTGCACCCGACTATTGATACGTTGAAATATAAGTATGTGTCAGCTTTTTTATTTACTTTTCACACTTTTATAATTTACTATATTGGCCCACCAAATAAGATTTTCTGCCTCCGTCACTGTCTTAGGTTCAAGTCAGCCTTTTATAGCTTCATATGAAATCAAAAGTCATCACTACCATCCAATGTGGTATAGTGATAATGTACGTTCATTTAGCCTTATAATATACTAATTAAGTTCAATTCACCATAGCCGAAAGTGGTATATAAAAAAAAAAATTAAGTCAAAAGTCGTCAATTTTTTATATATATAACAAGCAAAAGGCCAATCCCATATCCAAGTTTCTTCCTATATAAGAATGAAATGCATTACAATAATGCAAAAGCTGATTTATTTTTCCCCGCATATCTAATGATGAGTCGCAAAATAAATTCATCTTTTCATACTTGTATTAAGAAAATTAGAACCGAAAGGCGAAAACAACATTTTTTACACATGTATTATGAGCAATGATCATTGTGATGGTTGAGATGATAATATGATTATCGTGGTTCTACTTAATTATACGAACGAACTTTATAGATATTACTCTTTTATAACTTGGCCATATATATATATAAGGCTAGACAAACCAAAAAATAAGTCTAAAAACCAGCACAAATAATGTGGTAAATGATTTTTTTAATATTAATCACATCATTCATGATTTGTGTGATATTGACAACTCACTTACCACATCATTTAGTTTAATTATTTAGGTCGTATAGTATTACTATATATATATATAATTAGTCTATGCACACTTACTACTGACATAATAAAATTTAAAATGATTCAAGTTGCAAATAAAAAGCATCACTTGATTAATTAAAAGTGCTTTACAAAGCTACAACTAATTTAATTTGTCCACACACTTATTTACAATGCTAAATAAGTTCATCGTTTTATACTTGTATGATAATGGTTCTACTAATACGAACGAATTACTTTATAGATATTATTATTTTATAATGGGGCCATACATATATAATATATAGACTAATAGATATTTAAATTAAAAGTAATACTAGATAGCACACCTATAAATCTATAATCACAATTTTTCAATCATAATACATGTAGCATTACTCGTAAATTAAGTCTCCACTTACTAATTAATACCTCAGCTACCGTAAGAATTGTGATTGTTTTGTGATTGTAGGTGTAACGTAGCATTACTCATAAATTAATGGGAAAATTGCACTAATAACCCCTAAATTTAGGTGAAATTTAACCAATAGACAGAAGATTATTTTATTACACAAACCTCCCTTAAAATTCGTTGAATAAACAAATTTTATATGACTGATGTTGTGATGTGGTTGAGATGATAATGGTTCTACTAATACGAACGAATTACTTTATAGATATTATTATTTTATAATATATATAGATTAATAGATATTTAAATTAAGAGTAATGCTAGATGTTACACCTATAAATCTATAATCACAATTTTTCAATCACAACATATATATAGCATTATTCATAAATTAAATCAATGGATATATGGGTAAATGATGAGATAAATCATTATTAATATTTTTCCACTTATCAATTAATACCTCAGCTGCCATATAAATTGTGATTGTAGGTGGGACGTAGCATTACTCATAAATTAATCTATGCTCAAGTACTTCTGACATAATAAAAAAATTAAAAAAAAAAGTTCCAAGTTGCAAATCAAAAGCAATGTCACTGAATAATTAATTAATTAATTAACTAAAGTACAGTACACATTAACTTTTAATAAAAAAAAATAGTAAGTTGGTGGTCCTCCATGAATTTATTTGGAAGTTTTCAAATGGGTAAAAAGCATGTAAATGAATTCTTGACTGATGAATTGACAAATATGTGTTCTTGACTGAGTAAAAATACGACAGAGGACAGACAGTGGTGGTGGGGGAGTGGTGGACCTCTCGAATTGACTGCAAAGTACTTGTGGTTGTGGTCGAAGTGTCGAACATTTGGGTGACAATTATTGAATTTTTATTTATACTTTTCTTCCTCTTAATAAATCTTGTTTGCCAAGAATAATGTTGAAACTGAAACTTCAAATTTGGGCATGTGTATATGAGTTTCTGATGTTGGAAGGTTGAATTAAAACTTGAAAAGTTGAAAAAAAATTGAACACTATACTATGCAATATGCATGACCATACTTGCAATTCAACACGTACATTTTTGTTCCTTAATTTGGTTTGATTTAAAAAAGGGAAATATAGATAACTAATTAATCTCTTAATTTTTATTAGAAATATTACTCATGTGACAGAAAAAAAAAACACATGTTATGATATATAGTTAATTAGAATTAATTAAACAATAAAATTCAATGGTTAAATCGTCAAAGTATATATATACACCATATATAGTCAAGATTATATATATAATGAAGTTGGATTGAAATAATTATGAAGTATCCTATATATTTTCTCAACCTTTTCGATGTAAATGGTTTGCAAAAAGTAAACAAAGTTGTATATAACTTATGTATATAATTATATATAATATGATTCAAATATTAGAATTATAAAATTGATAATAATTTACCATCACCTAATATGGTTTGATAATAAAAAGCTTTCATTCAACTGAAAAATATTCGCCGTGCAAATGTCAATTAAATTTCTATATTTTGTATTTTGTAGACGGAAGATACTGGTTGCGGCGGCTGGGTGATAGTCACATTTGGTGTAATTGAACATGTGGCTACAGGCTACAACAGACAGAAATTTGGTGGATAATTTATGCTCCGTTTGGTAAGGAGGAAAAGGGAAAAGAAAATGGAAAATTGTGTGTTTGGTATGGAGAGAAAAATGGAGAGAAAGGAAAAATGGAAGGAAAAAATTGTGTGTGGGGGCCATCATTTTGTTTCCTCCCAAAAGTGGGAGGAAAAGGGAAGGAAAGAAAGGAGAAAGAAAGGGGAAATGGGACCCACCATTTTTTAGGTAACTCAAATTATAATTTTATCTAATTTTTTTTTAATATATTAAATATATATAAGGGTAAAATAGTAAAATTGATAAAAATGATCTTTTCTTTCCTTCCTGATTACCAAACAACATGAGGGAAAATCATTTTCCTTTCTTTCCCTCATGTTTTCTATCCCTTCAAATCTTTCCATCCTTCCTATTTTCTTTCCTCCCTACCAAACGGAGCATTAATGGTATATTCCAGAATATTAAACCAGAGCAGATGTAGGCATGTAGCTCTCGGCCTATCACCATATATATATATATATATATAACTTCATTGGTGTGTTGGATGTGGATCATTAGATTTATATACTTTGACTCAAAGTGTATGTACTTGTCAAAGTTTCTTCATAATCAGTAGTCAACATGCATTGGTGCTGATGTAGTCACATCAGTACGCACTGATGTGAACGAGACTGTATATATATATATATATATATATATAGTAGTTCTCTCCTAAGGGATTCCTCGTTTTAATTTCGATAAAGATCTTGATAAAATTATATCGATTTTTATTAATTTTGATCTTTTTTTTTTTTTTTTGATGATAAGTTCAATAAAATATATATATGAATAAAATTTGAAATTTTTTCAAATACTATAATTATTTATCCCGATTTTGTTAAATATGAAGGTATTAGAAAAATGGGAGAAATATAAGAAAATTAAAGAATAATAGTTATAGTACTTCAAAAATTCTCAAAATTTATTTATAAGTAGATTTCAATGAACTTATTATCGATAAAAAAATTCAGATCAAAATTCATAAAAATCCACGTGATTTCATCAAGATCCGTACCGAAATTAAAATAAGGGATCTCTTATAAGAGTATATATATATATATATATATAAAGTTTTGATCGAAGGAAGAAATGAAGTAAGGTATAAGAATGTGGTTTAAAAAATCAGATATAAAAGAATGAATCATCACCATATTTTTTTTTTTTTTTTTTTTTTTTTTAAGTCTGACATAGGATCAAAGATCTATTGAGATTTGATGAGATCAGTTGCTATTTTGGGCTGTGGGAGAAGGGCAGGATAATATCAAATTTTGAAAGAACAAAGAAATATATCAATTTATGTGTATCATTTATTATTATTATTATTTTTTTTTAATATGTGTATCATGAATTTGATTTGTAATTGAAGTGAACCTTTTTTTTTTTTTTTTTTTTAAATTACAACAACTACCTGGACCCTGCGAGAATTAGACTTTACTAGCACATCCCTGAATAACTACTCCCACAAATGGGGAGAGGGCACCCACACTTGGGAATAGCCAAGGAGGGACAATGAATATTGTGTGTATATATATATATATATATACATGCATGCCTTGGGCGTTGAACCGTGGTGGTGGAGGCTCACTTTGGAGAGTCCAACCACATTGGCAAGAGGCCTTATTTTAGAACTTAGACTTGTGAAACCAAGTGTGGGTGTATTTAGGAATAGATTGGATGTATTTAGCATCACTCATTCAATTCAAATTCCACTGCTGATTGTTAATTGGGCCTAAGATGATCCACTTATTTGAATTGACCTCCAGATAAATTTGAAGATGGCAAAAATGAGAAATGTGAGAAAATTGTCGATTTTTTTTTTAATAAAAAAAAAATGGTATTAAATTTACAGTTAAAAATATAAAAATTCCATGGCAAACGGGATTAAAAAAATCTTAGTAAGCCAAGACATTGTCAGACTGATTGGGTGCTCTTTACTATCAAGCAATATTGTACGGTGATATCAGTTGAACTAGTTAGTATCCACAACTTTCGATATAATTTCTCAATTTATTTTAATTTCACAAAGTCAACCTAGGGACAAAGAAAGAATAATTTCGATACAATATTGTGATGGAGAGTAAGAGCACGCATGATCATCAGATCATGTGCTTAAACAAATTGACCATAGTTGTAACATACATTGCAATTGTAATTCCAACTAGAGAAAATGCACACAACTTCTTTCCATTAATTAATTAAAGAAATTTCTTTGTCACTACTTATTGCTTGAAATGGAAAGAATATGGACATATAGATTCAGAAACTTGCATTAAATTGAAATATATATATATATATATATATATGTATATATATATATATATATATTTGAACTGAAATGCAAACTTATTTACAATACTAACGTGGCAATATAATATCCTATAGATAGTGCGCATCTCTCATTCCACGTTAATGGTGGGGACTTCAAGTCTCACAATACGCATTTTATAAGTATACGTGATGAATTTTCTTTCCGGTGTTATAGGGATAGATTATTGTAAGTACAGAACCCACATTCTCCACATTAGTGTGATATTGTTTGCTTTGGGCCTAAGCCCGCACGGATTTACTCTTGGGCCATTACCCAAAAGGCCTCACATTGCCAATGGCCTCGCAGCGTGATGGCTGGACCCTCCTCTTGGAGCCCTCCACCATCCAAGTTCGAGTGCCAAGGCATGCATATAGATATGCCAATTTTCCTTGGTCCACATGTTGTGTGGATGTGGTCCCACCTTGTGTGGGTGTTTGTCCCACCTTCGGGTGGGTAGTTGTCCTACTTTCGAGTGGGTGTCTCTCTCCCTATCTATGGGAGCTACTCTCCGGGCCGTGCTCATCAGCGTCTCTATCCTTGCAGGTTCCCGGCTGTTGTTGTAATCCAGTTCCAGTTGCTGTTATCCAAACTGTTGTAATCTAGTTGTTGTAATTTCAAAAACAAAAAAACAAAAACAAAAAAGGCCCCACACCAATGGATGTTATTCCCATACTTATATACCCAAGATCATCCTTATGTCTAGCCAATGTGGGACTTTGGTTGCACACCCAACAATCCTCCCCTCGAACAAAGGACCATCATTATCTTCACGGTTCGGGCCTCCCCTCAAGCGATTATCCATTCGTCAATACTAGGAGAAGCACTCCATCAAGGTCACTCCTCTCCATTACGTCGGAGCACACGCCTTACGTGAAGCATTGGAGCATTTCCTACCTCGAGAGCTAACATCATGGATCCATCGCGAGCTACCTGGGGCCCACCACCTGGGGCCCACCACCTTCTGGTTTGGTTCAGCTACGACTGGCTAAGTCTAGGGGTCGGCTCTGATACCACTTGTTGTAAGTACGGAACCCACATTCTCCACATTGGTGTGATATTATCCGTTTTAAGCCTAAGCCCGCACAGATTTACTCTTGGGTCACTACCCAAAAGGCCTCATACCAATGGAGGTTGTTCCCATACTTATATACCCAAGATCATCCCCATATCTAGCCAACGTGGGACTTTGGTTGCACACCCAATATATATATCCTGTTTGGTGTTTTTCTAAAAAAAAATAATGGGAATAGTACCTATATAAATTAATGTGTATATAGTTCTTAATAGCAATTTTAATTAATGCAAAATAGCATACAATACCTTACACAAATAAACATTCTCTTTGCATAACAAGCTTAAAATCAATGGGTTTACAAGCTTTATGACATGAAAAATCCTTGCAATAGAAAAATAAAATGACAAAGCAAAGGGAAAATTTGGCTTCTTTATATGAAGTAGATAGGCTTCTAGCTAGTGAGCTAGTTCTTCATAAAAAATTTTAAAATTTGTTGACACCAAGTGGTTTGTCGAGGTGACCTTACCGGATTAACCACTACAAATACGATTTATAATATGCAATTTCCACTATTAAATAGGACTCTATCCACACTTTACGATCAATGAACAAATGTAAGACACTAGACTCGAAGCAAAGGGAAAATGTAAAACCCCTCCGAGCTTAGGGCTCCGCCTAAGAGTGAATGTCGGTTTGTCAACCCCACATGTAACCACACATATAATATATTCATGAAAAAGTTGTTGTGTGAGTGGTCACAATATAATAATTCCAGCTAAGGAATATATATATATATATGTATGTATATACTATATAGCTGTCTCATGGTTGGCTTCTCGTCATTCAAATCTCTCTCATTACACTTTTTACTTAAAAAAAAAAATCCTAATTAAGCTTTCTACAATGAATGGTGGTAGATAAAATGGAGCTTTCACAATTCTTGATTGTGAAAATTTAAGACTAATCAGTAAGAAGATTTTGGACTCTACTTGGAAAAAAGTTGAAAGTGATGACCATATATAATAATGGTGATTATGATGTGTTGAATAATAATTAAAAATATCATTAGATTGTATCTATAAAATAGTTGTTTAATAAAGAGCATAAATAAGTGAAGAAATCATGTGAGAATATTGAAAAAAAAGGAAGAGAGCATATGACACTTTATCTTTATATGGTAGCTGCCCCTCTTTGGCCCCATAATTTATTAGGCTAGCTAATTTATAATTACAATCTTTTTACCTACTTTCACAATTTAAAACACCAAGCTACAAGCAACCATTTTCAACTTCTCAAGTACTTTTGTGTTAAAAAAATTCAAGGCATTTTCCATATGGTATTTGGACTATCAAATAATCATATATATATATATATATCCAGAAATTCTATTATCAGTTCGAACTGACAAAAGTTATATCAGTTCCTTGTATGTGGGCCACTGGATTTAAATACTTTAACTTGGCAATCTATATAGATATATAATTTCGTTAAATTTCGTTAAATTATATAAAATTAACATTAAACTTCACATATACAATTTTTGTATCATAAATTTATTATTCAACTACATAATCTAAGATCGAACATGTCAAATTTATATTTTAGAGTTTGTAGAGTATGCCTTTAAATGTTTATTTTATTTTATTTTATTTTATTTTATTTTTTAAATATGTATTACTAATAGTACATTGTTGCAAAACATATGTTAATATAAATCTACCGTGATTTTTATGGTAATGGATTGAGAATATCTATTATTTATTAATAGTCATTTACCGATCGAGAATGAAATGAGTGTGAATCAAGTTTAAGTTCCTTTATATATGAGATCCATATAATCTAGATGAGTCAGGGTCTATCGAAACTTAACGAAATGAAATACCACGAATGTGAAGATAAGTTTGTTTAAAAAAGATGAAATAAAAAAAATAATGCGAAAAAAGTTAAAAAAGATCCCTCAACAAACCAATCTAAAATTCAACATGAACATCACTTCACTTCTCAATTCTCATATCTCCATGATTTTGTTTTGACATGGAACCCTGTTAGAGAGAGAGAGAGAGAGAGAGAGGTGGACTGTGTAGTGTTCATGAGATGTGGGCCCAGTATCCAAAGCCACCATCCAAGATGCCCAATCACAGACCATGTGCAAACCTCATCATCTGTTGCTGGCTTTTTTAGATTTTCATGGATGTCATGGACACTACTTCTTCTTCTTCTTCTTCAACCAAAACATGACAACCCCACTACATCAAATTCACAGCCTTTAATCATATCTCAAGATTGTACTTCAAGAAAACATCAAACTTTTTCATCACAGGAACCAGTAACGATTAACATCATGCAATTTCACTACTGATTCTCTCTCTATCTCTCACACACACAATGGACTCATCAACTCGTCTAGATTACGCTCTCTTTCAACTCACCCCAACTCGAACCAGGTAAATTCCACACAAATTTCAATCCTTTTACAAATTTGTGTGTGTGTGTGCGTGTTTTTTTTTCTACTTTAAAAACACAACTAACTGTACTTATGTTTTTTGTGTTCTTTGTGTTTGTGAAGATTTGATCTGGTTCTGTTCTGTCGAGGGAACAATGAGAAATTGGCTTCTGGGCTCTTTGATCCATTCATTTCCCATCTTAAATTTGCTAGAGATGAGATTTCTAAAGGTGGGTACTCAATCAATCTTCGTCCACCAACTCAGGCTGCAAATTGGTTCACTAAAGCTACCTTTGAGAGGTAATCATCAATTCATCATATAAATCTCCTATCAAGCTTGAATTTTGTCTTTCTTTTTGTTACTATTAGACTTTTTAATTACCCAATTGCAATTATTACTTGAATTTCATGAACAATTTCATAAATTTACATTTATAAAGGAATTTGAATCTGTCCTGCAGATTAAAAAAACTCTTTTTTTTTTTTTTTTTTGATGTATCAAGTCTATGATCATTGATCTTTTTATGTCTCATAAGTCTCCTCTTAAGTTTCAATTTTGTCTTTCTTTTGTTACTATTAGACATTTTAATTACCCAATTGGCTCCTTAGATGCACAATTATTAGTTTATTACTTGAATTTCATGAACAATTTCAAAACTTTACATTTATAGAGGAATTTGAGTCTGTCCTGAATGAAATTTAGTTTATAAAGCTCTGTTCTTTTTGCCTCTCATATCATTATTGGATATCCTTTATATATACATAATTGCAGATCAATTTCATGACCAAACAATTTATTTTCGAAATTTATCAATGAATTGCTGAATCGGTTGGAGAACGAGGCCTTTGTTTAAGTCCTGTTGATATATGTGGAGTTTAAAGAAGAAATCTTATCATGACTGAAATTAACATGTATTATACTGAAGACACTGGACTGGGAAGTCTTAAACTTATTCGTTTCCTCTTTAACTTTGGCAGATTTGTGCGGTTTGTTAGCACACCAGCAGTACTTGAGAGGTTTGTTAGTATTGAAAAAGAAATTTTGCAGATCGAGGGATCGATTCAAGCTAATGAGTTGTCGACACAGATAGAGCAAGGGAGTGTTTCATTTGCTGATGGTAATAATACAAGAAAGTCAACTGATGAATCTGTGCAAGAAGAAAACTCCAAGTAATTCATCTTAGCTTTTAAGTATCTACATTGGTGACTAAAGTACATTACACCAGCTCTTCTATTACAATTTGATTGATTTTTTAAGTTGTTTGAATGATAAGGATTCAACTTCAACGTCTATTGGAAACTCGGAGAACGTTGCTGCGGAAAGAGCAGGCAATGGCTTTTGCTCGTGGGCTTGTTGCTGGATTCGAAAAGGAGAACATAGATGATCTCATTTCCTTTGCAGATGCATATGGAGCTGCACGGTTAAGGTATGTATTGCCAAAAACTATAGGCATTGAATGCCAATAAAGCAAGTAAAATAAATGAAGTTAGGCAACTATATTTGTATGGGAATTGTCATATGTCTTCTCGAGTCCCTATAGTATATACTATATAGTCTAAATGATTTCCTTTTTCGTTTGGTTACTTCATACCGGAGCTCTCACTTTTGGAACTCTTCACATTATTTTATTTCCATTCTTCTTGCAGATGGTTGACAATATGGATGCTTTTCTTATCGATTGATTTTAGAAACATTATTTATTAAGATCAAAATAAAATTTTATAAAGAGCTATTAGCATTTTAATGGGTGTTCAGCCATTTAAGTAGATTCTATGTAATAGAGATGTCTTCCTTGTACATGTCCTTCCTCGTCTGAGTTTGAGTGATAAAAGTTGTGCATGTTTTAATCATCTCGAGCCAGCTTGAGTATTAAAGTCGCACGTTGATTATATGCAGGGAAGCATGCATAAATTTCAAGGAATTATGCAAGAAAAAGCGTGGAGATGGTCTCTGGATGGAGGAATTAGCTGCAATATCCCCATCGGAACTGACATTTATGGGAACGTCAGGCATTGTACTTGCAAATGAAACCAGTGCCCCTAATCAGAATGTTTTATTAAATTTTACCAAGTTTGATGTACCTTTGGATGGGTCAAAATCCGACTCAACTACGAGTTCAGACAGCAAAAAAGGTATTTCATATTCTTTGCTTAACTGTTGCATGCATTAGAATGAATAGCAAACTTTGCTAGAAGTAGTACCAACTTGTGAGGCCGATGCAATATGTCCGATGTGGGAACAATTATGGTTGACATATTAAGCCTGTGGCTCATTTTGTCAGAAGCATTACATTACAGAAGTTACGTAAACAATTAAATGGGCATTTTAGATGATTTGATCTTTATGTTAAATGAGATAATTCTACTTCAATCAATAATTTGTCATTGATGTTAAACTAATTGTCCTGTTACCATCTACACTGCTTTGGTTTTTCACTCAACTCCGTTCGTGTATAACGTTTAAAGTCTCGTCTTGTCTTTTTGATCATGTGTTGTGCTCTTCGTACTCCTAATTTGTCTGCTTTGCAAAATCACTAGCGATCTTTACTTCCAATATATAACACAATCATCAAAAAGTCGAGTGCTATAAGATATATGAGATTTGGCATGTATATTAGCTTGTACTTACAAGCATTTACTATAAAATTTACACACACCAAACAATTGGCTGTAATCTGATGTCAAAGACGTATTGTGCAGATGACAATTTGCCTGCATCGGGTCAGGTACCATCAAATGTTCCAGTAACATGGCCGAACCATTTACCTCCCTATATGTACGGTTTTCAAGGACCTATTCAACATATGCCTCCATATCAAGGATATCCGTTTCCTCCTATGCAGCCTCACTATGCAGCGAATATGCAGTGGCGTCCCGATATGGAAGAAGCTTATCACAGAAAGAAGTCATCTTTTGGAAAGAAAGAGAAGTATCTTAACAGAAAAGATCCTGAACATTCAGGAGAAGACACACAAACGGAATCCAGTGACTCGGACTCTGGGAATAACTCGGAGTCAAACGTACAGGAAGAAAAGAGGAATTCTTCAACAGAGCTTTCACATGGGAAAAAGCATAGGAAGAAATCCTCCAGAACAGTCGTCATTCGTAATATTAACTACATTACTCCTAATAGGAGAAATGGAGAAAACGGTGGAGGCTCTGATGAATCTTCGTCAGGCGAGGACGAATTCATCGATGGAGACTCCATCAAAAAGAAGGTAGATGATGCAGTTGGATTATTGAGGAAAACTCATAAGTCAAATTCGAAGCAAAAAGGTGCTAATAAGAGCCTCAATGTTGCAAATGGTTCGAATGGTGCTACTGACCCGGATTTTGATGACGACTCAGTTGCAGAAGCAGCTAAGAATGGAAAAGGAAATGAGAACTGGGACGCTTTCCAGAACCTTCTCATGATAGACGAGGGGGCGACTGTTAACAGGGTAGAAAGGTTGCACACCATGGATGTTCAGGATGATCAAATTACAGTCAGAATCTCTGAAGGTGGAATTTCTTCTTCAACCAGGCCTGCTGTTGATCTGGAGTCGGAAAAAGTTCCAAAGCAACCGGCGATAGCAACCGACTCCTTTGTTGTAACTGGAAGGGAGGGAGGAAGTGAAGGCAGAGCCAAGTTAGAAGATTTTGAAAATGGGGAGAATTTCCATTCAGTCTTGAAGAGAGCGGATTGTACAGATGAGGAGTTGTTATTTTCACGGGGATCGGAAGCAGGTAGTCAGAATGGGGGTATTCAATCTACTTTTGCTGCCGAATCATCCATAACCAAGACAACTAAGGGAGAAGATTGGTTTGTTGCCAACAACTCTGCAAAACTAGACAACCGGAATGCAACCAATAGGCAAACAATCTTTGATGGTGACCGTATATTGCCAGTAGGTGATCAATTTCACCCCGAGAAACATAAGAAAGACCTTATTGACGATTCCTTCATGGTACAAGGTCGGTCAGCAACTGACGATCTATACGATTCTCAATGGAGAACAGACATTAGCATGGTCGCAGGCCTAACTTCCGCTGCCAGTCCTGGAAATGGTTCTGCAAATGTTTCTCAGGAAAAGCAAGAAGGATACGAACCTGATGACCTTTATATGGTGCTTGAAAGAGAATCTGAATTTCAATCTACCAAGGATTCTTGGACTGTGGATTTTAGAATGGACGAATCACTTGTAGAAGCTAATAGTAGGAGGTCCTCGGTTGCTGAAGATGTGAAGCTTCCTTCAAATGATGAGGTTAATGGATCCAAAGATCAAAGAAAAGAAGCAAGGTCTAAAGTTTCGCGTGGATCAATTGGGAAGGGAAAACCTGAGCTGATATCGAAGAACAGGAAACCATCTCTTGTGACTAGACCGACAGCAGTTCAGAAGAGCAAGTTTGAGAAGGTATGTATCGATTTAATGTAGTTTTGCTTATGTGAGTAGTTCTTTTATTACTAATCCAGGCTTGTAGTCCATTTTAACTTCATTAAACATTCTTGTAAGCAGGAAGAAGAGATGCGGAATAAGATTGAGGAATTAAAGATTCAACGGCAGAAAAGAATCGCTGAGAGAACCGCTGCTAGTGGCGTGGCTTCGACAGCATCCAGAAAAGGACCAGCAAAAGGTACTCATTCAACTGCACGGGAGACGAACAGGATTGGTTCTGTCAAAATCAGGGCAACTTAAAAAACGACATTCATTTGCCGATTTTTGCTCATCATGGTTGTTCTTGAAATTCGAAGATCATGACGATTTCAAATTGTTACCCAGCTACATGCCACACTCTGCTTGATCAGATTTTCTTACCACATAAAATTTCAGCTGCTGCAGCTTATTTCAGCTTGTACCTCTACATATCTTTCATGATATCAAATTTTTTTGTGCAGTGTGATTCATTTATAATGTATAGATATTATTTACATTACATGTTTGATTATTATTATTATTATTTTCCTCAAATTTGTTTGGTGTAATCTTATGAGATGAGTGAAGTCCAAAGTTGTCATTGTTTGTTAGAAAAAATAAAAATAATCTCTCAGCAGTTGTAAACTTTTCAATTTGAACATTGTAAAAACTTCTTCATTGTTATATATATATTGATTTTTTATGATCTGTTTATGTGTGTATATCACCATGTATTCCAAATTTGTGATAGAATTTCAAACATCTGGTTGCAATGCAGCAGAAGAAATTTCTTCCTTACTCTTGGTTGCAGAACGTTAATATGACGGTGGTCAACGGAATTTTTCTGACGTTTAAACAAAAGTTGATTATTCGCAAGAAATGGTGAAGAAAACAAACGGTAAATAAAAAAGACCACACTATATTGGATCCCAGTGATCATTAGTTCCTAAAATTACATTGAAATTTGCATCTTCGTTGCTATACATGATAAAAATTAACCATGCTAAAAACCATATCTTTTAGACTTAATGGTACGGTTGCCATCTGAATTATTCACGAATTACTAATGTATCTCATGAATTCTTAAAATGGTCACTAAACCACCTGAACTCTCATTTGCTTTACACCAGTTTGTTTTATTGAGCGCCCCCCCCTATCTTTTAGAGTTAATGGTACGGTTGCCTCCTGAATTATTCACGAATTACTGATGTGTCTCCTGAATTCTTAAAATGGTCACTAAACCTTCTGAACTCTCCTTTTCTTTACACCAGTTTGTTTTATTGCCCACTAACCCCCCCAAATTTGTTTCTTTGACACTATACATGATAAAATTTTTGTCTATCATCCTGAACCACGCTAAAAACCATATCTTTTAGAGTTAATGGTACGGTTGCCTCCTGAATTGTGAGTTCAAGGGTTTTAATGACCATTTTAAGAATTCAGGGGGCACATCAGCAATTCGCGAATAATTCAGGGGCAACTGTGCCTTTAAGTCTATCTTTTGACTTTTATATTGAAATGTGAGAAATCCTATTTTCCACCCTGAAACCATATAATTTTGAGTTTAACAGTTCAACTTACAGAGAATATGTCTTTGTGAGTTTGGTCCCTATGTGGAACTATTCAACATCTATAAAAGGTGTATCTTCAGATCTGATATCATTAGAGTTTGGCAATGCCTTCCAGGAGGGGATTTGTTGAGTCCTTCTAACAGGCTAACACTTTTGATTTGACCAACATTTTGTTTGTTTAAATTTCCAAAGATAAGGATGGAGCATCATTGTCGCTGAAACTTTCAAATTCTGAAAGTTGAGAAAATCATACCAAACTGCATTTTCATGTTCTTGAGTCTTGATATGCTTCCCATTTATATAAACTGATAAACGAAAATACATATATAAATATATATATATATGATAAAATACATGGTCGGTGATTAATTGAATGATCTTTTGCAGCCACCCCATGTACATGCTTATATATGGAACTCATTTACTTCCAAGAGTTTGACCAAATCAATAATTGACTACAAATTTAGTTTACTTTGAAAAATAAAAATAAAAATAAAAAACCTGAAACTTTAAATTTTGTAACAGAAAACATTTAAATAAGAAAGATGTGCTGTACATTAGAGATTTTTTTTTTTTTTTTGATGTACCACTTGAACGGTAAGGTGACTTGAATCTGGGACTCTGTCGGGCTGAATAATCGCTCTTACTATTGATCCACATTGGATGATGGTGCTGTACATTAGAGATTGCACACAAATATATATAAAAATATATATAAATTAATCAAGTCTATCCATATTTTAACCAAACTTTACGAAACATATTCATCAGAATATTCGAAACAATTACAAAAACACGATTTCTGTTGGTTTCGATCAGATAATGATAGAAATATTCAACCAACCTTAACAAATAAGCTGTTAAAAACCTGTTTGGCATGGATCAGATCGAGCAACAACAAAAAAAGAAGCCCTGTAATTAAGGGGGTGTCAAAAAAGCAGAGACAGTAAACTAAAAATAATGACAAGAACTAACTGGCAAGAAGACAGGAAGCAGTTTACGTGGTTGTTTTTGGTGTTTGTGGTTGTTGTGTTGTGTTGTGTTGTTGGGGGGGCTTCAAAAGGCCACTGCCATGTCTCTTTCTCTTTGGCTCTCTCTTTCAGAGAAAGTTCCAGGATCCATGCATAGAGAATTTTTTCAGTTCATTTTAGGGAATTCTTGTTAAGGAAAAAATCACTGTTCAATTTTAGTCTCCATTGAAAGATATTTAAAAAAAAAAAAAAAGGAAAAAAAAAGAGAGAAAAAAAACCCAAAAGAACAAAAAAAAAAAAAAAAAAAAAAAAAAATTTATCAAATTTTTGTTGTGTTTTGTATATATGACTTGCAGAGAAGCTAATGCCACCACCTAGCTGTTGCGGTTTGTCACCATTGTTGTTTGGTCGTAAGCTTTACAAAATTCAGGTACAATTTCATTATTATATTGGAAATGTAAATGTTTTTTTTTTTATTATATATATGTTCTTACAAATCATGTTGACAGGAAAATAATAAAACAATGCTTCAAGCAGTGAAAGGGTCTTCAATGCCCCATATGAATAATAATAAATATCAACAGAAAAAAGTTCAAAAAAAATCAATGAGGATCGAAGAAAAAGAAGACGAGTCATGTGCATCTGTGGATGATTTTGTTCTGATGATGAATCTGAAGAAGAAAATCTTCACATTCAGGGACATTATTGATCTTCCTCCAGCTGATGATCTTCCTTCAATTTCCATGACTCCTCTGGTGATCAGGACTATTAAAGACCTCCACGATCTGTACCCGGAAATCATTCCCAGGATTCGATCATCAGAAATGCAGGGAGCTTCTCTGGATCAGGTTAATTAATCATTTGAGGAAAATCATAATTTGATGATTTATATATAATTTTAATCAAATTCTTGAATTCTGAAGCAATTTAATTAATGATAAAATTACAGGTACTGCCCAACTTTTGCAAGGCTTTGAAATCTATTGGAGATTCATGGATGATGAGTCAAGATGATGGTATGGACATATTTGATTGTGATATACAAAATGAAGAGAACTACAATCCAGAGCAACTCGGTACGTTCCACGTTCCAGGTTCTATTCAAACTTCTATGTCTAGTTTAATCAGGTGCAAGATTTTCCGTACAGAATTCTCAATAGCTATTGGTGTTAACTGTTAATTCAATAAATACCGGTAGCTATTTGAGATTCCGTACCGGAAATCCTCTACCCATGGTTCTAGTAATTGGCATAGGTGGACCCGGTCGCCACGAGGAAGGCTGAATCGGCCTTCCTAGGCGGCCTAGGTGCCGACAATTTTAAATTTTTATTTTTTCCAAAACGACACCGTTTTGGCCCAAAACGGTATCGTTTTGGCTAATTAAGCTTCAATGTCCAGACAGTCTAGGCGCTAGGCGCTAGTTGCTAGTCTGCCACGTCTACTAAAAAACACTGCCTGCACCTGAAAGTTACGATAATAATCTTAATGTGGTGATCATGTTGCAGCTGAATGTGTGGTGGGAATACTGGACAACTTGATAAAAATATCGAAAGAAAAATTCGATATGATGGATGAAGATGATGATCAGAAGATGATGAAAGATTCGAGTTCAATAAGAAGCCCATCTCGAGACAGCGCCAACGTGTCATGTTGTGCTTCTCCAGCGACACCAACTTCGGTGCTTCCGGAGTTGATGAAAGCAAGAGACAAGCTGTCCGGAAACAGTTACACTTCGCCTCTTATGATGTCTCTCAGAGTCCAAGCTGTCGGAAAGCTCAATCCGATTGATGTGAAGCGTTTGTCGTTTCACATGCTTCCTCATGCTGATCAAACAAATTTGGTGTTTATTAATAAAAAGCCGAAAATGGTTGATGAAGATGAAGATGATGATGAGGAAGAGGAGGGATATGCAGCTGATGATCATCAAAAGAGAGACTCTTCTAATGATGATGATGAAATAATGAAGATGGAAGATTGTAATTGTGATGGAATTGATCAAATGAATTCAAAGGGTTCGGTTTTGGATTTGGATATTGAGATTATTAAAACAGAAGAAGCACCATCTCGCCTTGATTTGTCTCCAAACGTAGCTACGCCGTCGTCACCGTCTCCAGCGGTACCGGCAGTGCCTCAACCAGTGTTGCAGCAAATTGTAGCTGCTCCTCCACCACCGTCATCACCATTACCACCACCACCACAACCAGTGCCAGTGGTGCAGCCAAATGTAGGGTTCCAACTGCCACCACAGCCAAATGTAGTAGTTCAAGCACCACCGCCGCCACTAGCCATGTCACAACCAAATTTAGCTGTACTTCAAACACCACCACCATCACCACCCATGTTACAGTCAAATGTACTTACATTAGCAAAATCATTACCTCCTCCACCAAAACTTGAAATATTAGGAACTACAGCGCCGCCGCCACCAGCACTGGGGATGTCAGAATCTGTACCGCCACCACCGCCAGGTCTTTCTGTTATATCAAAAGGTGCACCGCCACCACCACCACTTTCCATTATATCAAAAGGTGCACCACCACCACAACCCCCACTTTCCATTATATCAAAAGGTACACCACCGTTGCCGCCACTGTCACTGCCAGAAAAATCAGGTGGTGTACCACCACCACCACCACCAGCAGCTGGAAAGTCATCGGGAGGTGCACCACCACCACCACCCATGATGGGTTCAGGTATGCCACCACCTCCACCTATGGCGCTAGCAAAAGGAGGTGCTCCTCCTCCTCCACCACCTGGTGGTGGAGCAAGGTTGTCATTGCGGCCAAAGAAAGCTACAAAGTTGAAAAGATCGAGCCAAATGGGGAATTTGTATCGGATTCTCAAAGGGAAAGTGGAGGGAAGTACTCACACTAAATCATCTTCCGGCAAACGGAGTGTAGGTGGGGCGCCTGCAGGTGGTAAACAAGGAATGGCCGATGCTCTAGCAGAGATGACAAAGAGGTATCTTATATACATAATACTTTTCTTTCGGGACCATTCTGAAAAAAAAATATATTCAGGATTGTCCTTCTATAATATTACAGAAAATGTTACACAACTAACTCTGTAACATTACAAAAGGACGGTCCTAAAAACCTGAGAACAGGCACCAAACAAAGTTGTTTGATGGATCTTTAATTGTTTTGATGCATGACCACACAAAATGATGCAAGTAATTGTCAAGAAGTCAAGATATGAATTTCTTGTAGAACAATCTAAATTTCATCCATCAAATGCATCAAACAGTTTACTTAAAGTCTGGTTTCTAAGAAGTGATCATACTAAAGAATATTTTTTCTCACTTAAATGAAACTATTTTCGTTGTGTATCTTATTATAGATCAGCATATTTCCAACAAATTGAAGAAGATGTTCGAAACTACTCAAAATCAATCACTGAGATGAAGTCTTCCATTAGTACTTTCCAGACAAAGGACATGGATGAGCTTGCCAAGTTTCATAAACAAGTTGAATCGGTTCTCGAGAAATTAACCGATGAATCCCAGGTAAATATATGTAAAACAAATATTATCTTGATTAACATAATTTCTAGCAAGATATTGTGACTTTTCTGAGCTTAATAATGACCTAAAATCAATGATTTAAAATGCAGGTACTAGCAAGAATTGAAGGCTTCCCTTCAAAGAAATTGGAAGCAATGAGAACAGCAGCAGCACTATATTCAAAATTAAATGCAATTGTTATAGAATTGCAAAATTGGAAAATAGTGGCTCCATTGGGACAGCTTCTTGACAAGATTGAGCGTTACTTCAACAAGGTAATTAATTAATTAATTAGCTTTTAATTATTTGTATTGCAATCTTTAATTAATTGTCTGGATTTTACAATACTAATTATACATAAGAATTATATATTTATGTGACTTAATTGCTAGATTAAAGGAGAAATCGAAGCTTTGGAGAGAACAAAAGATGAAGAATCCAAGAAATTTCAAAGTCATAATATCCATTTCGACTTCCAAATCCTCGTCAAAATCAAAGAACTAATGGTGGATGTTTCATCAAACATCATGGAGTTAGCATTGAAGGTACATAATTCGATCATATTTTGTTATATTAGTTGCTCTGAAGGCGTTCAATAATTGTCATATGTTCATATAAACTTGTTATTTTCTTCAAACAAATACAAATTGTGGATCATATCATTATAAAGATAAGAGTGACTAAAATTAAAATGGGTGATCATTTTTGAAATTTGATTAATCTTCAGGAGAGGAGGGAAGCAAAGGCAGCAGAAGTAAACGGAACGAAAACCGAAAAAAAGACAACAGAATTATGTGTGAAAATGCTATGGAGAGCATTCCAGTTTGCATTTAGGGTTTACAATTTCGCTGGTGGACAAGACGACAGAGCAGACAAGCTGACAAGAGAATTGGCTCATGAGATTGAAAACAATGATCCAAATCACCACCACTGATTTTAATTAATTTACTCTCTTATATCAATATCATATATCCTTCTTCAAATGGAAGTAATTATTAATAGTACTACGCATGCACTTTATATACACAAGAAAAATATTGTATTGACAAGAAGAATATGTTAGTTTTTGAGTGCATGGAATTTGCGTCATTTTTGAGAGACTTTTGTTTGAGTTGGAGTTGTTGTTGTTGTTATATAATATTTTAGAAATATAGTGGTAAATTAATAGAATAAGTGATTCAAGAGTTTGAATATATATATATATATATATATATATGTGTATTTATATGCTCTGGAAACATTAAGTGAAGTCCAACATCACCCTCTCCTGTGTTGTGTTGCTAATATAATGTTTTTTGGTTCATCATATCTGATAAATTGTTTATTGCATCTGATAATGACTTGTTAAACATATGCCACATTTGATCTCATCTTAATTTGAAAGCAATTTATGAGCTTAATGATAATTGGGTTGACAGGTGATGGATTGTTAGTTGTAAAATATTTAGGCTTTTATAAGTTGGGCTGATGGGCTCTTGGGTATCGATAGAGTCAATAGAGATTTTTCTTGATGGGCAAGTATTCTTTGATGGGGAAAAATTTATAAATATTTACTAATTAAATTTCATAGACAGGTTTCACATTTCCTCAAGGACAAGTGATACCTTAACAAAGAGAAAACTAGAAAGAAAAAGTCATTAGTTTGATTAACTCAACGTCTCAACTAAACAATCTAAGAAAAAAACAAAAAATCAATTGTTAAGTTTGACAAGCAACTAATATTTGGTCACAAATTGTTTTCTTCGTGAGGAAGACGTATTAATAAAAGTCCACACGTTCAAAAATTAATAATTAATATTAATTACTGCATGATAAATGATGTGTAATATAATTGAAAATATGGAAGTAGAAAGTAGTTGAAGTAAAAGTCTGAACTTTTCTTTTACCGTTTTTGTTTTCAAAAGAGCTTCAAAAACTGTTTGAATGAAGAATTTTAAATTCTCTCGGTTAAAATATACCCGCAATGCCCTCATCATAATAACACTAAATTTTTTAAAAATAAACTCAATAATTGAAAACCTAATAACAGTATAATGATAAATGTATTTTGTAAAATAAAAATAAATTGTTGACAAGTCAACTAACAACAAAAAAAAATGTTAAACCAAGATTTTATCTAGTTGAAAATTCCTATTCTGTGCACTCTGAATTACATCACCTCTCGATTTAACGACAATGAATCCAACATTAATTACTAATGCATGATAAATGATGTGTAATATAATTGAAAATATGGAACCAGCAGAAAGCTGAGAAAGCAGTTGAGTTGCTTATGTTGTCTCTGAGAGTAGAAGCTATTGGGAAGGTCAACTCCATTGATGTGAAGCTCCTCTCTTTTCACATGGTTTCTCATGTTGAAGTTGAAGATCCCAAAAATTTGTTTAAAAAGGCCAAAACGGTTGATAATTTGGAATTTCCAGCTGATCAAATAAGAGATTCTGATGATGATGATGATCAAGTAGTGAAGATAATCAAAGTTGAGGAAACCAAAGTTTGTTGTAATAGAATTGAAACTTCAAAGGGTAATTCCGTCTTTAACTTGAATATTTGGATTACAGGAGAAGTGGTACCACCACCTCCGCCGCCGCCTCCTCCTCCTCTTCAACCAGTGTTGCAGCCAATTGTTGTACTAGCTGTTCCACCGCCACCGCCACCGCTACAACAAGCTGTTCCACCGCCACCGCCGCCACCACCTATGCAGCCAAATGTAGGGTTCTTACAACCACCACCCATGTCATCACAACCGAATGTTGTGGTTCAACAAGCACCGCCGCCACAAACATCTGGAATGTTAAGACCTGAACCACCACCGCCACCACCGCCGGGGAAGTCAGGAGCTGCACCGCTACCACCACCGTCACTGCCTGGAAAGTCATCAAGTGTACTACCACCGCCACTGCCACCACCGCTGCCGAGGAAGTCAGGAGCTGCGCCGCTGCCACCACTACCTGGAAAGTCAGCAAGTGTACTACCACCACCGCCGCCGCCACTGCCTGGAATGTCGACTACAAGAGGTGCACTACTACCACCACCCCCACCACCCATGATGCCTCAAAAGGGATCAACTGGTATGCCGCCGCCGCTACCACCCATGCCGGTAGCAAACGGAGGAGGAAGGATGTCGTTGCGACCGAAGAAAGGCTCAACAAAGTTGAAGAGATCGAGCCAAATGGGGAATTTGTATCGGCTTCTTAAAGGGAAAGTGGAAGGAAGTAGTACTGTCAATAAACCATCTGGTGGCAAGAGGAGTGTAGCTGCGGCTGCAGCACCTGCCGCCGGAAAGCAAGGAATGGCCGGGACTATAGCAGAGATGACAAAGAGGTATGTAATATGCTTCCATTTCTTATCTATATGAAATGATTTTAACACTAATTTATAGGTTAAATTAAGCTATTTAAAGTCAAACAGTCAAAGTGACACGTAAGAAGGTAATAAAAAATTAAGTCGTTGATTTGCTTGCTCTCGGTGAAATCCTAAAACCTGAAAGAAAGTAATTCATTATGAGCGTTGTACGGTGGTCTGTCACCAGCCGGAGTTTATATTTTGACGTTCAAGCTAAGTCAATGAATAATTTCTAAAGTAAGAGAGATAGAGTTTCATCTTGCAAAAAGAGTGCATTTCTGGCACTTATGCGGGACTGGAGGGTTTATGTCACACCCCTCTTAAGTACCTCCGACAATATGATTTCTCGGTACATTTTGCATCAAATCTCTGCTAATTAATTGTCGAGTAAATCAAGGGGTTTCATAATCACATGTTAAAGTTAATTGACTTGATAGTTGGGATTACGTGTGTCTCAATGAAATCTGTTTTTATTACAAAACGTGATAGGGAAATTACTTGTTCATTTAAGTTTCTTTTAGGTTAAAACAAGATAATGCTGAGAAATAGGTTGAAGCTATTAGTATCCAAAGAAGTTCTGAGATGACAACTCCTTTTTAATTTGATTTTTTGATCTATGTACGTATGTTCCATTAATTCTAATAAAATGATTATCTGACTTGCTAACCGAGAACATAATACAACCGAAGAAGTTCTCATATGAGAACGTACTCCTTAGTTCGACTTTGACCTATGTGGATTCCATCAATTCTAACAAAATAATGATCCGACCTGACTTGCCAACCGAGAACCTAGTATAACACACAAAATAATGTATCTGAATGTGGAGAAATCATAATATAAATTTCATACATAACAGTAAAATGAAAAAAAGATTCGGGGTGTAAACCCTAAATTTTAACAGAAACCGAGCTTTCACAGATTTTAAAAAGTTTTTAGCTAGTTAAACTAAATGATGAAACCATGCTACTAAAGGTTTTCTTACTAAAATGAAACAATCTTATAAATCTAAAAATTTGTTGCAAATCTTTTCATCAGATCAGGTTACTTCAAACAAATTGAAAAAGATGTTCAAACGTATGCAAAATCAATCACGGAGATGAAGTCTTCCATTACTACTTTCCAGGCAAAGGACATGGATGAGCTTGCCAAGTTCTGTAAACAAGTCGAATCAGTTCTTGAGAAATTAACCGATGAATCACAGGTCTATATTAATTTGAAAAACAATATTTATAAATCTTGTTCTAGCTCCTTAATTTCTAGCAAAATATTGTGACTTTTCTGAGCTTAATTAATAATGACCTAAATTAAATGAATGGTTTAAAATGCAGGTACTAGCAAGATTCGAAGGCTTCCCTTCAAAGAAATTGGAAGCAATGAGAACAGCAGCAGCACTATATTCAAAATTAAATGCAATTGTTATAGAATTGCAAAATTGGAAAATAGTGTCTCCATTGGGCAAACTTCTTGACAAGATTGAGCACTACTTCAACAAGGTAATTAATTAGCTTTTAATTTGTTCTGTAATCTTTAATTATTTATCTGGATATTTTACAATGCTAGCAATAATACATAAGAAATATATATGTGTGACTTGCTAGATCAAAGGAGAAATCGAAGCATTGGAGAGAACAAAAGATGAAGAATATTCCAGCAAATTTAAAAGTCATAATATCCATTTCGACTTCCAAATCCTCATCAAAATCAAAGAACTAATGGTGGATATTTCCTCAAACTGTATCGAGTTGGCATTAAAGGTAATTTGATAAAGAATGAAATAGTATTTAAGACAGGTTAAAAAAAACACCGTACCCCCATGTAACAATTAAATTATATTGGATTCCTATTCTTTAATTTTACAGTTTTTAGAGTGCATTTTCTTAAAATTTGCTCTTAAGACACACATTAACATAACAATGGTTAAAGAATAAAGGAATCAAATGACTAAAATTAAGATCGGTTGTCTCTGAAATTTGATTCAGGAGAGGAGGGAAGCAAAGGCAGCAGAAGTAAATGGAACGACAAACGAAAAACGAGCAGCAGAATATGTGAAAATGCTATGGAGAGCATTCCAGTTTGCATTTAGGGTTTACACTTTTGCTGGTGGACAAGACGAACGAGCAGACAAGCTGACAACAGAATTGGCTCATGAGATTGATACAAGTCAAAACCACCACTGATTTTAATTTACTCTCTTACCAATATTATCCTGCACATACACAAGAAATTGTACGTAATAACAAGATTTTTTTTACATATCTGATCACTCTATATAAATTTTTTTTTTTTTTTTTTTTTTTTTAGAATAGACTCTATATCAAAATTTGATTAGATCAAATATATACCATATATATATTAGATACCAAATAATGAATTGGATATTGCACCTAAGTTTTCTCTATGACATGAATTGTAAAAATTGTTAATTTGTTTGCTAGTCGAATAGATGTTCATGTGAATAATGTGATGTGTAATGTGTTCATGTATTTGGATACCCATTTAATATCTGTTTCTTCATTTTTAATTAATCGGCTCAAAGAAGTCATTGTTGCACATCATCTCTTAGTGCATGTGTTATTGTACCTTCCTAATTTACACATTAGTGGTGAGGGTTCGAGCCTTATAAAGTTATCATACGCATTTTACAAACACATATAATGAGTTTTTTCTTCAATGTCGTAGAAGTAGATATCTACCGACTACCGTTACAAATGTAATATCTAGACTGTATATATAACGTTTGATGTTGACAGGTCCTATCAGGACCCTTGACCGCAACACAGTAAGATTAAATATTAATGTATATATCTCGTTATGGGATTATAAAAATTAAAAAGTAGTCTTCGTTGAATAACCGGTTGCCAATTAAGAATGTTAGATATGGAAGGGACTCTTAAGCAGGTGATCTTATAAGGGTTTTCAAATGCAAAATAAGACTTTTTATTTTAAATAATTAATATGTTTGAACCTCCCTTTGAATAGGTACAAAATAATACCATGGATTCATTTATTTACTCACAAATGATCAAATATATATTATTATTATTCAATTTGTTAATTTTTTCTGTACTTTATTATATCGGATAAATGACAAACCAAGTGATGCATGCATCCTGATCCCACTAATAGTAATAAAATAAATAAATAAAACACAATATACATTTATCGGCATGTGTGATTTTCGATCTCTATCATGATCTCAGCCATTGTAGAGATTGATCGATAAAGATTTGACCCTTTTTTTTAAAGAAAGATCGACTTGTTGCATCTAACAAATCTCAGTTACCGTATCATTAATGTACTTTTTATTTAAATTTTTTTTGAAGTAATGTATAGTTGACTATCTCGTGATTTGTGGAGCAAGAATTGTATGTTCCAAGTGGGAATTTTCTGCAATTTCAATTTCACCGCCAGTTGTAGTCGGAAACAAAAGAAGCGAAAACACTTTAAGTTTATACTAAACTAAACAAGACTAACAATGGCCAAAGACAATAGATTAAATAAAATGTATGTATATTCATCTAATAAAAAATGATTTGGATCCTCGACTGATTTGATCTTTCTCCTGACCTTTTTTAAAGTATGTGATTGGTGGATGATAAAGTGGTTGTGAAAACCAATCACATCTTAACCACTCATTCATTACAATGTTTATGTGTTATAAGATTAGATGAGATCAGGAAAAAGATCAAATCAGTAGAGGATCCAAATTCAATAAAAACAAGTCACATAAATTTTTAGCAGTGGAAATAGGGAGAAATAACACTCTTTTTATGTGACACCGGTTTAATAAATTAAGTTTAAATAGCATCAATATGTAAAAATACCCTTATCTCCTTCTTTTATTACGTTTTTACCATTTTTAGGGGTTTTTTTTTTTTTTTTTTTTTTTTTTTTCAAAAACCTCCATTGATGGAGGACCAATGGAGGTTCTCCAATAAGTCTTGGAAACATAAAAATAAGTCTCAGAAACACGAAAATAAGTCTCGAAAAAAAAAACGTGAGACTTATTTTTATGAGTGTGTTTTAAGAGTATTTTTGTCCATACCCAATTATTCTCAATTAACAAAAAACAATGTTAGAAGATGTGTCAACCACAATTCTTTAGAAACTAGCTTCCAAAATAGCAAGCAAATTAGCAAAATACCAGAAGCCAGAGGCAATAATCAGTTGTGTTCTTTATAGGGCAATTTGAATTTTTCAATATAACAAGACGTGGAATTAAGACAATAAAGAAATATATATCTAATACCTGATAATATATAATCAGCTATGTTTTTCTGATTGCATATCATTCTCCATCACTTCTCAATCAAGAAAAACTTTAAAATATTGGAAACAAAGAAGAATATAATTTAGGATTTGTAAAACAGTAAAAAGGAAAAAATACAAAAGAGGAAAAAAAAAAAAAACTAAAGATGGAAAAAACATTGTTTTCTAAAAAAAAAACTAGTTTGGAGTATCTTTAGAACTTTGTCTTATTTAGTCATTTTAATTCAGGTTAAACTTGTGATTAATAAAAAAAATTAAAATGGAGTATAAACAGATAATTTGTGGGTTGTTAACGGCATCTCTCTTGAAACTTAAGTTATTAATTAAGTTGGTGATAGTCTTAAAACTCACCCTTGAAAGAGTACTATTAAATTTTTGAGCCCATTTTTGTATTAATGATGGCATGATATCCATGCATATGATGAATTTGGATCATCTCCTAACCTTAATTAGTTCTTCCTCACATTTCCCTTATCTCATGACACATGTATAAGTATTACAATTACAATGAATGGGTGATTAGGATGTGAGTGTAATTTTTACCATCACTTTATCACCAACCAATCACATACTCAAATCGCATTATTTGTTCAACTTATAATTATGGATCAATCATTTGTAATTATAATTAAACTTGAGAAATTTACATAAAATTGATCACCCCGTAAATTTCTCCAAGTTTTACGACACAATACATAGAAAATTACAGAAATCATAAGTAAAAACGTTTTCGAACATTACTGATCTCAATCAGCAATTAATCAATCTTTGGCAAAATGGATCTTGATGCCACCAATTGTAACAAGACCTTTCCCATATTTTGGAACCAGAGTGACAACCACACTATCATCATCTTCAGCTCCCAAATCCTCCAACAAATCAGTCAATCCAAGTCTAAAACTCGTCTTCATTTTCTTCCCACCAACATGCTTGTGCTTGTGAGGCACATTCACAAAACTCCCTGCAAACTCCGTGTTCCCCGGTCCGATCGGCTCGTCCTCATCGTTAACATACACATCAAATTTCACCGCCGCATCTCTCTCAAACTCAATGTTATCAATCACCAAAACCTCCTCTTCCTCCTCCTTCTCCTTCTTGCTCCTCGACTTCTTCGGCCTCCGAACCAAACCGCTCACAACTTTGTCCAAAACCAACGGAAACAGCAGTGGTGTTTCGGCTGCATGAGCTACATGGTGGTGGAAAAGTTTATCAATTTTTTTGCCTAATAATTTTCTAGGCGTTGGCTTGGTTTTCAACCATGGAACATCAACATCTTGATAAACATATCCCAATTTCTTAGTATCCAAACAATCACCAACCTTGACACGTACAAGGTTGGCATTCTCATCATAGAATAAAAAACCGGCGTTGAGCCAATCCGGGTCAGTGAAATCGGTTCGCTTCCCTCCTAGTGTCTTCCAAACGGTCCACATCCGGTCTATGTTCGAGTGATGAGCGAAGAAAATGGGGTCTCTTGCAGCTGAATAGAAGTTTCCCATATCTTCAAGATTCGGCTGCTTGTTATCTCCGCACCATATGTGAACCTGTCCATGTGGCATGTTCTCAAGTGCACCGGCTCCTGGGTCCGGTTCATCACCGGCACGGTACGAATGTCCCATGAAAAGCTTAGCAGTCTTGCCATTAGATACCATTTGCCTGTACATGATCTTTAGATTTCTAGAAAGTTGTTTTTCATTAGTTGTGCTCTCATCGGTACCTGTAAAAATAAAATAAAAAATTGTACATCAGTTAGAGTTACAACCAAGTAATTAAACTAGTAGTCTTTCTGTTGGACCCTGATCTAATAAATTATATGAAATATTTCCAACAATAATAATTCTTTAGTCCAGTCAGGTCGGTTTAGAAAAAAAGAAGTTTAGGATCGCACTTTATACAACGGTGGGCTATATATAAATCCAGGAGTGGAGCTAGAAATCTAACTATGGGGACCATTATATAAATACAAAAAACTTTAGGGGTTAACGTGATAAAGAATTAAAATTTATTAATTTTTTTTGAAGGATTTTATTTTTATTTTTATAGGGAAAGGAGTCATCGCCCCATATGGGCCCCTTCCCTCTGCCCCTGTAAGTAACGGTATATAATCACACAAAAAAATCTTGTTGTTTTCATATGACTATATAACGTTACATGTTGGGGTTTTGAAGACCGACCAGACTAGAGAAGAATCATTTCAAACAATACCACTGTAATTAAGATCGATTAACGTTGGTGGCAGGTGATTCGAGTTGCGTAGAGCATCATAAAGTGGCGATTTAGGGTTAGCAAACATGGAAGGCATTTGCATGCCAGGAGGAGAATCCCAGTTCCAGAAAGGCAAAGCAAAAGTTGGGTCATCAATCAATTTTCCCAAGATTTTCTCATAGAAATGAAGATAATATCTATGGAACGGGAAAAACAGCCATGAGTTGTGGACTTGGAGATCCAGATTTGGAAATCCGACTTGGTGGTAAGCTCCGTCACAATATGCGCAATGAACGTTGGCCTGTTGCATGAAGTTGCGCGGGTCATTGGCTGGAAGAGCTTTCATGAGCTCTATGGCCTTGTAGTACTTGGCTATGTGTGCTTCATCGGCTAGATGTGCGGCAGGTCTAATCCTTAACGGGGAGTTGGAGGGAGGGAGCTTGAAGTCTATGATTTTGGTTGAGTTTGGTGGGCAGCAGTTTGTGGGTTTTGCACCGGTGGGTAAGTCTGCTTTGACGCATTTGCTGAGGTCTGGGGCCGAAACTGGGGCAGCGAAGGCTGGTGGGACGGAGGAGGAGGAGAGACTGGTGGTGGTGACACCATAGAGTCCTCCTAGACCAAGAAGGAGGTCTCTTCTATCAACTTTCTTTGAATTAGTGTTAGGGTTTTTTTGATGATCATCATCATTAATATTTTTTGTGGCTAATTTGCATGAAACTATGAAACGTTTTTGCTTTCCAAGAATGGAAAGTTGGGATGTTTTTGGAAAAAAGGGAAAGAAAGAGGTGGTGGCAGTGATATTGGCAGTGGCAGCCGCGGTGGTGGTAGTAGTGGAGGATGGTGGAGAGAAAGAAGCCATGATTAAATTGGAAATGTTGTGATGTACATGTGATTAATCATAAGGTATGATTTGGATTGTCTTTATAATCAAAAAAGTGATGAGACTTTTCTCTATATTTTATAATCATGTTGTAGGGTTTTTATTTTTATTTATTATTTTTTTTAATATAAGACAATGTGGTGGCTACAACTCTCAAACATGAACATTTTGAAATTGAATAAATGCTCTTATTATCAAACCATGTTAAACGAATTATGCAATCTTTCAAGTCTAGTAGTCGACAAGAAAAAGTACTGTTTTTAATTAATTAACCACATGTTGAAAATAAGAAAATATTGGTTGAGAGATTATCGATCTACATCACGACTGTAATTAATATCTGCAATGAAAATTAAAGAGGTTCTAGCTTCTTTTTTTTTTTTTTTTTTTTTTTGGAATTAATATTGTAAATGGAAAAGTTATAAGCTTCAAGATTTGTAGAAGTAATTTGCAAGGGGATTTTGAATCACTTCGAATTATTTATATATTCCAGGGGAAATAGTACCATGCATCGGGTGCATGATAGATGACTCTCTCTTATACAAAATTCCTTCAATAATTTGGTTAATGAATTCTTTTAGTAAAAGATTAGTTCAACCTAATCCACTTATCTAATAATTAACAAATAATTAAGTATAATTCTCCCTTAAAGGTTCATTTTTATATATATATATATATATAATATCGACATGCATGTGAAAAGTGAAATTATGCCACTGTACTAGCTACCACTTCGACATATTGCATACGTATATAAATATATAATATTAAAAGGCGTTGAACCGTGGTGGTAGAGGCTGAGACTCAGGGAGAGCCTATACCACCACGGTTCAACGCCTTGGTGTGTGTATATATATATATATATTATTTGTCCCTCCTTGGCCATTAATCCCAAGTGTAGGTGCTCTCTCCCCAATTGTGGGAGTAGTATTCCGAGCTGTGCTAGCAGAGTCTTATCTCGTCAGGTCCCAATAGTTGTTGTAAATTAAAAATAAAAAATAAAAAAGTTTTAAATTTGGGGTGAGGACTGAGGGATGGTTGTAAAGAAACAAAAACAAAAAACAAAAAGAAAATAAAATGGTTGTGAAAATGTTTAATAATTTTCTTTTGATTTATTGATAGATGTCACATTCATAGGAAGACGAAAGTATTAATAAGAAGAAAAAGAAAATAGAATGAGAAGAAATTAATTAAATGTTTACCATTTATAATTAATAATGTCAATGCACTAACAATATTTTTTTTAAAAACTCAGCTCATAATTAATATTAGAAAATGTTTAATATAATCTCACCTAAAACAGCACATGAGTACATAAAACTCCATTGGATTTCTAAAATGTGATCATGTCCAAGTTGTTAACATTTTTATTTTGAGTTGCTAATTAGATGATTGATTATAGTAGCCTTCTTCTTGTACCGACTGTTTATATTTTATTCAAATTTAGATTTTTTAAAAAAATCAATATATCGGAATTTATTTAATTTCTTTTTATTTAAATTTATGACAAAATTGTTATAATTTTTTTTTTTTTCAAATTTGAGTGTATATAAAACTTTCATCTAACTTTCATAGTCAATTTTCTAGAGAGATTGATAAGGAGAAAACTATATATATAAAGAAAAATGTTGTATTTATGTATATATAAAAATCAATTTGTTATATATATAGAAAAAATTTCAAGTCAATGCATCATGATATAACTTCGTGAGGATATTGAATGTGAGCCACTCGTTTTACATACTTTGATTCAAGTGTGTATGCACTTGTCAAAACTAGTGGCTCACATTCAATATCTTGATAAAGTTATATCAGGGTATATTGACCAGATCCAGATCGGGATTGATATAGAATATATATATATAGCCAATTGAAGTAAAAAAAAAAAAAAAAATCAATTGTGAATTAGCTTGAGAAGCAACTTTGATCACAAATTCTTTATCTTGGCGAGAAAGATATGCATAATATAAATATTCAACCCATAAAAATAATCTTTACCAATTCCACATTCGAATTTCGATCTTATAATTTATTTATTAAAGATACAAGTACACTTGTTCAATAATTAATAGTACTGATAATACTAGTGCATGATATATTATGTAATATATCCAGAAAGTTAGGATCTGGAGTTCCTTAATTATATAAATATTAATCCAAAATTTCCAAAATTTATCTACAAATTATGTTATTATTGCATAATTATCGCTAACTAATCCTTAAACATAACTCTATAGCCATCGCCACCTACCTTGATTAAGCTGTCTGTCATTCAATGGTACAACAATTTTTATTTTTTATTATTTTTAAATCTGATACCAGATGAATCAGGGGTCTATCAAGACCTTTCGAGATCAGTCACTACATGTGCAGTTTGGATATTTAATCCAATAACCGGTTGATATCTATTTCCACAACACCGGAAAGAAAACTCTCCAAGCATACTTATATATCGGGAACGTGACAAAGTAATATAAACTTTTGGTTTAAATATTTAATTTTGAAATATAGTTTTGTAAAAGATGTTGGGATCAATTTTGTTATTCGCTCCAGGCTGGTTTTCAAGAGGATTCTGAATTATTATTTCATGTGACCCTTGAAAATGAAAATCTTTCCTTCACTACTAATCAAGCACAAACCAAAAAATTTAAAAATCGATTCATAATTATATAATCTAATCACAATTCACAACAACTGAATTATCCTATAGAGACCTAATTTGGTGCGGGATCCAACACGTATCCTAATTTATAAGATGTGGCAACTAAAATCTCATACGAAAAAACGTGTAAGATTTCGTACCTGATAACCGATATATAACGGGTGGGTTTGGGTTGAGTAAAAATTGAGTCAACCCGTTTATCATTCGATTCTACCAGTCGACCCATTGTCAGTAACACTAACAGCTTTGGACCTGCCCATTTCACATCCTGCCCCATACAAGCAGTTGGGTCCAATTCTTTCTCTCAAAACCAGCCCATTATAAAGCTCTGTTAGCATTTTCCACTCTGTTGAACTAGTCAAAAACCAAAAATGCCACAGAAGAAAGTGGTGGATGCAGTTACTAGAAAATGGAGAACTGTCACACTCTCTCCCTCCATATATATATATTTTCCCTCCAATTTTGAAAACTTGATCATGACGTGCTGGTAACTGCTCCTCCATCTGTTCCATCATCTCACACACACACAACACAATCACCATGGCCTGATCACAGCACCTGCATAGACACATTGTCACTCTATGTACAACAAGAAGTGGTGTCTCTAGCCACACCCACCTAAAGGTCTGCTGCAATCAGTATTTTGACATGTTTGATATCTTCTTCGGATGGCGAAAAGCTTCTAAATGGTAAAGATCGATCACTCAATCAATCAAGTTCTTGGATTCTTTTTAATTTTTCGTATTCTTTAATTAGCAACAATTAATACACATTTGCATATGATCATCTTGTTAATTTGCATGTGTCATGTGTGCTTGCAGCAAGAATTTGGTTAGGCGTGTACAGTGCAAGCTTAAGTTCCTGAAGATCAAGAGAGAGTCAATTGTAATGCAATTACGCGATGAAATTGCTCAGCTTATCAAAAATGGACACGATGATACCGCCTTTTCCAGGGTACGTACCTGACTTGGAATTTATATATTTTCACTATAGATAAATTAATCTTTACCTGATTTGATTCATTTTCAGGTTGAGCAGCTTTTCCAAGATCAGAGCTTGTTGGCTGCATATGATCTCTTGCAACATTACTGTGAATTCATCATCATTCACTTCCCTTATATTCGCAAACACAAGTACGTAAATTCTACAACGTGAAATTGTTTCGGCACTAATTTGTCATTCTGATGGGTCACATATTATTTACAGGGACTGTCCTAATGATATCAATGAAGCAGTTTCAACTTTAATATTTTCTGCTGCCTGGTGTGGTGATCTGCCTGAACTTCAAAAGATTCGAAAGCTATTTGGAGAGCGGTATGGCCACAAATTCGCAAAGGCTGCTGTTGAATTGTGCCCCGGAACACTTGTTAATAGTCAGGTTATGTGCAATTTTTTGAAGTTTGAATAAGCATATATACTAGTACTTTGTAATAATTTTTATTTTTTTTTACATTAATTAAAATATTTCAGATTAGGGAAAAACTCTGCAAGAAATCCATTCCAGAAAATGTTAAATCAAGATTGATGTATGAAATAGCCAAGGATTACAACCTCCCACAAGAGCTTCTTGGTTGCAATGATAACAGATTATCCGAACCTCATCTACTGAAGGTAAGTAAGTACGTATTCCTTTTTCGATCATGTTTTTTGACAGAGTTACAATGCACAATAAATTCGGATATTAATCAAATATGTATGTTGCCTTGTACTAATACCATCTTGTTTAATCAGTTGTGTGGAAATGGTACTGATTGTCAATGGGAAGGTTTTATTTTCGAGGAAGAAGCTACACGAGTCAATTATAATAATAGCCTTGGCGGAGTACTTATTGGGAGGTCCTGTAACTCAAATCCTGCAAAACTGATACTTGAACCCCTGCAAGTGACCGCGATGCATAGAAGTACTCTGCAAGTAGAGAATTGTTCAGAAATTAAACATTCGTACAAACCTGGAACGATCCACCGGAGGAGGAGTTTAGAAAGTTGTAGCAGCTCGAAAAAGAAGCTTTCTATTGTTTCCTTGGAAAACAAGGCAGAACCTGGAAGTATATCAGCATATCAATTGCACAGGAGCATTGTCAATTTTCAGGAAGTGGAGGAGATTCAATTCAACAACACATTGGAAGACAAGAGAACATTTTTGTTCAATTTATCAAATTTTCCATTAGCTAATTACCAATCCTGTCAATCACAAGCAGCATTACAGGAGAAAAATGTGAGATGTGGGAAATATTACGAAGAAACTTTCAACTTTTCACAGAATCGGAAGAAGTTCATCTGCCATCAATCTGGTCACTGCAACAGGCATCATCTCTCGCGGATGCACATCTGCTGTAAACACAGTCACAGGAAATCATTCTGCAGATTCAGCCAAGAAATGGATTTGAATTGCTCCCTGGAGCAACCATGCTACTACTACACTACTGTCCTGGAATTTCACAATGACATTCTAGTTAAGAAGTGCAGGAAAATGAGGAAAGAAGCACAAGTTTCGGATTTTTCGGGCAGCTTTGCATCCTGCTCAAGAGGATCATCAAGTCCTGATATTGTAGAACCAAAGCCTTCAAAAAGAAGCACCAAATCATCTCATACTCATAGCCATGTACATCCAAAGCTTCCTGACTATGATGAATTGGCAGCCAAATTCAAGGCTCTCAAGAAAGAACATCAGCACAGAATCGCTAAAGGAAATCATATGCAGGACTAATTGATTCAGAACTTAATTTGTTACTATCTTCTGATTTTTTTTTTAATTTTTTTTTTGGAATGTGAACTCAAACTTGAAATCGTTCAATGATTGTACCACAACATCTTCGTTTATAAGAGACATTACCGGTTGAATTGAAAGGTGAATGTACGCACAGGGACGAAGCCAAGATTATGTTCTGAGTGATTCTATGCGCAACCGGGGTCGCGTAACCTTTGCGGCCCCGTAGTGCAATTTTTGTAAAAAAACATGTGGGGTCCGTGCATTTAATATGTGGGACCCACATGTTTTTTTTTTTTTCAAAAATGCACTACAGGGCCGCAAAGGTTGCGCGACCCCGGTTGCACAAATCATTTCTCTTATGTTCTAGAGGGGGCGCCGTGAAAAAAAAATTGAATAAATTTTTTTATTGAGATAAATCTTCTTAATTTATGTATTTATGAAAAACATTTAAGATGATCTTTAAATAGTGATGAAAACATAATAAAAATAAGAACAATGCTAGATATTCCAACCCATATCTCAATTTGTAACTTAGACAATTTAATCCATATAAATGTGACGAGTGAAATAAATCATAATTAATAGGGTTAATAGTACCAGTATCCTTGAACATATAGCGAAATTGCATAGTGCCCCCTGAATTTTTTTTCATGGCATTAAACCCCTCGAACTCTCATAAATAGGCAAAAATGGACGGAATACTAACTTCCGTCCATTTTTTGGTCATGTGCTCTTCACGTGGGTCCGTACGAAGGTCAACTATGTCATTTCATCCTGATTTTAAAAAAAAAAATTAAAGGAATTTTTTTGAGATGGACGGTGGAGATCAAATCTGGATCTCCACCTAATCAAAAAAAAATTAAAAAAAATTAACAACATCAACATCATCTTCTTCACCGTCCATCTTCAATCCATCTTCTTCATTAGAACAACAAAAACCCAAACATTAACAACATCATCTTCTTCATTTTCAAACAAAAACACAAAAACCCAAAAATCCATCTTCAATTCCATTTTCAATTCTTCTTTTTCTCCACGACGCCAGACCCACCAGACCCGATCCCTTACATCAGACCCATCGTCAACCCGGGTCAATGCGTTTCGACTGGTTGTGGCCCCAAACCCACGCATTTTAAGCCTGCGATCCACGCCGGTTGTCGTCGACCAGCACACCGATGCAAGTTGGTCGTCTCAGACAGTCGATCGTCAACCAGGACAAAGGCCGATCGTCCAAAAACCCACGTCATGGAAAGAAGAAGGAAGAAGAAGGAAGAACCCAAACCCTCCAAACCCACGCGTTTTTCAAATAAAATCCAATTGGATTTGAAATGAGACAAAGACAGAAACACAATCTGGAGGCGGCGGGTTGATTGTATGGGTTTGGTGAAGAGATTCGTGTAAAGAGGAGAAAAGTTAGAGGGTGGCGGTGGGTTTGGGTGAAGATGAATTTGGTGAAATCTGAAGTTTTTTTTTTGGGTTTGGTTGCTGAGAAAATATAAGAAAAAAGAATGAAAAGATAAAAAAAATTTTGAATTATTTCTTTTCAGTTTTCTACATTTCCTGTAATGTTTTTTTTTTTTTTTTTTTTTAATTTTTTAAGTTTTGATCTCCACCGTAGATTAAGATTTTTTTTAATATATATGTAATATTTTTTATGTTATTATTTTTCTTTTATAATTTAATTGATTTTTTTAATTCTAACTTTACCCCTAACTGCTGCACGTGAAGAGCATGTGACCAAAAAATGGACGGAAGTTAGTATTCCGTCCATTTTTGCCTATTTATGGGAGTTCGAGGGGTTTAATGCTAGGAAAAAAAATTCAGGGGGCACTATACAATTTCGCTATATGTTCAAGGGGTACTGGTGCTATTAACTCTAATTAATATATATATCGATTTGTTATTCGACACATAACTAGTTGGAATACAAGTTGAAATATAATGTTGGTGGTATGTCTAGCATTACTCTAAAAATAATATAGACTAAAATTTATGGTAATTCATTCAAGATTCAATAATAGTGAAAAATAGTTAGAAAACAAATTGAAATTTAATTTGTACTCATAATATTTTTCTAAAATCCAAAAACTATTTTAATTATTAAAAATTATAAAGTTTGTTTGATAAAATTTCTTAATAATTAAACATAAATATATGACTATGTTTACTTGACATGTTTTAATTATATAAATCAACACATTTTTTTAAATTGTAAAAACTAAATAAATCACCTATTAAAAATATGACATGGTATTACCGTGTTAGAGTGAGATAAGTAAGATTTGGAGAGAAAGAGAGAGAGAGAGAGAGAGAGAGAGAATATATTAAGAATATAATAAAATTAGTTAAGAAAGAATTGAGTAAGTGTAATTTTGAAAGAAAAAATTACAACTGACATAACAAAATATATATGTTGCGATTTGATTTATAATTGAGATATAAAGAAAAAATAATAATATATTTAGAATGAAATATATTCTCTACGTGATTAAGATAACATTATTAACGGTGTAATTTATAAAAGAATTAGAAAATCTAAACGTAAGTAAGGATAAAAATATAAAAATATAAAAGTTTAGTGGACAAATTTATAAATCTATAAAACATGAGGGGATATGAAACAAGGATAAGAACATAAAACTCTAAAAGGTTGAGGAAATTTTATAAAAATGTATAACTTCAGGGGGGCAATGGCCCCCTCTCGTTCTAAGGTGGCTCTATCCTTGGGTACGCATACACTCACTCACATATCTTACTAATTGAACTAATTAGTACTCACGGTAGATAATCATCTCGGTTGATATTAACCATCGGAACCAAAAACTCTAATACACCCATCATGCGAGACTAGTGGGTTTGGTATGTAAACAAACCTAAAAAAGAGATATTTATTAAAATAAATATATAAACAAATACATCCTAGGTCAAACTTGACTCTGATACCAAAGTTATTAACTATCGATTTTGTGATTCTGATATCAAATTATTCATGAGACCAAAAAGCTTAAACTAAATAATTGGAATATGGTAATAAATTGCTTATATACTAGCATATTGTTGTTGCTGTTCATGTCGTGGCTTGTGTGTTCCATTATTGTTTATGGTTGTCATTCACTCTTTTTTTTTTTTTTTTGAAAGCTCACCTGAGCAGAAAGGAAAAAACAGAGAACCCAGACGCAGCTGGGAAAGAAACAAACAGCCAGAACAGAACAAAGCAAAGAAGAAACAGCAAGGCTATCTCTGCCTGCCATTGCCGATAATTCTGGGGAGGGCAGAGGAGCCAAACACAGCAGGAGAGTTGGCAATGTTTCTATTGTTTCTGGTATAGCTACCCAGAAAATCCTTGCACCAGTCAACAGTGAACTTGATATCCACCCTATTAGACGAAAAGAGGAGGGAGTTCCTATTGTACCAAATCCTCCTACGGTTGTCATTCACTCATTTCATGTTTTTGGGTGCACTTTTCATAGTCAAGAAGAAGAATCCACATTTCTTGGATTTCTAGGTGGACATCACAATCCATTGTTTTACACGTGTCATGTGCCTCTAACATTTAGTGCTTTGGCCGTTGTTGTACCCATATTGATTCATGAATCCGTTATCATTTATTTATTTATATTTTTTTTTTTATCGAGGACCCCATCCGTCTGTCTTCTCCAACTGCGTGACACACCCATAGCCAACTTGTTGGTTTTGACGGTTTATTTGTTGGATGTTATTAAGTAGGACAGATAGGAAACCTCGGTCCACACCCCCGGCCATACAAAGATGCAAGCGGGTAAATCAGAACTTACCTTCGCCTGGGTAAGATTCAAACCACTGACTTGGGAGTTTCCCGTACCCCAAGCACGTCTTTCCACCAATTAAACTAGCACCATTATGGCTAGCCACAATGTAATTACCAAGAGTAGAACCAAGGACTTGAGATTTTCGTCCCAAGCCTTGGACCACCAAAGCAACCACCTCGTGGTTATGAATCCATTATCATCACTAGTAATTTACACCAAGTTGAATTGATAACCAATTTTGTTTAATTCATGATTTAACATGTCTTTAAACATAATGAAATTAACTAAAAATAAATAAATTTATTACATGTAGGTTATAGCATGAGTACATCAATGTATCATGTATCGGATAATGGGAATAGATGTGATTGATTATCTATATCATATATCATATGATATGATTTAAACGGATTATATCAAGTGAATAAAAACGATTTTCTCTTTATTAGCAATCTATTAGAAATTTTTTAAAGAAATAATAAATGTCATTACCATACACCTCTATCAACTATATACACACCAAATAATTAATTGAAGACATGGTCTATAATAAAGAGGCCACATAGCCATCATGAAAGTGGACTGTTGGATATGGCTTGAATTCTCCAATGGTTACCAAACCCGATTTAGCAATGCGGAGACTTCCTGGAGACATGAGAGCGTTTTACCAAACCCGATTTAGCAATGCGGAGACTTCCTGGAGACGTGAGAGCGTTTGGAAGTATGAGGTTATGATTGAGGGAGGCTTGGAGGCAAAACGAACTGAAGAAGCGGAGAACAGCCAAAACCGCTGCCAAGCCGCTGTGGCTTTGGCAGCGGTCATGGCAACGGTAGGACACCGCTGCCAATTGTTTGGCAGCGCTATGGCAGCGGTCTCATTCCAGTTTGTCCCGCTGCGGTGACCGCTGTGGTCATGGCAGCGGTACCGGCAACGGTCGTGATGGATCTTGGTGACATGGTGTATGGATCACGGTTTTTTGAGTGGTCAAGTTCAACACGGTTTAGGAAGCGGATGGCCAACTGCAACTTGAATCGTAGTTAATCACAAGCATGCGTTGAATCAGGAAATATTCATGGAAGAGGAAATTGGTTGCTTCTGGAAGTTCTAATGGGAAAAGGATTTCTCCTTTACAAGAAGACTTATATTAAATAGGAAATAGTATTTATATGGAATAAGTATTCTTGTATGACTAGGAGTAGGATTTCCTTGTTAGTTTCAACTCCTTGTAATTCTTATAAATAGACCATAATAACTAGGTTATTAGTGTGTGAAAAACACTTGAGAGTGGTGGAGCAAAATAGCAAATACTAGAGAGATCTCAAAGTGAGCATTGGGTGTAATTGGGTTTGGGGTATTATTTAGAGAGAGATCCTGAGAGTGTGTGGTTGTAACAATTTACTACATATTGGAACTTTCTCTTGTCGTCCTGACGGCCGTGGTTTTTTTTCCCTGTTTTGGGTTTCCACGTAAATTCTTGTGTTGTGTGATTTGGATTTAAATTACTACTCTTCATCTTATCTCTTCTTTATCATTGTGTTTGTTTGTGTTCTATCCGGCAACGCTTCCGCGCGTATTAGTGAAGGGTTTGTTCTCTAACAATTGGTATCAGAGCCCTAGGTTGCTTGGTAGTGGTCTTAACAAGCTTTATGGCAAGGATAATGAGATTCGATATTGAGAAGTTCGGCGGAAAGATGAACTTTGGCTTGTGGCAAATTCAAGTCAAAGATAATTCAAGTCAAAGATATATTAATTCAACATGGATTACACAAGGCATTGAAGGGCAAGTCAACCCCTGCGAACCCTGAAGGCTCTAGAGATTCAAACAAAGCAACGACTAGTACTACTTCTGAAAAACAAAAGATGAGCGATGATGATTGGGAGGATTTGGATGAGAGAGCTGCGAGTGCGATACGATTGTGCCTAGCCAAGAATGTTCTTGCAAATATTCATGGAACATATTCAGCGAAAGAACTTTGGGAGAGGCTTGAAGAATTGTATCAAGAGAATAGCGTCTGCAACCGGTTCTACCTGAAGGAGCAGTTTCACATGCTGCAGATGACTGAAGTTACAAAAATTTCTGATCATCTAGGAGTACTCAATGGGATAGTTTCAGAATTAGAGTCGATTGGAGTAAAGATTGATGAAGAAGACAAAGGTCTTAGACTCATCTGGTCCCTTCCATCGTCCTATGCGCACATGAAGCCAATCTTGATGCATGGGAGTTCAACCATATGCTTTGGAGATGTAGCGAACAAACTTATCTCTGAGGAACGAAGGCTAAAGAGTAAAGGTAAATCTTCTGATAACTCTGTTCTTTTGGTTGACAGGAAAAAGGGGAACTTCAAAGGGAAAGTCACTTGTTGGGGATGTGGAAAGTCTGGACACATGAGGAAGGATTGTCAAAAGAAGAAAACAAGTGCGGCTAAGGGCTCCAAAGAGGGTGATCCGGCAATCGCCTCTCTTGAGTTTGACGACTACAGCGATGTCCTCTAAAGGGGCATAAACATCCTCATGGCATGACCGCTAGTTGCCGTGAAAAGGATGTAGCTGATAGCGGGTCCACAATTGCGCACGGGCATTGGTTAGGAGGCGATGCAAGGTGTGTGGTGGACAAGGATGTCGATGGCTGAGCGAACTCCCTGGGAACCTAACGTGAGGAGTTGCACCACAATATTTCAACAAGGTAAATTTCGACATGTGCCGGTTAAATCTTGGGATGGTTGTTTCCTAAGTGTTTATACCTAGTGGTGGGTATGTTGATTCTTGATGATAGGATCGTAGCTAAGGACAAGTTTTGGGAATTCTCGCCATAAGGGAGGATTGTTGGATATGACTTGAATTCTCCAATGATTACCAAACCCGATTTAGCAATGCGGAGACTTCCTGGAGACGTGAGAGCGTTTGGAAGTATGAGGTTATGATTGAGGGAGGCTTGGAGGCAAAACAAACTGAAGAAGTGGAGAACAGCCGAAACCGCTGCCAAGCCGTTGTGGCTTTGGCAGCGGTCATGGCAGCGGTCTCATTCCAGTTTGTCCCGCTGCGGTGACCGCTGTGGTCATGGCAGCGGTACCGGCAGCGGTCGTAATGGATCTTGGTGACATGGCGTATGGATCACGGTTTTCTGAGTGGTCAAGTTCAACACGGTTTAGGAAGCGGATGGCCAACTGCAACTTGAATCGTAGTTAATCACAAGCATGCGTTGAATCAGGAAATATTCATGGAAGAGGAAATTGGTTGCTTCTGGAAGTTCTAATGGGAAAAGGATTTCTCCTTTACAAGAAGATTTATATTAAATAGGAAATAGTATTTATGTGGAATAAGTATTCTTGTATGACTAGGAGTGGGATTTCCTTGTTAGTTTCAACTCCTTGTAATTCTTATAAATAGACCATAATAACTAGGTTATTAGTGTGTGAAAAACACCTGAGAGTGGTGGAGCAAAATAGCAAATACTAGAGAGATCTCAAAGTGAGCATTGGGTGTAATTGGGTTTAGAGTATTATTTAGAGAGAGATCCTAAGAGTGTGTGGTTGTAATAATTTACTACATATTGGAACTTTCTCTTGTCGTCCTGACGGCCGTGGTTTTTTTCCCTGTTTTGGGTTTCCACGTAAATTCTTATGCTGTGTGATTTGGATTTAAATTACTACTCTTCATCTTATCTCTTCTTTATCATTGTGTTTGTTTGTGTTCTATCCGGCAACACTTCCGCGCGTATTAGTGAAGGGTTTGTTCGCTAACATGGACTCCCTCATTACAATAAGTCAATAAGTCAATTGCATATCCTCTCTATAATATTTGTAATAAGAGGTTAAAGTCTCATCACGTGCTCTTTAAAATATATGTAGAGACATTTCTCTCAAATAAAGAAGCAAATGTTAATAATATTCTCAATATATTTTTGATATTTTTCATATTTTAGACGGCGATGGAGGGAGTGGGCAGCCGCAGTAGTCATGATCCCCTTTCCCTAAAATCTTTTTTGAACATTCTTGTAAGAATTTATGTATTTGCTTGTAAATTTTGTAAACTTAATTCTTTATACTTTATCCCCTTCTCTATATATATATATTTTTTTGTTTTAATGTATCGATCATTCCAAGAATGAATTTCTGATTCCACTCTAATATCTCTAAATATCCTCACTATTTAAAGGATATTAACGATATTTCTGATAATTTCATCGATACTTTCATAAAATTATACCCTCTATATTTTCACTAAAAACATAGGATAGATTTCAAAGCCGCCTACATAATTCATTGCTATTAGATTTCAAAAGAAAAAAAACAAATCATTAAGTCAAATCACACATTCACACCAAAATAATTGACTTCAATACAAGGATTCGCACGCACCTAAATCTAATCAAATCCATCGAAAAAAAAAAAAAAAAAAATTATTATAAAAAGACCAACATGGCAACACAAGACTTGTCGTATAGAAATCCTATATTGTAGTATTTTATATAAAATAAACCTAGTATTTTAGCAAGAGAGAGAGAGAATTTCGCTTTCTTGTCTTGCCGTATTATCTATTGCACCTATATATTTTATTTTTATTTTATTTTTATTTTATTTTATTTTATTTTGATCAAATTTTCAATGAGACCTATTAAAACATTAAACAAACACATCTATAAATTATAACTTAAAACACAATTAATATTTATTTCTGCTTTTATCGAACGCTTTGGTTTCCAGTTTACACATACAGAGAAAACTGAGATACATACAGAGAGATGGCTTCAAAGTTGGTGTTGGTGATTGTGTTCCTGCTTGATCTGATTGCTTTTGCACTTGCTGTTGCAGCTGAGCAGAGGAGGTCTACTGTGAGTTTCTCTTCTCTTTTTTCTTTTTCTTTTTTTCTTCTTTTTTTTCTGCTTACTTTTTTATTTTTGTTTATATTTGTGGGTTCTAGATGGGTTTTTGTTGTTAAAAAAAATCAGTTTTTGAAGTGAACCCAGTTGCTGAAAGGGTGTGTTCGTTTGATTATTAATTATTTTGAGATCTTTTTAGTCTTTTCAATAAAGAAGTTCAAAAACTGGCTTCTAGATCTGACAGTGACGCTCAAAGGGATGATTTTTACCATTAAAGATGAAACTAGGTGCATACTAGTTGATAAGGAGAACTGGGAAATCTAAAAAGATAAGAACTTTTTTACAAAGAAGATGAAAAAAAAAAAAAACATAATTGAAATGGTCTCAAGAGAAGTTTATCATATTTGGACATGGGAAATTTGAATGTTAGTCATGTAGATGGTAAGTAACAATCTGATGTAATTGTGTGGAATTGGATTTTGTGAGTTGTGGAAAAAAATTGTAAACAGAGAAAGTGTTTGGCTGAAAAACAGGACATTGAGTAAATTTGCTGTTTTTGGAGTGTGTGTTCAATTGTACATTGAACAACTTAATTTGGAATATATGTTGAAATTCTTGAAGCTGAGATGGGTTGATTGAACAGCTTTAATTATGTGATTTGGCTCCGATGTTAAAGGTTTGTTTTTATGCATACTTGCAAGCCAAGTCCAACCATGCCAGATTTTTTTATCAAGCCAATTGTTTTTTGTATTTTACTTACGAAATGTTTCCGCTACAATTTTGACCGGAATTCCTGCTTGTTATTGCATTTCCAATGTTATGCTGGCTTCTATGCTTTAAAAGATTTAAGAAAGTAAAGAATAAAAGCTTGAAGTGATTATTGAGGAAGAAAGAATAGCAGACCTTGCAAGAACCTCTGCCTGCTTCCCCGTTCTGATAATTTTCAGGAAATAATTGGTTGAAAATTGAGGGATGTTATTCTTCATTACGTTTCAGTAGATATCAAGATTTGGAAACTTGTCCCATTACTTGGAGCATGAAGGATTTGTCTTTGATAGATTTTGATTCAATCACAAATGTAAGATATATTTATTTAATTTATCTGTTGCAATCTGAAAAATTTTAGATTGCAATACACATGGTATACTGATACCCGAAAAAATAGCGAATAAGTTTATGTTAATGCATTATGCATACTATAACTTCATGTGCCTTTTGTTCTTGTTCATAACGTTTTTGAGTATAGGCAGTGAAGAGAGGAGGATTTGAGGATCAGTTTTATGATAAATTACTTTAAGTTAAACGGTGGTTCTACATGAGTTTGTACCTGTCATAAAACATAGAGTGATCTCGTTTATTTTTATTTTTTTGAATTTTTGTGAGCAATTGTGAACCCCGGACTAATTTCTCTATATTACCGTAAGGCTAGTATCCAACTCATTACTTGCTGACTTCTTTGACAGGCTACGATCGCCCCAGGGGCAGGTTATACCTACTGTCAATATGACAAGGACATTGCAACCGGCCTTGGTGTGGGTTCGTTCCTGCTCCTACTGGCTAGCCAAATGCTTATTATGGTGGCAAGTCGATGCTTGTGCTGTGGAAAGGCTATGAGACCTAGCGGAGCGAGGGCATGGGCTATCATCCTATTTATCACTTGCTGGTATGTGATTAGGCGACGTGCACATAAATTGGTCTTGCTTTCTGACTAGAGACTTGTATTGGATATCCATAAACCTTTGTTTTGCTTGAAAATCTTGTTTTTGTAATGTCAAATTTCATGCATTGTTATTTCAGGGTGTTCTTTTTGGTTGCTGAGATTTGCTTGCTAGCGGGGTCAGTGCGAAATGCTTATCATACCAAATACAGGGCATACAACGGACATAAGATATCGTGTGAGTTTCTGAGAAAGGGAATCTTCGGGGCTGGAGCTGCCTTCGTTGTCTTAACAGGCATAGTCTCCGAGCTGTACTATGTTTGCCATTCCAAAGCTAATGATGGGCACGGTCCATACAGCAGAGACGCCGGCATAAGGATGGGAAATATATAGCTGATCAAATGGAGTTAGAAGACACACACGGTGATCAATATTTTAGTATGTAATTGCTAATCAGTTGGCTTTCCATATTATTTTCAGACTATTTAGTATTTAGAGTGACTGTGAACTTGATTTAGTATACATTTATTTTATTTACAAAAGTTTTTCATTCACTTTTTTCAATCTTTCTGGGCACATATTAACACTACGCCGTTTTATGTTATTCAACCTCGTGTTAGTTTTAGGAGTCCTTATCTAGTGAAGAAATACCGCACGTTTATTTTTATGTGAGGTTGATTACGTAACGTTACAGACATAGATCCTACACATTTCAGGACCCCGCACCCGAAACCTCTTTACTTCCTTGTATCCTTTGAACGCCCAAAGAATGTGTGTAGATAGCCATGCAAAAGGTGCACAAAGTGGATGATATCATTATGGCACCTTTTTTTTTTTTTTTTTTTAAGCCCCACTAAGATAATAGATTCTCATGTGGATAACTAGGAACCATCCTTGTAATACAAAAGAAGCTCTTGATTTCTAGGAAATTTCAAGCTATATTTTTGTGAACAAGTTGAATCGGTCAATAAAGAAACCCCAACAACTTTAATGCTTGACCCATATAAAATAACTCTATAATGTTATATATTTGAAAACCCGTTGAATTTTTAACGTTACAGAGTCGAATCTGGCATGAGATCTCTTAAACCAATTTAGTTGTATTCCACTAATCAAACTTGATTTAACTAACTAACTTGTGTGATGATGATGATGATGATGATTACAAGTCCAACCCAATTTATAACTTATTAAGTGTGAGCTGGAATGAAAATGTGTACATATAATATGCTAATGGAAGACTCTCAGTCCCACTGTTTATGGAGTGTATGATGAAAAAGAAACAAACAATATTTCCCCAATGTGGCCCCAACATGCACATGGTCACTGGAATTCAAATCAATGGATGGCAGTGGAACAAAGATTTCAAGGATATATATATAATACTTCTCTAATAGAACTATACTCACTTTATAATTCTAGGACGTTACACATTCACAGTGGGCCCATAGCCCTATATTAATAAATACTCACACCCAATATGAATGTGTGGCTGTGGTTGGACGTCATTCACTTATAATTTCAGGACGTCCTTACTAGAGAACCAACATAATTTTCTTTTATATATATATATTTAGAGGAAATAGCCCTTTTTAACCAAAAATTAAGGGAGTTGATTGTTTTTTGCCCAAATTAGTAAACGGATTGTATTTGTAAAAGAATCCACCTTTTGGATAAAAACGCCCCTCATTAGTTTTCAAAACCTCTTCTCTCTCCATGTCTCTCTCATTATTTCTGCAGCCTTTCTCTCTCTCCTTCACGCCTTCTTCTTCTTCTTCTTCACGCCTTCTTCTTCTTCTTCTTCTTCACGATTTCTTCTTCTTATTCACGATTTCTTCTTCTTCTTCACACTTCACGCCTTCTTCTTCTTCTTCACACCTTCATCTTCTTCATGCCTTCAACACTCATTTTTTCCAGATTTTTTTAAAAAAAAATCAGTTTTTTTTTGGTTGAAAATTTTCAGATCTTTTTCAGATCTTCTTCTTCACACCTTCTTCTCACTCGTTTTCAAGTATGGGTTGTGGTTGTGGTTGATTTTCAGATTTTTTTTATAAAAAATCATGTATTTTTAAACAAAAATTTTTAGATTTTTTAAAATTTTCAGTTTTTTTTTGTTGAAAATTTTTCAGATTTAAAAAGGTTTGGATTTGAGTTTGGATTGTGGTTGTGGTTGATTTTTCGGATGTAAAGTATGGGTTGTGGTTGGGGTTGTGGTTGTGGTTGTGGTTATGGTTGAGTTTGGGTTTGGGTTTCCAGATTTGTTTTTTTTTTTTTCCAAACTAAACACACCAGTTATAATCAACTAAACGCACCGGGCAAAAACGACTAAACACACCGGGCAAAAAAGAATTAAACACACCAGGCAAAATTTCTAAATGAAGGGCATTTTTGTCCGCAAAGTGGATTTTTTGACAAAACAATCAAAATACTAATTCAGGCTAAAAACAATAAACCTCCTTAATTTTTGGCTAGTTTCCATTTTCACCCATATATTTATATATATATATATATATATATATATAGCATAATTATTCACTGCACAATATATGCTTAACAATCAGCAGACTTGTGTCAGGATTAAAAAGAGAGAGAATGATTCTCAACAAGTGGTTATGAATTATATCAGCAAACATGGCCTATAAGAGGTGGTGCCACTGGTCACTAGATCTAGCCGTATACTTGGACATCCTAGATTTGATCTCTGGCAACAACGTTTCTCTTGGGTCTACTGGAGGTTTACTCGGCTGTTAACTTCAGGGCCTGGATTAGTCGAGGTGTGCGCAAATTGGCCCGGACACCCACGGATACCAAAAAAAAAAAAACAAGTGGTTATGAATTATATCAGCAAACATGACCCATAAGAGCTTGTGGTGTTGATATCAGTGCTAGATCTCGTACGTTTTTTTTCAACTTAGTAGGAATCCCGGACGTTGCACCTGATAATTATTATATATACGTCTAGTTTATTATAAGCCCGTCCTAACTGGCCAGAAGACCCCATGGCCACTCTAGATGTCTCTCAATTCTGATATATGCCTGTGAAATGTGGTCACAGTATCCCTATCACCACCAATCTTTACACAATTATTTATCATCTTCAGAGAAAAACAAGAGACACATACATAGTACAGAAAATTGACACCTCTAATTTCCTGAAGCTGAAACTGCAAAATAAAAATAAAAATAAAGACAGCTTCGATTAGTCTACATCCATTTGATAACTACAACAGTTGCAGATTGATGAGAAACAGAAGTACTACTAGAACTATACATTTATTTTATGATTATTACAAATACAACCTTAAAAAAAAAAATTGACTCTCATCATTCTTTGATTATAAAACTGTTTGGAGATTCACTGATCACCATCAATGTATCTTCCTCTCCATCAAACACAAAAACAAAAAACACCCAATTCAAGAAAATATCTAGTTTAAGGTTTGGTATGGTGGTCATGAGAATCGTCGACAACCCAATTAGGTATGTTGAGATCCTGAGTTGATGAAGCAAATGTGTCAATTATATCATCCCAGTTACAGAAGCTTGCTGTTGTGGTGTCCATGGCAGTACTGGTAGTAGAAACTTGCCATGGCTGTGTTGTAGTACTACTGATCATGCCAGTGCTGCTACTTGGGTCGTCTATTATGGTTTCTGATCCTGCATAATTGTACACATTTGAGGATTGATTAATAGAGTTTGAGATTGAAGACGGCGTTGTCGTTGTGTCGAAAGAGGTTGATGAACTTGAATAAGGAAAGAGTAGGCTGCTTTCATGATTTGATGATGAACCAATGAAGTTGCTTGAAGATAGCACTACTGGTGAGTGATAATGATCATGATGTTGATGAATCATGGCTTGATAGAGAATTTCAGAAAAGTTTTTCTGATCATGATCTCCAATTACAAAATTACCTAGATTATTCTGTCTGCTGATGATTGGCTGCTGCTGCTGATGACATTGAATTGCCAAATGAGTATTATTATTATTAACCCTATTGTTGTTGTTGATATTGCTGCCACTTGTGGTGGTGGTGGTGGCGACGGCGGCAGAGGTGTTTGATGTTTTGATTCGCTTGTTTTTGCGGCCACCGCCTACGGGGACGTTGCGGAGAGTGCCACCTTTGGTCCAGTGTCTCTTACAGGCTTTGCAAAAGTGCCTTGGTTGTGTCTTGTTGTAGTTGTTGTAGTAACAAAACTTTGTGTTGGTGGAATCACACCTCGGACACTTCAATGGTGGCTCCGCGGCAACTTGTTGCTGCTGATTTGTTGTCGTTGGCTGCTGACGCTTCATGGATGGTGGTTTTAGGAGCTGCTGATGATCAGCCTGCAACAAAGCTAGGTTCCAACCAACCCCATCTCTCGAAACTTGTTTTGAACTCAACCCCATCTCTATATATAAACAAAAATAGATCAATCAAACAAATTCTCTATAAATATGATGATGATGATGATGATCCAATTTGATCAAGAAACTAATACAAGAACAAATCCTAGCCCTTGGATCGAGGAGGAGAAATCAATCCGAAGACGAAGATGATGATGATCATGAGATTATAAATTTTTTGCCTTGTAAGCCAAACACTTTTAGATGTGTCAAAGACAAGGAAATGCTCAAGAAGGTGATGAGAAGTGACTCAAGTGAGTATGGAAATGCTCAAGAAGGTGATGAGAAGTGAGCATGTATTTGTGTGTGAGTGTGTCTGTCTCTCTTATCTTTTATTGTCTAATTCTATATATATATATATGTAAATGACTAAATGGAAATAATTATATGATCATGATTTTAATGAATTTGAGAAAAGAAGAAAAAAAAAATTGAGTGATTTTATGTGTGTGTATGCAAACTCACTTATATATATTATAAAAAATTTGGTAACACATTTCTAAAGAGAGAGAGAGATGAGGAGGTTTCTATTACTTAGCTCTGAAGGTGGACAATTGGGTTGGTGACACGTGGAGATGGTTGGACCGTCGATAGTGGGTTGTAAAGTGAGATGTAGATGTTCATATATAGTTCATGCAATGTTGTTTTCAATAATTTAAACTAGTCAGGAAGAAGGAAGAAGGAATTAGGAAAGAGTTGTCACGAAGCAATCGAGCGAACACTTACTATATATATTTTGTATATCCATCTATACGTTCATCAAATAAATTTTAAATACATAATATATAAGATCATTAATTTGTTTGAACGGATATATAGATGATATCATACGTGGATCGGTTTAATTTTTATTCGATTCCATGAGAGTAGTAGGGCCATGTATAACAATAGTTGGCATCACGTGATTAATTTAGTAGGGTAGTAGATTTTGAGGTTGTGACTTGTGATGATTATGATGAATCACATATGATACAATCTTATGGGGGGCCTATGCACATCAGCACATGTGTTTACACGTTCTAGGTGTGCTCCACGCTCGTGTGATTCGACCACCTGTGACTTGTGTGTATATACTCACATAGAGAAATATGTGATAGATAATAGATTGTAATCATCTTCTCTAATATTACTAATTAACTGACCTAATTAAAATTTTAATAAATTTCAAAACCAATGAAATATATATATGTTTATATTTTAACGAAAATTACCAATGTAAATCAATTCAACATAAAACAAAATATATATATATATCATATTATATATTTATATGGAAATGGGATTGTAGCATAATGTTACATTATTGATGAAGTGAAGGCACAAGTTGTGACAATGTAATGTGTCTCTCTAATTTGTCTGAAATGACATGAGTGTGTGTGTGTTGTAGCAAATTGACCCGTGTATATATGCTACAAATATATGGTCCATTGGTTGTCAAATTAGTAGTCACACCGGCCATGAAAAGACATGATTTCTTTTGTCTAACTATTTGCTATTTTGGAATTTTAGTACATGTACACGAAGCTATTTTAGCTATTCTAGCTATTTTCTTTGTCTGGTTCGTTGTTACATTCAAACTTAATTACTTCTAAAAACAAAAAAATAATAAACTAGTAGAAAATAAGATCAGGTCTCTGATTTTTATTCCATTCAAACTCAATTATTCTTAAAAAATAACTTTCAAATGGGAGAATTCAAACTCGAGTAAAATCTTAATATCACTTGGTCCCATTTTGTTCAACATTATATGACCACACAGAACACAACACTACAGTGGGATTTGAAGCCTTTCATGGATAATAAGTTCATTGAAAACTACCTATTAATGAAATTTAAAAAAAAATTCAAATACTAGAACTATTTGTTTGAATTTTTTTATATTTATCTTATTTTTTCGATGCCTAGGAAAAGTTGTGATTTATTTTAAAAAACTGTTTTGAAAATGGTGAAAAATAATAAAAAAAGAAAAAAAGTTTTTAACTTTTTAGTTTTAACTTTTAAAAAGTTGTTTTTTGTTTTCAAAAACAATTTTACAAAATGATTGATCAAACAATTTTAGAGTTGTTTTTTGTTTTTAAAAACAAAAAACTGTTTTTAAAAATGAAACCAAGCACCACCTAATTATTCAACAATCACATTATTTTTAGAGAGGCCTATATTATTACATGAATGGCTGAGATTGAAAGGAAGGAAATGGAAGGTCGAAATTTTGACACGCATATAAAAGAAAAATCTCATCATTATTATATATATATGATATAACTTTTAACTATATATATTGACAAAAATACATCAAATTCGATTGTATTAATATTATATTGATATATTAATTCGATTGTCACATCAGTTGAGATGAAAATACTGTAATGGTAGTTGAAAATTTTAAGGATAAACAAATATGTATCCTCTGTTGATCTGATTTTTTTCCTGACCTTTTGAAAGTATATGATTGGTTATTGGTAAAGTGATCGTGAAAACCAATCACATCTTAATCATTCGTTCATTACAATGCTCATGTATCATGAGATCAAGTGAAGTCAGAAAAAAGATAGATCAACGGACATGGGCGGATCCATTAGAGGGCTGCCCAGATAAAAATGAAATTGTGCTTTGTAAAACGTGTGAACTTGTCATGTGTTGGAAGCTTTGTATAGGGTATGCAGAACTTTTTTAACCAGTTTATTTCTTCTAAAAAAATTATAAAACTTTATATATAAATATATAATTAGTTAATTTTTTTTTTTTTTTTACATATAAAAGTATAGGTACTTATATAAAAAAAAATTCTGAAAATGGTTTCGGTGTAACTTATTTCATTTACCTATTTCATATTAAAATCAAAAGATAATAAAAATGCTTTGATTAAGAATTATGTAAAAAGTTTTTAATCTTAATGAATGACTCACATGTCTTGTACGGATTTTATTATATTAGTATGCATCGATGAGAAAAATTACAAGAGTTTTATCCCCTATTCACACTGAATTTAATAAATTTTGTATGAGTGTTTGTATGTCATAAATTTTATATATATATATAATTTAGCTCGGACTGTAAATATTTTCTGGGTCCGCCCTTGTCAGTGGATGATCCAAATTCTCAAAACTTAGGTAATATGGGATATTTAATATAGAATGTGTAAGATCAATGTGAATATATCGACGATATTTTTTAAATATATATTTTTTTATTAATACCCTAAAAATATGAAATATATATATAATCAATATCAAACAGATTTACATGATGCTTGAAAGAACATCCGAAAGTTAATATCGAAGAATGATTTGCCCAAGTTGGGCGTCAAAGGAACTTGGACCACGAGAGCCACATGCACATAATTATTAATTAAACATAAGTAGTGATTAATATAATTAATTAAAGAGAGATTCTTCGTTAATTGTTGAGGGAATGTGAATGTGTAATATATATATTTTTATATAAAAAATAATAATCTGGTCGGTTGGTTAGGTAAAGGTGATTGTTTGGGCGTTTTCAACACTTTTCAAAAAAGCCAAAATGGAATGTCTCTTCCAACAACTTAATTTGAAAGCAACTAATATGAGTTTGGCTCTTGAACTTACTAATTAATTCAACTTTAATTTAGGGTTTTTATTTAATCAGGAACAAATGCGACTTGTAACGTTACATAAAGACCATTATGATCATTTTGTTTTACCTTCCTAAAGAGAGAATTATTACTTTAATTTATATATAATTTGTCTAATCTTTCCATTAATTACAATCCATTCATCATGCCATATTAATTACTTTATGTTATTTATTCATTTGATTAAAACATATTTTGGAATATTATTTTTATATATTATAAAAATATTTAGATTTTTTTTATTTTTTTAGAGAAACAAAGAACTATAAACGAACGTGGCACTCGACCGAAACAACAGAACCAACACAAGAAGGGTAATCCTCCAGCCAAAACAGATCCTCCACACAAGAGAGGCCGTTTTTAGCTAATAAATGGGCTACTTGATTAGCCAATTTAGAGACGAAACTAACCGAAACACAATGAGCCAACACTAGTTGATGACATGCTTTTTTTTAGAGAATTAATTGGTAAATATTCTCCTTTTTTTTTTCATAAATTGTCAAATGTTCTTACAAAAAGTGATTAATAGAATAATAGTAATCAAAACACTCTCTAATTAACATAAGTTTTTATTATTAGTGATTCTGTCAACAATGATGACTCTGAACTTTGCCTACGGATCTAATTTATTTGTTTAGTGTCAATGTCCTTAATTAATTTAATAGAATATTAATCTAAATATTATTGTTTCCACTTGTCATTACATGAAGGGATGAGGTGGAGTGTTCGTATTGGACAGCCGGTGCAATTGATGTTTCCAGGTTGGAACATGGATTCTTAGTTATTTTTATTATTATCATTATTATTTATGTAGGATTCTTTAGTTAATTAACTATCAAGGTTGTTGCCAAACCTAATTAATTTTCAAGAAAATCTAGTTCACTCTATTTACTAAAATTATTAATTAATTAATTAAATATTTAGTTAGTATATATATGTTGTTGCCAAACCTAATTAATTTTCAAGAAAACGTTAACCTAATTCACTCTATTTACTAAAATTATTAAATAAATAAATAAATATTTAGTTAGTATATATATATAGTTTTTTTCTCTGACCGAACTTAACTTTTAAAATTAGGACGAGACTTGTGAGTCATTGATTAAGTCTAAAAAAACTTTGACTAAGCTGAAATATATGAATTTAATGGTTGATAATTATGGAACTGTTGTGGAACTGATATAAATAAAGTCAGTTCATTCTAAAAGGAGAAATACCGATATATAATGACTACGGTGGCCAAGAATGATGATGGAATCGTTGAATGTTGAGTTATCTACGGTCATCATAATCATGCCAAACAAAGCTTTAACGATTAAGACCACATATGACTTTTATAATCAATTGATTGTATAAAATAGTTGTAATATTATTCTAATTACAAATGTGTTGCCAAAAATTGTTATCTTTTTCTTTTTGATTAATTAATAATTGTAAACTCATACAAAAGAATATAATTAGCTCCCTCAACAATCAATTGGTACATTAGAATATTCATTAGACAGTCATATATATATATATATATATGTGTGTGTGTGTGAGAGAGACTATTAATTTATTTTTATGTTTCTTTATAGAAAAACCAACTCCTAAGCCATCTCAAAAGTGGATGATGAAATTGACAAATTTTCTTTTTGAGGGCGGCAGAAAATGACCAAATCAAATCTTAGTCCAAGTTGCCCACAAATGATGCCTAAGTTAATCCACCGATTAATTAATTTAGTCGGTCAAAATTTGTGTGCGTCCAACAAATTAATAATTAGATGAGATGAGATTGATCCAATATAGTATATTTTTCACACCTATATCATGAAGTTATTGGTTTGAATCATGTATCTTCCATCAAACCTCCAACTTTTTCTACGGGTGTTTTTAAATTCCTTAAAATATTAGTATGATTATTTATGAATGTTTAAGATCTATTTTCTTCCTATTATCCTTTTTTTTTTTTTAGAAACAATTAATAAAAAATTGTTCTGAGTTCTTATCTGAAACACGTACGTTTACAAGAACCAGTAATTCAAAGAGATAGTGCTGGTGGGTCCATGCATGAACTGGGATTTGGTGATGCAAACCATGAAGAGACTGAGAGAGTAGCCATGAAGTAAGGAATAAATAAATAAATAAATAAATAGTAGTGCAGTCAAGCTACTAATGTTTGTCAAAGTAATAATAATAATAATAATAGAATTGTATTTTCTTAATAGAATAATTCTCTAGTGTCAAAGTCGGCTTTGATGTTGCATTTTATTTCAATTTCTTCAGGATTAAAAAGTCATACATTAGTGACTATTTAAGAAGACTAAATGTATTATATGTTACATCAAAAATTAGGTACTACCTAGAAGCAAATATATATATATTACTCTTTTATCTAATCATGAATTTGATGACATTTTTTTCTTCTTCTAGCAGCTTCATTGAAATTACGTTCTCTTATTTTATCGTACGGGGAATATGTCAAATCAAGGTCTGCTATACCTAAATAAATTAAAATCTAAAAAAAATTTGTTTCCAAAACAACTATGGTGCCTTTCACTAGAGCATACATCGATAACACTATCAATTAATTTGAAGTGTCAATTTTGGTAGCAGTCTTGATCCACCAAGTAGATAATGTTTATTATAGGTTTTACACGTGTTTTCACCCTCACAAATTTACTTTGGATCATACGCTTCAAGGGAGATCAAAGCTAGCTTCTATACAAGTCCTCGACCTCATTCACTAAAGATGTGGAATATGTGATAAATTTCTTTATTGTTCTTGAATTTTTAGTAGTATAGCAACAAACTTTATGGTAATATCACTTAGTAGAAGAACTATCATTAGTGAATTAAGTAGATTTATCTAAGTAATCATTTGAGATTGCAACTAAGCATTTGACATTCCGGCCAGTAATGGATAATCCAATTCCAAGATTCTCTCTCTTCTTCTTTTTCTTTTTTATTTTATTTTATTTGTTTTCTTAATGTTGAAGAACCTGCTACTAAAATAATAGGCATGCTTTTGTGGATGACGATGAAAATCACTTTTATGTGCATTCACTTTTGGCATGGCAACTGTGTTTTTCATGGAAAAAAAAGAAAGTCTTTGATCATCTACACAAAGCAAAAGCAAACTCCAACTCAGCCTCCTACGTTTTAGGGTTTCATGATTTTGAAAGTTACATATATGACGCTTCATGTTTTTAGAGTCACCGTTCATGCAGAGGCGGACCCACGTGTGGATCACTCACCATGACATATCATTCAGAAGCACAGTCGGTAAAGCATCTTGTTTGTAATTTTTTTAATGTATTTTTTTATTTTACCCTCTTTTCCAATTTATTTCTCAAATTTTCGTCTTCTTCAATAACAAAACAATTTATTTCTCTTTTCCGTCACCGTCAACTTCTTAATTACCCTCAATGTGTGGTTACTTAGTTCAATTTCAGTTTACATTAAATTATCTATTATTATTTTAAACTTTTATTATTTCTAATAGTTTTAGTTTAACATACCCTACACATCCGATCAATAAACTCTCAAACCTCAAATTTTAACTTATTGTATTAAAATAGTATATCTATTATTATAATCCATTTATTTTATTTTTAATATTTTTCTTTATTTTATAGTTTTAATTTATTTAGAATCAATAATTTACCAATAATTAGAAGAATAAAAAATTAAAAAACATATATATTAATATTTACTAACCAATTAATTTTCTATAAATTTAAAGTGAATTTATTATAAATACAAAACAAAATTTATTATTATAGAATTATATTGTAATTTATTTTTTTAAGAATAAATATTTTAATTTTCCATTGTTTATGTTTTTTTCTTGTTATTATTTATTTTTTTAATATTGTGTTTCTTGTTTTTATTATTTCTTTTTTAATGTAAGATTATTTAGTTCATGTTGAATAAGTGTTTAATGTTTTATTTGTTTTATTTTATATAAACTTGATTATATCATCAATTGTTTTTAATATATATATATATATATATATATATATATATATATATATATATATATATATATATAAACTCATTTTACTATAATCTTAATTTTTCAATATTCTTTTATATAATTGTTATTTTATTCAAGTGTCCTATCTGGATAAAATTTTTGGGTCCGCCACTATTTTCATGTGTCACTCATTAAATATGTAACAAGTAAATAGAAAGTGTAATGTTGGGTTGTTTGATAACCAAGATTGTTTATTCTGTATCAATTATCTTACAGACTCTGGCCTAGAATGATGGGCTTTCTTACTTTAAAACTTAACATACTTAGAATGATACTTGACATTCTCAGAATGATATATTTCTGGGATGATTTTTAATCAAACATTTTGACCACTTGCTTAAAATAAATTGACTTGTTTAAGCCCAATCCAAAACATCATCTTTTTTTTTTTCTTTTTTTTAAATGAAAATGAATTTTTTTTGGACATTTCTCTCTTTGTTGTTCTTATTCTTGTTTTAGATGCTTTGAACATTAGCAGTAGGGAAATTTCGATGAGTTCATTCTAGTTAATGGCCTCGCTCGTACACCTCCAATGTGGTGGGTATATCTGATGTTTCTGTTAATCTCTTGCAATGATGGCTGAAGTCGATCCAAGAAGCTTAGATGAATGGTTTTCAAATACAAGCGGCATCGTAAGGCCTTCAATTCAAAAATGTTATAAAAAGCATTTCACAGTTATTTCTTACCTTAAAGCTATTTATTATACTTGTTTCTTTTTTTCCGAGAATAGAGGGCACATAACTATGGTCACCTAACAACGAGGCATTCCCTCGATGTCTAAACTGTTTACTTATTATCAATTATAATTTCAAGTAATTAAAATTTTATAAACAATGTAGGATAATCAACAAACCGCTAACTTTTCTTTATTTTGATGATTCCCATGAAAGTTCAAGTCAAACAATAAAATAGTCTAAAATATTTTCTTTAATTCCAAATAACTAAAATTTTAATCAAATATGCAGAATAACCAGCAAATGCCCTACCTACACCTACGGATCTTGCCATTGTTGATGCACAAACAAAAATGCATCCAATGCTTGAATATCGCAACAAAGGTCAGTAAAAAATGTAATAACCTTCTAGACATGTTGTTGAAATTAAACCGACATTATAGTTACATTATAGCAGTAGAGATTTAATTTCACTATATCTGATGCTTTTATTAATCTCTTATAGTGATGACTGAAGTCAATCTAGGAATTGACCGTCCTGTCATGTTTCTATTAGATGTTTTTTTTTATTCTCATCTAATAGAAATATGACAGAACTGTCAATTCTTTTTGTTGGGATGCAAGTGGGGAGTATATTGCTTCCGTTACTACAGACAATGCACAAGTTTGGTCGATTGAAAATAAAAAATGTATACATACCAGGACAATTGTTGAAAACTTACAATCATGCATATTTTATCTCATGTATCCTGAAATCGCTATCATCGCTGGTGACAAGGTAAAAGTTCTTTCATAACATTTTTAATGACATTATGCATATATTGTAAATAAAAAATAGATATTGTGGTGAACATTTCTTTTTAAGTCAAAGAAGAAATTCATTACATGTATGTTCATCATTTAACACACAATGAAGTCACAAGCTAGACCATACATCCCAGTTGTAAGGTATCGATATATAAAAGGGTGCTTCACATGGTCAGTTTAACACATGACGAGTTGATCTCTTCACTGGCAGCTTCAGCAATGACGGTTGCTAGTCATGATCAATAATTGAAGTTGTGGAAAACATAGCAGAATGAATCTCAATAATGTCTTAAGTTCAATATATGTCACTTCTCTTAAAAAAGAAATATATATATATATTGTAGAAAGTTTTACAGTAGTTGAATTGTATAAATTTTTTGAATTGTATAGATTTTTTGGTTTGATTCAGTCTATGGTATATATTTTGATATAAGAGAAACTAAACCAACTTTTAATAGAAGTAAAAAACCACATTTAAATGATAATGTGGTCTATTTCTATCACAGATTCATAGATTGAATAAACAAACTTTTTTTTTTTTTTTTGAATAGATGAATGGTTTTCAAATGCGGCATCAAAAGGCTCTCAATTCAAAATGTTATAAAAAGCATTTCACAGTTATTTCTTACCTTAGAGCTATTAATTATACTTGTTTCTTTTTTCGGGTCATGGAAGGCACATGACTATGGTCGGCTAACAGTGAGGCATTCCTTTGATATATAAACTGTTTACTTATTATCAATTATAATTTCAAGTACTTGAAATTAACTAAACAATGTAGGTTAATCAATAAACCGCTAAATTTTCTTTATTTTGATGATTGCGCATGAAAACTCAAGTCAAACAATAAAATGGTCTAAAATATTTTCTTCAATTCCAAATAACTAAAATTTTACTCAACTATGCAGAATAACTAGCAAACGCCCTACCTACACCTATGAATCTTGTCATTGTTGATGCACAAATAAAGATGCATCCCATGCTTGAATGTCGCAATGAAGGTCAGTAAAAAATGTAATAACCTTCTAGATAAGTTGTTGAAATTAAGCTGATATTATAGTTACGTTATAGCAATAGAGATTTAATTTCACTATATCTGATGCTTTTGTTAATCTCTTGTAGAGATGACTGAAATCAATCTAGGAATTGACCGTCATGTCATGTTTCTATTAGATGTTTTTTTTATTCTCATCTAATAGAAACATGACAGGACTGTCAATTATTTTTGTTGGGATGCAAGTGGGGAGTATATTGCTTCCGTTGCTACAGACAATACATGGGTTTGGTCGATTGAAAATAAAAAATGCATACATACCATGACAATTGCTGAAAACTTACAATCATGCATATTTTATCTCATGTATCCTGAAATCGCTATCATCGTTGGTGACAATGTAAAAGTTCTTTCATAACATTTTTCATGACATTATGCATATATTGTAAATAAAAAATAGATATTATGGTGGACATTTCTTTTTAAGTCAAAGAGGAAATTCATTACATGTATGTTCATCATTTAACACACAATGAAGTCACAAGCTAAACTGTACATCCTAGTTGTAAGGTATCGATATATAAAAGGGTGCTTCACATGGTCAGTTTAACACATGACGGGTTGATCTCTTCACTAGCAGCTTCAGCAATGACGGTTGCTAGTCATGATCAACACTTAAAGTTGTGGAAAACATAGCAGAACGAATCCCAATAATGTCTTAAGTTCAATATGTTTCACTTCTCTTAAAAAAGAAATATATATATATATATTTTTTGCAGAAAGTTTTACAGTAGCGGAATTGATTAGGTGAATTGTATAAATTTTTTGAATTGTATAGATTTTTTGGTTTGATTCAGTCTATGGTATATATTTTGATATAAGAGAAATTAAACCAACTTTTAATAGAAGTAAAAAACTACATTTAAATGATAATGTGGTCTATTTTTATCACAGATTCCTAGATTGAATAAACCAACCTTTTTTTTTTTGAATAGATGAATGGTTTTCAAATGCAAGCGACATCAAAAGGCTCTCAATTCAAAATGTTATAAAAAACATTTTGAATTGAGAATGGAAGCTGTCCCTATGCTGAGGCAATTTCCATTTATATTTGCGGATGAAAGACATTCAAGTGATGAAGCTGATGATATCTTGAAAGGCAAAAAATTCCCTAGTCCGTTGATTTATGAGAGGGTGCAAAATAGAATTGCTGCCTCTTATTTTGCAAATCTTTGGTTGAACCAAATTAAGTATGGGGTACTGCATTCGGCTTGGAATATCGATCTGCAGAACTACTTGGAAGATCTTGGGGAATTCTCTTGGGGAATTCTGGAACCGTGGTGGACGGTAACTACCTGGTGTTTGCCGTTATTTTGTTTTTCATTTGAAGTACTTATGTGTTTGTTTTTCATTTGAAGTACTGAACCCATCTATTTTAGTTGACTTCTTCCAAAAAAAAAAATGTTATAAAAAAAACATTTCACAGTTATTTCTTACCTTAGAGCTATTAATTATACTTGTTTCTTTTTTTCGGTCATGGAAGGCACATGACCATGGTCGGCTAACAGCGAGGCATTCCCTTTGTCCAAACTGTTTACTTATTATCAATTATAATTTCAAGTATTTGAAATTTACTAAACAATGTAGGTTAATCAACAAATTGCTAAATTTTCTTTATTTTGATGATTGCGCATGAAAGCTCAAGTCAAACAATAAAATGGTCTAAAATATTTTCTTCAATTCCAAATAACTAAAATTTTACTCAACTATGCAAAATAACCAGCAAACGCCCTACATACACCTACGGATCTTGCCATTGTTGATGCACAAACAAAGATGCATCCAATGCTTGAATGTCGCAATGAAGGTCAGTAAAAAATGTAATAACCTTCTAAATAAGTTGTTGAAATTAAGCCGACATTATAGTTACGTTATAACAATAGAGATTTAATTTCACTATATCTGATACTTTTGTTAATCTCTTGTAGTGATGACTGAAGTCAATCTGGGAATTGACCGTCCTGTCATGTTTCTATTAGATGTTTTTTTTATTCTTATCTAATAAAAACATGACAGGACTATCAATTATTTTTGTTCGGATGCAAGTGGGGAGTATATTGCTTCCGTTACTACAGATAATGCACGAGTTTGGTCGATTGAAAATAAAAAATGCATATTTCATCTCATGTATCCTGAAATCGCTATCATCGCTGGTGACAAGGTAAAAGTTCTTTCATAACATTTTTCATGACATTATGCATATATTGTAAATAAAAAATAGATATTGTGTTGGACATTTTTTTTTTGAAGTCAAAGAGGAAATTCATTACATATATGTTCATCATTTAACACACAATGAAGTCACAAGCTAGACCGTACTTCCCAGTTGTAAGGTGCCGATATATAAAAGAGTGTTTCACATGGTTAATTTAACACATGACTGGTTGATCTCTTCACTGGCAGCTTCAGTAATGACGATTACTAGTTATGATCAATACTTGCAGTTGTGGAAAACATAGCATTAAAAAAGAAATATATATATATATATATAATTTTTGCAGAAAGTTTTATAGGAGCGGAATTGATTAGGTGAATTGTATAAATTTTTTGTATTGATTGAGGTGAATTGTATAGATTTTTTGGTTTGATTCGATCTATGGTATATATTTTGATATAAGAGAAACTAAACCAACTCTTAATAGAAGTAAAAGACCACATTTAAATGATAATGTGGTCTATTTCTATCACAGATTCATAGATTGAATAAACCAATTTTTTTTTTTAAGTATTACATTATTACATAAATTGAATAAAGCCATAAAATAAGGTGTCGTTTGTTTTTTGCACTTAAAACTTAATGGGTCTAAATTGAAAATATGAAGTTGTTTTGTTTGTTTTTTTTAAATGGTCAGACAACTTAAAAATACCAAAAAACAATTTAAAATAAAAAGTAAGAAAACATGACTTTTAACTTAATTCCAAATCACTGGATTGCGTTTAATATATTTTCTTCCAAGACAATCCTATCAAAGATAACATATTTCTAATTTTATCTTAATTTTATATTATACACATTTATTTCTTTTAACCAATTACTTATGATAAACAACTAAAAAAACATTAATCACTAAATTAAAACCATTTCCAAATCATTATTTATCCTTTAAAAAAAAAAATCATCATATCTTAATCATGAATAATATATTGCAATTATTACATAAAAATGGTTTAAGATTTATTAAATTATTTTTATTTAGTTGTTTGTATCATATAATTGAAAATACATAACAATTAATAGTAACAAGGGTATACATGTCAAATTACTTGTTTTTAAACCATTATATATTTAAAAAACAAGAAAGTTGACATTCTATTCAGAGGTGATAAAAATAAAAAAGAAACATATCATTCAGATTCAGGTTTCAGTCGCTATACAGTTTTCAATCAAATTCAGGACTATTCAGTCTTCAAATAAAAAAATAAATGACCCCTAACTCTTGATAGATGTAACATATCACATTTAAATGATAATGTGGTCCATTTTTTATAGATTCTTAATTTCATATAATCTATTATAGTCTATACCACACTTTAGTTCAATCTCTTTCACTTATGACTAAAAAATTAAAATTAAGTATCATCTTATTTTTGACATGATAAAAAGTTTTGTTCTTCATTACAGAACATATTTCGTCACTCGTCTTATTTTATGGGTCTCCACATATCATCTCTATCGAGGTTAAGAACCTGAAACGATTCTACTAAAGAATTATTTTCATCGCAATATAAAGACACCAACTTAATTTCATTAAATGAAGGGAAAATACCATTTTAGTCCCTATGGTTTACCATATTATACGTTTTGGTCCCCGTCGTTCCAGTATTAGCTATGCATGTCCAAATGTTTTCAATTAATCTCTATTTTAGTCCCTACCGTCCAATTCCGTTAGGGATTCTCAAAATTCCGTCCGGTCAACGAGGGTAAGACGGTAATTCAACATCAAAGGTTCTAGAAGCCTGTTTGATGAAAGGGCATAATGGTAATTTTAAAATTAATTAAATACAAACTGAAAAAAATAAATAAAACTAATTAAATTTATAATTAATTAAATTTTAAAATAAAACTAAATAAAAAATGAAAAAAAAATTAAATTTATAATTAATTAAATTTTAAAATAAAACTAAATAAAAAATGAAAAAAAAATTAAATTTATAATTAATTAAATTTAAAAATAAAACTAATTAAATTTTTAAAAAACTAATTAAACTAATTCTCTCAACAAAAAAAACTAATAAAACTAATAAAACTAAATAAAATTAAAATTAAAAATACTAACAAAATAATAATAAAAACAATTTAAAAATAAAAATAAAATTTAAACCACATTCAGTCAAACCCAACAACATCACCAACATCAACACTACCACCACCATCACAATCACACCACCACCACCATTCAGCCAAACGGCCCAAACCCATCATCATCATCATCATCATCAACACAGATCCTACACCAATTTTTATCTTTCTATTTCTTCGATCTCCAAGACCACCACCACCACCCATCACCGACCAACCCAACTCCATCGCCGCCGCACAACCCAGAAAACCCCAGCTGTCGCCCTTTCGAACCCAACACACAAGCCCAAACCCTAGCAGCCACCACCACCACTCTAGCACCAAACCCACCGAAATCTCACAAATCGCAACCCTATACAAAAATCAACATCTCTAAAAATCAAATCAAATTGATTTCAAGCCCCCTAAACACAAATCGATTCCCCAGAATACTAATCAATTAATAAACATTCAACAACATCCACCCAAAAACACATCAATCCACAATAATACAACAAAAAAAATCCAGAAGGAGAGGCTCTCTTTCACAACAAATGGAGCCACCACCCCCAAATCCAGACCCAACTGCGAACCACCACCCCGTTTTTCGTTCCAGATTCGCGATTTAGGGCGAGAGAGAAAGAAGCGGCAGTGACTGTTGTGTGTGAGAGAGAAAGACTGTGGTGTTCTTCGTTCCACATCCGTGACTTAGGGTGAGAGAGAAAGAAGCGGTGGTGATTGGTGTGTGAGAGAGAAAGACGGTGGTGGTGACTGGTGAGAGATGAGAGATGAGCTAGAGAAAGAGATAATCCAAAGAGAGAATTAGAGGAGAGAGAGAGAGAGAATCTGGGTTGTGAATCAGAGAGAGAGATTAGCGGTGGTGATTTAGAAGTGGTGAGAGAGAGCGAGAAGATTGGTAGAGAAAGAGATGTTGATTTTTTTTTTAAATTAGTTTTGTTTCTTGTTTTGATTCAGGTGAGCCAGTTTCCGATTGATGGAATCATTTGAGATTTTTTTATTTTTATTTTTGTTTCTTGTTTTGATTCAGGTGAATGGAACTAAAAATCAGTGGTTTTGATTTGATTAATTATTAATTAATTATTAGAAGGGTAATATTGTCTTTACAACCAACTCTACTATTACTAAGGGCATAACGGTCATCTGACCATCTGACCTCTGATTTTAATAGAAAACACCACAGAAGGACTGAAATGGCTAATACTGAAACTACGGGGACCAGAACAGGTAATATGGTAAACCATAGGGACTAAAATGATATTATCCCTTAAATGAATAATCATCATTAAAGAATATTTTAAATATACCTTCATGAGGATCGGAAAGATAAACAATCTCTTGAGTAGTGAGGTTCCTCGATCGGTACTGGCTTGAGATACCACCATTTTCGATCTAAAACTAATCCAGCAAACAACGTCATGATTATGAATTTTTCTTGAACAATGGTGTCATTCACGTCCAAACTTTCTTGTTTATTTTCAAGATAGACACTAACGAGGTAGCTATGACTTAAATGCTTTACATCGAATGACAAATTTTCGATCAAATTACACCATTGCTTACACACAAACTTTTGTCCCAGATATTTTGCCGGCAACTAACTCAGGATCTTCAAGAAGATTTCATTAGGAAGGAATGGTGTACTAATTTGACATCCACATTATGAAAGCTGTTTCTTTAAAAACGTTATTTTTTGCTTGAAATTAAGGCCAAAAGTCACTATAAATAATTTATAGAGAACTTTTGAGTCCTAATCCTATAAGGAAATCCTAATACTGAGAGTAGGGATGGGCACCCAAACCGTCAAACCGATCAACCCATCCAAACCAAACCAATTGTTTCGTTTTGTTAAAGAAAAAAAAATCGATTAGGTTGGTTTATAGACAGGGACGTAACCATGATTGAAGATTAAGGTGGGCTAGAATTTTTTGTTTTTTTACTAAACATCAACATCATTGCTAAACATCTTTTTATTTAATTATTATTTATTAAATTTTCTTTTGTAAATTTCTATAAGCACCACATGTAGATCTGCTCTTTCACTCATATTTGTTATATCTAATTAATTAAAGTTATATATGACCATCGGGCAATATGGCTTGGTGGTAAAAATGCTTATTCAACATGACATTGTCTCATGTGCAAGCCGCCACCAAATAAAGTAGTCTCTGTTTTTAATTATTGAAAATAACAAGTAAACAATAATTATTCATTTTGTAAGAATTCAAAGATTAAAAGAGGGGGGGTTTAAATAAGTGGCTAGCATTTGTAAAAAAAAATTTAAATGTAGGGTAATTTCTAAAAATGAACACATAATGGCAAAATTGTAATACATGTGCGGCTCCCACAAGTAGAGGTAAAAACTCTCCACATATGCTTGTAAATTGTAATACATCCTCCTATCTTTTCTGTCTCCTTTTCACTCTTTCCGCCCCCTCCAAACTCTTAAATCCTGTTCCCGTACAATTTTCTCCATAGCTCAACCACACCACACTTTCTCATACATATTATTGTCACACCTTCACTAGTTCTATACACATGAAACCACTGTAGGTTTATAAATGTTCTAGTTTCATACATGTGGAACTAGTGTATTATGTGAAACAAGTTTCATACACGTGAACTAGTATCAAAATAATTTAATTGTAACTAAGAATTTTTGTCAAATCTACATATAATTGTAAAATCTACACATAATTGTTTCATAAACGTGAAACTACTATAGTTTGATAAATGAACTAGTTTCATACATGTGAAACTACAATAGATTTGGAAATGAACTAGTTTCACACACATGGAACTAGTGTATTATGTGAAACTATGAATACCATTATTAATTAGAAAATGGTATTTTTTTTAATAGAAATTAAGATTAATTTTTTCGATATATTTTACAGTAAATGTAAGTATAGTAGTAAAAACTTGTTCAATTAGTTCACGAGGCAAATTAGCAGTCATGAAAGCTTTAACAGCAGCAGAAACTTGTTCTGGGCTCTTGTCTTCTATATTCATTTTCAGGATTAAGAACCTTCTCCCAAAGATCACCATCCATTCTTTCAATCACATATATGTAACATAATTAATAATAACATAGTATTTTTATATATTTGTTACAAAAATACTTCAGTTTCAATCAAATGTACATATAATTGTAAAATCTACACGTAATTGTCACAACTTCACTAGTTTCATACACGTGAAACTAGTAGTTTCATACAGGTGATGTATTAACTGGTCCATGTTAAATATATAGTTATTCTTAAACCATACAATTTCAAGTTTGTCTAGATCAAAGATTATGCACAAGATTGAATTGAATGGAAGATTATTTATTTGAACAAAAGTTTGAGTAATATAGCATTACTCTTCTCAGTATATAGTCTAATGCCATCCAATTTGGCAGCAAAGTTCCTTCAAGTTTATTTTAAAATCACTTTACATTACCTGATTTGAATAATGTTAATGTTACTTGCAGGGGCGGAAGTGTGTAGAGGCCAGCAGGGGCCATGGCCCCTGCAATGTTTTTAAAAAAAAAATTATATGTATTAAAAAAAAAAAAATTAAAAACAATTATTAATTTATACAATTGTACTTATTCAAAGAATGAATGCAAATCTAACTGCAATGTTTTTAATTTAACATAACAATCCTAAGTCCAAACCTAGCTTCAGTCAGATAAGCAATGTTTCTGCTCACTTCTCTTACTACTTCATGCTAAACAATTCAAAGGTAAGATTTTATTTATCTTTTCCATTTCATTTATATATATATATATATATTGAAACATCAATTAGGTATTGTTTAATTTATTTTGATAGGAAAAATGTTGAAATTTGAAAAAACTAAGAATGAGAGAGTTCATATTTCTCCGTGACTTAGTGAAATTTTGATGTTTTGTGATTGTGAATTTGTGAAAAACAAATTCTTTGATTTTTGTTATACTTCCAATTAAACTTTTTGATTGTGTTACTTGATTTTGTTATTGAAATTTCATTTTTTATTAAAGCCTTGCAATTTTATATGTTGATTATGTTATTGACAAATAAAATGCGCATATCAGTGAAAATTTATTTTCTTTTGATGGTTCTAAATGATTTATTGGCCTTATTAAACTCAATATTCTTTCAATGACAATGTATGATTTTGGTATCTAAAATGTATGTAAATTTGACAGATTATTGTTTTTTGTTATGGTTTTTATAGTGTTTTATGAGGTGTTAATTGTATTTTACATTGTCATTTCCTCTAATTTAATTGAAGATTTATAAAGGTTTTCAGGTTGTGTTTCATAATAGTCCTCGACTCTTAAAAATCATAGTCAGCACTATGATTAAGCAACTTAAAACTATTGATTCTTTCTTTAAACGAAATACGTAGGAGAAATTGCTAATTTGATTATTTGTGTTATCATCATGTATATCGTAAAATTTCGTTAGATACACTTTGGCCCCTCCAACTTTGAACCTCTAGTTCCGCCCCTGGTTTCTTGCGACCACATGATATTGATCAAGTGATATAACCCTCGTACCTAAACCGTTTAGTTCGTGGGTTAGAGTCAAATAATCTTCTCCCAAATTCAATGTATATAAAATTAGGGCTCTCCACTTAACCAAATAACACGAACCAAGGCAAATATTGTAAGCAACCAAAGGAAAGATGAGAAGGGCTTCTGTATATATATATATATATATTTAAAATCATAATTCATAAACCAAAACTATGTTAACTGGTGAGTAAATTATGACAACATTTGATACATAATTTGTCTCCAGCAGAAAATTAGCAATTATTCTTTTTAGGCGGCAGCAGAATGTGCAAAAATAATAATAATAATAATAATAAAATCTTGAAAAACTTTATGAGCAAATATGCAAAAACTCATACAGAATTTAAAATTTTTCACACTTGTCCTCTCCTGGAGCTGGAGGCATTCCTTTTAAAAGTTATAACACATGGAGGAATTGCATTTTCGGTCGGAGTGAGTTTCCTCGATTCAGTATCGTAAATAAATGACTCGTTCTTCAAGACGAATCGCAATTTGCCAAGATTAAAGCAAGCTGAAAACCGACTCATTTTCTTGATATCTGGATTTTCTTTCTTTTTGACAATACCTATTAATCCAAAACCAGGTATTAGTAGGATTCGAGCCGCTGACCCAAGATTTTCTTTCAAGAATGGCAAAGGAATAACAATCTTCTTTTCACTCCACTTGTGCTTTTTGTGATCTTCTAATACAATCACATTCAAATTATATTCCACTATATCACCAAATGCTATGCAATCATTCCATTTCATGCTCATAATTTTCAATTGATCGGAGAAGAAGCCTCCAGGTAGAGTATTGCTGAAGCAACACTCCGTCTTCATATCAAAACTGTTAACCTCAATGTAGCCTTTTGATCCATAGACAGCACTCGTTGGACATGATAAAAAGTTATGTTATTCATTACAAAAAAAGATTTCGTCACTTGTCTTATTTTATGGTTTTCTAAAATGGGGAATTTCAAGGGTCTCCACATATCATCTCTATCGAGGTTAAGAACCTGAAACCCTTCTATCGGTGAATTATTTTCATCATCACGATATACAGACACCAACTTAATTTCATTAAATGAAAAATCGTAATTAATGAATATTTTAAATGTACCTTGATGAGGATCGGGAAGATAAACAATCTCTTGTGTAGTGAGGTTCCTCAATCGGCACTTACCTGAGATACCACCTTTTTCAGAAACTAATCCAACACACGATGTCATGATCATGAATTTTTCTCGAACAATAGTACCATCCACATCCAAACTTTCTTGTTTATTTTCAAGATAGACACTAGAGACACTAACGAGGGAGCAACGACTTAAATGCTTTGTAGCGAAGGAGCGATTTTCGATCAAATTACACCATTCCATACAAACACACTTGCATCGTCCCAGATATTTTGCCGGCAACCAGCTCAGGATCTCCGAGATGATTTCATTGGGAAGGAATGGTCCTAATTTGGCCTCCACATTATCCTTCTTTATTTTTTTGACAATTGACGCTTCCATTGATGAATGATGCTGTATTTTCAAAGGCTATTTTGCTTGAAGCCAATATAAAAAATAATAATTTATAGAGAGCTTTTGAGTTCTAATCCAATAAGGAAATAGAAATCCTAATACTAAACAGAAAAACGAAACAAGAGGAAGATTATATGAATTTCTTATTATGATTGCTTTTAATTAGATGACTTTCCTAATCTAGAGAGGAGCTCGTTTTCAACAGCTTGGATGCTTTCGCAAAAAAGGTAATTGCTTTATCACTAATTGTTCAAAACCCATTTCAGAAATCTTGAAATTACATGTGGGTTTGTGAATATAATTGCAATTTTTGGTTTTTTCAAGTATCGGTTTTTGTGGGTGTTGGGAGTTGTTATGTGAAAGTGGTGGATGATAGTTAGTACTTGGCAGTGAATTAGGGTTTTAAAGCACCCATTTAATTAATTTATTTTTCGGGCCTAATTACATTTTAAATTTTATTATTATCATACAAGGAAATAGAAATTAATACTAATCAGAAAAGGTAAAAAGAGAAAAGATAATATGAATTTCTTATTTTGGTTGTTTCTCCAACTCCTTTAGAACTTTTTTGAAAAGTATTTCACTTTATAATTTTAGATGACCTCTTAAGACGAGATAATGTTGATGTTAATCTAATGATATAACCCGCACACCTACACACACCATTTACGTACCGCATGTGATGATCGCTCTATAAATATAATTAGATTTCTCCACCGAGGCAAATATTGTAAGTAACCAAAGGAAAGATGAGAAGGGCGGCAACTCACATGTATTATATATTTAACATCATACAGCAACAACAACAAAAAAACTATGTTTAACAACATTCAGAAAATTAGTAATTCTTCTTCTCTTTAAACAACATTGGCAGCAGCGGCAGGCTCCAAACTAAACAAAACTTTAGTACTCCAGATTTCTCATATGATCATTATCAATGCTCTCTACTCAAACAAATTGAAGCCTCGCACATTCCCTAGAATTTGAAATCCTTTTTCTTCGACTTTCCATCTTTCTCCTGCATCTTACGTTTCCTTTTCTTCTCGTTCTGCACCAATACGACAACTCATTATGGTGCTAAAATTTGTCAAAATAAAAAAAAACATGTGCAGAAAGAGATTTCTGCAGGCTAGAATCTAATCTATTTTGAACATAAACATTTAACAAAACAAGTAAAGTAAATTTTCAAGGCATACCTCTGCAACCATGTCACTGAAATCTTCTGGCTGACTACGGAGCTTCGCCTCTTCCCTTGCTTCCTCGTATCTGTGGAATTAGTCAAAATTAGAAACTCAGTCTATTCCAGAGAATGCTAACACGATAATAATAGTAAAATTTCACATTCGTAAGGATTCAACTTACTTTGCAGGCAGAACATTATCCATAGCTTCCAGCTCTTCTGGCAGAAGAGTGACATCCACTCTATCTGATTTCTGGCCTCTAAGCAGATCAACCTGCCAAAAAAACATTAAACAAAATTCATCAATCAATCAATGATGAAATCTATAGCAGAGATTCTAGGAAAAATTAAATTGATCTGCAGATTTTTAACTAAACTAGGGAATTGGGAATAAAAACCAACTAGGGTATAGGAGAAAAGCTTTGCAATGCAAAATAATAATTTGCTAATTATGTTTGTTCCTCTACTCAAAACCCAAAAACTTCCATCAAGGTAGACCATTCAAAAGTGAGAGTGGATAAGGCATAAAATATCAATACCCTGCTTCCAAATGTTACTGATCTCAAATTAATTAATCGGAAATTATGAGATTTGGCTATTTCTTTTAAAAGTAAGAAAAAACAATTTCCACAATAACAGCAAATCTCTCTAAAATATTATGTCAGAATATGGATCATTAAGTTCTCCATCTACCACTGGGAACTTCCTCCAAGCATATGAATGCAGCCAGATTGTTTCCATGAGAGTTAAAAACAATTAAGGGCAATCCAAAGGCAACCACATATTATGTCTGATTTCGTGTTTTAATTAAACATCTTATGACAACAGCTTATATCGAGGAAAAAACACGAGCACGCATCATCCTTACCCTTTTGGCCCCTGTCTTGTCTTGTGTACCAGTGTTAACCACATACCTGCAGGGAAAAAAGAAGAGTTTTAGATCATCATTGGAGAACTGAACCAAATAAAAATCATAAAAGCTTGAGATTTCCTAAATCAAATAAATAACATACGTGTGTGTTGTTCCAAGCAAAGTCCCTGGTGCAATCCTCTCTTCTTTTTCTTCAAGCACCTACAAAAGAAAGAGAGAAAGAAATGGAAAAATATATATTATCAGCATGATTTGTGAAGGTAAAAGTATCGATGTGAGAAAGAGATTTCCAAAAAGCAGTACTCACTTGATATAGAGGCCTCTCAGGTTCCTTTCTCTGCTGCTTTCTAAGATCAATGACGTCAGGTGTCTCAACGCCAGTAGGAGTGCTAAATCAGAAAAGCAATTACTCAGTAACAGAAAAATAAGATATTATTTGAGACAAAGATATTAGGTCAAAATATATATATATAGTAGGCTTAATGAAGCCAAGGAACCCACACATCATCAAACCTAGAACCAACAGAAATGTTTAAATTCAAGTGTAATCAAGGAAATGCCGATATATAATTATAAAATAGATACCTAGAAAGGGTATCAACAGACTGAATGCCATCCTCCAACTCTTCTTCCTCCTCAATTTGTTCTTCTTCCTCCTCCTCCTCTTCTTCTTCCTCTTCCTCCAAATCACCCCAGTGTTTGGTCTTATCAACTGGCTCCTCCTGAATAGATTAGTAAAAATACAAAAGTAAGATGGCATGTATTTGAAGTCCACATAACAGATGTTTATTTATTCACAACTCACAAGAACTTACAAAACTTAAAGATCACGACTATAATAGTATTAAGCGAGGGAGACAAAATTTTGTAGCCCACCAATACAGTTGCAGCATAGAACATCTTATATTGTAGTTCCACTCAGTGAAATCACATTTAACCAGGTGAAAAACAGAAACTAGTGCAAGATAGTACCTCATAGTTGGGCTGTTCTTGTTGATGCACACCAAAGACATCTCCATACAAAGGTCGTCCGTACTATTTACAATAATAAGAAAAAGGTTAAACACTGAAAATAAAGCCAACACAGCATCTATCTATTAATAATTTCAGTAAACAAAAATAGACTATGAAAACACAGATGACTTAAAAACACTTGCTTCGTCGACAGGAGGCTTGCCCCAGCCACCAGGATGATAACCAAAGCTAGCCCCAGGTGGAATAGGAGCATTCAGCCCTGGGATTTTGAGATGAGGATACGATGGCGGTGGACCATATCTCTGAGAGATAAATTCCATAGTTAGACAAACAAATCAAATAAATAAATAAATACATGCAAATCAATCAATTAATATTTAATAAGTATGCAATATTTGCTAAACTCACCTGCATATTTATAAGCCATGGGGGAGGAGCACCATCTGGCATGCCAAGAGCTTCTTTCAATTCTTGTGATAATGTGCCTGGCTTCATCTCCCTTAGCTTTACCTACAGGACATAATGAAAGAGCTAAAGTAAATTAAATGAACTCATGTAGTACTAAATACTACCATGTATCCTACATATATTACTTTAAACAGCAGAACAAACCAAATAATATTCCTTTCTTTTACCTCAGCAGTCAGCACAAAATAAGTATGCATATTTGAAAAAACTAAGTAGGTACTGTATGTATTTTCGACAAGTATCATAAAGTGTACCTCAAATTCTTTCCCTTCATGGTACAGGTCACCATGATTTGTCAGCTTTGGCTTCGTCTGGTATTTGAAAAATGCATCATGAAGGACCTGAAACACAAACCGTAATCCAGTTAAAAATGATAATACATTGCATATCACATATGCCCATGGGGAGCATGCATGCAAGATACATTACTCAACATAAGCAAATAAAACTGCAAAATTCACACAGATCAATTAAGAAATATAAGAAACCTGGTAGTCTATATCCATTTTCCCCATCTTTGGCTGCATACGCTCACGTTGCTTTTGTTTCAACTTCTTACTGTCCTCTTTTTCAATGTAAGCCTGAATCCAAGAATATGAAACAAATTACCAGTGGCTTTCAAAAGATTCATATTGGCAAAATGATTGGAAAGAAACCCAAAATAAGGAATATTAATATATCAACCAAATTAAAATTACCTGTCTAATTTTCTCAATTCCTGTCGCAGCAATGAAATCAGGAAGCTGGAATGGTTGCTTCTCAATTCCACGCTTCCCCTGAAAAAACAAACATTCAAAACCTGATGAGATTCAAATAATTTCAGACATAAAAAGAACTGCAACCAACTCAGATCACTTCAAATATATAAAAAAAATCTTTAGACGAATCTAGCCAGAGCATTAGGCACATTGGAAAGGCATCTGAAATTACAAAGCAGATTAATTAGCACCTCAACATTGAACAAATCCCCTATATCTAGTATGCAAAGTTATGCCATTCTACTTCCAATTAAAGCATCAGATAAGTATCTTTATCCCAACCCAGACTAGAAAACAAATTAAAACAGAAATCATTCAACGGTCCTCTTTGCAAAACACATACAAGTCCAGGCTCCATGGTTGTCACAGCCGCTACCCTGCAAGAACCACATATATACATATAAGGGAAACCTTATCGACGTGATTTTCCTCACCCCCTTCCCTAAATCCCTCACGTTCACTATTCCCATCAGTATTGCATGCATATTTAGCCCAAATTAGTCAGTTTTTAGCAGGAACCACTGACCTGCAAAAATTTCCTCTTCTGACACCAATGCCTTGGCACAGGAACAGTATTTCGATATGCCTTCAAAAACACCAGCAACTTAGGGTCTGCAGCAGTCGCATCCCACACCTAAATATCAAATATATGGATAAATTAGTAACCATGAAAACAAAAACAAAATATATCATCAAAATCTACAAGAGGATAGCAAAAGTATATATATTTGCTAATGATTAGGTAATCAGATTGACTTCACATAGAACTATAAACATATCTACACTTATGCTTAAAGTATATATAAAAACAAAAATTTTGAAAGCCGTCAGGTAATCGGATTGAAATCATATAAAACTCTTAAGATATATACACTTGTACTAGTCACTCCATTAAGCATTTACAAAATGCAGAATATATTTCCAACTTACAACTTACAACTACCTCAACAATGTTCACAAGATACAGAATTTAAAATAAAAAAAAAAAAAAATCAAAATAGGAGAACATAGGCATTTTCATTACCTCAACAACATCGGGCCTTGAGCATATCTCTTTCAGTTCAGCAATCTTCATCCGTCTTTGAAGCTGAAAAAAGTAAAAAAAGAAAAATTATCAGTCTCATGCCAACAGTAGTACCAACAATGCTGCTCATAATAATAATAATAATAATGATGATAATGACAAAAATAATAATAATTAAAATAAATTTGTTATAGAATTAAATTAACAACAGTAACAGTAATAACATCAGTGAAAAAAACCTTTTTCTTCTTATTAGAAACTCCTTTCTCTTTTGGTTGATTATCCTGTTCTTCCTCTTCTGAATCCGAGTCATCCTTCTTCTTAGAGTCAGCATTTTGGGCAGACTCATCTTTCTTATCGTCCTCCTGGATAAATACAATCAGAACAGCTTCAGATAACAGAAAAAGAGCAAATAATGCCCAGCAGTCAGCTAAAGTTCTTGTGCTTACCTCAGAATCTGCTACGTCACGGAAACTAAATTTCTCAAAGATCTTTCTAAATTCATCATCGAAGCCTTCATCTAACTCTGCCTTTTCTGGTACATACTCAATTATAACTTGCTCAACAACCTAACAAGTAATTTTTGAAAAAGAAATGCGTAAGTTACACTATGCTCCAAAATAGTATATAAGGAACCATGAATAATTTTTTTAACAAAAAATAAAAGTACATGAAATATTCTATTGGTTACATTCACAAAGATGGGTAACAGAAGAAGAAAAAAAACCTGAAAATTATACATAAATACACTACACAATTGTGACAGAACACGAAGAGAGCCGGTTTGCGTTCTTTGTTTCTTTACTCTTCTTAAACGAAAAATACCAGTATTCAAAAAATTGCTCTAGGCGGCCGCCTAGGTGTTAGGCGGCCCTGGCCACCACAATTTTGGCCTTATCAGCCAGCCTAGGCAGCCGGGCAGGCCTGGCCTAGGAGGAGCGAAAAATTGCTAGGTGACACTAGGGTTTTATTTTTTGAAAAAGAAGAAGTCCAAAGCGACCGTTTTGGGCTTCATTAAACAAAAGCCAAAAACAACGGAACATCATCGTTTTTGGTCTTCTTCTTTTTCAAAAAAATGAAAAATAAAAAATCCTGGCGAGCAGCCCTTCTTTTCTTTTCTTTTCTCCTCCCTTCATCTTCTCCACAACCCTTCTCCACTTAAGGGCGGCCGTGCCGCCGAGGTGCTAGGCACCAGACCACCGCCGACTAACGCCTTTTAAAACATTGAAAAATACAATATAACCACACAACTCAGTAAGCTTTAAATTTCTCTAATCAATCTCCGCAAAAGAGTAGAAGCTCTGGCTAGCAACTAAAAACCCTAGCTGTTATCTCAAAAACCCCTAATTTCACTACAAAAAATCGACTCACTAAAAACCTAAAAGTTTTCTCGCAAAAATAAACTAGCAAATATAGGCAAAGCATATATATACATCTATATAAATTCAAAACCCTAGAAATCGCATGATACCTGTAGTTGAGAATCGGCGTTATCCTTGGTCTCGTCGTCGTCGGTATCGTTTCCAGTGTCGGCATTCGATTCCGTTGCCTGCTTCGAAGCCTTGTTCTTCTTCTGCTTGCGTCTCCGGCGACGCCGCTCGCTCTCTTTGGACTTCTTGGCGGTGGTGGCACCAGGGTTAGCCAGATCTCCGTTGTTCAAAACGACGCCGTTTTGCAGAGGGACGGTGTCTGCCGTCATGTTTTTTTTTTTTTTTTTTGTGGATTGGTGAAAAGGCCGAACGGGCCGTTTTCGATGGAGAGTGAGTTTTTCAGTACACACAAAAAAATAAGATATTTATAGTCATATTGTCTCGCGCGTGTGCAGATTAGTTAACACGTGCGAGACTCTAACGTCGGTATAGCACATTAGCACTATAGCTATTTAGTATAGAAAGATAATTCGATATTTACACCCTTTAAAAGTTATATTTATATCGTTTACCTTTCTCGTAAGCACATCCTATTAAAAAAATTTAAAGAACTTATTTTATAATTAAATTCCACTTAACGGTAAAAATACCCTTTTTTTATTTCAATTGTATTGAATTTTTATAACTACATATCACGTATTCTTATTTTATTATTATTTAAATTTTTGTTATTTTATTTCTTGCTTTTAAAAAATAAAATTCTAACTCTTAAATATATAAATTATACTTTAAAAAAAAATACATAAATTATACCAACTTGAATTGGGTTTTGAACTAATTTTATTGATAAAAGGTAGATTAAAATAACAAAAAAAGAAGATAATATAATAAAAAATAAAAAATAAAAAAAAATAAAAAGTAAATGCCCAGAAAACACATATACAGTGTGTCATGTAAAAGGCCACACATAGAAACAAAGCAAAGAAATCAATGTTATCGGTAATTTGCTATGTAAGCGTTGAGAGTATGTGCATTACACACATACATCAAAAATAGAGGGGTAGAGGTATGGAATTTTTCTCTCCTTATTATTGGAATAATGTGGGATTGTCTTCCGACCAGAGCTACAACCTACAGACAATTTCAATTTGTATTTGAAATTAGTATTTAGAAGAGAAGTTAGGGTTTAAGAAAATATAAATGGTTTTATGATAGACAAATAATAGGAAACTAGTTAAATATAATTCCAAAAAAAAAAAAAAAAGGAAAATGAATAATAACTTGTGGGTATAATTATAAATTATTTAGAGCTTGTTTGGTTGAGTTTTTGAAAAACCGTAAAAGATCTACTTGTAGTAGATTTGTTAGAAATAGAGTTTTTGCAAAAAGAAAAAGAAAAAAAAAAGTTATAGTTGTTTGGTTGGTAAGAGGTTTAAGAGCTTGTTTGGTTAGGCTTTTAAAAAAGCTCTATTGATAAAAGATCTATTAGAAATATAGTTTTTTTAAAAAAAATCATATATGTTTGGTTGGTAGACTTAAAATAAAAATAAAAAAAATAAAAATAAAAATAAAAAAGTCTATTTGGAGAAACACCTCCTCATGAGCTTTTGCCCAGTAGAGGTTTAAATTATACTATCATCTACTCAATTTAAAATAGACAATCTCAAAAGCCCTACCAAACAACTCTAAAAAACTTAAATAGACGTTGATAGATCTTTTGAGCCGGTAGAAAGCTCAACCAAACAAGCACTAAACTCCACTAGCCTCTGCTCGATTTAAAATAGACAATCTCAAAAGCTCAACCAAACAATTCTAAAAAACTCAAATAGACTTTTGTAAACCTTTAGAGGTAGTAGAAAACTCAACAAAACAAACACTTAGTCTTTTTAATCATTTTAATCCATAGTAATATTGAGATTTTAATCATTTTAATCCATAGTAATATTGAGATTTTATAAAAATTTGAGAGGTGTAAATTTCGTCTCTAAAAAAAAAAAAATTAGTGATAGAGCCCATCAGTTAAAAAGGTCGAGACAATCAAATTAGGCCCAAATAAGTTTTCATGGGCCTTATTGGATTTGAAGCCCAAGTTTTGTCGAAAACAACAAATCGTTTGTAATCCTTGATTATGTGTTTTTTTTTTTCTTTTTTTTTTGATATTTGTTTTGTTCAATTTTAGCTTGTTTGCAATTAGGGTTTTCAGGTTTTTTATTTTTTATTTTTTATGTTTACATTTTAATTGCTCAATTTTTGCTCTTGTTATGGTTTACGATTGATTATCTCTGAAAATTTGTTTAGGATACTGTTTAACTATCACTAACAAAAAATTGCTCTTGTTAGCTTCTCTCAAAATTAGGGTTATTTGCATTCTTTCGATTGTTTGTCTAGTTTTGTAAGCAAAACTAGAATTTTCCCTTTCTAATTATTCATCGTCTCATAAGTTTGATATATTTGTAATGTAGCTTTATGGTTAGATGCTCAATTGCTTATTCAATTTGTTAGCATGTAAAAATTGTTCTAATTAAATTGAGACGTAAAAATTGTTCTATTTGAATTATTAATTAACTATTTCAATATAATTTTTAATTAATTTGATTTGTACAAATTATGGCCCAAAAACTTTTAGCCCAATGAATCGATGTAAAAAACATGTGTAAAAAATTTGGGGTAACATTTCAAAAAAAATAATATAAAAAATTGGTCAAAAATATCCGTAAAAATATTCGGGTCAAATTTCGGATCCAATTCTAGGTCAAAATAGGATTAAAAGTGCATGTCAAATTACGGGTTTGGATAAAACTCTTACTTTTGCGGGTTGAGTTCCAACACTACCCGTATACATAAAAAGTAGTGATATTTACACTCCTAAAAAATTGTATGTGCACCCCTTTTTGTATGTATACCTCATTAAACAAATTTAAAATATTATATTTTGTAAGCACACCCTGCATATTAAAAAATATGTCCTTTATCTTTTTTTTTTTTTTAATTTAATGTTCTAATTTTTAAATTATAAGTTATAAGATAATTAAAAGGAAAATTGAAAGGAAAAAAAAAAAACGTATGGAGGACACCTCCTCCCAGGCTCCTAGAAACGAAAAATCTCCATTCTCTAGATTAGATTTTTCTCTAGATTGAAGATGGTGAAGGGACTGAAGGCGACCTTCAAAAAACAAAATGGAGGAGGCGGCTTATCTTCTTTTTATTTTTCTTATATTTTTCTTTTAAATTTTGAGTTTAGTTTTTATATTTTGTAAGCACACCCTGCATATTACCAAATATGTCCTTTATCTTTTTTTCTTTTTTTTTTTTAATGTTCTAAATTTTAAATTATAAGTTATAAGATAATTAAAAGGAAAATTGAAAGAAAAAAAAAACGTATGGAGGACACCTCCTCCCAGGCTCCCAAAAACGAAAAATCTCCATTCTCTAAATTAGATTTTTCTCTAGATTGAAGATGGTGAAGGGACTGAAGGCGACCTTCAAAAAACAAAATGGAGGAGGCGCCTTGTCTTCTTTTTATTTTTCTTATATTTTTCTTTTAAATTTTGAGTTTAGTTTTTATATTTTGTAAGCACACTCTGCATATTACCAAATATGTCCTTTATCTTTTTTTTTTTTTTTAATGTTCTAATTTTTAAATTATAAGTTATAAGATAATTAAAAGGAAAATTGAAAGAAAAAAAAAAACGTATGGAGGACACCTCCTCCCCGGCTCCCAGAAACAAAAAATCTCCATTCTCTAGATTAGATTTTTCTCTAGATTGAAGATTGTGAAGGGACTGAAGGCGACCTTCAAAAAACAAAATGGAGGAGGCGGCTTGTCTTCTTTTTATTTTTCTTATATTTTTCTTTTAAATTTTGAGTTTAGTTTTTTTTTTTTTTTAATTAAATTCAAAGAGATTTTTTTATAACTTTTACTTTTTTTTTATAGAAAAATTATAACTGTAATTAATATTTATAGTTTTAAAATAATCACAATTTAAATTTAAATTAATTAATTAATAATAGTTTAATCATTTTTTTTTGTTTTTATATTTGTGTGAATAATTATAATATTTGTTAAATATTCAAAAATATTACATATTTTATTAATATGATATACAAGATATATTTATCTTAATCATTTTAATAAATTTATTTAAGGATAATATTGAAATTTTAAAAATATATTGATTTGGGGTGCATATACGATTTTAGAGGGGTGCAAATATCGTCACTCATACATAAATGGCTATATAAGGGCAAGGTGTAGTACCTTTAAAATTTTTGAGGGCTTTTTGAGGGCTTGGGTCCAGTGCAGGTTAGGCTCTCAAATTGCCAACCCTAGTTAAAACGAAACTCTACCATCAGGCATTAGGGTTCAAACCCACACCTTCTTTATAGTGTTTGATATCAAAAAATTCACTCATGGTAGTATATATTTGGATTGTAGCTCCGCCGGTTGTGGAAGCTACATTCCGGAAAACCAAAAATAAATAAGGAAATAAAGAAAAATCCCTAATAACACTGTTCTAATTTAAACACGATATATAATTAAAAAGTTTAGATATATAATTGACCAGAGTAATGTTATACAGTCTAGAAATTTAGTCCAAAATTAACCCAAATTAAGTGAGTTGTTTTCGTCACATAAATTATGGCATGATGCTCTTTCAAAAAAAATAAATATATTATAATAATTCGGGGTTTAAAATAAGAGACATAACTTAAATCCACAACTTTATGGTATAGATATAAAGGGACATATTTCGGACCAACCTCATATTATCTACTACGAATAAATGACATGTTAAATGCACAATTCAAAATTCCATATCATTTTGTTGATTTTTTTTTAACCAATTAGGTTGTCAATGAACTTTTCAACTGCCAAGTTAGTCATAGTCAAACACTAAAATTGTATTGTTTTTTCTCCTTTTTTTATTTTTTATTTTAAAAAATTTTTTTTTTTTTTTTTTTAAGTAACAACGAGTTACATCAACCGGATAACTGATTCAGACAGATACTACAACTGGGACCATCGAGATCAAACATCGAGGTACAACCCAGACTACAGCTCCCCCACCGGGGAGAGAACACCCAAACCCACAAACCCTCACAAGAGGGACTGAAACAAACCAATATCGCGGATTTGCTACCGGGGAGAGAACACCCAAACCCATAAACCCTCACAAGAGGGACCGAAACAAACCAATATCGCGGATTTGCTAGAACCAACTCTCACTACATAGAACAGTTCTCTACAAAACTTTGGTGATTTGATACATAAAAATAGAATTCAAACACCTATATTTTCAAAAAAAAAAAATTCTAATACCTATCACCGGTTCTATTAGTAGACATAACACCGAATTCATTAAAATATATCATTTGTCGGCCAAACATATTTTTCCCTTCACTAGACCGCAACACCGACATGTGTTTTATGTTGTGCGGTTGTGCCTTGTTATTAGAGTAATATTTTTTAAATTCGGGTCCACACAGGGAGAAAAACTTCAATGGGACTGTCCCACTGACCTAGATATGGGACCGTCCAATCACAGCACGCCACATATGCATTGCGAGAATATGTGGCACACTTGTAGCGTGCTGTGATTGGACGGTCCCATATCCACGTCAGTGGGACCGTCCCACTGAAGTTTTTCTCACACAGAGGTTGTCGTGGACCCACAAAAGAAAAAAAATCCGGACCCACCACTCTCTCAGTCTCCATTTTTCGTCCTAAATCTCCAGATCTGAGTAAAAAACACTTCTTTATTCTTCCTTCAAAAATCAAACCGAGTATCAGAAAAACCCCAAAACGAACTTTGCCCTCCTCTCTCTTCCTCTGCAACAAAACACACACATATAGATATATATACACAAACGTGTGAGAAGAGAGAGAGAGAGAGAGAGAGAGAGGGCTTTTGGAGATGGGGTTTCAGGAAAATGGGAACAAATACAAAAGAATGGATGGTGATGGAAATGAAGAAGAAGATTTGACTTTGTCAAACAATCAAGAACAGGGTTTTGCTGATAATGGTGATCAAAGAGCAAACAAGTTTGTCTTCGCTTGTGCAATCTTTGCTTCTCTCAATTCTGTCCTGCTTGGCTATGGTTAGTTTTTATTTTTATTTTTATTTTTTATATCTTTATCTCATTGAATTTTGATGTTTACATAATATGAAGTCTAGTAGGCAATGCAAGAATTTATATTTTTTATGACTTTGGAAATGTTCTTGATTACTACATATGGGATCTTCATTTTTGTGGCAAAAGGACTTTTGAGACTCAATTGGGGAAAACAAAGTAGTTGGATAATAAGTTTTGATTTGTAACCTCAACCTTGATGTTTGAATACACAAGTAGAACAAGGCTTGACAAGGGTAGATAGATGGTGTAACATGTTTTTTTTTTTTTTTTTTTTTCCATTAAAACATCATGAACCGGTCCGGTTGGGTTGGTTGTTGACTTGTTGTGTATGGCAAAGATATGGTTGTAATTGCAGATGGATAAGGAGAAAAGATTTGGTACTATTATGGAAAATGACAAAATTTATCAATAAAAATCCAAAATTGATCATGCAATACACATACACACTAGGAATTAGAAAAGCGATGGTCAAGTGTAACATGCTGTGAATAATAAAAAATATAATGCTGTAGTAGACTGTTAACTGTTGTATCCTATCATGTTAATTGATTCAAGAATTTTATTTTGGCACCATTTTAATTGCGTTGTTTTAGCTGGCTTTGTCGGCATGTGCTCAGAATTGTGTTGATTTACAATGTGCCACAACAACTTCGCAGATGTGGGTGTAATGAGTGGAGCAATAATATTCATTCAAGAGGATCTGAAGATAAGTGAAGTACAAGTAGAGATTCTTGTTGGAATTTTGAGCATTATTTCGCTTTTGGGTAGTTTAGCTGGAGGGAAAACATCAGATATCCTTGGTCGAAAATGGACGATAGCCCTTGCAGCTATTGTTTTTCAGTCTGGTGCGGCTATAATGACAGTTTCCCCGTCTTTTGCAATACTAATGACTGGAAGACTCTTGGCTGGTGTGGGGATAGGCTTTGGGGTCATGATTGCACCTATATACATAGCTGAGATATCACCTTCCATTGCTAGAGGATCGCTCACCTCCTTCCCTGAGATCTTTGTGAATTTTGGAATTCTACTTGGATATATATCGAATTATGCTTTTTCCGGACTTCCTGTGCATATAAACTGGAGAATCATGATTGGTGTGGGAATCCTCCCGTCAGTATTTATTGGGTTTGCATTGTTCGTGATCCCTGAATCTCCAAGGTGGTTGGTGGTGCAAGGAAGGATTGATGAAGCAAGATCAGTGCTATTAAAGTTAAACGAGAGTGAAAGAGAAGTGGAGGAAAGATTGGCAGAAATACAAGTAGCTGCTGACCATGCTAATGCTGTTAATTCCGAAGCCAAAGCTGTGTGGCGCGAAATCGTATGTCCTTCTCCTCCAGTTAAACGAATGTTGATTGCAGGTTGTGGAATCCAATGCTTCCAACAGATGACAGGTATTGATGCAACTGTGTACTATAGCCCCACCGTATTTAAAAAAGCTGGGATCAAGGGCAATACTGAGCTTCTCGCGGCAACTGTTGCTGTTGGATTTACCAAAACTGTGTTCATTTTGATAGCAATATTTCTAATTGACAGAGTTGGTAGAAAACCTTTGCTTTACATAAGCACGATTGGAATGACTGTTTGCTTGCTTTGTCTGAGCTTTAGTCTAACATTTATGGGGAGTGGAAATCTTGGGATTGGATTGGCAATTCTATCGGTTTGTGGCAATGTAGCTTTCTTCTCCGTAGGAATTGGTCCGATTTGTTGGGTTTTGTCATCTGAAATCTTCCCTCTAAGGCTACGAGCTCAAGCTTCCGCTCTTGGGGCAGTGGGAAGTAGGGTCAGTAGTGGTGTGGTTGCTATGTCTTTCCTCTCTGTGTCTCATGCAATCACAGTTGGTGGAACCTTCTTCGTCTTTGCATTGATTGCAGCTCTTTCTATTGTTTTCGTCCATACATCCGTTCCAGAAACGAAAGGGAAATCATTGGAGGAAATTGAAATGATCTTCCAAAGCGATGGAGAATGGCAAGGAGTAGGAGGAGGTGAGGTGGAATTGGGCGTAGGAGGAGGTGAGGTGGAATTGGGAGGAGTTGAGGTGGAATTGGGCGTAGGAGGAGGTGAGGTGGAATTGGGAGGAGTTGAGGTAGAATTGGGCAACGTAGAGCGTCTTGTGCAGAAACAATAGTGTGCAGCAAATTCTTAAATTGTTAAACTACAAAACTTCTTATAGGAGTGCTTGAAGTTCAAAAACTAGTACAAGTCCTCAGGTGAGGAGTTATTCTTAATTTCTTACACAGAGATTGCATTGTAAAGTATCATTGTGGTCATATTTATACAATTAATACAACTAAATAACATTGAAACTTTTTTTCATCCGGAATTTCAGATTTATTTGTCGATTTCTCGTGTGTTTTTATGCCTGTGTCAATGGTGTATTCAGGTATTCTATGAAATTGTGGTCAGAAACATGGAGAGTTGTGAATTCTTGAAGAATGTTTGAAAGCAAAAATGAAACGCATTGAAAGCAAAAGAGCATAGAATGATCACATGTGCTGTTCTTTACAACAGCACAATAGAGAGAGAGAGAGAGAGAGAGAGAGAGAGACAAGGACTTTCCAGGAAGGTTTTGATTGCTTGAACATAAATGTACAAAAAATAGATTTTGGCCCACAAAGGTAGCTAAGCAGTCCCTGTTAGCATTCATGCAACTTGAGACCACAAAGTATCCATCCTATTTATCACATACTTTACCAAAACAATGGTAGCTTGGGTAAATTGTAAGAACCCATTTTGAGTTATACAGTATAAGAGAATGTTTTCGACAAACGGGTTTCATGCACGTATCAGCTTCACGCAAGCGTCCTTCACTTATAGCTCCAAACGGATCTACTTAGTTAAAAGAAACCGAAGCTTATATACAAGTCCTGAACCTTACTCGTTAGCAATGTGATGTGTAATAGAAAGGGAATTTAGACATGTGCACCCTCCATGAAATTCTATACACCAAAATAAAAACTAACATGGAAAGATTCAATCTTACTTCCAAGTCCATGAAAAAAATAAAACAAAATACAATATAAATTTAGATGTTAATGAAAGTTCAGGCTCTGCCCCACCATACTGCCAAAGAATTCTCATCAATAATTTTTTTCTATTAGTTGCATCATTGTTTATGCTAAGGTTGTTATCTTGACACCTGGTATTTTTATTGAAAAACCAAAAAAAAAAAACAACCAAAAAAAAAACATATTAGAAGTCATTGACTATGGTGATTGGTGTGGGGTACCTGTCCAAATTCATTAAAAAAAATAAAAAAAATTTAATTTCTTCTATTTTATTATGATTTTAAATCAGCATCTGCAAGAAGTATGTGTTTTAATAGTAGATATATCACCAAGTTTGCATGTGATGAGCCAAAAATCATCAAAACTGATGATGAGTTTTCAGATGGAGGAACTGTTAGTTCACACACATGACACAACTCATCAAATTAAAATGGGCAAGATTTCTCTATCCATTGACTGTCTTTTTTTTTTTTTTTTTTTACGGTGCCTATTAATCCGAGATTAGCTATTTTTTTAAAAGCTTTCGCCATTGGTAGGGTTTGGGCAAATGACTCTCAGGTCAACGGCTCGAATCCTACCAATTCGAGCCGTTGACCTGAGAGTCATTTGCCCAAACCCATACTCGTCCATCTACCAATTAAGCTACACATCTGTTGGCTCTATCCATTGACTTAAAACATGTTAATGTTTTATTATTTACAAGAATAATATATAATTCATTGAAAATTGTAGAATCTTTTATTCATGATCATTTCAAAAAAAAAATATATATATATATATATATATACACATCATCGACGACTTTCCTGATGTTTTAATCTAAAAACTCAATAATTTAAAGGTTTATAACGAATTCCAGAACTTCGTCATGTATAGTTAATGGCAAGGGATGGAAGCATAAAAAAATAATAACAAAATAGAAAATGTATACATGATGATGGTAATGCAGATAAGGCCAGAAAGTAGTTGACTACATTGATTGGAATTTGGAATTTGGGTGTTGAAAAATCACTTTCATAATTGAATGAAACTGTAAAAAAAAACATCATAAACAACTTCCTAAATCTCTCAATAATCAAATCCCCATAATTTTGTAAAGTAAAATCACAAGATGCTCTGTTTCTAAAAGGAATTAAAGACACAAAATGCTCAAATCATTACACTCTTTGCATGTTTTTATATCCTGTAAAATGATCCAAGTACAAGAAATCATGTGAAGAAAAGGAAAAAAAAAAAAACAAAAAACAAAAAACAAAAAGCTACTGATTCTGCACAATGAAAGATTCCTTCTTTTTTTCTTTTTTACTTTCAAACAACAAAAAGTAATGCAAATTTGAGAGAGATCAAGAAAGGAAATTAATCAAATAAAAACTTTAACTTTCAGATTATTTTTCTACAACAAAGTCTGAAAGTGAGACAATTAGCACAATTGTCATGTAATTTTATTTATTTATTTACTTACAAACTTTATTTATAGTGAAGAGTTGCAGAAGACACAACAGTCCAACATTAAGTGATGAAGAATGCTTTTTTCTTCAACTTGTAGCTGTTTACTCTGTCTGTTCCATAGATGCACAGTGAAGCTCTGTCTGCGAATGCGTTTCAGCTTATTATGCAACCATTCTGTGTGTTTTTCATTTCCAGGTCCCTGGAAAAAGCTTCGAATTCGACTCCAATCCACCGGATAAAATGCTGATGGTGGTAAGATAGTGAAGTTGAATCCAGGCCTACCACCAACTCTTGAAACAACTCTAGAGACCAAATAAGGACCATTGTGACCCCATTTGTTACCATCAAATGTGAGTGCAAATTCTTGTATAAACTTGAGAAGCAATGGATGATTCTGATCAAAAATCAACACAGCATTGTTCAATCTAGTCCAATTCCTGGTTCCAGAATCCATAGTCTGTGCTCCAATTGTGTTTCTCAAATCAGAGAAACTTTTCAACACTATAACATCTGTGTCTAAATATATACCACCAAACTTGTACAACAAAGAAAGTCTAAGCAAATTAGACAGATTTTGACCTAATGCAATCAAACCAGGATCAACATTTCCTTTTTTCAATTTCTTGAACCATGTTTCAGCTTGTGTGTTATTGAACAGATAATCAAAATCAGGCCTAACAGCAATCACTTTAAAACCCTTGTCTGAAAATGGCTTGAAAATCAAATTTCCTTTTTTGGAATCAAGTGAAATTGAAACCATGACTAAACAAGCATTTGGGTGTGATTTAAACAAGCTCTCTATAACAAATAACTCTCTAACACCAAATGAATCAACCGAAGAAATCCAAGTCATGAAAAAATTCAACTTACATGAAGTGTTGTCAAGAAATTTCTTCACTTTGACTGAAAATTTCTTCGATTTTGGTCCTGAACTAAGAATCTTGAACTTGGTGTTCTTCTTTTGAACTTTTGGGTGCTTGAATTTTAAAGAACTGTTGATGGGTACAGTTGAGAAATTGTCTCTGTGAAGTAGAGTCCAATGGGTAGTAGTCTTCAAAATCACAGGTGGGTTCTCTTTTTTCACTGCATACAACACAGAAGAAGCTAGCTTTTCATGAAGTGACGCCGACGACGAAGAATAAGAATCTGATCTGACGACAGCGAGTTTTCCGGCGGGAACCGGCGAGATTTTGGCGGGAATGGAAGGGATGTGAATGTAGAAGACAGAGAAACCATTGTAGAACAAGAGGATGAGAAGGAGAAGAGCAAAAAGTGAAGTTGGTAAGCAGAGAAGGAAATCAAAAATAGATCTTTTTATGTTTTGTAAATGTTGAAGACAATAAAGATAGTAGTGATAAAGTTTTGTTATTTGGTACATAGTGTCTGGTTTTGTAATGAAAAAAACATAAAAGAAGTTTCTTAGTTAGTTGGGTTTGTGGAGTTTAATGAGAAGCATTAAACATGTTTTTTTGCAGAGAGAGTAATGGAAGGAAGAAGAATAAGAAGAAGAAGAAGAGAATTTAATGGAGGAGGCGGCAAATTAAAACATCAAAAAAGATGGAAATGTTTGTTTTTGGTTTTTTTTACATTGGGAACCAAAAATGTTGAGATTACTTTTTGTATTGAAAGTAGAGAGAGAAAGGTAGAGAGAGAGAAAGAGAGTGAGACCATGCTGTTCTAATCTTGAAGTGAAGAGAAGCCAAAGGCTTCAAGTTCACTAGCCAAGCTCTTTAGTTGGCTGGCTCACATGTATCATGATATATATATTAATAATGCTAGAGGACCCAAAAAAGTGATCCAAATTTTGGACTCAAACCTATGTGGTAACATCATATACAACATGGGCCCACATTACTCTTCCCAAAAATCTCATGTGATGTTACCACATAAGTTTGGGTCCAAAATTTGAGTCACTTTTTTGGGTCCTCTAACATTACTCTACATATATACACCGAACCGAACGGCTCAACGATCTGTCGGGAAATTAATCGATCACTACATTTACAATTCGGATAATATTCGGATACGTAGATATTGATATCCGTTTGCTGTTCAAATTAGTTTGATCGGTTGCCATTTGCCAATGAGTTACTAATTTATCAACTTAATTTGCTTTCAAATTTGTTTGCTAATTGATTTGATTCCAATCGGTAAACTTGTTTATTATGTCTCCTTTCACAACCGAAATTCATCTACTCTCATAACACATACGGGTAAATGTCGAACCTTCATCATTGACGTGCTAAAAATATATATAAGAATTAATTTGGAATTAGTTGTGTATTTAGGTTTCTTAAAATCATAATCATTTAAAATATGAAATTTTGACTTAATTGGCAGTATGACTTTCACGCAATATTAAAGTTGTTAACTTTTGTTCTTAGAACATGTATAATATCATCTAAATTTACATGTTAAGGCTTGTACATATGGTTCGGTTATCTAATTATGACTGAAAAATCAATAAAAAGAAAAAAAAAATGCAATTTTATTAAAGTTAATTTACATGCATTATTGTATTTGAATGAAACCTTATTTGATTTTCACTAATTGAGTTACTCCAATGTTGAGAAGGTGTGGACAAGATGTGGTTGATAGATCTAGTGGTATATCCCTCACACATATACCTTTGACTCTTTGAAGTTGTGAGCTCCCCTCATACATATACCTTTGACTCTTTGAAGTTGTGAGCTCGAGTCGTCTCCCACCCAAAAACCCCAAATTAATTGTAATCATTATAAAAATAAAAAATAAAAAAAAAATAAATAAGATATTGAGAAGGTGTGCATATAATTTTTTGTCATTAAAATATTTGATTTTGGAAAGGAGACTAAATGACAAAGTCCATGAGAAATGTTTTCCAAGTAAACAAAATAATGAGTTGTTATTTGCTATATATATATAGTTTGATTTTGGTTAATGTGCACTAATATAACATACATAAGTGCGTTGTATGTGGGCCACTGGTTATGATGAAGTACTGACAAGTGCATATACATTGAATCAAAGCATGCAAATATAGTGGTCCATATGCAACACACTGATGTAAGTTATATCAATGCGTACTAATTTGAAAAAATAATAATAATAATAATAATAATATATACATATATATATATATATACAGAAATTCTATTATCAGTTCGAACTGATAAAAGTTACATCAGTTCCTTGCATGTGGGCAACTGGATTTAAATACTTTGACTTGGCTGTATGCACTTGTCAGTCAAAGTATTTAAATCCAGTGGCCCACATACAAGGAACTGATATAACTTTTGTCAGTTCGAACTGATAATAGAAAGACTGTATATATATATATATATATACACACCGAATTAAAGCATGTAAATCTAGTGATTCACATACAATGCACCGATGTAAGTTATGACTTGAATGTATATATATATATATACACTAACTTGTTGAGTGCAAATAACTTTGATTATGATATTAAGCTTGTTGATCGTTGTTATCAATGATAACGCTATGTGGAAGTATTGTCGGATAACCACAAACAAACGATAATAATGATTAGCATAAAAAATAATATGGAAAAAAATAAATCAATCCAATCACACACAAAAATACAATATTTACGTGGAAACTCAAGAACAAAGAAAAATTACGGCCGTCAGGACGCAAGAGAAAAGATTTCACTAGGCAGCAAATTTTTACAACTACGCACTGATGATTCTCTCCTTAAAACCCCAAACATAATTACACCCAATGCCCACTCTCTGAGATTTCTCTAGTATTTGCTATTTTGCTCCACACACAATAACCTAGTTATTAGGTCTATTTATACTAGTTACATGGGGTTTGAATCCTACAAGGAAACACTTTTTCTTCATGCACAATACTTCATATTCCACGTAAAGTCCTTTTCCTTTACGCACAAGACTTTCTTATTCCGCACAAAGACAAACTCTTTTTCCTTTATGCACAAAAACTTTCAGAAGAAAGCCTTTCCTTTTTCCGCGCACCTTTCATGATCTGTGCAAAATATGCCGTCACCGCAGTCTAGGTCGCGGTTGGCCACTCGTGCTCTACATCGTGGCATAGTTACTGGGACCGCTCAAAATACCACGGTATGCGCCTCTTGCTTTCACCGCGTTGATCTTATGGAATTGATCGCGGTCCGCACCACTGCTTATACATTGTGCCTGCGCCGTGATTCCTTCCAGAATCCGATTCTTCGGTTCTTCTTCGGACTTCAAGCCTCCCTCAAACACGATCCCCTACATCCAAACGTTCCCATGTCTCTAGGAAGTTTTCGCATTGGTTAAATCCTGTTTGATAAACATGGGAATACTAAATACGAGTCATATCCAACAATCGTTCCATAGTTATCTTGCATGAGCTTTTGTTTAAAAGATACTCATAAATCATAATAATCGAGGTTGGTATTGCACAAATCAAATTATGGGTATATCGGGACCTAACGAGATAAACTACTATAAATAAGATTTATAATGCAACTCTCACTATTGAAAGGAGTTTCCTGCACTTTATTATTTGATGGGTAAATGTGAGACTCGAACTCATATCATTTAAGTGAATGAGAATTGTACAACCACTTTGCTACGGGTGGAAGTTGATTGGTATTGCTCTTGATCTCTCGAAAAACTAACCAAACTTAATCGTATTAACATTTTAGTTATTGAGAATGTAAAGGATTAAATAAGAAGATTGAGTTAGATGTTGACATTACATATAATCTTAATTAAAGTTACAAATGATCAATATTTGTATAATTTTTATTTGTTTATCGGTTTATTTTATTGATCTTATGAAGCAAACACTAAATATAATGTTACTGTCTATCAATAATAATAATAATATTGTTACTGAATTTAAATATCAATGTTTTTTTTTAGTTTAATATTTCTCAAAATAATAAAAGGGTTTTAATGTCTAATATAAAACACTATATGGTGCAATCATACAAATATTTAAAAAATAAAATATATAACTTGCACTCAACAAGTTATTTGCACTATAACTTTTTGAGTGCAAGTAACTTGATTGTGATATTAATCTTGTTGATTGTTTCATAGTTATTTTACATGAGCTTTCGTTAAAACGATACTCATAAGTAATAATAAATTAATAACCGAAGTTGGTATTGTACAAATCAAATTATGGGTATATCAGGACCTAACGAAATAAACTACTATAAATAGAGTTTATAATTCAACTCTCACTATTGAAAGGAGTTTCCCACACTTTATTATCCGATGGGTAAAGACGAGACTTGAAGTCATATAATTGAAATGAATGAGATTCGTGCAACCTTTGCTATGAGTGGGTGTTAATTGATTGGTATTGCTCTTGATCTCTTCAAGAACTAGTTTTATTTGCTAAAAACCGCTTTTACAATCGAATTTGGAGAACCATGTTGCTTTTTGTATACAATTTACTAATTCGTAACCTAACTTAAAAGTATTAACATCTTAGTTATTATAAATGTAAAGGATTAAATAAAAAGATTGAGGTAGATGTTGACATTAAATGTAATCTTAAAGTTAAAAATGATCAATATTTATAAAATTTTTATTTGTTTATTGGTTTATTTTATTGATCTTATGAAGCAAACACTAAATATAATGTTACTGTCTATCAGCGAAAAAAAAAATGTTACTGAATTTAAATATCAATGTTTTTTTTAGTTTAATATTTCTCAATATAATAAAAGGGTAATGTCTAATATAAAACACTATAAGGTGCAATCATATGAATGTTTAAAAAAGGGATATTATTATTTTCCCCCCTGAGGTTTACCCTATTGTTAAGACGAGGACAAGGTTTGGGCTTATTGGCCATTCTTCCCCCTAAAATGAAAAGAATGTATACTGACCCCCTTCTGGCACCTTTTCCATCCATTTTGACTGTTGACCGTTAAATGAGAAGGGCAATATCGTCAATGACCATTTGAAATTCAATTTACAATTAAAATAAAAAGCAATTAAAACAAAGATGGATCTCCACCGTCCATCTTATCTCCACCGTCCATCTCAAAGATGGACGGTGGAGATCCATCTTTTTTATTTTTTATTTAAATTTAATATTAATAATAATAATAATAATAATAATAATAATAATAATAATAATAAAATCTTTACTTAAATATATATATATATTTATTACCTCAAAAAAAGAAATTAATGAATAAAAAAAATATAAAAAAATTAAATCACTCAACCATCGATCAACACCATCGATCAACATCACAACATCTTCTTTCAAAATCTTCATCATCATCTTCTTCTTCAAACACAACAACATCATCTTCTTCATTTTCAAACAAAAATACAAAAACCCAACAACATCATCTTCTCCATCTCATCATGATCATCAAACCCTAGCCACCCAAACCCCCCCGCCGCCGCCGCCGCCGCTCAAATCCGCCCCCTAACCACCGCCGCATCGATCTCTCTCTCTCACTCATTCGAAAACCCAATATAATCTTTTATTCTTCAAACCGATCTCTCTCTCTTTAATTAAACACACAATCGATCGATTTCAAACCCTAGAAATCGGGATCTGATTCGAAAATCTCTCTCTCTTCCGTCGTCGATCTCGTCTTCTTTTTCTCTCTTGGCGGCGGCGGCGGTTGGCGACTACGGGGACGTTTGGGATCGATCGATCGATGGGTTTGTTTGGGATCGACCGATGGTTCTGGGTTGGGTTGGGTTTGGGATCGGTGGGTTTTGTTTGGGATCGATGGATCGATGGGTTTGTTTGGGATCGATCGATTGATGTTGATGGTTCGAATTTGGGATTTGTTTCTTGGCTTGATGATGGTAAAATTTTGATTTGTTTCTTGGCTTGATGATGGATTCGGTGAGATGGGTTTGCCTGTGATGGTGATGAAGGTGATGAAGGTCTGGTACAGTTTGGTGGTTGAAGAGATGGATCTGGTGACCACCAGATCTACATTTTTTTTTTTTTGTTTTGTTTTGTTTTTATTATTATTATTAAAAAGAGATCTCCACCGTCCATATCAAAGATGGACGGTGGACATCCATATTTTTTTAATTGTGTGTTTTTTTTTTAGTTTTTAGTTTTTAGTTTTTTTTTTTTAGTTCATTAATTCATCAAGGGTAAATCGGTCATTTCCTTCCCATTTAATGGTCAAAGGGGGCATAAAATACATTGACTGGATGGAAAAGGTGCCAGAAGGGGGACAGTTACCATAAGTTTGATTTTAGGGGGGAGACCGGCCAATAAGCCCAAATCCTGTCCTCGTCTTAACAATAGGGTATACCTCAGGGGGGAAAATAATAATATCCCTTTAAAAAATAAAATATATAACTTGCACTCTGACAAGTTATTTGCATTATAACTTGTTGAGTGCAAGTAACTTGATTATGCTATTAATTCTGTTTATCGTTTCATAGTTATCTTACTTGAGTTTTTGTTAAAAACGATACTCATAAAAAATAATACCCAAAGTTAGCATTGTACAAATCAGATTATGAGTATATCATGAGTATATTGGGACCTAACAAGATAAACTACTATAAATAAGGTTTATAATGCAACTCTTATGAGTCTTACCATTGAAAGGAGTTGCCTGCACTTTATTATTTAATGGGTAAATGTGAGACTCGAACTCATATAATTGAAGTGAATGAGAATTGTACACAGGGGCGGACCCAGAAAATATTTGTTACCCGGGCTGAACTTATATATTTGTAGGGACATAAATAGATTCTTCTTTTGGCATAAATGATTTTACACATGAAAATTACTTTTAAAGACTAGTTTGAATTGCTTAATATAACAATTAAAAAGATATGGGTGAATATGAAATTCTTAATCTAACGGTTAGAACAAAATCAAGTGAATATAGAATGTGTAATCATACAGTTGAAACAAAATCAGGGAAATATTTTATATAAAACATGCATAAAATTACACTTTTATAAAGACTACTTAACACATGCAATGTTTTTATATTGAGTTAGAGTAGGTAAGTTGAATTTGGTTTTTATTATTAGTAAATTATCAAGCATTCAACACACACTAAAACCTATAAATTAGAACTAATCTAAGACAAAAGTTCTATAAATCACAGCCGAAACAAATGAACAAATATCACATGCTGAATACAAAAAATTAAATGTAGAGTACGAAAATAACATTGGATGAAAATAAAAGGCAATGTAACGAATAATGCTATATTTAAGGGTAAGTTTAATAAAATTGGTTGAAATTTAATATATTTTACTAATAATAATAATAATAATAATAATAATAATAATAAGGTTAAAGAGAAATTATGCAATTATAGTTGTTTTTTTCTTTCTTTTCTTTTTTCATAAGGCTACACGGGTTGTAGTCCGAGTCAACCCTCTCAAGGGTACGCTCTTGATTGTACAATAACTTTGCTATGAGTGGGTGTTGATTGGTATTGCTCATGATCTCTCGACGAAGTGAAGAACTAACCTAACTTGAACATATTAACATTTTAGTTATTACTATTGTAAAGGATTAAAGAAAAAGATTGAGTTAGATGTTGACATTATATGTAATCTTAAAGTTAAAAATGATCAATATTTATATAATTTTTATTTGTTTATTGGTTTATTTTATTTATCTTATGAAGCAAACACTAACTATAATGCTACTGTCTATCAAAAAAAAAAATTGTTACTGAATTTAAATATCATTTTTTTTTAAGTTTAATATTTCTCAAAATAATAAAAGGGGCTATAAGGTGCAATCATACAAATATTATATATATATATATATATATATATACAAAAATTTTATTATCAGTTCGAACTGATAAAAGTTATATCAGTTCATTGTATGTGGGTCACTGGATTTAAATACTTTGACTTGGCTGTATGCACTTGTCAGTCAAAGTATTTAAATCCAGTGGCCCACATACAAGGAACTGATATAACTTTTGTCAGTTCGAACTGATAATAGAAAGACCGTATATATATATACACAACTAAATAGGCCGATCAATAACTTCATATATAAATAAATAAATAAAATCATCATTAGCGATCTGTATTTTGTATGAGTTGTATTAGTTGCATTTTATACTCTATTTTGTTGTTTTACTTTAATGAATTAAGATCCATGAGCCAATTTAAAAATGTCACTAACATTATTTTAATAGGAAAAACATAACCTGTATTAAATAAAAATAACAACAATAAAACATTTATTTTTTTGTCAATAATAAATGTTTATGAATCTTGGGTAGGAGGTGAATTTAATATGAATTCTCCATAACTCATCTTTAATAAGCACATCTAAACCGGTCACATCTTGCCTAATCTCTAGTCAACTTTATACATCCCAAGACATAGGTTAAACAATTATATAATGTTTTATAAAATAAAAAATAAAATTATATAGACTCCTAACATGAGAAAAAAATGGTTTTACGATAGTTTAAAATGTTATACGCTGAGCAATTACATGACGTTTTATAAAATAAAAATAAAACGGTAGGTTAACATTGTATATTTAGCTATATAATGTTATATACAGTCTTTCTATTATCAGTTCGAACTGACAATAAATATATCAGGACGAAAAATGTGGATCACAGATTATGGAGAAGTTTTGACAAGTGCATACACTTTGAGTCAAAGTATGTAAATCTAGTGGTCCACATTCTTCGTTCTAATATATTTATTGTCAGTTCGAACTGATAATAAAAAATCTGATGTTATATAATCATTTTTTTAATAACACATGCGGTGATAATGATTCAAATATAGAAATTATCCGACTGAATGAGTGTTCTAAGTTCTATTCACCAAACCACATTATATGGGACTACAATTAATCGCTTTTGGGACACATTAACATAATATTATATATTTCGATAGTATACCTTATATTGTACTATTAATGTACCTCTCAGTTTCATTGACTATAATTGTATATATATATATTGTATTGAAAAATATATATATTTAAATATTACACTTATCGGGGCTTTTTAGGGAGGGGGAGGACTCAAACCCGCAACCTTATGATGTAAATGTGAGGGGTTTTACTACCGGACCAACTTCATATTGTCTCTAATTCATATTTTCTTAATAAAAATAAAAAAATCTATATTCATTTTTTAATAAAAAGTAAAATAAATCTTCAATATATAGTTATACACAAAGCATATACATTAATTAACTTTTAATATTTTATTTCTGCCCATTTAAATTAAATTATTTTAAGAATGAATTACACCCACCTCCCCTGAGGTTTGCTAAATTAGAGATGAAAACGACTTTATCATTAAATAACACTCACCTCCCCTCCCGTCAGTCAACGTCCGTCTAATCTAACCGTTGACCTTATGAGGAAGGGTAATTTCGTCCTTTCATAACTTATATACTGTACACGTCAGATTAATAATAAAAAAAAATACTGATACAAAAGGAAAATAAAAAGGAAAATAAATAAATAAATAAATAAATATATATATATATATTTATATTTTTTCTGAAACGAAAAAAGAAAATATATTGATATAATATATATATATATATACAAAGTCAAAAAATTTAAAACCCAGATTTTATCTTCTTCATCATCTTCTTCCGGTCACCATCTTCTCCATAACCCAAACCCTTGCCGCCACCACCACCACTCAAGACACCAAACCCACCGAAATCACACCAATCTCCACCCCTACAAGCGCCAACCTTCTCCCAACCGAGGAGATTAGCGGCCGATCTCCTTCTTCCCGCCGCTCACCGCTAATCCCTTTCTCTTTTCACTCGACAGAGGGGTGGCCGCCGAGGTGAGGGAATGACGACATCTCTTTTTCTGGGCTTCGTCTTCTTCTTTCTTCTGCACCCATTTTCTTCGTCTGGGCTTCATGATCTCGTTTTGGGTTTGATTTTTCTGGGTTTTAAGGGGATTTCAGGGTTTGGGTTTGATTTGTATTTGATTTGATTTGGATTTCGGTTTCGATTTGAAAATAGGATTTGGGGGTTAGCGATTTTTTGGTTTACTGGATCAATTTGAAGAAAAGGGAGTTCGGCAATTGTGATATGTTGATGGGTTGGTCTCCGCCTATTAATGATGAATACAAGACTAATTGTGGAGTAATAATTGATAAAAAAAAAAAGTGGTTTTGTTGGTGTTGGGATCATTATCAGAAATCTGAATGGAGAGGTTATGGCTTGTTGCTCACAGAAATTGTTTGTGCCCAAGAACAATATGGCTGTCTATGTGATGGCCATTCTCAGGTGTATTCAATTTGGTATCGATTGTGGTTTGAATCCTACCATAATTGAGTCGGATGAAGCTATTGTTGTTAAATGGATTAATAATGGGCTGTTACGGGACTCGGAATTGGGAGCAATTTTGTTGGATATCGATATGATGAGTAATACTAATGGTGGATTGAGGTTTTTTCACATTGCTGCTCAGGCCAATAATGCTGCTTTGAGTCTAGCAAAATATGCTCTTCACAGCGCGGAAGACAGGTTTTGGATGGAAGATTATCCGGCTTGCATAAGACGTATTATTGGGACTGAGAAGTCTGGTTAATGTTTGTATGTTTGTTTTTCTGTTGTTTCTTTGTGCCGCTAGTGGGCTGTGTTCTGTGTTTTATCAAAAAAAAAAAAAAAAAAAAAACTTGTTTTTTCTGGGAATTTTTGTGGACGAAGATGGAGATGGTAAGGGTGTTGGTGATGGTATGGCTGGTTTTTTGGGGATTATTAATTTGTGGATTTTTTTAAAATCTTTTTTTTTAAATTTCATTTAGTTTTTTCTTTAATTTTTTTTTAATCTGATCTCCACCGTTCATCATGGTGATGGACGGTGGAAACCAATCTTTTTTAAAATTATATTTATTGAAAAAAATTTAAAATTTTTAATTATATTTCTTTGAAAAAAAATATTTATTTTACCTTTGTAAATATTTATTAATTTTTTTAAATGTATGTTTAAAAAAATAGCTGGACCAGCATTTAAAATTTAATTTGAATCTTTATAATTTTTTTATAAAAACATTATTTTTTTTCAATTAATCTTATTTTTTAAATAATTTTTTCAATTAATCTATTTTTTTTTTGTCTTTTACCTAGGTTATAAAAGTAAATATACATACTTAGGGGTATTTTAGACTTTTACATGGTCTGACAAGGTCAAAGGTTAAATGTAACTAACGTTGACTAACGGGAGGGGAGATGAGTGTTATTTAATGATAAAGTCGTTTTCATCTCTAATTTAGCAAACCTCAGGGGAGGTGGGTGTAATTCGTTCTTATTTTAATCTGTGATCCATTTTATGTTATGCATACTCCTTCAATTTAGTCTTTTTTTTTTTAATTACTGTTTTAATTTATTTCTAACTATAATAGGAAAAAAAAAAGTAATGATATTTTATCCAAATTTGATGCTAAAATCTAGTGTCCAAATGATATGGCATCACTTTGATCTATTAATTTAGTTGATTTAAATGAATAAATTAGAATGATGCCACATCATCTGGATACCAAATTTGAATATTGAATTTGGACAAAGTCGTATTACTAGTTAAAAAAACACACAGACAGAAAAATGTAGCTGAGCCGCGCTGAATTTGAGCCGACTAAGCCAAAAAAATAATTTAGTGATAAAGTAATTTGTTTTATTTTATTATTAATAAAAAAAAAAGTCTTATGGTGGGGAAGTACTATGTAGTGTGTACTGGCATGTCCATCATACTCTACAGTACATCTATCATCCATGATTTCCTCATGGAATATCTAATTTTTCTTGGTAAATGGGTTGGGTAATTCAAACACGACTTGCACCCGGCCCGCACCCGACTTTAAATTAAGGGCCAAACTCCATCGAATCCCTACTGTCGGTGGAATCCCTATTTTTATTCTTTTCCCCGAGCTTTATTAAAAGGCAGCATGGGCCGGGTGCAAGTCGGGTTCGAACCGCCCAACCCAACAAGTTAAATTCAATAATAGTAAAGGATTTTTTTTTTTTTTTTTTTAATATGTGATCGCGTATATATAATATTACCTAATATATATATATATATATATCTATCTACCTATTTAGATTAGATATTTTTTTGAAGCTTTTTGCTATTGGTAAGATTCGAGCCGTTGACTTAGGAGTCATTTATCTAAACCTCAAGTTTATCCATCTACTAGCTTAGCTACGCTTCTGAAGACATAATGTTACCTAATATAAGTTGCATGCGATCGTGCAAAACAAAATTGAATTTTAATGTGTTTATTTGTGAGTTCTATGTGATTACATATGAATTGATATGATCGTATTATCGGAACAACAAAAAAATGATGATCACAACTAGTGCAACGGTATACAGAAGGGACCATTGTGTATATACATGAATAAAAGTGATTTTTATGTCAAAGAAAAAAAAAAGTTTTATTATTGTTAAATTTTAAAATGAGTAGCCAAATATTAAGTCACAACTCACACGTGTGTGAAACAAATGCTAACGTAATCCTAATGTCATCAACTTATCTCGAAGAAACACATTGGACGAATCGGCGAGAAAATCTTGCTTGCAACCAAAGCAATTCATCCATTTAATGGGTACATGCCAAGATGAACCAATCAAATGAATTTCTTTACCACATGGCATACACCCATTTGGTTAGAAATTCAAGATATCATTATATCGATTATCGAGTCCATGCAAGTTTTTATCCGTATCAAGTATTCGGATAGGACTATCTAATACAGCGGAAAAATCAATGCTGATAACAATAGATAACTAAGGTAAAATGGATAATTGATCCGAATCCGTTAATTCTTGAATATTAGAAACTAAATTCGTTAAGTTAAATTTGTTGATTAGATACCGTAAGCGAAACCTTCTATTAATATGCTGATTCACACATAAATGCCACAATAACATATATAAAAAATCATTAACTCTCATAAGAATATCAATATTTTGATAAATTAGAATCTTAAAACATCATAAATGAAAATTGAAAATACTAAAATCCAAAAATACCCGAAACTTATCTAATAAAGAAGTTAGATTTGATTTAAAACTACCAAAGTAAGTGTGTGTTTGGTATGGCTTTTGTAAAAGCCAAAGGTGTTTTTTTTTTTTTTTAAATGCTAAAAGTTGATTTTTTATTTATTTTTTATTTTATTCAAAAGCATTTTTAATTTATGAATTGTCTCAACTACCTTTTATAAAATATATTTTATGTTTATTAGAAGAAGCCCAAAATTCGGGTTTCCCTAAAAAGTTTTTTTTTTTAGCTTTTTTAAAATATATGAATTGTCTCAATTACCCTTTATAAATTTTAGATATTCTACTATATAACTCTTTTAGTATAAATAAAATTGTCAACACATTTTTTATAATTTATATAACCAAAAGTTTTTATTTTATTTTATTAAAAACTCTACTTAATAAAAGCTCTATTATTAAAAGATTTACTCTAAAAACTCTACTCGAAAAGTTATATCAAACGCGTCTAAATATATAATAAATAAAAATATAAAAATATATATTAATTACAGTAACATTTAAAAAACCCAAAATCATCGATATTATCTCCATTACCATTACTGGCAACTCTATCTCTCTGTATTCACTAACCTTAAAAACTATAGTGTCCGAACAAAACAACAGACACCTCTCTCTCTCTCTCTCTCTCTCACTGTCTGAAAATGGACCAAATCCAGCACAACTTCATCAATGTACAAGGACTCAACCTCCACGTAGCCGAGACCGGAACGGGTCTCAATCAAACCCCACTTCATTTTTTTAAAGTTTTGTTTTTGATTTTTTGTGATGATTTGATCAATTTACAGGTCCAAACACGGTGGTGTTCCTACACGGGTTCCCGGAGATATGGTACTCGTGGCGTCATCAGATGGTCGCAGTGGCAAATTCCGGGTTCAGGGCTATTGCTCCGGATTACAGAGGATACGGACTATCCGACCCGCCTCCTCAACCTGAAAAGGCTTCTTACAAAGATATCATCGCTGATCTCCTTGCCATTTTCGATGCTCTTGGTCTTGCTAAGGTAAATAATATTCCTGATTAATTAATTGATTGATTGTTTGATTAATTAATTAATTTGTTTTTTAATTTCTCTATGTTATACATTTCACTTTCAATTATGTATATGCATGAGCTATTTCAAAATATTTAATTCATGAAATCATGATCATGATTTGTTGGTATGAATTCTTGGATTAATAAGTGACTTCTGAGAATTATATATATATATATATTATAGATTAATAGTGCACCTGTTAGGTTCAAGTCTTCAAGAATTTTCTTTTTGTATTAGCACTTTCTAGGAAAGTACTTTTCGGTGTTCTTTTCATCATATAAACTGATTTTATCGAATTTCAATCGAACAATATAGAACAACACAAAAGAATTTTTGAATATTTGAAAGCATTTTAGGGAATTAATGCTTAGAATGCACTTGTTAGGTTCAAGAATTTTCTGTTTGTATTAATCCAAATAAGCACTTTCTAGGAAAGTACTTTTTGGTGTTTTTTTCATCACGTAAACTGATTTTATCAAATTTCAATCAAACAATATAGAACAACACAAAAGCATTTTTGAGTATTTGAAAGCACTTCAGGGGATTATAATGTTTATACTGCACTTGTTAGGTTCAAGAATTCTATTTTTGTATTAGTCCAAGAAGCATTTTATAGGAAACTGCTTTTCGGTGTTCTTTTCATCACATAAACTGATTTTATAGAATTTCAATCTAACAATATAGAATAACACAAAAGCATTTTTGAATATTTGAAAGCACTTTAGGGAATTAATGCTTATAGTGCACTTGTTAGGTACTTAGGTTCAAGAATTTTCTTTTTGTATTATTCCAAGAAGCATTTTACAGGAAAGTGCTTTTTGATGTTCTTTTCATCATATAAACTGATTTTATCGAATTTCAATCAAACAATATAGAACGGTGTTATTTAAGATTATGTGGCATATTAATGGCATAAATCTTAATGTGTCTCTCTCTCAATGAGCATAGGTCTTTCTTATCGCAAAAGATTTCGGTGCCCGACCTGCATACTTGTTTGCGCTACTCCACCCGGAGAGGGTTTCAGGAGTTATAACATTGGGGGTGCCATTTGTACCTCCAGGTCCCTCTCAATTCCATAAGTTCCTTCCTGAAGGCTTCTACATATCAAGATGGCGGGTATGACTGTCTGGTCATTTGTTTTTAAGTTTATAGCTACGTAGACGCAACAATGTGACGGTTTTTTTTTTGCTACATTCGTAACCTTCAATGTGCGACCAGGAACCTGGACGAGCAGAAGCTGACTTTGGTCGTCTTGATGCCAAGACAGTGGTGAGGAACATCTACATTCTCTTCTCCAGAAGTGACATACCAATTGCAGCCGAGAACCAGGAGATCATGGATTTGGTGGAGGCTTCTACTCCTCTTCCACCTTGGTTTACAGAGGAAGATCTCGCAGCATATGGAGCTTTGTATGAGAAATCCGGATTTCAAACTGCATTGCAAGTTCCATATAGGTAATGGCTAGCTGCTATTTAGAAATTGACTTGTACATTCTATAGCACTTCAGCATCCACTTCACATTACAGATTGTCACTGCATTGGAAGTACAACACGTTAATCGTTTATTTTCAGATTTTAAGTACAATTGTCGAATGTGGTTGCATTTGTAAAGGAGTTTGGCTTTGCTAATTCAACTGAGTTGAAGTTTGATTTGATCTTATAATTTGGCAGGTCAATGGATGAAAATTTCAACATAGCAGAACCGATAGTTAAAGTTCCAGCTCTATTTATCATGGGCGACAAAGATTATGTGCTCAAGTTTCCAGGGATGGAAGAATACATAAGAAGCGGAAAAGTGAAAGATTTTGTCCCCGATTTGGAGATCATACATTTGCCTGAAGGGTCCCATTTTGTTCAAGAGCAATCACCCGAGCAGGTGAATCAGCTAATCCTCGCCTTCCTCAACAAACATGTTTGATTCTTCAGAGCTTCCATGACGTACTTGTAAGGGATGATTGAGGCTTGTGTGAATCCTTTAGGTCACTGCAATATTCAGTTTGTGAACTGTCGTAGTATTTGGTACCGAGTATGCCCCTCGTAAGTGGCATCTAATGTATGTTTTCAGACGCCATAATGCGTAATAATATGTCAGATTTAATGACATCCCGAGGCTTGATTAGCCCTTGGAGTTGCGCTGCGTTTGATGATCATAAGATGCATTTAGAATTTTGCCTCTATTTTGAATGGCAAGTGATGCATTGAATATTCTGATAGGGAGTGAGTTCAGATGAGAGACTTGGAAACCAAATAGCCTTTGCATAGTTAAGCTTGGAAACCAAATAATCTTCTTATACGAGTTCCTTTAACTATCAAAGTGGTATAATTTTCATGTACTTTCCGATTTAGAATCCGGTGAACAAAGAAGTGTCGGAGGAGAATATCTGCGTATGAAAGACAAAAGTTTAGAAACTGTGTTGCTGCTATTAAGAAAGTAAATATCAGTAATATTTTCGATATATTCCAATATTTTGAAGGTATTAACGATATTTTTAATAATTTCATTGAAATTTCAGAAAATTCGAACTTGATACTTTTACTAAAACTGTATAAATAGGTATTGAAAATACTAGAATCTAAAACAACATAATCCTATTTAAAAAGGAATTTAGATTTAATTTATAAAATTAAATGTATAATAAATGGAAATATAATAATATGAATTAATTTTTTTTATGGATAATTATAAAAATATTTTTAAAAACCAAAATCTTCCTTTTTTTTATGGATAATATATAAATTAATTATAAAAATATTTTTAAAATCCAAAATCTTCAATAATGTCTCAATTACTAGAAAAACTTGCATAGGATGGGACACTTTCATTGTAAAACACTTTTGTCTGAACAAAACAACGAACACATCTCTCTCTCTCACTGTCTGAAAATGGACAAAATCCAGCACAAGTTCATCAATGTACAAGGACTCAACCTCCACGTAGCCGAAACCGGAACAAGTTCCATTCTCAATCAAACATTCAAACCCTACTTCATTTTTATTTTAATTTTTTAAAAAAAGTTTTGATTTTTATATTGATTTTTATGATTTACAGGTCCAAACACGGTGGTATTCCTACACGGGTTCCCGGAGATATGGTACTCGTGGCGTCATCAGATGGTCGCTGTGGCAAGTGCTGGGTTCAGGGCTATTGCTCCGGATTACAGAGGATACGGACTATCCGACCCGCCTCCTCAACCCGAAAAGGCTTCTTACAAAGATGTTATCGCTGATCTCCTTGCCATTTTCGATGCTCTTGGTCTTGCTAAGGTAAATAATATTCCTGATTAATTGTTTGATTTATTTATTTATTTGTTTTTGAATTTCTCTCTGTTATACATTTCACTTCAAATTATGTATGCATGAGCTATTTCAAATATTTAATTCATGATCATGATTTGTTAGTATGAATTCTTGAATTAATAAGTGAATTCTGAGAATTTTCTTTTTATATTAATCTAAGAAGCACTTTCTAGGAAAGTACTTTTCGGTTTTCTTTTCATTCACATAAACAGATTTTATCGAATTTCAATTGAACAATATAGAATAACACAAGCATTTTTGAATATTTGAAAGCATTTTAGGTGATTAAAGCTTATACTGCAGTTGTTAGGTTCAAGAATTTTCTGTTTGTATTAATCCAAGTAAGCACTTTCTAGGAAAGTACTTTCCGGTGTTATTTTCATCACGTAAACTGATTTTATCGAATTTCAATCAAACAATATAGAATAACACAAAGGAATTTCTGAATATTTGAAAGCATTTTAGGGAATTAACACCTATACTGCAGTACTGCACTTGTTAGGTTCAAGAAATTTCTTTTTGTATTAATACAAGAAGCATTTTATAGGAAAGTACTTTTCGGTGTTCTTTTCATCATATAAACTGATTTTATCGAATTTCAATCAAACAATATAGAACAAAGAAAAAAGCATTTTTGAATATTTTAAAGCACTTTAGCCTTTAGGGAATGCTAAAACCACTTCTAAACAAGCCATAACCCATATGATGGAACTTATACTTGTGAAAACTATTCTCAACCTTTTATTATGTGAACTTGAATCATGAACTTCTTCACAATTCCCTTTAATCCAAAAAAAATATAAAGAAAATGTGTTATTTATGATTGCTTGGCATGTTAATGGTGCTAATCTTAATGTATAGGTCTTTCTTGTCGCAAAAGATTTCGGTGGCTGACCTGCATACTTGTTTGCACTTCTCCACCTGGAGAGGGTTTCGGGAGTTATAACATTGGGAGCACCATTTGTACCTCCAGGTCCCTCTCAATTCTATAAGTCCCTTCCTGAAGGCTTCTACATATCGAGATGGCAGGTATCACTGTTTGGTCATTTGTTTTTAAGTTTATAGCTACATAGATGCAACAATGTAATGTTTTTTTGCTACATTCGTAACCTTCAATGTGTGACCAGGAACCTGGACGAGCAGAAGCTGACTTTGGCCGTCTTGATGCCAAGACAGTGGTGAGGAACATATACATTCTCTTCTCCAGAAGTGACGTACCAATAGCAGCCGAGAACCAGGAGATCATGGATTTGGTGGACGCTTCTACACCTCTTCCGCCTTGGTTTACAGAGGAAGATCTCGCAACATATGGAGCTTTGTACGAAAAATCTGGATTTCAAACTGCTTTGAAAATTCCATATAGGTAATGGCTAGCTGCTATTTAGAAATTGACTTGTATATTCTATAACATTTCAGTGTCCACTTCACATTACTGATTGTTGCTGCATTGGAAGTTCAACACGTTAGTCGTTTATTTTCAGATTTTAAGTACAATTGTTGATTGTGGTTGCATTCGTAAAAGAGTTTGGCTTTGCTAATTCAACTGAGTTGAAGGTTGGTTACAATTTGATTTGATCTTATAATTTGGCAGGTCAATGGATGAAAATTTCAACATAGCAGAACCGATAGTTAAAGTTCCAGCTCTACTTATCATGGGCAACAAAGATTATGTGCTCAAGTTTCCAGGGATGGAAGAATACATAAGAAAGGAAAAGTGAAAGATTTTGTCCCCGATTTGGAGATCATACATTTGCCTGAAGGGTCCCATTTTGTTCAAGAGCAATCACCCGAGCAGGTGAATCAGCTAATCCTCGCCTTCCTCAACAAACATGTTTGATTCTTCAAAGCTTCCTTGACGTACTTGGAAGGGATGATTGAGGCTTGTGTGAATCCTTTAGGTCACTGCAATATTCAGTTTGTGAACTGTCGTAGTATTTGGGACCGAGTATGTCCCTCATAAGTGACATCTAATGTATGTTTGCAGACGCTATAAAACGTAACAATATGTCAGATTTAATGACATCCCGAGGCTTGATTAGCCCTTGGAGTTGCGTTACAATTTCGCTTGATGATCATAAGATGCATTTAGAATTTTGCCCCTATTTTGAATGGCAAGTGATGCATTGAATATTCTGATAGGGAGTCTGAGTTCAGATGAGAGAATTGGAAACCAAATAGTGTTTGCATAGTTAAGTTTGGAAACCAAATAATCTTCTTTATACGAGTTCCTTGACTATCAAAGTTGTAGAATTTGCCTGTACTTTTCGATTTAGAATCCAGTGAACAAAGAAGAGTTCCTTGACTATCAAAGTTGCAGAATTTTCCTGTATTTTCCGATTTATAGTCAGGTGAACAAAGAAGAGTCGAAGTTTATAAACCATGTGTTGCTATCAAGGAAGTAAATATCAATAATATTTTTGATATATTCCAATATTTTGAAGATATTGACGATATTTCCAATAATTTCACCAAAATTTCAGAAAATTCGGACCCTCTATGTTTTAACCAAAACCGATATTTTCTTCTTGGTATCTTTATCCGGTCCAATTGCAAAAGCATGACATTAAAACGAATATGCAAGAAGCCTGTGCCTCTACCTAGGTAATAAATCTGGATGATTCCAAATAAAGATTAATTTTAAAAAAAAAAAAAAAAAAAAAAACAAGTCTCTTTCACATAACTGTCCATTAACAATACGGTTCCTCTATTTTAGTCAAACCATATATATAATGTTAAATTGTTAACGAATATAAGTAGCATGTGATGGTACTAAAAGAAAGTTTAATTTTAATGTGTTGCGTGTGAGTCTTATGTGATCGTAACAATAATGTCATGCTCACGATGGGTGCACCGGTGGACTGAAGAGAGTAAGGGACTCATTGTGTATTTGTGTATATAAATATATATAGTGAGTCTTTCATAAATGATTTCTTAGTTTAATTTTGGTAAAGACCTTGATGAAATCACATCAATTTTTATGAATTTTAATACAATATACAATATATATTTAGTATTAGAATAATGAATTTTAGTCTTTTTTTGTTTTTGTTTTTTTTTTTGCCTCCAAGGGCGTAACTTCAGTTGTTAGATAGACGAGCTTGGGGATTGGACAAATGACTCCCAAGTCAGCGGCTCGAATCCTGGTAAAAGTTAAAAAAAAACACTTGATGTAGATAGATCATAGATGGACATATAGATATTGCAAAATAAAAATAAAAAATAAAGTGTTTTATTATTATTAAATTTTAAAATGAGTTGCCAAATATTCGGTCACAGCTCACACGTGTACTATTACAAATGCTAACGTAATCCTAATGTCATCAACTTATCTAACTACGTACTACTAGTTTCCAGTTTGTAAAGAGACGACAAGACGAAGAAACACATTGGACATATTGGGGAGAAAATCTTGCATGTATCCAATGGGTACATGCCATGTGGCAAGATGAACCAATCAAATGAATTTCCCTACCACATGGCATACATCCATTTGTTAGAAATTCAAGATATCATCATTATCGAGTCCGTTCAAGTTTTTCTCCGTATTAGGTAATCGGGCATGACCATCTGATGGAGGGAAAAAATCGACGCAAGCAAATAAAAGATAGAAGGGATAATTGTTTCGAATCCGTTGATTCTTAAATACCGAAAGCTAAATCCGTTGATACACGCATGAATACCAGAATAACATGCATAAAAAATCGTTGATTCTCATTGGAATACCGATATTTGGATAAAAAGAGAAATTCTATCTGAAATTTTATTTAATCATCAAAACTTTCATCCTCGTAAGGATACAAATGTACAATGCCTTTAAATAAAAAAACCTAAAATAATTAGGAAAGCAATAAACTAAATCCTAAAACATCATAAATGAAAATTGTAAATACTATAATCTAAAACAACATAAACCTATCTAATAGCATCTCCAATGCTACTATGCATTTGGAGAAAATTAAGTGCCACCTAGGATAGTTAGATAATGAGGTAAAAAAAATATCTCCAATGTAATTATCTAACTTGATTATGGAGATGATGTGACAAACTTTTTTTTAGAGAATATGGAATTAGGTTTCTAACTTTAGTAACTCCTAAAAATGCTGATTATAATTTCTAACTTTTTCCCACCAATAATATTACACCTCATTTAATTGTAAAATAAAATTGGAGAGAGAATGAGATAAATATTGTAAGATGATCGGTCAAAAAATTAATACATATTTGATTTAAAATAAAAGATGACAGATGGTGAAATAAATGTTTTTAAATGATTGGTTAAAAATTGATACATATTTGATTATAGATAATTGCATCGGAGATAAGAATATGCATTTCTTAAAAAAAAATTAAAAATTGACAAAGACAAATTACTAATTAGAAACCTAAAAATACATATTTACATCGGAGATGCTCTAATAAAGAAATTATATTCGATTCAATAAATTCAAATCATAAAATAATTTATAATAATATTATGTATTAATTTTTTTTTATAACGACAAGTCATGTCTCTGTTTCACCAACCTTAAAAACAGTTTTGTCTGAAGAAAAAACACACACTTCTCCCTCCCTCTCACTCTCACTGTCTGAAAATGGACCAAATCCAACACAACTTCATCAATGTACAAGGACTCAACCTCCACGTAGCCGAGACCGGAACAGGTTCCATTCTCAATCAAACCCCACTTCATTTTTATTTTATTTATTAAAAAAAGTTTTTACTTTTATTTTTTGTGATGATTTGATCGATTTACAGGTCCAAACACGGTGGTGTTCTTACATGGGTTCCCGGAGATATGGTACTCGTGGCGTCATCAGATGGTTGCTGTGGCAAAAGCCGGGTTCAGGGCTATTGCTCCGGATTACAGAGGATATGGACTATCCGACCCGCCTCCTCAACCCGAAAAGGCTTCTTACAAAGATGTCATCGCTGATCTCCTTGCCATTTTCGATGCTCTTGGTCTTGCTAAGGTAAATAAATATTCCTGATTAATTAATTTATTTGTTTTTGAATTTCTCTATGTTATACATTTCACTTTCAATTATGTATGCATGAGCTATTTCAAAATATTTAATTCATGAAATCATGATTTGTTGGTATGAATTCTTGGATTATTAAGTGAATTCTGGGAATTTTCTTTTATATAATAGTGCACTTGTTATGTTCAAGAGTTTTCTTTTTGTATTAATCCAAGATGCAATTTCTAGGAAAGTAGTAATTTTCGGTGTTATTTTCATCACATAAACTGATTTTATCGGATTTCAATCGAACAATATAGAATGACACAAAAGCATTTTTGAATTTTTGAAAGCACTTTAGGGAATTAATCCTTGTACTGCACTTGTTAGGTTTAAGAATTTTCTTTTTGTATTAATCCAAATAATCACTTTCTAGGAAAGTACTTTTCGGTTTTCTTTTCATCGCATAAACTGATTTTATCGAATTTCAATCGAACAATATAGAATGACACATAAGCATTTTAGGGAATTAATGCTTATACTGCACTTGTTGGGTTCAAGAATTTTCTTTTCATATTAATACATGAAGCAGTTTATAGGAAAGTACTTTTTAGTGTTCTTTTCATCATAAACTGATTTTATCGAATTTCAATCGAACAATATAGAATGGTGTTATTTAAGATTATGTGGCATGTTAATGGTGCTAATCTTAATGTGTCTCTCTCTCAATGAGGATGTATAGGTCTTTCTTATCGCAAAAGATTTTGGTACCCGATCTGCATACTTGTTTGTGCTTCTCCACCCAGAGAGGGTATCGGGAATTATAACATTGGGAATGCCGTTAATACCTACAGGTCCCTCTCGATTTAAGTCCCTTCCCAAAGGCTGCTACATATCGAGATGGCAGGTATGACTGTTTGGTCATTTGTTTTTAAGTTATATCTACATAGACAACAACAACGTGACGTTAGCTAACTTTTTAACCCTTCAATGTTCGAACAGGAACCTGGACGAGCAGAAGCTGACTTTGGCCGTCTTGATGCCAAGACAGTGGTAAGGAACATATACATTCTCTTCTCCAGAAGTGACGTACCAATAGCAGCCGAGAACCAGGAGATCATGGATTTGGTGGACGCTTCTACTCCTCTTCCGCCTTGGTTTACCGAGGAAGATCTTGCAACATATGGAGCTTTGTACGAGAAATCCGGATTTCAAACTGCATTGAAAGTTCCATATAGGTAATGGCTTGCTGCTATTTAGAAATTGACTTGTATATTCTATAAAACTTCAGTGTCCACTTCTGATTACAGATTCTCGCTACATTGGAACACAACACAGTTAACTGTTTATCTTCAGATTTTAAGTACAATTGTCGATTGTGGTTGATTACAATTTGACTTGATCTTATAATTTTGTAGGTCAGTGGATGAAAACTTCAACATCGCAGAACCGATAGTTAAAGTTCCAGCTCTATGTATCATTGGTGACAAAGATTTTGCGCTCAAATTTCCAGGGCGAGAAGAATACATAAGAAGCGGAAAAGTGAAAGATTTTGTCCCCGACTTGGAGACCATACATTTGCCTGAAGGGACCCATTTCGTTCAAGAGCAATTTCCTGAACAAGTGAATCAGCTATTCCTCGCCTTCCTCAACAAACATGTTTGATTCTTCTGAGCTTCCTTGAAGTACTTGTATTACAGGATTTTGATTGAGGCTTGTGTGAATCCCTTAGAACTATACAAATTTCACTGCAATAATCAGTTTGTGAACTGTTGTAGTATTTGGGACCGAGTATGTCCCTCATAAGTGGGATCTAATGTATGTTTTCAGACGCTATAATGCGTAATAATATGTTAGATTTAATGACATCCCGAGGCTTGATTAGCCCTTGGAGTTGTGTTACAATTTCGCTCGATGATCATAAGATGCGTTTAGAATTTTGCCCCTATTTTGAATGGCAAGTGATGCATTGGATGTTCTTACCAGTTCAGATGAGAGACTTGATCAAGTGATCCAGCAGCTAGTGAACCAGCTCTCAATTTGGTTCAAAAATAGTTTATAAACCAAGTTTGTATGATGCAAAGCAAAGAAATCAACAGAAAAAGAAACTATCAATAGCAAGTTTCTTGTAATTTTTTCAATTTTGGCTTTGCATAGTCAAGCTTGGAAACCAAGTAATCTCCTTATACGAGTTCCTTGACTATCAAGGTTGTAGAATTTTCCTGTACTCTCCGATTTAGAATCCGGTGAAGAGTCCGGAGAATATCCGGGTATGAAAGACAAAAGTCTAGAAACCATGTGTTGGTATCAACTATCAAGGAAGTAAATATCAATAATATTTACGATATATCTAGATATTTTTCATATTTTGAGGATATTGACGATATATTTGATAATTTCAACAAAATTTCAAAAAATTCTTACCCGCTAATTTTACCAAAACCGATATTTACTTCTCAGTATCTTATTCGGAACAGGACATTTAAATGAATATGCAAGAAGCCTATAAAATCCATCTAAGACTAGGAGATCCTGAAGTTAATCTTGGTCATGAAATGGGCCTGGTCATATACTCCTCCAGCTTCTCCTGATTACACACAGGAAACCCGAGATAAATAAACGGGTTGATCCGATTACAGACTGCAACCCACTGGATCATTTCCTCAAATTAGAATTAACTATTGATGATCTTCATTCATCAGTCAACTTCTCTCTTCTCTCTTTCTCACACAGAATGGATCAGATCATACAGCACAAGTACATTGACATAAGAGGAGTGAAGCTTCACATAGCTGAGATTGGAACTGGTTCAATTTCTATTTTGCTGCTCTTCAAACACTTGTTTTTTATATTATAGTTTTTACATTAATGTGTTTCGATCTCTTCTTTTGAAGGTCCTAAAGTGGTAGTGTTGTTACATGGGTTCCCTGAGGTATGGTATTCATGGAGGCATCAAATGATTGCACTGACTGCTGCCGGATACCGTGCAATTGCTCCTGATTTGAGAGGATATGGTTTGTCTGAACCCCACCCGGAACTCGAAAAAGCATCCTTCAGTGACTTTGTCCATGACACCCTTGCCATTCTTGATCATTTTCAGATTGAAAAGGTAGAGCAACTTTACCATGATTTCAATTGTCATCCAAAACACCCATATGTATATGAAATTCTAGTCTACAATAGAATAAGTTTTGGTATGATTTCACACGCACCCACCAGAGTGGGGCACGGTTAACAGGATGATGTGATGAATGATATAAACAACAGGTTAATTTGTGATAGATTTTGCGATGTGCAGTATTCATATTCGGAATATTTGATTGATTGATTGATTGATTGAAAGCAACTAAACTAGGCTGGTTGGTTGACAGGCTTTCCTTGTTGGAAAAGATTTCGGATCATGGCCTGTATTTCTACTATCTCTTCTTCATCCTACAAGGGTTTCTGGAGTTGTATCATTAGGGGTGCCCTTCTTCGTACCCAAGCCTCAGCGATACCAGGGACTTCCTGAAGGTTTCTACATTTCTAGGTGGAAGGTACTTGATTTTGTTTTCCTATCTCTCTCTCTATGTGCATTCGATAAAATATTAGACCACGTTTACTATAAAAGATCGGATTGAATTAGACTAGACGGAATGAATTATAATGGGACTAGAACATATATCGATGTAGGTTTGGATTGAGTTGCGACTAGACGGAATGAATGAGACTAGAACATATATCGATACAGGATTGGATTGAGTTAGACTAGATGGAATAGATTATGATGAAACTAGAACATATATCGATGAAATTTTCGACTTACGTATTAAATAATATAAGTGATCCTATCCGATCTTCGACATTGAGCATGGCCTTGCTACATTGCTTTTTTCTTATATTTTCCAGGAACCTGGAAGAGCTCAGGCAGACTTCAGTCGATTCGATGTGAAAACTGTCTGGAAGAATATCTATATACTCTTCTCAAGAAGTGAAATTCCCATAGCAGACAAAGACAAGGAACTAATGGATATGGTTGATCCCTCGTCCCCTCTACCTCCATGGCTGACCAACGAAGACCTCGCAATCTATACATCATTGTACGAAAACTCCGGATTCGATTCTCCTATGCAAGTTCCTTACACGTAAGAGAATAACAAACACTCTCCATTTCCCCTATTTCCACTTGATCAAAACTATTGCTGAAATGTGCTCTCATAATATTGCATTCATGTAGGTCATTATTGTCTAAGCTTGGAGAGTTCACCATAACCAATCCAAAAGTTGAAGTTCCAGTGCTACTGATAATGGGTGGCAAAGACTATTTTCTCAAGTTTCCAGGGATTGAAGAGTACATAAAAAGTGGGCAAGTGAAAGACTCTGTAAATGATTTGGAGATTAAATTCTTGGCTGATGGAAACCATTTCATTCAAGAACAATTTCCAGATCAAGTTAATCAGCTAATCATCAGCTTCTTCAATCAGGTGGTGCCTGATCAAGATTAAAGATAACCAAGGCATCATTGTAACTCTTCCGAATTCGTGTTTTTCCATGGATTCCGAATCAAAGATAAACTACTTCAAAGCGATTCAGGAGAGCTTGATTGAGATTATTGTGTTTAAGATAGCAAATCAGAAAGAGTTTTCTGTGCCTGTTCAATTATGAACTTATATTAACGAACGTATCACTTATAATGATGGTATGATATTCGATTGTCCCACGTAAAACTCTTGATGAATCGACACACCAAAAAAGGAATGAACAGAAGAAAGGGTGTGAGATATGAATCTTATGCAAACATCAAAACCATTTCTATTGCTACCTCTATTTACATTTTTGTGAAATCAAAATCCCCTCCAAGATCTACAGTCTCAATGAGAAAATAAGTTTGCAAAAGTAAAATGCATTCCAACTGCCAATTACACAGAAAATGCACAGAGAAGAACATTTTGATTCTGCTACCATTTCTGTATACAAGTGTACCAGCCCGTGTCGAGAAGAAGAAGAAAAATACCTAGAAAGAATATTGTAGAAAACAAAATATATGGAACAAAAACAAAACAAACTATAACACAGGACTGTGGTCAGTTTGATACATTATGCAGAAGCAATCCAATCAACATGGGCTCTGACATCCTGTAAGAACAAAAAAAAAAAAACGAATAGCTATATCTAATAGAAAGGCTGAGGAAGGATGTACAGAATCTCCGTTTTTTATCGAGTTATCATGGTATTCGACATGATTCAATAACTTCGCTCACTACTTTATGAGTCTCCGGTGTGATCATGTTTAACGACAGATGAAACGTCTGAAGAAGGAAAAAAAAGCATAAAATGATATCATAATGTAGATCGTGTATTTTTTAAACAAAATAAATAAATAAATAATGTAGTTCATGTAAATTGTTTTAACAAAGGCATCTAAACCATATGTAATTCGATGCAAATTCAATTATAGCATGTGCTCCTCAATGGTTGTCTACACCACGGAGGAAAAGATTACGTGGGGACTTCTTTGAAAGATACGGAGCATTTCAATGAAATAGCTGTTTTTAGTAAATGAACTATGAAGAACCAGCAAAGGAACTTCACTAACTGTGTCCTGCCTTTGAAACTAGATGCTGGACTCATGATGGGCTGGGATAGACAATGGCATTACTCAAATGACCGGTAATGAAAAACACAGAGAGAGCAGAGGGCCAAGAGAGTAGGGAAGATAAAGGGAATTTTATGAATATGCTGCAGTAATTTACATATGACTAGGAATAAGTACATACCACAAATCTCTCCAGCACAGGTACCAGAATTGCAATGTTGTGGTCTGGAAGGCAATCAGCAATTGCAGCACGTATACTTTTACTGTCAGACAGCAAAGTAAACATCAATCCTTTAGAAAAATCACAACTGAAAATTCACAACAAATCTGTCAGTTAACGGGGAAAAAAAGTAAACCTTTCAGTTGAAAGAAACGCCAGCACTAGGGCTGCATAAGCTTCTACTATCATCTTCTCTGCTTCTTTCTCCCCTTCTAGCATTGCTTCCTCAACATTCTGTAGAATTCAAATTTCAATATAATGCAGATTTCAATCAATGTCAGTTATGATCAAAGTCTTTCCAAAGATATATCAGCAACCAGACAAAAAGCATTATACAAATTGAGAAAATAGGCACACGACTGAAACTCCAATAACGTGAGGAGAGCAATTCACTCACCCAAGTCACTACATTTCCTTCTCCAGCAGCAGCAGCATCGCCAGCAGCAGCAGCATCACCAGCAGCCCCTCGATTAGCAAGAAAGATGGAACACAATAGTGTAATTACATCCGCATGACTCTCTTCTAACCCATCTGAATTAGGTAATGAGACTCTGGCTGCTGCCAGCTGTGATCTGCAGTAACCATACTGTAAACTTTTAGTAAACAATTAACAAATAAAAAATTTTATGAGGCATCATAGGCTCAGATTGTGTAATCTGATCGGATAAATGTGATCCTAACATGCAGAGTAGCGACTTGCATACCAAATCATTGAGAAGATATCAGTTGTGGAATAAGTCAGTTGCAAAAGAATAAGGACAACCATCACAATGGCTGCTTGCAATTCTTAATTATGTTGGATAAATGGCCTATTTCATCTTTTGATGTTTACAAAACCAAAACTCAAAATTTTCATAATCCCCAGGTGACATATAAATATAGACTGTATGCTGGAGATGTACAAAGATCTTATAGGTTATATAAAAGAGAATAAATTAACATTTAGTTTTAGCCTTGTTTACCAAAAAAACAGCTCCATGTACGAAATTCAGTTTAGATAGAATTAGACTAACAAATTTGTCACCCAATGTACCAACAGCTCCATGCAAAGGCAAGAAGAAGATAAATAAATATCAGGAAGTAGAATTAACCTGTTATGTCCATCCTTCTCTACCAAGTTCACAAGAAGGCCCAGTATAGCAACAAGGAAATCTAATTCTTGATCAGTCAAATGTCTATCATCCTGATGTTTTACGTCAAAACTGACACAGAGATGAGACAAAGATGAGCTGAATGAGGGGAAGTGGTTGGCTATCAACAAAGACATGGTCTCCAGCCCTCCACATGCAGCAATTTGCTGGCAGCCAACAGGGTTGTCATTTGTTAAATTCATTAGAACCTGTCAGAAGTTAAAACCCACACATTAATCAACCAAACAACCGAGAAGCCCAAATAGGGCATAAGAAGAATTTAGTAATAGCAAGCCAGTATCATGTTGTTTACACATTTGTACAGGCCAAACAAAAGGAGAGCAATAGCATTAAAAATATACAACGGAAATACCTTGACAGCTGTAAGAAGGCAATCAGATAGAAGGGTGGACTTTTCTTTGTCAACGGCACATGAGTGAGAGCTTCCTTGAGAACAACGATGTTCTCCGTTACTTGATCCTTGATGAATTCCTCCGTTACTTGATAGCTGTTGGCAATTTTCCCCATTACTTGAATCTTCTTGGCTCGTTATCATTATTTGGTATTGGCCTCCATGTTCAAGACCTCTGTTTATTACCCTACTTTTTTTAGTTTGAGATTTCTTTTCTTTCCTAGATAGTAAATCCCATTTTGAAAGTTCAAAAGCATCTTCATCAAATGCAAACGGATCTTCACTATCCTCTAAAAGTTCATACTTGTCACCTTTTCTACTATTTGGAATCTCTGCAAGACCAAACTTTCCCCTTGCACCATTACTACTTAAAGACGTTCCACCACTAAAACCCCTTAGCGTCCCACTACATGAACCGGACAAGGAAGAACGGGATCTCATCTTTAGCAAGCAATTGTCATTCATGGACGTGGTGGTAGTTTCAGAATTGGATTCAGAACGACCCAATTGGTCAAAGGACAACTGTGAACCGTTCTGAGATGCATTGGAGCTCTTTTGAGAGGAAACCAACCCAGTGCTTGAGCAGTTTTCAGATGAACTAATAACTATTATCTCATTGTTACCCACTGCAGATTTAAGGAGAATCACAAAAGTTAGAGAACAGAAGAGAAGAAGCTGCCACAAATAATAGTGATATGGGGACTACCAAGTACCTTTATCGTCTGTAAGTAAAGCCAATTCAGATATGAGGTCAGTCCCACCAGAAGATTTGGAAGACTTTTTATCAGAAGTGGCAGAAATTCTAAGTAGATACAGATCTAGAAATCAAAGGCATCAATTATTCAGATGTATGCAAGATTAATGAACGAAAGGAGAGAAATACCAGGAAAAAATAAAAAAAGAAGTTGAGGGTATTCTCTTGCATCAGTGATTACCTGACAAAATCTTAATGAGAAATATAATGACTTTGATAAAAGATAGCCGAGATCTATGAGAATTCAAATTTCCTTTCATTCCAAGCAAATGACTCTGTATTAAAAAAGATATTAAAAATTAAAAATTTGATAACTCAGGTTGTTTTGAGCTTTGCAAACAGAAACAGTAGGGGGGACATTTTTACCTGATTATCTTTACTAAGGAAAGTAGCATTTTCCATGATTTTCAAACATTTTAATAGCAATACAAAGTTCTGCAGATCCAGGTCATGATTTGCATCCTGAATAGAAGGTGAACAACGTTCTTTCCAACCCTGCACCGATTTTATTATTTACGCGTTTAGAGGAATTTCTTCTATAAATGACAATCAAAAACCATTAAAAAAAGTCTCCAAACAGAAATTGAAAAGAAAGGCGACAAATGACAAATTGTCAAGTGCCGAGTGATAATCAAGGGCACAAACTGGCAAGACTTCACAAATCTGATGTATTTCCACGTAAATTACATACAGAATGATGATACAACAACAATATTAATAAATAAAGAAGGTGTTTGGATAGATGCATACTCATGTGAATCTAAGAAGTTATAAGCAAATCAGAAGTCTCATTAGTCATTACTATGCACAATGATGCTACAGTGTAACATGTCCCAGTTAATCTATTGAATAACTGGGAGGAACAAACTGATCTAAATGTTAAGCTACAAATTATTATAGATTTCAGCACCTCCTCTTATGACTGCACAGGCAAGATGAAGAAAGTAAATTTGCAAAGGAAAACCTCATCAAAATAAATTAAAAGAAATTTCCAGTTTGCACTGATAGGAATCAGAAAAGTTTTCCATAATCTGAAAATTCTGATCTCTTAATTTTTATTTTTTATTTTTCACATTTGAGGCTTAACAGTTCATATATAAACAACAGACTATGAGACTAAACAAACGTACAGGCTCACACCTCCATAACAGAATAACAGTTCATGATGACGTCAAAGACTGCATCAAGCCCTCCCAAATCTCTTAGAATTTCTTTGAAGTTACCTCCAGTCTTCCTCACCGTGCCAGTGGTATCTGAATGAATTATGAAATTAAAGGACATGAAATAACAAATAAACAATTAGCAAGACTAAAACATTTAAGATAAAAGTCTAATATGTAGTGCACATAAGTGTGTTTTTTTTTTTTTTTTTTTTTTATCAGAAAAAGATTATATTAACTCAAAAAAAAAAGGAAGATACAAAGAGAAGTGAACAAGCTGTCTACAAATCAAGAGAATGCAGCCATAGGACCTTACAGAAATGGTCCTCCAATCAAGTAACCTGGTTCACCTCAAATAAGAGAAAAGAATCCCACTAAAATAAGTAATCAAATATTTATTCATCAAATATGCAAATAATCAAGCATGTAACCTACCTCAAATCATTTTTCATAACAGTAGATACAGAAAATAACCCAAATGTAAATTAACCACCAAGTAGAACAGTGCAAACAACCATTGAAATTTGGAAACAAAAATATAAATAAATACAGAAGACAAAATGACGCATCCAATACAGAAAAGATTTAATTCAGGAAAGCACTACAAGGCAAAACAAAGAATGAAAAATTTCACAGTTCAAACAAATCAAATCCATGGTTCAGATGCTAGCATACAAAGATTCTTTATTTGAAGAGCCTTCAAATGAACAACGCTAAGAAAAAAAAAATGGCAAGCCTATTGGTCTTGCATGTGAGAATGTGTGATAGAGAGCATAAATAATATTGTGGGCAATTTTCATGTCAACTTGAGCTTGAGTCTAGTGGTTACTAACAATATAGATGATTTTCATAAACAAACAAGTTAATATTTAATAATATGTATGACCTCAAGAGTCCAACAAGACAAATCAATAAAAAATATATATATTAAAAAAAATTAAAAAATCAGCTCTAAAATCTATAGTGGAAGGTCTTTTCCAAAATACCTTCAAATGAAATCTTGGATAAGCAAGCCTTCTCCATTGTTAACAAAGCTATCCATTTTGGGCTTAACTCTGGCCTCCCAGTTCCAGCATCCTCCCCACAGCAGGACTTCATTTCCTTGCAACTGACAAGGATTTCCTGAACTTTCGAAAGAATGGCAGAAGAGCTTGAATCTGAAATTTTAGTTGTATCCCGGATGATGTCAGAGTCCTTACGTAATGCCAGGAGCTTGGAACCTATTTTTCGTGTTTTGTCTTCAGTAGCAGTAGAGCTAACTGGCTTTAACAATTTGATTAGAAATCGAATGCAGCCGTGTGATTCCAAGAGGTGATCATCTTGACCCTGAAGTATATTTATAAAAATGAACCTTTAAAACTATTATGATGGGAAACAAAATGAGCCCAGAAAAATGTAGGTTAAACTTCTAAAGGAATATAAAAAATGTAAAAGTAAAGTATTAAACAATCACTATTCATAATGAGAAAAGAAGTCGTAATATGATTCAAAATTCTTATGATCTCAGAATATGATTTAAGCACCAAAACAAATATTTCAAGGTATATCAACTTGAAAATTATTTAAAGGTTTATTAAATAGGTCTCTCTTATAATAAGAAAGATCACAAGACCATAAATAATTGAAACACAAATGGAGTAACAAGAAATTCTAATAAAACTAGATACATTTCAACGCAAGCATCAACAGATTAAAAGGACTGAGAAGAAAAGCAACCTATCTCCCAGGGACTCACCATTGGGAGGCCATAATCTGCAAACAAATGGATCACTTATTCTTCTATGATTACATGTTGAGAACAAAAAATCTAAACAGCACATCCACAGCCAGCCTACCATCATACTCCACTGTGGTTTAATGAACTGAACTTCATTGACTTCCCATGACAAAATACACAGGTAATGTGGTGTGGGTCATCTTGGGGGTGAAGGGAAACAAGAGAAAAACAAGAATAATTCATTATGATTGACAAGCTTTTGCTTCCCTAAACTAAGAATCAATTGAATGTCTGTCTGTCTATGAAATTCTCTTCTATCTGTATATGAGGTTTTTCCATGCATACAAAATTGTAATTTTGAATATAGGTTTTCTGAATGTATTGATATTGAAGTAGTTCATATCATATAAAAGTCATAACAAGCTACAAAAGATTAGGTGACTATTTTTTATCTTAAAATATCATTGAAAATTGTACTGTTAATGTTTTCTTTGGTTGTGAGGACGGCTTAGGGCGGTTCAAATCATACAGATCATCATCTCCAAAACAAATAGAAGATAAATTTCACAATATGAACAACTTACATCGCCGGTCAAAATGTAAAAAAGCGCTGCAGCAGCTAGATTGCTGGGTGAGTCATCAAAGTTGAGGCCCATAATAGCATCAATTATTGTTTTGGCCATCCTGGAAACATGATTCAGAAGTTAGTAAAGTACCATAAATCCTAGAACAACCATTCTGAAATTTATCTCATATTTCTAGCAACAATTAACATTCTAAGAAAACTTGTCTATAAATGAGGATTAATAATGTTTTTTAGTTGGACTGACTCAAGAACACTTAAGAATGTCATTGAAATTTTTAACAACCCAATCGGTTCTTCTAACACAAGAAAACAGGGTGATTAGAAACTAACTAAACCACTTTATTTTTTACTCAACGTGGGTGATAAACATTTTATTTTTTTTTCATACGTAGTAGATGATGTTTAAAAGGTGCATTTTTATAAATGATATGATCAAGCAATGACCCAAGACTGTAGGTTCTCCCTCATTTATAAATTGGGATAGCTTCTGCAAAGAACATTTAGAAGAAAATAATGTGACCACAAACTGCTAATCAGTAACTTAACACACTCAAATAGAATTTTATACCATAAATAACATAACAGTTGAAGTGAATTCTGTATCTTTAGCATATTTTCATATCTAAATTTCAAATTTCATCCATAAAGACCACATGTCAATTTAAGAAACTTCTGTTAGCATTTCTACCTATGAGCCACCTAAAGATCTTCAAATTCATAAATTCATTAACATCATACTTAAAATCGGGCTTAAAAAACCAGCAAATCCTTCTCCAAATTCAGATACCCGCATCACAATGCAATAAGTTCCACGCATTTTAAACAATAAAACTTCAAAATCAAACATTTAATTTAAACCCCTCAACCCTAAATAACAACAAATCCGAAAAATTTAAAATACCCAGTAATAAATTTCAAATCTTTTCACAGACCATCAAGACCCTCCCAGTACCCAAATATCCACACATTTTCAACAACCCAAATTCGAAACAATCAAGATCGAAATTTTCAAAAGATTCAAAAGAAAGTCGAAAGAACCCATCAAGAATTCTTCGAAAATTTGCATACCCGTGAGTCCTAAGAAGCCTCCGCTGCTGGGCGGTGACGCAAATCGACAACAGAGACAACAAGCTAGCCCTCCTGATCCTCACCTGAGACCCTCTCTTCAACCCATCAATGGCGAAATTCACTTCGTCGACGTGCTCCATCATCTCCCCAAACTCCTGCGCCTCCATCAGCGTCGAAGTCACCGGAATCGACGGCCCGGGAAATCCCTGCTGCTTCCTCTGCTTCTTTGGCCTCCGAACGACACCGTTTTCAGAATCCGTAAAATGGGTCCTCTTCGTCGTAGTCGTCAGAGGCAAAACCGGAATCGAATTGTTGCTCCTCTGAATGTTGTTGTTGTCTTGAGAGGACCAGCGAGGAGGTGAAGATTCTTGAGAAGACGAGAACGGGAAATTGTATAAATCTTGAGGGGTATCTTGGGAAATAGAAGAAGAGTCCCTGTACGGATCCTCCTCCAAATCGACGTCGTCTTCCTCCGCCGTCAACGTCGTATCGGAATAAGTCCTCGCTAAACTACCTCTGTTCCGGCGTCCGTACGTCCTAACCATCATCATTTAAAAATCTCAGTCCCGGCGGCGACGTCGTTTTGGCTACCTTGGAAGAAGAATTTCACGAATTTGGGATTTAAAGAAAACGCCAGGGTATTTCCCGAAACCAAATTTTTTTTTTACAAAAATTGATATTCTCTGAGAAGACAAAGTGAGAACTTGAACTCTGAGAGAGAAGCTGGTTTTTGTATTTGTTTTTGGATTTGAGAAATTCAGTGATTTTTGAATTTTCTGTTTCTTTTTCTTGAGGGGTACCGGGGTTTTAATTTGTTTGTCAACTCTGATGAATCGATATAGTGTGACTTGGGTGTGTCAGGTAAGGGGTAGTTTAGTCATTTGATTATAGTGATCGTATGGCATTCTTGGAAATATCAAGATTTCAAGATTCAAGATTTCAATAGGGGTAGTGATGCTAGAGTGACGGCACTGTGTTACAGTTTTTAAAAGTTGTTGCATAACAGAAAAAGGATTTTTTTTTTTTTTTTTAAATTAATTTATTAATTATTTTATATTTTGAGAAAATGAAGAGAATTGTGTTTTTGTCAAGCTTACCATTAAAATATATATATATATATATAATGAAAATTTAACTCACAAAGTAATATATTTATCATATAGAATTTTGTGATGAAGCAAAAATGAAAAAAACTGTATAATAATCGAATCCACGATAAGATTTTACTTCAAATGAATAATTTTATTAATAATAAGTTTTTCGGATCATGTTTAAATAAAGTTTTCCTAAATGAATACAACAAAACAAATCTTAATGAAAACGAAATCCCTACTGATGGTTTCTAAGATCCACAAAAAACTGCCTAAAAGTAAAAAAAAACAAGGAAAAGAAAATGAAATGACCTAATTTGGGAAAAATGCAGCTCATCACATGATTCCCCTAGTAACTAATGCGGAGCTCATCGAGACAATTTTAACCGTATGTTATGGACTTGACTCTACATTGTTCGATCTTTTTACGAGATTCTAAAAATATCCCACATCATTTTGATCTTGATTCAATAAAACTAATTTATTTGTCACATTAATTTAAGATTAAGAAGAATACAAAATAAAAGAATAAATAAAATTTAAAAAAAAAAGGTAATAATTAGAAAGTATAATATACTTTGTGATAATAATATAATAAGAGGATGCCTTCATTTTCACTCGATATTAAAATTGATTACACAATCAAATAAAACTATGCCTTGTATTATGGTATATCTTGTATAAAGTTTTCCAAGTCATTTAGGTAAAAACAAACCTAAAAGAAAATCCATGTATATAAACTTCAATTAATAACCTTTTTAATGACTTAAACAAAATTACTAAAATTATTTATTTGGGCAAGTCATTTTTCTACTTTTCTTTTTTGGTTTCTCTGTTAAAAACTTTAACTATAATGTTATAAAATCAAATCCCACGTGAAAAAACGTATAAAGTTTCACACTTAACTTATCAAAATTAGTTTAATTTAATTGTCACCACTTCATTTCAAATTATGTTTTGGATTTCAAAAAATATCTTATTTATTTTAATGAAATATTGTTTTTTAAATACATAAATAAATGATGTATATAAGTTTAAAATATTTTTGATATAAATTGACTCACGAAATACTCACGTGATTCAAGTATATATTCATTGAGGTGATGTCATGATGTGTACAAGGAGTTCCCTTAGCTGTGTAATTTTAGAGAGATTTGCAAATTGCAAGGTCAAAAAAAAAAAAAAGAGACAGATTTGTGAATAGTTTGACACTCAATAAATTATTATTAATCCATATAAATATGGAGGGATTCACGGTTAAATGGGTCAACCAAGACAAAACACGATCCGAATATTAAAGCGGTTAACATATATATATATATATATGGTTGGGTATTTTCTATTCGATTCGGTTTTGATTCAAAATTGAATTGAACCGACAATTTTTTGGTTTTCAATAACATGTTGATTGTAGCTAAGAAAACCGATTTGAATCGATCGTGCTCGGTTCGAATTATTTATAGTCGATATTCTTGGTTTTGAAAATTACATAACCATAAACATCTCTCTTTTTTATCAAACAAACGACGTATTAAAAAAAAAACGGAAAATTCCTGCTGGGTTTGGTTTTTGATTTTCTCACTTGTTAATTTGTTATTATTATTTTTTAATAAATAAATGAGAATAGAGGGAGATTCAGGAAGTCTAAAAAATCTAAGAAAATTACAACTTTCAATATTTTTATTACAATAGAAAATACCCCATATGTTTTTTTAAGGGTATGAAATAAAACATAATTAACAAAATTCCTTACACAAGCAGGCTTTAAATGTTGTCATGAAGAATGAAACATAAAAATTTGAAGTCATAAAATGAAAAGTGAAAAATGAGAAAGAGCTCCGATTAGGGATGGCAACGGGTCAGGTTTGGACGGGTTTTGCAAAATCCAAACCTGCACCGATGAAAAATTTTCCTCATCCATGCCCGTCCATGAACCTGTGAAAATAAACGGGTTTGGGTTCGGGTTTCACTCACGGGTTTTTATGCTGGTTCACACCCACCAACCCGTAAAATGTATTAATTTATAAATATTTAATATTTAAATTTTTTATTTATTTTTTATATATATTCAATACAAAACTCCTCTTTATTTATAATAATGTATCATGGAAAATTACAAATACAATAATATAAAGCACTACCAAGTAAAACTCCAAATGGATCTCTAAAGGCAAAACAAATAAGCAAGGACGATGTTTCATAAGAGTAAAACTAGCAAGTGTAACCTATCATTAACTATATATAAATGAGAGTTGAGAATTGTAATTCTCAAACTTAGAATGAGTGAAGTTTTATATTTTATTCACTATATGGTTAAAAATGTTCAATTGGAGTTTAAATTTATAATATTTTAAATAATAAATATTATATAATTTTTATTTATACAGGTTCACGGGTTCACCCACGAGTTCGTTTTCCCAACCCTCACCCGCACTCAAACCCGCTAGGTTTTTATTTATATGGATTCATAGGTCATAAATTCACCACCCAAACCCAACCCTACAAGGACGGATTCGGGTGGATGCCCGCGGGTGCAGGTCAAATTACCATCCCTAGCTCCGATATTGAATGGAGAATTAGCTTTTTAAACCATCGTATTTATTTGATTTTTACCCAATTATAAACAATATTTCTACAATGATGGTTAATATTATGTTACAATAGTTTATTATTTATAATTTTTCATTAACTATAAATCATAAATTTGATTTTGACCCCACTAAAATTTTGATTAACGAGGGACTATAGATTCAAGATATCTGATATCTGATGAGAAATAAGGTGCGATTTCTAATGATGATTGAAAATAAATGGGAATCATGTTTCATTTTAAAGAGGATTTAATTAGTTAAATCGGAGGGGAATTTTTTAATTTGTATGCGAGGTCCACATAACTTGATTTGCCGGATCAACATTCTCTCATTGCCTTTTGTATTTGTAGACTTTTCTTGATCTAGTGACAACCAAGCATATAAGAATATACATAATTAAGATTTGTTATATTTTCTCTCTCATAGTCTCATACAATTGAGTGTTTCATTTACGCTTGATAGATATTAAGTTTTATTTTGTCTCATTAAAATTGTTGACATGTAAATATGCCGAGTGAGATGGGCGTGGGGCCCATTTGGGTGGGGCAGGGTCCCCCCTAACCATGTCCCCCATTCCTTTACCCCTTCCCCCACCCCCACCCCAAAGGCCAAAACCCCATTTGGGGGAACTGGGGATGAGGGTGTTTGGGGGAGGTTCCTCACCCAACCTATTTTCTTGATTTTCTCATAATTTTAATCCCAATGTCCAATCTGAAATTTGGAATTTTAAATTCGAAATCCAACCATTCCAATCTCTCGATTTACTAGGCTTATAGTTAAATTTAAACTAAGAGTTAGATTTAGATATAGATATTTGTTAGGATTTGGAAATAAAAATAAAAATAATAAATTATTTGAGGGAAATGGGGAAATGGGGGTGGGGGAGATGAGGTTCCCCACCCTCATTTAAGATTAGGGAGTCAAATTTTCCACACCACCACCCCAAAACACATTTGGGGGTGGGGCCTTATGGTGGTTTGCCTATCCCTGCACACAATTACCCTTGTAAACATCAACAATTAACAAGTTTTCAACAACATTTACAATTGTTTATATATATATATATATTTTTATTTGAAAGACAATTTTTATTGAAAAAACGTAGCCAAACGGGCAAGCGATCGGACAAATAGACAAGCAGAATAAAACACAATCCCACCGATGATACAGCTAAAAAGGCCCGAAAAAGAAACAGAGAAATTGATGACCATGCAACCGACCAAAGCAGAAAATCACGGTCACACACAAAACAAAAGTCGTTGTTCTCCACGACGAAAGAACAACCGTGAGAAATACTAGGAAAACATCGCAGTCCGAGAAGAGTGAAACTTTGCGGTCGACTAAGACAAAAAGTCGACCACAAAAGACCTTGGAGCAAAAGGCGCGCCACAACACAATAAAAGCTCAACCGCAAAATAGCCCCAACCATAACCCTTTAGCTCAAAACAAAAACCCCACTAAACTGAAACCTTCATTCCTTCTCGTTGTATCTAACCTTGACAACTTCCTTCCTCCTAGTAATAAGATCTGCCAACTATTTGTCTAGACCACTGAAATCGATACCCTGATGTAGAACTCATTGTCTTCATCCTATGAGATCTTGAAGGGAAGAAATTATTAATTCTCTTCTTTCTAATAGCAGCCAAAATGTCATTCTCAAAAAGACCACCACCTACCTTCCCACCTTTGAAACTTTTCTTTCTATAATCTCTTTTATCAATCACAGTCTCTAAACCCCCAAAATCAATAAAATATCAATAGCTAGAGCTCCCGAACCCCCAACCACTAAGCCTAAACCAATCCCAACCGAAACCATGCTCTCTCACCACACCCAAAAAAAAAAGAACGAATTACACCCACCTCCCCTGAGGTTTGCCAAATTACAGATGAAAACGACTTTATCATTAACTAACACTCACCTCCCCTCCTGTTAGTCAACATCCGTTAGACTTAACCTTTGACCATATCAGACCATGTAAAAGTCTGAAATACCCCTAAGTATGTCTATTTACTTTTATAACCCCATAAAAAAAACAAAAACATATAAAACTTGATGCATATTAAAAAAACTTATTAAAATAATTAATATTACAAATAATTAAAAAACAAAAACAGAAATTAAAGCTTTTTTTTAATTAAACTTGAAAAACAGAAATTAAAAAATAAAAAAGAAATAAAAACAATTATCATCTTCATCATCCCACAACCATCATCATCTTCATCTTCATCATCATCCCACAGACGTGGCAACATCAATCATCCTCGATCTCCAATACGACTGCACAGCTCTTCGACTCGAATCCATCTCTCCAAATCACACCCAACAGCAAATAAGAAACCCTAATCTCCCAAAACCACCAGCCCACAAATCAGTAAACCTCAATAAAAGATCCTGATTTGCCCACAACAATCAAAACACAATACAATCCAATCAAAACACGAAATTTTCAACAATCAAAACACAATACAATCCAATCAAACAAATCCAATTTTCAAGTGTATGTCTAGAAAATTAAACAAGTTCCCAGTCATTCATTCAACAAGTTCGCAGCAAATCGAACTCCGCCAACAGCTACCGCGCTCCGTCGACTGTAAAAAAGAAAGAAGAGGAGAGAGCGACGATGAGAGAAAAATAGAAGAGAATCGGGGAGAGAAAGAGAAGAAGAGAATGTTGGAAGAGGAAGAGAAAGAAGAGAATCAGGGAGAGAGAGAGAGAGATCGACCGATTTGGGGTTTTTGATTTTTGGGGTTTTAGGTTTTTGATTTGGGTTTCGTTTAGGGTTGGTGGTCGATTTTAAATCGAACCCAGATCCAGTTCGAACCCAGATGTGTGTGAGAGAAAAAGATGACGGTTTGGTGGTGGTGTGTGCGTGAGAGAGAGATGATGGTGGTCTCACTGGTCTGGTGTTGTGCGTGAGTGTGAAGGCAATTTGGTAGTGGTGTTTGGGATGATGTTGTGCGTGAATGTGAAGGCAGTTGGAGTTGATGATAATGATGGTTTGATTTTGGGTTGGTGTTTGTGATGATGGTGTTTATGGGTTTTGTGATGTGGGGTTGATGAAAATGTTGAAGATGATGATGTTGCAGATGGAGATGTTAGATGATGATCTTGAAGATTTTTGAATTTTTTTTGGTTGATATATGATTTTTTAATTTTTAATTTATTGTTGAAGATTTCATTTTTTATTTAATTAAATACAAAATTACCATACTGCCCTTCCTCACAAGGTCAATGGTTAGATTAGACGGACGTTGATTAACGGGAGGGGAGGCGGATGTTAGTTAATGATAAAGTCGTTTTCATCTGTAATTTAGCAAACCTCGGGGGAGGTGGGTGTAATTCGTTCAAAAAAAAAACAAAAAACTTGGAGCTATCATAATCACCACTACTCCACATGCCCTCTCTTAACTGATGAGCCAACTTGCTTTCCCTAAAAAGCAAAGGACTAGGCTTATCTATAGCTTACCTTTCCAAACAATAATCTAAAAACTCCCCACTTATCCCAAAACTAGAGCCACTACCACTGCTTTTAAGATCACCCACTGCCACTAGACCTACTGCCACTGCTTTTAAGATCACCCAACACTACTCTTTCCATAGCCCTCCATAAAGACAAACTAGAGTTATTACTCTCACATCTACACTCCAAGCCCTTACTTATCTGTAGATCCACCTTGCTCACCCTAAAAGGTAAAGGCATAGGCGTAGCTATAGACTTTCTTTCAAAACACTCTTTTCTATGAGCTACAACAACTTTAGCTTGAGATGCCATATCTTTACCATTCTTTTTTTGCTCATATAACTAGACACAATCAACATTATTTCAAGTCCTTGATACCTTTGCTAAAGCTTTGAACAAAACACTCCTTAATTTGCTGTGCATTCTTGAAAACATAACCTCCCTTACCATCCTTCACCAATTGACAAACACTCAAAACATCACATTTATCTCTTTTTTTGAAACAACTTTGACAGCCTCTCCCATTTGCTACAAAAATTTCAAGTTTGAAAGTTTCAGGATCTTCATCAAACCTTTTTCCAACCAAACTAAGTTCAGCGGACCACCATCTTCAAAGATTTTCAAGGTAAAAGAACATTCCCTATAAACAACCTTAATCTTATCACAGCATAGACTATTATGGGGAATCAAAACCAAAATCCTCCCTTTGTCAAATCTCATATCGAGAACTGTATCTTTCTCTAAAAACAAAAATTCCCCAAGTATCAATCCTACCTTTTCAAGAAAGGAAGAGTTCTAACAACTCAAAGAAGTTCCCACACAATTTATCTAAGCAATCCTAGACGAAGGAGACATGGAACTAGACCAATTCACCATTGCCGAAAAGTAATCATCCTAATAAGACTTGTTGTTGATAAAGCTTTCTTTTTTCGATTCCAACTTAAAACGACATAGGATACTCTTGTCCCCTAAATAAGAAGATGAGGAGAATCATTTACCCACAAATCGATTACTGATAGAAGACACACTTGAAAAACCGTTAAGGATACCAACCGCGTAAGAATCCAACCAAGATTCATCACTGTTGTTGTTGGTCCAGGAAATAGAAACCAACTTATCCGGCACCTTCATTCCCCTATCCATCTGGCCCTCATTAACCTTGCTTCTCAATGACTTATTAACCTTCACGTCGAATGACCTTAAATCTTAAAAACCAGATTTAGACACCCTAAATATGGATGACTTAGGATTATATGTATCCCTTTCTAAATTAGATCCATTCACCCTCCTTATTTTCTAACCAACAAAAGCCACTTTCGAATTATATCGACCACGCGTAGATGAGCATCTCATCCATAAGACTTGCCACCTTCAAAGCATCCTCCATAGTTCCAAATCGAACGAAAGCAAAACCCCTCCTCCTAGTTTTGCCATTTGAAGAGAGATACACATCTTACCTTCCCAAAAGATTTGAAGACACTCCATAAACACCATAAAATCCACAATTGGATTCAAATTATCCACATAAATGGAAAATAACTTGTCTCCAAAATAGCTTTTAACTTTATTCACCACCGAGTTTAGATATTTGCAAATTACATGATCGACCCTATCAAATAGTCTCTTTCTCACTTTCTCTCTCATCTCTCTACAGGAACCATGTTTTTGACAACAATAAGTGGCACTACTCCATTAGTTATATCAGTATACTTCCTCCATAGATTTGACAAACATATGTCTAGTTAGACGATAAAGGTCATTAAAAAAAAAAAATCGAAAATGTTAACCCCCCTTATCATCTTTCTTCTTCTCCACCTTTCTAAGGGCGGCTCCTGATGATTGGATGATTTTAGTCATGCCGATTAAAATGGAATGATGAATGGCCACAAGCTTCCCTTTTTCAACGTTTCCACTTTGATTGACCATTTTAACCTTATACAAAACTGTCAATTCAATTCAATTTTCGCCCATTACAGTCACTTCGTAAAAACTCTATGCAAAAATATCCAATCTTAGCCTTTCATTCGAGCACCTGATGATATCATCGACCTTGTCATGGTCATTGAGAAGTATAATGAACTTTTCCCCCACAATTGCATGTGTGGCTCGTGTGACATTGGTAATCATCTTACTTGCGATGGATTTGTATGGAACCACGACGTGAGCTCGTGTGTCCATGTCAATAATGGTGATGGTTGTTGATTTAACATCCACCAACTTTCCATCCAATTTTTCTGTTTTGACCATGATACGATCCCCTATCTTGATAGGTTCCAAAAATCTTAGTCATAACCCATTTAAAATGCTCTCAAACGTGTCTTTGAGAGTAAACGAGGTTGCAACATATAATATTCTTGCGGTCACAATCGCACTGTGGCCAGATATGCCCCATGTTTCCAGCATTGCCAAGAACAGTCCACAGAATTGAGTGATAGAGATAACCGTATGTACTATGGTTCTTTTCCTTTCTCATCTTGGTTTTTTCCTACCTCATATTTTTTTCTTTAACCGAAAGATAGAACCATAGAACCATTGGGTCTAGAGCATTGAGGAAAAAATATCCAAAAAACTATATAAGTATTGTTTTTGTTACTTCAGCTATATACTTATCATGCTATCTCCGATGACAGAAGGGCACAAGTTTCCTTATCATATTTATTCTTCTCCACCTTCCTAAGGGCGGCTCCTGATGATTGGATGATTTTAGCCATGCCGATTAAAATGGAATGATGAATGGCCACAAGCTCCTCTTTTCCAACGTTTCCACTTTGATCGATCATTTTAACCTTATACAAAACTCTCAATTCAATTCCATTTTCGCCCATTGCAATCACTTTGTAAAAACTCTATGCAAAAATATCCAATCTTAGCCTTTCATTCGAGCACCTGATGATATCATCGACCTTATCATGGTCATTGAGAAGTATAGTGAACTTCTCCCCCACAATTGCATGTGTGGCTCGAGTGACATTGGTAATCGTCTTAATTGCGATGGATTTATATGGAACCACGACGTGAGCTCGTGTGTCCATGTCAATAATGGTGATGGATGTCAATCTAACATCCACCACCTTTCCATCCAATTTTTCTGTTTTAACCATGATACGGTCTCCTATCTTAATGGGTTCCAAAAATCTTAGTATAATCGTCTTACTTGCAATGGATTTATATGGAACCACGACGTGAGCTCGTGTGTCAATATCAATAATGGTGATGGATGTCAATCTAACATCCACCACCTTTCCATCCAATTTTTCTGTTTTAACCATGATACGGTCTCCTATCTCGATGGGTTCCAAAAATCTTAGTCATAACCCATTTAAAATGCTCTCAAACATGTCTTTGAGAGTAATCTTTGAGAGTAAACGAGGTTGCAACACCTAATATTCCTCCAGTCATAATCGCACTGTGGCCAGATATGCCCTATGTTTCCAGCATAGCCAAGAACAGTCCACATAATTGAGCGATGGAGATAACCATATGTACTATGGTTCTTTCCTTTCTCATCTTGATTTTTCTCTGCCTCATCTTTTTGTCTTTAATAGAAAGATAGAACCATATAACCATTGGGTCTAGATCATTGTAGAAAAAAGATCTGAAAAACTATGTAAGTATTGTTTTTTGTTGCTTTACCCATATACTTCTCATGCCCTTCGATGGCAGAATAATAGAAAGTAAAGCACTCTTTCAAGAGAAACCAAACCATAAGGGATATCCTGAAATATACAAACACGGTTATATTGCTAAAAGCTAACCTAGAGGAGAGGGAGAGGGAGAGGGAGAGGGAGAGGGAGAGGGTGGGTGGGTGGGTGGGGGGGATTTTTTTTTCAATCCCTTGAAACAAACTAAAGTTTGTCCATTTAGATAGCTTGAATCACAATACATTAAACTATAAAAACACTTATAGACTTATAAAGAGAGTATTCAATTAAGCATACAATTTAAAGTCTATAACTTGCATGTGAAGATATCTATGTTAAAACGTATAACAAACCACACTTGTATGAATATTCATCAACGGCTCCTGCTCTTTTTCATATCCGGCTAAGGTTTGTGTTCTTTGTCTCTCTAGCTCTTAAGTCTTCTCAAATACGATTATCAATCTCACTGTTCAATATTCTCTTTGGATTCTTAGCTACTTTTCTCTTTTTTCTCTAACGACTTCATTCTTCATCTCTATTGGGCTATCTCTTTCCAGTCAATGTTTGTCTCCACTCTCTAGTCAAGCTTTAATGAATTTTTCCCTTGTTTTAAATTTATTGGGTGGTAATCTCGTATAAGTTTATTTCATTATATGTTTGCTTGTTGTTTATTATTTGCTAAGTCAGTTCATCTATTTGTTAAGTTTTCAATAAAATTTAGACCTAATACTAGTTGTTATATACGTATATAGTTATATATATGGATAAAAGAACTTGGGCATTGTTTGATGGTTTCACTCATAGACTCATGGTACTCTTTTATTTTTTAATTATCCTGGGATTATTTTTAAAGTTGACCTGACATGCATTAAATGCTACTTTTACCCATCCAACCACTTTCCTTTCTCCTCAACATGTTTTTAATGACGAGCTTAGGGCTTGGGTATAGCTCAATGGTAGATGGACGAGCTTATGGCTTGGGCAAATAACTTTTAGGTCAGTGGCTCGAATCCTACTAATGGCGAAAACTTTCAAAAAAATACCTAGTCCCGAATTAATATATATTGTCAAAAAAAACAAAACATGTTTTTAATGTAGTTGTTATCCTAGAAATCAAGTATCGTTCTCCGGGTAATACTTGAATCGGACGGAGCGGTGCTCTATGGTCGGAGGGGCCCTAGCGTGGACTGGTATAGTGGGGTCATGGTTCTACCGCGGTATAGGTATCAAGATAGAAGCGTGAGGGTGCAGGTATCGAGGGTTTAGCCTTATATAGACCGGGCTGTTCTAGTAGCTAGCCAGGATCGGTTCCCAGGAATGCTGGTACCAATCGCAATCAAAGTCGGACATAACTCACGGCATGCTATGTAAACGAGGCATGGACTCTCATATGAATGAATAAAATGCAATGCTTCTCATTTATCAAGGTTGGGTTACAACTTTAGTAAATGGGGAAGGGAACACAATTATCTTGATCTTACAATGGGGGGTTTCTATATAGGGAATCAGTCGTTCTACAGTAGCAGAGATTACACCTTCTCTGTCTCAAAGTGGAGACGAGTCGTTCTATAGTAGCAAAGCTTTCCTTTTCACTATTTATCTCCTAAAGTTTAGTAAGAGTCCAACATTTTACTCATCTAGAGTAGAGGTATTTACAGAGTGTCAAGAATGTAGTAGGTGAGGAGGGTCCCTCGGCGTGGGATTCCTTGGCATGATATTCACTGCTCCTTCATCTTGGGCCCACCGCGACACATTCCCCGGAGGGTCAGGATTGCTCTAGCTGGGCTTTAGGGCTGACCTGGCGGTCGAGTGAGTTGGTGGGAGACCTTCTTTTAGACGGGATAACCGGTAGGAGATCTCCACTGTTGGTTCGTATTGGGCGTGGGTGGTACACACGCCATGAATGGCTGAGATGGTCTCACATATGCACTAATGTCCACCTAGATGCTTCGTAGGCGGTTATGTGGTGCTTTCCTCGATTCTAGTTGGCCAGAGCTGTCTGAACTGACCAAACAAGTCGTTTTCACACTTTGAGTCTGCTGGGTGACAGTGACAGCGTCTGTCAGCTGATTTTTCCCATGATTTTCTCTTTCTACCTAGGTGTTTTTTGCATCCTCTCTGTATTTTGGAACTCAGGTTCCCTCTTTAGTGATGATCGGAGTTGACCCTTTGTAGGGATCAGCTGAACCACCATCGGGCCGTTGATACCAGTTGATGTAGTGCGATCAGGGCCCTTGATTTATTATCTTTCCCTTCCATTGTCAACTGGGCGAAATTAATGCCTACTTACCCCCTATCCTCTATTAGGTTCCTTTCTTATTTAAGCTGACCCTTCTGCTAGGGCTTGCATTAGCCCTTCACGGGTTCAATGGGTGATTTTGGTGATGGTTCTTGTGTGTTTAGGGTGACCTTATCACAGTAGGGGACTCAAAGAGCCCATGTGTCCCTTCTCTGGTTTGACCTGGTGTGTCAGGACGTCCCACTGCGGTGGCTTCACCCGGTAACACTGATGAGTCCATATGTCTTTCGGGGGTCAGGATTGGGGGGCGGAGCAATGTCACGCTAGATCCCATTGCCACGGCACCGGGGCAGTCCCGACTATATTAGGGACTGGGATTCTCAGAGGGTAGGTTTTGAAGGTGAGGGTGAGAGGGTGGGGGCGTCGTGCTGGGCCCAGTTGCATCGAGATCGGGATACGTTGATGATCTAGGTATGGCTTGCTCCGTTTTGAATCCTGCTGCGGTGTACCGGGGAAAGTTCACCTTTGTTTCTTTGGGCCATTTTTTACGGTTAATAGTATTATTTTATCAAAATTAATTAAAACAATTTATTTATTTCTATTATATATATATTAAAGGAACAATTAAAATATATATATAAAAAAAAGATAAATTAAAAATGTTTTAATTTATTTTATTACTAAATAAATTTATTTATAAAATAATATAAAACTAAAATTTTAATAAAGTGAATTAATTTATTTACCAATGAATTCATTTTATTTTTTATATTTTATATAACTTAATTATTTTTTAGATAATCATTTTTTTATTAATATTTTATTAATATTTAAATTTAATTTTTTATCTACACTTTGGAAAGATATTTTTATCAAATTTAAAATATTATTATATTTAGTCAAATCTTATGTTTCACCAAACAAAATATATTAATTTAGTCCAGTCCCATGTTTTTCAAACACATTATAGTATTAATTTAGTTCAGTCCAGTCCAATTCAATCCCATGTAATCCTAGTCCCATCTCAATCCAATCCGATCCCATGAAATAGTCCAATCCAATCCCGTGCACCAAATGGGCCTAAGGGCTCGTTTGATATGCGGGATTATATTGGATTATTTTTATGAGATTAGATTCTATTGGACCAAATTAGTACTGTGATGTGTTTGGTGTGCTACAGATTGAACTAAAATAATATTGTCTCTTGTTTAATATTAGATAAAAAATAATTGTCTTTTATTAGAGAGCATTAGAAAATTATATAAAATTAGTTTTTAAATAAATTAAAAGAAACAAAAAAATAAAATTATTTTAAATTAAATTTGGTTAAAAAATTATTTAAATTATTTTTGAATAAAATAAATTATTTTTATAAATAAATAAAATTAATTTGAAATAAAATAGCATTTAATTTTTAATTGATATTAAAAAAAGATTTTTTAAATATTAGAATAAAATATATTAATATTAAAAAAGAATAACATATATTAAATTAATTTTTAAAATTTATTGAATAAATTTAATATTTTATATAAAAAAATAATTTATTAAAAAAAATAATAATAATTGTCCTAGCCTTTGTGACGAAACTCAATAGTCCTGCCACAATCTAATCCCATATAGACCACAAACGTGGGGTCTCACCTAACAAACATTCACTAAATTTTATTACGGTAGAGGCGTAATGAGGCTTTCAGCGTCAAATTTAGTATGTTTTCTATTGGGTTTGAATAGTTTGTGAAGGCCCAGTCCATTGAAAATTATAACTGATGGGTTTCATCGGTCCCAAAAAAAAAAAAAAAACCCATTGTGCTAGGCATTTTTCTCCTTAGACACTCATATTTTTCTCTTTGTGCTCTGTGCTGCTCTTCTCCTGCTGCTGCTGTTCTTCTACAGGACCAGGTACTTTCTTCTTCCTTCTTTCTCTCTTCTTGTTCTTCGTTTTTTTTGCTTATTGTAGTTCTTTCTTCTTTCTTCGTTTTTTTTTTTGCCTATTTTTTCTGATTTGTTTTCTTCTTTCTTTAAGCAAACTGTTTTTATTTATTTATTTAGTATGTTAATACTTATGGAGTATGGAGTATGGACCATTAATATTTATGGATTATGGACTGTTAATAAATATCATTTATGGACTGTTAATACTTAATATATGGACTGCTGTGGACTTTTTTTTTTTGTATATTTGTATGCAGTAATCAGTAATGCAGTATGCTGTATGCCATTATATTAAATTGATATATGGACTGTTTTTGAATATTGTATGTCATATTGTTATTATTTATAATTTTTCATGTTATATGCTTTGTTTTTCGGATTGCTTGTGTTGATTAATTGATAAACATGTTGAATTCAAAAAGTGGGAGTGGGAGTAGCATTAGTAAAGGTAAAGCTAGAACCGATCCAGCTTGAAAGCATTGTAAAGAGGTGGAATGGGGAGATGGAAAGTCCTGTAAGCATGTTGAGTGATGAATGATGATGTTGAGTGATGATTGATGAAGTGCCCTTACTTTGTGAACTCTTTTTTATTTTTATCATGCTATGAACTTGTTTTTATTTTTATCATGTTATGAATTGTTTACCTATGGTTCTAATGTTTGTGTCTATTCAACACAAAAAAGAAAAAAAGGGTTTAGACAAGGTTTAAAGCAGAGAGAATCCATCTCTGAGTCGCTTGCTGGTGTCTCCACCGCCAAATTGATTTTTGAGCAGAAAAATCTCAATAATGGCGACGGCGTCACATGCTGCGGCTGTCAAGTCTCTCAACAAATCACCTGGCCGCCGCCGCTTTGTCGTAAGCTCAAGCTCTCTCTCTATATATTCTCTCTTTACACAAACATATACATAATATGATTTATGTTATGATTATTGTATTTAAAATTGTATGGTTTGTGCAGTTCAAAACATTGTCTCAAAGAATAGAAGACATCGACATCAATGTCTTCAGAAGCCTTGATAAACTTAAAGCCGAGCCCTCTGAGGGCTCCTCCTTCTTCCGCGACTGTCTCATTGAGTGGAGGGTACGCACACGCTCGCTCATGCGTGCTCTTTCTTTATCACTCGTCTTTTAATCTGTCAATTTCAATGCAAAGACTCGATTGTTAAGTTAATTAATCATTCGACTACTACCTCTTGAACTTGAAGTATTATAGATTTCTATACAAGTAGGAGGTTCAGGATCTAGTTGATTTATTGGTTGGTTTTTTATAAGTGAAGAAAATTCTTTACCTATTTTCTTGACTCTTGAAGGACACAATTAGCTTGATGTTGCATGTTTGGTGATTTATTATAATATTGATTGTCAATATGATTTTATTTGATTTTTTTCTCTGTTTTATGTACATCTTTTGAATAAGCTTTATTGTCTCCATTCATGAGATGCTATCAACTGTGACTTTTAAGATTTGTCATAGTCATATGTTGCGGTCATTTAGGCATCTTATTTCAACTGTCTTGCTTACTAGCAGAGTATTATATCATTTCCTATTGATTTTTTCATCTTCATTCTTCTCCGTTTTTTTTATATATATTTTTTTAAACCTTCTCTTCCTATATTAATAATGCAGGAATTAAATACGGCCGAGGACTTCATCTCATTTTACGAGGAAATGATGCCTATTGTTCAGACCTTACCCTTGATATTACTGCACAAGGAATTGATATTTGCAAAACTCATCTCGAGATTACAAATGAAAGCAAGACTATCGCTTGAGCCTATCCTTAGGTATGCCAAAATATGACAGATCTCGTTCTCATCATTTGTTTTTTTTTAAATGATCTATTCTAGATAGTTTGTATATTTATTTACACATTTTAGCACTTTCCTTCAATTTATTGAGCAGCATAGACATATTGTAATGCATGGCCTATGCTTCGCCTCATGAAGCACATAAGCTGACATAAATGTCCGCATCTTTACACTCTTGAGATTGACATCATTGTCTACGATTTACACAAGATTTCATTTAGTGCGGTCTACATATGATGGTGCCATTTGCTGTTAGGTTCTGGATATGCACAAATGGATGAGCATTTGCTGAAAATAAACATATTTGAGTAACAAGTGACTTAGGATGTTCTGTATAATGTGAGAGGATTACCAGCTATAGAGTATTGTATGGTGTATGAAGTAATAACTCTTATCATGTTTTTGAAAATTATTTGATTGTGTGACACTGTTGCCAAATGATTGAACAATGGGGTTCATCTTACTTCCAATTGATGAGAAATTGTTGTTTTTGAAAAATAAACCAAGGTCAACTGGTCAAGTTGCTGTTTCTGAGCCCTCTTTTTAATTTTTATTTGCTTTTTTTGTTTGTTTGTTTATTTAAGTATATTTTAAATTACTTCATTCAGTTTTGATGTTAAGTACATTGGGTTCTACAGGTTGATTGCAGCTTTATCCAGAGATCTGCTTGAGGAATTTTTCCCGTGAGTTCCCTTCTTCCTTGATTCAGTTCATCTCGATGGCTAATGGGCACAGTATTGCATCATGCTATCCTGATATTTATGTTATTTGTTGTCTCGTTCTTAATGTTGGTGACTGTATTAGAATTTCTTCCCAGTTTTTTCCTTGCTTTTGCTGATAGCTCATTCATTAGTTGTAAATCTTTTCTTACATTAATGCAACCTTTGGGTTTATGATATAAGAAAAAGATTGTAGGTAAATTGTAAATTTCATTCATATTCGGTGTTTCATTCTATCTGTTAATGTTTACATTGTAGTATGTGTATCTATGGGAATTCGTTCTTGAGATAGACAATGATCTATTTGAGATTTTGATATCATTGAGTTGACATTGTGACTTTGGTACAACGAATTTTCTTAAAATCTTTGTCGTACTTAAAGATTAACATCCCTAAATGGCATGGGCATCAAACAAGGAACTCTAAATTGTATTTTAGAGTTTAGACTATGCTTTTGTCTGGATTTTGTTCAATCCATGCAAATGAATGGTGAAAGGTATTGGTGCATGTCTTGGCCCCCGTGATTCCAGATTAAAGCAATTGGTTTTGTTGATAATGAATTGAACTTTAATAAACATGCATATTGGTATTGGATGACAAAATGGGAGAATTTGAGCTGTCAGACATGTCTAAACTTATCTAGGACTTTCACTTTGAAATAAATACAATTTTACTATGCTTTTCATCTTGGATGGCATGCAGTGATTCTCCACAATATGTTATTTTCTACCATTAAATCAAAACGTGGGACAATTTCATTTGAAATATTGAAGTTAATTTATCCTTGAGAGTTCCTTATGATGTATAGATACTGAATAGATACCTTTTAAGATGAGGTTTTGAAGTTAGGAATAGGATATGGATTATAATCTATCGTGTCTTCTTTTCATTCCTTGTTTTGCTTTTTCTAATAGTTTCTGTAAATTTTGTTCTTTTTTGAATATGGACACAAAATTGTGTTGTTATTGTTATACAGGTCCTATATATATGATGTACATAGTAGTTAGATGAAGTAAAATGATAATAATAATTATATAAAAAAACAAAGAGCTGAACAGGCCATTTATTGAATTTGAAAGACGACCATGATTTTTGGAGGCAGCAATGTAATGACCCATAAATTTTGAAATACATTGGCACTAAACAGTCTGATATTCTTTTGCTGGGTAATTTTATATAATTCCTTGTTTCTTGACAAGCAGTATATTTGGTTTTTCAGTTTTTTGCCAAGACTTGCTGATTCTTTAGTTTCTCTACTTGAAAATGGTGCTGATCGAGAGCCAGAGATCATTGAACAGGTTAAAGCAATGATTTAAATCTCTTAGTTAATATCAATTTTAATCTTCTTTTTCTCTTGGGAATATCTTGCTTGTACTGGTACAAACATTAAGTGCACGGTCTTCTGTTATGCAGATCTTTATGTCGTGGTCATATATCATGATGTATTTGCAGAAATATCTCATCCGGGACATTGTAAATTTACTCAAGTAAGTATTGATGTTCTGCTTTGTGATTTTCATTTGCTTAGTATGTGTAGGTCCTTGTAGAAATTTGTGGTTGAAAAAATTTCCTTTGTGTTTATAAAGTAGATGAAGAGAAATATGTCATAACCACCTTCTGATGCTAAAGCTTCTACAAAACCACCCTGATTTCTAATAGACCCAGTTTTATGGTATATAGTGATTAGATAAAGGATGGTAGACAAAAATAATAATGTTAAGGTGAAAAAAGAGGGATCGCTTTATACAGATTCTATTGCTTGAACCAACATGGGAGAAACAAATTGATGACACATTTATTGGATTATTAGAAGAGATGTACTTTTTTTTATTGTAACCCTGGGTTAAAGTTTTGAGCACTGTGTTTATAGAAGATTTTTTGGTCTAAAGTAGTTGATTAAGCATTTCATACTTCTAGTTTCAGGCGTATAATTGCTATATATTTTTGCTATCTGTTCTACTCTTAGAGTAGAAATGTATTTAATGATTTTGTGAGTTACTGTAGTCTGTACTCTGTAGCGTGTTACTCTTAATGATACTGTAGCAGGGTTATTATTGATGTCGTTCCAACATTTTATTACTATTATTGAGTACTATGTCATTTTTAGATTCTTCTAAGTAGGTGGTTTTAAATTAACATATTTTTGAAAGCTAAAATTCATTGTATTTGGGTTTTGTTGTATATCCTCAGAAAGCATTTTTTTATTGGCCTTTGTGGACTGCTTGCTCACATGCATTCTTTTTGTTAATAATTTGGGTTTTGTTTTATAATAAGAGTGTTGTCTGTTTTATGATGGTTATGATAATTGGAGATGATTTCAACATTGTGTTTTTTTTTTTGGCCTTGGGTTCCTAGGTCTCTTTTGCATTCTATTTCTACTTTCTTGGGTCATTCATAATTGTTATACCTTTTTTTGCCACCTTTAACCATATGAGTTGTTTATTCAGATTAAATTTGGAAATCAAGTGAACAAGTCACCCCCAAACCTATCTTTCCCTTGTCAAATTTTAATACTAAACAGATTACGATGATACAGCCATCTTTCGACCTGTAGTCTGGGAGATGGCCATTGGCTTCTAAAATTAACATGCTTTCTATGGATTATAAATTGCACAGATGAACCCATTTAACTCATTTTTGGTCAGCATTGGGTTAATTTTGAGATCAAATTGTTAGAAGAAAACCTTAGAGCTGCCTACTTGGCAAGATGCCATTAGTTTCATGCTTCTTAAAGATTGCGGGTTCAGTGGAAGCCCCATTTCGAACTTGAGTTCTCTAAACATGTTGGGGGATTTTTGGTTTATCCCTAAAAAAAAAAAAAAAAAGACTGGAGAAAGGCTTAGTCACTATTGAGTGCAACTTTATATAAACAATTTCACTGAACACTCATTTTGGAAATACAGAAGCAAATTTCAAATTTTATCTTAATGCTAGTTTCTCATTTTTGTTTCAAAGTAAAAAAATAAAAAAAAATTGAAGCTAATTTCAAATACATCTACTGACATTGTTTGGAAACTTTAAACTATGAAATGTTGCTGATAGAAAATACTAGGTGCACCCAACCTATATACAAGGTTTGTCGAAGGTTTGTTCTATTGCTCTAGCCTTCAGTGGCACACTGGAGGTGATGGAGAGGCCGAGGCTGCTAGGTAGCTTGCAAAATCTTAGTGAGACCTGCATTCATTTTATTTTATTTTTTCAGTAATATCTGCTGTTTTTATTTATGTAGAAATAATATTTTTTTTAGAGTACTCCAGAATGATAAGGAGTTACCGGGTTAGGCTGATTTAGATGAAGTTTATTTTTACTGATCACCTCATGAATTTCTGTGGTAGTAATAATAAAGAGATAAAAGAGAACTCTGCACACATTTACAGTTCATAGTCTTATTATTCCTCCTTTATCGTGCAACTTTTATTTGCCTATACATTTATGCATTATTTCTTTTTTGTAGGGTCACAGCAAAATTAAGATATTACCCAAAGGAATATATCCAAGAATATATGGCAGAGGCTACATCATTCTTGCTCAGGAATGCACCTATTGAGCAAGTTAAAACAGGTATTGATAGGTTGTAGTGTTTCTCCTAAGGGTTTGTTTTTTTTAATTTCTTTTTATTGAGTTCTTCCAATTTCTATATGTCCAGAACATTATTAAGTTTTTGCATCTATTTACTGGTAGCTAGTAGCTATTCAGTGATGTTGATGACAATACAATTGTTTCACATAATCAATTTGGTGTTAATAAGGGTATTTTTAATTTCTTTTAATTTTGATCGTTTAGGTTCTTAGTTTTGAACGAAGTAAATTTATTTCTTATATGTGGCATTGATAGAATTAAATAGTTATTAGGAACTCTTCTTCTTGTTGAAGTAGGTAGCCCTCTTCTTGTTATTCTTCTTATTAGATTAGGAGCTAGTGTTACTTAACATTAGAGTTCGATTATAATTTTCTGTGTTCTTTTAATGCTGAGTTTCTATTAAAATTTCTTGGTTAGACTTAAATGAGGACTTAGTGTGAAAAGGTCCTTTTCAAATTTATTTTCTTTTTTTTAGTGTTACTCTGCATTTTAAGTTTCATCTGCATTTTTAGTTTCATCATGTCACTTATCCTAAAAGTTCCAATTCAACCCACTCAATAGTATTAAAAAAGGAAAAAGATTCTTGTTATTATTTTTATGCATGGCTCTTTATATCGGCATAGCCCGATCAATCAGGTCACAAATATGCAACCTGGTCTTCGGTCAAATTTGATTCTACCTTATCGCGCTTAAATGACTTGGGAAATCCAATCAAAATCTCATCAACGTAGGTTCCCATGAAACCATTTGGGACCCTTCTTACATGTAAACTAATATATATCTCCGGTTCGAGTTTACATATTTTGTTAAATTGAGTTGACTAAATAACAAAATATTGCATTTTATTGACAATCCAATAGTGTTGATGTCCTATATGTGTGCGTGTGTGCAATATAAACTTGAAATATGTAATTTTAATTTTGAAGTGTCCGTTTACATTTAATTTAAGGGCCGGGTAGTTGCAATCTAGTGGAATTGAGTTGAGCCTTTGAAAGTGATTTCTATCTGATGGTTTTGATTGCAAAATTCAGTGCCAGTCTTATGATGAAGTCATTTTCGGGAACTTGCTTGGGATGAGATTTGTTAGGACTTCTTAGATGTACTCTTGGAAATTTGATTCTAAAGTTTTAAATGCGATTTGTATGTATTTAATGTATATGTTGATGAAAATTATTTGCAAGATGTGCATGCATCTATGAGCAACACAAGTCCTGTCCACTTTGTAGTTTAGGTTTTTAATCCCCCTTGGATTTAATAATGTGAGGGAACTATTAGACCTAAAAACTCAAACCATTTAGGTAAGGGTCCAATGGGTTTGCCATGTGACCCTAAACCCAAACACAGACAGATTCAGAACAAACACAAATAACAGATACAAATTCAATAACATGGGAGGACTTGAACACATGTACTCCTAGAGTCCTAGTAAACGTATAACATATTTTATACCATATTAGGTATCATAAGATCCAAAAACTTAAGCTATTAAGTAAGGGCCAAAACAATGATAGTAAGCTCTCTAACAAATAAAATGCATGCGGCTAACATCAAAGTTTTTCTATAAGGATTTGTTTTTTTTTTTTTTTTTTGTGTTGAAATTGACAATTCTGTTTATGTGAATGATGTTCATTTTTCATAACTTGCCACAGGTATCAGAAAGATTATATTAGAGGTTGTGAAAAAACCATCGACGGAGCGAAAATTGGGAGTCATTGCATTACTTTATTATGTTATGAGAGGGACCTCATCAGGGTTTCATTCAAGAGCAGAACATGTTTTAGTGTTACTGATGAGCAATTCAATATTTTCCATCGGTGATAAGCTAAACCAAGGCAAGCTCTTTCTCTGAGACAAGGCTTGATATTGATTATTTGCTTATTTATTTCATTACTAATCGGTGGTTAATCATTTTTTGTAAGATTCATTCTCACATAAACATGAAATTATTGCTCAATTAAATGCATTAGTGTATAAAGAATTTTTTTTTTTTTTTTTTTTTTAATTAGATTACCAAGTCATTGATACTGTATAAGTTTATATCATTGATTATAAATATTATGTAGGATTCTAAGTACCAGCCCATTTTTGTTGTGTAGAAAACATTCACTTATGATGAATGAAATGGTAATTTTATATTGGCTTACACTGTCTAATGTTTTAGTACTTAGCCATCTCTTTTGTTTAGAATTTTGGCTAAAGGTTGAAAAAGCGAGGGATGTATAAGGGAATTATAATTCATTTAGTGAGGTGGGACTGAGTGTTAACTCTTGAAGACCCATAATCTAATTTCTTCTTTCTTAATCTGCAAAGAATAGCAACATGGTTATATACGCGTGTTAGACTTTTAAGGATAAATTCTTATACAAAATCAAAATAGAAGATTGCCGTGACCCTGATTATATTTATGCCTCTCTGGCTCTCTCCCTGTCACAGGTTCAGAGACTATCGTTGAAGTTCTAATTTCAGCCTTTCAAAGAACATGCGACAATCTGGGACTCAAGGAGTTAAATTTGATGTGGGAACACTTGTTTCAGGAAATAATTGACTCTGTAGCTAATCGAAGCTTGTTGCATTTAAGTCGTCTTTTGTCACTGCTTATTGCTACCACACAGATTGATAATGTTAGCCAAATTTCTGGTGAGCAAAAAACTAGTGTTGATATTTTGATTCCCCTATTTAGTATTTAGTTGATTATTATGATGCCCCACATATGTGTACCTCTTGCATTGCCAACATAGATTGTTTGATGCCAAACAGATTACAGACCACTACTTAAACTTGTGGATTTACTTGTCCATACATTTATGATACCTTCTGGCAAGGGGAAGGAAATCGATCATTTAGCTGAAGTTGTTGATAAGGTTCTGCAACTGATGCTATGCATCCTTGACGGTCTCTACAGAGCTGATGATATGTCTACTATCTCTGGCTTTTCATTGCAATGGGCTCCTGCGTTTGAGTTAAAGAAATCAAGGTGACTTTAAAACGAAAAGTTTGATTTTTGGTGCCTCTGTCTATAGCAACAGCATTTTTTAATCTAACATGTCTTTTATTTAATTGGGAATGGGATGCAGTTTGTTGGTATTTATTAAAGAGCTACTACTGAAGGACACTTGCTTACTGTATACCTTCAGAGTTAATATTATAAGGTAATATGGATGTGCCAATTATTTCTGGTTTGTTTACATTTTTTGTTGGGTTCTTTTTTCTTAACATTTGTGATTGGATTTTCAGTGCAATGAATGATCTGATAGAAAGTTCACAGGAAGAAGTTATATGTCTGTTATTGTCCTTTTTTGAGAAACTGCAAATGAACCACCAATGTTCTACCTTCGTAGATGGAACATCTAAAGGAGGAGTTTCTAGGATTCACAGTTTCCTGCAGGAGGCTATCTGCAGTTGGATCAGTGTGATAAATAATATTCATGACAATTCATCATCTGCTCTGATTGATGAGGCCAAGTTGGTTCTGCTCTGGGGAGCTATTGGATGCTATCCTTATTTCTTTGATGTACAAGAAAATTCATCTTTGCTGATGAATTTGATAGATGCACTTGATCGACTTTTGATGAATGAAGCTGGTAAGGACATCCTCTCTTATGACTAAACAAGTTCAGTTTGTGGGACTGTGTGATGCAATAGTCAATAGGAAGCGGCTTTGTATTTTAAATGTGCAGGCTTGTAAAATTAAATACCATGGAGGAGTTTTGTGGTTGAGGCTGTAGATTTTTTTTTTTTTTTTTTGAAAACAGAGGTTGTAGATCGTGTTCTCTTCATCGTTATTTTTGCTGATATATTTTTCTTTTTGTTTTTACCATATATGTTCCCCATCTGAATTTGACTGATAGATTTCAACGGTTTGAACGAGCTAGCTTAGTTGGTCTATTTTCCGAAAGTTCTCTGAAATGACACTTCTTCAATCTGGATTATATAATTTTCTATATATGCTTATTATTTTCCATTGGTGTTTTTTCAGAAATTGTTGCAGGTGTTCGTAAACACACTTGGCAAAGTCTAATTGGTGCTGCTTTAGCTTCTTATTACAAATGGCATTTATTTAAGAACTCTGCGTTGGAAGAAACGGGCAAAGTTCTGCATCTTGCTAAAACTTATAAATCATCTTTGCAAGTACTGTCTGCTGCTGCTGATTGTTTGGATTATGTGCATGGGTAGGTTGATCTGTGTGTCAATAATTAATGTTTCCTTCTCTTAGTGTTTTTCTTAATCATTGTTTTATTCTTGCTTGAAAATCATTATTACAAATGATAGGACTACATTACAAGCAGATACCAGCCATAAAAAATACCACCCAGAGCTTGAAGCCCAAAAGGCTGTGGATGCAGTACTCATATTTGCAGATAATTTGTGCCATTCAGACAAGGCGATCCGTGTTCCAACTCTTAGAATTTTGTGCCATTATGAACCACTAAGCTGTGAAATCTCTACAAATGATCAGCCGCCTCAAAAGAAAATGAAAACTGAAACCGGTGTTTCTCACTCTAGCCTCATGGATTATCATGGCTGTAATGTATGAATATTTAAATTTTTGCCTTGCTTGCCATATGAGAATATTTTTTGATCTGGATATGGTAGGCTGATTTTCCTTAAAATTATTCAGGTTATTCAGCTACTCCTCTCTATTGAGACAACACCTATTTCCATATCTACAAGCAGAAAAGTTATCCTACTGATTTCTAGAATACAGATGAGCTTAACCACCGGAAGGATAGCTGAAGCGTATATACCCCTTGTGTTGAATGGGATAATTGGCATCCTCCATATTCGTTTCAGCTATCTTTGGAGTCCAGCATCTGAATGCCTTGCAGTTCTGATTAGCAAGCATGTTGAACTTGTTTGGAATAAATTCGTTTGCTATTTTGAACACTGCCAGTCCATATTTCAGACATCTCATGATCAACTTGACAGGAAGAGTGCTAAGTTGTCTAACAAATCTCGTGGTATGGTTCCAATTTATTGTTTTGTATTATCTTATTGGTTCAAGTATCTTGGACTATATAATGTAGATGGACGCTTGTATTTACTCGAAAATAATTATATTTTGCGTAGGGGAATAGTTGAGAAATGTAGTAGATGATGCTAAAATTAAATGGATGGTGAATCGTGCTAACCTTACTTTTTTATTGAGCAAGAATGCTATTGTTCCACCGTTTAAATTTGACCTTGATTTCTATGTTCAGATCTGGTTGAGCGTTTTGATTTGTTTGTTTCTCCTGCTTCTGAAAGCTCACCACACGGAACAGTATTATCTTTGGTGCTCCAGTCTTTACAAAAAGCTCCTTCTGTTGTTGAACCCTGGTCTCGACAAATTGTACCTCTGTTCTTGGAGTTTCTGGGTTACTGTGATAACAATGTTGTAAGGTAGTTGTCTTATAGATCGTGTACTGTAAATGTTTTCGCTTTTACATAAGTTGCTAAAGTTTTACTCGAATCATCTTATCAAAAGTTTTGACATTGCAGCGTGGGATCCTTCAGTTCTCACATTTGCAAGGGAAAAGAGTGGAAAGGTGTTCTTAAAGAGTGGCTGAACTTGTTGAAACTGATGCAGAACCCTAAGTCCTTCTACCGTGGTCAATTTCTAAAAGATGTTCTGCAAAATAGGTTAGTACAAAGTTGGATGATACTTGTAATTGTTCACATTAATTACGTACTATTATGTTAGTTAAACATTATGTTTGGGTGTGTTCACCAGGCTTCTGGATGAAAATGATGCTGAAATACAGATCAAGGTTCTTGATTGTCTTTTAATGTGGAAAGATGATTTTTTGCTCCCTTATGATCAGCATCTAAAAAACTTAATCGATTCAAAGAAAATGAGAGAAGAACTAACAACATGGAGTTTAGCTAGAGAATCCAATCTGATAGAAGAAGGTCACAGAGTTCATCTCGTGCCCTTAGTTGTTCGTCTCTTGATGCCAAAAGTCAGAAAATTGAAGACACTTGCCTCTCGGAAAGTAAGTCTAACTCGTATATACTTCTAATCTCTTATATTCATATTATGTGGAGCTTATGAGGTTTGAATATTTTTATGAATGATGTTTTTTCGTAATTCTATTAACCAGCACTTCTATTTTATTAATTGTTATATTTTTTTTCATTGGCAGCATGCAAGCATGAATCTTCGAAAGGCAATTCTTGGCTTCATAGCTCAATTAGATGTTAATGAGCTCCCACTTTTCTTTGCATTGCTAATAAAGCCTTTGCAAATTATTCCAAAAGGTACCGATGGTACTGTTGATATATTTTGGACCATACCCAATTGCTCAATGGATGAATTTCAAGAATTAAGTTTCTTCAAGTATTTTACCATAGAAAATGTAGCAGCCCTGTCTTGGAAGAAGATCCATGCCTTTCTGCATGTGATTGAAGATGTTCTTGGAGTTTTTGATGAATTGCACGTCAAACCTTTTCTTCATCTATTAATGGGGTGTGTTGCTCGGGTGTTGTTCAGCTGCACTTCAAGTCTTGATGCTGTAAAGGGTGATAGATCTTTTCTGGTAGAAAACAATTTGAGTTCTGACCTGACTTCTAATGAGAAAGACAATCCAGTCGGAAATCATGCTCTGGTAATGTTCTTACGGTGCTAAGCATTTTGGAATATCGTTTGTGTTAGTAACCAACAGACCCAAATGCTTAAGTTAATAGGAAATGACCCAACAATAGTATTTAAACCCTCTAACAGACCCCCTCACGTGTAAGACTAAATGGCTTGGCACGTGGTCCAAGCCCAAACACATATTCAAACAAATTCAAATAACAAATAACAAATTCAAATGCAATCACGTGGGGGGAGTTGAACCCGGCTCTGATACCATGTTGGTAACCATCAGACTTAAAGCTTAAGCCGATAGGAAAGGGCCCAACAATAGTATTTAAACCCTCTAACAGTTTGGTGTTGGTATTTAGATTAGCTGAATTAAATGCCAAAATAATTATTGATTTTATTTATGTGGCTTGCCATTAAAGGGATTCTTCTATTGATTTTATCTTGTGTTTTTTTGTTTCATTCTTTGGCATCTTGCTCTTATATATATATATATATTTGAAACACTTATAATATATATAATATTAAATTTTTGTGTAAGAACTACTTTGTTTTCATACTGTTTATGTATTAACACCGGAGTATGTGGTATTATTAGAATTTAAGGTTTTACACACACACAAAGAAATTCTCTAGTGTGGGATCTTTCGAATAATTTATGTGTGGGAAGTGTTGATCGTCCTTGGTAGTCTTGACAGGTTTTGTAACATGATGAAGACTTGTTAAGACTATTATGTGGACAATCAAGATTTTAACAAAGATGATCAAGACTTATACCACATTATCTTATACACGAGATTCCACACTAGGGAAGGATACACACACACATTAAATAACCTAAGTTGATTTCCTGAGCTAACTTTGTTACATAAATTCATGTTTACTGTAATTTCAAAAATTCAAGTAAATCATCAGCATTAAGTTGCATTTAAAGAATGTGGTGGTTCTCAAACTGAAAGGATTTGAATTGTGTGCAGACCAGCTCAACGAAGCAGTTCAAGGATTTGAGGTCTTTCTGTTTGAAAATTGTCTACATTGTTCTCGATAACTATGAGGATCATGATTTTGGTGCTGAATTCTGGGACCTTTTCTTTAAGTCCGTGAAATCTTTAATTGATGCTTTTAAGTATGAGGGTTCTAGTAGTGAGAAACCAAGTTCACTATTCTCTTGCTTTTTGGCTATGAGTAGAAGCCACAAACTTGTATCACTGCTGTACAGGGAAAACAATCTGGTTCCTGATATATTCTCAATTTTAACTGTCACGACTGCTTCCCAAGCAATTGTATTTAGTGTTCTGAAGTTCGTTCAAAATCTGCTGGCTCATGAAGATGTAGATGTCAAAAGACTTCTTCTGCCGAATCTTGAGGCACTAATCTGCAGCTTGCATTGTTGCTTTCAGAGTGCAACCAAGAGGTATGAGTAGTGCTCTCTTTGCTCATTAATGTTTTTCCATGTTGGCAGATATTGCTAAACTTGTTCGTTGTTGATCTTGTCATTCTGTATTCGTGTCTTCTGAGACTAGAGATGCTTCCAAAAATCTATCCTAGCTTCCTTAAAATCTTGAAATAGTAAATGTCAAGCTTTTATTCCCTATGCAGTTGAATGATGCACTGATGCAAGTCTGTTAAGTTTTCAATTTGGTTCTGCTTATGTTTTCATGTGCTCAGGGTGTTTCGGGTCCATGTGTTTGTTTTGGCATCCTAATAATTTGCCAATTTAGTCCACCACAAGTACACATCTGAATTGTCAAAGGCTTAGAATAAATGGTGCACAGTGGGTAATATTGAGAAAGAACCTTTGGGAACTTATTTAAAAAAAAAATCCAGGGTCTTTTTTGTTTTTCTCAGTTATAAGCCTCTTTTGGCTTCAATTAAAAGCATTAAACTTCATTATATTTATATCTACTGAATTCGTCTCACACAAATTCAGTATTCCTCCTTAATAATGTGCACTCATTTTCCTCTCCTCTCAACTTATTTCTTTGTTTTTTTTTCTATGGTGAAATTTTTTGTTTTATCATACTGAGTTCTTGCAATGGCTTCCTTTGTTGTGACAGCTTGTTCACATATCTGTGCTCTAAAAAATCATTGTTTTTGTTTAGTAAAAAAAATCTCGCTGCCTATATTTAGTTGTACGGTCTCTTAAAAAGATTTATTGTTGATTGATTTGCTTATGTTATGTTGAATCCTTGAATGTTGATCAATGATTACCATACGTTATGATGATTAGTGTTTGTATGAATCTGTAAAGGCAAAGTTCTGTTTGCTTTTGCATGGATTATTAATCTCTCTGACATGCATTTTTCATGTACCAGAAAATTGGTCAAATCTTCTGGGGAGGCGGAGATTAAAATTTTTGAAGTTTTATCCAAGTACATAAAAGACCCATTGCAAGCAAAGACATTTGTGGAAATCTTGCTACCCTTCTTAGAAAAGGGAGTTAAAGATTCTGGTAAGATTACACTCTTACAAAAAAAGAAAAAAAATGAAAATTAAAAAGGATTCTGGAAATAATATCTGATTAATTTCATAGATACTATGTACCTTTTTCCTTGTCTCTCGAAAAGTCTGGAATTGATCTTTGCATGTCTTTATTGCAGTTGTGAAAGTTCTTCGAGATATTATACCGGTAGCAGGGACTGAGAGTACTAAAAAGATTCTTAGTGTAGTTTCTCCACTTCTTGTTTCTGTTGAACTGGATATGCGGTTGTGTATTTGTGATCTTCTTGATGCTCTTGCTGAAGCTGACTCTTCTGTACAATTTCCGGTAATACTTTCTTTGTACTTATCTCCCTAATGATCACATCTAGAGGGTAATTTGGTTCACAAATTTATTGATGTGACATTTTTCATAATTATTGATTTAAAAACAGGCAAAGCTTGTTCGTGAGTTAAATGCGACCTCTGCTTCAGAAATGGGCGGCCTTGATTATGACACTATAATAAATGCATATAAGAAGATTGGTGTTGATCTATTCTATACTAGAGAAGAGGATCACACATTACTCATTTTGTCTCATTGTGTCTATGACATGTCATCAGAAGAATTAATCTTGAGGCAGAGCGCGTATAGGTCACTGCTCGCGTTTGTTGAATTTTCATCCCGGATACTCGATGGAGAGAAAATTTATGATCATGAAGTACAAATAATTAATAAGAGTTGTTGGACAAGAACATCCATTCAGCAAGTCATAAACAAATTTCTTTTAAAGCATGTGGGAGAGGCAATGCGCAGAGGAAGTAAAGTTAAAAAGGTATAGCTGACTACTTATAAACCAGATAAACATGTGTCCAAGTAAAACATTGATATTTACGAACTGTGTTTTTAGTGTCCCAACATAGGCATGCAAAGGATGTAGAATGGACAATTGTAAAGTTGTCTATCTTTCAATTTTTCAAGGTTGACATGGTTTTCCTACTTGATGGGCATAATTTCAGGAATGGATTGATTTACTAAGAGAAATGATTTTGAAGCTTCCGCAATTGTCAAATCTCAACTCATTCAAAGATCTGTGTTCCGGAGATGCTGAAGTAGATTTTTTCAAAAATATTATTCACTTACAGGTGATTTTCTTTTGTAATATCTTTGTATGGTTGCATATGTTTTTAGATGCCAGATCCAACGTTGAGAATTGCTTGAATATCTTTATGCTGTACGTCAGCCTAATATTTCAGAATTACAATTACTTAAATATTCTTATGGGATATGTTATAAGTTATAACTGACTATGTAGGAACTATTATAATCTAGAGTTTTTCCAAAAAAAAATTTCACATTTCTTATTTATATTTTGTATAAGCCGAATGCAGCCATTAGATAACATATATCGATTTCTTGTTGCTCTTAACATTTTTTTTACTGAACTTTCTTTTGGTTTGATCCTTTTTTTTTCCATGCAGAAACATAGGAGAGCACGTGCACTATTTCGCTTTAGGAAAGTTATCAGTACTAGTAATATGTCAGAGGTAATTATTTTATTTTCATATAATTTCATATTCAAAAACTGTTTACCTATCACTTAAACTTACTATGCTGCTATTGAATTTCCAGGGCTTCATAAATAAAGTGTTCGTACCACTATTTTTCAATATGTTGTTCGATGCACAAGAAGAAAACATTAAAAAGGCATTCATAGACGCTCTTGCCTCAATTTCTGCTCATGTGGAATGGAAGTCATACTACTCATTGTTGACTAGATGCTTTCAAGATCAAGAAATGGACAAGAATCCACAAAAGCAGAAGACTTTGCTGCGACTATTTTGCTCCATTTTGGACCAGTTCCATTTTTCACAAATTTGTTCCAATCAAGAACCCAAAGACTCGATGGACAGTATACTTTGTGCTAAGAACAATAATGCTACTTCAGTTGCATTCCATGGATATCATAGTTCTGATTTGGTTGGTGAGATAAAGACATGCCTTCTTGAAACTGTGCTGCCAAGAGTTCAAAAAATACTGCATTCTGCTTCTGGTGAGGTTAATGTTGATATCAATAGGGCTGCACTGAAATTACTAAAGTTGCTTCCAGGAGACATAATGGATTCACAACTTCCGAGTATTATTCAACGCATTTCAAACTTCTTGAAAAGTCGTTCAGATGGTATTCGCAATGGGGCTAGGTTAGCTTTGGCTGATTGTTTGAAGGAACTTGGGCTGGAATACTTGCACTTTATAGTAAAGAGTTTGGGAGCTGTCTTGAAGCGAGGGTTTGAGCTGCATGTGTTGGGATACACGCTCAATTTTATTCTTTCCAAAAATCTTTCAATTCCCGTTAGTGGGAAGTTGGATTATTGTTTAGATGCTCTTCTTTTGGTAGTGGAGAAAGATATTCTTGGTGATGTTTCTGAACAGAAGGAGGTGGAAAAAATTGCTTCTAAAATGATTGAAACTAGGAAGCAAAAATCTTTTGAGACCCTAGAATTGATTGCTCAAAACATAACATTTAAAACCCATGCCTTGAAACTTCTTTCTATTGTTACAATTCATTTGCAGAAGCATTTGACACCCAAGGTGAAATCAAGATTTGAAAGCATGCTAGATCACATTGCCGCTGGTATTGAATGCAATCCGTCAGTGGATCAGACTGATTTGTTTGTCTTTATTTATGGCCTTATTGAAGATAGGATTAAAGAGGAAAATGGTAAGCATGAGATTTTGTCCAATACAGAGGCAAAGAAGCATAAAAATGATGTGAAAGGGAAGACTATTCGATCTGGCCGAGTTATTGTTGCCAAGTCAGCAGGTTCACATCTTATTACAGTATTTGCTCTTAGGCTATTGCACAAGCGTCTAAAGAATGCTAAATCAAACCAATATGATGAGGAACAGTTGTCAATGTTGGATTCCTTTGTTACATTGCTAGGCAATTGCTTGAGTTCCAAGTTTGAAGATGTTTTGTCAGAATCACTTAGATGCCTTACTCCATTGGTATGCCTGCCTCTGCCGTCTCTTGAATCTCAGGCTGACAAAATAAAGGCAACTTTGTTGGATATTGCTCACAATTCAGTAAATTCTAGTAGTCCTTTGGTACAGTCATGTTTAAGCTTGTTAACTAAGCTTCTACGTAGCACTAAGATTACCCTCTCTTCAGATCAACTTCATCTGTTAATTCGGTTTCCCCTGTTTGTTGATCTTGAAAGGAATCCCTCTGATGTTGCTCTTTTACTTCTGAAAGCAATTGTTAACCGCAAACTGGTTGTCCCGGAGATATATGATGTTATTGTTCAAGTTGCGAAACTGATGGTAACAAGTCAAGCAGAATCTATTCGCAAAAAATGCAGTCAGATCTTATTGCAATTTCTTCTTGATTATCATTTGTCGGAGAAACGTCTACTGCAACATTTTAGAATTCTGCGAAAGAGTCTGAGGCATGTATCTGATAGTTATTTATAAAAAAATGTAATTGATATATATTTTAATTTGTCTAAAAATTAGCTTTGCTATTACTGCAGGTACGAACATTCAAGTGGAAGGGAAGCCGTACTTGAAATGCTTCATACAATTATAAAGAAATTTCCGCAAACCGAAGTTGATAAGCAGTCTCTCTCTTTATTTTTCCATTTGGTGGCTCGCTTAGTTAATGACCATGATAATAAAGTCCGTTCCATGGCTGGTGTAGCCATAAAGCTTCTTATTGGACGTGTAAGCCCACATCTACTTGATTCCATCCTGAACAAATGTCAAATTTGGTATTTGGGCGAAAGTCAACAACTCTGGGGTGTTGGTGCTCAGGTAAAGCTTTTCTTTTTGTATGTAAGCTTTGTACTTAAAGTGTAGGGTTTCAATCTGTCTGCCCTTTTTCACAATCATGAAAGATGTTGGTAACAGGTTATACTCTTAAATTGATCATGTTTACCTCTTTCAATGTGTGTGTATAAAAAAAGGAAAAAGAAAATGAATTTTTTTTTACAACTTACTGAAACCAAACCTCATGGAGCTTAGGTGCAGAACTACAATTATGTTGAAGATCTTACATACTAACTTAGGTGGCACTCACCCTCTTACTCTTTCATTTTGATGCTTCAGCTTTTCTTATGGTAAGTTTTAAGAATTAAAGATTCTCCAATTTTCTTAAAGTCATGGCTTGTTAATAGGTCCGTCTCAATTAAATACTCCAGGCATGGCCCTTTCCAATTTTATTATATGGAGGTCACAATGGTGCAGCTATGCCTTTGTTAGACACAAGATATATCTGCATTAGAGCCCTACGATTTTTATATATATAAACTAGTAAGACCTCTAAGTCCTGACTCCCGAAGAAAGTATCCTCGGCAGCTATTATTATTATAATAGTTGCTAATTGGTTTAAGTTTATTTATAAGCTTGGGGGTATTTTGTTGTTCTTTTAGGTCCATTGGGATTGGCTTAAATTTACCAAGTGCCCTTTTGAGCTTATTTAATGGTTTCAATTCTTATTCACTCTTTATGTTGGTCAAATTTTGTTGTTATTCGTTTGCAATTCTGGTGTACTTAGTCTAGTAACAATAGTACAAGCCAGAAATAAGTCTCTCTATAGATGTTTGGTTATAGTGAGTTGATTAATGATACGCTGTACTGTGCTGTTAAAGAATATGAATTTGTGATCTGCTCTTGTACTTCTTCATCCTTGACAATCTGCCTGCAACAGAATCTCATCTTCTCCACTCAATCGGAACCCTAAATAAAACCTTCATGAGGCACAAACCTTAATAATTCAGAATCCCCCAAAATTATCATCTTCGCCAATCACTTCCAGAGATTGTATTTACTGACTCCATTTTTTTTAACATATGGCAGCCCAATCATCCCAATGCAACATGATCATAACCCTTATCTTCTCTGAATCAGATTATGATAATACCACGAAAATCCTTTTTAAATATGGCCCAAAATTTAAAGATTCTCAAGCTTTCCCATTTCAGTCTCACTTTATAGTTACTTTCTGTTCAAGGATGACCTTTTTCCTGGTTTTGGTGGAAGCTATTATCATTTAGGCATTATTTTGACTCTTGGTTAAACAGAATGCTATTTCTCCTGAGTACTATTCTGCACGAGAATGGTTTCTCGACTGTCAGAGGAGATATCGGCCTCCTATGGCGACACCAATGGAGGAAGCCGGATCTCCTCCGGCCCCAACTCCAATGGTGCCGGATCGTCCTCCGACACTAAAGGAGGCTCTCGCCTCCTCCATTTTCCAGATTTTATGGAGAGTCTCCTCCAAAACTTGAAACAGAGGAGGTGTCGATTCCTCCACTACCGAAGGAGATGTTGGCTTCCTCTGGCGACGTTGTTGCCGGCGAATGCCGGTCCTCCTCCGGCCTCGACGTCTGGCAGTGGCCACCATCCCAATCTTAAACTTTTATATTTTAATTTTTTAGTTTTTTATTATATCATTATTAAATATAAGGGTAAGATTGTCTTTTAATAAAATAGTGAGGGTATTGTGGACATTTCTTAAGCAAAAAAATCAGCTCCTCCAATAATCAGTTTCCAAAAGCTACCCTCAACTAACTTCTCAAAAGTTGATTATTGGAGGAGCTGATTATGGAATAAGTTGATTATGGAGTGTTTACCAAACAGCTCATGGGTCCTAGGTTATGAAATAAGTGATTATTTCTTAAGTTTAAACAACTATGTTATAGTATTGAACTCAACAGCCGTATGTATGGCTGATATATATGTGTGGAGTGTTTACCAAACAGCTCATGGGTCCTAGGTGTGTGTGTGTGTGTGTGTGTGTGTGTGTGTGTGTGTGTGTGTGTGGAATCATTGTTAAAATTGATTGTTTGTGCCATGTATGTTTAGACGTGTACTCCTGTGGATTTTTTTTTTTTATTTTTTTTATTTTTTTTATGGTGCATTGTGTGTGTGTGTGTGTTAAAATTGATTGTTTGTGCCATGTATGTTTAGACGTGTACTCCTGTGGATTTTTTTTAAAAAATTTTTTAATTTTTTTTATGGTGCATTGTGTGTGTGTGTGTAAAATTGATTGTTTGTGCCATGTATGTTTAGACGTGTACTCCTGTGGATTTTTTTTTTATTTTTTTAATTTTTTTTATGGTGCATTGTGTGTGTGTGTGTGTGTTAAAATTGATTGTTTGTGCCATGTATGTTTAGACGTGTACTCCTGTGGATTTTTTTTAAAAATTTTTAAAATTTTTTTTATGGTGCATTGTCACATCTCTGTGGCTCCGGGGGAAGTTTTGATTATGTGGCTAATATAAATGATGCGAGATTTGTTGTGCTTGTGTGTGTGTGTGTGTGTGTGTGTGGAATCATTGTTAAAATTGATTGTTTGTGCCATGTATGTTTAGACGTGTACTCCTGTGGATTTTTTTTTTTAATTTTTTTAATTTTTTTTATGGTGCATTGTCACATCTCCGTGGCTCCGGGGGAAGTTTTGATTATGTGGCTAATATAAATGATGCGAGATTTGTTGTGCTTGGTTTACTAAGGTATGCAGTCATTTCATACTCTTAAAGTCTGTTGTATGTTCAAGCATGATTATCTCTAATGATTCATGCTGAAATGTTGCAGAGGGATTAGAATGTAATAGAATCACTGGTAAATGTGTGTATTGGTTCTTCTTTCTTTGTTTCAGCGTGTTCCTTTTCTAATGGCTGTTCAACGTGTTTGTACAGGTCTTGGGATTATCAGTTGAAGTCATGAAGACAGATTTTCAAAAGCATCTCAATAGTATATTACCAAAGACTAAAAGCATTTTGCAGTCTGCTGTCAGTGTTGTTGCTGATGGGGAACTGGATCTTACTGATGAGTCTACAATTCCTTTTTGGAAAGAGGCATACTATTCACTAGTTTTACTGGAGAAGATCCTATGTCAGTTCCCTGACATTATATTAGAGAGGGATCTTGAGGTATGACCTATCTTGTTCTGAGTCAAAACATATGAATGTATAGAATGTATATTGCAATATTACATGGAGTGGAAGCCAGATCTGTATGAGTGTATGGTGTATGTTTTAATAAATAATAAGGGTTCCTAGGCTCCTAGCATATACATTTGTTGTACCAACATAACATATTTAGCATAAACATGTATTACTTTATAAAGTTTTTTTACTCAAAATAAGGGGATAAGTTACTCAATCCTTTAACTAACTATGTATACACATCTCATAACTTAAAAGCACTAGAGTAGTGTGTTGCATTAAAAGTTCATTTAAATCATATTGCATTTCGTTCAACTTAGCCAATGAACTTTTTTAACTTGATTTTAATTTTCTTTATAAGTTGCTTGTGAAGACAATGAGTCGCATGATTTATGGCTATCAGAATCTTATGTTAATGTCCCCTTGACTTACATTTTCATTTTGTCAAGCAAAGCTCTTCAAAGTTTTACCATTTAGATTTCATTCAGATTTGCTTAAAATGTTCAACTGGCCTCATCATGGTGTAAAAGCAACATATTTATTTTCTATGATAATTTGGTGTCCATGATATAGCCAAAAATGATTGTTTATTCCAGTCAAATTGTTGAGTCTTATTGTGAAATTACGATCTCTTCATATGTTGTAACTAGATGATTGAGTTATTTTCAAGCTTTAAAATGTCAGGAAGATGTTTTTTTGATGTTGGACATTCATTTTATAAATCAGTAATTCTGATTATTTTGCATTAAACCTTATGTCATTAAAACTCTTACAAAATGTTTGATAATTATTGTTTGTCAATAATAGCTGGCCATGCTCTGATAATTGGGTGGCTCTGCAAAGCTTGAAGTTATGTTGCTTTTGCATTCTATTATTTTTTAGGTTGCTTGGGTCTTTCTGTTTAAGAAATAAGTAGCGTGGGTACTATTCTTTCTCCACTCTTTTAATTTATTTTAAACTCTTTTTTTTCTGGCTCTTTTTTTCAGAATATATGGGAAGCAACTTGCGAGTTGTTGTTACACCCACACACGTGGTTGCGTAATAGATCAAATCACCTTATAGCCATGTATATTACTGTTGTAACTGATGCCACCAGAGAGCATCATGAGAAGCAATTAGGAACCCTTTTCCTGATGAAGCCAAGTAGACTTTTCATGATATCTGCTTCACTATGCTGCCAGCTAGAGGCACAACTCTCTTTTAATGATGCTGTCAGCAGCCGGATTACCCAAAATCTTGTGTCTGCAATTTGTAATATGCATTCTTTGAAGGAACGAAGGGAGTATATAGATCCTCACGGCTATTGGTCTACCCTTGGAGAAAGTGAGCGGAGTCTATTTCTTAAAGCTTTCCAGTTGCTCGATTCAGGAAAAGAAAAAGGATTGTTTTTGTCTCTTATCTCTGGTGCATGCGACCAAAATGATCAAGACGACTCCAAGGATTTGGGATTTTTGCTAGTCTCTAGTTTGTTAAAAAAAATGGGAAAAATTGCTCTTCTAAAGGAGGATATTCAGGTCGGTCTGCAAGAGTATTGATCTTTATTCTTAAAGTTATGTTAGCCTGTTCAAATAGAACTCTTTTCTATGTTTGTGCTAATGAAATTTGAAATGTTGCTTGCAGATGGGAATTGTCTTCAATAGTTTTAGACTAATATCATCAGAAATCAGTCCGGACTACTGTCGGCGCTATGCATCTCAAATGTTGCCTTCGTTGTACAAAGTTTCTGAAGGATTTGCTGGAAAAGTTATCTCTGGTGAGCCTTCTTGCTTCCATAGAATGTTCAATTGTATATTTAAGCAATGTGCCATTTCTATATGCAACAGTTTTATTCATAAATTAATTTAGTGAATACTAATTTCCTTTTTTCCCTCGAAATTTGAATATAGAAAATTAACAAGTCAATGTTATGTCGGTCTAGAGCAAGGTTTAATTACAGTTACTTTTTTCGTCTTTCAGATGATATGAAACAATTAGCTCAAGAAGTGTGTGATAGTATAAAGAATAAATTAGGCAACCAAGAATTTATTGCGGTTTACAACGAGATGAGGAAGAGTCTGAAGGTGAAGAGGGAAAAGAGAAAACGAGAAGAAAAGGTGATGGCTGTTGTAAACCCAGAGCGACATGCGAAGAGGAAGTTGAGGATTTCAGCCAAGCACACTGCCCACAAAAAGAGGAAGATGATGAGTATGAAATTAGGCAGATGGTTGCATTAAATTGGTTGATTCTACTACCTACGCCCGTTCTTTCGTGTTTTTTTGACAATATACGAGTGTATAGTTGTAAGTTGTAGCGCTCTTACTTTTTCAAATTTTTAGCTTCGAACGAAATCCAAAGGATATTAATATTTAACACTTTCAGTATGCAACAGACTTATATGGAAGCATCAATCAATTTTGGCAGTTTTATGTATGCAATTCATTGCGTTTTCCCGCACAGAACTGTTTCTCTGCAACTAGTTGCTTGTAATTGAAGATTCCTTGTTGTATTAACGAGGTTAGTGCCGGGTCAAAATATGCATGTTGAAAGAATTTTATATAAATCTCATGAAGGGCTACTTTGGTATTGCTTTTGAAAAGTTAAAATGAGATTATTTTATAATTTTGACATAAAATGATGTTCAGTAAACTTCCAGAAGTGATATAATTCAGCAAGTTTTGACAGTGATTTTGAGAAATAGGTAGAGGTTACTTTTTAAAAGTGATTATGAGATAATCTATTTTAGCATTTAATGCATCTTTTAAAATAACATTATTATCCTTATGAAATCAAGTTTAAATCATTTATATACCTTATTTCATCTCAAAATTAAATATTCTATTTAAATATTGATTTGATTTATAAAATCTTTTAAGAATATTTTTATTGTTCTTATGGAATTTGTTTTTTCCAATTTAAATATTTTACTTAAATATTGATTTAATATATATAATTAATGAAATAGGATCCTAAACTTATGTATATTTTAGTAATTATAATTAATCTCAGAACTTTTGAAATAAAATTACCAAATATATGTATACTGTTAGTAGTTTTAAAAATACAATTGATTAGTATAAAAGTTACAGCAATATCAAACTGAGCCTAATTTGCTCATGGGGTTGTTTTGTCGCCCTAAAAATAAGTTTATTTACACATGCATTATATATATGAGTAATGCTACTTTGCCCAAATTTGGTGCCCAAATCTGGTGCCCAAATGACGTGGCAACACTCTTGTCCATTCATTTAAATTGTATTTGATTTGATTGATTTAAATGAATGGACGAGCGTGTTGCCACGTCATTTGGGCACCAGATTTGGGCAAAGTAGCATTACTATATATATATATATATACAAGGAACTTACTATCGGTATCGGTATCGGTATCAATATCGGGCTTCTAAATTTACGGATATTTCGGGGATATTATCGATATCGGTGGATATTCTGTCAAAAATTAAAAAAAATGATGGATATTTACATCTAAAGTTAGAATTTTTTTGTGAAATTTTAGGACAAGTTTAAACAAGTAATTATACATCAAATAAATCATATTTTAATGATAAATTAGCATAGTTATGAGTTTATTATAAATTATAACATAGATAGAGTCTATATATAATTTTTAAAATTAAGTATTTAATAGAATAATATTTTGTTTCACTTTTACAATATTATATACAATATAAAGAGATTAAATATTTAATAAACAAAATTATCATTAAAATATATATATAGTTCTACACTTCCAATATTCTATCATAAATCATAATTCATACATAATAATACATTACGTGTCTGAAATTTAAAACCAAAATGAATTCCTTACTGGTTCAAATACATAAGATACATTTCTATCTTGATTCGAACAATAATTTTCCCAAGAAAACGTGCTTGCATAGTTTTCAATGTAATTATTAATATGACACACGTATGTTACTTGATCTCTTCCAACTGATCCATGAATTGGGTAGTTTGGATTTACCCAACTTTGTGGATATTGTTGATCTACATGCATAGATATTGCATATGGCATTTGAGGAGAAGGATAATCAAATATATTGCAGCCACCATAACTACCATAATATGGTACATGAGAACTTGACATTGTCTGCGAATCACCCAAAGAACTGTTTTCTGTGTCTATACTCATTGAGGAGAGAGTCTTATTCAAAGAATCTTCATCAATTTGAATTGTTCCTCCATGTTGTCTACCACGATTTTGATCAAAATTACCTGCATGAGCATCCCAACCCGCTGCACTAGCTTTCCAACATGTTACACCAGCATCCCAACCTCCAGCACGAATATCCCAACTTGTTGCACCAGCATTCCAACCTCCTACACCAGAAACCCAACATCTTGCCTCATCCCTACCATCCCCATCATCTCCATCATCTTTTCCTCCACTATTTACATAAGAGGTATGTTGGTCATCGAAAGAGTTGGTAACAATAACTCCACGATCTACACCAACTTCTTCTCTAATCACTTGTTCAACATTTATTCCCATGTCTCGAGCATGAGAAGCAATATGTGAATCAGGATTTCCCTCGCCATCATCCAAGGAGGCAAATCTAACCCAGTTAAAAATATGATTCTCATTATTGTCTCCTGCTTCAGCAGCTACTTGAAGTAGATCCATAAAATCATTTTCATTTACTTTATCTTTTTCAGCTGCCATATCTCTAAGTTTCAACTTCATATTATAATAATAATAAACAAGTTGTTTAAACTTAAAATAGGCAAGACAGTTCCTTTGTTTTGTGTGGATTAAAGCAGATGTGGTTACAATTTTACCTTTGGATTCAAATTTACACATTTGAGTCACAAACAATTTTTTTTTTTTTTTTCAGATTGCTTTCACAAAATTTTACATATTTTACACGTCCACTCTTTGGTTCTTTATCCAATTTCACTTCAAGTCCTTAATAATTTTACTATTGAATATTATGTTGGAAATTTTTATAAATTTGTTAATGCTTCTTCTATAATAATTTTCAATCTAAATTATTTTAACAATAATTTAATTGTTTAGGATAAAAAAAAAACTATTTTAATAATATACAAAATATCCATAGACTTTCGGGGTGAAATTCGTGAAATTTCAGGAATTTCGAGATATTTCGAGAATATCGGGAGATTTTTACGGATATTTCGAAATCGGCCAGATATTTTACAGGATATTAGATATTTGCCTATTTCGATATCGGTCCCTCCAAAATACGAATATATCGGTGGATATTTCGGTATATCTATCGATTTAAAGTTCCTTGTATATATATATATAATTAATATTTAAGGTTTTCTAGCGAGGAAATCATTGAGAGAGAATTGTTAGGTAGCAATATGAGTATATGATTTCTGTTTTTATATCCAATGCTAACATTCCTGTTAAACGTTTTGTGTAGCGTTGTTTTTTTAAAAGTAATTTGAGGGTGAAAGAAACACTTAACGTAATATGGAGAAAAACTAGTTAAGTTAGAGTCTTAGGGGTCGTTTGTTTTATTGTCTGAAGACTGAATAGTCCTGAATTTTACTGAAAACTAAATAGTGACTGAAACCTGAATCTAAATGACATGTTTGTTTGTTTTTTTCTTACATCTGAATGTACTGTCAACATGTTTATTTTTTAAAAATAAAATTTTCTGAAAAGAAGTAATTTTACATCTATACCCATATTAAACAATTATACATATAATATAGAATAAACACAATCAAAAAATAATAAGTATATATGAACACATATGATCATGATCTTCTTCTTCGATTACAAACAAACTTTATCTTTACTAAGAAAAAAAATTTTTTTTTTTTTTTTTTTTCAAAAAATAAAAGGGGCAACAGGAAAACTCACACAAATCACTCTAAAAAAATTAATATATAAATACATCACCCTAATATCATAATAAATTATTGATATTAAACACCAATATTAGAAGTGATCAGGGTTCTTTTTTATTTTTAAAACTATTTAAAATAAGCAATATATAAAAATAAAGATTTTTATACAATATATAATTATGATGAAATTGGATAAATGTTATATATGGAGGATAGTATCGGAAGAAATTTTTTTGGATTGCATTTAATGCAATTCAGTGATTTATAATTAAGTTAAAAGTCAAGATTTTTTACTTTTTATTTTAAGTTGTTTTTTGGTATTTTTAAGTTGTTTGACCACTTAAAAAAACAAACAAAACAACTTAATAATTATGATTCAGACCCATTAAGTTATAAGTGAAAAAAACAAATGACCCCTTAGAGTATTCAAAAGACTCTTTTATTTTCACTATTTAAATATCTATTTGCTTACTGATGTGGCAATTTGAATATCTATTTGCTTACTGATGTGACAATTTGAGGAGTGAAAAAAGAAGAGCTCTTCCAAAAAACTTTTCAATTAAAAATAGGTTTATATTATTTTAATGAAAGCACTCAAATTCCTTCATTCCCACCAACAAATCTAATTACCCTCTATATTTTTCAAGTTAGAAATAATACTTTTCAAATAAACTAGTATTATTTTTAGATGAATATGAAAATCATTTGAATGACCTTCCAAATTATTAATATGTTATTATTAAATATTCAATATTAATCTCATTTTAAAGATCTAGATAAGACCTTTCTAATGGTATAATTTTTATGATGATAAAATTTATAAATTAAAACTTCTTATATATTAATTGAATTTAATTAAAAAGATAAAAAAAAATTAGATATCAAATATTAAAGATGATGTGATATAAAAAATAATATAATAATAATTGAAGAGGGAGAAGTTACTCTTCAATATTTAGAGAGAGAGAAGTAAAATCTTATTTGAAAAATCTCATTTGAAGAGTTTGTTGGAGTCAAATATACCGATGTGGCTCGTTTGACTTTAACAAATATCTTATTTGAAAAGTCTTTTGGGATGCTCTTAGAGATATATAAACTGGATCTTGATTCTCTCATCACTTTAATTGTCCTCATTTTGTCTATTGCCACGTGTTTAACATAATAAATCAATGATATTGATTATTTCTATTAATTTTTATGTTTTTACTCTACCAAAAATAGAATTAATCAAGACTATCGATTTAGGTGAGGACAAAATAAGGTGAGTTGGGATCCAAATCCTAACTTCTTTTCCATAAATTATATCGTCATTGTAACTCTTAATTGTAAAGGCATTGAATGTTTTTCCTTAATAATAAATGCAGTGAAAGCCTAAAGTTAAGGAGTTAATGGTGTTAATGACTATTAAAATTAAAATAAATAAACTATAAAATTATTAACAATTAAAAGTGCAAATTCATTTAGACATAAAAGCCAGAGTTGCAAAAGTCTCTGACTAGGGCCGACTAGACATCGCTTAGTCCTTAGTCGGCGACCCACCACCTCGACTGGACTGCTTACCGCCTAGTCGGCCTAGTTGGTCGGTTGAGAGACTGCGTTGACTTTTTTTTTATTGACTTTTTGGAATTTGATTGAGTTTGTCAGATTTTGTTTAATTAGTAGTTACTTATGGATTTTGATTCTCAATATTGAGTTTTTTGGAAGTTGATTTTTAATTTAAGGTTTAATATATGAAATAGTATGAATATTTACTCAATTACAACAAAAAATCATATTAAAAAAATTCCGACCGATCGATGGTCTGCAGCCGGTCGACTTCTGGCCAGCCGCCTAATCCCTGACTAGGCGGGAGGTCGCCACCCGACTAGCTTCTAGCGCTTTCTGCAACACTAAATTAAAAACATGATCGTAACATTGTTTTTTACTAAAGTTGTTAATTTGGTTTGCATAGTTGTTAGCCTTGGATCTTATAAGAGGTTCATACCAAACGAAATCCAAAAGAATTCCAATCTTTTCCCTTTTGCTTCTCCATAAATTATACACTTTTAATTTTATCAAAATAAGACAAACAACAAGAAGCTGTAATGAAAAATAAGAAGAAGAAGAAGAAGAAGAATTGGTGCCCGGTGATTCTTGGAAAGTTGAGCCATCTGTTACTCTCAATCATTTGACCCCATTAACCTTGTAATCGTTATCAACAAGCACTAGACATCAATGGAGTGAGTGATATAACAAGATATTGTATATTGGTGAAACTAGTGGCTCCTACTTGGTTGATCATCACTCATCGCTACCATTACTGACCATTAGGAGAAACTAGACAACTGATTCAAACTGACCCCAATCATCTTAGATCACAAATTCCATGAATGTTTCTTCTTTTGGACCGTAAAGAATCCACTCACTTTCATCAATATACAGTACAACTTAATTTGCCATGTTTCGTACCTGTACTTTTAACGAGGGAACGTGTAGCCCGACACTGTGAACAGCCTTGTCCATGAGCTCTTCACACGTATTCTCGAAATGAGTTCTGCCCAGGTTACAAATAAGACTAATATTTAATATTTAATAATGAGTTCTGCCGATATCCTGTTTTTCAATGCCAGGACCTCAACTTTAGTATCCTCAATCGACGATTTTTACCATCCCTAGGGTCAACCTCATCTCATTAACTGTTTTGTTTAATCACGAAAATTGGATCGTAAAGTGAGTGAACAAGCATTTAAACATGTTAAAAGTTGTTTTAATTAGAATTGAAAAAGGTGATGACACATTAACAGTGGTTATTTTGGAGATGGGTGTTAGATCTAAGGTGTGTTAAATGTGATCATTTTATCAAAATCAGGTATAAATCCTACTACTTTGCAAAGTCTTAATTGTTAATGTAAGTGACCTAATTTTTGCAAAATTTTATTTAAAATAAATCAATAAACTACATAAAAAGTCAAGGTTAAATTGAATTTTAAATACTAAAATAACAAGAATGTTACACAATTTTAAAATCAACAAAAATGATGCGATAAATGATTTTATCATTACTATTACTGTATCATTAAAAAAATTATATAGAACGTAACACGAACTTAAATTATTTATAGGTTAAGTCAAATTTGATTCACCGATTCAAAACCATTCGATCCGAATTAATCATTAAAAAAATGACGAAGCTAGATTGGTCAAATGTTTGTCTATCGAGGATATGTATCCGAGGCTGTGTTCCCGTCCATCAAACACCAAATTGATTGTAAATGTTAGAAAAAAAAATTACCAAACTTAAAGAGTCAATATTACATTCACCATTAAGTAAACATTAAAAGCATGCTTTTCAAAGTCATAACTTTAACACACATTCAACATTTTATATCTAAAATGAAAATAAATAATAATTTAATTACAGTGAAAAAAATCATAATCCATCCATTTATTACATCAAAAATACATTGTAAAAAATAGCAAAATAATAATAATAATAATAATAATAATAATAATAATAATATATTTAATTTAAAAAAAAAAAACAAATATAAAAAAAAAAAAATTGCCTTAAAAAATTGATCAAACCCTATCTAAACAAAGACAGAACTAATGCAAGTTCATACGCAGAGTCAAAGAATCGAATCTTCAAACTACAACCATATAAGCGGCTACCAATCCAAACACGACACGTGCCACACATCCTTAAATAAAAATCAAATCCTTCTTTTTCCAACCCACAACTTTCGGGAAATTCATTAAATTTCACCAGATTCCGGATATCTCTTCATTTACATCCCTCTATTTCGTGCCACGTAATCACTGCACCTTAAATTACGTAAAATAGAGGACACAAATTTCTTGCCTGTAAATACTATATATACACATTTAGTTTTAAAAAAAAAAAATGGTCATAAATATTAAATACCCTATAAATTAAAAAAGAAAGTCCAATTCCAACTTGAACTGGATTTATTTATTTATTTATTAAAAATATAAATCAAATAAATAATAATATTATTATCGTCATCGAGAGTACTAATTTTGACCTTTCACTATCTGGATCTAGGGTTTTCATTTTTTTCTTACTTTTTTGGTTTTCATTTTTTTCAAGTTCAAATACCAGCAGTAATCATCGTCATCGAGAACACATCAACACAACACAAACAAACAACAAACCCTAGCACCACTTTATTCACTGGTTAATCGAAAATCAATCTCAATAAACGGAAAGATAGATAGATCGTGGAAGTGTAGAAGAGAGACCGATCGATCGATTGATCTATCTAAGAAATCTTATCCTTTTGTTTTGTTTGTTTGTTTTTTTAAAGAAAGAAATTTATACGAAAATCGGATCAAATGTTTAAGTACTACTGATGATGATGTTGAAGAAGAAGATGATTTGTTGAAATTATATATATTATTTTCACTTGACGATGAGACAATCGAAGAAGAAAATCGAAGATATTTTTTATTTTTGATTTTTTTTTTTATAAAAAAAAAAAAAAATCATTTGCGTTTAGTTTGGGAGATCTGAGAGAGGAAAAAAAAATGTATAAAACGGTGGTGTATCAAGGGAAGGAAATATTGGGAGAAGTGGAGATATTTCCACAACAACAACAACAACAATCTGATGAAGAAGAGAAGAAAGTGAAAGAGTTCGAAGAAATCAGAATAGGTTACTTATCGGAGGCGAGTGAGAGGTGTCCACCAGTGGCAGTTCTACATACCATTGCTTCTAGTGGGATTTGCTTCAAAATGGAGTCTAAATCATCATCGGACAACAACACCACCACGCAGCTTCATGTTTTGCACTCCACCTGTATCAGAGATAACAAGGTATTACACAAAAACCAACAAACCCAGATAATTAATTAATTAATAAAAAAATTTGTAATTCAAAACAAGAATTTAAAGACTTAAAAAAATAAAACTGGAAGATAGAACCCCAGTTGAATGAATGAATCGATTTTACAGGGACCAAGGACGTAGCACATGTTGATTGAATATCAGGTTTCAGTGGACCGTTTTGTGTAAATTTTGTTGTGAAACTAATTTGATGCTGCAAGGTTGCCAAATTTGACAAGTTATAGTGTACCCATTGTAAAATTTGATCAATTTTTCAACTTACTAATATTTGCCCAGAAATCCAGGTTATGAACTGATTTTACACTACTTTAAGGACTGGTTCTTGGACTTGCTGAATTGGTTGCTGTAGTGGGGTTTCTATGATGTTGATAATATACATGCCTTGTGATTTTGTTAATTGTTGTGGTTGATGCACATTTTTAGCTGGAGATGTATGTGATGATGATGATGATCATATGAAAATAGTTTGGTACAATTATCTTTATTAACATAATTTCATGAATGTTATAAGAGAGAGTCTGTCTGATAATTCATGATGAGTTTTCAGTGGTTTAGGGCTATATGGTATGAAGCTTTAAAAAGTAATGGGTACCTGAGATTGCTTTGTGGGTTTTGATCATTTTGCAGAAAATGCATGTGGTTAGACCGTTAGATGTTAAATACTCATTCGCGAGGTCTGCATTTGTGAAACTGGATGTGGCTTGTAAATAGTTTGAGAGGAATTATGCATTTATTGTGTTTATGTTTCATGTGCATCTGCTTATATTAATCATCATTTATTGTCATGCTCCGGTATGGATATAATTGGTGAACATCTGTGGTGATTATTGTTTCGGTGTCTGCAGACTGCAGTAATGCCACTAGGGGCAGAGGAGCTCCACTTGGTTGCAATGTATTCTAGGAATAATGAGAGGCAGTATCCATGTTTCTGGGGATTCAAAGTAGCAACTGGACTGTACAATTCTTGTCTTGTCATGTTGAATCTCAGATGTCTTGGCATTGTATTTGATCTGGATGAAACCCTCATAGTTGCAAATACAATGCGTTCATTTGAGGATCGAATCGAGGCTTTGCTGCGAAAAATAAGCACCGAGGTGGACCCGCAACGCATTGCTGGTATGCAGGCTGAGGTTAAGCGCTATCAAGATGACAAGACTATATTGAAGCAATATGCTGAAAATGACCAGGTTATTGATAATGGAAAGGTGGTCAAAGTTCAGTCTGAGGTTGTTCTGGCCTTGTCTGACAACCATCAAACTATTGTTCGCCCACTTATACGCTTACAAGAGAAAAACATTATTCTGACTCGCATCAACCCTCAGGTATGCATTATTCTGTTCCAAAGTAAACTGCTTTTAATTTCTTAAATGTTGTTGCAACTTTGGAATATAGTCATATACCACCACATATCGTATTTGATTTTCCGGTTTGCTTGAAATCCAAATTCATTTCTTATCATTTGAAATCAATCATACTTTATATTGCAGTTCTTGAGGTATTTCTATGTTTCCGTCATATGCATCAAGACATTCAGGGTTTTTTGTAACATTCACTCCTGGGTTTTCCCTGGATAGTTTAGACTCCTTTAGTTTCCTTAAGATGGTTTCTCTTTCTTAAGTTCATGCTAGGCATTTAAATTTATTAGATCAATGCCAGTCTAAGTAACCCAATATCTTGGATTCCTATAGATTCGTGATACCAGTGTTCTCGTGAGGTTGAGACCTGCATGGGAGGATCTACGGGGCTATTTGACTGCTAAAGGACGCAAGCGATTTGAGGTCTATGTTTGCACAATGGCGGAAAGGGATTATGCTTTAGAAATGTGGAGGCTTCTTGATCCTGAGTCAAAGTTGATAAATGCAAAAGAATTGTTGGACCGCATTGTGTGTGTCAAGTCTGGTAAGTGGCATGATCCAACTAGCAAATGACTCCCACCACGTGCAGCTGGCTGGCCTGGCGAGCTAATTTAACATATAGCTTGGCATTTGATCTGTATACCTATTGTTGTAACTTTTGCCTGCAGTTGTTTATAATAGTTTGTTTCAATAAAAGGTTGCTTATCATCTTATTATATTGATAGGTTTAAAAAAGTCGTTGCTCAATGTCTTTCAAGATGGAATATGTCATCCTAAGATGGCACTGGTGATTGATGATCGCTTGAAAGTGTGGGATGAGAAAGATCAACCTCGTGTGCATGTTGTTCCAGCATTTGCACCATACTATGCTCCTCAAGCTGAAGTACACACTATCTGCTTTGGACTTCATGTAGTTTGAAACTGCAATTTATGACACACACATCCACCCCAAAATTTTCATTATTTCTTTGTCATTTGCACTTATCATAATTCATTATGTTGTAGGCAAACAATGCTGTTCCTGTATTGTGTGTGGCGAGAAATGTTGCTTGCAATGTGAGAGGTGGTTTTTTCAAGTGAGAATGCTAACCTCAACAGAGCTTTCTTTCATAGACAACTGCACTCTTATTATCAACATCAAAGCTTAACTTTTTAGCAGTTCAACCTGATTTACTTTCTTTAAATTAATGGCATTGTTTCTTTTGATATAAACTTTGACTTTGATAATAGAGAATTTGATGAGGGTCTCCTACAAAGGATACCAGAAATTTCATATGAAGACGATTTCAAGGATATTCCTTCCCCTCCTGATGTGAGCAACTATTTAGTTTCAGAGGTTAGTGATAAATATATTTGTATTTTAGTGATATTTGCCACTTCCCCTAACCCATGGATATGTTATTCCTATTTTATAGGCCTGCTTAAATTTTTTGTTCACTATTGTGTTTTTCCTGCCATCCAGGATGATGCTTCTACCATGAATGGATTCAAGGATCCGTATTCTCTTGATGGCATGGCAGACGCAGAGGTTGAAAGAAGACTAAAGGTAATATGATTAACCTTGGTTTTGAAAGGCTTCCGTGGCTTACGCCTTTGAGGTGCTCAGAAAAAGTCTCGAGGCTTAAGCCTCGAGCAACTGCTATGAAACCTAAGCCTCGGTGGTCTGAGGCTTAAGCCTCTGAAAAAGAAGAGTTTTTCTAACTTACATGTAGATGTTTGGGCTTTTTTTTTCCAGATAAGTTTTGGGCTTAAGTTTTGAGAGTCCAATGGCCTTAGTTGGTAAAAATTTTAAAAGATAAAATTAAAACACCTAAAAAAAAAAAAAAAAAAAACACCCTAGCTGCAATTATCAGCTTTCTTCTACAAGGAAATACACACAAACAAAACAACCTTTTCCCAAATTTGAATATGATCTTCCAAATGACCCCATTAGTCTTGATGACAATGATGATTAGATAGAGTCATGGATTTTAATTCTAAAACTTGTTCTAAATTTCAACTATGGGAAAGGATTCATGATTTTTAGCCTTTTATTTTATGACTTTGCTTTGTTATTATTTTTCTCTTTTATGAACTACATCATGATGTGTGTTTATTTGATGTTGATGTTGTTGAGTCATTGACCTTATGGACTATGGTATGAAATATGAATTTCCATTTTTTTTATATATTTTTTTTATTTAATTGAGGCTTATGCCTCATTTCGCCTCATGAGGCTAAGGTAAAACGCCTCGAGGCCCGATTTAGCCTTTCAAAAGCTTGTTATTAACATTCTCTTGTCTTTTATCTGATCTATGTATCCTGATATACTTTTATATGGGACTTTGAACCAGAGGGCTGCTTTGTTAGTAGGGTTAAAAAGCTTATTAGAGTATTGATGTCAATATGTAAAAGTGTCTTGTTTTATGATTCTGTAGTTTTTAAGAGAATAATTTTTTGTCATTATATATGGTTTCATTTTGTCTTTTTGTGCCTTCTTTTCACACAGGAGGCGATTTCAGCTTCTTCATCGGTCACTAATCTAGATCCAAGAATTGCTTCTCTTCAGTATACAATGCCAGCTTCTTCAAGCTTGGTTACTCCAACATCTCAATCAACAATGCCGCCATTTCCCAGTATGCAGTTTTCTGATGCAACTATAGTTAAACCATTGGGTCATGTTAGCCCTCAAGAGTTGAGCTTGCAGAGTTCTCCTGCAAGAGAAGAAGGTGAAGTGCCAGAATCAGAATTAGATCCTGATACAAGAAGGAGGCTTCTTATATTGCAACATGGGCAAGATACAAGAGAGAATGCACCAAGTGAACCTTCATTTCCTGTAAGACCTCCAATGCCAGTCTCAGTTCCAACACGTGTGCAATCACGTGGAAACTGGTTTCCGCTGGAAGAAGAAATGAGCCCACGGCAACTGAATCGAAATGTAACCAAAGAATTTCCTTTAGATTCTGAGCCAATGCAAATTGAGAAGCAACGGCATCATCCATCCTTTTTCCCGAAGATTGAGAGTCCTATAACATCTGATAGACTTCATGAAAATCAAAGATTGCCTAAAGAGGTAATTTTTCGTTGGTGGTTGTCTAAGTTGTGGCTCTTATTAGTTGTATGCATGTCAAAGTTACTTGTGACTGAAATGTGAACTGTATTGATCTTATAATGTTATATTTAGTTGCAGGTACTTCGAAGGGATGATCGATCGAGAGTAAATCATATGTTGTCTAGTTATAACTCTTTCTCAGGTGACTATTAATCATTTTTTTTGGATATTTTGGGTTAATTTCACATTTTTTTTTCCCAATTGGTGCCATGCTTTTACAAATGCTTGGAGGTTTCACACAGTTTGCACTTTGCATTGTTAGCACTTAGCAGAATGCTTCTTAAAGGCTTAGTTAGTTTAATGCAGTTAAAACTACATTTTGAGGTGATTGCTGGGAACTAACTGTATTGAGTGGTTCCTCATAAATCATTCTTGTGACTCATAAGTGGTTGAGTCTCTACATGATATCAGTTGGCCACAATCTAATTGGAACCAACCGGAACATAGCACGTCTATGATGGAAAATTCATGTCTCCTTCGTATTATGCTTTCTTCTTGGTTGGCAAAATTCTCTCTCTCACTCTCTCTCTCTCTCTATATATATATTTATCTAGTTAATATCCATAGAAGGCATGAAAATTCTGTGACAAAAGAATGGGTTTGTTTCGTATATCTCAGGGCGCTTTTACTAATCGTAGGGGTAGTAATATGGGTTATCGTGCCGTGTTTGTATCAATCCAAACACTGCTTGTTAATTTTTTGCTCAACCCAAACACAACCTGTTAAGCTATCGTGTCACAAGTCAAAACCCAAAATATGACCCATTAAATTAATGGGTTACCTAATAAGATCCATTTAACCCGTTAATTTATAGGTCATGTCAATTTTATGATAAAACACAATTCCATTAATTCATTTACCTATTTAAAAATTTAAAATGATTTAAATCATTTTAATTTAATCACATAATTCAATCCACTACACCCATTTAATAAACATTTGAAATGTCAAAATAGTTATTTATCTCTATATATTTATGAATTACATTTTTATCATCGATATATAATCATGTTAAATGAGTTAGTGGGTTAGGAGGGGTTCAACCCAAACATGACCCCTTCACTTAATGAGTTTAACGTGTTGACTTGTTATTGACCCGAAACCAATAAGGTCTAACTCAAACCCACTAATTTCGTGTTGTGTCGACAATTGCTACCCCAATTGAGAATCCTAATAAGGAAAATGAACTTAATTCCTTATTTGTGATTACTGTGTTTACTAAAAATTGTTCGGAATAATATTACGTGGAGACCGCATACAAATTGAGAATTAAGTTCTTTATGGAAAGGGAACTTAATTCCCCCCCTCCCACCCAAGGAATTAAGTTCCCTTTCTAGATTACTTTTGATTTTCATTCCTGATTAGTAAACGTGCCAGCGAGGAATAACTAAGAACATAATATATAGAGCTGAAATCCTCAATAGAAAAGGAAATTTAGCTCAAAAGTAAAAAATCTACAAGATACCTACCTATTCTATCTTCTTACTAAAAAAACAGTATACTATATTTTCCATTCCAACAATAGTTTTCTGAATTTTGTATCTGTCTTTTTTTTGGTATTATGGGTGAGTTTTATTTTATCTTATTGTTTTTCTCAGTTTGACTGTAGGCACAACACAATGCTAATATATAATTGTACTGCAGCTCCAACTTTTAGTTTTAGTTTTAGTTTTAGGAGTGATGTTTATGGATTATAGGTGATATAAAATCTTATTGTTTTTCTTAGTATACTATATTTTCCGTTCCGACAAAAGTTTTCTGAATTTTGTATCTGTTTTTTTTTTTTGGTATTATGGGTGAGTTTTATTTTATCTTATTGTTTTTCTCAGTTTGACTGTAGGCACAATGCTAATATATAATTTGTACTGCGGCTCCAACTTTTAGTTCACAATGCAAATAGATAATTGTACTGCGGCTCCAATTTTTAGTTTTAGGAGTGATGTTTATGGATTATAGGTGATATAAAATCTTATTGTTTTTCTCAATATACTATATTTTCCGTTCCAACAAAAAGTTTTCTGAATTTTGTATCTTTTTTTTTGGTATTATGGTTGAGTTTTATTTTATCTTATTGTTTTTCTCATTTTAACTGTAGGCACAATGCTAATATATAATTTTACTGTGGCTCCAATTTTTAGTTTTAGGAGTGATTTTTATGTATTATAGGTGATATACACTCATTGGTGATGCATTGGTGATGGTTCGAGATACACTGATACTTTTTGAAAACTGCATGAATCACCACAAGCCTATTTGAGTTAACCAAAATGGTTTTTTCGTGTTTGTATGGGCATGGATGGCAGCGTGTATCATGAGCATGACATATTGGAAAATCCCAAAAAGCAATAGTATTTAACTCAATATATACCATTTTGAAATTTAGTCATTCATTTCATGAAAATAGATTTTTATGTTTGATTCGTTACTTTTCTTTTAAGCTTGATGATCTTGATAAGGATAAGTAATTTTCTATTGATATTTTTCTTGCTTTGAGTGGGATTTTTATTTGACACATGCAACTTGTTATGAATGTATATTATTTTCAATGGTCTAAGATAGTAATATTGTTCGGGTTCCACTTTTGAAGGTGAAGAGATCCCAATGAGTCGATCATCTTCTAGCAGCAGGGATTTTGACTTTGAATCTGGACGGGATGTTTCAAGTGCTGAAACTCCTGTTGGAGTTATACAGGAAATTGCAATCAAGTGTGGAACCAAGGTAACATGAAAGTTTGTATTATATGAGAGAAGTTGCAGCCTAACCCTTATGTTCCGAAGTTTCAATTTGCATAATTATTTAATTTATTTATTTATTTCTGTAGGTGGAGTTCAAGCCAGCTTTGGTTGCTAGCAAAGAATTGCAGTTCTCCGTTGAGGTTCTTTACACTCTTTTTACTTGCTAGTTATTAGTTCATTGTTGGCTTAAGTAATATGATACTTTTTTATAATTGTCAGTCCAGTTTTTTCTTTTCTTTATGATTAATAACTAACCTTATTATACCAAAGCTTTGCCAATGAACAACTTTTTCCTCACACCTTATCTCTACACAAACGTATACACTACCTTTAGTAGGCACCAACGGTGTAGGAATAGCTTAGTTTTTCTAAGTGTATGCAATTTATCAGGCTGCAGTATATGTGTGAGCCTTTTGTTCAGTCTAATGTTGTCTTCTTATATAAATGATGTTAGGTATTTCCAAAATGATTGCCAGTTTCTAAATTGAGAAATAACATCCCTCCATGTGCTCATCCTGCTTATTGCCTTTTGCAGGCTTCGTTTGGTGGAGAGAAAGTTGGTGAAGGAATTGGTAGAACAAGAAGGGAAGCTCAACGTCAGGCTGCTGAGGGATCCCTCAAGAATTTGGCTAGTAAGTTTAATGTTTTAAATTGTTCAGTTGTATTTGTTGTTACTTACACATTCTGTCACTCTTGAGTTTATGATGTGACTTTCCTGCACCATCTTTGGTAGAGTTTATAAATTGATGAAGTAGAGCTATTCTTGGAGCCACTTATTGAGTAAAAAAGTTATTTTCATTTCTTCATAGTTATGTAACAAGCAAATAGAAACCTCTGAATATCAATGTTAATGTGGAAAATTCCATCAAGGAGGCAGGACCAGATGGAGGAAGAGAATAAGTTGTGAAAGACAGTTGATTTGGCATTATATACATATTTGTCCTTGAAAACAATTATTTTTCATGAGAACCAATGGTTGCATTGTTAGAATTTTTATGTAACCTTAATGTCAATTTTGTCTCAACTAATTTATATTCTTTTTGAGTTGCCATCGGCTAGTTCTGTTACTACTTGGGGTGATATTTACTTAGCGTGTTTGTTGTACATGCTTCATCATCTTTTGTGCTATTGCTCATAGGATATCTCCAGCAATTTTGTGATTTCTCCTAGCACTTCGGTGTTTGATTCTGACCAACTTGAAAATGTTTTTGTAGATTTTTACATACGTGGGCAGTCTGATCCTGGTTCTGTGCATGGAGATGTTAGTAGATTTCTTAATGTGAATGACAATGGTTTCCTGGGGAATTTTAATTCACCTGGGATTCAGCCATTGCCCAAAGATGACTCTCTGTCCTTTTCCACTGCTTCAGAGCCATCCATGTTTCTGGATCAAAAACTGGAAGGCTCGAAGAATTCTATGGGTTCAGTTTCTGCACTAAAAGAATTAGTGAGATCATCAGAACTTAAATATTATTATCTATTAAAGTAAACTAGTTGCATTGCATGTACTTAAGTTTTGCAAACGCTGTTGTACCGTGGACTTACAATAAACTTTTTCAGTGCATGAAGGCAGGCCTTGGAATGGATTTTCAACTACAGCCTCCGCCTTCAGTGAATTCTGTCCAGAAAGATGAAGTATATGTACAGGTATGCATTTAATAAATTCTTTTGCTTCAATGATTGAGATGTAGACATGTAGTACGAGAGTCCCCTTTTTTTTTTCTTCTGTTTTTTTTTCAACACTCAAGTTTAGTAAATTGCAGAAGAATTTGTCTCCCATTTTTTAAATTTTGTTAAAACTCAATTAGTTATGAAATTTTGTTAAAGCATGTTAAGGATTCCATAAATCAAAGCACCATGGTCGTCTAAATTGAAATTTGGCACCATGCTATGATGAGCTTGGGTTGGCTACTCATTAACTTCTAACTTCATTATCCCTTGTTCTGAATAAAGGGCCTGTATCGCCGTCTGTGGAGGATATGTATAAGGGTCCCCCTTTTTCTCCACCCTGCCCCTCTCATGTGGCGACTGGTGCATGGAATGGAATTATACAAATGAGCTTCCTCTCAACTTCTTAGGGGGGGCTGTGGATCAAGCAAATGAACCTGGGATTGAATTATTTTGTGTATGTGGTTTTTGGTACATATAATTTTAGTTGATTAGTTGGTTTTGCCAAAACCAGGATGAATGATGGATCGAAATACCCAACAGCCAGTGAGCTTGACTTTTAAGAATGCATGTATGCAAAGACTGAAATCTGACATTGTGTTTTTAATAGTACAAACTAAATGCTATGTGAGTCTTTTAAATTGTCGTATACTTTTACATGTTAAGACTTCAATATTTAGGGATCTCATGGAAACAGCCGACATCACATCTTGGGTTGTCAGGAAATTGTGTTAATGTCTTAGAAATAGAAACAAAATGATGTTTATATATATATATTTATGCCATTAATCGAGTGGATTCTAACTATCTTTCTTGTGTTTCTGGATTGTGTTTAAGGTTGAAATTGATGGTGAGGTGTTAGGAAAGGGGATCGGGTTAACTTGGGATGAGGCTAAGACGAAGGTGCGTCTTTTATTGTATAGTTACACTTTTCTCATATGAGACTTAAATGTCCTCTTGATGAGGACGTTTTATCCGCCTTATTGTCTTATTTGTCATCTGAACACCTGGACGTGCTTTTTCTGTAGGCTGCTGAGAAGGCTCTTGGAATTTTACAAACAAAGCTTGGTCAATTTCCTCAGAAACGTCAAGGTTCCCCAAGGTGTGTGTTTTCTCCTATTGCTAGAGTTAAAGCTGCTATTTTTTCCATAGAAAATTAGGCCAAGGGTGATCCAAGGAGGCGTGGCTGGCAGATTACAAAATTTTAGTAGCTTGTCAGCGCGATAAGATTGTTGGTGGAGTCTTATTTGACTCTACTTTGTTCAGATTCTTAAAGACATGCTAAATGATATGCAGGCTCTTATGTTTTCCTTTTCTTTTCCATCAAATTGTCTCCCATTTGTTGATGATTAGGAATAACTATTAAATAGAATTACAAAAGTGCGTATTAATGATATACCGACATACACTGATCTTGTGGCTGCCACTTATCTTTATTGTTACTCATACTTGTAAGGATTCTGAGACGGTTTATAAGTTTCACATTTTCTTATATCCTTGTTCACTCTACCTTCTTTTGTAATCATTATTACTTATTACGTGGATCAGGTCATTCCAAGGGATGCCAGGTAAACGTCTAAAGCCAGACTTTCAACGAGGTTTGCCGCGGATGCCCCCTCCCGGTAGATATCCCAAGAGTGGTCCTAATGCCCCTTGATAGACCTTAGCATCCTTTTTCTCCCCAGAGTCTTCTCCACCACAGTTTTTTGACACGGTGAGACATTTTGCATTTGTACATATAGAGATTGAACAAAGGGCTAAGATCCAGGACTCCCGGAACTTGACTGCGAACCAGTAACCGTAATACACCAGATTGGCTTCTTCCTAGACTCGTTGTTGAGGAGGAATAACTCAGTTGCATATCCCGGGGATTTCCATTCATTGTCTTGTTGGAGAGACACGAGAGGAGGGAATATCTCAGATGCATTCCCCTGAGATTTCCATTCATTGTCTTGTCGGGGAGAGACTTCCGATAATCTGGTGCCATATGTACCGGGAGGGGCTTTTGTGCCAATTTCCACAGGAGACACCTATTCGGCTTGGATTTGTTTAGCTGTGTACATTACTAAAAATTACAGAGACGGCGTTGATCAAAAGGCAGCTTCTGTCTAATATACTGGAGTCTTGGCAGGAACTAACCATTGACAGATTTTATCAATCAATCAATCATAGCCCAAAAAGAATCGCTTTCTTTCTTCAATTCCCACCTGTTGGAAGATTGTGGTGTTAGTTTTAACTCCACCCAACTCATGTAACACGGTTTTTCAATAGTAGTAGAGTTTGATCCATGGTTTTGTTAGTTTTCATCCATCTTAGTCTGTGGCATGACTTTTTTTTTTTTTTTTTTTTTTTTTTTTTGTTCCTTCACGTCGGAGACATCCGATAAAATCGGAACTATACATAGATGATCAACATGGCCCTTGCAGAAGGATGACATACACAAATCGAGAAATGGTATTAGAGCAGGCTCGGGAAACCGGATGTGGATGTGGATGTGTTTCGTGATTGTGTTAGGACCTAGGACCCGAGCTCCGTAGGGGATGTGATTTGAACAACAATTAAAGCAATAATTTTGATTAAAAATAATTATTAAAGTGATAATAGTAATAGAACCGATAACTTCAAAGTAAAGCATCTAACTTAAGTGATACTGTTGGGTAAAATTTATGAATTTATGAATATATGTTCAAAATGAATGAGTTGTAATTAAAACATCGTTCATTGCATCTAATAGATAAGAGTGGTAATTAACATGTGATTTATTGTCTTACGCAATTAAAATTTGCTATAATTTGGGCAGTCTAGATTTATTCTTAAAATTTATACCTTTCGGTAATGCTGCACCTGCACATTCTAAACATATTTTTATTGAAAAGTCAATCCAAATGATGTGATAAGTAATAGTAAGATTAGAGGCAACCCCTTCCCGAACAATTTTTTTAAATCGAAGTGAAAACTATTGAATTTGAATATATATGGAAATTATAAGGTTCAAGATTCTGTAATTATTTTCAATTTTATTTAATGTGTCTAAATTTGGTATTCAAATGATGTAATTTTAAATGAATAGATTACAATGATACTACACAAGATTTGAACACCAAATTTGAATAAAGTAATATTATTGTTGTCTAATCTCACACATTTTTTCTTATATTTTTTTTATATATTTATATGGATGTAAATAGAACTCATAATTCACTACGAGCCTGTGTAAATCAAGATCCCCGTACATAAAAAGTACGAGATCCCGCACCTTAATCAGTGATATCTATGAATTATTCCGTACGGGATCCCGACGCTTAATAATTTTCCAATATTCACTAATTTGCTGTAGTGAAATTGACGTTGCCAAATAAACAATCTTTAGCAAAATCCACCAAACCACGTCGTTTTGTCTTCTGGTAAAATAAATTCACCGTCATTTCTTCAAAATTAAGCGCAGGACAACTGGACAAGAGTATAAAAACGTCAAACGAAGAAAAAAGAAAACAAAAGTAAAAAAAGCTTCAACACAAGTTCAAAGCAATTCGTTTTAGAGAGAGAAAAAAAAAAAAAAACAATGTCTTCTTCATTTGATACATTTAGCATGGACGGTGAAGAACAAATCCACCACCAGTCCTCAAATCACCACCCGTTCAACGACGACGAAGCCGCCGCCGACAGCTACTCCAACTACGCTCCCTACTCGAGCTTCACCGGCGCCGCCGACGATTTCACCGCGGATCACGGTGATGTCCCCGTAGATCACGTCCAGTCTCCCGAGATCTTCGACTTCGACAGCCAGGAGCCTGGCTACTCTCAGTCCCCGTTCGAATCGGTCCATGTCGAGAACGGTAACGGGAACGGATACGGTGGTGGTGAAGACAGCGTCTTCGCTTCTGACGGTCCGATTCTTCCGCCTCCGACTGAGATGGCGTCCGAGGAAGGCTTCGCTCTTCGCGAGTGGCGCCGGTGAGTTTGTTTTCGGCTATTTGATTTTTTTCGAGTTTGATCAGATTCGCTGATTTGTTTATTAGCAGCTTTTGTACCGATGCGTTAGTTATGTACTGTTTGATAAGCTATTAGTGAAAATTGAGGTTTAATTTTGATCTGGTTGATTTGTTGAGCTTTTGTGCTTGAATTTTCTCAGATCTGTTTGCTTGTTGCATCGTACTTGCATCTGATCTTTTTGTTTTATTGAAGTTTTTAAATTTTTAAGTTTTGTTATAGTTGTTGAGCTGATTCTATTCTTGAACTGTTTGATTTACTGTGATTTATCGTGTTCAAAATCGAAGTTTATTAATTTACTCTATTGAACTTACTTATCTTGTTGAACCAATTCAATAGTATTTTTGGAGTTTGTTTGATGTTTATTTGGTTGATTTGTGGAGGTTTTGTTTGTAATTCACTTAGATCTAGTCTGCCTCCTTGTTTTAATGTGCTAGATCTACACCTTGTTTCTAATTCCTTTATCATTTTACGATGTGTTTGCTAAGCTGTTAAGTGGAAAAGAAATGATTTTTTTTTTAAAAGCTCAGTTTTCAACAGAATATAATTAGATTGGACTTAGATTAAAATGTAGTTTATGAAGTCATTTATTGAAGGTAGTACGACTTTCCATCGAACTTGAATCAATTTTCCTTTATTTGATTTGTTGAGGTTTTGCTTGCATGGATACGATCATATTTATTTGTTTGATCCGGTGCAATTAGATCTATGATCATAATTTATTAATTCCATTGAATAATTCTCTTCCTTTTAAGGTACTAAGTTGATTTTCTGTTTTGGCTTTTTTTTGTACTGTTGGATTGGTGTGTTTTTTTCTTAACTATTGCTAGGCCTTGGCCTGTGGCGCTGTGCTTTGGTTAAATATAGAAAGAGAATTGGTTGAAGTAAAATTATTGAGCTTATTAAATTATAGGCTTATAATTGTTTTTCCAAAATTTAAACACATTCATCGTCATAGTTAGTAGTCTAATTTATAGTGATCCGGTGGAATTTATTAGCTATTGGGCCTGTTGGTAGCCCAACTTTAGGACTCATTTTAATGGCTATATATACTAGTGCTGGGATGATTTATCAGTAATCTTAGTTATGTTAAGTGGGGTATATAGGCAAAGTCAATGAAGTGCCTTAGTATTGGGTTTGAATCTGACAATATTCAGGATCTTACCCTTTTAGAATGCCATGTATATAGAATTTTTTAGGACCTTATAGGAGTATTATAAGTATGCACTATGCAGCATGTCTGAGTGGAGCTGCACTGGAAATTTCCAAGTAGTCAATGTTACTAGATTTTTTTTATTTTTTTTGAAACTTATCCATTGTCAAGAAAGATGGTAACCTCCTCTATGGTTTGGTTATGCCGCCAGCAGGACCTTGAAGGTCGGTGCAGATTTAAAAATTTTACAACTCCAGTCTATCTAAAGGCGGATTAGTTTGGAATTTGGATTATTGGAAATTTTAAAAAATTTATGAAGCTCACTAGGTTCTTTAGATTAATGTATAGATTCTCTTGCTAGGTCATTTGTCAGAAATTACGGTAGATTAAGTAATCACAAAGTTATGCATGGATAAAGAAGTCTGAAATTTCCAAAATACCATACTCCTTGTGATTGAATTGTCAGTCATCCATTCTATTCTCTATTAAATTTATTGAGGGCCTCAAGTTGTTATCAAAGTGGATCTTCTTGCATGTCTCCTTCTACTTTATTAGATCTTTGTGGTCCAATCACACAAATTGGTTGGGTAATACTCTTCTATAGGTTTTGTATTTTTGCTGGTGGGTATATTTTTATTCATCTTTCTCTTGTATATTGTTTCTTTTCCCTTGTATAATATAAGTTTTTTGTTCCCAATCTAATAAGAAACAAGTTATTGAGCTTAAAATCTCCGTACCTGTGCTGTATATTATGCTGTGCATATCATGTTAGTTGCAGCCATCATTGGCTTGTCTGAAGTCAAACTGACAATAAATTATTCAGTAGCCAATGGTACTGATGAACTGGGTTTGTGCAATTCCATTAATGTTACTTCTAATGATAGAATGAATTGCTATGGACTGAATTCTCAATTCTTCCAAAAGCTTGATCTCTATACATAATAAGTAGTTTAAGGTTTGCATTTGTCCATCGAGCCCCACTTTGATCTCGCCTGTCGATCATCAAAATAATAGTATTTTTTTGTGATTTTTAACTGGGTTTTTTACTGGTGCAGTCAAAATGCTATTCTTCTCGAGGAGAAGGAGAAGAAAGAGAAGGAAATGAGAAACCAGATAATTGAAGAGGCTGAGGAGTTCAAACGAGGTTTCTATGAGAAAAGGACTCTTAATATAGAGTCTAACAGGACTAATAACAGAGAAAGGGAAAAGGTACGTCTTTCGGGAATTCTTATAATACTAGTTTTTATTCCCGTTGTACCATGTTTGACGCCGCTAGATATTTTGTTTTATGTCTGGAACAGTTATTCTTGGCTAGTCAAGACAAGTTCCATAAAGAGGCCGATAAACAGTACTGGAAAGCTATAGCGGAGCTCATTCCCAATGAGGTTGCCAACATCGAGAAGAGGAGAGGGAAGAAGAAAGAGCAAGAGAAACCGTCAATAACAGTTGTACAGGGCCCGAAGCCTGGGAAACCCACTGATCTTTCAAGGATGCGGCACATACTGGTGAAGCTGAAGCACTCACCTCCACCTCACATGTTGCCCCCACCGCCACCACCACCTGCTAAGGATGCCAAAGACGGGAAGGACGGAAAAGACGCTAAGGATGGAAAAGATGCAGCAGCATCGTCATCAGCAAAAGGAGCAGCACCGGCTACAATAGCTAAAGATGCCACCGCTGCTAATGGCTCCTCCGATACACCCAAACAAGATGCTCCGGTTGCTAAAGACCAGCCTGCTACAGAAACCGAGCCAACCCCAACACCAACCGCGTGATCGCTTACAACACATTTTTTTTACGGCATCTTTTTGTTCTATTCTTTACCCTCCCTTTAGTCTGTGTTTCATTATGTCATTAACCATACTGGATTCCGCGTTTCGTTCACAGCTTTCAACTGTATTGTATGGTTTGAAATTTGGAGTTGGTGTCGTTTTATTATCGCTTATGGTGTTTTTTTTTTTGGGGGGGGGGGGGGGGGGGGGGGGGGGGGGGGGGGTGAACAGTTCTTGTTCTTTGTTTTGAGTATCAAATATGTAGCTAGATATGTATTTTCTTTCTTTTGGATTCTTAAGTTTTCATTAATACATATCTTGGCCAAAATTATAATCACAAAAGAACGACAAAACAAAAAATTATGTTACAAGCGTAAAATTAGAAGATAAATCAATCGTAGATATACTCGTATGCTACAATTTCTGTTCTAAGGTATCTGCAGTAACCGTGAAAATAAAAAACGAATTCTACGCTTGTATCTAAGAAAACTAATACGAATTACATGTAAGTTTTGTATAAATTACTGGTTTTACACATTACATCATCACATTCTGCCAAAAAAAACTCTTCTGGTGTTCAACCATCTCATGAGCTTGAATTCCTTTCTTGTGATTTTTTGCATTTTGCATATAAAATCCACGAACCCAAGCTCGTTTTTCGCCCATGAATGGGAGCTCGTGTCTATACTTTATTATTCATCTGGGTGTTACCTGAGTAATGGAGATAGGAGCAGAGCTCATCTGATTACAATTTGAGTCTACTGATTTCTTATTTGAAGAAGCTGCCCCACTACTACTTCCTCCTGAATCTTGGAAAAATCCGGGGGCTGTAAGTTCCTTGTCATTGAGCCGAATGTTCTTCGAAAGCATCTCGACAACCTGACTCATCGGTGGTCTTCGGTTTACAGCTGCTTGGGTACAGAAAAACGCTACTTTCATGTATCTAGTGACTTCTTCCGCCGGGAATTCTTCCAACTCTAGATCCACTATCTCCAAGAGTTTCCCTTCTTGGTGAAGTTGCCATGCCTATTTGTGAACATTGCAAGAAAAAAGATACAATTCAACTGCTTGGTTAGATTGATCACTCATTGAAATATCAAAGAAATTCAAACAACAATAAATATCGAAAATCGGGAAAGGAAACCAACACACCCATTCCAGAAGGTATTTCGGCATATCTCCCCAGTTTGCCTTCGCACTGCTTCTGCCACAAATTATTTCGAGTATGAGGACCCCGAAACTGTACACATCAGCCTTCATTGTCAGCTGTCCACCCAATATGTATTCTGGTGCCAAGTAGCCACTGCACAGGATAATAATACCAATGCATTTATTGATCTTCATTTTCTTACACTTTCATATCTTTATACAAGAACTTTGAAGTGATAGACCGGGAGAAATATTGGTTTCTAAAAGACTTGGTGAGTATTCCTAAAAAGGGAGGAATTCAAGTCAAGTAGGGCACACACTAATCGATTAAGGTTGTGACGGGATGGGAGGTGTTAATAGAAAAATCAAAATGGCATTATATACATAGCAGATAAGGCATATTACAGCAGAAGACTCGCTGACAAATAATCCAAGAAATAGAGACTAGTAAAAGTTCTTTACTTTAGGCAACCCTGCAAAAAGATCACAAATACAAATCTATTTCCATTTTTTCTAATTATATTATCCTCATCAATGTCTGTTTAAATGCTTGTCTATGAGGCTAAGTACGGGTAATTTTTGTTCTACGTTGTATCAACTATGGAATATATATATCTTCTCGGTTTTACCTCATTTTCTTTGTTCTTGGTTCAGTTCCCTATTGAATCTATGTTATTCAATATTCACACCGAGGACACTAACCAATAATTTCTTGCGACTCCTGACGACAAAATTTTAGAAAGAAATTCATGCAGCAATTTTTAAGAACCAAAGCATGGAAGATAATAGATATGATGAAAAAGAAAAATAGCAGAGAGTTGGATAGTTGGCAGATCAATTACGTTGTCCCCGCTATCCTTGTGGTAATGTGAGTGATATTATCAGGGAAAAGTTTAGCCAGCCCGAAGTCTCCTATCTTCGGATTAAACTCTTGGTCAAGAAGTATATTACTAGCTTTGATGTCTCTGTGCACAATATGTGGTACAAGTTCTTCGTGAAGGAATGCAAGACCTTTAGCAATACCAATACAAATAGCAGATCTTTGTTCCCAGTTCAGTTTTATATCCTTCTTATTTGAACCTGTAAGCAAAAAAAAAGGGAGATTATACTTTCGGTTTTTGCATGCGTATAATGAAGAAACATTCACCATTCATGCTTAAATTCCTATTCCATTTACCTAGTAATACGTGATCAACGCTGTTATTTTCTAAATATTCATATACCAATATCCGCTTATTTCCTTCAACACAGCATCCAATCAACTCAACAAGATTCGGATGCCGTACATTTGTTAGGGTATTGATCTCCGTTAAAAATTCGCGAACGCCTTGCTTTGACTCAGCAGAAAGTGTCTTCACAGCAATGAGTGTGCCATTTTTTAGAATTCCCTATCAACATTGAAACAAAGTTATACCATAGAAAGTTAAAACAGAAGACGGACAGAAATCATCTTCATACCGTGTTATATATTAATGCACAAGTATAAATTCCTAAGTAAAGTTGTTTGTTGGTAACTTATGATCTATGATGAAAATGTGAACTGAATAATTGTCAACCTTAAACCAAATTAGATAGAGCAGAAGGAAAAAGAAGAACAAGTCTACGGTACCCAGCATATTTATGACTAGTGGTCTTCAGAACAAGTTCAACCCAGCACCCGAAATTGAATTATTAATGTGATATTCAATATCGTTCCATTTTCTGTACTCTGGAAGTATCTTTGATCTGGAAAATATGTAAATTCCTCATGGCTGTATAAGGACCACAACTTAGCACTCTTACTGTTAGTATGAATATAGAGCCATAAGTTTGAAATTCTATAAAATGGATGATCTGATAGATAAACAGTTTCAGGTTGTTGAAAATCATCTTTCAACTTTTGGTCTAAGTAGAATTTAGCCAATTCATAAACATTCTTTTAGTAAACTGTTGACAAACTTAAAATCATAAGTCATAACAAGACATTTTCAAAGTGTCTATCTCATGACTTATAAATGAGAACGGCCTCAATTTTTAATAAAAGATGGGATTTTCAAATTATTGACTTTATAAAATTTTAATATGTTAGACCATCTGTAAATTTTGTGTACCTTGTAAACGGTTCCAAAACCTCCTCTTCCTATCTTATTGCTTAACTGAAAATTTTCTGTGGCTGATTTTAATTCGTTGTAGGAAAAATGGTTGATACTCCCAAGTAATTGCCCTAAGCATCACAAAAAAGAGAAAAGACAAAACGATTAGTTCAGAAAAAGATATACTAAAAGAATACCGATGCGTGGGGAAGAAAAAAAAGAATGATATAGGCATATAGCGAAAAACATATAACTGAACTTTGAATTAAAGCACATCTGTAATAGCAACCAGACAAAACTAGTTCCCATGAATATCTTCTTGCGTTAATTGATCTTTCGATGCCTAAGCCTTCAGGAAGAAGTAGATTCATGCACCTAAATAAAATTTTCAAATTCTTATCAAACATTTGGTTTTCCATTTTTATAGAAAGCAATATAAGAAAAATGCTGCAGAATTGTCAAGATAGTTGCGGTGAGGTTGGTAGGTCAATCGAGACACATCCTTAAATGTTACACAAGAAGAAATTGAAGACAATCAAAACAAGAAGAAATAGAATTCAATTTATTTCTTTCTTCACTGATTATATAAGAACTAACAGCAACAACACAATTGATGCAATTTAAATATACAAAATACTACGGCGAATTCATTAATATCCACCAAACATTCATATACCCCATGTATTCACGAAAGCACCGCCCATGAAATAAACAATGCAAACAACAACCACAACAAAACCAGCAATAAAAATTTCATTTTCCATGACAATCAAAGAGATTTGCAATTGCATGACTTGTATAATAGTTCAATTAATGTTAATTGCAAGAAATCATTGCTTAACAAAGTCCTCTCACTTACTATCTATGCCGTGAAGAGCCTGAATTGCTGGTACAGCGTCCTTCTTCCTGCATATGATCGAGGAACCAAAGCAGCCGCAACTCATATCTGTATGTGATGTTCTGCTACTATCTCCAACTCCAAGTTCTCATAGTTATATATATACCTTTATAAACACAAATTAAAATCCCAAATCAGAAATTATGTTTAATTGCACAGATCATCAAACCCATTTCAAATATAAGATCAAAAACCAATATGCATCATCTACTCTAGCTCTTTAACACTAAACACATCACAATAGTAATCAAATAAAAGCTCTCTTTGAACATTCTATATAAACTCATTCAAATCAAACCCTTATCATTAAAAAAAAAAATCAAATTAATTATCACTAATGCATCTCATTTTCACACTAATAACTAAATTTAGCTCCAAAAAAGCAAAAAAAAAAAAAAAGACAGACTTCATCAAAATTGAATCAAACTAAAAACAAATAAAAAAAAAAGAAAAGAAACCCAGAAGCAAAAACAATAACTAAAAGTGTTTACCTAGTTAAGGAGATTAACTTGTGAAAATCTGATGAAGAATACCCTCTGTCGAGCATTAATTAAAACCTTAAAGTCTTGGTTGTTCTATAATTGTTTTGTTTTATTGGAGCCGTATTCGATATAATATTAAAAAATGAAGAAGAAGAAGAAGAAAAATGAAGTAAACAATTGACAGTTTTTTATTTGTATTTTATTTATTGAATTTGTGGATCTTTAAAGCGTGTTGTAAATTTGAAATTCAACATCCACCCCTTCTCGTGTTTCGTCTCTTCACATCGAGATTACTTTTGCTCACCCACCTTGAAGGGGTGAGCATTACCTCTCTCTTCAACACTTGACAAGTGTCAAGGGAGGGGTATTTTTGTCCAAAAACTGTCATGTGTTTAGACAAAAATACCCCCTCCCTAGACACATATCATGTATTGGGGAGGGGGTAATGCTCACCCCCTTGAAGGGGAGTGAGCAAAAATGGACTCTTTCACATCTATGTTGAAAGTGACACCTTCTTGCTGCTGTTGACAGCTGACTCCTTAATTATCATAACTGATCCACTTTTTTATTATAATTGTACATGTGTTTTTTTTTAATTAAAAAAATCCAACATAGACGAGTCAACCTGTCTATCCAAAACTACGTGTAACGTGTCTTCCCGAAACTGTCGAGATTAATAATTACATTAAAGGGAAAAGCTTGGATGTTGACCGGGCAGCACCCAATCATATTGATTATCTAATGGGGTGTTGCCATATGACCAAAACTCTTTCACTTTTTACCATTTTTTCCTTACTTTAGGTTATGTGGCAACTAATCATTTGTTGATTAGTATGGCTGCTCAGTACCCAAACAACGTTCTTACATAAATGCTACAACAAATGAAGATATTTAGTTATTTACCCCTACAAACCAATGAAGTGATATGACAATTCGATTGAAATATACCCATATTTTTCATATTTTGGGTTATAATTTTACTAAAAATTTTAAAAATTTTGAATTGTGATATTTTCACCGAAACCGACAGAAGAAAACTCTTAAGAATACATTCAATTATGATTCTTGAGGACATTTAAAGACATTATAAATCCTGGTGTATTCAATTTGGACATTTAAAGACTTTAAAATAGTCCATATGAATCCAGTGGTATTCAATTAGGATTTATATGGACTTTTAAAGAATCCTTCCAAATCCAGGTGTATTGAATTGAGACTTTAAAAATATCTACAAGAATCAAGGTGTATTCAATTAGGACTGGATTTTAAAGGATTTTCTTAAGTCATGGATTTTGATGGATTTTGGTGGACTTGATTGTGAAAGATATAAATATCAAATGTCATAACATGTCCAGCCTTCTCCCCAAAGATTTTGGTGGATTTTGCTTTCCCTCTCTCTCTCTCAAATCAGAAACGAAAAGCACTAATATGTAAAAATTAAAAAAACCGATGCATGTGAGAATAATAAGCTTCCATCCCCAGTATGTTCTGTGAATTAAAAAGGAAAAAAAAAAAAAACTGCACATAATTATATATGTGAGAATATGTTACAGTCACATAATTATATACAGTATAACAAGTACAAAACTCACTACGTCCCAGAATTGCACAAAACAACACCAAATTAATCTGTAGAGCCTTCAATCAAACACCAAAATGCTCACTCTTTATTAGCTTTTTTTTTTTTTTTTTTTTTGATTTTTTTTTTGTTTTGAAAAACTCTTTATTAGCATTTTATTTTAAAGAAAAATAATTCATCTACACTTCATGCAAGCAGTGCCTTTACGCAGATAAGCCTTAGCCAATTTTGGGTTCAATTCAATCGCTTTATTTGCATCAGCAACAACCTCAGACTATATATATACACAAATATAGATTGACTGGTGTATCAAATTTTGCTCATTCTAACTTCAAAGGTTTTTTTGATAATTAGCTATAGCTTACTATTGATAAGTCAGAGATAACAAATTCATGAAAGCCTTAGCCAATTTTGGATTCAATTCAATCGCTTTGTTTTCATCATCAACAACCTCAAAATATATATACGCAAATATAGATTGACTGGTGTATCAAATTTTGCTCATTCCAACTTCAAAGGTTTTTTTTTTTTATAATTAGCTATAATTAGCTTACTATTGATATATAAGTTAGAGATAACAAATCCATGAAAATCTTTGGATGTCTAAACAAATCCATAAAAGTCTGAGATAGATGTCTAAACAAATCCATAAAAGTCTGAGATGGATGTCTAAACAAATCAATGAAAGTCCATGTGGATTTATAAAAGTCTGTAGAAATCCATGAAAATCTGTCACTTAAAAAATGTCTTTAAATGTCTTCAAGAATTCTAATTGATTCTAATTGAATACACCCCCTAGTTATCCATGTCAAAATCTTAATTAAAGTTTGATAAGTTGTATTTAAAGTTAATCTTGTCATTAAAATGACTTTACCAATTTCTTTGAACCAATTAATTCAGTGTAAATAATTGTTTTCAACCAATTACCAAATTTCGAATTGATTTTGTAGAAAAAAATTTATCGTAATTTATAAGATTTTTTTTTTCCATTAAAATGAAGTTCTACCCAAGTTTGGATCATGTTTTTCTCATTAGAATTTTGGATTAATTATGTTTGTTTTTAATTATTACATATTTAAACAAATTGTTTAAAAAATATTATTACTAGTTTGAAAATTATAATAAAAAAAATCGATTTGAACTCATAATGGAGGAGCTTACATCTAATTATGATTGCTAAAACATTACAATTATATATCTTTAAACGATTTTAACGGTCTAGTAGTTTATCTCTTATACTATTGTAACTATGTAACAATTCTCTTTTTCGGACTTTGAATTTATTATAATAGATTAAAAAATCAATCAATCAATCGACCTTGTAATTTGACGTAAACAAACATTCATTGGTTAAGGTTTCCTCTTGACAAATGAGGAATTATATATATATATATATATATATATATAGGATCAGGATCCTCTGTTATGCTGATCTTTTTACTGATCTAAAACACCTAAGAATAGGACTTTGTATTTAAATGAAATAAATAAAATAAATAAATTATAGTCATTGATTACATATGTCAACAGATCTATATAGGACAGGACAAAAATCAGTTCAGCAGAGGATCCAAATTCATATATATAAACCAATTCAACTGATCTTTTATTATTATTATTATTGATAAGCTATCAAGCACTAATTTATCTTCTTCTTTTTCTCTTTTTCTTTTTGGTATCGAGGATCCCAGACTTCGTTCGAACACGTATCAACCTATCCTACACACAAAAATGTAAGCATGTAAATCAGAACTCGCCCCAAGCTCGTTCTTCCACCAACTGAGCTAACGCGCCGAGAGTAGAACCAAGAACTTGAGATTTTCATCCCAAGCATCGGACTACCAAGGCAACCACCTTCTGGTTAATTTATCTTACTAGTTGTTTTATATTTTGTATTAAGTACATTTGCATAAAACAGATATATTGCTAGAATTTAAATATAGCATTAAATGCTTAGAAGGTAGTTAGATATAACATTAAATGCTTAGACTTAAAATATAACATTAAATACAACAGATATTAGGATTGTTCTACAATACGTAGCTCAGCTGGTATATGAACGGGATTGAGGTTTGGATAAATAACTCCCATATCAGCAGTTCGAATCCTACAAATGACGAAAGCTTTCAAAAAAAAATACCTGGTTCCGAATTAATAGATATTATAAAAAAAAATTAGAAGGTAGTAATCAAATTAAATTATATAAAAAGTACCCGAATATCAATAATGTTCGTACTTCACGGATTTAATAAGAGTATCGCTATCATTTTAAAAATTAAATACCATCCTGAATTAATGTTTATAGATTGTATGGTGATCGTTGTGCACACATGAACATTGAAAAATGTCCAAGGACTTTTGGTGAGTCGTCTACTCGTCTTTATCATATGAATTCAAAATTGGAATTACATGTTTGGAAATTGTAAAGTTGTCCTAGGAAGATAAATTGAATTCGTCAATACGCAAAACTCAAAACATTGGGCGGTGCTTGTAATATGATCTCATAAGTAGGATTTCATTTTTTTTACGGCTACAAGAAGGGTTGATTATTCAAGCTTTATTCATTTGTTGACAAATCTGCTTATCTCTTCTCATTTAACACTTGTGTTGACTTTAATAATAATCATAATAATAATAAGGGTTCAAAAAAATTTTGTCACTATTTCAACCTGTTTTTGTAAGAATATCACTGGTTTACTAATTTAAGTTTAAAAGACACCTATTTAGGTGATCAGACAAAAATACCCTCATTTTGTCTATTTGTGTCTTTTCAAACGTGGAGAGAAAAAAGTTGAGAGAGCGAGAACAGTGGAGAGAGAAAGTATCGTTGCAAGAAATCCAACTGTAAATCTCACGGCGACACCCTTGTTCGAGCTTAGGTTTGATTTGATTTGTGGTTGATTATGTTTGTATGATGAGGTTAGGTTAGGGTTTTAGTTTCAGAAAAGAGTTGTTTTGAGGACGATGAATTTATGGGTTTCCGTGACTTTTGTATAGTGTCCCGTGACTTTTGTATAGTGTCCCGTGACTTTTGATAAGTGTCCCCGTGACTTTTGTATAGTGTCTCGTGACTTTTGATAAGTGTCTCGTAACTTTTGTATAGTGTCCCGTGACTTTTGTTTAGTGTCCCGTGACTTTTGATAAGTGTCCCATGACTTTTGTATAGTGTCCCGTGACTTTTGATAAGTTTCTCGTAACTTTTGTATAGTGTCTCGTGACTTTTGATAAGTGTCTCGTGACTTTTGTATAGTGTCCCGTGACTTTTGTATAGTGTCCCGTGACTTTTGTTTAGTGTCTCGTGACTTTTGATAAGTGTCCCGTGACTTTTGATAAGTGTCCCGTGACTTTTGATAAGTGTCCCGTGACTTTTAATACACATCCCATGACTTTTCATACATCTCCCATGACTTTTATTACTGTTCCCGTGACTTTTACTACACCTTCCATGACTTTTCATACACTGGTCCAGCCTTTTTGTTCGAGTCTTTTCTCCGAGCCTTTTCAATTACGACCCCCGAATGTGTCTGCGTAGCGCCACAAAACTAATTATCCAATGAAGTTGCATTGATAATGTTATGGTGTTCAACCTCCATTGGAGGTCTGTTATAAAAGAAGGTGAAAGAATAAAATATCAGAAAACTTTAAAGTAAGAAAGGAGAATGTGTAAAGTAAGAAAGAGAATGTGTAAAGTAAGGGCAATTTTGGTAGTTCACCATAATAGGTGCCTTTTAAACTTAACTTATTAAAGCAGTGACTTTGTCACCAAATCAGTTCAAAAAGGTGATATTTTCCACATTTTCCACCATTTCCACTAATAATAATAAAACAATCTTTTCTTTTTCAGTTTTATGAAATTATCTATGTATAGAGCGATTGAGTAGTTTACTAATCAGAAATAAAAATGAAGAAAATTTAGGTTCTGTTCGGTATCATTCTTAAAAGCATGTTTTTCATTTTTTGAGTTGAAAAATGTAAAAATCCCGTTCGGTTGGAGTTTTCCAAAAATAATAAAAACAAAAACATAGAAATTAAGGGCGCGTTTGGTATCGTTTTTAAAATGGTGTTTTTGAAAACTATTTTTTAAAATGGAAATAATGTTTTAAAAATGATGTTTTTAAAAATGTAATGTGTTTAGTAGTGTTTTTTAAAAGTAGTTTTTTGAAACGGAAAACGATGTAAAAGTGTTTGGTTGTTGTTTTTAAAATGAGTGAAATAGTTGTTTGGAGGGAAAAGTTAAAGTTTATTTTGAAAACCTGTTTTGAAAATAATAGAAAACAATAAAAAGTTGTTTTTAACTTTTTAGTTATAACTTTTAAAAAGTTGTATTTTGTTTTCAAAAACAGTTTTGTAAAATGCTCAACCAAACAACATTGTAGTTGTTTTTTATTTTTCAAAAATAAAAAACAGTTTTTAAAAATGGATCCAAACACCACCTAATATTCAGTTTTAAAGCGTCTAAAGGACTGCATTGAAAACAATTAAAAGTTGTTCTAGCTTTTTGATTTCAATTTTGTGGGCCTCATTAATTAAATTTTTAATCGTTTTATTTTTTGTCCTTTATATTATGACTAATATTTTACAACATGTACAATAATATTAATAAAAAAAAATTATAAATCATATATAATAATTCAGAATGCTTATTATTATTATTATTATTTTGAAAGCTAACACTACTGTGTGTGTTATCGATCCGTGATGCAACTCTAACACAAGAGTTTTAAATGATGTCGTAACTGCATATGGTATATATATATATATATATATATATATATATAAACAAAACAATTTCAATAAATACATATTATATTTAATAACTTTCTTTTCATAATATTTTTTCCAATTATTTAAAAAAAAACACAAAAAAGTCACAAATCAATTTTAAATTTTTTTTTTTTTATTGATTACAAAAATAGAACTCAGTTAGGAATGATTACAAAAAAAATTATTAAATACGAAGGCATCAGAAAAATAGGCAAAATATTGAAAATTCAAGAAAAATAGTTCTAGTACTTGAAAAATTCTCAAATTTTATTCATATGTATATTTATTGAATTTATCATCCACAAAAAAAAAAAAAAATCATATTAAAATTCAAAAAAATTGATGTGATTTCCTTTAGATCCTTACCAAAATTAAAATAAGGGATCCTGAGAAATTCATCACATTGATTTGAATGAATTTTGATTTAAATTTTGTTGAGGATGATAAGTTCATTAAAATCTATCTATAAATAAAATTTAAACTTTTTTCAAGCACTAAAACAATTTGTCCTGATTTTTTTAAATATGAAGGCATTGAAAAATGGACAAAATATAAAAAAATTTAAAAAAAATAGTTCTAGTACTTAAAAAATTCTCAAATTTTATTCATAGTCAGATTTTGATGAACTTATCATCCACAAAAAATTTTATATCAAAATTCATTCAAATGTGATTTTATAGTGATCTTTACCGAAATTAAAATAAAAGATCCCTTACGAGAGATTCACTAAATATATTTTGTTCTGGTTGACATTTAATACAACACCGTGATAAACATTTGCAGGCAAGAGGATAGAGATGAGAAGCACTGCATTAACAATGAATTTCTGTTCCCCCATATCTCCAATTCCTGATATTGAAAGGAAACAAATCAAGTTTCCCAACTAGGTGTTCAATACAAGAGCTAGAGAATTCGAAACAACACGAAAATTTTCCCGTTCCACAGAATCAGATTACAATGATATTGTGAGAAGGAAGATTTATACAGTAGAACAAAATTGAACATCAAATTGATTTATTTGGCAGTAAATGCCGATTCAAACCAGGCAAACACCAAATGTTTTGATTAAAAGATGATTCAGTAACAATCTATCGCTTTGAAAGGTTAAAATTTAAGTTACACAATTGCACATATGAGATCTACAATACGCATTTCAGCGATAGCTCACTCCTTCGCCGTTCACGACCTCACCAATACGGTATGCAGTATAACTTCCATGTTGTTCGTCAAGTATTCTCTGGGATGCTTCCTGGCTCACAACTAGAACCATCCCAATACCCATGTTAAAAGTCCGCATCATCTCACCATCTTCTATTTTCCCGGCCTAAATCAACAACAAAAACCAGAATCAAAAGAAAGACACGTAAGGTAAACTATAATAGATTTGCGATTGTTGGACCAATTATGTGCATAAAATAGTGAAATGGTCTGCAAAATCAATCCCTTTAAAGGTACACATTATGATTTTCACAGTGTACTCACTCCATAAACTCTCCAAAATGACCAGCTGTTTTAAAGGTATACATTATACATAACATAATCTTGCAAAGTCAGTTAATCTATTTATAGCATCTAATACCAAGCCACGGAGAATGTTTTTTACCTGTTGCATCCATTTGAATACAGGTGGGATTTCCCACGAGTCATTATCAATGACAGCACCAAGGCCTTTCGGAAACACTCGAGGTATATTGTCTGTAAAACCACCACCAGTGATGTGGGCTATCCCTTTCACCCCTCCCTTGCTAATTATGTCCAGCACCTATTTGACCCAAATAAAAAGGTTTTAGCAGTAGTCAACACGGCAACATGGAGAAAGATAATTTAATTAGAGGTTGATGGAAGACCTGCTTAACATATATAACAGTCGGGGCCATCAAAGCTTCACCTAGTGTAATGCTTTCCCCAGGAAGTTGGTTATTTAGAGAAAGGCCACTCCGAGCTAAAACCCTGTAAAGGTCAAAGAAGTACATATCTTGAGGATTTCGATATATCAGTTTCAAAAGGGCCTGTAAGAAAGCTATGGCAGCTAACGTCCATTGAAACAGTAAATGAGGTCCTTGGTGCTACTAACATAAGTAACAACAAGGCATTGTCTTATAGAAATTCTAACCTTCTTACAAGAGAGAAACCATTGGAATGAACCCCACTAGATGGCAAACCAATGAGTATGTCTCCAGACACGATGTTTTTCCCATCAATAACTGAATCCTTTTTTACAATGCCCACTGCAAAACCACTGAGATCATACTCGCCCTCTGCATAAAAATCCGGCATCTCTGCAGTCTGAAAGACAAATATCCACTAAGCTTAACTAAAGAAGCTATGACGTGTACAATAATTTCAATTTTATAAGAATATTGAGATAAACAAAAAAAATAAAAGAGCCCACGTTTGACTATAAATGTTGAAGTTTATTAAAAGTCATGCATCAAACATATTTCTTCCTATGCCCGTCAAATAACAGGAAGACCAATTCCATGACATTATTAGTAGATTCCTACAATGACCTCATACCGTACATGTCCAATAGAAACATAACAAATTTGACAAGTGACATCAGACATCTATCATCTATAACAGTCAATGTCAAGCAAAATAAATGACATTTAAAAAAATAAACACCTTAAAAAGGACTTCTTATAGCTTCTTATATTTGATCATGGAAACAAGTAAAATAATATAAAATTATAAATTCAACATCCAGCACTAAATAATATTTTCAATTAGAAGGCATTCAGCACCACTCAACAAACATAACATGCTGATTGAAAAAAATAAACGGATGATAAAATAAAAAATAAATTACCTCTCCTCCTAAAAGGGCACAGTCAGATTGTTGGCAACCATCAACAATGCCTTTTATGACCTAAACAAGAAGAAATTAGAGATGATCAACATACTTTGACACAGTGAAAAAAATTTGATGGTCCATGCTCCCAAATAACCGTACACAACTATTAGTACCTTTTCAGCAAGGTCAACATCTAGGCGGCTTGTAGCAAAGTAATCCAGAAAAAATAATGGCTTTGCTCCTGAAGTAACAATGTCATTGACACTCATTGCGACCTAAAATGGGAAAGCATCAGGAAGCTAATTTCTAAGATTGAAATGAATACTACGAGGTCTATTAAAAAAATATATTACCAGATCAATCCCAATAGTATCATGGATTCCAGTTTCAAATGCCAATTTAAGTTTAGTTCCCACACCATCTGTGCCAGCTACAAGGTAAGAATCACCTGTTCACAAGAAGTAGATCAGCAAACTAATACAACCCAACAAACAGAAGCGAAGCTAGTAACAATTCATTACTTCCCTAAGAATAGAATCAGAAACAAGTCAACAACTATCCTCTTCTACCATTAGCGCCATGTCATAGACATAGCAAAAGGGGTCTTCTAGCCAAAAATGACTAGAATGATTTCAATAACTGATGTTCTTTGCAAGCTGAAATAAGGAAAATAAGATACAAAGAAAATGGTCCGAAGTTTAAATATACAGAACATGGTTGTCATAAATGGAAATACTCAATAGGCCTAGGTTAAGGTCTAGGGTAACCAAAGGAGCTTCCTTAATGATTAAACTGACAATAACCCACAAGACAAACTTTATCATGCCTAAATAATCTTGTTACAATGTCCCAGAAAAAAATAAATAAATAAATAAATTTAGTGAATGCTGTAATCGTACCAAGAGGGTAAAGACCTCCAAAGCCTCCAATCCCAGGAGCCATCTTTGCAATTCTTCGAACAAGCTCAGACCCAGCATCTATGTCCACACCAGCATCCTTATATGTCAGTCCATCTGAGCTTCCACCAGAAGCGTTTTTCAACATTGAAAGCATGCGGCCATTGTTTCTAATTCTTATGGGTCTCACTTCATCAGAGGTTGCTGATAGAAGAGGAAACCTACTAGAAAAGCGATCAGCTGCACAGTTGTGTAAGGGAATATTGGTGGTGGTGTTGGGTTTGTCCTGAGAGGATCGGATCGATGCTGCAAAGCAACGCGAGAGCTCAGTGTTTGCTGCAATACAATTGCTCATCGCAACAATGGAAAGCTGTTGCAAGACTGCTGAGTGGTGAAACGGAAATGGCTGCAAGGTGGTGCTGTCAACGAATAATGTTAAATACTTGAAGCTTTTGGTAGCTCTTTCAGCTATCTGGTACACCTGAGAAATTCAGAGAAATAAATAAAAAACATAGCAAGTATTAAGATCAATTAAAAATTACCAGCATATCCAAAGATTACAAGTACGTAAACTTCTGAGAAAGGGACAATAAACCCAAACTAGTAATGTTAGAGCACCATATTAAGCTCAACTTTAAAGCTTTGAAAAGCCTTGAGCCAGTGCAGTCAACCCAGCATCCGATAAACAATATGACTCAACTTGGCCTTCCTCAGACCTACTAATATCAGTAATACAGTGCAGCTTCAGAGACAACAACGTCAACTGATCACCCCTATGTCTTTTTATAAGCGTTACAATTACAAATTTGTAACAATCAACATAACAAATTTATTTAGAAAATTAAAAAAGCTAGTTTTGAAAAACCTTTTTTTTTTTTTTTTTTGCTTTCTACTTTACGGATCATCTGGGTTGTCATGAAAAACACACTTTTACAAGAAATAAACAAAACAAAGAACTTTGCAAGTGAACAATTCAATTATTCCCACTTAGTATGGCAGTTAAGACCACCCTTTTAAAACCTAACAGCACACTATAGTTCACTTAGGTCTTTCCACAAACACCTCCAACAAGCAGAAATACAATTGATTCATTAACACCATAATCATATTAATATAGCTATATAATCATAATCACAATCAACTAATTTCCAGACAAAATTAAAAATCCTCCAAATAAAGGATTATCTTGAATGAAATCTTTCTCTAAATTTCAGAAAATTCCCACAAAACATATAAGAACCCAATTCCCAAATTTACTTTTGAATTTCAAAAACCCATCTAAACAGAACAAGTGGCTACTGTGGAGTAGAGAGTACATTGCTGTATATATAAAAAATGCCTACCCAAGTTGTGACAAAACTAAACACCCTGAAAGTTAAAAATCTGAATCATAATGACTTTTTTGACAAATCATTGAAATTCAACAATGAAGCAATGCGAAAACCCACGACCCTAAGCAAACATCTGACCGTGAAAAGCTTCAGAGTGGCGACCGGAAGCTTGAGCCTGAGAAGATCAGAGGAAAACAGAGGTTTTTTTTTTCTCTGTTTTTGAAGCAGAACGGTGGGTTTTGGCAAACCTAAATTGATGCTGGTTTTTTGCGGGTATGAAATTAACCCTGGTTAGAACCGCAATTTACAATAGCGTGTTAAATGCGGGTTTTTTTAATTTGGGACCGACAAGAATTTAGTTTCAGAAAGAAGGAAGAAGAGAGAAACGGAAGATAGAGAGAGTATATGAGTTATAATTTGATACTTTATTCAATAGCAACTGGACTCTTTTATAGGTCTACAAGTGATAACCAGTAATTCTTAAAAGCAGGGAACGATTGATACAAACCCAACCTTATCAGACTAGCAATTCACTAAACATAAACAACCTAATTTATTATCCTCAAAGCTAAGAGAACTAAACTAAGATAACTACTCAACCTTCACCATCTTGCATGCATGCCTATAAGTGAGAGCTGAGAGCTCATATCGATAGAGAGAAAACCCACTTCATAAAATTGATAAATAATAGAGAGAGATAGCAAACCTCGACGAACTGGTGGCAGCGGAGGAGTTGGCGGAAGAGAGTCTAGAGGGAGAGAGAAACAGAGAGGGATGGCCACTGTTTTATATAAATATATATATATAGGGATGGATTTTTTTATTTTTTATTTTTAAATGAAAATTACAATGTTCTTTCTTGGCTTTTTAAGTGTCTCTAGTGCCAAATTGATATTCCACTCAAAAGATTAGATCAAAGTCTTTGTAGTTGAACAACTTGGCTTTAAATTTAATCTAATTATTTGTTTGTTTTTTTAATTAACTATTATAATATTTCGGAATAAATAATACTACTTTATCCAAATCTGGTACTCAAATGATGTAGCAATACTATAATCTATTAATTTAAATCATGATTTAAATGAATGGATTAGAGTGTTATCACATCATTAAGGTACCAGATTTGGATACTAAATTTGGGTAAAGTAGTATTACTCTTTCGGAATTAGGAAAGGGTATGACTCAAACTTACATCTAATATGATTCGAATCTCTTGAATACAAGTGTGAAAGGCTTACTATAAATCGATACCATTTCGTCTTTACTATTGATTCAGAAATAAATAAATAAATAAATAAATAAATATATATATATATATATATATATAGTAAAACCCCTCTAAATTAATATTCTTGAGACCTACCATTGAGTATTAATTTAGAGGGGTTATTAATTTGAAAGGTTTTACATTGTAAAGTATTATTTTGTCTTAGAAAATGTGTGGAAGTCGTTTTCTTGTTTAGGGAAGGTTCCTTTTTGGGATCTCTTGTTTAGTCAGTTTTCTTCTTAAGGGAATTTTTTTTTTTTTTTCTTTCTTTTAAGATCCCTTGTTTAGGAAAGATTTATTAAAAAAATTTACAATTCCTTTTGGAAATGTGATTACTTAGAGATTAATCATACTCACCCTATAAATAGTGAGGCTTATTCTTTGTTTGTATATCACAAGTGAGATCTCAAGATATACCTAAAAATTATATTCCTAACAGCTTTTAAAAATTATCTCTTTTCTATCTTTTTTGTTATAACAATTGGACAATTCAAAAGATGAATGATGAAATCAAAAATATCCAACATGGTGGCCTTGTGCAAACTAACATCTTGAAGGACTTTTCTAGTTTTTGATTATTATGTAATATATTTTATATTTTTATGGAATTATTAATTTATACGACAATCGGGGCCAAAATTTTACACTGGGTTTCAAAAATAAATTATTAATTATTACGATAGAGGGATTTATTAATTTTTTACACTGGCCTGAGTTGGGACCGGGATTTTTTATTAATTTAGAGATGATATTAATTTATAGAAGATTAATTTACAGGGGTTCTACTGTACATATATATTCATTTTCATGTTAACTAAAGTTTGTAGACAAAATTACAAGAAAATCAAACCCAAATTTCAGACTGGTACATTGTCACATTCTATCATAAATAATTTACAATTTCGACAAAATTGTTTTGTTTATTTTTTTGGAAATATGATTATTCTTTTTTAAAAATGATAATTTCAAGGGTTATGGGTTTGTTAGAACCTAGCAAAATCAAACATTACGTGTGCCCCTCAAATATCTATCCGAAGAATCTGAAAATATTTGCTCTAAAAATATTTACTCTCGCTTCTCATAATAATGGGATAAACTTCATATATATATAATTATATATATATATACTTGCAAAATGTGAACAAATATAACAAAATCATGCCAAATAAACTCTTTGTACCACCAAATTTATATTTAAATAATGTGTCATTTAAAGGTGGTACATATTGGTCACATATACTATGAGGTCGTGGGTCGAGTCATCCTTCTCTTAAAATACCCAAATTTATATAATATTAAAAAAAAAAAAGTGATAATACATCAAAGAGTAATGAATTGTTGAGATTCGACAAGTACACCTGCACCATGAGATTGCGGATTCGAGTCATCTCTAAAAAAACCGATTTATGTAAAAAGCGTAATATTTAAAAAAAAAAATGTTGTGATTCATGCTCAAAGCATGTGAGTTGTGACATGTGATATTAAAATACATTAATTTATTATTATTATTATTATTATTTTGTAGTCTTTTCATATTATTTACATGGTAAAAAAAAGCTTTTAGATCAGTAAACAGAGAAATACAGTTGAGCTCATTTGCAAAAAAAAAAATAAAAAAAAAATAAAAGAGAGAAAAGACGTTGACAGCAGCAAAGAAGAAAGAAACCAACCAGAGATCTCCAAGCTCCAACATCTGGAATCTCTAAAAAAAAAAAAAATTGCCTTTTGTTTTTTGTCTCCTCACTCCTCACAAACAAACCCTAAAAAAAAAGCCAAAAATCAATCTCAATTTTCAACAAAATCCACACTAACCCCACTATCTCTCTCTCTATCTACAGTGTTAGCTGTCGCCTTCAATCGTGACTTTTGCACCACCCACTCACTCTCTCTCTCTCTCTCTCTAGACACTCCTTTTTTTTTTTTTAATATATTATATAAATTTAGGGTTTTCGTTGCCATGACTACTAGTACTACCACTAATAACAATAATAATAATATTACTTCTTCTGCTAATACTAACACCAACAAGGAATCGGAGGAGGAATCTGTTGTCGAGGCGGTTAAGGTTGTTCCGGAGAAGCCGGAGACAGTTTCTGCTGCTGCTGCTGTTGTTGTTGTTGTTGCTGGCGGCGGTGTCGCCGGCGGCGTTGTTGAAGAGGAGGTCGCCGGGAAAGTGGAGGATCCAATGGAGGAAGATTCGGTGAATCCGGCTACTGTGTTCTGTATTCGACTTAAACAGCCTAGGTCGAATTTGCAGCATAAGATGAGCGTCCCTGAATTGTGTCGCAATTTCAGGTATATAAATATTATGTATATTATGATTCGAATTCTCATAAGTGTTTTGTGTTTTGTGATGGAAAAAATGGAAATGAACTTAATTACTGCTTTTGATTACTATCAATTGACAATTGTTTAATCGTGAATTACTACCAACCTTTAACGAAGTGAATTCAATATGTCTCAATTTGAAATGGGCGTTCAAGTGAGTGATATTAGGCATTTTACAACTATTGATTTCGTATAGTTATTTGTATCTTAAGAGTAGCTATTGGAGCTCTTGTGTGTTTGTACGTAAAAAGTTATCTTGTTTGTTGTTGCAGTGCTGTTGCGTGGTGTGGCAAGCTGAATGCCATAGCTTGTGCTTCCGAAACTTGTGCAAGAATTCCAAGGTCCCTTTCTTTTACTTTTTTTTTTGTGCTTTTCAAATGCTCGCATACACCAGTTCATAAGAGGTTTATGCATAATAGCATCTGTGTTTTTGCCTTTGTAGAAATGTTTGTTATTGACTTGGGTACTGTTTCTGTTGCTGCATTATCTACCATTCTACATATAAAGTGGGAGTATTATTGTAATCGTTGTAGTATGTTGTTTTGTTTTTGTAGTTCTAATGCAAATCCACCCTTTTGGATTCCCATACATACTGTCATACCTGAGCGACCGACAGAGTGTGCGGTTTTCAATGTCATAGCAGGTAATTTGGTGTATGTTGCAGCTTTCATTGCATTATCCTATAATGAGATTCTAGTTTTGAGTATACTATACTGCAGTATTGTTGTCATTGGATAAGCTGTGTTTTAGGATTTTACCTTGATAAGGTTAGGAAACTACTTGGTTTTATGATTTTTATTTTGATAAGAACTATTTGGTTACTTGTTTTGATATTTTTTGTTCATATTATGATCCTATCCGTAAGTGTTTCTTGTATTTATTTTTCCTACACCATAGTCTAACTCTGCTAATTAGTTTGTTTTCTCATTAATTTTAGAACTTTCTTTTCCTTTGCAACAAGAAAAAAAATCAGTGATTGCCATTTCTCTTATGACCAATGAGTGAAACCCCAGGATTAAAAAGGAGGGTTTACCAAAGAGATAGCTAGTTGAACTTTATACTAAAGCCATATGGCCCATATGAATTAGGAAAATTCGAAAATGTAAGACATTAATTATAAATATGAAAAAGGCCCTCTAGCTTTTAGATGCTTTTCCTAATTATGCATTTGCTCAGAATCATGTTGGTTTTAAAGTTTGGTTATTATAGAAGAAATAATGAACTAATTTGAATATAAGAATGGATTGGATCTGGGTACTTTAATCTTTATATAAGTCTTGTTTCTGGGACACATTTTTTTTTCATTGCATCTCCAGATGTTGATGAAATGAGATCAGCTTCGAAGTCCTGCTGATTGAGACTAAGTTAGAATTCCCATTGGAAGTTAAGTGTCAATGTGGTATTTAATTTATTATTCCTTTTCCTATTTTCACGAGGCCTTTTATGTAGCAAAAGATGTTACTATATTATTACTTTATTTTGTTATATATACTGCTACTTGCAATCAGGTTTGGTCCATATCGTGTTTTCCCTCTGATGAACATATCTTGTGTTTACATTTCTGAAAATTCCATGGAACTGCTGTTTATGTCGTACACAACTCTATCAGTTAAGCTAGCTTCATGGTAGGATGACAATGATATCAAATATTCTCGTATAATCATATGATCTTTTTGTAAAAAAATGTTTGAGACTTAAACCATGATTGAATGAACCAAATGCCTCCCATGTGCTATTAGCTCTAGAAACATTGGCGATAAATATGTGTTTAGCAATATTCATTGCTGTTATTACTGTTGTAACTGCAATAGATATACATAATGAATAGCATATATAGAGTGGGTTAGGTTTTTATTTTATTTTTTCAAAAAAAAGGATTAGTTTTAGAATGGCCACTTAATATGCTGGGTGCTGTAGCTCATGTGATTAATAGTTTGTCACACTCTATGATGTTTTTTTTTTTTGGTCTTTAATTGAGTTCCAGTATTGTGAATTTTATAAGTTGCATTGGATACTTTTTGCAGATTCTCCTCGTGATTCTGTTCAGTATATTGAATGGTCTCCTACTTCATGTCCTCGTGCCTTATTAATAGCTAATTTTCATGGGCGGATAACTGTCTGGACTCAGCCTTCTCATGTAAGCTAGCCTTGCTGGATCATTTTTTCGAAATACTCTATGTAGTTGTCTTTTTCACAAACAACTTCCTAACATGTTTCTTTCTTTCTTTTCATATATGTTCTTCTTTTTCTTGCAATGATGCAATTGTCTATATGTTTTTTGCTTCTCAGTTATGTGTGCTTTTTAAACTTACTATTGTCTGTGTATGCAGGGGCCAGCCAATCTAGTTCGTGATGCTAGCTGCTGGCAGCGTGAGCATGAATGGCGGCAGGATATAGCAGTTGTTACCAAGTGGCTCTCAGGGGTGTCTCCGGTACGCATTTGTTTGGTGTCCTTCTATTCATAATTTCATATGATTCTAACAAGTAATAACTCTTATCTTTCTTTTCCACGTTTGCATTCTAAGCACTTTTATCTTTGTTTTATTTGCTTAACGATCAGTATAGGTGGCTTTCCTCAAAATCCACAGTTCTTTCAAACCCGACTTCAACTTTTGAAGAAAAATTCATTTCACAGCAGTCTCAAAATTCAGGTTTTGTTCTTGCTGCTTCATAAGCGTTTCTAATAACCATTAAGAAGAGTTTTTAAGTCCAGTTTTCTGACTAGCATTTCTGCATCCGGATAAATTATATTCTGTTTGCTGTTATTTTTGAACAAATTGGAATCTCATTGTACTCCAACTATATTACAAGTATAGTTCTTTCAATTGTACATTTGTACTATAATGATGGTTTGTGCAGATGATTGCATGAGCTAGTATGTGATTGAATTTGTGAATGATAACTACCTTCTTTTATTCTTAGGTACAGGTGGTTCATGTTGTTTTAGATCTCTGTTTCCTTTTGATGATGCAATAGATGAAAACCATAAAATTGATCATTCTAATGTTATTCATACAATAACGAGAAAAAAATACTGTTCTATCCTTCGACAGTTTGACCAGAATAACTAGTTTTTCTTTTAAAGTAGATTTACTACTAAGTTCAATTAAGTTATGCGACAAACTTAATTGATTTCAATGTTCAATAAATATATGCGATAACATGGATTTCTAAGTTTCAAGCAATATATGTGACTAACTTATAGTGCTAATCCTCTAAATTGCTTTGTATGATTGTCTTTATTCAAAATGTTGTCTTTTTCTTTATTAGCATTCTTTACAATTTTTCTATAGGAGTTGCAGCTGCTTCAAACTTATTATCTGATGCAATATCTGTTTTCTTTTCAGATAGGTGGCCAAATTTTCTCTGTGTATGCTCAGTATTCTCATCAGGTTCTGTTCAACTTCACTGGTCTCAGTGGCCTCCCAGTCAAAATGGCACTGCATCAAAGTGGTTTCACACAAGCAAAGGACTGTTGGGTGCAGGGCCTAGTGGGATCATGGCTGCTGATGCTATCATAACAGACAGTGGTGCCATGCATGTGGCAGGTGTTCCAATTGTAAATCCCTCTACTGTTGTTGTTTGGGAGGTCACTCCAGGCCCAGGAAATGGATTTAATGCAACTCCAAAGACAAGTACTAGCAACGGTGTTCCACCTTCTCTTAATCCACCCAAGTGGGCAGGTTTTGCCCCTCTGGCTGCATATTTGTTCAGCTGGCAAGAGTACTTGTTATCAGAAGCAAAACAAGGAAGAAAGTTATCCGATCAAGATTTCAGTGATGCAGTTTCCCTGCATTGTTCACCAGTTTCAAATTTTTCTGCATATGTGAGCCCTGAGGCTGCAGCTCAATCTGTAGCAACTACTACATGGGGCTCTGGAGTAACTGCAGTTGCCTTTGATCCAACCCGTGGTGGTTCTGTTATAGCTGTTGTGATAGTTGAGGGTACTTATCTATTTTCTTGCCTCAAAATTTATTTTCTGATTCCATATTTCTGGTTTTTGCTGTACTGGGGAATGCATATGTTTTTTCATGACATTTTTTTAGTTATGTTGTGCATCTTGATGCAGATTTTGATTGCTTCTTTCTTGGGCCCAAAAACTACACTTGCATTTCATTACCATACTTGCAATGTTAACCAATTTAGTAATTTTGTTTTTCAAAGTCATTTTGTTACGAATGTCCCTGATGATTGTTCAAACCTTACAGGGTCAATAGAACTCAATTTAGTTTTCTTATCCTTTCCCATGTAGTATTGTGATGGTACTTGGATCAAGATATGTATCCCATATATTATTGCTGTGAGATTTGGATGAGAATATACACTTACATAATTATTGGAAAGCCATATAGGTGTAGATCCCATCATGCTTATTTTTTTTCTTAAAAAAAATAATAATTTATTCTTGTCTGCTAGTTTAAAGGAGATAGATCCATGGTCCTTACAGTGACCTTGTCTGCTGCTCCATATATTATATTCATTGCAAACAATTTCCATGCATACCCTGAGGTTAATCTTCTCTCTTCAAGATTTGACTTTTGTTCATTCAATGTTATATTGGTTTCTCCTTCTCTCATCCTCCATTATCCTGGAAATGAATTTTCTTTGACAACTTTTAGGTGCCATCATTGCAAACCCTTTTACTGCAATAAAATATTACACCCTTGTAAGGTCCAGCCACAATTGCCCTCCTCTCTTATTATTGCTTTTAGTTTATTTTCTAACATTCAAGCAAGTTGCCTCCTATGACAATTTCTCTAGACACGGGACGATTTTGGGCTGATTATCATGTTCTTATTTGAGTTCACTTTATATATCCTAAGATAATTGGATTTACCAAAGTAATAATTGATTTGACATATGCAGGACAGTACATGTCCCCCTATGATCCTGATGAGGGTCCTTCAATCACGGGTTGGAGGGTTCAACGTTGGGAATCATCTCTTCAGCCTGTCGTTCTTCATCAGATATTTGGAAATCCCACTTCTAGTTTTGGTGGGCAGGCACCTATGCAAACAGTTTGGGTGTCCAAGGTGGATACAAGCATACCGTTTAATGATTTTAAAATTAACCAATCCGCTGTAGCAGGACCAACCACTGATGTACGTAAAACTACTGATTCTGGTATTGAGAAGGCACAAAGAGTCAGCTTTGATCCTTTTGATTTGCCAAGTGATGTTAGAACACTTGCTCGAATTGTTTATTCTGCTCATGGTGGTGAGATTGCTATTGCCTTTCTAAGGGGTGGAGTTCACATTTTTTCTGGTCCAAATTTTGCACCCGTTGATAACTATCAGATTAATGTTGGATCCGCAATTGCTGCACCTGCCTTTTCATCAACAAGCTGCTGTTCAGCTTCTGTTTGGCATGACACAAGCAAGGACCGCACTATATTGAAAATTATTCGTGTCCTTCCTCCTGCTGTTCTGAGTAGTCAAGTAAAAGCCAATACTTCAACCTGGGAACGTGCGATTGCTGAGAGGTACATATGTATTTATCTCAATAAAACTCATTTGATATAAGAAATTGAAATCGTACTGAGAATATTGTTTCTTTGTCTTTAATTTTATCTTGCTTTGCTGTTGTTATGCCAGTTAATCCTTGAATCGGATTTTAGTTTGAGACATTTCCTTTGTTCATTAATAGACATAAATTTTATTCTTGCTTTAACATTCCATTTTCATGTGGAGAACTTGTGCTTAGTTTTATGAAAGAACTAAATCATATGAAGTTTTTTAGAAAAGAAAGGTATTGTGTATTTTTATATATCGTGATGATTACAAACTAGGTTTATATAGAATGCTAGCAGCTAACTTGTAGGATTAATTACAGCTAATTACTGATCCTATATTCTAGCAAATCACTAACTTTTAGCTAATTACAATTATGCAGAATATTTATAGAAAGTGTCTAGGATTTACTCCTAGAAATCCTCTTGGCTGGATATGCTAGGATTCGGTCAACCCTTTCCAACATCATACAATGTCAAGTATTTAATGGATGACTGTCATTTCAATATCATGTTTGATGATGCTGATTATTTGTTTTGTTAGACCAGGTTTTGGTGGAGCCTTTTGGTTAATGTGGATTGGTGGGATGCCGTTGGTTGTACTCAGAGTGCTGCTGAGGATGGCATTGGTAAGAGTGTTAGACTTTGTGGTAATATTGATATCGTGTGATTTAATGAAGAATAACAATTATTTTTCTCTTAAAAATGGTCATGATGTATTTTCTTCTTATATGCTTTCTTAATGAAAATATCTATTATGATGTGTGACAGTTGATGACATTACTTCTTGTTTTGTTTCAGTTTCTTTAAACAGTGTTATTGCAGTCTTGGATGCGGATTTTCATTCACTTCCTTCTATTCAGCACCGGCAACAATATGGACCTGTATGTTTCTTTGAACTCTTAAGTCCTACCATCTCGATGCCTCTCGGTCCTGCAATAGTGTAGTGCTTTTAACAATTCTTCACAATGTTTAATGATCTTTGACATGGCTTGCTATGTTATTCTTTTGAGCAAATTACAGCCAACCTCCTTGAGGTTACTACTTTATCATTAACCGGCAATGACCTCCCCTGCTGTTAGTTAAAGTTGGTCAAACTTAACCGTTGACCGAGTTTGATTGTCAAAAAATACCAAAATGCCCCTGAAATCCTGAATTAAAAATAAATGGATCTCCACCATCCATCTCTGATGTGGATGATGGAGATAAAAAATTTAAAAAACAAAAGAAAAAACTGATTTTTTTTATTAAAAAAATGAATGGATCTCCACCCTTCATTTTCTGGGTGGGACTAGGAAAGTGGAAAGCAGTTGTTTTTGATACTCATGCATCATTGGCTTACCTAATTTAAATCCTATTTTTTGTGGACTTGTCCATTTGTTTAAGTTAAACTCGTCTTTGTGCATTGCAGAGTCTAGACCGGATAAAATGCAGGCTACTGGAAGGTACAAATGCCCAAGAAGTCAGAGCCATGGTTCTAGATATGCAAGCAAGATTGTTACTGGATATGCTTGGAAAAGGAATTGAGTCAGCTTTAATAAATCCTTCAGCTTTAGTGACTCAACCATGGCATGCGTCTGGTGAGACGTTGTCTACCATAGATTCTGAAGCGATGGCTGTTGAACCTGCCCTTGTTATGAGCATTCAGGTTTACTTTTGGGTCTTACTTTGCTTTACTGCTTGTGTTAAGCTTTGGTTCCTATAAAAAAATGTAATGGTGAAGATCAGCTGCTACTGTTGATTAGGGCTTTTGATTTCCACATATTTGGTGTCAGTATTTTTATTTTTTTTTGAAGCAATTTGGTGTCAGTATTGTTGTATTGTCTTTAAGTGCTGGCTGTCTTCCTGTTTTTGCTTTCTTTTGACTTCTACTCTTTTATTTGCTAAAGTTATATATTAAAGCTAGTAAAAGCTGTAGTATGGAGGCATAATTGGGCTATACCGTCATAACTGGAACTGAAACCAATCAAAAACTTTAGGAACAGTCACTTTTGGCTTCTCTGTGCTGCTGTAGCATAAGCATTGTCATTGGGCTGGTCTAAGGTGTCCCTCCTTGTCAGCTCATGTAATGAATAATATCATGGATTTATTTTGCCAGATATGTTATTGAAGATGTTGGTCCGTCTGACTTGTTTGAGATAAAAAAATTAGTTTAGTTGAGTATGATTGTTTGATTTGTTTGTCTATTCTAATAGTTGTGATATATTGCAGGCTTATGTTGATGCCGTTCTTGATCTAGCTTCACATTTTATCACACGCTTGCGGCGTTATGCAAGTTTCTGTCGTACATTAGCAAGTCATGCTGTTAATGCTGGCACTGGCAGCAATCGCAATATGGTGGCTAGCCCAACCCAAAATTCAGCATCTCCTGCAACAAGTCAAGGTCCGTATGAATCTGTCCTCTGAAAGTTAAAGAAGCTAACAAAACTTACTTTTTGCAAAGTTGAGTTTACTCCCAAAGTCCCAAGTCTTTTTGAGTTCTATGATTTATTCTTCAGTTGAATTGACCAAGTCCTTTGTTCTTATCCGGGAAAAGTAAAAATAAAGAGACACCGGAGCCAGTCAGTTTTTACCATTTGAGTCTGCATAAGACATTATCAATGGCTGAAGTCACTAGAACCGAAGAACTCTGCATCACTTCCATTTGTTTCTCTTATTTTGTTGTTATCAACGCAGTATTCCTTCTAACTGTGTAGTACCATGTTCTACAGCTGGTCAAAGTGGTACAGCAAGTTCCACAGGTAGCACCCAGATGCAAGCATGGGTACAAGGTGCTATTGCTAAGATCAGTAGCACCACTGATGGAGTGTCCAATTCAACGTCAAATCCCATAAGTGGTCCACCTTCCTTCATGCCAATAAGCATCAACACAGGGACTTTTCCTGGAACTCCAGCTGTTAGGCTCATTGGAGATTGCCATTTCCTTCATAGATTATGTCAATTACTGCTTTTTTGTTTTTTCTTTTGGCGAACCCAACAATCCCGTCTTATGGGTGGTGCTCAGAGAAACACTGATACGAATATGCAAAAGTCTCAGCCTGGTGCTGTAGGTAAGTTGGAGGAGTTCAATTCGGTTTCTGCAAAACCATCATCAGCCATGGTTAGGTCAGATGATGGCCAGGTGGCTAGGGCAGGTCAGGCTGTACCTGGTGCAAAAGGAGTTGAAGATGGTCCTGCTAGCCGGCCAAAATTGGGATCTGGTAATGCTGGTCAAGGATACACTTTTGAAGAGGTAGAAACTGATTTTTTTGGTATATAGTCTCCCCATTTACATGCTTTCATTGACTACATGTTTTGATTTTCATGTTTTTGATCTGGCTAATTGTCTTTTGTCCAATCCTCAACTGAGAAAAATTGTTTGGATTTTTATGTTGATATGCTAAGTTTTCACTTATGATTTAATTGTTTTGGTCATTGTTGATGATTTTAATGATCGTTGACCATAAGGATTTAAGGGACCGTAGGTTCGTGATGAATAACCTCACATGTTTCTCTCATACAGGTGAAGGTCCTTTTCCTCATACTTATGGATCTCTGTCGGCGTACAGCAGCTCTGCCACACCCACTACCAGGTTCTCAAGTTGGGACCAGCAACATCCAGGTGCGGCTGCATTATATTGATGGCAATTATACTGTGTTGCCTGAGGTTGTAGAAGCATCCCTTGGTCCACATATGCAGGTATTATGCTTATAATTTAAGTTTTGTTAAATCCATTGGTTATTAGGTAGCTTTGATAAGATTGTCTCTCATTTAGTCTTAGCAATGCTGAGTTATTCTTTTATTGTTAGTTATCGCTCAACTCAAATGCTCAAGTTGCTAGGAAAGCAACCAACAATTGTATTTCAGCATTCTAACACATTCCCTTACGTCCAAGACCAATAGGATTTCCATGTAGCTCAAATCCAATAACAATTGCAAAACAAATTCAAATAATAGATAACAATAATCACCTGGGGGGACTCAAACCTAGGCTTCTCGGTAAAACAAGGTTTTACTACCATGTTTGTAACTGCTCAATTCAAAAGCTTAATCTGTTAGGAAATGACCCAACAATAATACTTTAACATGTATAAATTTTAAATCTAATATTATTATGACCGGATACTAAAGGAAGAACACTTTAAATCTACTGTATAAGTAGATTTGTTTATTAGATGTAAGCAAATGTACTTATACCAGATGAAAAGAAAAGACCTACCTCAACTCCATTTACACCATTTAGCTGACTGTTTTTCCGAGGGCCGGGGAATTCTAATTGGCACTATGCAGGTCTCTGTAGGCTTAAATGCTAGGCATGTGTAATTCATAGATTATGACCTCAACTATGTGTTGGCTCGTAATTCATGTGTATTTAAGAGTCTTCATTTGACCTCCTTTTTCTTAACATAGATTGCATTTTCTCTTGTCTTCAATCTTCCTTGCTAACTTGTGTATGCAGAATATGCCTCGGCCTAGAGGTGCAGATGCAGCTGGACTATTACTCCGTGAGTTAGAACTCCACCCTCCAGCTGAAGAGTGGCATAGGCGGAATATGTTTGGTGGGCCTTGGTCTGATCCAGAAGATATGGGCCCTGTAGATGATTCTCCCAAGCTAAGTAATTCTGTATACTCACTTGATATCAACTCGCCGGGAAATTGTGATGTTTATCATGGTACTCATGGCTTGTGGCCAAGGAAGCGTCGGATGTCCGAAAGAGATGCAGCTTTTGGCTTGAATACTTCCGTGGGCCTGGGGGGTTATCTTGGTATAATGGGATCTCGAAGAGATGTTGTTACATCTGTGTGGAAGACTGGCCTTGAAGGGGTTTGGTACAAGGTATGAAATAATGACCCCTCACTCTCACTTCTTTTTCTCGTTAATATTTATCTGAATTAAAGTATTTTACAAGGAAAAAAAAATTGAAAAGAAGAAAGGAAGCTTGTTATACTTCTTGATTTATTGGTTATTAAACTTGTAAGATGCTTGAACTATATGTGCTTTGAAGATTTTTGGTACTTAGAACCTTGAATAGACATTAATACATAAAAGACATCCTTGAATTATAATTTATAGTATTTGGGACCTGGTTTGAAGGCGTCAACCAGGTGTTACTTGTTCTGTTTGTAAACAGTAATGATATAAAGATATAGGCAAGTTGATCTGTAAATGAATGAATTGTGAACTGCATGTTTTCCTACAATTTTTTTTTCTCTCGTTTACAAGATATTGGATGTGGATGTAGATGTAGGTTAGATTATTTTGCTTTGTCTTCAACCTGTTTCTATGCGCGTTTCTGTTTCGCTGTCTCCCCTTTCTCTATCTTACCCATTAGATCTTATTTCATACTTTTGGTTGCTTGTGATGCAGTGCATAAGGTGTTTGCGTCAGACTTCAGCTTTTGCTTCACCAGGTTCAGCCAACCCACCCAATCCAAATGATCGAGAAGCTTGGTGGATTAGCCGATGGGCATTTTGCTGTCCAATGTGCGGTGGAACATGGGTTCGAGTTGTGTAGATGTCACTTGGTTTTTTCATTTATAGGATTCATCCCGCTTTGTTTTGTAAAAACAAATACAAACCAGACGTTTAAGGTAGCCAGTGATCGAGTTTTGACCATAATATGCACAACAGGAATGCAGAATGGGTAGAGGAACCACATTGTGAACTGTATATAATATGTAGTCATCCCGGTGGATATGCCTCACTTGAGACAGAAGGTTCATGGTTTGTTTTCCAGAAGAGATTGCCAATGCAGATCTCGTACTCTTGCTTGTATTTTGTTGAATTCATTCCACTAACTGTTGCGGAAAAGCTTTGTCCGCTGTCTCTGTACCGGTCTATCCAGCAAAGTAGTAGGCAGAATTACATATTTCTTTGTATAATATGTTGATAAGAGGTCCTCAAAAACAGCAAGAATTTCTCTCGGCTACCAGGCAATGAGAAAAATTTAGGGTTTGTAGGTGATCCGTTTTTCGTATTTGTTATTGTATGTTCATTGTTGTCCATGATTAGAAATATTAACTGGGGTGTCAAAGTTCCCACTTCCCAGAGATTGATTAATTAATGTTTCACCTGACCTGAGAGACTTTTGTCTTCATGTGTTGATGCCTCGCTGAAAAATCGAGTTATAACCCACTAGTTATTTGATCTATCTCATGAAATTTTTCGTATCAACATTGAATTGGTCGTAAAATTAACCGATTAAGAATTGACTCACACATTTATAATGTTTAGAAATTATTAGGTGTAGGATTCTGTATGTTTTTTTTTTCATACAATTTGTACAATTTGTGATTGTCAGTGTAATAAACTGTGATCCAGTACGAAAAAGGGATCCAATTGAAATGTCCTCCTCACGGCTCACGCTATAGTTTTGACCGTGTCAAACATGAAACATCCGCTAGAAGCTCAATGTAATATCATTTTTAGTGATATTGATATTAATATTAAATGAAAATTGCAATAAAGTACGGCCAACATTTGTTAAAAGTACAATCAGATCGTAATTTGTTTAAATTACAAGAAACTACCGTTGATCAACCATTTGATTGTTTGACTCAAAACTTGATCGGTCAAATATTACGAAATGTTTAAATTACCCCCAAGTATTAATAAATAAAAAAAATGACACCACTCAACTAATTTTTAAAAATTAAATAAATCATTTGGAAAAATTAAGTTTTCTTTTTATAATTTAGAGATATTAATATTAAAGTAAAAAAGAACATTTTTTTTCTTAATAAAAAATTAAAATGCAATATCATAAAGTCATTTGTAAAACAGAAAATTCAAATAATAACGAGCAAAAAATCCCTGGATCAATTTCCGTCCCGGCCCAAAAAACGTTGATAGAAGAATAGAATCGTCGTCTTCCTCGACTTAAAAAAAAATAAAAAAATTTGTAATTGCCGCAGAACTTGATAGTTGAGAGAGATCCAGCTTCAAAATTCAGTTAAAAAAATCAAAATCAGAAAACTAGAGAGAGAGAGAGAGAGAGAGAGAGAGAGAAGATGAGTAGCAGTCCAGGAACTCACTCGCTGGCCTTTAGAGTGATGCGGCTTTGCAGGCCATCGATCCACGTGGAGCCTCCTCTCCGTCTAGACCCTATGGATCTCTTCGTCGGCGAAGACATCTTCGATGATCCAATCGCCTCCACCAACCTCCCTCCTCTCATCTCCACTCACGTCCCTTCCTCCTCCTCCTCCGCCAAAGCCATTTCCTCCGACTCCGCCGATCTCACCTTCAGCTCACGCTTCCTCCTCCACCATCCCTCCGATTCCATCGGCCTCTCCGGCCTCCTCGTCCTACCTCAAGCCTTCGGTGCCATTTACTTGGGAGAGACCTTTTGCAGTTACATTAGCATCAACAATAGCTCCAGTTTTGAAGTTCGAGAAGTCGTCATCAAGGTTCGTTAGATTGAATTATTTCATTTCATATTTATTTTTTGTTACAATTCGAGATTTCGAGAATATATATATATGTGCGCGCTTGATCATAGGCAGAGATTCAAACGGAGAGACAGAGGATTCTGCTTCTAGATACTTCGAAATCGGCTGTGGAAACCATACGTGCAGGAGGACGTTATGATTTCATTGTAGAACATGACGTTAAGGAACTTGGAGCTCACACGTTAGTCTGTCTATAATTAATTTTGTGTTTTATGTATATCTTTTGTTGTGAAGTTACTGAATTTGAATTTGGAATTTTTTTTATAGGCTGGTGTGCACGGCATTGTATTCTGATGGTGATGGAGAGCGGAAATATCTTCCACAGTTTTTCAAGTTCATTGTTTTGAATCCTCTTTCAGTTCGAACAAAGGTACAAATGGTTTCATGTGTTGATGAAATTGGTTCATGATATTAACTGCATGTAAAATAATACCATATGTGTTGATCATTTGTGTTCTTAAATTTTCAACTTGGATTTATTAGATTAAAAGTTTATTTTCCTTGTGCAGGTCCGAGTTGTTAAGGTAGGTTGGCTTGACTGAATCTTCAGGTTTAAGGTTTGATATATTGTTCTTACATGCATGCTGGTATTTTTTAAACTGTTATGAAAAAAAACTGCCCATTGGAACCACGTTTGGGCTATTTCATGAATGAGCACTTGACTACTTGAGTAATAGAAAGGTTGATAAGCTGTCTCTGTTTGGTTTCAGTAACTGATATTATCTTTTCAAGAGTTGAGGTTTCTGTGTAGATTATGATTATTCCAGATATGAGATGATGATATTTAATGAACTTGATTTGGGTATTCATCTATCTTAATCACTGTTTTTTTTTAATGGCTGTGTCATCTACCTCAGGAAACTACATTTTTAGAGGCATGCATTGAAAATCATACGAAATCAAACCTTTATATGGACCAAGTTGATTTTGAGCCAACTCAGAATTGGAGCGCGACAATGCTAAAAGGTGACGAGCTTTCTGACAACAGTTCTCAAAGTAGGTAGGTAGTGTTGGGATATTTTAAACTGAAAGATTGTGTGCCTTATTTTTGTTTCATTCTAACCATTTTTATTTTGTCTATATAATATTCATGTATTTTATAATTTATAATGTCTGATGTGTTGTTGTTTATCTCTATCCAGTGATCATAGTGACAGACAGATATTTAAGCCACCAGTGCTTATAAAATCTGGTGGTGGGATACATAACTATCTTTATCGGTTAAAAATGTCATTAATTGATTCCGCGCCAGTGAAAGTTCAAGGAAGTAACATTCTAGGTAAATTTCAAATAACATGGCGTACAAATTTGGGTGAGCCTGGTCGCCTACAGACGCAGCAAATCCTTGGCACCGTAAGTAAATTCCTTATATTTAAAGGACAATCAAGTTCCATTCTTGGAAACTTTACATACAGAGTTCGAGTTCATCATTTTAATTGTTATTTCATTTTGTCCTATCTTTTTTTCACTTCAAATTAAATTCTTGTGAATAGAATAGTCTACTATTAGTTTAAGAACAGGCTCTTGTGAAAATAGTATAGTATCATACTATGGCATATATTTAATTGGAATTCATAAAATATAGGGCATCTAAGAACCTTTGCGAACCTCATTTCAGATGGTATTCAATTTAGCTTTTAATTCCATTAGCATTTCTTGCTAGTCACAGTGTTCCGCATAATGAACTTGCAATCTGTGCAGTAAACCTTTTAGTTATGAATGTCACATATGGCATCAACTGTGCTATTACAAGTTTAAGGTATATGAACCAAGGTAGTAATTTGGACAATAAAATTGTTTTTTTTTTTTATTGGGAAGTGTACACCTGAGGGTAGGTAGCATTGCTTGTTTTTGCAGAAAACCCTCTTTAACATGATTACTCGTTATTTCCAAAGTTTCAATTGATGTTCCATTTACCTGCACATGTTTTTATATATGCTTATGAAAATATTCTTTATGATTCTTTGTATGTATGACATGCATTCAGTTATTACTTGTATGCTGTACTCAGTTTCTTGTAACCTCTTACAGCCCATCACAAGCAAGGATATTGAGTTGCAAGTTGTGGAGATTCCATCCGTTGTTGGCATAAATAAACCCTTCTCGGTAATTATGGTTCATTTTTTAGCATTTTAGTCTACCTTCTTCAGTAAATATTCATTCATTCAAGTGGAATTATCCTATCAGTTCACTCTGATTTTGTTAATCAAAATACCGAAAATTTGTTTCGATACAAGTTCACTACAAAATCAACGAATTTGTACCGATACAAATCCACTGAATTTTTTTTCGCTTTAGTAAACTTGTACCAGTATTGCGGTATTGAGATAAAAATAATAATAATAATAATAGTGTACACTAAAGTGAATGATTCTTCATTCACGTGCTGGTAAGAGCATAAGCCTTCACTCAAGTTTAAGTCCACATTGTCTCTTCTTTCAGTTTTCTTTCAACTGTTAGGCCCAAAGCAATTGCGTTGATCTTAATATGGTAATTGATCTGGAAACTGAACCGGTCTTTGTTTAATGCAGTTACTTTTGAAGCTCACAAATCAGACCGATACAGAACAGGGTCCCTTTGAGGTTTGGTTATCAGAAAGCGATTCACATGTGGAGAAAGTTGTTATGATTAATGGTCTTCAGATAATGGTAAATGCATTCTTAGTGCCTCCTAGACATCTTCTTGAGTATATTATGTCCTATTTTCTTGGATCGCATTTATTGTTGATAACAATATGATCGATGCTCAATATATGAGACATCATTTTAGATATTAGTAGTAGTCATTGGAACTTACTGTTATATCCTTACAATAATAAATAGAGTTGCATGCTTCTGTAGAAATAATTCCCACTTTTAACGGTTTGAACCTGTGACCTTCCTGAGCCAAAGAAAAAACCTATGACCTAAATGTTGTATGTGTTCCATTTTTTGGTGATGATGGAGAGGGGGTGGGGTTGGGGATGTTATTAGTAGATTATTGGGATCTTAAAGGGCTTAATCCTGATTTATGTGGTACTGATTTTTGGATTTGACTGTCTACAGGTGTTACCACGGTTGGAGGCATTTGGTTCCACAGAATTTCGCTTGGTATGAACAATATACTTTACCTGTTTTTTCTAGAACAATTGAAGTTCAGGCTATGGCTTCAGCCCAAATTTTTTAACTATTAGTAAACTAATTTCATGGGATTGTTTAAATTTTAGCACTGTCCAGTTTAGTACATGTATAGAAGGTTGTTATTATGGTGCTGGAGAAGTTCAAATTTATGCACAGCATTAAGGGTGAATTCAGGCACACAATTATCTTCCGTCTTAGCCTCTTAGGTGGTCAGATTCCTTTACCACACTAGGGATATTTTGAGTGTAGAAGTAGAGATTTATGCAACTATTAAGTATGTCCGTTTCTAAATTAAGTTCAGTTTCAGAGATACACAAAAGGTAAATTATCTTATGTTGAATTAGAGTACATCACCTTGGCATATAAACACGAGAATATTATCCTGAAGTTATGTGGCGGTACTTATATTTCACATTCACAGTGAGAAATTTATTTGAATTGCACGACTTAATCTTTTGATAATTTCTGATGTTATCTACATTCATGCAGAATCTGGTCGCTACTAAACTTGGAGTTCAACGAATCACAGGCATTACAGTGTTTGACAAAAGAGAAAAGATAACCCATGACCCGTTGCCTGATTTGGAGGTCTGTGATTTATGTTATGTGGTGCTAACTTTAGTAGATAACAAGCAGTTCAAATTCCGTATGTTATAAAATCTAGTCTATCAAGCAATCTAATCATGTTGATGTTTAGTTTGGGTTTTAGAAATAGCATATTGCCTTTGTGATGCCAAATCTATTTTGTCAGATCACTGTTTTGATAACCCTCCAAACTTGATGCAGGTTTTTGTGGATCTGGATTGATATTATTGGTCGGTTATGCAGAGATTGCATTTGCTTTTGGGGAAAAGTTTCTGTCACCGTAGCAATATCACAACATGTATCATCAGTTGAGCATATAGCAATCAGGTTTGAAGCCTAAACGCCTCCCAGTTCATCTAGCTTTCTGATTTTCAACAACAATCAACGACCAAGGCGCATGCCCGGATTCTTCTATTGCTAGTCGTGTGATTTTGATTACTCGAAAGATCAAACGCGAACTCTTGTTACCAATTAGGATGATACAAATTGTTTTTGTACTTTTTAGATGTGAGAAATCATATTCAGCTAATTTTATGAAAGCTCCAATGTATTTATGCAACATAGATGGAAAAAAAAATTGCAATTACTTGGAGCATGGTTGTTACATCAATCGAATCTGTGTAGACGTAACGGGGATTCGAATGAACTTTCGAACCATTTGTTCTATTAATCTAAACAATGAGAGGCGATAGTTGCGATACTTGCTTGGTCAATATTACAGGTTTCTTCACCATCGTTCTTTTCACTGATCAAAACCATATCTTTTTATATAATCTTTTTGGGATTTCTTCCTCTTCCTTCCAATCTCCACTCAAATGATCATTGATCTAAAAAGCCAGTCTTCTTGGGAAAGATAATGTTTTTCGAAGTACTTTTGAGAAACAAAACATTTTTGGGCAAATTACATAAACATCCCATGAGTTTAATCATTATTGCATTCAGTTGTACCTTTTGTTAAAATTGCACATACTTCCCCGGCTTTTAATTGACAAAGTGTTAATTGACAGTTTGACTAACCATAAAATTTAAAATATCTAAATTACCCATGAATTAATTATTTTATTATAATAATTATTATTTTTGAGATTTTATTATAACAAAATTAATTAACTAATAATTTTTTTTAGTTAATTGACAGTTCTTGTTTTTGATCATTTAAAAAAAAAAAAAATTAAAAGACTTGTAAGTATTTCATTTTAATTTTCCATTAATTTGTCTCTAGTCTTTACAGTCGTCCCATGGAAAAGATTTTTATTTTTCTTAAAAAAATGTTTTTTAAAATAAAAAAAAATTGTTAGTTAATTAATTTTATTATAATGAAATCTCAAAAGTAATAATTTTATAATAAAATAATTAATTCAAGGGTAATTTAGATATTTTAAATTTTATGGTTAGTCAAACCGTCAAATTAGCACTTAATTAACGAAAAGTAGGGGAAGTATGCGTAATTTTGACAAAAGTTGCAGCCGAGTGCAATATTAATTAAACTCGTGAGATGTTTGTGCAATTTTCCCAACAACTTTTTAGCTCTTGAACATACTAAATTGATTGCAATGAAGAAGAGGAAATAGTACAGCCGAAGAATTTTATTTGTTCATCATATTGAATAAATCCAAACACATGGCCTCTTGCCATGGTGGTGGGTCTTTCCTTTGGAAACCCCAACCACCCAAGATCGAGGCCCAGTGTATGCATGGCTTAAGGCCAAATTTTCCCACCATGGTGTGGGTGTTGTCCCACTTATATGTGGGTGCTCTCTCCCCTCTTGTGGGAGTTTCAGTCCGGACTGAGCTTGTAGAGCCTAATTTCACCAGTCCCGGCAGTTGTTGTAATAAAAAAAAATAATAATAAAATAAATAAATCCAAACTTGCAATTAAAATCATCCATTTTTTGGATTAGAAGATATTATATTAATTGAACATAATGAACATAAAAGGTCAAATTCGTTAAATAAATACACAGACCTCTCAAATGAAACCCACAAAAGAAAGCAAAAGAAAGAAGAAAAACATGTCTCCTATATAGTTAGTTAGTGCCGGACAATGCCCAGTTAGCTTCGCTGCCGACACGTGGCATGCTGACCATCCTTGATTGAACATCAACCTTGAAGTTGGCCCCACACATGACTCCTTCACTGTCAACTCTAGGCATTGCCTTAATCTTTTTGCTTGGATGCTCAAAGCTCATTAGCCCTTGCTCACTGTGGTACATGCACCCTGCAGCAAACACCAAATGCTAACACATCAACTCAACTTCATTTTTGGGCCCTTAGATGGGCCTTTTGGGTCTAGCAGAGGTTTCAGGAGCAGGATTCCTTAACGATGTAAGGTGAACGAACGATATTGTAGTACGAAAATCACGCACTTGATAATTATTATTATTAAGTATTTCTGAATACACCCCATTTAAACATAATCTAAATCCAAATGAAATAATTGATGGGTGTATTTAGAAACACTACAAAAATGAAAAAAAAAAATTATTGTCAAAAAAAAAAAAAAAAAACCCTAGTTTTTTTCTCACTTACCAGTTGGAAATGGTGCAAATGATTTAGCACAGCTTGATTTTATGACCTCCAAGTCATCAGAAATTACAACTGAACCATCACCAGCGATACCCCAGAAGAGCCTCACCCCTTCATTTGCACCCTGAAAACACAAAAATTACCATAAGCACATACAATTCTATCCAAAATTGCAAAAACACCCTCCACATTTTAACAAATTTCATAAAAAAAAGGCTTTGAAAATGGACTCTACCAGGGCAGCAAAGACACTTCCAGCCTTGCTATCATAAATGACAAATCCAAAGTTGCCATCAAGATCCCTCAGTACTTCATGGGCCGGGTATGGGCCGCGGTCACGGAGGGTCCGATACGCCTCCATAACCAACATGGCCTCATTGCTGCCTTTTGAGATCCCATACTGTCTATTCAGGCTGCATAGGTTGTTCAAACTCCCCATGAACATACAATACATGTTGTCAAACACACAAAACAACCTGCAAAGCAATTTCAATCAATACAAAATCAAATCAAATCAAACATAATTGACAATCAAAATGTGTCTTTTTTTTTTCCTTTTCCGGATATCTGACGAATTTCAAAAACCCTTTTAAGGAATTTTAAAAGGGTAACTTTTTTATTTATTTATTGAATTTCTTTCTCGACGGATATCTGACCAATTTCAAAAACCCTTTTAACGAAATTTCGAAACCACATATGGAAATATATAAATAAAATATACCTTGGTGAAAGAGAATTTTGTTGTGGTACATAAGAGAGGGAGGCAGCATTTGCAAAGTTGAATTGAAAAGCATCATTATGAGAAGGATGTGAAGACACAAAATCTTTGATGATCTCTTGAGGAAGCTTAGCCTTTTTTGAAGAACTCAATGAAGCTGGGCTGTGTAACTCCTTTGGAGGATTCACAACATCTTTGTTGAATATTGCCAACATTTTTTTTTATCTGAGAAGAAGCCAAAAACAAAGTTTGAAGAGAGATTTGATTGTGAGAGAAGACAATTGGAATATGTTTGATTGGATAAATTGGTATTTTGGAGTGGAATATTTATAGTGAGAGAGGCTGACTCGGATGTGATTGTGATTTGATGCGTGGCAATATTATCCATAACTTGATATTCTATGTTTACTTTACACGTACTTGATTGTTTATCAATATTTTTATAGATTTATTTTAAAATTAGCATGTTAGGCTGTCTTTGGATAATTAGTATTTTTTAAAGTAAACAAAAATGGATTTTGAACACGTTAATTAAATAAATAAATAACCTTAATTGCATCTCTGATTTGGGATTAAACTTTTTATTTTAAACACCTTTTGAAATATTATTTTAATTTTTAACATTAATTAAATAGGAAATATAATTTTATATATTTCAATTAAACACTATAATATAAAACAAAGTGCTTTTGTATATGGAAAAAAAATAATTAAGTAAATAAAATTACTATTTTTACTCATGAAACCTATAGAACTTTAATTGATAGGATCCAAACTCCTAATCAAATAAAAAAATAAAAGTTTTTAAGACTCAATCCTCCATAAAGAGAGGTTTTGGGAATTTGACTATTAAAGAGAGACTTTAAAAAAAAATTGGTTTTGTTATTACTTAGGTAGATTATAAAACATAAGATCACAAAATTTAATTGATAAAAGATATTTATTTTATTTTTTTAATTTTGTAGAATTTGTCATAAGATTTGAGGATTGTTCTCACTAATTGATTAGGTGTTAAAACAGTAAAGTAAATATTATGTAGAGAGAATATTTCAAAAATAAATAAATAAATAAATATTGTATAGAGAGAGAAAAATAATAATTAAAATGGGCCTTAATTTATAAGATTAATTTTGATATTATAAAAGATATAAAGAATCAATTATTAATTTTTCATTTTAATGACGTATGTAGCCTAAAATGTTTTGGATGGTAATAGAATCACCTACATGAAATATGGAATATTAACGTATTATATAAAACACTATATATTTTATAATTAGATTTCTAATTAATATTATATGATTTTAATTAGAAGACTCTATAGAAAGAAAATATGGCAATCATTAAGGTGGAGGTGGGTGGGTCTCACATGAGATAATATTGATGGGTAAATGTGTAATTTCCTCTATATCATATATTAAAATTGGATTGTAATTTGTTAAAAAGATTTGGATACGAGGAATCGGTCACAAGATCTTATCCACAATAAATGGTAATTGACTAATTGGTAAACATGAGAGTAACTGAGTAAGTGACTCTGATCTGACTCAGCGTCTCACTTTTGTCTGGTTTTTTTTCTTCTTCTTTTTTTTGGAGCCATCCCAACCATCTCCCACGTGTCCATGTGCAATAGTCAACTACCCTAATCGATTTGTACACGGAATGTATAGGAGTGTCTGGAATCACCGAGTATGTGTCTTGTCTAATATTAAATGCATTATTTGAATATCCGATTCCTATAATTAGAATCGAATACCTACTCCTACGATTAAGAGATATCTATTCGAACAACAGGAAAATTTAACATATTAGTAGACAATCATGGAAGAGAAGTGATACACAACACTTGAGCATGAAAGATGTATTAGAAAAGATTTGTTATTGAATTTGGATCATTTATTGATTTGATCTTTTTTCTGACTTAAATAGATTCGTATTATATTGAGATTTGGATTCTCTACTTACCTTATCTTTTTCCTGACTTTTTTAAACAATGTGATTGGTACACAAAATGTATAGAATTGTCTAGAATTACTGAGTATGTGTCGCATTAAGTACTATATGCATGATTTAAATATCGATTCCTACTATTAGGATTAGATATTTAGATATCTACTCCTACAATTAAAAGATATCTACTCAAACAATAATGCCTACAAAATTTATCATATATTAGTAGACAAACGAAGAAGGGAAGTGATACAAACACTTGAAGCATGAAAGATGGACTAGAAAGGATTTGTTACCATGTTAAACTTTATGGTATTACGTGTGAACGTTACTTGTGATTTTTTTTTTTACAGTACCTATCTATGCACCTATTTAAACCGTGTATTTTTTTAAAGCTTTTAGCCATTTATAGAATTTAAACCGCTGACTTAGGAGTTATTTACCCAAACCTCAAACTCGTCCATCTACCAACTCTGGGGACAGATACTTGTGATCTATAGTGACATTAAAATTAAAATGAGTCTAACGTGCAACTTAAAACGAAATATGCAATCACAATACTACACTAAGGTTGCCATTGAACTCATAACAACGCAATCATTTCAAAAATGGCAGAGATTGAACCTTAATGAAGCTACAATTGAAATCTCCAAGTTACATGAATTCAAATGACTTGATACTTTTTTGTTTTAGAAATACAAACCAATAACATATAAAAGCAAAAACAGAGAACAATCTGTCTAATTAATTTAACAATTTTTGCTGTCTATTTGCATCACATATCTATATGTCTAAAACTTCATTTATAAGTTGATGTAATACAACTGATTAATTACTGTACATTGACAAACTATAATAAGAAATGAAACCTTTTAAACTAAACTCGAATGCCTCTTTTGTTCATGCACTATAGTCTCTGTCGTAGTACTTGTCTTCGGGGTAATACACGGCTTTCACTGTATTGCCTCCAAATTTCCTCCCATTTAGTGCATTTCTTGCAGTTGCACTGCCTGAAACATCGTAATATTCCAAGAACACCTGCAAGTAAAACCATAACATCGACTCATTTTCCCCGCAAAATTATTTCTAAAGATCAAATGTGTTATCAGAAATAAAAGGTACAAGATAGACACCTTTCCAACACCTGGCATCTCATTTCCATCTGCATCTGGGCGAGGAATAACAACATTCACCAAGGTACCTAATCATTCCACACAAGTGAACGATTATTTACTATTTCTAATATAGAACAATAACAAACTGTACAGAAACGAAAAAAAATTATTACACTAATAGTTCATTTGGTTCTGCAAGAGAATGTGGGAAAAGTTTTACCGTGGTAACAGCATCATAACTTAGGCCATATATACACAACAAAGGTCGAGAAAGCATCACGGTTTGTATATTAGCCTTTTCAATGGAAATTCTAATAAGATAAGAGCCATTGCTCTGTGCTGTTTCCAAAACTTGCCATTTGGTTTCAAATGAATAGATGAAAATAATCTTCTTTTGTTTTTGAAATAAAGGTGAATATAATGTTCTATCATAGACTTAAAATGAACTTTTCTCTACAACAACGGAACATTATAAATATAAACAAAAACTAATAGTCAATGAATGAACTGTGACGTAAAATTTATATCCCTGAAAGAAATTTCACCAGTCAGTTCAGTTGATGCTGTTAATCTAATTAAATCAAAGTAAAATGGTCCCACTTCACACTCTAATCTCAATTATGAGTTAGCCTTGCACATACATCATTATTTGATAAAAGAAAGTGGTTGTAGCAAAGAATAAAATCATATACTTGCATACCAAATTTACTGCATTCGTCTCTCATGTCTTCTAAAATTTCTTCATACTCTTGATCATCTGCCAGTACATCAGCAGTAATTGCCTTTTATCATAAGGATAAAATCAATCATCAGTCATCAGTCAATTATATTACATTAAAAAATATTATGGACAACAACCATATAGTCCAACTTAATTCCTCCCAAACAGAGTATACAAGAATTGTGGCAGAATAATAACAGTAGATTGGAAGCAAATACATACCTCAGTCAAGCATAAGACCTTAGCTGGACTTTCTCCAAATGCCATTGGTGCTGTTCCCCCACCAGGAAGATTCATGACACCAGTTTGCAGGACCATTTTCTAAAAGCAATATACATTTACAAGTCAATATGTAATTAACTTGAAAAAAATTATAGAAAATCTTAGTATACTTCCAAATCTTATCAAATTTTATTATCTTTATTAAAGATGCTGGCATCAGGGTGTAGATTAATTATATCTACAACCAGGAGGAGCATTACAGGTTTGGTTTACCTGCATAGCAATATGCTGCTGTGCCTGAGCCATTATGCTTTCTTGTTCTGATTTACACTGCCCACTGCAGTAAAATTCCATTAGATTGCATCAAGTTTCAGGTATAGTGCATGGTAATATAATATTGAGAGGTACACATAAATTGAATCTTTAATATGAAGACATGTACCAAGATATGCACTTTTAACGGCATGAATTGACACGGTAGAAAGATAATTCACTAAAAACCTAATGCTTCAGACACCAAAAACTTTGATAGACATAATCAATGCCACTTTATATATTTATCTTCCTTTTTTCCTCATCCTCGTTTTCCAAGTTAAGAACAATAGAATCAACAATACAGGAAAACGATTTGAGTGTACATTATTTCAAGCTGTGATAGAAAAGGAAAAAAAAAAAGTTCTGTTTAATGTGAGTCAAAGATCGAAGTTCTTAAGACATTTCTTCTCCACTAGATTTTTACTTCCACGGTTTCAATTTATTAGAAGCTTTGTTTCCTGGAAACTATTCCTGCATTACTGTCACCACCATAGAGGAGTAAGGCAACATAGGGAAAAAATAGGGAAGACAACCACACACTTAGATTCAGCGGGAGGAAAAGGCATGGTACTGGCAACAGAAAATGCCTTTTTGTTCAATCAAATTTCTCATTATAGGAAAGAATACCAACCTGATGGTAGCACGTCGAACAGTTAAAGTTTTATCTCCCATTTTCAAACCATTAAGAGCTGCACATGCGATGTCTGTCACAGATGGTTCCTGAAGTGCTTGGACATTAGTTAACCAGTTATCAGAAATAAATGCAATTTATTGTTATTTAACTTCGAATGTATGCATGTAACATGAGAAGGAAGAAAGTAGTAAGTAGGTTATAAACCATTAAAAGAAAAGAATAAATCTTATCAAATATTCAGTAAGAAATACATTGAAAGTTTGAAACAAATATTATTTAGTCGCACAACAATCTATGTTAAAGATCAAAGTTCTAAGCCTTCACTTCACTTACCTTATAGACACAAAAACCATATCCTTTAGAGTTACCCGTGTCTCTATCCTTAACAAGGTCAAAGCCGCGGAGAGGCCTGGAATAGATCAATGGTGACATTGGAAATTTAGATGCCATAGTTGACTACATTTATGGGTAATAGATCAACAACATAACAAAAAATACAGGTCTAGCATTGTAAATTCGGGAAGAAAACCATCAATGAGACAAATGGGAGAATGGCTAATAATATGACCCCATACCCAAAGGACTCAAGCAACTCTCTTATCTGTGCTTCAGTAAAGTAGTAAGGTAATCCACCCACAAAAACACGATCAGGTCCCTCCGCTCCACCAAGTGCACTGTTGATGAAATGAAAATTAGCAAACCAACAGAAAAAGAAGATTTTTCAATTCATCTGCACATATCAATTTTGTGACGTATGTCTCAGGGTAACAAGCTTAATTCACCTGAAACATCACTCATCTTAGATGACTAATGCTAAAATAATGGAAGAGATATTCTGGAAACTACACCTCAAACAGATAAATTATTGAGCCAACTTACCCTGGTGCAAGTCCCACAGCTGCCAAGTTAAGGTGCGGACTTGGTTGGCCAGGACCAAGTGCTGCAGCTAATGTAGGATTGTAATCCGTAGGCCTTCTTACCCTCACAGCCACCCCCTGGTAAGATCAAAAGAAACATATCTAATAAGAAACTATCAATATTTCATAAAACACATGTTAGCCAACACAAGCAAGCATTATGTTAAACATGTGGTCAAATTTTAGACAAGTTAATTGAAAGATAGTATAATCAAGAGACATCTGCCCATAAGAATGTAAAATAAATAAATTAAGAAAGAAAATAGTTCCCTGCCTCAAATATAATCCCATCTAGTGCCATTGCGTTACTTGCTTCTTCAACGGTTCTCATCTCCACAAATGCAAATTTCTTCTCATGATTAATGTAAACATTCACAACCGCATCACCTAGAGGTTTAAATACTGAATTATGCATTACATTCAAATAGACATGTGGAATATGCATTTAGATATACTCATTCAAGAACATGGCATGTTGGACTACCTGGACCAGCAGCATTTCCTCCAATAGCAGCCATAACATGGCTAAAGAATGTTGCAATTGTCTGTTTCAAGATACAAACAATCATTCATTATACTTCAAAAAATGCAAGGAAATAATCTATTGTTACATAGTCAAGAAGCATCAGCGGTGACATTTGAAATTATAAATGAAACAATCCCAACCCAAGATAAAAAGTAAGAATCAAAAAGCCTGAACAAGGTATCTGATCAAACAATACCACCCTTACTCAAACATAAAACACTTGCACGGTTGTTCAATGGCATTAAGCTGTAAGGTTTCAACCTATAAGAAATGAATAATTCTACCTTATAAGCAAGAAAAGATCCTTTTTAAAGAGGAAAATTTGTCGTAAGATATTTGCCTTCTTTTTCTCTTATTCAAGATGAGAGTTTTATTTGAAGATTATGAGGGTTTAATGTGTTACACTCTTGATCGTTTTCTAGAGGAATGCATACAAAATAATACAATTCACTCTACTTAGTCCAAGGCCACGACTCACGAGCAACTTCCCTAAGGTATAAAAGTAAATGGTCGTAAAGAAGTTACTGGATTATCCTTAAGGTATACAAATATTATATTATATACCAAGATTTATGTGCTTAGAGCCATATGCAAACACTAAACAACAAAACTAAATTTCACACGTAAAGAGAAATTTATAAAGCTACCAAACTACAATTCTAACAATATAATTACAGCCTTACAGGATAGCAAAAAGGATCTACAAACGGAAAAGGACATCTTAAGTATTTCTATGAATATAAATATTTCATAATAACAAAATAAAGGCAAATAGCAAAGAGAACCCAATTCTACGAAATTGTCAACTTGGCAAATATTGGAAACACAAGCCACGTCTTTCTTTTAGAGAATGCTAGAACCAGCAAAATAAAACTGAATAAAACCTGTTCATTAGCTAATGGGGGAAGCCCACCAACATACACTCGGCGAGCATGCCTGGTAGCCTGTAAAAGGGCAACAAACAGAAAATTATAGAGAATCCATATATATGCATCATAATCACAAAATATATGCAAGTAGTCAAAATGTTATTTATCTACCTGCTGAGTCATGGCTTGGACCGGCATCATAGGAAGAGCTCCCAACTATAACACAAGATATAATAAATATACAAGCATATATACATCTATAAATATTATATCAATTAATCACATAAAACATAATCGATGAACTCAATGCAAGTAGTTTTTGAACAGCATCTTTTGAAAAACATGCACCTGTGTTGCTCCAAAAGGTAATATGTTTTGTACCATTCCTTGCATTGTTTGTGGAACACCTGGCAGTTGCTCTGCATAATAATAAAAAATGACCAAGTAAATTGATAAGGACGAGTTACATAATTGAAAGATAACACACACATGTTGCTTGATCTTACAAAATATCAAAGAAGCCTGGAACTATCAATCTCATCACAAAGCTATAAAGAGAATCCCATTTCATACCTAAGATATTACCACTCAATTAATAAAGTAAGAAATGAATTCCATTACTGCAGATGCTAGGGAAATATGTGTAAGTCTACCAAATGACAACTGTTGCCGGTTGAAGGCGAACAAAATCCAGCTAATCGATGCATTGGTTCTCCGTTGAACACAAAATCTACAGTAGTCACGCCAAATGGTAGCGCAGTGGGACATGTAGCCCAACATTGCCTTCTAACCCGACCGATAAACACAAAACAGAAACAAACAACCACACACAACAGCCAACAACACAACAATGGTTTTCAGTTTCCATAGTAAACATTAAACAAAAATTAAAAAGAACAAATTTCATCAAAAATACTAAAAAATACAGAAGACTAGTAGTAAAAACTGAAAGAATTCTTTAGGGTGAAACGAGTCCTGGAGTTTGAATAGTCAATGAGATGTCATGTTTATACATAGGAACAATGCTGAAAGCAAACCTGGAACAGCAGCACCAGACAGCATGGATGCAACAGGTGGCGCCATATCAAAACCACTTCTCCGCTTGCTGTAGATACAATGTGAATGAAATAAGATTAAAATAATATAACTTTAAAACCAAGGGATAAGCAGCATCCTTATCCTAATCTTATTCATTAATGAAAAAAACAAACTAATACAAGATAAGTGGAAAGGTAAATAATCACAAGAAAGAAGAAGTAACAGAGATTATCAATGTAAAAGATTGCAAAAAGTACATATTGTTGTTCATATAATAACATTTTCCTATATGATAAAATGCAGTAGATATGGCATAAGGGTGGAAATCCATATATCCATTATAAAGGATACTCTCACAACAACATATGGTTTAAGTGTAAAGAAGCTAAAAACAGTTATGGTCCCAAGAAAAATGTAGCAATGCCTTTTGACAGGTAAGAACACTTGAAAAGTCACGACATTGTCATTGTTTTTGCTATGTAGAATTTCAATAACTGCCAGCACTCAACACTCGATCTCAGAATCAGGAGTTCAAACTTGGAAAAGAACTGAGATGCCAAAGATGTCTCATTATGATGATTTTCAGACTCACCTCAGCATGAGGCTCAAAGATTCATCAGCTAAATAGACTACATCTACATTAAGCTGTCGCGTACCTTTTAGAGGGGGAACGGGATGGAGAGACTGATCTGGATCGGTTCCTTGATTTATCCTTTGAACGTGATCTATGTCTATGCCTCCTATCTTTGTCACGGTCAAAATCACGGTGCCTATAGACAGCGTATTTAGAAATCAAATTACATATCAAACATGTATAGATTACACAATGCCCACATGCACATCTCCTAAACGGGTTACGAAAATACATCAACATATAGTTAAGTTCCAAAAGAGCTGCAATTTGAGTTTGGAAAAGACCCGAAAATAACAACTGCAAAACATTCACATGGATAAAAATATATGAGCATACAATAACCTGTCATTATCACGATTTCGGTGACGGTCGTAATCATCATATTTTTCCCTTACTCTCTCGTCCCTCATGCTTCTGTCCTTGTATTCCCTGCGCTGGCGACCTCCTCTATCTCTAACTCGCTCTCGCTCTCTAGTTCTGGATCTCTCATGATCTGACCCTCGAGAACTTGGCTGTGACAATTTCACACAAGTTAGTCACGTCACTTCCATCTAATTTTCCAACTTTTCACATACTCAATCTTAATTACATTCATGTAAGGACAAACAGCATAAGTTCACATCAAAATAATTTCTCCAAAATTTAAAACAACATAATTTAATTGAACTACACCTCTATCTTTCCAATCCAGCTCCAAGAATTATAATTTTTTCAAAATGGTGAACATAAAATTAACATTAAGTGCACAACATCAATGAAGTCACTAATCAGTACAAATATCAATTTCTAATAACTGGACTAATCAATCAAATTGCAACAAAATTATGACTCCGTACAGCTTGAATGAGTATCAACAGCGTAATTCCGGATCCACTCATGAATTAAAAACAAAATCTCTGATGAAAGAAACAAAATGCGAAAACAAAAGCGAAATCGAAACCTTTAGATGCGAGTCGTCGTCGTCATTGGCATCATATCGGCTATCGTTACCAGACATTTCAGCTTCCGATTTTGAATTTGCAAGCCCTAATTTTCGAGAAGGTGAAGAGTAGGAGGAAGAGAAAGATAAGCTATACGATGTAGTTTTGCAAGCCTCAGCTCACAGATTCGTCTTCTTTTTGGTTGCTTTTGCTCAGTTAACGGTGCGAGAAAAGAAATTGTTGATAGGAGTCTCTTTTGGGCCCTAACTAGTGATAGTGGGCCGAGAATGGGCCTTTCAAGTTTGTTCAAAAGGACACTCGAATACTTAACCTAAACTAAACATACACCATGTTCAATTATAGCCATAATCATCGATTTTATAGTTAAAGGTAATTGATTGCTTTATTGTTATGGATAGTATTTAATGTGTCATTAACGTGTGCCATTAAAAAGTAAGTTAATAGGTGCCTCAATGTACGGCAAGTCGCTCATCCCCACGTTACGTATTGCGGTTGTAGGTTCAATTTGTTTATTAGGTTTAAACCGTTCCAATGTTATTCCGATTTATATATGGGGTCGATATTGATACCCATAAAATTAATTAGTATACTTATATTTTATTAAAAAAAATTAATTATAAAAATATATCAATAGAAATTTATCAACATATTTTAATTTTAAAAAATAAAATACTATGTACACTCATTAATTACACACATATCTTAAATTATATGTCTATATCTCTTAAATAAAATAAAATTAAAAAAAAAAAAAAAAAAAAAACTTATGATAAATTCTAATTAAACTCTAATTTTATTTCAAGTATTAAACTTTTTCATCATCATATAATTATCATAAAACAAAGTAATGGAAAAAATAAAAAATAGAGGACTCTTGTCATACAAAGGTATGTATTATTTTACCTTCTTTTTTTTTTTTTTTTTTTTTTTTTTTGTCTTTTTGTCTTTCTTTTATGTTTAGTTATGAACTCTATCAATAAACAAAATAATTTTTTTTTAAAAGATAGTTATAGATATTAATGAGTTTTTTTTTTCTTTTTTAAGATAACTGTATATATAATATAATTTCATATTGAAAATCTCTTACCTCATATACAATACAGTTATACATCTTCCCTTTCATAAGGATCATACATTCGAGACATTTCTAAAAGTAAATTGGACCATCATTATAAGAGGATTTGATTCCAAAAATAATATGATTTTTTTTTTTATAGATCGGGTGTGTTCATAATTTAAGAGGATTATAAATAAAATGTATTAAAATGAATATATTCATTTCAATAAGAGTACTTTTGGTATTATGACGGGTGCTTATAGTAACATTTATATTTAAAATTTTTGACATGGGTGTACTTATAAAAATGAGTGTATTAATTAATTTTATGGGTGGCGATATCCACACCCTTTATATATATATGTCACATGCAGTGGCGACGATTCGAATCTGATATAATATCGGACTAAATGAACGTTGTTACCATTACATTATGAATTGGGAAGAGGTGTGATTTTGATATATATTCTCAAATCACAATAAGAAAAATCTCCATATGTATTTTGGTACATGCAAAAGGTAAGACTTGAATTCATCGTAATAATTACAAAAGTAAAGGCATCCGTACTCAAATGATTATATACCCATGATTGCTTTGATATTTAACAAGTTTGTAGAGATGATATCATTTTATGAGTCAAGTTTAAATGATTGAATATGGATTGATCATCCATGGAAGAATAATGACGATGAATCCACTTTCACTTGTGTAATTTCCCTTTCACTTCCATGATAAGGTTGGAATACTACTTTTATCTGTGATGGTTGAGACTTGAGAGAGTTAATTAATTAATTAATTTTTTTTTATTTTTTTTTATTTCTAAATCTTTGATTTTTATAAATTATTGGATTGGACTAAAAATTAATCCAACAACTATTTAGATCTTGTATCCACTTAACCCAAGTAGCATCAAATTATTGAGAGTGATGATTACTAGTTAAATTAATCAAATTGACCGATAGTTATGATACCAAACACTTTTTGGGCCACCTTTTGGCTCTTCGGGAAAGGTTTATGCTTGCCAAATTTTACGAGATCTAGATTTCAATCGTTGAGAGCTCTTCTCCTAGTGTTTCTTTGTACTTAGATTGTCCTGCTAATAGGCTCGGGGACACCCACTTTATTGTCAATGACATTCAGGCTTTGTGTTCGGATGCTGGAATTTGTAAGTGCCAAGCCATCTCCAATAAAGGGAACACCTTGGCACATAATCTAGTTTCGAGAGCCTTCTCCTCTGTTAGGGAGCGCTTATAGCTGGATCCCAACCCTTTTCCTTTTTCTTCTGTGTTGTAATGCCCCTCTTTATTATCAAAAAAAAAAAAAAAAATACCACTTTTTGGGAATAACTCGATGGTTTACTTCAATGAGAGAGTGGTTTTCAAAATATTAAAGTTGTTCTAAAAAATAGTTGCTATTATATCCATATGGTTATGATAGCCAAATCCAACAATATAATAGAATGTATACTTGGCATATTCCGTATCTTGGCAGCCGTTTACGTGTACGGATTACGGATAGTATACTGTACACTATTGACTATACACAGTTTCATTTGTTTGGGCACGAAAAGGATATTCCTCACAGCCATCTGATAAATCCAAACGCGTCCAAGACGCGGAGAGATTATGAAACCGACACGTGTCCATCGCCTGATGGTAGCATGGGATCCTTGGTGCACCGCTTTTTGTCTGGTGTACCGTGTGCTTAATTTGCAACGTTAGAAAAATGAGAGGACCAGTCACGTGGTTCATTACCTCAAACGTCAGCGCTGACGCAGCATCTGTACACATTGGGTTGGGCCCCATGATTTTTTTAATTTTTTTTTTGAAAGGGGGCCCCATGCTGTTGCTTTTGTGATTTGTGGTCAGATTTTCATCACGGGTTTAAAGGCTTTAGCCCCACGAATGGGGTGTGGAAAAAGTGTGAATTTTTTTTTTTTTTTTAATGGAAAAAGTGTGATTAATTTACAGTTTTAATTCAAATACATTATACATGATTACATGGGAGTATGGGACTTGTATTAATAAAATTTAAATATATATATAATCTAACATGGAGTGAGTCGAGTCGGGTCGGGTCGGAATCTACTGAAATCAATCAATGCATGTGTAGTCTGGATATCCATTTTGCAATCGGAAGATATATACTTTCACAATCACTAATATTAATCAACCCAAAAATTTTAACATAAAAATCAATCCAAATGATGTGACAGGTGACAAATGATTTATCATTGTCATATCATTCACCACATCATATCATGATTTGTGTGGTGATGACAACTTATTTGCCACATTATTTGAGTTGAATTTTTTATTAATTTTTTGGGCTGTATAGTATTACTCTTTCATAGAAATGGCAAAATAACCCGCGGGGACCCGCATTTGTGGGGTGGGAATGAGTTTCAATTTGATAGGAATAGGGCGGGGATGAGGATGGATAGTAAAACCCGCAATGGGTATGGAACGGGGATGGGTTTTATAATCCTCGCCCCGACCCGGCCCGCTTAAAATATAATCTTTATTTATTTATTTATTTAGTTATGTTTTAAAATGATTGACTTTTTTTTTTAGTTTTTAGATTTATATTTATATGATGATTTTCAATAGTTTTTAAGAATTACTTTATATATTATATCATATTCATTAGGATATATATTTATTATTTTAATAAATAATTTTTTTTGACAAAATTTTAATAAATGATAAATGGGTTAAATTGGGTGGTGATGGAAAAGCATACCCACCCCGCTTCGCCATGTCCCACTCCATCTATCGTGGGGCTTTATGAGGGGAAGGGTTTTCAAAAAATAAATAGTGCAGGATGTAGGGAGAGCCACCCGCCCCGAACCCGCCCTATTACCATTTCTATTCTTTCACAATACCGAAAGAAAATTACTCATACATGCTCATAAATATGTATGGTAGGATTTGAAACCTCCATCACTTATATTTTGTTTATTGTAGTATACATCACACCATAAGAGTGGATGTGCACTAAAATGAATTTTTAGTGTGGCACGTAGATTTATGTTGACAATAATTTTATTTTATTATTCAAAATAAAAATATGTTCAACTTGAATGATATTAAAACATAAAACTAAAGTGTTTCTACTTTCTAGAAATAAAAAGAAATAAAACAATTTGTTTGATAGAGAGTGGCAAAAGATTAAAATAATATAATGAAACACAAAGATATATTAAAAATTGATGATAATGTTATTTACAAATAAGAGTACAAAAAGATTGATGTAGAACTGTAGAAGGAGTCATATAAAAGTATAAAACAAATTAGACAGCTATTAACAGGTGAAGCTTGGGGAGGTTAATTAGTAATCAATCTATTACTTTTCTTTTTAACATATACATCTTTCATTTGTATTATTTTAATAAATTTTGTACTATTGATTCTTTGAAATATTTACCTACGGTTTTGACGGATCAATGTATACCTCTCTTTTCACGTTTGTGGGATATTAAAGTAATATAAAACGTATTTATCAACACCGGTGAGAGTAGAGCCAACTAAAGCACAAAGCAAGCTAGGTGGTTGCTTAGGACCTCATAAATTTCTCCAAAATTTAAGGGCCTCATTTTTATTTTTATTTTTATTTTTTACTTATAGATAATATTAAATTAAAAGGCCTCCTAATATATAGTCATAAAAATATAAATATCTTCTAAAGTTAAAGATACAAATTCCTTTTAAATATATGTTAGTATCTTTTATATAACAACTTATTATATGTATCTTTCTTTCTTTTTTCTCTTAGAAAAAATTATTATTTATTTAGAATTTAATTGTTTTCTAATTCCAAAACAACTCTTTATATATATATTTTTATGGAAATTCTTTATTTATAATTTAATTATTTCCTAGTTCTAAAAAAACTCTTAATACTTTCTTACTTTAAACGGTCCTGAATAACATAGTAACAAAGAAAAAAATTATTCATTTAATGATCCTAATACTTCTTTAGAACACATGCTTCTTAAAGTTTTTAATTTTTTTGTCCTATATCTATTTTATTCATTTATTTTATTTTCTACTCATTTTGTATTCATTATCTATAACTCTATTTTCTTCCTAACTTAGCTCCAAGTTGTTTCAATAACTTTTTTCAAAAGCAAATCTTAATATTTTGAGTTCTTTGAAGGCAACTTGTTTAGGAGGAAAATTCTTTCCACTTTGGTATTTTCCGGGTTCTATAACTAATATTTTTGTATCACATAGAGGAAGAAAAATAAATCTTTAGTAATTTTTTTTACTTAAAAAAAATGATTTTATGATAAATATAAAATAATGCCTTATTCGAAGTTTTCGCCTAGGGCCTCCGATAGTGTTGAGCCAGCACTAGGTGGGAGTAGTTACTCGAACCTCATATGTAAAGGCGGAGTTAGAAATTCAAGTTTTGGAATGTCATTATATAAAAATATGGTCAAACTAAATCAACTTAAATTTGTAATTTAAAATGTTGACTTTAACGTCTCCACTACTCATGAGCTTTTAATCCAATGGTTAATATTTGAATGCATTTATAACTCTTAAACTAATAGCATATATGTGGTTGAGATATTGAAGTCAAAATTTTAAGTCACGAATTTAAATTGTTTAAGCCTAACCTATAAAAATAAATAAAAATAAAAATAAAAATCAAGGGTCAAAGTGGAAAGGGATTAAATTTTATTAATAACTTTCAAATTCCGTACAAGTGATCGATTTTAAAGTTTTTTTAGGGAAGAGGGATCATGGCCTCTAATAGCCCCCCTTCCTTCCGTCTCTGCTTACATATAGTGTTTGATATGGACAAAACTCTAACTCAACGATGTTAAATTTGTGTTCTGAAAAAAAAAATAATAATAATTTCTTTGAAATATTAGTGGAAAGATAAATAAAGATGAGAATTACAGAGAAAAATTCATAGCCTTATAAGACAAAGTAGAAAGAAATAAAACGAATTTATGTGTAGGATGTACTGATGTAAGTCAAAATTGTACCACGTTTTTAATTATCAATCCATAGAAAATTTTGCCGATACTCAAATTTTGATCCTTTTCACACGAATCGAAGAGTATTTTTGTCACTTGCATAAAATGTGATTGTCCGTTTGGAGCTATATGAATAATTTGATACAAGTCAAGAGTAATTAACGTGATCATATGACTACTTGAAAGTAATTTAAACACATGAGTAGCTTCATGCCAAGAACATTTTCATAATAAATTGTGTTAATGGTGAGTTTGATCGGAATATGAAATCCGAAAACCGAAGGCTGAATTTATTTTCTGATATTATATATGTTCTTTGATCGGTATTTCCTAAAACCACATAAAATAGATATGTTAGAGTGGCCAACGAATGACATTGGCATTCACCATATGATGCTAATTAACTTAGAAAAGGTTACAATCTTAAAGTACGTAAGAATTCAATTATTTAGCAAGAACCTCGCCATATGTCACAAAATCCTTGTTTTACCTGGTTCGAGTATTTATATAAACCGATTATTCTCTACAAATCATGACTGACTCGACTTAAAAATGTACACCGTTAAAAATAAGTACCCAATGATAATTTTTGATACATAAGATTTGACACCTTAACAAATCTTCAACATAGTTTGTGTCGAAGGTTACTATTAATGTCACTATGATATATAGGTCCACCAAAAATGGTTTGGACTCTTTATGGGATATTCATTTTGGTACCATTTAATATAAATTGGTGGCCACCATTCAATATGGTTTGGTGACAAAAGATAGATAAAATCTCCTGTTTAAACTGTATATATAGGATCCTTATTTAGTTAAATTTTTCGTACATCTCAATCACGCATGATAATCAATTAAACCTCAATTTGCAAGGATTATCACATGTCGTACAAAAAAATCAAGTTGGGTTCTAATCGAAGAATTATTATTATTATATATGTATAAATTTTGGTGGCTGCTACCATTTGGTGGGTCATGTTGGATTAGATCCTCTTGAAACTATAATATCTTATTGAAAGTGAAATAGAATAATTGAGCCAAATTGGTTTAGTTCAAGCCAACTATATATATCCCCCTTAAACAATTGAAAAGGCAAAATAAAAACTAAAAAGAACATAAAAGGTGCTTTTATATGTTATAATATTATTTGTAAAAGTTGTTTATGGTGTATTTGATATGGCTTTTCAAGTAGAGTTTTTATACTAGTTTTGTTTTTTTTTTGTACTAGAGCTTTTAATGAGTAGAGTTTTTAATAAAAAAGGCTTTTAGTTATGTAAATTACAAAAACTGTGTTGATAATGTATTTTTAGAAATAGCTTTTGATCGAGTGAATTATAAAAAAGGTGTTGACAATGTATTTATAATGAAAGAGTTATGGTGGAATATCTAAAATTTATAAAGGGTAGTTGAGACAATTTATATGTTTTAAAAAAGCTTAAAAATAGCTTTTTGGAAAAGCCCAATTTTTGGGTTTCTCCAAGTAGACATAAAATGGTTTTTTTTTTAAAGGATAATCGAGATAATTCATATATTAAAGAAGTTGTTTTGAGTTTTGCTAAACAACTAAAAAAAACTTCTAAATAGCTTCTAAAATTAAAAAAAAAAGGTTTTTGATCCTTTCAAAAGCCATATCAAACATACACGGTTTGGATAATTTAATTGGAGGGTCAAAAAGCTTTTGGATAATTTTTTTACCATGCGGCTTTGGCCTGTTGGGTCTCACGGTTTTATCTAAACCAAAGGGTTATAAAAAGGGTTAAATGCACCAAAATACCCTAAATTTATGGAATCAAACAACGTTTCAAACAAATGACTAAAACTAACACTAACACCACATGCCATTGAAAGAATGAAAGGAGTCCGTTAACTTTTACGTGAGAGAGGTTTTTTTTTTTGTTTTTTTGTTTTTTGCTTATTAGGTAAAATAAATATTTTTATCATTACATCTCTCTCTCTCTCTCTCTCTCTCTCTCTCTCTCTCTCTCTCTCTCTCTCTCTCTCTCTCTCTCTCTCTCTCTCTCTCTCTCTCTCTCTCTATATATATATATATATTGTAAACTAATCTTAAAGATCGGGTTTTCTTCACAACCAAGAGAAGAGCGGATGATCTCCTATATAAGGAGATGAGAGATTGTGGTTAAGAAGATGGTCCATCAATCTTCTCCCATCACGGAGGAGATTTGGTCTCCCCTAATGGTGGAGTTGTAAGTTTTTATTTATTTACTAACCATTAATTTAGGGATGATAAACGGATTAACTTTATTGGCATGATATGTTTATGTTAGTTTTATATAATTTTACTTGATTCAATAAATATTACGGAGTATAAAATTATTTATTTATTTATATATATTCCATATTAATCTCCAAAAAGGAGCCAAACAAGACATGAATTCATGATTATACCTACAACTACAGTTGGTCTTGGTCAATTATTGTACACCAAGTCACCAAAACAACATCATTTTTTATGCAAATATTTGATCTTATATATATATACAGAAATTATATTATCAGTTGGAACTGATAAAAGTTATATTAGTTCCTTACATGTGGGTCACTGGATTTAAATACTTTGACTTGGCTGTATGCACTTGTCAGTCAAAATATTTAAATCTAGTGACCCACATACAAGAAACTGATATAACTTTTATCGGTTCGAACTGATAATAGAAAGATTATATATATATATATCCTCAGCAATCATAATACACATGTTCTATTGTCTAACGAGGATCAGGTCAGGTCAGGTCCACTTGAAAAGCATTAAGCATCTACATATAATATGTACATTGATAAAACAAAACAGGTGGGTTTGCCCTACAATAATCTATAACCTAAAATATGTATTCTTCTATCCACAACCAACCAACCTAACTAATCAATCACTGATCATTTCTAGGCAAATCTAGTGACTAATTAGGATTTAGGAAGTAGTACTTTTCAAAAATTAAAAATTAGGAGAAGATTGATTACAAATCATAACAAAAAGTGTCAGTCTGGATTTGAATTATGATACCGTATAAATGTAAAAATATAAGAGAGAAGAATGATTTTATTATTTATGATTCTAATTCTATTATGATGGAAGCCCATTTATAGGCATAAGATATTATATAAAATGGAAATATAAAATAACGTGGAAACAATTCAAATTAAAATATAAAAAGGTAACAATATAAAATATTTTTTTTATGGCAAATAATAATTGAAAGAATCAAATATTAAAAAAATCAACTTTATATTTATTTATTTTTATTTAAAAAAGAAGGGGGGCAACACGAGGACCTTCTAGGAGGTTTCCCATCATAATACTGCTCTCGTCCAAACATGCTTAACTTCAGAGTTCTGATGGGATCCGGTGCATTAGTACTGGTATGGTCGCACCCTACATTATATTTACTAAATAAAAATTGAAATGGCTTGGCAATAAACCCCTCGTGCTGAGATCGTAGGTTCTAATTTTATTTCCATCTCTTAAAATTTTAAATTTGCAATTTGTCACAACATTGTTTTATTTCATTTTCCTTTGAATTGTTCAAACACAAATTCAAAGAGAATGAGTGACTTTTCATACATAGTTTTTTTAACGACGGTCTCATCGCGATCCAGATTGTAAAATGAGATAATAGTAACAAGATAGACATTATAAGGTTAGCCCAATAATATGACTCTTATATCTACATCACGAGATTGTAGGTTCGAGTTTCAATCCCCTTACCACAAATTATTGTAATTTTTCTTTAAAAAAAATAATTCTCAAATACACAGCAAAAATCTTTTCAAGGCCAACAAAAAGCAGTAGCTTTTTAGTGACCATAGAAAAGAAAAAAAAAAAAAATTGAAAGCCGGCCGTTTGACTTTTGAGGACTTGAAAGGCTACCCTAAAAATCTCGGACCCACATAGAGAGTACGGACAGATTCATCAGGATTTCAGCAAAATCTGTCAAATTCAATTTCACGACTGGACCCCACACCCAGTACTATGTCCGTATTTTTACTTGACCGGGTATTCCCGGTAACCGTCTCTCCTCTCTATAAATAAACCCGTAACCACCCGTTCCATTTTTATCTCCAACTAAACAACCTCACGCGTTTCTTGTCCTCTCTGTATAATAAATCTTACTGAGAGATCTCTCTCTCTTTGTAACGCAAATCTCTCTCTCTGTTTGGGATAATTTTGTTGTTCTGTGTTTTTGTGATACACAAATCTCTCTCTCTGTTTGGGAGAATTTTGTTGTTCTGTGTTTTTGTGATTGTGTATGGCAGCGAGATTATTAGGGCATGAGGTTTCTGAGCTATGCATTGGCAAGCCTGCGCTGAGGTCGCTCTCCGTCTCCGCCGCCACCGTCGCCGACGCCTTGTCCGCTCTCAAGAGATCCGACGAGAGGCACGTCAGTGTCTGGAGCTGTCAGCATTCCTGGGGAAAAGCGAAAGCCGCTGCGGCGGCGGCGGCCGCCACCAACGGCGGTGAAATCAACGTCGAGGATTCGTGTAAATGTGTAGGCAAGGTTTGCATGGTAGATATCATTTGCTTCTTGAGTAAAGAAGAGAATTTGTCAAATCCCGGAATTGCCCTCCAATCTCCTGTCTCTGTTCTCATATCCAAGGGTTCTGGATTCGTCAAGCATTTGGAACCCAATGCAAGGTATATATTTTCGCTGGTATAGACGTCCGTATTTTATTTTATTTTTCCGTTCGAATCCAATTCTAATTAGTTGTGTTGTGATTTGCAGCTTATCGGACGCAATAGATCTGATCTTAGAAGGCGCACAGAACCTTGTCATACCACTTCGGACAAGAAAAAAGTTCATCCACAAACCCTTATCGAGTTCCACCATCCACAACAACCGTGAGTACTGTTGGTTAACACAGGAAGACATACTCCGATACCTATTCAACCATATCGGACTCATCGGTCCTGCCCCGAACCACCCTATCGAGTCACTCAATATGATCGACAAAGACAATTTTTTTATGGTCCGGTACGACGACCCTGCGGCATCTGCATTGGCCGGGGTTATCGCGAAATCATTAGCTAAGCAAACCTCGGTGGCTGTTGTCGACGAGGAGGGAAGAGTGATGGGGGAAATCTCGCCTTCAACACTCAACTCGTGTGACGAGAGCGTGGCACTGGCGATAGCAACGCTCTCTATTGGTGATCTGATGGCTTATATAGATTACGGTGGTCCACCGGAGGAGTTACTTAGGTTGGTGAGGAAGAGGTTGGAAGAGAGGAACATGGAAGCTTCGCTCGAGTTGATGGACGATGAGTCAGGGTTTTCATCTTCCTCGTCTGCCAATGGGTCTTCTTCAGATGAAGAATCTAGCGTCGGATCGGGAAGAAGTGGGAGGTTCGGAAGGTATTCGACTAGGGTTGTAAGGTGGTCGGAGGGAACTGTTTGCCATCCGTGGAGCTCATTGGTGGCAGTCATGATCCAGGCACTCTCACGCCGTGTGAGTTATGTGTGGGTTGTCGACGAGGATGGGAGCTTGACCGGAATTGTTACCTCTACTGGGGTGCTGAGAGTTTTCCGGGAACGTTTGAGCTATATGGTTAAGGCAGAAACCGATCATAATTCCAATTTATAACAACAAAATATTTCAAGTAATAATTAAGAGAGGGAGGATATAGTGGTTGGTTTGAGACTTGAACAATTAAAAGCCTATGAAAATTCATATAACAAAATCTAAACCTGCGAAAATGTTTTGCCAAAGGATTTTCTTTCCAGACTTCTGTAGGCATTAGATGTTGTACAAATTTTGTATGCTTGATTGCTTGGTGTTTTTTTTTTTCTTAATTGAATTGTTACTTTTACATTTACACTCTTATTATTATTATTATCATTATATAAATCAAATTCAAATTATTATAAATTTGATTACAAGAACGAGGCGTTTACTAATAAAATGAAAGGAAATAAAGTTCCATAGGAGACGGATGGGGAATTGAGTTCCCTAATTCCGCCCTAATTCCGTTAATGGAGCCGTTGATCTCCTTCAAAATAAGGGGAGGCCATGAAGGAGTTCAAAGAATATAGGGAGACGGCCTCCTGTTCTATAAAAACAGGAATCGATACATTTATCTTTCGTTTATTATCAACATTATTCATTGTTTGCAAACATAATGGATGGTATGAGGCTGGCTATCCACCACGACACATTTTGTGGGGTGGACTGAGTAACAAGAACCACACAGAATGAAAACCAAAACAGGGCCGGTGAGGAAACAGACGATGAACAGTTAGACTAGATACTTTTATTGTCAGTGACCATTAAAAGCGAATGTAATCAAGCTCAGACATACATGACAACAATGCGTCCCTTACTTGAAGATTGTTGGAGTCCATATGAAGTGCATCTTCATATAGTCTTATAGCCTGCTGTAGCAGCTTCACTTTCTCTTTGCTGTTACTTGGCCATAAGCGAGACCTTTGCTGCAACACTGCACCCCATCTGAATAGAGCTGCAGTTTACATATAAAAATGTCAAGCAAAAATTCGTAGTTCTTTGATAGTGAATTCATTCCAGATGTGTGAATGCAACGAAAAATCACAAAGTCGAGGACAAAATATTTGCACGACATTCGAGTCCAAAACTCGTATAGCTAGATACATACTTGCATCACATTGTTATTCTACAAATAAATAAACACACAATTATAGATATACTTATGATATAATTATAATATAAACAAACACACGTATGTATTGCCATGTTCTGAAGTTGAGATTTCCGAAAGATGGTCTTTGACAAACCATGTTGAAAATGACACTTATGTCCATGTCAAGGGATCACAGGACATCAGTAATCTTTAAGAATCATTTGATATACACGTCACACGTCACAACTATAACATTTTATTGTCCCTTGGACTCTTTAGTGCACATTTTTTTATGACCAAATGTAGGGTTTGAAGCCCTGAAACCACAGGAAATATCTAACAGAAAAGGAAAGAAATTAAACATACCGTCCGGTGCATAAACAGAATCAAATTTATCAATTGCAGCCAAGAATACTTTGTCAGCATCAAAAGCTGCTTCCTGGAATTCCAAAGACAGAATCAAGTTAGTTCATCCTAAATTTCCAATCTAGTCAATTGTGAGATAGATATTATGGTTAATAATATATTCAATTTGAAAAATCAATCTTTTCATCCTGAAGGCAATAAGTCTAAATCAGGTTAAAATGAGTGAACTCAGTAAACTCACTCGATTGGTTATTACAACCAAAGCAAAACCAAGTTTGCCTATCTGAGGGTCTTGTTTGTTAGAAATATTTTAGAAATGGCAATGAATAAGCTAATTATGCCAGGTGAGGATGCTTACCAGTCCAATATCCGCAATTAGTTGTGCATGGAAAGAGAGAGCAAGCCCCCAATTATACAAGGCTCTCACATCATTCCCGTCAATTGACAAAGCGAACCTATATTTTCTGCCAGTCTTCACAAGAAGTTCTTCACACTCTTCACACACATTAACAAGGACAGTTGCTATCTCGTCTTTACTTGCTAACTGGTAATCTAGCCCGTTGAGCACTCTTTTCTGTTTCTCAACAGATAAGGGATCACTTCTTGAAAGGATACTTCTCAGCTCACGGCTAATACGTAGTTTTAGTCCTCCATGAAGAAGATAAGTGTTGCCCAAGAGAATCATTGGCTTCATAGCTGTGGCTTTAGAAAGCAACTTCGCAGAATTGTACAATATGATCTCTGCATGCTCTTGATCCGAACTACTCCTTATACACTCTTTGGCTTGTTTCAGAAGATAGTTAGCTTCTGTAACATACCGATCAAACTGCAGAAGGTGAAGACGAAGAAGAACCAGCCTCACTCCCTTGAGCAGACAGGTGATCCACCAGAGAGGAATCACGTTCAGTATTCACCACTCTGAAACGGGACCTGTAAATCTCATTGTCATTGTCATCAGAAGACCTATAGGCTTCGTTTGATTTTTTGAGCACCTGTTCTTGAACAAAAGAAGTTTCACTCTCCATATGTTTCCAACCGACTCTAAAATCCATCGAATCAAGCAAATTGTTATGGGATTCCCATGCTTTAGCTCCATTAGTACAACCCATATTTAAGGAGGCACAATTATTCATGAACTGCAATATGTTATTCCGGTAACTATACTCTTCGCTCTCAATAAATCCCTTGGCAAATGCACCCGTCCTCCCCAAACTCATTTTTTCTTCATGCAAATCTATCTTCATTCTTCTATCTCCATCTTGATCCAAAGTAGCCTTGATTGAAGAATCTTGTGAAAAACTGGAATTCGCAGTCCTCTATTGTCATTATGAGAACCGAAAAACCTTTATTCCTCCTGAGGACTTAAATTATGTCCCCGATTCTGATCATTTACCACATTCTCAACGGTTCCCTGCTTAACATTATCTTTCACTTTGTTGGGCTTGGAATTAACCACTTTTTTTCCTGATAAACCACCAATAATAAATTGCAACAACTGAAACCCAACTTCACCAATCCCAACACATTATTAGAATTCTCCACATTCACAATATAAGCCTCAACGACATCTCTGGCATTTGAAGCTGATAACTTTACTGATTCCATTACATTATAATAATTTTCTAAATCACTTACAGTAACTATATTACCATAATACCATATATAGCTCTTTGTATATCACTTTTCAATTTACTAACTTTACCATCAAACCCATCAAAAATTTCCACTAAACTCTTCAATTTATCACTATAAACCCTAAAAATGTCCTCTTTAGACCTCCTCTTACTTGCATTTAAACACCCACCACGAACAAAACCAAACGAGAGCCCAACAGCAAAAACCAAAACCGTAGCTGGAAACACAATTATCGAAGAAACCCTAACTCTAGAAATAGCATGAGCACAAACAATCCCTAAAACAAACGTAAATACATGCTGTTTATCATAAATTCCAATCGAAACTAAGAAATTACGGAACCTGGTCGACTCACTCGAGTCGGTCGAGTCACCACCACTGCTGCCACCGAATCTCAGATCGTACCATCCACCGTAACCAGCTGAGTCGGCTGATGAAGAAGAAGAAACTCTGACGGGAGAGAGATTCGAGGTTCTCGGATTGGGAAGCCATTTTGCGCGCGAAATGCAACGAATCAACCTCTGATTACTTTCCAGAGAAAGTGATGGAAACCGAAAAGGAAAATAATTATGTGGAGAAATAATTAGTGGGTTCGAGTAATTATTGATTGAGTTCACAAAAATGAAGGCTTTCATTTGAATCACTGAGAAGAAATTGTTACTGTACGGACGGATTCCTCTCTTCACATTTCAACAAACAAACAACAGCTTCTCAGTCAGGTGTTTGTGACTGCAGCTACAGTGGTTTGGTGAATTTGAGCTAGAAGGTTATTTTCGTCAATGTATATATATATATATTTTTATAGTCGGTCCCATACCCGACCCGATCTGAACTTCGCTTTAAGTGCTTCAAAGCTGTCCCAACTCCCAAACGGATCGGATTCCCGCTGGTTCAAATCAAACTTGCTTCACAATTTAAGAGGAGGTCAGGCCCAAACTTGGGATGCTTTTCATGGACTGTGCAAATATTCAAACAGAAACATAGTAATATTGTATAGCTTACATGCGCACAAAAACACACGAAGAGGATATATGAAATTTTATACTGTTGGTTAATTAAGTTTTTATATAAACTGTTTTGCTTTTACTATGACTTTGCAGTTCACCCTATTGAAAACGAACTCAAAGACTCGGCCCAGATGAACCCGATTGTCCGGGCATGAGTGCATGAGTCACATTATATTCAACGGTCTATATTGCTACTAACTTTTTCCGACGACTCCTCTTCGGAGATAATACTTTGGATGATGCAGTTGCCAATTTTGATGGTGAACTTGGAATTCCATATAGCTCGTTGCTTGATGATATGGTTAGGATGAGCTATGGCGTCCACTTGATGCTTGTTTTTCCAATTGTGTTCTTCTCCCTTGCACCTGTGTTGCTCCGAAAGGTAATATGTTTTGTACCATATTCCTTGCATTGTTTGAGGAACACCATGCAGTTGTTCTCAATGATAATAAAAAATGACCAAGAAAATTGATGAGGACGAGTTAACACACACACGTTGCTTGAACTTACAAAATATTAAAGAAGCCTGGAACTATCAATCTCATCACAAAGCTATAAACAGAATTCCATTTCATACCTAAGATATTACCACTCAATTAATAAAATCTACAGTAGTCACGCCAAATGGTAGCGCAGTGGGACATGTAGCCCAACATTGCCTTCTAACTAGAGTTGCACATTTTCCTACGGATCCCCATTTTCCTGCATCCGCATCCGCATCCGCATCCGCATCCCCATTTGGGGAATGTTTTTTGGGAAAAAAAAGGGGAAATGGGGGGATGGGGATGGAGATGGGAGGACCTCTCCCCATCCTCATTTCCCCCACAAATATATTCAAATGGGGGGGGGGGGGGGGGGGGGATATGAATGATGTCAACTTCTGGTAACCAAGATCTGATGTGTAGGTTCTTCTAAGAATGCTTCCAACTTATCATCATCATGTGAGGTCGTATGAAAACACACTCATAACAAAAAATTTTGGTCTTCACAGGATCAAACCTTCAAGTGGTCAAAAGTTTCGCTTTGTAGTGATGGGAAATATGTTCTGCACAGAACTACGTATCCATCGAAGATTTGATTTGAAGGGCTCATCACTAGGGCGTTCAACTGAGAATATTGAGATTGATGAGAACACTACACTTAAAGATTTGGATCTAAATTACTTCTTTTACTTGGAACCTTTTTGGAGAGAGGCTTTATTAAAGCAAATAGAGATCGACAGCAAATTTTTGGAAACTCAGCGCATTATGGATTACAGTCTTTTGCTGGGTGTTCATTATCGAGCTCCCCAGCACCTGCGATCTCTTATGAATACTACAGCAGATGGGTTAGGAATAGTTGCAGAAGAAGAGGATGAAATCTTCAACTACCCAGAAGGCCTTGTTTTGGTCCCACGTGGAACAGATGATGATAGTATGGTTGTGGGCCCCCACATCAGAGGTAGCCGACTGCGAGCCTCATCTGTTGGCTATGAGGAAGTGGATCTCCTTCTCCCTGGTACAGCAAGACTTCAGATTCAGCTTGGTGTGAATATGCCATCAAGGGTAGAACAAATTCCCGGGAAGCAGGAAGATCTGTTTCATCAGTCATACGATGTCGTTCTGTACCTGGGTATCATTGATATATTGCAAGAGTACAACATGACTAAGAAGATGGAACATGCATACAAATCTTTACAATTTGATTCTCTATCCATTTCTGCAGTAGACCCTACATTCTACTCTAAGCGCTTCTTGGAATTCGTCGAGAAGGTGTTCCCCGTTAGAAGTTAGACAAGTTTTGGGTATATATATATATATGCCTCTTGTTAGCATCCTCCTCCCTAATACCATCACCATCATGTGAGTGGTTGTAAGTATTGTGAAGATAGGAACCCACCAAAGAGCTGAGTTTGATAGGAGAGATCAAGTGTTGTCTTCACATATAGAATTGTTGAATTGTTCCATTTTGACTTTGGTACATTTGCAGTTCTCTTTATCCATGCCTTCCATTTTATTTTATGATTTATGAATTTGAATTGATTATCAAAATATATATATATTTTTTATTCTTTAATTTTTTTTTTAATAATATATAATCATCTTCTTATATTGTACTGTTGTTTGTAGGTTTCAAAGTGAATTTGATAGAGATTTTTTAAAGTACTGAACATTTGAACAATGAATTGGCTGGGAAGTGGGGATGGGGATGGGGATGGGGATGGGGATGGGAGGACCTATATCTATCTCCATTCCCCAAAGATGCATCTCTACTTCTAGCCCCGACCGATAAACACAAAACAGAAACAAACAACCGCACATAACATCCAACAACACAACAATGGTTTTCAGTTTCCATAGTAAACATTAAATAAAAATTAAAAAGAACAAATTTCATCAAAAATACTAAAAATTACAGAAGACTGTAATAAAAACTGAAAGAATTCTTTAGGGTGAAACGAGTCCTGGGGATTGAATAGTCAATGAGATGTCATGTTTATACATAGGAATTAGGAATTTAGGACTTAGGACTTAGGAGTCTCTTTTGGGCCACAACTAGTGATAGTGGGCCGATAATGGGCCTTTCCAGTTTGTTCAAGAGGACACTCGACGGCCCATAATCATCGTTTTTATAGTTAAAGGTATCAATTTTTTTTTTTTTTTGAAAATTGCTTTATTGTTATGGATAGTATTAAGAGAGAAAACCATAAGTAGCCATCCAACTTATCATACTTTTGTTTTTAACCACTTTTGAATTTTTAATTGTTAATAACCACTTTTTTAAAAAAAATTCAGTTTAGTACCATGAATTACCAGAGTACCCCTAAAAATAGTGTTCTTTAAACCTCGAAACAAACTTGAAATCACAACTAAATTGAAATACACAAACTTGAAATCATGTCTAAATGGAAATTTTCAAACTTGAAATCATACCTAAAATAGAAATATTCAAACTTGAAATCTGGACTAAATTGAAATTAGGATAAGTTTTTTTTCCCCTCTTTCTTCTTCCTATTCTTCTTCCCCAAATTCAAATTAGGTTTAGGTTTTTTGTTTGTTTTGCAGATCTATTCGCCGGCGATCGCGAAGCACACCGAGCCGCCGGACGTCGTCGACCAAGCGCAATCCCGTCACCGGCGAAGCAGCAGCCGTCGCACGACCAAGCGCCATCGCACGAACCAGCAGTCCCGTCGACGACGCAACGCCATCCCGTCGCATGAAGTATCGCCGGACGTGGCCCAGAAGGTCGCCGGCGCTCGGCGACACCTTCGTCGACGCTCGGCGACCCTCAAAAGCTTACCGGCGAGGGAGATCGTGGGGAGAGAGAGAGAGAGATCGCAAGAGAGAGACCAGAAGAGAAAAGAGAGAGAGGGTGTTTGGGGACCCTTTTTATATGAGGGCTTTCCAGTAATTTCTTAAAAAAGTGGTTAAAAAAGAAAATCCCATAATTAGATGGGTCAGTTTTGGCAATTTCCACTAGTGATTAATGTGTCATTAACATGTGTCTATAGAAAGTAAATTAATAGTTGGCTCAATGTACGGCAAGTCATTCATCCCTAGTTGCCCACATGTTGTGGTTGTGGGTTCAATTTCTTTATTAGGTTATTAAACCGTTCTGTTGTCATTCCTACTTATACATACCACATGCGGTGGCAGTGATTCGAATCTAAGATAATACTGGACTAAATGGAACACTCTTCCTATTAAAATACATTATGAATTGGGATTTGTCAAGACACTATATATATATTTGGTTTGGACATTTATCTTATAAAATGGGAAGACGCATGATTTGGATATATACTTTCACATCACAAGAGAAAAATCTCCACGATGTATTTTGAATTTTTATAAATGTAAAAAGTATGACTTGAATTCATTGTAATAATTACAAAAGTGACGGCATACATACTCAAATGATCATATATTCAGAATTGCTTTGATATTTAACAAGTTTGTGGAATGATATCGTTTGTTCAATTAATATATAATAATAAAATGTAATTTAATATATTAAAGTATATAAAATAAAACTAATTTCTATTTAAAAAAAAATTAAAATTAAAAAATTTATTAATGATATTTTGGAGAGAAACCGGTTTCAACCGTTTGTCCTAAAGTCCCAAACACATTTTGGCTGCCGGTTGACAACAAAAATTAATTATCATGATACCTACCAAAAATGGTAGGTATATATACTAGCCCACTCCCCAAAAATGAAAGGACCATAAACGTCAGCGCTGACGCAGCATTTGATCTTGGGTTGAGCCCCATGATGTTGCTTTTGTGATTTGTGGTCAGATTAAAGAAAAAGTGCGATTAATTTACGCCTTTACGGTTTTAATTCAAATATAAAAAGATTTATTTATATTTATATAGAGTAATACTAGACATTCCAATTTTTTTTTTTTTTTTTTTTAAATTTTATCTCAAATGTTATGGTATGTGAGGTGTTAGCAATTTATAAATCATGAGATTTATAAGATAACTGATATGCCTATATGATAACTGATATGATGTTAACACCTCACGTGTCACATCATTTAGGACAGAATTTGAAAAAAAAAATTAAAACATCTATCATTACTCATACACATATCACACACACACATATATATATATTTAATTATCAGTTCGAACTGACAAAAGTTATATCAGTTCCTTGTATGTGGGCCAATTGATTTAAATACTTTGACTTGGCTGTATGCACTTGTCAGTCAAAGTATTTAAATCCAATGGTCCACATACAAGGAACTGATATAACTTTTATTAGTTCGAATCGATAATAGAAAGACCGTATATATATATATATATATATATAATATAACATCGAACACGATGTACCGAAATCAACGAATGTTTGCTGCTTCTCGTCTGCTTCTTTGCGTATAGCTATTCCAACTACAGCTAGATGCTCATACAAACAATAAAAGCAGCTAGGCAGCCTTATTCCACTACGAGGAAAGAAAGTGACTTCCTAACAGCAAGAAGGAAATGCATTTATTATCACTTGATTTTTTTTTTTTTTTTTTTTTTGAGGGATTTATCACTTGATATTCATGTTGCAGTAATAGTTGGATGAAAATCACAATTAAATACATCATGACAGAAAACCGAGTGATCGACTATTAGTTGCCTTCGTCCACACAACCTCTGGCCGAATTGCATAAATGTTGTGGGGGTCTAGCCAACCCCGTCCTTGTCCAGTAACCATTCTGAGTGGGACCTTGGAGCTAGGCAACCATGGTCAAAAACAGAAAAACAAGATCCTCGGTACTAGAAGGCTGTCATGGAGAGCTGGAAGACGTTGGCTGTCTGACCCTACGGGATTGGAGTTACGACACTACTGTAGTCATGCTCTTTAAAGGCCAATCTGGATATCTATTCCGCAATTGAAAGATATATACTTTACTCATACATACCCGTGAATATGTATGGAGGATTTGAAAACTGTAATAACTAATTATATTATATGTATAGCAGTGTACATCACACCATAAGAGTGGATGTGCACTAATATGGATTTTTTGTGTAGCACGTAGATTTATGTTGATAATAATTTTATTTTATTTTTCAAAATAAAAATATGATCAACTTGAATGATATTAAAATATAAAACTAAAGTGTTACTAGAAATAAAAGGAAATAAAACAATTTATTTGATAGATAAAGGCAAATGATTAAAATAATTCAATGAAACATAAAGATATATTAAAAATTGATGACAATGTTATTTACAAATAAGAGTACAAAAAGATTGACGTAGAAGGGGTCATATAAAACAAATTAGACGGCTATTAACAGGTGAAGCCTTGGGGAGGTTAATTAGTAATTTAGTTCCCACTATGGCACTATCAACCTATTACTTTTATTTTCAACATATACATCTTTCATTTGTATTATTTTAATAAATTTTGTACTATTGCCCCAGGGGCTTAGCTCAGCTGGTAGATGAACAAGCTTGGGGCTTGGATAAATGACTCTCAAGTCAGCGATTCGAATCCTACCAATGGCAAAAGCTTCAAAAATAAAATACATGGTCTAGATAAGTGGATAGATAGATATTGTAAACAAAAATGTACTATTGATTATTTGAATTACCTATCTTTTACATTTGTGGGATAATAAAATAATATAAAACGTATTTATCAACACGGGTGGGAGTAGTTACTCGAACCTTATATGTAAAGGCGGAGTCAGAAATTCAAGTTTTGGAATGTCATTATATAAAAATATGGTCAAACTAAATCAACTTAAGTTTGTGATTTAAAATTTTGACTTCAACATCTCAACTACCCATGAGCTATTGATCCAATGATTGAGATTTGAATGCATTTATAACTCTTAAATTAATGGCATATGGGTGGTTGAGATGTTGAAATCAAAGTTTTAAGTCATATATTTAATGCTATGTTTGGTAGGAGGGAGGGAGGGAGAGTATGAAGGATGGATGAATTAAGAGGGAGAGAGAGTAGGAGGGATGGAGAGGATACATCAATCTTCCATGTTGTTTGGTATTGGAAAGATGGTTGGATGGATGGATTGGTATATAATTTATAAAATTACTATATTGCCCTTTAAAAAATTAGAGGGTAGTATAAAAATAGAGGGCATTTTTGTCTTTGCCCATCCAATCTTCTCTCCCTCCATTGTGATCTGCCTCCATTGGGAGGAATATTGATTTTTGTGGGCCCAGAGGGAGAACCTCTCCCTCCTCTCCCTTCACTTCTCCCTCCAACCAAACAAGGGATTTGCTCTCCCTCCCTTCTCCTCTCCCTCCAACCCTCTCCCTTCCTCCATCTTTCCCTCATACCAAACACAGTGTAAGTGTGGGGTGTTAAGTGTGTGGTTGGTGACAGTTTTATGGATATAACTAGTTTGCAGCCCACACGATGTGCGGGCATTGTAAAATATAACGCTCGTCATAAGATTTATGGTTTAAAAGTTTTTCGTATTTTTAATGCTCTAATTTCTTCAAGTGCCTCTTATATCAACCTTTTAAATCCAGATTGTGACAATTTGTTATCCTTTCATTTTCAATTTATGATGTAAACTGTTTGATTTTCTGAAATTAACAAATGTTATAAAAAAAAAAGGTAATAAAAATAAAATTAATTTTTGCTAATATTTTGATTGTTTATGATCCTTTAATTTCCTTGAAAGATGTGTGTAGGAATATAAAAAAATTAAATTATTTTTATTGAATTTATATAGATGTTGTGATACACAATAGTCAATTTATATATGTTCACGACTATGTTCAAGTGTATTTCAAAAAACAGATACTATTGCACCCAAATCGTCAATGTTTTATCACATATAAAACAGTAGATGGCTTGTTGCACTATAGTCTGTATATGCTATCAAACTGATCAAATTATTCAGCACTTGCTGCATTTGTTTAAAGACAATCCATCTTCACATATCTTTCTTTTATATATTGTGTAATATAATTTTGCATATCCAATGTGCTTCATATTTTTAGACAACTCTTTGGTAGAAAACTTGATGAACCTACCAACTTTCTTAATCATGGACTGATTTATTAATAAGATAAATGCTTTCTTCTACAATAATAACAAAAATCCTCAGTTAAAAATCTAGTTATGAAAGTAAATAAAAATGAGTTAATTTTACTAATCATTGAAATTGGATTTCACTCGGACCGCAAATTGGGTAGCAGCTCCAAATGCGTTTTTGATTAATTTATAACTAATTGTCAATCTATGCAGACTATTGTACGCTCCTCTTCTTATATTTTAATGGTTTCTTCAATTCTTCCAACTTCTTCGATCTCACCAAAGATGAGAGAGATTCCTTGACCTGCAAATAGGAAATATATATGATGATAGGTACAAAGACTTTGTATAAAAGAAGAATTTGCACCTCTAAAGGGTACCCGTTCCCGAGAGAGTAAAATGCATTGGTTTCTTTAGGGGATCGAATATATAAGGATATAATAACCTTAATTCCCTTCCCATAAAACCTGAGATATCATATTGGATTTCGTATTACTACTTAATCTGTTAAACACAGCATAAAGTAATCATACCAACTCTAGAGAATCCAAGAAATGAAATTAAAGTGGTAATAACTTATATGCGTCCTCATCAGTCTTACCGTCTCCAATATATATTGGGAGCACACCATCACTATTACAAACACATGAAAATCGAAATATGTGAAAAGGTCTCTGTGTAATCAATGTCTTCTTTTTGAGTGAAACCTTTGGCAACGAGTCTGGCTTTATGTCTTTCGATATTGTCTTTACTGTCACACTTGGTTTTGAAAACCCATTTACAACCAACTTTCTTGTATCCGTTAGGCAACTCGATAAGATCCAAACTACATTAAGTTCCATTGATTTTATCTCTTCTTTCATGACATCAATCCATTTAGAAGAATCATTACTTTCTATGGCTTGTTGTTATGAAACCGGATCATTACCATCCCAATATCATAATCAGATTCTTGTAGATAAACCACAGAATCAATTGAAATTGCCAATCTCCCCAATATTAGAAACTTTTTGTGGATTTTTGGGATAATATATAGATTCTCTGAATCAATCTCATAATTAATTCCTTTTGGAAAAAAAATTCTCATAATTAATTAGGCCTTAAACCACAAATCTAAGGACAATCCCATAATTAAGAGATAATGCATTGACTCTTGATTTCATTAATATGTATTAATACTAATAATTGTTTTTAATATCATTAACTAATTAGATTGACAAATACACTGCATTATATTGAAAAATACAATGGATTGGCTATTTATCTTATCCAAACAAATCATATATATATATATATATATATATATACAGTCTTTCTATTATCAGTTCGAACTGACAATAAATATATCAGGACGAAGAATATGGACCACAGATTATGGAGAAGTTTTGACAAGTGCATACACTTTGAGTCAAAGTATGTAAATCTAGTGGTCCACATTCTTCGTCCTGATATATTTATTGTCAGTTCGAACTGATAATAGAAAATCTGTATATATATATATATATGTACGAAGAATGTGGACCATAGATTATGGAGAAATTTTGACAAGTGCATACACTTTGAGTCAAAGTATGTAAATCTAATGGTCCATATTCTTCGTCCTAATATATTTTATATCAGGATGAACTAATAATAGAAAAATATGCTGGATGTGGTTCTGTATAGAAACAAAATGCTAACTATTGATATTTTTGACACACTCCAACTATTTATTTTCTACTGCATTGATTAAATTTTCTTTTTCCTTTTTCCTTTTTCCTTTTTTTTTTTGAAGTTTCTGTTAATTATTTTGTTATAGGAATTAATATGTTGATTTTTTTTTTATGATGCAGATTTATCTCAAGTTTTTGAGGAACTACATGTATGCAAGGAAGCATAGCAGTGGATCTGCAACTGATGAGTGAACATCCAGATCATAATTTGGCAATGGTTCATTTACTCAACTTTTTGTTTATCTTAATATACATTAAATTTTAAAATGTTTTAGTTATTTTGATATGAAATTATAAATGATTGGAGCGTATTTATTTTCAGTTTAAATTAATTTTAGATTTGAATTTGAATTTTTATTTTAATTAAATTTTAGATCGTAAATATCAATCTCTATCCCATAATAAATCAATTAGCATTTTATTTATTTAATTTGTAATTCATATTATTGGAAAATGTCTTAACGGAACGTGTGCATTACACGGGTTGCACACTAGTTGTAGTTACTTATTAAATTAAGGATTTAAATTAGCTGTCAAATTTTGGTGTCCCAATTTGTGTCAAACCAACCAAATTGGGATATGTTTGCACATTTATAGCACATTTAATTATTTTTTTTCAACTTTTTCCATAAATGTGCACACATGTCCCAATTTAGTTGATTGGACACAAATTGGGACACCAAAATTTGACAGCTGATTTGAGTCCTTAAATTAATATATAGATACGTTTTATTATCTTCAGTTGCATTATAAATATCACACTATCTCTTGATCTCCTCCTCGTCAAGCAGAATGATAAGTAGTCTCCAAAAGAGCTGAATATTAGCCCTAGCTAGCTAGTGAGCAAACCATTTTTCTCCCAAAATAATAATCATGACCATGTTCTTGACATGGACCACCACTCTTTCAGTACTTGTTGCAGTTCTCTTCTTCTTGCTTCAAGCATTTCGATCAAAAAGAAATGCAAAAACGAAGCCATTACCGCCTGGCCCAAGAGGGTTTCCGATTTTCGGAAGCCTTCATTTGTTGGGAAAATATCCTCACAAAGATCTCCAAAAACTAGCAGAAAAATACGGTTCTATCATGCACTTACGCTTAGGGTTGATCCCTACCATTGTTATTTCATCCCCACAAGCAGCTGAGCTGTTCTTGAAAACACATGATGTTGTTTTCGCAAGCAGGCCTTCTTTTGAGGCTGTAAAGCATATGAATTATGAGCAAAAGGACTTGATCTTTGCTCCGTACGGGTCTTATTGGCGAACCCTGCGAAAAATGTGCACTTCAGAACTGCTTAGCAATCATAAAATCAATTCTTTCAAGTCTATGAGGAAAGAAGAGCTTTGTCTTTTGATTGATTACATAAAAAATCATCAAGAGGCTGGTGTTGTTGCTGTTGATTTGAGTGATAAGGTTACATATCTCATTGTAGATATGACTTGTAGAATGGTGTTTGGGAAGAAATATGTTGAGAAGGAGTACTTTGATGAGAAAGGATTTAAGGCTGTGATTCAGGAGGGAATGAAATTGGTAGGGACTCCTAATTTGGGTGATTACATCCCTCAAATTGCTTCCTTGGACCTTCACAGGGTTACGAAAAAGATGAAGGCTGTTGCCAAGGCCTTTGATGTTTTCTTTGAGAAGATTATTGATGAGCATGTTCGATCCACGGAAGAAAACAGAAACAAGGATTTTGTTGATGTCATGTTAGGCTTCATGGGAGCAGAAGCTACTGAATACCGTCTTGAACGAGACACTATCAAAGCCATAATCTTGGTAAGCACTACTACTATATATACAATTCAAATTAAATTAGTTTATACTATAGATTGTTTTCTTTCTTAACTACGTAAATATTGTTAGGTTACTTAAATGCTATTATTAACTATTTCCAATTAGCTTCTTTTACGCTATGTTTGGTAAGAGGGAAAGATGGAGGGAGGGAGAGGGTTGGAGGGAGAACTCCAATCCTTTGTTTGGTGTTGGAGGGAAAAGAGAAGGGAGAAGAGGAGAGGAGGGAGAGCAAATCCTTCTGGGCACACCATTTTGAATCCGTCCAATGATGGACATATGACAAAGGAGGGAGAGTGATAGGAGCAAAGACAAAAATGCCCTCCAATTTTTTAAAGGGCAATATAGTAATTTTATAAATTATATACTAATCCATCTATTCAACTCTCTTTTCAATACCAAACAACATAAAGGATAGATGTTATCCTCTCCATCCCTCCTACTCTCTCTCCCCCTCTTAATTCATCTATCCCTCATACTCTCTCTCTCTCTCCTACCAAACATAACCTTAGGTAAGGAGCGAAACATAAACTTTTTTATGGATAGGTTGTTATGAATTTTTTTTATTATTGGTAAATAGTTATATTATTCAAATTTAATTGCTATATTTTTTTTAAAAGTTGAATTTTGACATGAGGAGTGAATATTCATTAATTAAAATAAATTGTACATATATATATATACGATTTTTCTATTATCAGTTCGAACTGACAAAAGATATATCAGTTCCTTACATGTGGGGCGTGGGCCATTAGATTTAAATACTTTGACTTGACAGTATGCACTTGTCAAAGCATCTTTTAAATCCAATGGTCCACATGCAAGGAACTGATATATTTTATATCAGTTCGAACTGATAATAGAAAGACTGTATATATATTATATATATATATATATATATATATATATATATATATATATATATATATATTTACAAAAATTGTACACATAGTTGAAAATTAACAAATTTTTAAAAGGAACTCTAATTGAACTATTATTTACTTTAAAATTCAAAATTGGTAGGAAAAAAAAAAAATGTATAAAATTGTATCAATTGGAGAGAAAAAGTTGGTCTCCTATAAGAGTATTGTCTTGACCTTCTGGATCTCATTAATTTATTATAAAAGCCTAAGATGAGACCTAATAGAAATTCCAATTCTTATATGGGTTTCATATGCTTCTTAACATTTTTAGTTTAGTAAGCTATCGAAGAAGTTTATCATCATTTATGTATAGTTAATATTTAATCATAATTTATTTAATAAATAAATAAATGAATAACAGAGTCTTAACAAGTTTAACACAAGTTTAAAAATATTATTTGTTTTATTTTCTATTTTTTATTTTTCAAAATTTTGACTGGCTATAGCCTAGCCTAGCACACTCTAATTCCGCCATTGTTTTAGGTATGGTTACTAACGTGTATTAGAGTCAAGTTGTCAAAGGAGTCCTTGGTTTGATTCCCCAATGTGATTATTTGAATTTGTTATTTGTTATATAATTTTGTTACGTATTTGTGTTTGGGTTCGAGCCATGTGGCAAACCCTTTGGTCTGATGATTACTAATATATATATATACATGATATCTTTTGATTTCGATCAGGACTTGATTGTAGCTGCCATCGATCCTACAGCAACTACAATAGAATGGGCACTCTCAGAACTCATCAAGCGTCCAAGGATAATGAAGAAACTACAGAAAGAGTTAGAAAGTGTTGTGGGGTTAGATAGGATGGTTGAAGAATCAGACCTGGGTAATTTAGAATACTTAGAAATGGTTATAAAAGAAAACTTCAGGTTCCGTCCAGTGTCCCCATTGTTAGTCCCTCATGAATCTGTACAAGACTGTACCGTAAACGGCTTCCACATTCCAAACAAATCACGAATAATGATTAACGTTTGGGCTATCGGGAGAGATGCAAGTATCTGGAATGATCCCGATGAGTTTTTACCCGAAAGGTTTGTTGGGAGTAATATTGAACCTCACGGACGTGATTTTGAGCTTCTTCCATTTGGCTCTGGCCGTAGAGCCTGTGCTGGAATGCAACTGGGTGTCACCGTGGTTCGCTTGGTATTAGCACAACTTGTTCATTGCTTTGATTGGGAGCTTCCAGATGGTATGTTGCCAACTGAATTGGACATGACGGAGGAGTTTGGTCAAGTCATTTTCAGGGCCAAACATCTTTTGGCTCTTCCAACTTATCGTCTTAACAAATGAATTACTTGCTTTGTTTAACAAATATTGGAGCTTGCATGTATTGTAATTTAAGCCAAATAATAAGATGGCTGTCAGATGATTTCGGATGTGGTTGTGAAATGGATTAATGATGGCTGTCAGATGATTTCTGATGTGGGTTTAATAATCTCTGATATATTAAACGTGTTAGAAATTGTCATGAGATGCAGTGCTTTGGTTTATATTTCTAGAAAGGCAAATCAGGTTGTCCATTATTTAGCTAAAAATGCCTTATCCAGTTGTGAGGAATTTTTTGGGAGCGTTTTGTACAGGCTGAGTGCCAGGTAGGTCTGTAAGTTGTGTTTTTTTAATAAAGATTTCCTTTATAAAATAAAAAAAATAAAAAAAATAAAAAAATAAAAAATCGAAGTTTGTTGTATTTTAATTTAAACCCTATATAGTATAGCGTTATTTACCATTAAGCAATATTGGACCGTAATATATATTATTAACTAAAGTATTGTGATATATTATTAATATTATTGATGATGGAAGATTTGTTAGAGAACGCATATGTGATGCTAAAACATCTGGAACATGAGATAAATCCTTAATTCAAAGGTTAAAAAGCAAGAGAAATAATATATATACTAACGGATGTCAAAACTAAATAAACTAGATTTTGAGTTATATGACCATACGCCAATATATAGGTATCAGAGACGTATAATCATTACCCTTCAACTGAGCTAATTTATTCTATCTCTTACACAAAAACGAATAATTAAATCAAAATACTTGCCAACAGGGGCGTAACTCAGCTGATAGATGGACGAGTTTGAGGCTTTAGTAAAAAAAAAAAAAATTAAATCAAAATACTTAATAGATATTGTAAAAAAAAAAAAAAAAAATTTAAATCAAAATACTTAATAGCAACTCAATATATTTATATAAAACTTCTATCCCGATCACACACAATTAATAGGTTTATATATACTAATCATTTATTGAATATAAATATATCAACAATATTTTTATTCAAATTTGTTAATAAACAATCCCACATGGATAGAACAAAAGGGATGAAAATGCTTTATAAGTAGTAAAGTCATACTTATATAATGAATAGTAGGTCTTCTAACAGCTGAGGCCGAATACATAGCCGCGGAGAGTGCTTATACACAACTTCTTTAGATGAGACAAATGTTAGCAGACTACGGCTTTGAATCAGTGTCATTTTCTAGTTCAATAATGCATTTAGGAAAATTAATTGTGAAGTATACTTGAATGACCTATAATTTATTTCTATAACATGATAACTTTATTATGACATGCTTGATTTGATATGCATGATAACTTGATTCGACTATAGTGAGACGACCAACCATCGACAAGGAGGCTGTCGGTATCCTCATGCAAGGTCACCTCCTTGTTGGTATCCTCCAGCAAGAAGGTCGATGGCCTTCCGTAAGATGGAGACACTTTACCCTTACCATTTTATATTTTTAAATTAAAATTAAAATATAATTTATTTAAGTTTAATGCTAATTTCTCAATTTCATATGTAAAGCCAGAAATTGTGCCTTTTTAATTTAGACACAAATATCTTAAATTAAGACGTAAGTATGAAAAACATAAAAGAAAAAATCACTGAAATTAAGACTTGAACTGGTATTAAGACTTCTTTACACTAATAGAAGTATATTAAGATCCAAAGTGAACTAAATTAGCAGCAACAAAATACATACAGAAGGCGTACATTGACAAATTATTGATGATATCGAAGTGAAAACAAGAGATAATTAAAGCTAACAATACTACAGGTAACAGAAGGCCTAAGAACAAAAGGCATACAAAATTGTTCTACTTCTGTTTCTACGATGGTAACTAAAAACAGGAATCGATACATGTATCTTTCGTTTATTATCAACATTATTCGTTGTTTGCAAACATAATGGATGGTATGAGGCTGGCTATCCACCACGACACATTGTGGGGTGGACTGAGTAACAAGAACCACATATAATGTAAACCAAAATAGGGCCAGTGAGGAAACACAGAGGAGTGACCATTAGACTAGATACTTTTTTGTTAGTGACCACTAAAAGCGAATGTAATCAAGCTCAGACATACATGACAACAGAGCGGCTCTTACTTGAAGATTGTCAGAGTCCATATGAAGTGCATCTTCATATAATCTTATAGCTTGCTGTAGTAGCTTCACCTTCTCTTTGCTGTTACTTGGCCGTAAGCGAGACCTTTGCTGCAACACTGCACCCCATCTGAATAGAGCTGCAGTTTACACGTATGAATGTCAAGCAAAATTTCATACTTCTTTGATAGTGAATTCATTCCAGATGTGTGAATGCAAAGAAAAATCACAAAGTCGAGGACAAAATAATTGCAAGACATTCAAGTCCAAAACTCGTATAGATAGATACATACTTGCATCACATTGTTATTCTACAAATAAATAAACACACAATTATAGATATACTTATGATATAATTATAATATAGACAAACACACATATGTATTGCCATGTTCTCAAGTTGAGATTTCCGAAAGACTGTCTTTGACAAATCCATGTCGAAATTGACACTCGTGTCCATGTCAAGGGATCACAGGACACCGGTAATCTTAAAGAATCATTTGATATACATGTCACAACTATAACATTTTAATGTCCCTTGGACTCTTTAGTGCACATTTTTTAATGACCAAATGTAGGGTTTGAAGCCTTGCAACCACAGGAAATATCTGACAGAAAAAGAAAAAAATTAAACATACCGTCAGGTGCATAAACATTGCCTCTGGACATCATTGCATCAAATTTATCAATTGCAGCCAAGAATACTTTGTCAGCATCAAAAGCTGCTTCCTGGAATTCAAAAGACAGAAACGAGTTAGTTCAACCTAAATTTCCAGTCCATTCAATTGTGAGATAGATATTATAGTTAATAGTGGATTCAATTTGAAAAATCCATCTTTTCATCCTGAAGGCAATAAGTCTAAATCAGGTTAAGACGTGTGAACTCACTCGATTGGTTACTACAACCAAAGCAAAACCAAGTTTGCTAATCTGAGGGTCTTGTTTGTTAGAAATATTATAGAAATGATAACAAATAAGCTAATTACGCCAGGTGAGGATACTTACTGGTCCAATATCCGCAATTAGTTGTGCGCGGAAAGAGAGAGCAAGCCCCCAATTATACAAGGCTCTCACATCATTCCCATCAATTGACAAAGCGAACCTATATTTTCTGCCAGCCATCACAAGAAGTTCTTCACACTCTTCACACACATTAACAAGGACAGTTGCTATCTCGTCTTTACTTGCTAACTGGTAATCTAGCCCCTTGAGCACTCTTTTCTGTTTCTCAACAGATAAGGGATCACTTCTTGAAAGGATACTTCTCAGCTCACGGCTAATACGTAGTTTTAGTTCTCCATGAAGAAGATAAGTGTTGCCCAACTGGCCGACAGCCAAGAGACTCATTGGCTTCATAGCTGTGGCTTTAGAAAGCAACTTGGCAGAATTGTACAATATGATCTCTGCATGCTCTTGATCCGAACTACTCTTTATAAAGTCTTTGGCTTGTTTCAGAAGATCATTAGCTTTTGTAACATACCGATCAAACACCACATCATCTGCAAAAGGTGAAGACGAAGAAGAACCAGCCTCACTCCCTTGAGTAGACAGGTGATCCACCGGAGAGGAATCACGTTCAGTATTCACCTTCTTTTCTCTGAAACGGGACCTGTAAATCTCATCGTCATTGTCATCAGAAGACCTATAGGCTCCAGTTGATTTCTTGAGCACCTGTTCTTGCACAAAAGAAGTTTCACTTTCCATATGTTTCCAACTGACTCTAAAATCCATCGAATCAAGCAAATTGTTATGGGATTCCCATGCTCTAGCTCCATTAGTACGACCCGTATCTAAGGAAACACGATTATTCATGAACAGCAATCTGTCATTCCGGTAACTAATCTCTTCGCTCTCAGTAAATCCCTTAACACTTGCACCCATCCTCCCCAAACTCATTTTTTCTTCATGCAAATCCATCTTCATTCTTCTATCTCCATCTTCATCCAAAGTAGTCTTGATTGAAGAATCTTGTGAAAAACTTGAACTCACAGTTCCTCTATTGTCATTAAGAGAACCAAAAAACCTTTCTTCCTCCCGAGGACTTAAATTATGTCCCCGATTCTGATCATTTACCACATTCTCAACGGTTCCCTGCTTAACATTATCTTTCACTTTGTTGGGCTTGGAATTAACCACTTTTTTTCCAGATAAACCACCAATAATAAATTGCAACAACTGAAACCCAACTTCACCAATCTCTTTGCTCTTTTTATTCGATTTGTTGTTGCTCTCCACTAACACATTATTAGAATTCTCCACATTCACAATATAAGCCTCGACGACATCTCTGGCATTTGAAGCTGATAACTTTATTGATTCCATTACATTATAATAATTTTCTAAATCACTTACAGTAACTATATTATGATCTATAGCTCTTTGTATATCACTTTTCAATGTACTAACTTTATCATCAAACCCATAAAAAATTTCCACTAAATTCTTCAATTTCTCACTATAAAGCCTAAAAATGTCCTCTTTTGACCTCCTCTTACTTGCATTTAAACACCCACCACGAACAAAACCAAACGAGAACCCAACAGCAAAAACCAAAACCGAAGCTGGAAACACAATTATCGAAGAAACCCTAACTCTAGAAATAGCAAGAGCACAAACAAGCCCTAAAACAAACGTAAATACATGCTTTTTATCATAAATTCCAACCGAAACTAAGAAATTACGGAACCTGGTCGACTCCCTCGAGTCGGTCGAGTCACCACCAGCGCCGCCACCGAATCTCAGATCGTCCCATCCACCGTAACCAGCTGATTCGGCCGATGAAGAAGAAGCTCTAACGGGAGAGAGAATAGATGTCCTCGGATTGGGAAGCCATTTTGCGCGCGAAATGCAACGAATCAACTTCTGATTATTTTCCCGAGAAAGTGACGGAAACCGAAAAGGAAAATAATCATGTGGAGAAATAATTAGTGGGTTCGAGTAATTATTGATTGAATTCACAAAAATGAAGGCTTTCATTTGAATCACCGAGAAGAAATTGTCACTGTACGGACGAGTTCCTCTCTCTTCACATATCAACAAACAAACAACAGCTTCTCAGTCAGGTGTTAGTTTGGTGACTCTGAGCTAGAAGGTTATTTTCGTCAATGTATATATATATTGAGAGAGACTTTTATAGTCGGTCCTATACCCGACCCAATCTGAACTTCGTTAAGTGCTTCAAAGCCGTCCCAAACGGATCGGATCCCCGCCGGTTCAAAGTGGATTAATGATTTTTCCAATCCCTAAACCAATGGCATCCCACAATTGAGACCCGTGTACTTAAAGAGATCGAACTCAGAACGCGATTAGAGTCCATTTTTTCTCACCTCCTTTCAAGGGAGATGAGCATTACCCTCTTCTAAAAACATGACATGTGTCCATTAGGAGGTAAAATTGTCTAAAAGATAAAGGGTTTGGACAAATGTATCACCTCCGTAGACATATATCATGTTTTTAGGAAGGGGTAATGCTTACCCCCTTTGAAAGGAGGTGAGTAAAAGTGAACTCATACGATTACCAATAAAAATCCTGATTATGATCGGTTCGACCTATTGGACACCTATACGAGACTCATGGTCGAGGTGACAAAATCAAATTGTCTACACAATTTAAGAGGAGGTCAGGCCCAAACTTTATTGGACTCAAAACTTGGGATGATTTTTATGGACTCAAAACTTGCAAATATATTTTTATATTTAATTTATAATATTTTGTTGCAAATCTGTTTTTTTTTTTTTTTTTTTTCTTTCTTTTATTTTTAGGAGCTGATTGCAAATATATTATATATATATAAACACTTTCGAAATATTTGTTCAAGTACTTTTATAAATGATGGTTTGGCAGCATGAGAATTTTGACAACAACTTAAACACGTCAATACTCAAAAATGCATTTTATTCCACTTATTTTATTGAAAAAAAAAAATACAACAATGGAGACAATGAACTTATATTAATACAAGTAGTAATGTAAGAACTTTGACAAAGACTTACATCTTGTGACTTTTCATGATTTTAATTTTTTAATTTTTTTTTAAGGAGATTTTAATATTTTATTTCACATAATATATGGTATTTACTCTTTTTTTTTTTTTTTTTTAAAGGATATATGTTATTTACTCAATATATATATGTATGTATATATATATATATATATATATATATATATATGTATGTATATATGGTTTGTCACTTGGTTGGATAATTATTAAGACAAGGATAAGATTTTTAATTTTTTTAAAGTATTACAAAATTTATTATTTTTGGACAGCAAATATATCCGCCAACCCTTAAGGCCCTTTATTATTATTGCTTTTTTTATAAAAAAAAAATCATTTCGAGTAATTACCAATATATATAACTTCATCACTGGATGTGGACTATTAGATTTATATACTTTGACTCAAAGTGTATGCACTTGTTAAAGCTTCTTCATAATCAGTGGTTCACATGCATTGGTACTCATGTAGTTACATTAGTGCGCACCGACTAAAACGGGACCGTGTATATATATACCACCAAATTTGGTTTTTATATATATATCAGCATTTCTATTATCGGTTCGAACTGACAAAAGTTATATCAGTTCCTTGCATGTGGGCCACTGGATTTAAATACTTTGACTTGGCTGTATGCACTTGTTAGTCAAAGTATTTAAACTAGTGGCCCACATACAAGGAACTGATATAACTTTTGTCAGTTCGAACTGATAATAGAAAGGCTGATATATATATATAGTCAGATTTTCTATTATCAATTCGAACTGACAATAAATATATCAGGATGAAGAATGTGGACCACTATATTTACATATTTACATACTTTGATTCAAAGTGTATGCACTCAAAGTGTATGCACTTGTCAAAACTTCTCCATAATTTGTGGTCCACATTCTTCGTCCTGATATATTTATTATCAGTTCGAACTGATAATAGAAAGACTGTATATATAGTATCTATCTATTTACTTATCTATACTAAATATTTTTCTTTTTGAAGTTTTTTATCATTGATAGGATTCGAACCGTTAATTTGAGAGTTATTTGCCAAAGTCTCAAACCGGTAGAGCTACACCATTGAGGGTGGTTGTTGAGTTGAGGGAATCATACATTCATTCATGTACCGATGTACTTCAAAATTCAAATAAAAGCAAATAGAATGGTATTTTTGCTGACACGGTCTTGACAAAGATTCCATTCAAATTATTGTCGCTCAATTTGTTCTCATCTGACTGACTGTACAATATAAAATGTATAATGCACCTCATGAGTGACGTAGTAATAATGGAAATTTACGGCAAGGTGAGGTTGTCCAATTGTCTCGGTGCCCGTCACATACTATGAAGTTATGCGTTCGAGTCTCTCTCTCTTAAAATCTTGAATTATTGTAATATTTCGAAATAATAATAATAACAACAAAAATTTACACAAATATACAACGTTAAAAGTATATATATATATATTCAATTGAGACTTTGTAAGTTTTTTATTTTCCAATGTATTTTTGTTTGTAGAAGCTTGATTTGATTAATAAAAACATTTTAAAAAGAAACATGTGTTCGTAGTAAATGGTCATATATTTTCCATTCACTTTTGTGATTGAAGTTCAAGTCTCACGTTTATCCTATAAAAAAAAACCCTAAAATGTGGCTTCTCAAAGGTGCAAATTGTATTTTGGGAGCGGTTGATCTTATAAAGTCCTAAACGACCTAAGACCCTAGGTCCTATTGGCCTTAAAATAAATAAATAAATTAATTAATTTAAAAAAAAAACTATATTACATTTTATAAATTTCATGTGTAATAATTCAATCATTAACTTTTCTGTTAGAGGGTCTTTTCTCTATACCCACCATTTTATCATATATTGTTTAGCAGATGTAGATGCTTGCTCATTTTCATTTTCATATTTATTTTTTTTGGGGGTCAATATACTGTTAAGGTGTTGACAATAGTTAAATCAATTAGGTTCAAAAATATCTCTGAATATTTAAAATAATATAATGATAAATTAATTATCTTAGTCGATCATCGTTATCATTAATGATATTTCAAAAAATACATATATTTGTGTTTTTATGTTAAGGTGGTATATTCGTCTATCTAAATACGATAAAATGGTAAAGTTTTTCTCAGATAATATGAAATATGAAGATATATTTTATTAGTATATATACAAATTAGATGATTTTGAGAATTATGAAAATCTATTTATAAAATATTACCTTTTACACAAATAAATGGATATTATCTAATTAATTTCACTCTATTTTTAGTAAGATATTGACATTCTATTCAATGGATATGATCCATTTCATTCAATTTTTAAATGCTAGTTTTATTCAACCTTTCTGCTTTTGTTGAAAAATAATTAATACCTTTTACACAAATAGTTATATAGTATGCATGGATATATTTTTGACTTAGATATTTCATGATTTATCTTATAAAAGGAAAAAATAAAAATAAAAATAAAACATAAATCTCATGGTAGATTGGTAGGGTATCATTTTTATAATTAAATACAAAACAACATTTGACTAGATTTGGAAAAGTGCATTCTTTAACTCAAAAATTTAATAAACAATTTATATTAATTTTTACTTTAATATATTAATAAACAACTTCTCCGATGTTTCGAAAGAATACATATTTTCATTTTTTTTCAACTTTAATATTTAATAATATTATTCTTTGGAAATAAAGTCCAGATTTGACTAGTTAATCTAATGTAAACACCAGTGACATGTCTCTCATATTTATACCATTAAGGTCGTGAGTTTGAATCGAGTCCCTCCTTTCAAACCCTAAAATAATAGTAATAGCTAAAAAAAAAAAAAAAAAAAAAAACCATCAGATCCACATTAATGAACTCGTGGATTCAAATCGTATCCTTGTATGTTAACTTTTAAATTTGTAGATTCAAAATTGTAAAAAAGGGAAAGAAGAGGGCCAAAATTTGAAAAAGGGAAAAAAAAGAATTGTAACAATCAATGATTGCGTGGAGATAAAGCTACCGAAAGTAAAGTTTAAAGTGGCAGACAAAAAACCAAAAAAGAAATTAATAATTAAATACGAAGAGAGAGAGTGGATAAGGTTGGTGGGTCACTAAAAGCGAGTCACGGACTCAACTCACTCACTATAACTCACTCTTGAAATTTATTATTTTATTTTATTTTTAATTTTAAAATTTTAAAATCTATCAGTTTTACACGCTCCACGACAGCCCACTTCGCCACGTGTCCCGCTATATTCATGTCCTCGTCGTCTTCGGCTTCGCTTTCAAGAACAGAATAGAAAGCTCCACCAACACCTACACACACCCACCACCAAGCCACCTTAAAAACCCACAAGAGAAAAGCTCACTCGCTCTCATCTACAGAGAGAATTTTAGGGTTTTTGATTGCTTTTATTTTTTATTTTTTTTTGTTGGGGTTTCGATTTTTTTTATTTGATTGTTTGTTCGTTGACGACGACTTGGAGGAGATGTACGTGGGTTCCATGCGAAAGTCGTTTAAGGATTCTCTCAAAGTTCTTGAAGCCGATATTCAACATGCCAATACTCTGTAAGTTTTTTTTTTTTTTTTGGACTTCATTGTTGCCTTTTTTTGGCCTGTTTTGTGTCTGCAAAAAAAAAAAAAAGTTTGATTTTTGAGGGGTTTATGTTTCCCTTGATAGATTGTCAAATTTTGTTTTGTTTTGTTTTTATTTTCTCGGATTATGAATCTGATTTCAATTTGACTTTCCTTTTTAGTGAAGCCACCTAAATTACTCAAGTCTCAAATTTAGTAACTTTTATTTATTTTAAAAAAAATTTCCAATTAATTTTTCGCTCCTAGATGCTGCTGCTACTTAATTGTATTTGATTCTTGTTCCTGCAAGTTGGATTTTTTTTTTTTTTTTTACTTGAAATAATGTGATTTTAATATGAAGTTGCTATTTTTATCAATTTTGAGATAGTTTTACACAGTTGATTTTTTTGGGGGCATCCAGGTTTTTAAGGGTTTTTGATTGAATTAGCTTTAGTTCATCTATTAAGTGTTTATTTATTTTACTTGGAATATATATATGTATATATACTGTAGTAATGCACTCAATATTATTGTAGCATTGTGTAGGTAGTGAGTGTGTCTGTGTTTTGGGTGGGTCATCTTCATTATCTTGATAGATTGTGATCGCCTGGCTTCACGTGGCCAAATGGGTTTCTCTTGGTTATGGTGTTGTCACATTATTTGGATATTTATTTTTGTGATATGGACATTGAGGATCAGATTATCATTTAATGGTCCCAGGTCCTACAGTTATCTATAATATTGCTTTATCTGTTTCTTTTACTGTTTTTTGGATAATCAAATCGAGCTTTACTTTAATGATCTGTGTGTGTTTCTTGCTTACTAATAATGGTTTATTAATTTTCCCAAGAAATGTTGTAATGTGGAGTTTTAAAAGGTTGGTTTTTTAAAATTATATTTTCTGAATTCTTTGAATATATATTTACCCTGCAATATCTATTGGTATGTGCACTAATACAGTTTTAGACAATTTTGTTCAAATTCTTTTACTATGATGTTGTTTCCAGGGCATCAGATTTTCCGAGGGAGTATGATGGCGCCTGCCTGCAGATGAGAATGTCATACAGTCCGGCTGCACACCTTTTTCTCTTTTTAGTGCAATGGACAGACTGCAACCTTGCCGGGGCCCTTGGACTGTTAAGAATACTAATCTACAAGGTTGATTTTATATTAAATGAGACTCTATTTTTTAGTTCGTTTTTCAACGATGGATAACAAATGACCTTAGCAACTTTGTAGGTTTATGTGGATGGCACAACTACCATGTCTACTCATGAAAGAAAAGCAAGCATTAGAGAGTTTTATGGTACATTTATCCATCTTGATTATTTTGGTGTGTTTACCAACTTGAGTAGCCTTTAGGTTCTGTTATCTTACTGAATTAATGTTGTTGTTGTGGGCAGCGGTAATTTATCCCTCTTTACTGCAACTGCCAACTGGTGTCACTGATACAGAAGATAAGAAGCAAAAGGCAGTATGCATGGAAAGGTACCGAAGAAGAGATGATGAGGAACACAGGCAACGTACTGATGTAGACATTGAAAGAGAAGAAGAATGTGGTATATGCATGGAGACGAACAGTAAGATTGTGTTGCCCAACTGCAACCATGCCTTGTGCTTGAAATGTTACCGTGAATGGTACTTGTCTCTCCCTCGCACTCTCTCTCTCTCTATCTCTCACACACACACACACTCTCTTGGGATCTTGCAACTCCAATCTTATATAATTTGTTATGTAATTGTTGTTTTTATAGTCATCAAATAAATTAGCACTGCTCTACTGCTATGAAGTATTCTTATTTAGATGTCTTGACGCAGTTTTACAAGTCGGTTAAATGAGGAAGCATTGGATGTCTCATTGAATTGTTTATCGTGTAACTTATATATGCATTTGTATCACTGCAAATAGGGCTTAACTGTACATACAAAATGCATTATTGCAAGTGGTAAAAGAAACCAGGAACAGCAGCAAAATAAATTTCTTGAGCTGATTCTTAATCATTTCTTTTGGTGATGGTCCTATCATTAGTTTCACTGAAGATTCCTATTTTATTTTTTTTAATTATTTCCTTGTATTGATTGCTAGGTTGTAGCTTCAGATGTTTTCTAATGTCTTATGGAGCTACTTCACTGTGATTTCTATTTGATTCCAGAGCACAGATTTTGCTACTTATATTTGGAAGCAATCGATTTTTCTTTTTCTACATAGACAATCTCAAAATATAATGTATTAATAAATATTAAAAACTAATGTTCCCGGTAGAATTTCATTCTTTTATGTGTAAATAGCATTTGGAAAATATATATGGGAGGTGGAAGAGAGAAAGATGAGGAAGGAAATAATTGAAAAGGTGGTTAACCACTTAATCTACATGGGTTGTAAAATGCTTTAACTTTTCTTTGAAGGCCCTAGTTTTCATGTACTTGTAGAATCCCGTATACTTTGGGTATCCTGAATTTGTGGAAATTATAGTTATAGCTCATAAGGCTGAAGCATATGGGATTCAGAGAATTAATATTTTAGGGAAGTCGATGGTATTTCTGTCATTTCTTTGTAGAGAAGGAATAATCCTAAGATCCTATATTGTTGCCTTTTCTTTTTTATATTGGATTCACCAAATATATTGTTCAACAAATGCAGAGAGGGACACTGATTATTCAATCTTTAATATGTTCGAATGGTACATAGTTTTTGGGGGTTGAAGAACAGGAAGAACTGTCATTAGCTGTGGGAAAATAAGTTACTTGTTTCAATGTCCATACGAGTTACAAGATTTTCCTTTGGGAAATGGATAAGAACATTGTCATGACTCATGACTTAAAGTTAGTTGCTTGGCAGTTGGCAGTTCTTACTTCTTTTATAGTTCATTGTCACTCGATTATTTCTGAAGAAGGTCCGTGACATGTGAAATTTGTTATTCTATGACATTACTTTTAAGTAGGTTTATGGAAGCAAGGTCACTCAATTATTTCTGAACAAGGTTCGTGACATGTGAAATTTGTTATTCTATGACATTACTTTTAGGTAAGATTTATGGAAGCAAGCCTATGTATTGATTGTAAATGAGTATTGGATGGACAAGTATGATTGTATGTCCTGTTCAGATGGCTCAACTACAAATTGAATGTTGTGCTAAATTTGCCGACTTTTTAGCCGAACCCTTTCGGTGCGTATATTTGGATTTTGGACCAAGTACTTTAATGATACTCATGGCAGACAGATAATTTGCTTAAAGTGTTGTGAACTTTGCTCTTTCTAGATGCTGGTTTTTAAATGTCCCAGGGTGATTGATAATCTCTGTTTTGTCAAATATTGAGTTTGATGCTGACTCTGTATGACTCAATTATCTATTCAACCTGTTATACAAAAAGTGTATGAATTAAAGTATTGTCCGTGTTCCATACATGTATAATGCATTGTCTTCGTGTTTGTATTTTTGTATTTAAACTGCATGGATTACTCAATCCCTCATACCTTATTGTTTGGAATTATACCACTGCAATAACTTGAGAAAAAATTGCAGGAAGTACATGTTAACACTTGCAGACAACATGAGTTTGTCCTGGAAATTCAGGCTATTGTATTTGGTAGAGTGAAATTGATTTCATCATCTACTGAATTGGCTTTTGGTCATTAGAACACTTCCTTATAGGGTGCATTTTGCTATCTGGATGTCTTTGCATTCCTCGGTTTTTGTTTGTAGGCCTAGTTGCCCCATTTATTTTCTACCGTGCAACGAATTTTTGAGGATGGACAAGATGCAGACTTCTGTTTTTGTGCTAAAGAAAAGAAAAAAAGATTTGATTTTCTATGCTTTATGTATATGCAAATCTTTTCATTTAGTTGATCAATCACCATAGCCTTTTGTGATATTTTAGTTCATATATATGTCGTTAAGAACTTGTTACATCAATTTGCAGGCGAACAAGGTCACAGTCCTGCCCCTTTTGTCGTGACAGTCTCAAGAGAGTAAACTCTGGTGATCTCTGGGTATATATGGACAGCAAGGACATAATCGATCCAGCAACAATCACAAGGGAGAATCTTAGAAGGCTCTTCATGTATATAGACAAACTGCCGCTGATTGTTCCTGATAACCTTTTTGACCAATACGATTCACACTTAAGATGAGGCGGCGAGATAAGTACATTCTGAAACCACTATATTTTCTGTTTGCACCTAAGATGATGAGGCGAGATAAGTACATACTGAAATCACTATATTTTCCGGTCACCGAGTGAGTAATTTACCTATGATTTTATTTTGGTTACATAAAGACCGAAAATTCTTTCGGCGAATTTAGTTAACTTAGATCTTCAGTGCTTTCTTCCCGCTTCTGATATAAGAAGAAGAAACCCGGCCAGAGATATTGTGAGCTGGTGGTGAAGTTGAGATAGTTTAATTAGAAAGAGCTTCTTCCTTCATAAACTGTATTTAGTGCATTTGTACATGTTTGTATATAGCTTGAAGTTTGCTTATCTAAAAAAGCCTTCTCAAATCTTGTCTGGAATCTGTTAATTTGTATAAAAATTGCTCACTTTAGACAAGTTTATGTTTTTAATTTGCAGGATTCTGAGTAGAAATTGTTTTGCAAAAGCACTTTATTAGTTCTGTTTTGATTAATTAGCACTTTCTTTGTTGTGTTCATGACTAGTTTGTCATGGCCACCTCCACCCAATTTGAAATCTTAAAATTGGATTTAGTTTATTTTATCTACTAAAGTGAGTTATGATTTCTTGTCATAATAATTCATTTTATCTACTAAAATTGGATGTTGATCGAATTGCTGCAGTAAAGGTTTGGGTGAATTAGAAAAAGGGGTTGCTATTAAATAGCCCTCAGACGTCCCAGATTCATATGCACAAGTTGTAGGTTATTCACAATCATCCCTAACCCACCATTTAGAGTCACATTAGAGAACCCATATTTATGCTGCAAGCCAGATTACCCATGTGGCTTCCAAGGTTATGCAATATCAGGCTGTTTTGACCACCAACATGCTCTGCTTTTGCTGCTGTGGCTGTGATAAACCATTGTGGATTCAACAGTTGAAAACCCGCCACTGTTATTAGATTATTCCAAATCCATGTAAGGCTGATTACTATTACTACTACTACTATTATAGTTGTTAAATCCAGGAGTAGGAATCATTTGACTTGTAACTCTTTGAGCACCCATTGATATGTTTCCACTGGAACCAATGGAAAAATTGGCAGCTGATTGTTGATATCCATTAGACAAGGTTCCTGCAAATGTACACATATTGTGATGCTGGTCTAGGAATGGAAAGTAATAAGTAGACCTGCCAATGCGTCATGTTGTTGTAAATTCAAACACAACCCGTTAGCTTAATGGATTGAAATATATAAACCCGAAACCATTTATTAAATTAATGGATAACCCGACCCGACCTGTTGTAAAATATTATATTTGAGATTTATTAAAAAGTTGAAAATAAATAGTACTGAAATATGATCAAACTCATACAATCAAGTGCACTATAGGCACATAAAACTTCGAAAAAAAATCCACAATAGGCACCAACAATCTATCGAAAACATCTTTTTTTGTTTTTTCAAAAGTCCAAAATAAAAAACTTGAGAATGAAATCTTCCTCTTGAATCTTCAATATGTTGTGATTAAGAATCTCAATCTTCATTTAGACCTAAAATGTTAAAATAATTGTGTTAGATGTTAAGAAAAGAAGAATTAAAATACATTAATAAATCCAATACCTTTGTGAATAAATTCATACTTTTCAAATTTCAAGTAAGTATAACAGACTCGATCCCTTAGGTTGAATTAATAGCAACATCAATGTTCAAATTGGAGACATCTTCATTGAGTTCATCCATGTTAACATGATCTTCCTCTGCATAAGAATTATATATATAAACAATTTATTTTACAAGGAATAAAATATTAATTAGTTCATTGAGAGTTGCAAGAGATTTACCTAATTTCAAGAAAGTTGTAGACCACTCCTTTTAGATTTTTAGGGTTAGGGTTATAATATTGTATATATAACTAATTTATGGTTTTAGAGTTTTTAATTTAGAAATTGAGAAAATTTAGGAATTTTTCCTCTTTCAAAAAAGAATAAATAAATAAAAAATTAATTAGTAAAATATATTCTAATCATAATTGATAATTACAGACATTTTTTTTTATAAACTCCATAACTTGCCTATACAAAGATTTTTTTAATAATTTTTATAAACACATTAAAAAAAATCTTTATATTAATGGGTTATCGAATTAACGGTTTTTTTAAGGGTGAACCCAAAACCGGCCCATTAAAAACCCGATCCGGTGTTTTAATTGGTTGACTCATTAACAACCCGATCTGATAAACTATACCTATCAACCGCTATTTTCGAAAGGGTTTAGGTTGTGTAATTGTGTTAATGGGTCATGTAAAATTTTGCCAAGTCTAGTAATCAGCACCAAATAAGAAATTATGAGAATCAACTTTACCATCAGATCTATTGAAGGAACGACTTTGTATGCCACCGGTTGACAACAGGCTTCCTGTGGTTACAGTTGCAGGGGGTATGGTATTGCCTCCACTTGCAGCAATCATTGAACTGTCTATAGAAGATGCAACCATCATGGGTGAATTCCCACTGTGTGTCATGCCAGGTGTTGGTATCATTGTAGCAATAGAAGAGGTCGAATTTACAAGCTGCTGATGACGTTGATTATGGTTATTCCCAGATCTGCCCTTGATCAGACTACTCAGACGGGGTTCTAAGGTCTCCATATTCATATAATCCTCCTGGATAGGGGATTGCAGAAGTAAGACATAAAACTAATGTAGCATATCAACAATATGCTATTTATATTCAGCTTCTTTAAATCCAAAGATGTCAAAATAATTAATAATTACAGAATCCAAGAATGCAAAAGTAACAGTTGAGAGAAATATATCCCTGTATGGCTGTATATGAAGCAAAGATAAAAAGAATAAAACCTTTGTATGAGCAGCTTTAAATAGACCCTCCTCTAAACGTTTTGAAATCTCTCTGAACTTCGTTCTTGTGGTTTCATCAATTGGTTGACTCTGACGATGCAATAAAATTAAAAAGCTAGAAAGATGAAAGAAAAGTCTGTTAGCTTCCGGTAAAAAATAATTACTTGCATGTTAAGAATACCGAGCTCCTACTTCAGCACGAGTCTCTTGTAGGCTAGTTAACCTCAAATAAGATAAACCAAGTTTTAATGCCATTATAAAGCTTAATGTATGAGATATAAGAAAATTAATAAAGTGCTTTCTCACAGTTTTTTACATGATAATCCAACATCTGAAATATCATACATATGATATAATCCTATTTCTCACTAACAAGATCCAATTCTAGTCCAAGGGATCCCAAATCTAATAACACAAAGATACAACGCAGAGATAGGTACTTCACATATACCAAATTTATGCATGGACCTGAAAGCTTTACAAGAGCTTAACGTTTCAATTTTGACATACCGCTTGGAGGCAAGTAGGCAACAGTGAACTATGAATTAACAATGGAAATTTAGAAGTGTTTTTAGATACCACTACCAGAAGATCATGACATGGACATGTTAAGTACTGAGAAAATATATGTCCAAAATATGAATAGATGTTTTCAGCATTACTTCACTATACAAATTTTTAGGACTTCTGAAATAGTTCAAATTAAAATAATTTTTGCTGCATCATAAATACTAAAAATGACAAGATGACAGATTCCCAGGCTAAACAACCATACTAATATTACTATATACTAACATTACCAAAATAAATTCAAGTAAAAGACAACTGACTTTTAATTTATTGATTCATGTGCTTTTCTTGGGAGAAACAAGTAATATCAGCTCTTCAATCTACCATTGGAGGAACTTTAAAAAAATTAGTAAAACCAAAAAAAAGGCAACGAAAAGATGTGTAACATAAAAAGGCTGTAAACATCGCAACATTATTTTTCGTAAGAAACCTTTTTAACTTCACAAGTAACAGTTGCATTGACACCCAAACACAGAAAACAAGGACGTAAGAAAAAGATATAAAGTTATACACTCCAATCAAACATTAAATACAATGAAAAATACACATGATTTCATGCTTTGATCACGGTTATTATCTAATTAAATCCTGCACACAACTTAATAACAAGAGAATGGATGGATGACTTGACTTACATTTTATCACGCATAAAACCACGTGCTCTGAGCAGCTCGGGATCCATATTTAACATATTATGCTGCTGTGGAACCACACCAACACCACTAGAAGCAGCACCAGGAGCAACACCACCAACTAAATTCTGCATTTGGTTGGGGGGCAATGCATTTCCGTTCTGCTGCGGCAGACCTCCTTGATTAGGAACCCGCCCAGCGGACATATGTGCCTGTACATTCATCTTATTCCTCTCCTTTTAATAAAAAACAATACTACTGCCAGATTATACTGCATAATAACTCAATCAACACGATTTTCAGCAATTGAGAATTCCACCATTCATTCATTCTCTCTAGCTTCGTTTCTTACTTTAAAATTAATTAGGGTTACGAAATTATGAAATTGGGACACAGATCCTATGGTAATGCGTAATTAATTGAAAATTGAATAATTTAAAACCCTAGGTTGGATGACGTAAATTGAACAAATAAGAAAAGAAAAAAAACGAACCTGAATTGGGAATAGTACAATCCAGAGCAGTAGCGATCGGAGAACGGAGGGTACCGGCGCGAACAACAACAAGAACGACGATGATCGACGATTTCGCTTGGGAAAAGTATATAGTGAGAAAAAGGTATTGAGAACGATTAAGTCACTGGGTGCGTTTGGCACGGACATGGGACAGGACAAGGCAGGACGGGACGGGACGGGACGGGACAGGCTGTTCTGTATTGTGTTTGGTAGGCCTGGGACAGAACTATTCACTGTACTGTTTTGCGTTTGGTATGGCTGGGACAAGACGGGACAAGAGGTTCAAATGACCAGAATGCCCTTCTTGTCCTGTCCAATGTTTGTTACCACATAATAGTGACATATGGGACAGGACAGGACAGTATATATTTTATTTTATTAAATAAATATTTTTATAAATCATATTTAATGAAAATAATAGTATTTTAATTGAAAAATAATATTTTTAATAATTTTTTGGAAGATATGTTAGTTTTTTTTTTTTCAATTAATAATATTATTATTATGGTCATTCCCTAATTTTCTTAATAAAAATATTTTTCCTAGCAACCCTTCAACAAAAGCTACAACAACAACAACCACCCACCAGCATGGCAAAAAAGAACAAAACCACAGCAGCAAAACAGCACAACCAGAAAACTAGAAACAAATCCAGAAACCAAACAGCCCCCACAAGCACAAAACTCACCAATTTACAACACAATTCGAGAATGTTTGATTCACAATCAAAAATAAAATGCTAAAAATCACATACCATTTGATCCCAAATCAGTTGATAATTGAAAAAAAAAAAAATTTACTTCACCAGGAGAAACGTTTATTCAACAAATACATAGAGTGTATACATGATTCAAGCACATACAAGAGAGATTCGACAAAAACAAAAAGAAAAAAAACGAAATATGAGTTTTGGGAAGAATCTGGCTTTGAACAACAGCTGCTGCTGGCGACATCGGCGGCGAGTTCGAGCGACGTCGACGAGGATGGATCGACGACGTTGACGAGGATGGATCAACGATCGATGATGCGGCGGTGGGTGTGAGAGATCGACGACGGTCTGTGGCTGACGAGGATGGAGTCCTGTCCCGCGTACCAAACGCACCCTAAGGGTGCGTTTGGTACGCGGGACAGGACGGGACAGGACGGGACAATTTTCTCTTGTCCCGCGTTTGGCGCGCCAATAGCTTGGGACGGGACGGGACAAGGTGGGACAAAATTCACCAAAAATTGTCCCACCTCAGACCCTAGGCCAGACTTGTCCCATGCATGGGACAAGTCTGGAAAAGACAATTTTGCCCTCACCATTTCAAAATATTACAAAAATATCACCTATAAATTAAAAAACCTAATCCAATTTTGCCTATCTTCTTCACATCTCTTTCTCACACGGTCACACCCACCGTTCGTCCCTCTCTCACACCCACCGTTCGTCCAGCCGTTCGTCTCTCTCACACCCACCAGTCGCAGACCGTCGTCCATCCTCGTCAGCCGCAGACCGTCGTCGATCTCTCACACCCACCGCCGCATCATCGATCGTTGATCCATCCTCGTCAACGTCGTCGATCCATCCTCGTCGACGTCGCTCGAACTCGCCGTCGACGTGGCTCGAACTCGCCGTCGACGTGGCTCGAACTCGCCGCCGACGTCGCTCGAACTCGCCGCCGACGTCGCTCGAACTCGCCGCCGACGTCGCTCGAACTCGCCGCCGATGTCGCCAGCAGCAGCTGTTGTTCAAAGCCAGATTCTTCCCAAAACTCATATTTCGTTTTTTTTCTTTTTGTTTTTGTCGAATCTCTCTTGTATGTGCTTGAATCATGTATACACTCTATGTATTTGTTGAATAAACGTTTCTCCTGGTGAAGTAAAATTTTTTTTTTTCAATTATCAACTGATTTGGGATCAAATGGTATGTGATTTTTAGCATTTTATTTTTGATTGTGAATCAAACATTCTCGAATTGTGTTGTAAATTGGTGAGTTTTGTGCTTGTGGGGGCTGTTTGGTTTCTGGATTTGTTTCTGGTTTTCTGGTTGTGCTGTTTTGCTGCTGTGGTTTTGTTCTTTTTTGCCATGCTGGTGGGTGGTTGTTGTTGTTGTAGCTTTTGTTGAAGGGTTGCTAGGAAAAATATTTTTATTAAGAAAATTAGGGAATGACCATAATAATAATATTATTAATTGAAAAAAAAAAACTAACATATCTTCCAAAAAATTATTAAAAATATTATTTTTCAATTAAAATACTATTATTTTCATTAAATATGATTTATAAAAATATTTATTTAATAAAATAAAATATATACTGTCCTGTCCTGTCCCATATGTCACTATTATGTGGTAACAAACATTGGACAGGACAAGAAGGGCATTCTGGTCATTTGAACCTCTTGTCCCGTCTTGTCCCAGCCATACCAAACGCAAAACAGTACAGTGAACAGTTCTGTCCCAGGCCTACCAAACACAATACAGAACAGCCTGTCCTGTCCCGTCCCGTCCCGTCCCGTCCCGCCTTGTCCTGTCCCATGTCCGTGCCAAACGCACCCTTAAAGACGATGTAGTTTCTGCTCTTGCTTAGTAATGAAGTTTTCTTTCAAAAAAAAAAGTCAACGAATGAAGCGCACGTGCCAAGTGAAAGTCACACGAACGAACCAACGGGGAAGCGCAACTGCACAAGTAGATCTTAAAAAATATATATATATATATATATATATATAGAGTAATGCTACTTTGCCATATATATATATATAAATTAGTTTTATTTCCTTATTAGCAACCCACTAATGATCTAATAATGCCCAGATTTTAAATTTTTAAAATTTACTTGATTTTTTTTTTCGTAAACTGCCCTTTTTAATTATCTTTCAAACTTAATTCACCCCATAAATGCTCTCTAAAAAAAAAACTGCTCTCTCCGTGCACACACATCTAGCACCCTTCATGGTGTAGTAGCCAAAAATGGCCCAATGGCCCAATATGCTAAGGCCCAATATGCTAAGGCCCATTCTTCACGATACAAAATCCTACCCAAGCCTGCCGTGTTGGGTCGACCCAACATAGCTGCCAACCAGCATTTGACTCGTTCAAATATCAGTTCAAATGATAACAGCCTGAATGCTTAGTAACCGCTAGTAACAGCCCACTCAGGAGAGGATATTGCTCCTGAAATCACACCCACAATCAAGACTGAAAGTGGACGTTGGAGCTGTACCTCCTCCTATAAAAGGAAGGCTCATTCACTTGAAGAGCTCTTTGAATTCTCTCAACTAAAGCTTATAAACAGCGTACTGGAACTCTGCCTCTAAAGACATTCCGGTTACCAGCGATCACCAGAAATCAACCATTGCCACCTTCACAATAGATTGCTCAGCCTAAGCATACCTAAGGCCAAACGGTCTGAACCCACCTTCTCCATTTCTATTTCGTATTATTTTTGTTTTAATCTTGTTTGCAGGTTCAACCAGGTACTCGACCTTTGTCGACCGACGCAGCGTCACAAGCTCAAACGAGGAGTCGACATCATTCATCTCACGGTTCAATTGAGTTGCTTTGGGCCTGATACAACCCGACCCATTTGACGTACCAAGTCGTTCGACCACCTACAGTTTGGCGCCCACCGTGGGGCCCATTGCAACTACCTTCAATTTCGAATCGATCTACTCCAACTACAACTCAACATGGCCGAAAGTGGATCCGTTCCAACCGTCGAAGAGCAGATTGCTGCATTAACCACCCAAATGACCGCAAGCGCGGAGAGGCTACAAGCGCTTGAAGCAAAAAATACAGTAATCCGAGTGGCAAATGAAGAGTTGAGAGCGATGGTCGACAGAGTGGTGTCTGATTCAGCAACATTGGAGCATCCAATATCGACACCAAAAGGCGAACCGTTTGTCAACCGACCTACTCCAAGAGCACTAGGCAACCCCGTCGGACCCGAGGTGAATCCGGTCGACCATACGAATCGACCAACACTTTAGACCGCATGGGTTGATATCGATCTCAATGATATACCTGCCCGGAACGATATAACGAACAAACAAGATCCGGCAATGGATCAACAACTAGACAACGTCCATAAGACGACTATGTTTCTCCAGTCGACACCGGGATTGGTAAAACCCGGGCCCGACTTACATTTACCTGCTAATCTAGAATTCTCTCGCAGGTTTACAGAAATGGAGGCTCTTATCCAGAGGATCCCAGGAGTTCCAGCTCCCATCAAGAAAAGTACAGCCAATAGCTTCACTGACTCACCCTTTGTCGATGCAATTGCTCTCATCGAGATGCCCAAGAAGTTCAACTTCCCAAACATGAAGCAGTATAAAGGAACGACCGATCCAGACGACCATATAGCACAATACAAGCAGAGGATGTTCACCGCTGCAATTCCACGCGATCTCAGATAAGCGTGCATGTGCAAAGCCTTCGGATCTAGCCTAAGTGGTCATGCCCTACAGGTACACTAATTTACCTAACAATTCCATTGATTCTTTTACGCAGCTAACGGACACATTCGTGGAGCAATTTGCGAGCAGCCGCAAGCTGGAAAAATAGTCGGACGACCTCTACACTATAATGCAAAGAGCTGGCGAAAACTTGCGGGCCTATGTCGGACGTTTCAACAGGGAGAAAGTACAGATCCCGCATTGCAACCAAGCAACCACCATCTACGCCTTCAGGAAAGGTCTCAGGTTTGATTCCGACCTATATAAAGAACTTACTAACTATCCATGTAAGACAATGGAAGATGTACTGGCAAAAGCATGGGCACAAATCAAATGGGAAGAAGATGAGGCAAACTTTGTTAGAAAAGCTAACAGCAGCTATTATGGAGGTCGACGAAACGATCGCATCGACAGGAGGTCTAACGACAGACGATCAGAACCATACCCAACGAGCGACAGAAAGAATATCCAGTCACGACATGAGGGTTCTGGCGAGAGACGCTCCTATGGGCGTGGTACTCCAAGGTCGAGTCGACCAAAGGTGGAAGCATCAGAGTACAACCTCAGCATCGAACCAGTCGACCTCGTTGCTGTAATGAAGGAAATGGGCAAAACCGTCAAGTGGCCGTAAAAAATGAACGCACTGCCCGAACATCGGGACCCCAAACTTCGATGCGAGTTCCATGGTGATCACGACCATCGCACGGAAGACTGCATCGCCCTAAAATTCGAGGTTGCTGAGCTATTGAAACAAGGACATCTACGGGAATTCCTAACAGACAAAGGCAAACAAACATACGCTAGACGCGACGACCAGAGGCAAACCAGTGCAGTCGACAGTCCTCCAGAACCTCTTAGACAAGATAGGGTGATCAATTGCATTTCGGGTGGATCTGAAGTCAGTGGCGTAAGCTACTCAGCAGCCAAGAGACACACAAGACAAGTGTCAAACACAGAAATCCAACCAAATCGGGAACATCCATCCAAAGTCGACGAAACTGTAACCTTTAGGTCGACAGATAAATCAGATTTGTTTTCTCCTCACCATGATGCTCTAGTTATTTCTTTACATATTGCTAATTGTTTAACTAAACACATTTTAATCGATAATGGCAGTTCTTACAACATTCTATTTAACAGTGCTTTGAGAGAAATGCAGGTCGACGAATCAAAGCTTAGTCATCGAACGACTATGCTAACTGGATTCAGTGGAGAACAGAAAAGTACACTAGGCGAGATTGTGCTACCAGTCTACGCTGAAGGGGTCAACCTGTACATTAATTTCCTTGTGCTCGACTGCCAATCTCCTTACAATGCCATACTCGGTAGACCCTGGATACACGAGTTGAAGGCAATCCCGTCGACTTACCATCAGTTGATCAAATTTCCAACCAAATAGGGAGTTAAAGAGATTAAAGGAGAGCAAAGAGCCGCTAGGGAATGCTACCAAAATGCCATGAAAAAGAAGCAACAAAACTTATAGCAATTATAGGAAACCAAAATCGAGTCGACGCAGAACAGGCCAAACATGGAGGAACTCGACGAGGTGTCTATCAACCGGATCATCCAGACCATAAAGTCTACGTCGGATCTAGATTGCTGGACGACATTCGAAAGCAGTTGATCGCATTTCTCAAGGAACGTCGCAGCAGCTTCGCTTGGTCGAACGAAGACATGATCGGCATCGACCCCGACGTAATAGTACATCAACTACAGGTCGATCCAGATCATCAACCAGTAAAACAAAAACGAAGAAAGTTCGCTCCAGAATGGAACAAGGTGATTAACGACGAAATCCAAAAGCTGATTGACATCGGTTCGGTGAGAGAAAAATACCCCGACTGGCTAGCAAACGTCGTAGTAGTAAAAAAGAAAAATGGGAAGTTGCGAGTTTGCATCGACTTCACAGATCTCAACAAAGCTTGCCCCAAAGACTCTTTCCCATTACCTCACATCGACATGTTAGTCGACGCGACTGCGGGACACGACTTATTAAGCTTCATGGACGCATACTCCGGCTACAATCAGATACTGATGCACCTCGACGACCAAGAGAAAACGGCATTCGTCACGGAACGAGGTACATTTTGCTATAAGGCAATGCCTTTTGGTTTAAAAAATGCAGGTGCAACCTACCAAAGGTTGGTCAACAAAATGTTCGCAAAGATGCTTAGATCAACAATGGAAGTCTACATCGACGATATGCTGGTCAAATCTTTAGTCGCATAACAACACATCGACCATCTGAGACAGTCATTCGACGTTCGCAAAGATGCTTAGATCAACAATGGAAGTCTACATCGACGATATGCGAATAGTGGACCATCTGAGACAGTCATTCGACGTTCTCGACGAATATGGTATGAAACTAAACCCCACTAAATGCTCTTTTGGTGTATCTTCAGGAAAGTTTCTAGGCTATCTGGTCACCCATAGGGGGGTCGAAACAAATCCAGACCAAATACGGTCGATCGAGAACATCGAATCACCTAGATGCAGCAAGGACGTACAGAAGCTTACTGGTCGTGTGGCGGCGTTGAACCGGTTTATTTCAAAGTCATCCGAAAGATGTCTACCATTTTTCAACACCCTCAGAAAAAACAAGGCATTCGAATGGAACGACGACTGTGAGAGGGCACTGCAAGACTTGAAGACATACCTGAAGTCGCCACCACTAATATCGAAGCCAAAGGACAACGAAACATTATTCGTCTATCTAGCGGTATCCGATACTGCTGTAAGTGCAGTCCTCGTCAGAGAAGAAGGAAACAACCAACATCTAGTCTATTACGTAAGTAAAACCTTACTCGACGCAGAAACCAGGTATAGTCGACTGGAAAAATTCGCATTAGCCCTCGTCGTCGCAGCACGCAAGCTTATGCCATACTTCCAATGTCATTCCATAAAGGTACTAACTACTTACCCTCTTAAAAATATCTTACATAAACCCGAGTTTTCAGGTCGACTGACGAAGTGGGTAGTAGAACTCAGCGAGCACGACATTAGCTTCCACCCAAGATCAGCAATGAAATCACAGGTATTGGCTGATTTTGTAGTAGACTTTACTCCTTGTGAAAATGTGCAGACTGAATAGGAACTAGTGGCACTCGTCGACGAAACTACCGTTGGGAAATGGACTTTGTCGGTTGACGGGTCCAGTAACATCAAAGGAAGCGGGTTAGGATTGGTACTCAAATCCCCCCAGGGGGACATAATGGAGCAGTCGATCCACTGTGGCTTTCGTGCGACAAATAACGAAGCAGAATACGAAGCCCTGATTGCCGGGCTCGACCTCGCAAAAAGCCTAGACGTGAAAAGCATCAAAGTACTAAGCGACTCCCAATTAGTCATTCGACAAATGAATGGCACATATGAGGCAAGGGATCAGAGAATGTCGGCCTACCTGAACAAAGCCAAACAGCTGCAGTCGACCTTCGACGAATTTTCAATCTAACAAATACCTAGATCCGAAAACACACGAGCAAACGCACTGGCAAGCCTTGGTTCGACGACAACAAACGGTTCAAAGTCGGTTCCTATAGTCCATCTCATGTCTCCATCAATTCAAGAATTAGAAATATTGGCACCCGTCGACAACAGAAGAAGCTGGATAGAGCCAATCTTCAATTATCTCCAAGCAGACATTCTACCAGACGACAGGGCAGAAGCAAGGAAAATAAAAGCAAAGCAGTTAAGTTCTGCATCATGTATGGTAAACTCTACAAGAAATCATTCACAGGTCCTTACTTGAGATGTGTGACCCCTCGAGAAGCATACGACGTCCTAAAAAGTCTGCACTATGAGGAATGCGAAAATCATTCCGGCGCCCGTAGCTTGTCGAACAGAGCCATCACAGCAGGGTACTACTGGCCGACTATGCGGACTGATTCACAAAATCACGTGAAGTCGTGCGACAAATGTCAACGGTTCGCACCAGTATCGCACCTCCCCCCAGGTATGTTAAATTCAATTTCAGCCCCGTGACCTTTTACGAAATGAGGGATGGACATTGTATGTAAGCTCTCGGCTGCACCTGGCGGCGTCGTCTACATGTTAGTCCTGACAGACTACTTCACCAAATGGGTCGAGGTCGGGGCATATCAACAAATACGTGACATTGAGGTACGCGACTTTGTATGGAAAAATATTATTTACAGGTTTGGAGTTCCATGGGAGATAGTGACCGACAACGGATCCCAATTCATTTCGTACGACTTCAAGAATTTCTGTGACAAATACGCAATCAAGCTAAGTTTCTCGACTCCACGATACCCTCAAACAAATGGACAAGCAGAGTCGACCAACAAGACAATTGTCAACACGTTGAAGAAACGACTGGAAGCTGAAAAAAGCGAGTGGGCAAAAAAACTCCCAGAAATCTTATGGTCGTACAGAACTACCCCACGACGGTCAACAGGAGAAACTCCCTTCTCACTCGTCTATGGTTCAGAGGCAGTCATCCCAATAGAAACCAGACTGTCGATCGCCCGTAGCGAAAATCCGGATGAAGAACAGAACAACCTGGAGCTCAGTTTTGAGCTCGACCACCTCGACGAACGTCGAGATCGTGCTGCTATAAGAATTTAGTCGTACCAGCAACAAGTCGCTCGACACTACAATAAAAAAGTAAGGACCAGAATCTTCAAACTCCACGACTGGGTACTGCGAAGAGTCTTCCAAAACACAAGGGAATAAGGCGCTGGAAAGTTGGGGCTAACATGGGAATGACCATATCAAATAACGGATGTCGTCGGACGAGGGGCATACAAGCTAAGAGGACTCGACGGTCGAGAATTGCATAATAGTTGGAACGCCCTACATCTAAAACAGTACCATTTCTGAAATTTATTTTGTTTTGTTTCTTAATTTCATTATTATTATTTTTATTTCCATCGACTTCTCATTATTATTTTTGTTCCAACATGGGAATGACCATATCAAATAACGGATGTCGTCGGACGAGGGGCATACAAGCTAAGAGGACTCGACGGTCGAGAATTGCATAATAGTTGGAACGCCCTACATCTAAAATAGTACCATTTCTGAAATTTATTTTGTTTTGTTTCTTGATTTCATTATTATTATTTTTATTTCCATCGACTTCTCATTACTAACAAATAGACCAGAGAAGAGCAATGATGACAACTTAGTGCAAAACTGAGCTCACAAAATTATTTTTACACCTTACAAAGCTGTCGACTTCGACAAGCAAACTTTCTATTTCGGATATACAGGTTCGACGACTGCAAACTTATCAACTTCGACGTCAAACTCCCAATATCCTCATTTAGACAATCGCATATTAAGAGTGGGGGAATAACACTGGGGGCAGGCGACAACCATCAAACGCATGTATGAGAAAAGAATCTTATGTAAAAAGGTCTTGTCGACCATAGATAACTCATGTACGCGAAAAGAAACTTATGTAAAAAGGTCTTGTCGACCATATATAAAGCATGTACGCGATTTTCCATGTAAAGAGGTTTTGTCAACCATATACAACGCATGTACGCAAATTTTTCTAAGTAAAAACAATAAAAAGTATCTTGTCGACCATTTCTTATCTGTACGCGAAATTTTAAAAGTCTTAGCGACTCTTCACGAATATTACAACTTACAATCAAAACGATTCTTAAATAGAAGTCGACAACCCTCAATAAAACGTGTGTAAGCGATCTCCATACGACATTAGATGTCGTTCGACTTACGAATGTGCATGAGTTTATAGGCTTGTTACATTCAAAATTAAAACTTTTAACGTCGTTCGACCAACGATTGAGCATAAGTTTACAGGCTTATCTCATTCTAACTTTTAACGTCGTTCGACCTACGATTGATCATAAGTTTACAGACTTGTCTCATTCAAACTATAACTCATCATTTTGTAAACCCCATCGTTTGATGATCGTTTTATTTCCACAATATCAAGTCAGTATAAATAAAAGAAGGTCGATTCAAGCAGGCAAATATTCATTAATAGCAAGTATTCATAAATAGGTCGAATCGACCAAATTATCCAACATTACAAAATAAAAGATAGAAAAATTTCAAGATTTTAGGGAGCATCACTCGGAGGAGGATCGACACCTGTAGCAGCAACATTTTGACCATCAGCATTGAGATTCTCATTTTCTGATCTTTTGTCGACACCACCATCACCTACTTCATCGACTGCCCCTTGTTCAGCAAGAGATTCTTCAAGTTTTAGACGCTTCATCTCCTCATAGTCGTCTATTTCCTTCTGCATCTCCTTAGAATCCCAATCTGAGTGTGCACCAGACAAGTACTCCTTGAAGAGCAACGCCCTGGTTTTGCACACTGCCTCTGCTCCTATCAACGTCGCCCTGTTCCTCAGTTTTTCGACAATCTTGTCATGTTCCTTTTGGGCTTTTTTTAGTTCGGACTGATGACGGTCGACCATCTTCTTTAATTCCTCCTCCAAAGCCATCTTTTATCACTCAATCGTTTCCTTCTCCTTGGCAAGCTTTGCATTTTCTGCTTTTAGAGTGTCGCCCGCCTTGCGAAGAGCCACACTCTTGTCGTTAACGGCCTTGTACCGACCATGCAGATGCAATGTCGCTTGGTAGGCCTGCACAGAGGGGATACCAATACATCAAATAATATTACCAACACATTAAAGAATACTATAAAGAATACTACAAAGAATACTACAAATATAAAAAAGAACAAGAAGAATCATTCTACTTGAAAATTCGACAGGAGCAGCGTATTGAAGACTTCCTCCGTCTTGAGATTCTTTAGATGCAGGTCGTTAGCAATGAGGGTAAAGTCGTCCGACCTTTTCAAGAACCCCTCCGGATCCCCGAATGATGAAAGCCCAGAAGCAAGGAGCTCCATTGGCAAATCCGGTTCAAAAGTGGTCTCGGCCAACTTCCCCTTCAAGCCAGATGCAGCCTTCTTCTGTCGACCCACAGTAGAGGCCTTCTTCTGCCTCTTTCGGGATGGACTCTCCTCTGGCGATGACTCCAAATTCTGCATTACTACCACTGAGTCATCAATCGACTTCCCAGCAGCCTGCCTCTTCTTGGCCTGCGCTTCTGCTCACTTCCTGGAGATTTCTTCTCTGTAACGCCTCACGGAGTCGACTTGGCCAGGAACGTTGATTTCTACGCTCGCCATCGACGTCACTGCGAAACGACGTTCAACATCAGTTAAAGGTGGTAACAAACGCAAATTGTACTGGAGAATTTCAAAACTCCTCCTAATTCATATGTACGACAGGAAGTCCTTCACGAGAGGATAGGGAGCGCGCGTTCTGTTCAAAGTCGACCCACTCCATAGTCGACTGGGCCTGAGATTACCTTCCGTAAGCAAGGCTCTTATACTCCTTTGTCTAAGAGGGATCTCTAACAAACGTTTGGTAATACCAAGAGCAATGTCGCTCGACGGAGCCTTACCAGCTCCCTTTATTTTTGCAAAAGAAATATTCAAATAAGATTTATATATAAGATTTATATAAACAGCACATATATGAAACTACCAATCGACAATCGACAAAAACTCACCATATCGGTTCCAGGCCTGCCGAACTCCATACAGTTGCTCCCCCACCCTCCACGGGCCATCGACTGGGGGACCCCTCGCGAAAAAGTAGGTATCTTTCCAAAGACGGTCGTTCGACGTAGTATCGACGATGAGCTCATCCTTTTTAATGCTAGGGACTAATGAGTAGCGATCTGGCTCGCTCAATGTTCCTTCAAGTAATAATTGTGGAGAAGGCACCCCAACCCAAATTGCTCCTTGTGCCTCTTACTTAATATTCCCAGGCACAGCAATATTCTCCATGTATTTGGCATCAATTGGCCCGGGGCAAGGTCATAATATACCAACATACGTCGAACGAGTTGGGGGATAGGAAATCTAAACCCTAAACGAAGGGTGTATTCGTAGTAGCACGTCCACCCCAGGATGTCCCAGTCGGCACGTTCATATTCCCTCGGCCCTCGTAACTCAACGTCGTCTGGAATACCATAAATAGTCCGGATGCCGAGAAACATATCCTCTGTGATTAAACTCGCCGGACTGTCCCTGAGAATACCCAATGGACGACCTGATGTCGATGCCTCAGCAACCTCAACATACTCAGGGTGCTCGACAGCCGACTCCACACGAACGACTCCCTGTTCTAAGATCCCCCTAACATCTATAGCAACGACTGACGACGGATTCTCAACTGTGACTCGTCTATCAACATCACGCGTCCTATTTTCGACCCCTCCATCATCGTCACTGGGAGTCCAGTTAATATCCAAGTTCGAGATTGTGTCGTTGTTCGACATCGTATCCCCAAAATCTGACAGATGCAGAAAATGCACAAGTCAGACAAAAACTAAACGCTACAATCACAACCTAAGGATTTTCGATCAAAAATCTAGGGTTATCTAAACTTCCTACTTGAGAGCTAACCTAAATCCTAAGATAGGAGTCTACCCATTGTAGAGGGTCTCCAGATTCTAAGCGACTACCCTCGTCACGACGCGACAATACACACATAAAGCAGAAATAACATATATGCTCACAATCAATATGGTCATAGATCAAAAACATCGAAGAAATCAGGAATATATTTAACAATGTCAGAAATGAAGAACACTGAAGAACACTGATACAGGTAAATTTCAGTAACTTCATGTTCTTACATTATCGATTCATAAGTAGATTTCATGCAAAAAAAAAAAAAAAAAAAAAACAAGCCAAAATATATAGTATAAACGAAAGGAAATGACTTTCTACCAACCTGAAAACAATTCGAAGAAAGGATGAACGTAAGAGTTTTCTGGCACCAAGCGCTTCACAGAGAGGAAGTTGAACGAAGAAGTTGAGTCGTGCAAAATGGCTCCATCAAGTGGAACGGTATTTATAAACCAACATTCTAACCCTAGTTGCCACGTGTATACACCCCTTCTCTCGCCAGTTAACTCAAGTTAAACCACTCGGTTTAAATTTCAAAAAGTCATCTTGAAAACTGCGCATGAAATTAATGCAGCTGACGCCAACACAGGAAACTCAAACGCCTCCATCACATCGATGTAGTATCCTTCACATCACTTTGGTACCCCATCGTCGACTGTAAAAAACAATCATTTAACGACAAACGTCAAGTCGTCATTAACGACACAACATCGTTTATCCAATAAAGGTTGCCAATCAAAATAGTATTCCAATGAATATTAATATGATTCGACACGGAGTTCGGTCGACCATAGTCGATTCAACGAAAATCACTATTGATTCCATTCGACAAGGATTTCGTTCGACAATGGTCGACTCAACGAGTTCGTTCGATAATGGTCAACTCAATGAGTTCGTTCGACAATGGTCGACTCAACGAAAATCACTATCTAACTCAACGAATCCTTCTTTAGAGAGTGGGGGACAAACTGTGGTAGCCAAAAATTGCCCAATTGCCCAATATGCTAAGGCCCATTCTTCACGATACAAAATCCTACCCAAGCCGGCCGTGTTGGGTCGACCCAACATAGCTGCCAACCAGCATTTGACTCGTTCAAATATCAGTTCAAATGATAACATCCTGAATGCTTAGTAACCGCTAGTAACAGACCACTCAGGAGAGGATATTGCTCCTGAAATCACGCCCACAATCAAGACTGAAAGTGGACGTTGGAGCTGTACCTCCTCCTATAAAAGGAAGGCTCATTCACTTGAAGAGCTCTCTGAATTCTCTCAACTAAAGCTTATAAACAGTGTACTGGAACTCTGCCTCTAAAGACATTCCGGTTACTGGCGATCACCGGAAATCAACCATTGCCACCTTCACAATAGATTGCTCAGCCTAAGCACACCTAAGGCCAAACGATCTGAACCCACCTTCTCCATTTCTATTTCGTATTATTTCTGTTTTAATCTTGTTTGCAGGTTCAACCAGGTACTCGACCTTTGTCGACCGACGCAACGTTACAAGCTCAAACGAGGAGTCGACATCATTCATCTCACGGTTCAATTGAGTTGCTTTGGGCCTGATACAACCCGACCCATTTGACGTACCAAGTCGTTCGACCACCTACACATGGCACTTTTTTTTTCCCTTCATTTCTTTTATTACAATATGATCAAATTAAATTCTAATAAAACCTTACATCCATAAATAATGTATTTATCTGAAAAATGTTTTTTTTTTTTTAATGCTTTAAACCCTAATTTTATTTGCTTATTTTTATTGCATACAACTTATATTATTAAAGAAACTAATAACATCATGCATTTCAAAACAATCATTATTAAAAGTAAGTTTGAAGCTACTTGTATTATTTTTTTTTCTTTTCATTGTCACTAAGTTTTTTTGTTTTTTTTTTTTTTTTTGCTTTCTAGTGAACACAATATGATCAAATAATTTTTTTATTTTTTTGTTATTTTTATCTTACCTGTAAGATAAACAACATGAAAGGTACAGAACTTTATCTTTATATATATATATATATATATATATATATATATATATATATATATAGAGAGAGAGAGAGAGAGAGAGAGAGAGAGAGAGAGAGAGAGAGAGATAAGTTTGTTTTTTTTTTTTTTTTTGTTAAAAATATATAGAGAGCATTTATGGGGTGAGTTAAGTTTGGAAGATAAATAAAAAAAATAATGCTACATTATCCAAATTTGTTAATTTGGTATCCAAATGATGTGGCAACATTGTAATCCATTCATTTAAATCATACAAAAAAAAAGTAGTTTTGAAAATATATCAAATAATTTTTTGAATTTTAAAAATTGGGGCATTATTAGATCATTAGTGGGTTTGCCAATAGCACCACTAGAAAAAATGTCTATTTGGAGAAGCACCTCCCTATGTGTTTTTGCTTAGTAGATGTTTAAACTCTATTGATCTCTACTCAATTTAAAATAAATAATCTCAAAAACCCAACCAAATATCTTTAAAAAAACTCAAATAAACGTCGGTAAATCTTTTGAGGCAGTAGAAAACTCAATCAAATAAGCACTATGAACTTTGTCCCCTGCCACGTGTCAAACAGGGATTGACAGCCCATTTATTTAGCCATCTTCAGTTTCCAGATCATGCTAGCAGGGATTGGATCATGACTAACTGAGTAACGGGCCTCTTAGTCCGAATTAACTATAAATTCTAATTAATCAATCAATGTAATTTCCTTAATTTGAGTCATTTTTTTTTCTTGAAATATTATTCGAACCTACAACCTTGTGTTGTGTGTGAAGGGCATATCACTTAGCAAATCTCATATCGTCTTAATTTGAGTCATTAGTTCTTTATTATTATTTGTCAAATTATTAAAGAAATCAGGAGCTACAAATTTGAAAAAGACCTCCATCCAAAAGCTATTATCTTCACTTAAGAGAGCATTTGCAAAGTAGTGAGCCACTCGATTTGCCTTCCTTGACACATATTGAACAACCACTCCACCCATACTTTTGATCACCGTTAAAACTTCTTCTAACTCCAGACCCACGTCTGATATGTGGTTACTCTCCTCATTAATCTATTTAACTATTACCTATCCGATTCGATGACCACTGGAAGCAAGCCCGAATCACGTGTAAATAGCAGACCACTGAGTTGATTATATTAATTATTATATGGTGGTGAATCTGTATACTGTGTTATTGTTTTTAATAAGTTGTTTCTATATTTGTATTTAAATTCATATGTTATTTATATATTAGGGTGTTGATATTTTCACCTATATATATGATTTATACACGTATATTTTATTAAAAAAATTAGTTATAAAAATATCCCAATATACAAATTATTTTAATTAAAAATAAATCAAATAATATGTATCCATTACTTACACTAATCAAATTTTCATATGAAATACATAATTAACATAGAACAAAAGTAATGGAAAAAGAATTTCTGCGATAGGAGATGTCGCATATGTTTCCTTCCAAAACTACATGGTAATCTTTTACACAAGGACACTCCACCATACTTTGAATTGAATGATGGTCCTCCCGTCTCCCAGTCTAGAAGCTCATATATATACTCTATCTATCACACGATTTGTGTGTAGAAAATCAATAGAATCAGTTTTTCTTAGACTACATTTTCTCAAGAAAAATTCTTTCATTTTCACAGGAAAGTTTGATGACTTCTCCGAAACATTTCTAAAAACACTTTCGTTTTGCTTTATTGTTTTTTATTTCACTTTATCATAGGTGTGCTTCAAACTTCGAACCCATGTTTAATGTTTCAGTGTTTTGGTTTGCTCCAATGTCCCATTATTATTGTTTTTTATCCGAAGGAACTTGTGAACATATGTTTATGAATGCAATTATCAACCCATGTTAATTTATACTAAAATTTCCAACACTAATAATTTTAATTCAAGGTATATTTTGTGATTTTGATGATTCACAAAAAAATCATTTTTTTTTAAATCACAAAAAAATCATTTTATATGCGTAGAAAAATCATGCAATTAAAGTATAGAGATACACATAAAACTATACGTTTAATCATAAATTTGTACATGCATCCACATAAATTTGTGCTGTGAGAAATTTCATTGGATAAACATATCATTAAATATAATGACATGATTATTAAAAAAAAATATATATATATATATATATATATATATCAGAAATTCTATTATCAGTTCGAACTGACAAAAGTTATATCAGTTCGAACTGACAAAAGTTATATCAGTTCCTTGCATGTGGGCCACTGGATTTAAATACTTTGACTTGGCTGTATGCACTTGTCAGTCAAAGTATTTAAATCCAGTGGCCCATATACAAGGAATTGATATAACTTTTGTCAGTTCGAACTGATAATAGAAAGACTGATATATATATATGAGATAATTTGTTGGTTGTTGATTACTTTGAGAACTGAGTATTGATTTTTTTTTTTTTGTTACTTTTTCTTCTCTTTAAAAAAAAAAAAAAAAAAAAACTGTTCCTCTCCGAAACATATTGTGAGAATTGATTGTTTGTTAATTGGGTTATAATATTATATGTTTGATTTTAATAAAAATGAAAATAATAGTACATTATATATGCAAGTCGGATTATTATAATATGTTTTTAATACAAAGGTTTACTAAAATCGTTGAAACTAATCAAAATCAATCATTATAAATTTGACTATTCAATTCAAATAAATCTGGATGATGATGATGGATTGGCTTAGGTTTGATTTGGGTTTGAATTTGAATAATGATGATGGATAGTGATTAATCTGGAATTGAGATTGGCTTGAATTGATTTTTTTTTTCTTTAAGAAATAGTCTGTTGATAGGTGCTTTGATGGTTGTTTCAAATGAAACAAATTCAAATTTTGTTGGAAAGAGAAACAAATTCGTTTTGGTTGGCTCATTGTTAAAGAGTACCTATTTTTGTTTGACTATTTCTCTGGAATTGATTTTTGTGAGAAAAAAATATGGCTTGCTGTTTGGTTTGAGTGGGTGTTGTGTTGGAATTGAGGGTGCGTTTGATATCGTTTTTAAAATAGTGTTTTTGAAAACTTTTTTTAAAAATAGAAATCATGTTTTAAAAATGATGTTTTTAAAAATCTAATGTGTTTGGTAGTGTTTTTAAAAAGTAGTTTTTTGAAACGGAAAACGATGTAAAAATATTTGGTTGTTGTTTTTAAAATGAGTGAAATGATTGTTTGGAGGGAAAAGTTAAAGTTTATTTTGAAAACCTGTTTTGAAAACAATAGAAAACAATAAAAAGTTGTTTTTAACTTTTTAGTTATAACTTTTAAAAAGTTGTTTTTTGTTTTCAAAAACAGTTTTGTAAAATGCTCAACCAAACAACATTCTAGTTGTTTTTTGTTTTTAAAAACAAAAAACAGTTTTTAAAAATGGATCCAAACACCACCTGAGTTTTTTGTTTTTGTTTTTGATTAGTTTTATTTAGTTTTATTTATAAATTTAATTAGTCTTATTTTTAAATTTAATTAGTTTTATTGATTTATTTTAATTTTTAAATTAGTTATATATATATTATATTTTAAATTTAATTAGTTTTTTTTTTCATTTTTTAATTAGTTATATATATATATATATATATATTTTAAATTTTAAATTTAATTAGTTTTGTATTTTTTTTTTAATTAATTCAAGGAGTATAACAGTCATTTTGCCTTCTGACACTACAGATTATGTCCTTTTGACGGATTCTGTCACAGAAGGACTAAAAATTACAATTCTAAAAAAACCGTGGACTAAACACAGATTAAGGCAAACTGCATGGACTGAAATACAATTCTCCCTAATTTTTATGCTTTTGATACATGCAATGAAACCCCTCACCAAATACATTCTACAACTATCCATATATACGATATACCACCTTTGTGATAATAGCAGTGTTGCAAAAGTTGTTAGGCGCCCTATAGTTTGAGGTAATTGTCATTTTACACCATCTAGTTTTAGTTGGGTTCAAAAAAAATTTGTTACTATTTCAGCCTCTTTTTGTAAGAATATCACTGGTTTACTAATTTAAGTTCAAAAAGCACTTATTTAGGTGATCAGACAAAAATACCCTCATTTTGTCTGTTTGTGTCTTTTCAAACGTGGAGAGAAAAAAGTTGAGAGAGAGAGAACAGTGGAGAACCTGCAACTGACAGTGTTTATGTTTCGATTTCGTTTTTGTTCTTGATAGATTATGGTTCTAGGTTAGTTTAGGTTTAGTTTAAGGTTTGAATTTATAAAAAAGTTGTGTAGAAGACGATGAAGATCTGGCTTTTCGAGCCTTTTGAAACGTTGTTCGAGCCTTTTGAAACTTCATCATCTTCAAAACAACTTTTCCTGTGACTTTTCGTGACTTTTGAAACACTTCCCGTGACTTTTAATACATTTCCCGAGACTTTTGATACATTTTCCGTGACTTTTGAAACACTTCCCGTGACTTTTCGTGACTTTTAAAACATTTTCCATGACTTTTAATACATTTCCCGTGACTTTTCATACACTTCCCGTGACTTTTAATACACTTCCCATTACTTTTCATATACTTTTCGTGACTTTTAATACTGTTCCCGTGACTTTTAATACACTTCCCGTGACTTTTAATACACTTCCCGTGACTTTTAATACACCTCCCGTGACTTTTCATTCACTGGTCCACCCTTTTTGTTCGAGCCTTTTCTCCGAGCCTTTTCAATTAGATTCAAAATTCACACAACCAGCTTAAGGGTTATGAAAGACTCTGAGAACAAATGAAAAGGAACCCAACTTAAGGTTTTAAACTAAAAAAATGCGTCTGCGTAGCGCCACAAAACTAATTATCCAATGAAGTTACATTGATAATGTTATGGTGTTCAACCTCCATTGGAGGTCTGTTATAAAGGAAGGTGAAAGAATAAAATATCAGAAAACTTCAAAGTAAGAAAGAGAATGTGTAAAGTAAGGGCAATTTTGGTAGTTCACCATAATAGGTGCATTTTAAACTTAACTTATTAAAGCAGTGACTTTGTCACCAAATCAGTTTTAAAATGTGACATTTTCCACCATTTCCACAGTTTTAAAAAGGGTTATTTTCCACCCTGTCTTTAACATTAGTTAATTTTTTTAACAAAATAATAATAATAATAATACAATACCCTTCCATCTCATTTTTCAATTTTTAATTTAAAAAATGAAAAAAAAAAAAAAAACTGGAAACCCAATTTGGATCTCCACAAACTCCAAAGAATAAAAAATTTTAAAAAAAATGAGTAAATCTAAAATTAACCGACAAGGGAATGAATAGTTTTTATTTTTATTTTTTAAAGAGTAATTAAGTTTGAATTAAACATCGAAATACTTACATAGATAAAAGAGGAAAAAAAAAAAACTTGATCATACAGTGTATTTTATCCTCACTAAAAGATAATCTTAACTTATGGGTACTAACTAATAGAATTTTAATTCTTTAATGAATAATATTTATATATATATATATATATTTATTTATTTTTATTTTTTCAAATGCTTGGGTGGACTATAGCCAGGGCTGTTTCCGTCCTTGGGTGAGGCACGCTCAGGGTATTCACAATGTGGCAAGGTAAAAAATCATGATGAATATATACTTGTCTTATGATTATTTTGATGCACATCTCACACCACTTGGCTAGCAGTAGGTAATAATCTGTCACTAAATGTTGTTTGATTATCGATATGATCATTTTAAATATTTAGAATATTTTTGCTTCTAGATTTGTGATTGTATTTTCATGGTATAAGGCGAGATAAGTACATTCTAAAATCACTATATTTTCTGGTCACCGAGTGAGTAATTCCCTTCGATTTTATTTTGGTTACATAAAGACCGAAAATTCTTTCGGCGAATTTAGTTAACTTAGATCTTCATTGCTTTCTTCCCGCTTCTGATATAAGAAAATGAAACCCGGCCAGAGATATTGTGAGCTAGTGGTGAAGTTGAGATAGTTTAATTAGAAAGAGCTTCTTTCATAAACTATATTTAGTGCATTTGTACATGTTTGTATAGTTTGAAGTTTGCTTATTAAAGAAAAAAAAAAAAAGCCTTCTCAAATCTTTTCTGGAATCTGTTAATTTGTATAAAAATTGCTCACTTTAGACAAGTTTATGCTTCTAATTTGCAGGGAGTTTCCACAATAAAAGGTACTATCTGTAGAGGAACTTATTTGATAATTCGGTAAATTGCACAAACATACCCTAAGTTTATGTGAAATTGCACTTATATTCAACTTTTGCTTTTATTACAAAAACTTCCCTTTGAAAATGTTGACTAGACATTTGACTGATGGCCAACTTAACAGTCCAAGGTGGTTTGGGGATAAAATCATCATTTTACACATAAAAATAGTTAAACTTAAAGTAAATTGTGAAACATCCTCAAATATTTTTAAATTACTAATCTACCACCATTGATATTACAAAATAAACCAAAAACTTTAAAATTTAAAATTTGAGAAAATTAAAAAAGAAAAAGAAAAAAAGCTATCCAGTCTCCATCCTCCACCATCGACGCTCACCTCTCCATTCTTGACACTTGCTTGCCGTCCAAATTTTGTTGACGTCGCCGCTCATAGTCCACATTCCGTCGATGCCGCTCGATTGGCTACTTCTGGTCGCTCGTCAGGTTCGATCGCTGTGACATGTTTTTCGCAAGCCTCGCTTTTGTTTACGACTAGTGCAGTTGCTTACTTGCTTTCTGGCTATTGACGAGCTAGATAGCGGAAGACTCATGGTCATGGATTGCGTTCTCGCGGTGGGTGAGGGATTGGAGGGAGGTGGAATTTATGCTCCGTTTGGTAAGGAGGAAAAGGGAGAGGAAAGAAAGGGGTGGAGGGAAAAGGGAGAAGAAAATGGAAAAAATGTATGTTTGGTATGGAGAGAAAAATGGAGGGAAAGGAAAAATGGAAGGAAAAAATGGTGTGTGGGGCCCACCATTTTGTTTCCTCCCAAAAGTGGGAGGAAAAGGGAAGGAAAGAAAGGGGAAATGGGACCCACCATTTTTTAGGTAACTCAAATTATAATTTTATCCAAAAATTTTTAATATATTAAATAAAATATATGGGTAAAATAGTAAAATTGATAAAATGATCTTTTCTTTCATTCCTGTTTACCGAACAACACGAGGGAAAATCATTTTCCTTTCCTTCCCTCATGTTTTCTATCTCTCCAAATCTTTCCATCCTTCCTATTTTCTTTCCTCCCTACCAAACGGAGCATAATAGTGAGATGGATTTGGATTCTAGGGAGTTGGATTTCTGAGTGAGGGAATGTTGGAGGGAAATGAGAGTTTATGGTTGTGGATAGCTAGTGATGGTAGAGAAGAAGAAGAAGAAGACGTTGATGCTGACTTGATTTTGGGGTTTTTATGGGTGTTGTTGGAATTGAATTGGGAGTTCTTTTCTTGTTGTTTGTTCTTGAAAAAAAAAATCATTTTTAATTTTTTTTTAAAGCTCACAACGATTTTTATTTTTTGATTTTGGAAGATGGTGATGGTAGAGAAGAAGAAGATTGTAATGATGAGTATTTTGGGTTTTTGATGGATGTTTGTCGGGATGAATTGGGATAAATATGTTCTTGATATTTTTTTTTAAAAAAATTAGAAAATTTTTATTGCTTCAAGTACTACTCCATTGCAATTTTCCATTTATATTTTTAATGTTATAATAATAAAATAAAATAAAAACTTAGGGGTATTTTTGACTTTTTACACTACAATGTTAGTCAAAGGTCATGTCTAACTGCAGTCAACGTTTTCAAAGGAAGGTTTGTGCAATAAAAGTAAAAGTTGAATATGCATGCAATTTAGCATAAACCCATGGGTGTTTGTACAATTTTCCCTTGATAATTTGAATTATATGTGAACATGTTTTCTGGTGTGTGATGATTCTGTGGAAAGTGTGATTTCTTGTCTTAATAATTCATTTAATCATAATCCAATAAGTAAGAATATGATTTAAATATATACACACTATATGAATGATATTATATTTCAAAATTTCAATTAATATTAAGCTTGAATTTGAAATAATGATTCTAAATCCATATGTAAATGAAACTCTATTAATATGATTCATTGACCCCTTAATTAAGGGAGTGAGTTCCATTAAGGGGGTCTTTAAGGGACCTTTTGGAGCTGTATATTTACAGATACTCCCTTAATTAAGCTAAGGGGTTGGATTTCTCAAGCCTTTGGAGATGCTCTAACATCCCCACATAAATCAATATATATATATATATGAATACAAACTTATTTACAATATATTTACAATAAAAAGTTGTTAGTATCTCTAATGTTGCAATAAAAGTTGTAGGCCTGACAATAATCTTTGGTTTGGAAACAACCTCTGGATATTTATATTTACAAAAAGAGTATATAAAACCAAAAAGAAAAATAGAAAACCTTTTCCAAAGCTCAAGTATGTATAATAATGCCTAATAATTCAACAGTTTTCTGTATCAATATTTTGTCTTTAAACATTTAACAAGACATCATTTGAGTTCTATCTACTATATTTCTGGTAATTTGTATCTCTTCTTCTAAATAATAAGAAATCTGTCATAAGCAAAACCACAATAGACAGAATGAATAAAACCCATTAGGCAACATAACAAAAGGAATCTGTAATCAATTTGAAATTTCTACATTTGAAATTTGAAGCTATTTAGAACATAATACAATACTCAACCAAATCTGACAAACAATGAGAATATATCACACTTCTGAAACAAACGACAATTAAAAACTTTCTCTATTCATTTAGAGACTAAGAAAAGCTGAAAAACAATGAAGAAATTAAATAAGTTCCAACAAATTTTCTTATTAAATAAGATGAGATTGAAGATAGCCAAAAACTAAAATTATTTTCATATCACTTCCACAAAATCAAATGCAACGTATCTCAATATATCCAAACAATAGAGTTCAACTTAAAGCTTTTAAGTGAAAACATTACAAATTACACAAATATCCACTAGAAATAATAAAAGAAAAAAACAATTCCCAGAAAAATACCACCAAAAACATCAAATTAGATAGCAATAACAATAAATTAATAGAGATTGATCATTCCAAAAAATCCAAATAATAACACAAATAAAAAACTCAAAAGTTGAAGAAAGTTGACATAATGCATGTAATTCCAGTATCTATTAGATCCAACAATCAAAACAGGGATGCCTTTTTTTTTTCTCTTTTTTTTTTTTTTTTTCTTAGCTTTGCTACCTTTAATCCCAAATTGCCACTGTCCCATTTATTTTATTTTATTTTATTTATGTAAACTTGTAAACTTTTCTGCACCAAGATGAGTTTATCTTAGACTCAGGCTCGAGCTAGGGTTCGAACTCAGGTCATGTGTTTGAGCTTGGATACTGGGAGTGGTAAAATTTCTAGGATTGGGGTATTACATGTTCACTAACCTCTTATTTTATTACAAATTATAAATGAAATCAGATATATAAAATCACGTTTATACCCTTATATATTAATTGAACACATACTTTTCTTGGTAATTTTGAAATAGTAACGGGATATATATGTTATTTCAATACAAAAGAAAATATGAGGAGCTATAATTCGAGAATCATTCACAAAAGGGGAAAAACCAGTGCAAGAACTATAATGCTACTACAAATCAAATGTATAAAACAGTGGGGAAAGGGTAAAAAGGAGATATATATATATATATATATATATACCATGCAATATTACCTCAAAATTTTGTACCCATTACTGTCAGAAGTTGAGGATGGAGATAAAGCAACCTAAAAAAGAGTAAAAATCATAAATTTACTGACTGCAGTAAAAAAAAAAAAAAAATTACTGTAACTGGGCTCAATAAAAATGATAATCTGATTGAAAAAAAGGGGAAGAAAAGGATTAAGGTTTTGTGAACAGAACATCACATGTGCATACAGAAATTGATAGTGTCCAAACAATGAACCACTGGGATTTAGTACACAATGTATTCATTCATTAGACCAAATTTAACATTGTTAAACCACTCAAACAGGAATGCATGTGATGCATACAAACAAGGAAGCAATACCAAATATTTAAATTGCCCCATTCGTAATATTTTCCCATAACCTCATTGACAGAACAGAAAAACAACTCAAATTTTATAGGACATCTAAACATGTCCAAAGAGAATGACCTTTTAGTTAAAAGTCACATTTGGCCTAATTCTTGGTCATTATGTACTTCACATATGCTGCAACAAGCAGAAAATGCATACTTATGAGATAATCCAAATCTATGTTGGTAAATCTTAAGTTTATATGGAAAATACAATATCATATTCTTCCTAATTATATCAAAAACCATGCAATTGTATGAAACAGAGAGGATGAAAAGGAGATAGATGTGCAGCTCATCTTGTGTATCACGAGTTTAGTATACAGCTCAAAGGTGAACTTTGCATCCACACAACAATAAAAGCCCTCAATGTATAATCAATATATTTATAATACCACTCCCCTGCATATCCGGGAGCAAAAGAAAATCTCTTCATCCATATATAGTGGAAGTCTATGAGAATTAAGTTCTACCATGTTTACAAGAACAAAATTATCAGGATTCAGAATACAAAACCTAACCCAACCAAGAAAACAAAACCATGAATAAAATCCATTTACTTCACCAAGTAATAATGTAGCTCTCTTTCACTGAAGGATCCCATACAATTTATAAAAGGTAAAAGCTTTCTAATTGCAATCCAATAAGAGATAGAACTTACTTCCCATTGATTTGACCACAAAGACATAAAATTTGGCAACATACTTTCATATTCAAGCTTCAACGAGCAAATAAAACCTAAAAATCACAACCCAATTAAGTGACCAACAAATTAAACCAACCCATCATAGAAAAAAAAATAAATAAAAACCGAACCTTGGGGTGAGCAGACGAAACTGGAATTCCTTTAATGGAAGGATTGTGGTAGGGGTGGTGGTGGTGGTGTTGTTGTTTAAGAGAAGGCCTGACGACGTGGTGGTTGTGGTGACTGACATCCAAAGGAGGCTGAGGCTGAGGAGGATACGAAAGTAGAGGGTTGTGGTGAGGTGGGTACCCACCGTTACTGGGATTGGCGACGGTGACTATCTGATCAGTTGAATTGGGACGTGAAGGCTTTGGTATGAAGCCGTGAAAAAAGGATAAAGGGGGAAATAAATCGATTGGTCACACCTGAATTGGTACTGAGAAGGATATAGCGGGAAATTGAATTTCAGAAGTGCAAAAGAAAAAAGGGATAGAGAGGGAAATAAGGTAGTTGTGCAAACGAAAAATTGCCCTTTTAAAAGTTATAGACGCTTTTATATATATAGGATATATATATATATATATATATATATATATGACAATATCTATTAATTCGGGATCAGGTATTTTTTGAAAACTTTCTCTATCGATAGGATTCGAGCCACCGACCTGAAAATTATTTGTTCAAACCCCAAGTTCATCCATTTACCAGTTGAGCTACGCTCCTTTTGGCCCCCACATAAATCAATATTGTTATGCCTTATTGTTGTACACAACTCTGAAATTATAATAACAGTAATGCTACACATCCCACCTAAAATCCCACCTTTTTCATCCCACTACATGTGGCATGTGAGGTGTTAAATTGTGAGTGGATACATGGGGTAGGTGTCATTAATGTGTATCCACTCACAATTTGACACCTCACATGCCACATGTAGTGGGATAAAAAATGTGGGATTTTAGGTGGGATGTTTAGCATTATTGTTATAATAATCATCATTTGAATTCAATTACAAACGCTTCGAATGTGTTATTTACTTATTTGTAATTGGGTCATCTATTTGGACTTTAAATATAATATTCTTAATAGAGCAGATTACGAATATTAAGAACTTTGTTCCTTGCCAAGTTTCAAACAGGTATTGGCAACCGATTTATTTAGCCAGCTTCAGTCTCCAGATCATGCTAGCAGGGATTGGATCATGACTAACGGGCCTCTTAGTCTGAATTAACTATAAATTCTGATTAATTAATCAATGTAATTTCGTTAATTTGAGTCTTTTTTTTTTTTTGAAATATTACTGTTGACGGTGAAATTTGGATTGCCACACACTCAACAGTTATATTAATTCAGTTTAAAACGAGAAAATCAAGAATGCATGCAAGAGACAATTTTTACGTGGAAAACCCTTGAATGGGTAAAAACCACGGCGCCCCAGAGGGCAGAAAGATAATACTCGATTCTATTGATTTGTTACACACTCAAATCTCTCATACAATTGCTCTTTTTTCTCTAGGTTTTCGAACCCCCTCCTCATGGGATAGATGGTTCTATTTATACCTGCCTAATTAGGGTTTCCCCTTGTTTTTAGCCGTGTTGGTGGTAGGTTTCCCTCTTTGATTCGTACTAGGATTCCCATGCTGTCGTAGATCCGGATATGTTTTTATCTCTTTTTCTCTTTATGTTTCCTTGTCGCCCTAGGTCTTCTAGAGGTTTGGGTTTATCTCTGTGTTTCTGCCGAGTCGGTTCAGGCCCAGTATGCTGATGCAGCGAGCACCTTCAATCCTGGGTTTTATCCTTTTGACGACCATGTTTCTACCTTTGGCGAGTATGTATATAGCTTTGGCGACTACACCTTTGACTTTATTGATTTCGAAGTACTTAACATCTTGACTTGTCACATTTTCTCTCTTGACCCGGTTAATGAGTGACGTGGCAATCATTTATTGACTGCTCTGGTGACGTGTCTATTTGGCGAATATATACACACAACAATACCCCCATAAATACTTCGAGCTGGGCGAATGACTTGCTCTTTTTACTTCGTTTGCCTCTGCGAGCAGTATTTATATCTATGCCTTTAAGATTTCGGCGCCTTTTGTAATTAACTCCCTCTTTCTTCTTTTCACCACGCGTTGCATTGATTGGTTGATTCTTCCGGTGTAAGCTTTTAATTTTAACCACACAACTTTCAGCGCTTCCACTTACTTGACAGGTGAAGGGACGTTCTGACTGCTTGATGATCCCCGAGACGCCACCTGTCCAATATTTGGTGGTGACTGTTGCGGCTGGTTACTGTGGCCGTCACTCACATTAATTGCATATCTTTTATTTGATTTTCTCTCCCTTTTTTTTATTCTTTTTGAATTTCAAAGTTCCCTCTTTTTAAGGCCCGGTCGCTTCTTCTTCCCCACTTTGCTCTCTCCATTTATTTTTCTATTTTCTCCATCTCTCAAAACAGAGTTCCTTCATCTCCCTCAGAAATTTCTGCCACGAATTTCTTCCATTTCATTTCCCTGTCGGATGGCTTGCCTCGAAATCGATCGTGCTTACAACTCGACGTTCCCAATCTTCTTGCTCATCCTTCGAACCTAGGGTTTTTCTGGTGAGTTTTCATGGATCCCTCCTTGCGTTCTGCTCTTTTTAATCAGATGATGCAAGCTATAGAGCTTGGTGATAAATGTACTGCAGATAAAATTGAATCTTTGATTCACAATTTTCGCCCGGATTCTCTGGTTCCATTTTCTGTTTTCGTTCCCATCTTCTGAAGATAATTTTATCCCTACTATTTCTCCTTCGTCCTCCATTAGTGATTCTCCAGCAATACCGAGGTCTTCTAAACCAAGTGGCAGCAAACGACGCGCCTCTAGGGCTCCTCGTGAGTCCCTACTGGATGCGCATACGACTATTGATTCTGACGTTGAAGCCCATCAACGAGATAGGCTACATTTTTCGTTAGATCGTCCATGCTCTTTCGACACGGAAGTTAATGTGGTTGGCGAGGGTGAGCTCCTTAAGTACAAGAGTCGCTTCGATGTTCCAGACTCGGTGACCTTGATGCTACCTGGTGATAGAGCCGTCTGGAATCCCTCCGAGAATGCGGTCGCTATTTATGGCGCCATGTTCAGCTGTAAGGTAACCCTTCCCCTTCAGCCTTTCATCGCCAGGTTCCTCGCGGAGGCCCGAATTGCGCCGGTACAACTCGCCCCAAATAGTTATAGGATATTGATATGCATGTGCATGTGCCTGTGCCTAATGTGGAAGTTGAAAGGTTATGGGCCCCCTACACCCCGCGAGATCCGCCATTTTTACACGCTAAGACAGGCGGGCAATGGCGGCACGTATTTCCTTCTCTCTTCACCTGTAGAGAACTGGATCCCTGAGGGCGCGGTGAACCCCGGTCAGGTGGAGATCTCAGGTGACGAGAAGAAGAAGGGTTTTATATGGGGCTTTCCCACTTCAAACAAGAGGTGGAAAAATAGTTAGTTTTTTACTGGTGGCGAGTGGGGCTGAGATGTGCCAGCCAGCACTTGCCGTAATCTTTCGATGAAGAAAGTTCCCAGGCACTTCACATCTCCTGAAGCCTGGTCGAAAGCCGTCCCCGTTTTGCTAGATGGGGAGATCTCTCACCTCACCGCGGCGGCCATCCTTCCTTTAGACTCGAGGGATAGGTCCTTCCTCTTGGATGAGGAAAAAATGATCGCTCAACGGATTTTCCCACGCCTACCTGCTAGGCTACCTCGTTGTAAGTTTATCCGTTCTTTTTTCCTTTTGTATTATTGTTTCTTTTTACTCTGTTAGTGATGCTTGGTTTATTTTTTCTTGCAGTGAGTGACTTTGACACTGTTTGCGACTTACAAGCCCGGGCAGTAAAGAATTTCGAGGCTACCAGTAGAACACATGCTGCTGGTTTGGCCAAGGAGGGAATTGCTAGCCCGGATGGTGATGATTACTCGGACAGCGAGGAGGTTGGTGATGTTACTGGGGGAGGTGTCGAGTCGGGGGAGCCCCCTATGCGTGCAGAGGTTACTGTGAATGTTCCTGTTGCGGCTACCCCTCCTGTGAATACTCCTCCTGCGACTACCCCCAGCCGTAAAGGTAAAGAGAAAGTGGGTGCTTCAGGAGAGGTCAGTGAAATCCCTACTTTTGATGCGAATGTCCTTAAGACTCCTCTTGATCCTGCGAGTGATCTAATCCCTAGAAGTGGTAGAAGTAAACGCCCAGCTGAGGATACCCCAGATCATGCTGCTCGACCCCCTAAGCGGGCATCAAGGGTAGTTCAGTATGTTGTTTCTTCGGATGAGGAGGGAGCTAACGAGCCAGCTGTTACAACTCCTCCGACTTAAACGGCTGCTCGCGAGAGGCCTGCTGAGGTGACTGATGCCGCGGTTCCTCCCCCTGAAGAGGTTAATGAGTTACATATCCATGCTTCCACTCCGCCTCGAACAGCCTCTCCTCCAGTGGGCCTGGGTGAGTCAAATACTTTTTCGGATCAGTCTAGGTCGTCTAGTCAGCCTGAATCGGTTGATCGGCCAGGACCCTCGAAGCAGCCTGGGACCTCTGCTTCTGGTTCAGGTTTTACCCATGAAGCCCCTCCTACGGGACCGACAGAAGTCGATGAAGGGACCGTGTCTCTATCTGATTTTTCGGCAACCGAAATTTGTGCGCATTTGATTAATAATGATGTGTACATAGGTGAGGGCTGGGAGCATGTCAAAGGCAAATCCTGCAACAGGAAGATGAAATTTTTCTTCAACTGCCACTCTCTGGTAAGCTTCTCGCCATATATCTATGTATCTCTTTTATATATACTTCCTAATTTGGCTGTTTCCTTTCTTTCTTTTTTAGATGATGTCTGAGTTGGTTGATTCCTACAAGTATGGGAACAAAGCTTCCCGAGAAATTAAGCGTTTGTGCGAGCAGGCTTCTATTTTGGCTGCTGAGAAGCTTTCTGCTGAAGACTCCCACCATCAACAGCTTGCTCAGCTAAGAGAATCCTTAGATGGTCATTTGTCTGCTCGATTGGCTGTTGAGGAGAAACTATCTGCTGCTGAGGAGGAGATTCGCTCGCTGAAGGAGCTTTTGTCTACAAGTCAATAATCCTTCGCAGCACGTTTGGAGGCTGAGTGGGTGGCTGAGGAGGCTAAGGAAAGAGCTGAACATGAGGCGCTGGACTTGCGCAATCAGTTATCTTCGCGTGAACTCATCTTCGATAATCTTAAAGCTGTGCTGGAGGTTGAAGCAGTTGATCGTTTCAAGAGATCCCCTGCCTATGATGCGCTTTTGCTGCGCGAGTTCGAGCGAGGCATGAAGCAGTCGAAGAAGTTCTTCGCCATGAAGGATTATTCGAATGAGAAGGCTCTAAAGCGCTTCGACAGGTCCCTTCAACTGCATATGGCCAGCGGAGTGGGTTCGATTAAAGAGCAAATAAAACGATGGAAAGCCCACTGCCGCTATAATAGGATTGAACCTCATCCTATGCATTTAGAGATCCCCAGCAAGCGTGTCTTCAATACCTACTATTCGGGTCAGAAGGGCAGCTTTTCTGGCTCTGGTGCTGAACCTGACTTGGGTCCTGTTGCTGGTAGGGATTATGGGCCCTTTATGCCGGATGGGGATGAGGACGTTACTTGGCCTTCTGACGATGAGATGGAAGATGAGGAAGATAGCGAAGGCCCTCCTGCAGCTAGTTGATTTTTGTCAAAAAATTGTAAATGTCTGTACACATATTTTTTCTTTTGACCCTTCAATTGTATGAGACTTCTTAATCTTATAAATTTAATTTATAACTCCTTCAGCTTCATTTTGTTCAGCTGCCTTTGCTGAGTTTTCGGCTTACTTAGTGTTTCACCAAGTTTTTAGCGTATTTATAACTTTATTCAGCTGCCATTGCTGAGTTTTCGGCTTACTCAGTGTTTGTCAGGACGTATCCGACCACACACCAAGTTTTTTAACATGTTTATTTATTTGTTCAGCTGCCATTGCTGAGTTTTAGCATACGGTTGGGACGTCTCCCATTTGCTTTTTGCTTATCTTTTTTGTTTTCAGCTAGCTTTCTTGCTTCTCTAGGGATTTTATTTCCCTTTGACGGCGATCGCTGATTTTTGCAACTTAGGATTTTATTTTTCCTCGCCAGGTCTCATTGCTGCGAGTATGAAACTCGTCTTTACGCAATGATGGTGGTGTACGATGGCGAGTGCCCCTTATGACCAGCGAGTGAAATCATGATTTTTTAGTAATAAATTACTTTTTATTGAATACCTCTTGCAACTTTTGTTAACATAGTCACACAAAAAAATGCTAAAACTTTAAAACTGTCTAAGAAATAAAAAGGGGTGAAATAAATCCTAAAAGCAATGAAAAAATCAAAGGCAATATATATTCAAATACTGTGCATTGCATGGACGAGGTAGTTCGCCTAAACCCTTTCGAGTAATGCGATATGCCCCGTGACCAACTACGCCTGTAATTTGATAAGGCCCTTCCCATTTGTCTGCGAGTGACCCTGCAGCTTTGTCTCTTGTTCCTGGGTTCACCCTTTTCAGCACTAAGTCGTCAAGCGAGAACCTTCTTTCACGCACATGTGAGTTGTAGTATCTGGCTACCCTATGTTGGTATGCAGTATTCCTTATTTGTGCGCACTCTCTTCTTTCTTCTAACTCATCCAGACCACATTTTAGCATATCAATGTTGAGTTCTGGTTGAAAGAGTTGTACCCTTGGTGAAGAGAATGTTGTTTCCATGGGAATGACAGCTTCAGCCCCATATGCCATGGAATATGGGGTCTCACATGTTGAACCACTTTCTGTGGTTCGATATGCCCAGAGTACCTGTGGTAATTTATCTGCCCAGCTCCCCTTTTTGCTGCCAACTTAGCTTTCAGGTTGTGTTTTATGATTTTGTTCACTGCTTCAGTCTGGCCATTCATCTGTGGATGTGCTGGAGAGGCGTAATAGTTGTTGATGCCGTACTTGTCGCACAGCTCCCTGAATTTCTTATCGTCGAATTGGGTCCCATTGTCCGTGATGATGGTGTTTGGTATCCCGAATCTATACAGGATATTTTTCTTCACAAAGCTTATAGTGTTTGCTTCTGTTATATGTACCAATGGTTCGGCTTCTACCCACTTCGTAAAATAATCCACAGCTACTATAGCGTGCTTTGCTCCTCCAGTTGCTATTGGCATTGGGCCGATCAAGTCAATTCCCCACATGGCGAATGGCCAAGGCGAGGTAATACTCTTCAAGAGTTCAGGTGGTTGGCGGATGTTATTGCCGATCTTTTGACACGCATCACATCTCGCTGCCACTCTTTTGGAGTCGACGAATAGTGTTGGCCAATAAAAACCCTGTCTTAATGTTTTGTGGCTAAGCTGACACCCCCAGCGTGGTTCCCACAGTTTCCACTATGTATGCTTCTCAGGATACATTCTGCTTCTTCAGGCCCGACACATCTCTATAGTGCCCTTGAGTACCCCCTTTTGTACAGTTCTCCATTGAGCACTGAATACCTTGTAGCTCTGTACTTCAACCGTTTTGCTTCCAATGGGTCACTTGGGAGTACATCATTGACGAGATATTCTTGGATTGGTGTGACCCAACTGTTCCTCTCACCAAAGACTGCCCCCACTTCCTTTGATCTGACTATACTCGGCTGTAATAGGCGGATCATAGAGATAGTTTTGGGCCAGATGTTGATTGTGGCGGATGCTAACTTGGCCAAGGCGTCAGCCTGCTCGTTTTCTTCTCTGGGGACATGAATAATTCTGTATTCTTTAAATCTTTCCAGTAGCTCCCTTGCTAGCTCTAGGTAGGTGATCATGCTTTCATCTCTCGCCTGGTATTCATCTAGCACCTGATTAACAACAACTTGAGAGTCGCTGAAGATTTCTACCTCATCTGCTCCTAGGACAGTGCAAACTTTTAAGCCTGCTATGAGTGCCTCATATTCAGCTTGATTATTAGTAGCTTTGAAGTCAAAACGCAAGGCACATTCGACTGAATCTCCTTCCGGAGTTGACACTACTACCCCTGCCCCGCTGCCGTGCGTGTTTGACGAGCCATCAACGCGGAGTTGCCATTTGAATACTTTCTTATTTTGCTCCACCATCATTCTCGCCACCTCTATACTTGGCTCGGTGAACTCTGCTACAAAGTCTGCCACTGCTTGAGCTTTAATTGCCGTCCTTGGGAGATACTCTACATCGAATTCACTTAACTCGATCGCCCACTTCGTTAATCGACCAGATACTTCTGGTTTTTGCAGGATTAGTTTTAGTGGGCAATTGGTGTATATTCCGATTTTATGAGCTTGGAAATATGGCATTAACTTCCTTGCCGCTGTTATTAGAGCGAGTGCCATTTTTTTGGCTGACGAGTACCTTGTTTCGGCTGGTAACAGTGCTTTGCTGGTGTAGTATATCAGTTTCTAGATTCCTTCTTCCTGCCTTACCAGTACGGAACTTGTGGCTGCCTAAAAAATGGACAAGTACATATACAGTGTTTCTCCTGTTTCTGGCTTTGATAACAGCGGTGCCTGCCCAAGGTAATCTTTCAAGGCCTGGAAGGTTCTTTCACAATCCTCATTCCACTCGACTCCCTTTCCTTTCTTTAAGGCTTTAAAAAATGGTAGGCATCGATCCGTTGATTTAGCTATGAACCTGCTCAACGATGTCAGGCATCCCGTGAGTCTTTGGACGTCTTTCAAAGTTCTTGGAGAGACCATTTCTGCCAGCGCTTGGATTTTTTTAGGATTCACCTCTATTCCTCTTTGATGCACTTGATATCCTAGAAATCTTCCAGATGGTACGCCGAACACACATTTTTCCGGATTCAATTTCATTCCATACCTCACCAACACCTCGAATGTCTCTATTAGGTCATCTATATGCTTATCCGTTGTGATGCTTTTTGTCAGCATATCGTCGACATACACCTCCATATTTCTTCCTATTTGCCTGGCGAACATTTTGTTGACTAAGCGCTGGTAAGTTGCTCCAGCGTTTTTCAAACCGAATGGCATGACTGTGTAACAGTATAATCCTTGATCTATGGTGAACGCTGTTTTTTCCTCATCTGGCTTGTGCATTTTTATCTGGTTGTATCATGAATATGCGTCCATGAAGCTCAACGTTTCATGTCCAGATGTTGCATCGACCAGCTGGTCAATTCTTGGTAGTGGGAAACTGTCCTTGGGGCAGGCTTTGTTCAAATCGGTGAAGTCGACGCACATCCTCCATTGGCTGTTCTTCTTTTTCACCAGAACTACATTCGCTACCCATTCCGGATACTTAACCTCTCTGATTGATCCTACGGCGAGTAACTTAGACACCTCCTCTTTTATTGCCGCACTTCTCTCTGGGTTAAAGCTTCTCCTCTTTTGCACTACTGATTTGCATTTTTCGTTTGTAGCCAGGTTGTGTGAAATCACGCTTCTTTCAATCCCTGGCATGTCTTCATGGCTCCAAGCGAAAATCTCTTTGTATTCTCTTAACAAGTTTGTCACATCTCTTTTAACAAGTTTGTCACATCTCTCTTAACTTGTTCGATCAGTCTTGCCCCAATCTTGACTGTTTTGTCCAGTTCAGCTTTGTTTAAAACAATCGACTCAGTCAGCTCCTTATTTTCTCTGCTTGTTTTGTCCTTTGGGTCCAATTCAAAAGTTTCTGGATTATCCTCCTGCACTTCTTTGTCCACCTCGAATATGCTTAAGGTCTCCATCCCGGCCTTATCCTTAAAGATTGATAGGTTGGCGCGGCATGCCATCTCCTGTGACCCTTTCAATTCTCCAACTCCAAATTCTGTGGGAAATTTTACTTTTAACGCGTGGGTTGAAGTGAAGGCTCGAGCTTTGTTGAGAAACGGTCGACCAAACAAAGCATTATACGGACAATTATGGATGTCGACTACAACAAAGTCCAGCAGGATTGTTCACCGGCATGGTGCTGTACCGAACCTCACCGGTAGCTTCACAGTTCCTAATGATCTCACTTCTGCACCCCTGAAACCTTTCAACGGCACATGGAAAGGTTCAAGATCTTTTCTGTCCAACCGCAACTCATCGTATACCCTAGCACTTAAAATATCAGCTGAACTTCCGTTGTCAATCATTACCCAGAGGACATCCCTATGGGCTATTCGAACCCCCACTACGATTGCATCGTTAGGCTTTGCATCAATTCCGTCTGAGTCTTCTGCTGTAAATGTTATGGGATCATGCCCTTCTCTTCCTTTCTTGGGGTTTCTTTGCACAAAATTAATCTCCATGCTTCTGCTTTCATACATTACTTCTCGGACTTCTGACATCATTTCTCGATTGCTTCTCCCAGTATGAGGTCCGCCAAAAATGGTGTTTATAGTGGCATTAGGGCTGTTTCTTCTTGGACTCTTCCTTTCCTGCCCATTTCCTTGGCGGTTATTTTGGCGACCACCCTGGTTGTCCCCTCTCAAAGCAAAGTCCTTCAGGTGTCCATCTCTGATCAAGCTTTCAATGTGATCACGCAGCTGGAAACATTTTAAAGTTTCATGCCCATGATCTTTGTGAAATCGACAGTATTTGGTAGTATCTTTCTTGGCATTTGCTGATTGCTGTCGAGGGTATTTAGCAAGTCCTTTGTCTTCTACCACAGAAAGTATTTCTTCCTGATCGCCGGTTAAAGGGGTGTAATGGTTGTACCTTCCTCGAAACCTATTGGCTCGAGCGTTTCCTTTGCTTTCTCTTGGATGTCCCTTTTGGCCTTTCTCGTCTCTCTGGCGATCGCGTGATTGCGTCTTTTTATCATCCTTGTGATCTGATTTTGAGTCGGGCTTGTGTCCGTGTACGTAGCTACCCCCTTGTGCTACTTCTTCTTCTTCTGCCAATGCATAGTCGCCAGCTATCTCCATCATTTCCTCATAAGTTTTCGGTCTCTCTCTTCGCAGGTCAAAAGATAATCGCCCACTTTGTAACCCATTGATGAAAGCGGCGATCACAGCTACATCACTGGCGTTCTCAATTTGAGCAACCTCCTTCCCGAATCTTGCCAGGTATTTCTTGATTGACTCATTGCGCTCCTGCTTCAAGTTTGATAGGTGAGCGAGTGATTTTCTTCTCTGGACACTCCCCATGAATTGCCTTATGAATGCTTTACTGAGGTTCGAAAAACTGCTTATACTTCCGTTTGGGAGTCTTCCAAACCACCTAAAGGCGAGGTCGCCAAATGTTTACGGGAAGGTCAGGCACAACAGCCCGTCATTAGATGAATACTGGGCCATGATATTACGGAATCGGCGAACATGTTCCTTCGGATCCCTGTTCTCCTTATACTGCTCAATGGTTGGCATTCTAAATCTGTCTGGAAATTGGGTGCGAGCAATGTTATCGATGAATGGGCTATCTGATTCATCATCTTAAGATACGTTACGACCATATTTTCGTTCCATCGCTGAAACCTTTCTTGATAGCTCTTGTAGGGTGACATCTCGCTGGCCAGTTGGTTCTCCTTCTGGATCGAGTCTGCTTTTGATTGTCATTCTCCCATGATTGCCTCTATCATCCGGGCTCCTTCGATCTTCTGTGCTTTCGGATCTCCTTCGCCGTGCTCTTTTGGATCGTAATTCCCTTCGTGGACGAGGACGAGGACAAGGACGAGGACGAGGACAAGGACGAGGACGAGGACACTTATCTTCAGACGAGATAGAACGGTGTCTTCGCCGGTTCCTTTGGTAAGTGTCGCTGGAATTGACCCCATGTGTTCGTATCTGGTCTCGTTCCTCCCTAGATTCTTCATTTATCACACATTTTCCCTTCCTTTGTTTTCCCCCTTCGAAATCCTCAGGGTGATCTTAGGGAGTCTCTTCAGTGGATTGTCTTGCTTGAGCATCAGGGGTTGCAATGTGAACTTCCGACCGCAGTCTTCCGGGTGGACGGATTTCGGGAGTGGTTAACTCGTAAGGAGAAGAAATTCCCAACCCTAAGGGCAGTGAAATCCCTATTTTGCTAGCCTCGCTGATTAGGTTTATCAATTCAGTTTGAAAGTACTGCAGAACCCCGGGGTTGGCTGCCCTAGTTCCTGGTATTGCCGCCGATTGTTCCCTGATCGCCACCGCCCTATCTCCCGTCGGTGCGGTTGGATCAACAATTAGATCTCCGCTGGAGTTACCATCTCTGTCACTGTCGTTGTTCATATTCTTCAATTCGCAAGGGTTCCTCGAAGTTTCTGTTCTATAACCCCCTCCTTCTAGCGCCAATTGTTGACGGTGAAATTTGGATTGCCACGCACTCAACAGTTATATTAATTCAGTTTAAAATGAGAAAATCAAGAATGCATGCAAGAGACAGTTTTTACATGGAAAACCCTTGAATGGGCAAAAACCACGGCGCCCCAGAGGGCAGAAAGATAATACTTGATTCTATTGCTTTGTTACACACTCAAATCTCTCATACAATTGCTCTTTTCTCTCTAGGTTTTCGAACCCCCTCCTCATGGGATAGATGGTTCTATTTATACCTGCCTAATTAGGGTTTCCCCTTGTTTTTAGCCGTGTTGGTGGTAGGTTTCCCTCTTTGATTCGTACTAGGATTCCCATGCTGTCGTGGATCCGGATATGTTTTTATCTCTTTTTCTCTTTATGTTTCCTTGTCGCCCTAGGTCTTCTAGAGGTTTAGGTTTATCTCTGTGTTTCTGCCGAGTCGGTTCAGGCCCAGTATGCTGATGCAGCGAGCACCTTCAATCCTGGGTTTTATCCTTTTGGCGACCATGTTTCTACCTTTGGCGAGTATATATATAGCTTTGGCGACCACACCTTTGACTTTATTGATTTCGAAGTACTTAACATCTTGACTTGCCACATTTTCTCTCTTGACCCGGTTAATGAGTGACGTGGCAATCATTTATTGACTGCTCTGGTGACGTGTCTATTTGGCAAATATATACACATAACAATTTCCATATGAAACCCCGGTCATCCAATCTTTCATTCCTTGACTTGAGCTTCGGAGAGAGAACGCAAATCCCCACCTGCATTGACCTGAATATATATATACCCCATTTCCCCCAAATATATATATATATATATAGACATTTATTTTTAATTTTATTTCCTAACTAATATCAAAATATAACCCTAGTCTAACTATTTATTTCGGATAAAATTAAACCAATTATTTATTTTAGATTGGATATATAGATTATTTTTTGGATTGTATATTGAAACATAATGAAATGGGAAATTGAGATTATCAAATTTCAAATTTCAAATTGGGGATTGGGATTGGAAATGGGGTAATGGATGGGGGTGGGCAAAGGGATAGGGGAATGGGGGAGGTGGTGGGGGGACCTCCCCCCACCCCATTAGCCCCCATGTCCATTGATGGGAGGTGGTGATGGGTATTAGTAACTAACGGATCCAAAAGTTTAAGTTAATAGATTAAAGCTCAAGTTCTCAATTATGTGTTCTTTTTAAGCCAACTGGTTTAATGATCAGTATAGGACGTGTCTTTCCTCAAAAAATCTTAAATGTACTCCATACTCGAAATCAATTTTGGAAGATGATTGCATATTTGCATAGGTGGTTCTTTCAATTTAACTATAATAATGGTATATATGATCTTTGTTGTAGCCTCAAAATTAATTAACTTTAATCTTTAATCATCCATGCAGAGACATTGATGACTTCTCTTCTTGTTTGTCGCAAACTGCTTAATTTTAAATTCGAACCACATTGTTACCCGACCTCTGAAGATGTTCACACTCTGGTTTCTTTTAGACTTTTCTACCAAACTAGTTACTGTACTATTAACACATTATAAATTCTTCATCATGGTCACTACTCGCAGTGGAGCTTCAAGTGCTAATGGAACCAAAACACAAACTCCAAATAAATACTCTCCTTTTAGCCTCAAGAGTGAAGAAAAGAAAAATAATTCGAAGGAAGCAGAAAAGACACAACTGAAGGAAAAAGTAGAACAAGATACTAAGGTCATGTTTGGTTGGGTGGAATGGAATGGAAAAAAAGCCCATGTTTGGTTGGATTCGGTTTGTAGTGCCTGCATTTCTCATTTTATTGTGACTGTGTGGTTAATTTGGAATTCCATAAATCAATATGTTCATGGTGGCAATTGTAAGGTTTTTGGGGATTTCTGGAAGAGAGTTAGGTCTCTTGACTCTTCTTGATGAATTCAATTCTGCTAGTTGCACAGTCATGCCGTACAAAAACATTGTCCGGCTGTCAACAAAATCTGTTCATGCTGGACAAAAACCACATGATGGTTCTTTATCATTAAAAAAGTCAAATTGACTAGTCAAACCAGAATCGCAATTAATTTATCATTAGTACTAGTCAAATTGACTTTTTTTTGCCTTATGCTCTATGTATATAATCTCATTTTTTGTTTTCTAAGTATTGATATTATCTGTTTCAGGCAGGGGCGAAACCAGAAATTTTTTTTATGGGTAGGCTGTGGATAATTTCATATAAATAAAAAATTATAATATATATATATATATATATATATATATTCATTTTTATTGTGAATCTTGACGATATGAGAGAATTTTCATTAATTAAAATTTTAAAAATACATATAGTCAGGGGACATAATGAACATTACCTCAAATATATATTCTATTACATACTTTAAAATTTCCCATTTGATTTTTGAGTTATTAAAGGGTTAAAATTTTCAATTTGATTTTTCACTTGGTTAAAAAAATCCAATGGGTTTGATATATAAATTTTAAGTTATTGGACTGCTATTAAGATAAAAGAAATATATGGTAAATCAAGTCAGAATTAGAATTGGACTGGGGTGTACTTATAATTGAATGGAATATATATAGAACTATTGAAAAAACTTAATTTTTTTTGAAAAAAAACTAGGGTGGGCTGTAGCCCACCCTATCCAGGCCCAATTCCACCCTTGGTTTCAGGTCATATTTAAAATGGTTTGTGCTTACGTCATTGCTGATTGATATTATTTTTGTCTTCTTTTGTTCTTTGACATTATTGATTCCGTGTATGGCTGAAAAGTGAAAATGTCTGCTAGCAACCAACCAATCAATTTCTGACATTATTGACTCTTACTAATTGAAAACAAAATAATGTCGAAATCACATGAAACAAGTGGATACTATTGCTGGATGCTCATCCGAGAAATACAGTCCAAACACAAACACTTCTCTTGATGGGGTGTTATAGAGCTCTCTGTATCTTGATACTGTTTGTGATATTCGATCTCTTCGGTTCACTTCATGCATTAGAGACAATAACTGGAACCCAGTTCATAGCTGATGATGAAAACGGAAGCCTTGTATCATCTGATGGAAACTTCAAACTGGGGTTCTTCAGCCCTGGCAAGTCAAAAGCTCGTTACGTTGGAATATGGTTCAATAAAATCTCAGAACAAACAGTTGTTTGGGTCGCCAACAGAGAAACTTCAATTAGGAACTCTTCAGGTATTTTCAAGATTGGTGGAGATGGAAATCTTGCAGTTTTTTGTTGTAATCAGAGTAGTCCTCTTTGGTCTACCAATGTTTCGGTGCCTGCACAAACCTCTGCTGCCAAGCTCTTAGATTCAGGAAATCTGGTTCTGGTAGCAAAAGAGACAATTTTATGGCAGAGCTTTGATTATCCTACAGACACCGTTCTTCCTGGTATGAAATTTGGATGGAACCGGAAAACTGGCCTCAACCATATCCTAACTTCATGGAAGTCGATTGATGATCCCACGCCTGGGGAATTCTCTTCAGGTTTTGACCTTCACGGCATACCTCAGTACTTTTTGTACAAGAACTCAGTTCCACACTGGCGCAGTGGCCCTTGGAATGGTCGCATCATGAATGGCTTGCCTGAAGTCGGAGGCCACAAAGATTATTTCTCTGACCAGATTGATCTTATCAATGTCACATTTGTGAGCAATGACAATGAAATCTATCTTAAATATTCACCGAAAAACGGTGCTGTTTTCTCCATCACTGTTCTGGAGACAATGGGACTTTTGAAAAGACTAGTCTGGCACGGGAGCCAGAGATGGGTAAAAGTCCAGATCGTGCTCCAGGACTTGTGTGATGAGTACATGCGATGTGGTGCAAACGCAATTTGCAATGAGGATACGTTGGCACATTGTGCATGCCTACCCGGGTTTGATAGGTTGTATCCTCAGGACTGGGACCTAAAATGTCAGGAAACAAGGAAGGAAGCCTGTGGCAAAGGAGAGGGCGAGGGTTTTGTAAGACTGGATGGTGTGAAGTTTCCAGATGCCAGAAATTCTACTCTTTATAATAATTTGAGTTTAGAGGAGTTTGAGAGAGAGTGCTTGAAGAGTTGTAATTGTACAGGGTATGCTAATGTATATGTCGATGAAATGGGACGAGGTTGCATTGTGTGGTATGGTGAGTTACGAGACATGAGACACTATAAAAGTGGACAGGATTTTCACCTAAGAGTAGATGCTGTGGAGCTAGGTATGTACTGTCTCTTTTTCCATAATAGTGGCCTAAATTCTATGTTGTTTGATATATTATTCAATAGGTTTCATTACAACAGTATTTTGGCACCACCAGTTTTGTCATCTGTCAGCAGCAAAAGGTTCTTATAAATTAAGTTCATCAGTTTCAAATTTCTTGAGCCTGAAAGAAATCTTAAATTTGCAGCTAGGGATGCCCAGAAAAACGCAAAAGTACACGTTCTAGCAACAAAAAGTACACTTGTATTTATTATTGTTCCCCTTGTTGTTGAAACACTTCTGGCAGCCCTGTGTTTTTACTACTTGTGGAGAAGGAATGCGAAGAGGAATAAAGGTGATTCAAAGGACTTGTAACTATACATCTTAATCTATTGTTTCTTCTCAAATTGCTAAAATTCATCGGTCTACCTTTACCACAGGGAAGAAGCAGAAGCAACAACGTCGTCAAAGGTTAGTTTTGGATTCGGCAAGAAGTTTGTCTAACCTCCATAAGGACTCTCCAAGTAGCAGTGGTGAAAGTGGGAATACAGAATTGACATTGTTCGAACTGAGTACTGTGATAGCTGCAACAGATCAATTTTCCTATGCTAATAAGCTTGGACTTGGAGGCTTTGGTCCAGTTTACAAGGTAATTATTTCTTAGTTAAGACAAGTTTTCCACTGCAATAGATATTAATGTTCAAAGCAATGTTGATAACTTTTTGGAACTAATAGAATACAACTCCAATTGAATTTCAGGGTCAATTACCAAATGGACAAGATATAGCTGTCAAAAGATTATCAACGAATTCTAGACAAGGAATCCAAGAGTTCAAAAATGAGGTCTTATTGATTGCAAAACTTCAACATAGAAATCTTGTTAGACTCTTGGGTTATTGCATAGAAAAAGATGAGAAGATTTTAATCTATGAATTTATGCCTAACAAAAGCTTGGACTACTTCATTTTCGGTATGTTTTCTCCTTAGTTTTGCACTTGTTGTGAGTGTGAATTGTTTACTCCTTACTCTAATATTGATTATATGTGATACGATGTAATTGAAGCAGATGAATCAAGAAAGCAATTGTTAGATTGGAAAACACGCTTTGATATAATTTTAGGTATTGCTCGAGGGATCCTTTATCTTCATCAAGATTCTAGATTAAAAATTATCCATAGAGACCTAAAAGTTAGTAATATTCTTCTTGATCAAGAGATGCAACCCAAAATATCAGATTTTGGTACTGCAAGAATATTTGCTGCGGATGAAACCCAAGCGAATACAAAAAGAGTTGTTGGAACTTAGTAAGTCAATGCAAGACACAATGAACACAAAATTAACTTATTTTCCTAAATGTAGGAAAGTATTAAATTACTAACAATATCTTCATAACATGCAGTGGTTATATGTCACTAGAATATGCTCTAGACGGCATCTTCTCTATGAAATCAGACGTTTTCAGTTTTGGAGTCATACTATTAGAGATCATTAGTGGCAAGAAGAACAAGGGTTTTCTCCATGACGATCCATACTCAAATTTGATACAATATGTAAGTTGTTGCCTATCTTTTTTGTGTGAGTACATGTTTGTTCGATCCATTCATCAGTGTTGGCTTGAACTTACATTGATCTTTTATGTTCTCATGTAATGCTGGAAATAAGATGTGGGAACTCTGGAGAGATGGTAAGGCCCTGGAGATAGTTGACTCATGCATAAATGATTCATGTCCTGCAAATGAAGTTATGAGGTGCATCCAAGTTGGGCTCTTATGCGTGCAAGATAACGCGAAAGACAGGCCAAGCATGTCGAATGTAGTTTTTATGTTAAGCAATGAAACAGTACTTCCTTCTCCTAAGAAATCTACATTTTCGATCAGGAATAGTGAACCAGATTCATCGACTGCAGGAACGAAGTGTTCCATTAATGACGTGACGAATACAACATTTGACGGTAGATGAATTTGTTAGGTTTCCCCATGATGTTGTATGAAATTACAGTTAAAATATTTGTATATAAATTAAACTTTCTTAAAACGCATCATTCTTTAAAATGTCTAACATGTCATCACATGTTTTCTTTCTTTAGCTTCACTTTTGACTGCTTCTTTTTTTTTAACAGCAAATTTATTCAAAAAGGCCAAACAGGCCAAAGCACAAACAAGAAACGCAAAAAACTAAACAGCCAAACGCAACCACAACATCCACACCAAGCCTACAAAAACAGCACATAGCAGAAAACAATACCTCACCCGCACAGAACAAAAACAAAGGAAAACAGGGGAAGAAAACAGAGGAGAGACAACTCCAGGCACCAAACAGCTAACACCAAAACAGCAAAAAAACAGAACCTGACTGAAGAACAGCAATCGAATAACTCAAGACACAATGGATCTATGTTTAGCCACCAAAGTTTTCACTAGCACACGAAATCTATTGTCATTTTTGACATCCCTTCTAGCAATTAGCTCTGAAATCTCTTTCTTTCTTCCATTGAAATCAAGATCAAGGGCCAAACCTCTCTCAAAAACCTTCACAATCTCATCATCAAGGTTCCACACCTCCTTCTCTTCAAGCTTATGATGCAGCCTTGTTTCGCCAACACTAATGCTCCTAGTTTTCAAAGTTGTGGATCCTCATCAAGTTAGAACTTGTACTCCTTTTCTTCGATATGCTTGATGAAGTTACTGCTAAATTTCGGACCAGCTCTCTGCCTATAAAACACCCATCTTTGTTCCTCTTCTTAATGTTCCAATTTACCATTGGAGATTCTGATGAGCCAAAGAACTCACTTTCAGCTAGACGAGGATCTGATAGACCTCTCAGATTACCCCTTTCGAGAGCCAAAGAACTGCCCAACAACTCTTTCGAAGAACCTAAAGTTGGTCCAATATCAGAAACTACACCAACCTTGAAGCCCAACTTAACATTTTCATATGTGCTTCCCATCTTTGCCACCTTTGAAACTCCCTCTTGGTCCAATAAAGTTTTATCCCCTTTCACCTTATTAGAATTTTCACCCCTAAAACTTGTGCATTCAAAAACGTCCCCTCCCTACAATCTGAAACAGACAAAGACTTGCTAGTCCCAACATCATAAGTCAAGCTGGTCATTTCTTCAGGATTATGCTTAATAATGGAAAGGTTGACTCTCCCTTTTCTCCTAACTTTTGAACCTTTCCTTTCCTTCCAAAAACACTGCCCTCCAGCTATGTTTCTTTGATCCAAATCTCGACTAAAGAGCTGCACTCTAACCCCATCACCAACCTTATCTGACTTTATTTGAAATCTGTCACTAGAAAGGAAATCTCCCTCCTTTTTTTCCGCCAAATAACCGGAAAAACATCCCCACCATCCATTAGATCCACCGTAGACAGCCCCAAGAACCCTTCTAACCATGACCTTGTCACCAGAAAACGGTCCTCCTCCACCACTATAGAGAACTCACTCCCACCTTCCTCAACAATGATCTTGTTTGGGATTTGATAACCAAAAGGAATCAAAACCAAAACCTTACCTTTGTTGTAGCCTTATCAAAACCAAAACCAAAACCTTATCAAGGCACACTCTTCTTGGTGGTTCTTTCAATTTAACTACAATAATGGTATATATGATAATATATATGATCTTTGTTGTAGCCGCAAAATTAATTAACTTTAATCTTTGATCATCCATGCAGAGACATTGATGACTTCTCTTCTTGTTTGTCGCTAACTGCTTAATTTTAATTCAAACCACATTGTTTCCCAACCTCTGAATATGTTCACACTCTGGTTTCTTTCAGATTTATCTACCAAACTAGTTACTTTACTATTAACACATATTATAAATTCTTCATCAAAGTCACTACTCGCAGTGGAGCTTCAAGTGCCAATGGAACCAAAACACAAACTCCAGATAAATACTGTCCTTTCAGCCTCAGGAGTGAAGAAGAGAAAAATAATTCAAAGGAAGCAGAAAAGACACAACTGAAGGAGAAAGTAGAACAAGATACTAAGGGTGTTTCTTGTTCAAACACCCTTAGTATATGAAAATAGATTGCAGGATAAAGCAATGCATGAAATTGAATGCTTCTCCAAACATCCAGAGTTGAGTTTCCACATAAGGGTGCTTTTAGTATATGAGCATGGGCATGGAAATTCTTTTGAACTGCTATTGACCACAGAACTACATTTCTATATTACAAATTATGAAGATGGAGCATAATCTTTGAGCAATGTGCTAGTGACCACATAACTACATTTGTAGATCATAATCTTTGTCACTTGTGAACATCTATGAATATATATACGAGTTCTGCAATGACACTTGGTCTGGTAAAAAAAAAAGGTCAACAAATTGTGGGAAGAATGCTCTTTTTTTGGTGAGTTAAATAAGATGAAAGTAAGAGATTTTCTGGATAGACCATGTTGGCTGGATTCGGTTTGTAGTGCCTGCATTTCTCATTTTATTGTGACTGTGCGGTTAATTTGGAATTCCATAAATCAATCTGTTCATGGTGGCCATTTTAAGGTTTTTGGGGATTTCTGGAAGAGAGCTAGGTCTCTTGACTCTTCTTGATGAATTCAATTCTGCTAGTTGCACAGTCATGCCGGACAAAAACCTTGTCTGGCTGTCAACAAAATCTAAGCAATTCATAAAATACAAGTACAATCAACTATCTAACCTAAGGAAGACCATTACATAAACACATACTTGCACATTGTTGCCATACTATACATAGTTGCTCTTTGCCATTATCCGGTTTAAATTCTTCTAAAAAAATAGTCACAGATAATAATAGTACCTTAGACTATATCGACATCTATGTGTTGAAATGCCTTAAAACTGGATAGCATTCTTGAATTTCCTCACGAGACATTATTACACCGTCTTTCCCGGGTGCCTGGTATACATTTACTGTCTGCATGAATACAAAAACAGTAACAGATATGAGGCATGAATTTTTTTATTTTTTATTTTTAAAGATAATCTTAAAATTCAATATTGATGAAAAAGATGTTACCCTTAATAGGTTTTTAGAATTATATAACTTTAGTTTCTCCAATGCCTGGTCTAGATCTCCCCTTTTACGTATGGTAGGCAATTTATGCTTTCCGTCAAGAGCCACCATGATTGTCAACTAGAAATAAAGAGAATATGGTCAAAACAAACACATAATAATAATAATAATTAGAAAGTCACATTTTGACACCCATTGGTGACAAAAAGTATAATTTTCTATAAATGTATCTAACATTTCATCTCAAGAGACAAGATAAACCAATTTGGTAATATTGTATTATTTACAACATCATCATCAGTTAAGATGCCAATTGCATAATGATCAGAGTTAAATGACCAATTGGAAGTATAGGAAAAATTGTAATCAATAGTCATAAATAGCATCTCGTGATCATCGACTTTAAATGTCCAATTGCATAATGATCAGAGTTAAATGACCAATTGGAATAACAGCAAAAATGTAATCGATAGCCATACTGCCTTGGAATCAAAGGTTTAAGAGATTTGATCTTACCGTGATTATTTGATGAAGCCAACAACAGAATAGTTTGACCAATACAACTAATTATACTCAGTACTTGAATTCAAATGTAATAGTAAAATGTTTAAGGGTAGATATTTGACTTACAGAAGAATTTCCGGATACCCAGTTGCTGTGATGCCAATCCAAAGATTCTATTGTATCTTCAACAACAAAGTAAATAGAATATATATAAGCTGTATTATACAAATAGACTCAAAACGAGAAAAGCTTGATAGGTTGCATTAGGGAGATCTTTTAGAAGTTGATCTTCTACAAGTAGAGTTTTAAAGGAAAGTTCCAAAAGATCTACTTGGAATTTGGAAAAACTATAAATTTGGGCTTATGTAAACCAAACCAGCCATTTTTAATCGTCGACAACCAAACGGGCGCTTAGTAACGAAGAAATATTAAATAAGCAGAAGATAAACTAATCTTCCAATACATTTCCCCAACCATTAGAGCTAGCTTTTGTTATTTGATAAAGATCACTTTGAAGAGTTTGATCAAACAATAACCCCACCTAAAAAGCAAATATATAAATATAAATAAACTATTTCCACAATCAAAAAAATACTACGATGTGGTCACAGACATAGTCTGGTGGTACCTGGATTTTGTAAATGCTTACTGAATTGGCATCATTGAATTTCACCGAAAACACCACACTCGCAACAACCCCACATAGCACTATATACACCGGTACTAAATCAAGCTTCACAGGTTCAGGTTGGGTCTCTGACTCTGCAAAGGAGAAGGAGGAGGATGATGACAATGAATGTTTATCCGAAAATCCAACGCTGGTTTGCGATCGTTGATCATATTCGTCATCAACGCCAAAGATAAGGCCGAACCCATCACAGCAACAGGAATTAACAACTTGTGAGTTTTAATCATGACGGCCTCAATAGAATGAATTAAGTCAATTAACCGCGTTCTGCTTGTGGGTTGCTGCGCTTCAGAATATAAAGAGGCTGCTGCAACAACATTGTTGCTCTTGATTGTCGCTGAAGTCGATTTTCCGATAAAGCTTTCAACTTTAAACCTGGAAAAATTGGAGGTTGCATTGCTACGATGGTTTTGAATTCCCTTTGACGACGACAACAGCGCCGTATTTTCGATTAATTTTGAAGTAGTTGCCATGACAAGAGAAGCAGGATTTTCCCCCTTTTTTTTTCTTTTTCAAAATTAGGGTTTATGTGACACGAAAAAGATTGACAGTTATTAGTTATATAAGAAAAAGAGAAAGCAGAAATTATCAACATTAACCTTATAAAATTATGATATTTTGTTTCTAGACACATCTAATGTGATATTATTACAAATCCTCATATAGTTTGAGGTAACAGTCATCTTGAACCATCTAGTTTCAGAAAGAGTCATTTTCCGCCCTATCGTTAACTTTAGATAATTTGTTAACAAAAATAATAATACAATACTCTTCCATCTCTTTTTTCAATTTTTAATTATTTATTTTTAAAAAAATTGAAGATCCAATCTGGATCTCCACCAATTTCAAAGAACAAAAAATAAAAATAAAAATAAGTAATGGTAGATATGACATTCACAATCACACATTTTTCAATTACAGTATATGTGACAGTTTATGTGTTAATTAATGGGTGGATACATGAATAAGTGAGATAAATCATTATTAATATACTCTTAAAAAATTTATTATTAAAATGTATCTAGTCACCAATTGACGCATCAACTGCCACCTATGTTGTGAATAAAAATGTGTCAACAATTGAACGGTTGCTGAATCGTTCATGTCAAAGCTATATAAAAAAAAAAGACTAGAATGTCATTGTAAACTAAGGTTAATAGAAGGAATACATACTGAAATCTGTGTTGATTTGCATACATCATTTTACACTCATTTTGTGTCCAGATGGTTTCCATGTGAAACCCCAGTCATTCAATCTTTCATTCCTTGATTTGAGCTTCGGAGAGAGAACGCATGTCTCCACCTGTATTGCCCTGACAATGAGTTCATTTTGTAGGTCACCTAGAATTAACCTTGAATTCATATTATAATATCGGATTAGACCGTATTTAAAATGCACAAACACGTATCGGATCGAATTCTATCTGATCTATTTGACACCCCTAGCCATCGGCCTCCGTCGTTGATGCAAAAAGAGCCATCTTGGCCTCCTCTAGAGGAATCGGCGCAATTCCTTCCTCTTTGGTTTGTCTTTTTTTTTTAAAAATATTTTATTTTATTTAAATAAAATATTAAAAAATGTTTTTTATTTTAAATAACGTAATTTGATAACAAATTAAATAAAGGGTACATTAATAAAAAGAAAGCCACCTGATATTTGAGTGAGAAAAAAAGAGTGGAATGATTAAAATCTATTAAACAAAGACTATAAATATTTTAATTTAAAAAAAATAAAAAATAAAAAATAAAAAACAGCACTTTAGGCAACTTAAGTATTAACGTTAACATCCAAACAATCGCAGCTGAGGATCGGACAAAAGACAATTAGCTAAATGAAAAACTTAAAAACTTTAAATTATTTAATCCATTAAAGGAGTATACAGCTGAACCAGTTAACGCCCCCAAAGAGTTTGATCCCCCATTAATACGCCACCGTGGTGTTAAATTTTGTTTATTTAATTTATATTATCGTGACATATTAAATTATGTTAACTATTATCCTTTATTGATTGCTTTCTTTCTTCCTTTTATTTTCATTTCAATTTGCCGTTGAATATATCGTTACCGTTGTCATTCTTATTTAAATTAATGTTTTGTTTTTTCTATTTAATTTATATTATCATGACCACAATTATGATGCTATCCTTTCCACTCCTTAAATATCTCATTCATATCCGAGCAAAACCTTTTATTAATATCCTATGTCTCTATGGCTACTATTTATTGTGGTTCTATTTTCACTTTCAATCAAAAATAAATAAATTCAATAGATATATTAATTTACATATAGATATAATTAATTATAGTTATTATTTGAGTCGGTTTAAGAAACATACACTTAGATGTCCAGTTCCATTAATAACCCGACTCTCTATTTCCACCATTATTAACGGATTCAATGGTTTTAAATTCTCCATTTCCACCGTTACTAACAGATTCAATGGTTTTAATTAATTAGACAAACCCTTCTTCCTCGGATGTCAGCTGAAAGATCTTAAAAGGCTACAAAACGACAAGGAAAAAAAAAATCTCTTGTTGTTTAGGAAGGGGTATACCTCCATTGCTTCTCAAACTTGGGTTAGTGTCTTATTTACTGTTCTCTTTCGAAATATAATTTATTTATTTTTTTCTAGAAGGTGAAAAAAGATGACAGAATGGTTAATACAGTTGAAGAAAAGCATTTTGAGTTCTCTTTTATCTGGCTTATTTGCTTAAGATGGGTTGTGTCAACTTTGTATCAACTTTGCATTTCTTTTAATTTTGTAGAATTTTGAATTTAGAAACAATAACAGATTGTTTTGTTAAATCTTGATAGCAGGTGCGGACCCAGAATATTTTTTTAAGATGGGTTGTTATGAAAAAAAATATATATATTGACAAAGTATGTCTCAACTATACGGGATAAATTTCATTAATTAAAAAAAAAAACATAGGTATAGTTGAAATTGACAAATTAATAATAAATTTTTTTAAATAACTATAAGTCAACTATTTACTTTAAAAAAAACTTGATCATATAGTTTAGGAAGAAGTACACCTCCATTGCTTCTCACACTCAGGTTAGTATCTTCTTTACTACTCTCTTCTGAAATATAATTAATTACCGTGAAATATCGCTAGGGTTTTGCTTAATTTAACTGCTAATGTAAAATCTCATCTTTTGTTTTTTCTTTAATTCTTCACCGTACTAAGCATGACAGTATGAGACGTACGTAAATTCTGCTAAGTTAATTTATGGTCTCTGTCCTATATTTTTTTTGAGTTCACTATTTATATTCTTTGCTCGGAGACTGTTTGGTTGGGTTGCTAATGTATTTATTTTCGGTTTCCATGGATCGCTTTTGAAAATTTTATTTCATTTTCTTGATTCATGTAATGTATAATACAGAAATTCTATTATCAGTTCGAACTGATAAAAGTTATATCAGTTCCTTGTATGTGGGCCACTGGATTTAAATACTTTGACTTGAGTGGCCTACATACAAGGAATGAACTGATATAACTTTTGTCAGTTCGAACTGATAATAGAAAGACTGATGTATAACAAGTGACAAGAACTCACTTTCTAGATGACTGATGTTTAAAATTAGTTTTTAATATGTTATATGACTACTAGAAATTACATTTGTTATCTTCCTTTTAAGATAATTTACATTCTAAAAACGTTAATTTTAGTTTAAGAATAATACAGTACCACTTTTAGTTTAAGAATAATTTACATTCTCATGTATGTAGTCCAATTTCATACACCATTGCCGGAAGATTGCTGGTCTTCTCATGTATTAATATTTTTTATTTTATTTTTATTTTAACAATAATGTTTTTCTTTATAAGAAAAACTTTAAAAATATGATTTTCGACTTATATTTTACGATACCCGCATATCATACGGTTTGCAAACTAGTTATTATAATACCGACAACTAAATTCGATTTACATTGATGTCCATGGATAGAATCTGATGCATTAACTCAAACACAATGGAATGTCCTACACAGGCACTTCAGATTAATAATGAAATCAAAAACCAATTTACATATATCTACATATAATTAAAATAATATGAAAATTTTAATAAACATAAGAAATTGAGGGAAGAAAGTAATTATATATTATATGCATATTTATTTAATGAGTAATACCGGATAATGGAAATGATGAGGTTGGTCGGTGGACGATGGTATATCCCTCACACCTATATTATGAGGTTGTGGGTTTAAGTCTTCTCTCTTCTGAAAAAAAACTCGAATTTGTGTAATACTTCGAGAAAAAAAAAAAAAACTAGATAATTGATTGTCCAAATGTTTTGCTCAAATTCATGCTTAAATAGTGTGGCTGTGAGTTGTAACTTCCATATTAATCATAGGTTAATGCGGTGGATGATTTGTAAAAATTTGGGGAGTCTTAATAAATAAAATAAAATAAAAATCGAACACTAATTAGTTCAAAGGTCTACCAAGAGTTGACAAGATCAACCGTACAAATATGACTCAGATTAAAACTTTCATTACAGATGATGGGTCTTTTTACATTTTTACGATTTAAAAAGTAAATATGATACTCAAACTCCTACCACATAATTGAATGGGAAGTGTCTAACTATTTTGCTAAGAGTGGTTTTGTTAATTTAATGTCAGACATTCTTATATTCAAATATTACGTATTGTCTTGGAATACTTTTGCATTTATTAAAGGTATATCCTATATATATAAAAGAGGCTAAATTTTTCAAAAGGGCATTTTTTTCGTTTGCACATTTACCTTATTTCCCTATGTATCCTTTTCCAATTCAGGTGTTATCTACCGACTTATTTCCTCTTTTATCTTTTATTTTTACCCTTTTAACGTGTCTGGAATCACAACATCAAACCCAGACCCCGATCGGTGTTCGATCTCCTCTAGGACGCAGAGATCGGCACTCTATCAAAGAGATCTCTTCCCGCCATTGATCTCCTCTTCTCTTTCTCTCTCGGCGTCGTCGGCCGTGGTTTCGCGCTTGGCCACAGCGGTTGGCGACGACGGGGAAGATCGATCGATGGTGGGTCTGGATCGATCGCTTGAAGGAATTGTTTACGAATTTGGATAGATCGCTTGAAGGAATTGTTTACGAATTTGGATCGGTCGTTTGGATCGTTTGGATCGACGGAAAGATTCGATTTAGGCCTCCACCGGTCTCTATGTTAGATTGCTTCTGCAAAATTCCAAGAACTGGGTCTCTCTCTCTCTCTCTCTACTGCCTCTATTGATTCAAATTTTTTATTTTTTTGTTGTAAATTGTTTAGTTATATCAAGTTTGTTCAGAGATACCCATATTGATGTTGTGAGTGATTGTCTGTTTGTTTGTATTCAAAGTCAATATTTTTTTTGTTTCTTAGTAAGGTTGGTGATGAGGTTGAAGACGAAAATGGAGTTGATGGTGTTAATTCGTTTTTGATATGTTAATTATTAGATAATTAATTCGTTAATTCGTTTAGAAAATTGATATGTTAATTCGTTTTTTGCTTGCTTAAATTATTGATGTTGATTTTTTTTACTAAAGAGATCACCAAGAGATCAGGTGATGATGGAAAAAAAATATATAATTCGTTTAGAAAATTGATATGGTAATTCGTTTTTTTTTCCTAATTTGTTAATATATTTTTTATTTAATAAATATTTAAATTTAAATAAAAATTAAAAAAGAAATATCTCCACCGTTCATCTTTGAGATGGACGGTGGAGATCTATTTTTTTTGTTTTTAAATTTTTTTATTTAAATTTTATTTAATGAATTTCTTAGAGGGTTGAATAGTCATTTGTATAGACAATTGAAGGACAAAACGGTCATTTGACCATTGCCAACGTTTATTTGGATGGAAAATATGACAGAAGGGGGTCTTTGAATATTATTTTCATTTCAAGGGGGAACCAGCCAATATGAGGAAACTCTATCCTCACCTTTATAATAGAGCAAAGGTCGAGGGGAAAACAATCTTTTCCCTAAAAAAATTATAAACAAACCCCACAGGAGAGGACCACTAAAATATATGAGATTAAAATGGGAATTTATAAATAACATCTTCTTCTAAATCGAAGCATATTTTATTTAGTTTAATAATTTATAAGTGAGGTTAACCGGTTAGGTCACAATCATGGAATTGTTATGTGGGGATAAAGAAGACAATGATTATGTTAACTCTTTTAATTCAAAATTCAAGATGGGTATGAGTTAATTAATTATAGGTTAAACGGTTTTTATTTATTTTTATTTTTTTTAAATAAAAATAAAAATTATGAACTTTAAATATCATGCTATTATATATATTTTGAGAAAATCTTTAATGGGACGGTCTCATTTCTACTTGGTGAGACCGTCCAATGATATTGCACCATTTATCTCAAGAACAAAAATATATATAATTAAACTATAATTTGGTGTAATCTAATTGAATGGGTCTCACCAAGTGGCAATAAGACCGTATCATTGAATATTTTCTCATATATTTAAAGGAAAAAACAAAAAAAGGGCATTATATTATAATATATGAAAATAAAGTAACTTTAATAGATAGATCTGGGTAAGAACTCCAAGTTCAATTGCAACATTAGAAATATTAACAATTTTTTATTGTAAATACATCGTAAATAAATTTATATTCATATATAAAAAAATATATATATATATATTATATTTAAGGTGTAATACTATAAATTTGGCATGTGCATTGCACGTGCCTCTCCACTGGTTATAATAAAACTCCCTCCAGTAATTGTCATTTTATACTGTCATTAGAAATGTCATTCTCCACTATGGTATTAATGTTCACTTATTAATAAATAATTATATTAAGTTAATAAGGGTACAAATGTACACCGATAAATATATAATAATATATATTCACTAACCTAAAAACTTTCTCTCTCTCTAGAATTTTATCTCTGACATCTCTCTTCCTATTCTTAACCCTAAACACTTTCAAATCGTCCTCATCCCGTCCACCGCCGACACCCTACTGTGCTTGGGGGTGTCGGCGGCGATGTCGATCTTTTGGGAGGTCCATCGGCGACGCTCTCCGGCAAGATCCGCGGAGGTTTTCTCTTTCTTCTCAGTGGCTTGCCGATGGTTTTTCTTCTCTTTTCAACGGCTATCTTCCCGATCCAGCTAGGGTCCTCCTTCGGTTGCAGCGCCGGGGACGAAGCTCGTCCGGAAGTCCTCTCCGGCATCGTTAGGTCTTTTTCCAGCTGACTCCGGCAGCCCTCCGGTTTGGGACGTTCCACTCGAGCTGGCCAGTTGGTTCCTGATCCAGCCGAAACTTCGGCGCCGTCCGATCTGGTCTTGGACATTTTCCGGCAGCCAAGGTTCCCTTTCCTCCGATCAGTTTATTTTCACTTCGGTTTAGGTTTATTTGGTTTCTGTAACTGTAGTTGTTTCCCTCTTTGTGAGGGTGTTTGTCCCCCTTGTGTGGGGTGTCCCACCCTTGTGTGTGGGTTTCTCTCCCCATCGTGGGAGATCTTGTTTAGGCCGTGCTTGGATGTCAATAGTTGATGGGTCCCAGCTACTGTTGTTTACATGTTTTCATGTATTCCTATCCTGGATTTGTATTCCAGGTGATGTATTCCAGTTGTTGTTTGCAATCAAAAAAAAAAAAAAAAATGTACACCAATAAATAAATGGGTAAAATTAATAAAAATTATTCAATTAAATTGTATATAAAAAAAAATATCTCCCTTATGTCGTATTCTCTCATTCTCTCTCTCTCTCATGCTTGTCTCTCCCTCATTCAGTCATTCTCTCTCATGCTCGTCTCTCTTCTAGAACCAACCCGTTTGTAGCGGTGGGTGCAAAATGGGGGAGGTCGGAGCCGCCAAAAACAGGCCCGCCTCTATCTTCTTCTTCTCTCTTTCTCTCAATCTCTCTCTCTCTTTAAAAAAATAGAAGTAATTTAGTCAAAAATATGGTCAAAGTTGGATTCGAACAAAATCCGTAATCCAATTCGATAAATAGATTATTCAAGTTTTTTACTTCGTTGTGTTCAGATCGATTCGATCCAAATAGTTTTCGAACGATAATTTGGCCTGATCCGAGCAGTCATTGAGTCGAAATTTTTAAACAAAGCCAATTTGGTTCAGGTTGATTGAAACCTTATGAGAAGGTATTTACTTTTCAAGCTAGATTACCTGGAAGCTTTTTTGGATTTTTTTTTTTAAACAATATAATAGCGGTTCAAATCTTTAGTCATATGATCGAGAGATATCTAGTCTAACAAAAATTGTTGCAGGACCTTAACAATGATCGTATCAATGTTGTTTAATTATTAGATTTAATTCATAATCATAATTTAACCAATGTCCTTTTTTAGGTCAACCTTTCCCTATATCAACCTAGGAATTGATGCCAAAATTGTTGATAAAATGACCGACTATAGTTTTTCACATTATATACAACTGAACATGAGAAAAACTCTCTCCATTTTAAGTGGCAGGGTTTACAGCTGAACCCCTGAGAAACTCTTTGTCTTCTTTAAAGAGCTTGTAGTCGTGAAATTGACAGGGTTTGTAGATGAGAAAAACTTCATTTTAAGATGACAATTCTAAAGTTGTTGTGCCCAATGGACATTTTTGAAATGGTGGAGCGATCAGGGAAAAACTTTATGGGATTCGACTTTGGGGAAAAGTCAACCGGTTTATGTCTTGGTGATAATTCTACAGGAAATGCTTTCCCTATTATGGCTCCAGGAAATTGAAATGGGATATATGTTCTAACTTCTAACTCCACTGGAAAAGATACTAAATCAGATCTACGATGGTTTTGGTACATATGGAGGATGCTGGTTTATTCCCGACAGTCTTTTTTCTCGCCAAGTTTTGAACCCAACAACGATGGTAGTATCGGAAATGAGAAAGGTTTTAAATGAGTTGTCATCTACGCATGACGTTGAATATTATGTTATTGGTGTTTTTGGTGACAGAAGGTTTTGGTACGAGGAAGAGAAGTATGCATTTATTAGAAAACAGTTAAAAGATTTTGAGGATGATGGGAAGCTCACCACAAAGTACTATACTTTTTTTGATGAGTGGAATTCGACAAGACATGCCAATAATTTTATTCGCAATAAGTTTCCTGAGCTCGCTAATCCAAATCAGTTTTTGGATATGTACCCTTGGATTCGTGATGATGTGTGTTATCAAGATCAAGATGAGCAGAATATCAAGATCGATTTAGCTAAGTTTAGAAAAAGGTTGTTGGATTCTTACGCTGTATGTTATTTCACTTAGGGATTTTTCAACAAGTGTTGCAATGACAACTTGATGAAAGGAAGCAGTAAAGTAAAAGTTGGGAGGATGTTGGATTTTGCTGAGGAGAGCCTTGGCTATTATCCAAGCCAACTTCCAACAAGAGGCCAAGGCTAAGTTCCACCAAGAGGTTGAGGCCAAGTTCCTCCAAGTGGATAGGATATTTCAATTATATTTTTTTTGTTGTAATTATATTTTAAAACTTAAGATATATGGGAACATGGTCTTTTTTTACCATCATCATTCACACTAGAATTGTTCAAGAAAGTGATGAATTGTTGATTTCTTTTGTTTTCTGGGACTAGTGAATATGTCCTAGGACCTCAGGACTCTCAAATTTAATGAGAGTAAACATTTGAATCCCATTTTTTGATTTTATATCTTTGAACTTTCTTCTGCACAAAAAAAAAAAAAAAAAAAAAAAAAAAAAAGTTCTCCATAATCTATAATAAATTGAATCAAGTGAGAGTAGCACCGTAGCATCTCTCCTTTAAAAAATAAAATAATATTAAATATGTCACGTCAGATAGTTTCATTTTCAACGTCTATCCATACCAAACAAAATCATTGTGGGTCCTATTTGGTTCAACAATCCCTAAATGTCCGGTGTTTTGGAATTTGGAATACTCAGCCACTAGGGAAAATATTCATCGTATCCATTGCCCGTTGTGCTGTCTCGAAAACAACAAAATTAGTTATAACAAATTATGTACAGACTAACAGCACACAAATTAGAATTACAATGTTTAATTTAACAACTAAAATTTTGTCTCCACATTCTAGAGTTTGTCTATGCGTTCTTATAATCTTTATCTTCTAAGCTATTGCGGTAATATAACCATTATAGAAGTATATACAAAATAAGTACCAAAATCATACAATACTTTGAAATGAAGATTATTTACAAAATAAGTACCAAAATCATATCATATCTTTTGAGCTTTTGTATAGAAGTATATACAAAATAAGTACCAAAATCTAAGCCCCGTCCTGCAGGCTGTTTTCAGCTGTTTTTGTTTTTGTTTTTGTTTTCCAAAAATAATTTCGAATTCGTGTCCTGTAAACCGTTTTTCATTTTATTTTCAGAAATAAAAAACAAAAACAAAAACAAAGTCAAGTGTTAAAAGTGGAAATTTTGAAATACAAAAAAAACTTGTTTTTGTTGAATTTGTTTTTGTTTTTCATTTGAAATGGGCCCCACATCATTAATAAATTTTTTTTCTTTTTTTCTCATCTACCAGACCCTATCTTCTTCTTCCTCAACTCCCATCTTCTTTCTTCCTTCCTCCATCGCAGCTGCCTTCGCCGATCGTCTTCATCTTCTTCTTCTTGTCTTGTACGGCCGCCGCCGATCCACTTGACTCTCCTTCGACGGCCGCCGATCCACTCGCCTTCGACTGCTGCAGAACCACTCGCCTTCTTTCTTCCTTCCTCCATCGCAGCTGCCTTCGCCGATCATCTTCATCTTCTTCTTCTGGTCTTCGACGGCCGCCGCCGATCCACTCCACTCGCCTTCGATGACCGCCGATCCACTCGCCTTCGCCGATCGTCTTCATCTTCTTCTTCTGGATTGATCAGCTGGACGACTTCTTCTTCTTCAACTGGACGCTTCTTCTTCTGGATCAGCTGGACAACTTCTTCTTCTGGATAAGTTGGACGACATCTTCTTCTGATCAATTGATTACATTTTGTTTAGTGTGAATTATTTAATCAATTTATTTATAATTGTTATAATATTAAACAAAAAATAAAAAATTGATATTTCAATTTTCGAAAGTTTTCGATTTATCCTACCAGACGCGTTTTTTCCGTTTTTATTTTTAAAATACGGATTCCAGTAAATGCTACCAGATGCGTATTCGGAATTCAAAAATGAAACCAAAAACACCGTTTTCATTTTCATTTTTCTTTTCGAAAAACAAAAACAAAAAACGGCTTGCAGGACGGGCCCTAAACCTCTATGGTTCTTTAAAATGCAAAACAATTCTCTCTCAGCCGTCTGATATTTCCGGCAAGAATTCAAACATGACATTAACCTCATCCTTAGCACCATAGTCGTGTACGGCTTGCAAGATGACCACGACAACTGCGGAAAAAATTTATCATAAATTTTGTACATAAAAAGTTTTGTTCAAAATTGTACAAACATCTCCTGCAACTGTTAGTTCCTCACTTCTTGTCAAATATACCATCACTTCACTTGGAAATATTACAACAAAGAATAATACTACATTGCCCAATCATTTTATTTATTTATTTAAGTGACGATTTGTGACATGAACACCGAACGCTCTCTTGGTTTCGGTTATGTCTATTACAGCAACATAACCGTAATTACCTTGATAAGTATATTTCATGCCCCACTTTTACGATAAGATCAAGAATACGTTATCCTAATTGGTTTTCCATTCAGATGAGTAAGATTCATCGTATCCATTGCCCATTGTGCTATCCCAAAAACAACAAAATTAGTTATAACAAATTATGTAGAGACTAATAACACACAAATAAGAGTTACAATGTTCAATTTAACAAATAAAATTTTGTTTCCACATTCTAGAGTTTGTGTATGCATTCTCATAATCTTTATCTTTGTGAAAGTTTGCAACAATGTGGACCTACACATGACAGCTGATACTCAGAGCAATCCTTCAACACATCAGCATTCTTCAACATACTTTGGATTGGCAATTTACAAGCCATTTGATGGACGATCAAATATCAATCATCTGGATCAACACAAGAACTGATCAGATGATGTCAACTATAAGAGTTGAGCTGTCACCAGCTGGCCTAAATTAATTCTCACCAAAATAGAGAGTTTGTTAGAATTGGCGGGAAACTTAGTTAGAGGAGTCAGAGAGATCCAGTCTCTGTATAAATAGCATCCCTCTCTCTTAGTTTTGTACAATTCATTTTCTCTGTAAAATCACTCCTGATAATAGAAATACTTTCTCCTCCATTAATGTCTTCTTTATGCTTTCTTAAATACTATGCTCTGTGTTCATCACAGAGGCATTAGATCAAACACTTTGGTGTTGATCTTCATCTTCTTCATACTTTAGAATCTTCACAATCTTCAAGGCTATTGTGACAGTATAACTATTTTAGAAGTATATACAAAATAAGTATCAAAATCATACTATGAATTATAAACAGTTGACAGTATGGTTATGAGATACATGTAGTACCAGAGTTTTTGTTACATTACATTCCAAGATAGTATGATTTTCTTTTAATTGTTTTATTCCTTGCTCACATTTTCCATGCCGTCTTCAAGGTAAATTGAGAGCATATAATTATTTGTTCTATCACGGTCAATATCAGAGTCGCTGATGTAGAGTTGGTCTATGTTGGGATCGCCATCGCCATCACTGTCGTTGTCGGACGGTGGACAAGGCAGATTGGCTCCTCCTTGCTCACATTTTCCATGCCGTCTTCAAGGTAAATTGAGAGCATATAATTATTTGTTCTATCACGGTCAGTATCAGAGTCACTGATGTAGAGTTGGTCTATGTTGGGATCGCCATTGCCATCGCTGTCGTTGTCGGACGGTGGACAAGGCTGATTGGTTCCTCTAAGCTGTATATAAAGTCCTCTCACTTGTAAATATAGAGATTATTAAAAAAAAAAAAAAAAAAAAAAAAAAAAAAAAAAAAAAAAAAACCACTTAATATTTAAGTGAAAACATTAAAAAAAAATAAAAAATGAAGAAAAACAACAAACAACAAACAAACAAGGTGGAAACTCTTTATGATTAAAACCTATTAAGCAAAGACTAAAGATTTAAGTTCAAAAAACAAAAGTTAATATCCAAACAATCTTAGTTGATGATCGGACAAAAGACAATTAGCCAGAAGAAAAACTTGACAAATTAAATTATGGAGTCCATTAAAAGAGTATATACCAAAAAATTAGTTTCAACCTCTTTCAAAATGTATTTTGACAAGCATGACAAAACCCCAATTACGGTTGGCCAGCAAAGCTATCCAAGGGCTGAACCAGTTAAGGCCCCAAGGGGTTTGATCCCCCAAGGGATTCTATATTATTTGTGTTGAAATTTTAGTATAAATTAACATGGGTTGATTCCATTTATAAACATATGTTTAAGTTCCTTCCCAAGAAAAAAAAAATTAAAATAAAGGGAAATTGGAGCAAACCAAAGACAGCAAATATTCTTTTTAGTATTATATAAAACACCATTGCCAAAGTAATTCTGCCTCTAAAGGCAGATCATCTAGTAAAGATGATGTAAATTTCTTTATGTCCTCTTTCTTTCACTATTATTGATTCGGTATTATTAAGCAACAATTATGTCATTTCTTGGAGCAACTTTCTAGCATGTTTAATCTTTTTATAAGTATTAACAGGTTTCATATTTCCTAATTCTAAGAGCGTCAATATGGGCCACGACATGGTGACACAATACGATATTTACGGGTTTTGGATAAGTCATATTGGGTTCAGGTCATTAACGGGTCAACGCATTACACCCGTTAAATAAACGGATCGTGTTTGGGGTAAACCCTTCCTAACTTGCTAAGTTATTTAATACAATTAAATATCAAGGATAAATATGTAAATTATAAATATATAGAGAAACCCTAAATATTACTTTAACAAATCAACGCAAAATACTTTAAATTCTCCATTCTCTCTTTTACGGTTAATTACTCATCAAAAGGTGCAAGTTTTCAAGATCAAATGTCCAAAGAAATTGTATTCTTAGTTATTTTCCATCATATGATCTATAACCTATAAATTAATAGGTCTGATCGGGTAACCCGTTAGTTTAATGGGCCGAATCTGGGTTTCGATCTGTAATACGATAAGCTTAATGGGACGTATTCGAATTGAACAAAAAATTAACGGCCCGTGTTTAGATTTATACAAACACGACACAATAGCCTATATTACCACCCAACCTAACTCTACATGAAATTTAATTGAGACTTCTTCATATGTATATGTGACCTGAAATTTTAGACCCCAATTGATTATCAGATCGGATAAGGGTTTGGGTTTGTTACTGTTCGGTTTAAACCAGGCTAGATGAACACTATCAGGTCTATTGTTAAGCCCAGCAGCCCCAAGATAAATACCCTTGAGGTTAGGACCGGACCGGATTTGGGCCCAAATAAGCCCAAACAGGCCCAATTAGATTTAGGCCTTTTGTAAAATAATGTTTTTTTAAGGGGGAATTCCATAAACATCCCTATAGTTTGATGCAATATCACCTTTTTTTCTTTTTCATTTTTTGTAGTCAATTGATCAAAATGGTCCCTAATCATTTATAAATATCAAAAATATCCCTCAAGTTGATGTCAGTTTAGTGTCCGTCTATTTATTGAGGGACTATTTTGTGATTATAAAATAAAAACAGTTAAAAAGAAATTCAACTGTTAATTTGTATATAAATTGCTTACTTTAGAGAAGTTTATGCTTTTAATTTACAGAGAGTTTCCACAATAAAAAGTGCTTTTTTTTTTCTCTCTTATATCAAGGGATTTTGAGTAGAAATTGTTTTGCAAAAGCACTTTAGTTCTGTTTTGATCTATAAGCTCTTTTTTTATAAAGCACTTTATTTGTTGTGTTCATGACTAGTTGTTATGGCCACCTTACCCAATCACCCAAATTGAACCTTGAAATTGGATTTTGTTTATCTACTGATTTCGAAGAAAAAGATGGTGACAATTCGTGCTTTGATGAAGATTTTATATTTGAGTTATGATTACTGTCTGAATAATTCATTTAATCATAATCCAATAAGTAAGAATATGATTTCAAATTTTATCATATATTCACTATATGAATGATATTATATTTTAAAATTTAAATTAATATTAAACTTGAATTTGCTATAATGATTCTAAATCCATATGTTCATGAAACTCTATTAATATGATTCATTTATATCAAAATTCGTACCTTTATTTCCATGTTAACTGTGGGGTTTGAGTTTTACTATAGCAGGGGATATGATTCTAGTAATCAGCCTAGACGGCGGCCTAGGCCTTAGACGGATTTGGTCGTCGTTAGGAAGGCCGATTCTAGGTGACCAGGCTCTTAGGCGGTCTAGGAGTCCGACTAGGTGGGCTAGACAGAGTCAATGCTATTGATTTTGTCATACTTTTTTTTTTCTTTCTAAAATGACATAGTTTTGGCCTAAAACGATATAGTTTTAGCTAATTCGACCTCACCCTTAGACTATCTACACGTTAAGCGCAAGTCTACCGTACAAACTAGTGCCTACTTTGAACTCTAGTTGGGAAGTTTTTTTTTTTTTTTTTCCGATTTTATTTAAGTAGATATTTAAACCGTAATATGTCTAGATAGACCCCTAAATCCTAATCCTTCCGGTGTTTTGAGATTTAACGGCGGATGTAACACATGGTCCCACTTAAGGATATGATGATCATCAAAATTCAAAAAGATTCCAATTTCCAGTCATGATAATAAAGATACACTACTTTTAGTAGGAGTGTAGGAGTGAGTCGTAGGACTCACAAAATTCATTCAATTTTTATTTTTTTGCAAAAGTCCAAATTCCAGCTGTAAATTCGAAAGCAGCAGAGAACATGGTCCACGACCCACATAGCAAAACCAGAGACAACACTATTTTTAGTATATGACCCTCCTCGGTCTCTTTCTTGTCCAGTTAATTTTCTAATTTTCAATTGTAGTTCTCTTTTTCAAGACCATTCAAATATCTGGAGGGAGAGAGAGAGAACTTATATGTATATATACATATAATATAATAGAAAAATAAAGAGAGAAAAAAACAGAGACAGTTTGTAGAGAGAGAGAGAGAGATGGGGAAAGAGGAGGATGAGGAAGGAGTGATGGCGACGGATTTTTACTGGTCTTATACGGACGAACCACATGCCTCCAGGCGCCGTCAGATCCTCTCTCAGCATCCTCAAATTAAGGAGCTTTATGGTCCTGATTCATTTGCTCTTCTCAAGGTCTCTTCTTTTTGGTTTGTTTTTTGTGTTTAATTCATCAATGTACGTTTGTTGTTCTGGGTTTTTTGTTTTGTTTGTGCTTGATTTGATTGGAGTTTTTATTTTATTTTTTAGATCTGATGTGATAATGAAGATGGGTTATTGCGAAATTTAGAGTTTGATTGTTTTTTGTTTGGATCATCACATTGTTCAAAATTTGGCTTGTTTTGGTTGTGTTCTTGATTGCATTCTCTTCTATTATATCTTGAATTAATTTGCCAGTTTTGTTGTGATGGGATTCTCTCTGCGATGGATCTTGTTAGAATTCAATCTGGGATTTATGCCTGCCCTTTTCATGCTCTCATTTGTGTCAATGGAGTTTTCTTCTTAATGGGTGTGAAATTTTTTGTTGATTGTGTTACTGTAAGTTTAATCATAATGTACTAGGTATAGAAATCTGCATTTGAACAAATCGAAACAATAAAATCGATGAATTATATCCATAGTGACCGTAAAGCAAAAACCTTTTCTCGTGGCTTGAGTTAAGGATTCTTGTCTATATGAATCTATGAGTAAGATAATGGTGTCTCTATCCGGGCTCTACATAAGTGGCGTAAAATGCTTAATTTGTTGTTAACATTATCGCGGCATTGATTAGGAGCGTTTGAACCCGTGTAAAGCAATCTAAAGACATTCTGCTAAATTGTGATTTGTGCATTGGTCTGCATAAATCTGATTACTGTAAAAACGTAGATTGCTAGTGATCGTTTAGTGCATGATCTTGTTGTGAATTTAAATGGTTATCAGCTATAGTTGGTTTAGAATTATATTAATCTCCTTGGTATTGTGGCGTTGCAGATCGTTGTGGTGGTCGTGCTTCAGCTATGGACTGCTACTTTGCTCCGTGATGCAAGTTGGTTGAAGATACTCGTGATTGCCTACTTCTTTGGTTCTTTTCTCAACCACAATCTCTTCTTGGCCATTCACGAGCTGAGCCATAACCTAGCCTTCTGCACTCCGGTCTACAACCGTTGGCTTGGAATTTTCGCTAACCTTCCTATTGGTGTCCCTATGTCTGTTACTTTCCAGAAGTATCACCTCGAGCACCATCGCTTTCAAGGAGTAGATGGCATAGACATGGACATCCCAAGCAGCGCTGAAGCCCTTCTCGTGAAAAATCCCATCTCAAAATCCATATGGGTTCTCCTCCAACTCTTTTTTTATGCTCTCCGACCCCTGTTTCTCAAACCGAAGCCCCCTGGTTATTGGGAGTTCATTAACTTCACCGTTCAGCTCTCTCTCGATGCAATCGTGGTTTACTTTTGGGGATGGAAATCTTTCGGTTATTTGATCCTTTCGACATTTGTCGGGGGTGGAATGCACCCAATGGCCGGTCACTTCATCTCAGAACACTATGTCTTCAATCCTGAACAAGAGACATATTCTTACTATGGCCCCTTGAATTATCTAACGTGGCACGTGGGATACCACAACGAGCACCACGATTTCCCAAGGATCCCCGGAAACAAGCTCCATAAGCTGAGCGAACTTGCACCGGAGTATTACAAGGGTTTAGATTCTTATAAATCATGGAGTCAGGTCATTTATATGTACATTATGGACAAAACGGTCGGGCCATACAGCCGAATGAAGAGGCAAGCATCAGCTCCGAAGAAGTCTGAATAGCTCTGCTCCCACCTTTATTTATTCAAGTGAGTTAATGCAATTAATTCTTATTAATTGATATTTGTTTGTATCATTCTTGAGGAGCCCAGAATTTTTGCTGTAGTTTTTAGAACTAAAAGAATGCAACTACATTGAAAAGGAATGAGTTGATTATTATTCATGACTTCTTTTACAAATGTGCTTTTGGTTTGTTGATTTCAAGACTTGAGAAGCAAGTTTACGAGATATATAAACTGAAATTTATGGAGATTATAGAATTCCACACTGTATGATTAAACTAAACAAAATCACTGTTCTCTAAATCTTTCGACCCTCACTTAGGGCCCATTTACAGAGAACTTAATTCCTAATTTATGATTACTCAATTGGAAATCAAATTATGCAGAGGAATTAAGTTCATGATGCGGGAAAGAAAACTTAATTCCCCCTCTCATGATTTCTTTTTCAATGGAATTTGATTCTTTTTCATTTTTATTCCTGAACTTTTTCATTTTCATTCCCGATTAGTAAACGCGTCATATAAATGCTTTTCTGATTCTCTTAAAGCACTTTAAACTACTTGAAGGTGTTACGAAACAAAATGTACTAATGTTGAAGAAAGGGGAAGGTACAAAGTGCAAACATACAAGTTACAAAATAAATCCCAAATCAACTCCATTTATGTTATCAACTTTTACGATCAACTCATACTGATGATGTTCAATCACAAGAATCATGGTTGCATCTCTCACACACCGTCTGTCTTCCGGGGAAATTCGGAGCTGCTCTCTTTACTTGTTTGCCTGTAAACAACAATGGAAATCACATATTATGTTCATAAAATTGAAAATGGAAGCTATAGGAATCAATTGAAGAATATGAAAACAAAAATCTGGGTATCAAAATGAATCTTATACATTCCATCCAAATGGAGCTGGTTTAACAGGATCATCATTCTTGTCGACGAAGCGCGGATCACCAATGACATATGCAGGTAACTGCTGAACTTGGGGATTTATGAGCGGAACCCTGGAATGTGTGTACTCATCATCACTGTCATAGTCGGAGGCTCGGTTTGGTCCTAGAGCTCTCAGAGACATCCCTAGCAAAATCGCAGTTCCCTGAATGCGCGATATGATTCTGTTAGAGAAATTTGAATCTTCTCCTGATCAGGGAAACAGAAATCAATTTACCTGTGCTAAGATGATCAATAGGCCTATCCATTTGAAGACATCGAAGTTCGACTCCACGAATTCTTTGAAATCGTGAAACCTCCCGGTTGGATCCTCCGGTAAATCCTTTTTCGCATCATAGCAAATTAATTACAAAACCAAGCTATAGTTTTGCTATATGTGATCATGAAGAGAGAAATTTGTGATGATTTTTACCTTCTCCCAGTCAGAATTGAGCACTATATCTGCTGCCATTCCAGTCTCTAAAAGGAGAACCAAACAGAGAATCGCCATGTACTATTGTCCATTCAAGGTAAACAAATACTTGAAAACATGGAACTTGAAAGGTGACAACATTATCATCAATCACAGCTTTTTTGGCTTAGCATTGTGTATCTGTAGTGTTTTTCGCAGCATCAGGAACGCTTTCGAATAGCCAAAAACATTTCCATGGTTACTGTAAAACTATTTGAAGTACTCGATGTGTGTGTGTGTGAAGTACTTGAACAAAAAAGCATTTTTTCAAATAAAAGCAGTTTTAAGAAAGCACTTTTGAAAAGAAGCACATAATGAAAGGAAGGATACACAATACAGACAAAAACCATTTGCAGTGCCGGCAGCAATATGACCCAAGCATGTTATGAGGCAAAAGGTGACACCGATGCCAAGAAATGTGTAAATAAACCTGCAAAACAATAAGAACTTTTATGTCACCATTCAAAATTCTGTGTTAACTTCCTAATTATTATTCGATAAGCCACTTGGTTCAATGCCTTTATAGTTACGTGACAATCAAACGTGAACATATCATTTGGTATCAGAGCCGATCATGAAACGCTTCAACAAGTCTCGTGTTGGTCAACCAATAGGTTATCGATAATATTGACCAACATTGACGTTGGCTCGAAAGCGTGGTAGAATATACCATTAGAATGTTGACCATTAGGTTAACATTCCGAGCCAACGTCCCGAAGTGCTTCATGACGGGCTCTAATACCGAATGATACGTTCATATTTGATTGACACAAATAAAGTTTGCTTCACGTCTCTATTTATAGAGATAATAAGAAACTATGGTGATAGTGTTAGATAGAATAAAAATTCTATCTAATCTTATTTTAAATTAAAATTTATCTAACTTAATTTAAATTTCAAACAAAAACTAACATTTCGAATTTAAATAAAAATAGATATGTACTCTTGTAATTCTGTTTTGGTTAGAATGAAGTTCTTTTTCTTTCAATTTCTTTTTTTAAAAATAAAAATATGATCATAATCATGCATAAAAGTTTTGAAACCTATATCATTATTTCTTAATTACAAATTCAAAATCAAATATTAGGAGTTACAATAATAATATTTATAGCATATAAAGTTCAATTTTTATAACAAGTTCTTCTTTCATGAAAGATTTTAGCAAGTAATTTGCAGATCATAAGAGGGTACTCACTAATCAATCCAAAATTGCTATTAAAAAATAAAAATAAAAAATAAAAAAAAAAGCAAGCAAGAACACTTCAATAGTGGTACTAATTAAAACATAGAGGTTAATTAATTACCATGGAGAAGGAGAGTGATGATGATGATGAGAAGATGAAGAATCTTGACTGTCTCTCTGCCAGACTCTAGCCATCCAAAAAGCATACAAGATCATAGCAATACCAACCATTCCCATTATCAAATTCATAGCTTTCATCAATGACTGCATGCAACTTCTAGCTGTTCTTCCCATTTTTTTATTTTTTTTTCAATGATTGATGAATGATGAAGAAAAACACAAATCTTTTTCTTTGATAATTAGTTTGGGTTTTTGTTTTTTGCAATGACGTGTTGTTCAAGTTGTGTGCGTGTATGTGTCTGCAAGACTGCAAACATTCATCGTTATCATCAAGAACAGAGCAGCTTTTACGTGTTTGAGAGCCACGAAGTTTCCTCGAAACTCTCCATTTGTTTTCTTGTTTTCTCACTTGTGAGCAAGACATTTTTGTTTGTTTGTTTTTGTTGTTGGCTTGTTGCAGAGTATTATAAATCACTTGTATGAATGTATAATTAATTTGTTTACATGGTTTAAGCATCCAAAGTTGCTGTGGTGTAGTGGTTATCACGTTAGTCTTACACACTAAAGGTCTCCAGTTCGATCCTGGGCAGCAACAATTCGTTTTTTTTTTTCCCTTAAATTTTAACAGATATATTTTCATATTTTTCCGGTAACCTTCCTAAACTTTTTTTTTATTTGTCCCAGGGGCGTAGCTCAGCTGATAGATGGACGAGCTTAGGGTTTATGCGGATTTAGACAAATGACTCCTAAGTCACCGATGACAAAAACTTAATAAAAAAAAAAAAAAAAAAAAAAAAACTTAGTCCAAATAGGTGAAAAGATAGATACTAGATAGGTGGAAAGTGACGAAACGAACAACGGTAAATAAAGAAAACACGTAATTGTTCTAAAAAAACTTTTTATTAATGAAAAATTGAATAAGAAAAAACAATAGAATTTGGGTTTTATTTATGGGTGACTCTTAGTCTAAACTTGAGCTCCAAGTAACCAAAATAATAAATATTAGAGATCTTACTTGGGCTTCAAGTACTAGAGCTCCAAGTAAACAAAATAATAAATATTAGAGATTTTCATGAAAGATCTTAATTGCTGACAACGAAAATAAAAACTTAAATGGGGCTAATTTACCCGAAGAAAAATGAAATTATCCAAACGGCCCCTCCCATGATCCCATATTCCCATCACCTGTTTTGAGGAAAATAAATGAACTATATCAGACCCCTAATCACTAAAAAACACTAATCACTCATCAGGCACCTGTTTCTCTCTCTCTCTCTCCTCTGTATCCATTTCCAGCTACTGCAATTTCTTCTCGTCCGAGGCTCCACAGGCGGCTTCTCATCGAGCTTCTACTTCGGATTCCAATCCGAATGTTGTGGTCACCACCATTTTTGGAGGTTTCTTCCCTTTCTCTCTTTCCTTCTTCTTCCTCTTCTCTTCTTTCCAGCGGCAGCACAATGAAACCCTAGATTTGTCTATTTCTGCCTTCTGTAATAATTCGATTTTGACCTCTACACTTCTTACAATTATAATTTGATCCCGTTTTTACAAAAATAATTAGAAAACTGCCCCAAACGTATCCAACAAGTATCCTCCCCTATCCTGCCGTTGACTTTCAAAAAAAATCAATAAGAGTCTCTAAAATGCGTATGCGATACGGATACGTGTCCGACATGTATATTTTAAGAGATATATTTTCTTATTTTTCTCCTAAACTTTTCTTATTTCCTTGTTGGTTGTATTTCTTAATACAACTTAATAGAACTTAATAGGTCATCTGAATCCTAATGGAATTTAGATTATTGGTTAGTGCCTATAAATAAACAAGCTTGAACTTGAATTGTATTCTTCGGTTCCTTTTCTAACCCGATTCCATCTCTCTGTTTTTCCTCTGTTTTCACTCATCTTTCTTTAATCAAATGGTGGCTTTTGTTGGTTATTTAATCAACAAGAATCAATAATGTTCCATTAGGATTACAAATATTTTCAGAAAAGTTTTTTTTTTTTTCTTTTCTTTTCTTTTTTCTTGTTGTGTTGGTCTTTTCAACCGAAAAATGGGAACTAACGGCATAAGCAGCAATAGCAAGAGAAGAAGACGAAGCGGTCACAGTGAGAAGAAAGTTACTGAAGAGGAAATCGTCGAGTATTTAGCTAAGAAAGTAGAGAGAGTTGCTAAGAAATCGAAAACTAGAGTGTCTGGATACTCAAACGATTCGAACCCATTTGGTGATTCCAATCTCAATGAGAGATTCATATGGCGAAAAAAGATCGAACTAGATTTCAACCAAGTTGTTGACATGTTTTCAATAAAAACCGAGAAAAAGAGACAGAGAGAAAGAATGGCAGAGTTTGAAAAGATTAAACAGACTAGAGTGAAAAGAGCTTTTGAAAAAACACAACATGAGGAAGAAATGGCATTGTTAGCTAGGGAACGTGCTCGTGTCGATTTTCAAGACTGGGAGAAGAAAGATTTAGAGTTTGATTTTAATCAAAGCAAACGCAGATCAGAGATTAGATTACGCGAAGGTCGCATAAAGCCTATTGATGTTTTGTGTAACTATCTTAATGGACAAATCAATGAAGAAGAACCATCATACACTATTTTTAAGGACTTGACGGTAAAGGAGATGGAGAAGCTTAACGATGACATCAAAATGTACATGGATTTCGATACAACTAATGTAAACTATTGGGAGGCAATTAAGGTTGTTTGCGATTGGGAGCTAGATGATCGAGCCAGAGTGTTGCGTGGTGCTCAAGAAATGGGATTGCGTGGTAGTCAAGAAATGGGGTTGCATTCAAGTATTGAAGAGGATGTTATGAGGCTTTTGCAAGGGAAGACTTATAGTGAGCTTGAGGCATTAGAGACGCAAATAGAATCAAACATGCGCGCTGGTACGGCAAATGTGGTTGAGTTTTGGGAGGTAATTCTCAATAAACATCTCCATATATACAAAGCAAAGGCTTGTTTGAAGGAAATACATGATAAATTAACGTTGCAGCATCTGCAATGCCGCATTGAGCAACCTGAGACGACTCAAGAGGCCGAAGAAGAAGAAGAAGAAGAAGAAAAAGAGGCTAGTGAATCATTTTCACCACAACTATTGCATGGTGATGAAAATGAAGAAGAAGCTATTGACCCTGGAGAAGATATGGTGTTATTGGAACGTAAACGTATGGTGTTATTGGAAGAGCAACAAAGACGAGCACCGTCAGAAGATATGGAAGCCATGAACTTGGACAAATACAGACCAAGGAAACCAAAATATTTCAATCGGGTTCACACGGGGTACGAGTGGAACAAGTATAATCAAACTCATTACGATCATGACAACCCGCCACCAAAATTTGTTCAAGGATATAAATTTAACATCTTTTATCCGGATTTGGTTGATAAGGCAAAAGCTCCCACATATACGGTTGACAAGGACAACGGAAGCAACGATGGTCAGACATGTATCATCAGGTTCCATGCCGGGACTCCTTACGAGGACATTGCATTTCGATTCGTAGATAAGGAATGGGAGCGTTCACGCAAGAAAGGGTTCAAATCCACTTTTGAAGGTGGGATATTACATCTCTATTTCAACTTCAAACGATACCCATATCGTAGGTGATAATAGGAGTCTCATCAATGTTTTCTCAGTAACCAAACAGTTTAATACTATATGAAGTTCATACTTTTTTATAAATGTATTCGTTTTTGGTTATTTGTTATAAGCATTGTGTGTTTCTCTGGGTTTTTATAGCATTTAGTTGTTTGTTTTTTGGTTTTGAAAAACTGTTCCTCTCCGGAACATATTGTGAGAATTGATTATTTGTTACTTGGATTATTTGATTGATTTTAATAAAAATGAAAGCAAAAGTACAAAATGCAAGTCGGGTTATTGTAACATGTTTTCAATACAAAGGTCCAGATCAATACTAAAATCATTGAATCTAATTCTTTCATATAAAAAAAGCCATCAAAACTCTGTTGTACTATATATTTTTTTCGCCATAAATCGTGAATTTACAACATCGAGTACCAAAAATAATCGGCTCTTTGCCTTTGTTTGCTCTGTGTTCTTTATAGTTGTACATTTCATGGGTGTAACTGGTTCTAATAAATATTTGTACTCTTTTAGAACTCAGCTTGAGTTTTCGACACATTCTTTCTAGCGGCAGACACGAACAGATAAAATCGCGACGAGAAGAAAAAAATCTGCTTCAATGGAAAGGGTCTCCAACAGCACACAGCTTCCAATCGTTCTGTTCTGTTCTGTTCTCCGAGCCTGCACTGACATAAGACAAGATACAACTGGACTAGCTTTGACCACGAAGAAACTCTCGCATATGTGTGTGTGTTTCTGCCTTAACTGCTAGACGCATTTTCTTTGAATCCTCCCATAGCAAGCCACTTCGATCTCGAGCATAGTCACAAGCAGCTTCAAAGACATCCTGCCAGATAAAAGACAACTCTCAAATTTAATCACTAAAATGCAAAGAAAAATGGCAAGAATCTTGTCACGTGACAAAACTTGCCACGTAGCAAGATCGCACAGCGGGTGATGCATGGTGCATCCCGCTGCATTCTAGCTTTTGCACAAAGTGAGATATGATTGTGATTTACCCTAGAAGGGAATTCATCGTAATAATAAGCTGGGGTCGCCTCAACCCTGTTCAGATCTGATTCCCACAATCTTATCTGTCAAAAGAAAAAAAAAAACACTTTAAAACATTAGAAATTGAGAAAATTGTTGATTGACAGAGAGCAGAGGTGACTTAAATTCTAATGGAGGGTTGGGAAGCATAGCCTCGAATAATTTCATCAAAATCAAAACTACAATATATCAGTCAAATAAATATCTGAAAACACAGAAAAGTTGCTACCTGATCACAAACATTTTCAGGTACAGACGGTATTCTTTCTGCAACTCGAGGATGTGCATTCTGTTGAAGGAAAGCAATTATCTGCAAACATGAAGGTCCGTTATCTACATGAGCAAAATGCCTCCAAGAATTTTGAAAACTCAGCATAGAATGTCTGTGCTGTGACTTATTGAAATGTAGTTAGTTGAACATAAGATGGAAAACTGATCACCAAATCTACTAATGTCATCCGCTCACCTGGTCTGCTGTAATGCCATTATCAAAAGCATTGTACAAACTTTCTTTTGTTATCGCTCCAACTATAAGGTTTGGAAGTTGATACTCTATCCTGCATGCATTAGCACACTATTATATCGTCTAGAAATCGACATCAAAGACTTTGCATAATAGAAACAAATATGAGCAGATTAAATAGAAAAACTCAAGTAACTTAATAAAGAGGGAAAGGAAGGAAACATCTACATCGATTACTTGCAAAAGAAAAAGAATATTTGTATTGGTTCTTAATCAGCATTAATTGTATGTTTGCAAACATCTTCAGGGGTGAACGACTTCTGATGGCTATAAAAAATGTTCAGGAGTCTGCTCTTATTAATAGTTGAACACTTAACATTAAAGCGCCAGAATGCTGTGAAAGGGTCGTACACTTTCAACATACAAATTAACCCATTGATCTGTTTGTTCATTCTTGATAAAGTTAAAATATGCCAAAGAAAGCAGGCTGCCAGGAAAAACTAGAATAACCTACCAAGCAGATGGGTGGATTACCTTGAGAAAAGACGTAAAATTTCACAGTGTAACTTCGATGTGGAGTAAGCATAAATCCTGAAGTTGGTTTCCACAACAACAAATCCCTGAAGAGAAGAAATCATAGTATGAAGTACATAAAATAATTACTAATGTGCACAATACATTTACCATGGAAAAGGGAAAGAGTGCAAGTACATAAAAGAATAAGTGTTGTTTCTTGAACAAAGCATAAGGCAACTTGTTTCAAGTCATAACTGAAGTCCAGGGATTAAAAACTACAAGACAATAACATACAGTGACTATCTTATTTATTGATTTAAGGAAAATGAGACAACTCCAATAGGTTCAATTCAAGCAAACACAACAAGGACAATACTGGAGACATTCAGCACAAATCACAATAATACTTAACACTATGCGCACATTGAAGTGCAACTGGGCTTATACCTGTTCTAATTATTTGCTTAAATTTTGACTCAGAGTTAGGCAATGATATAAAAAATAGCATACCTCCTTCCGTGATGATGAATCTGTTAAGCTAATTGAGAGACTGGTGGCTAATTTAGTAGGTATAAACCAACTATCTTTTCTGCCCTGGTTATGCACACATAAATCTAATCAGAACTCCAGTAGAGCAAGTATAATCAGCATTTTTTATAGCAAAGACTAGTACACAACCTGCTGAAGCTTGACCAATCCCAAGTCTGCAAAGTCCTTGATCATATTTTTTTGTAACTCACTCATTGTATTTACATTATATGCCTATAACATGAAGAAGCAGAAATACAATGATAAACCGAGATTTCAAATTAATTAGAGAATCCATGGAAAAACACTTAAAGAAACTCAAGAGAAAGTGAAGAAAAAAGTATTACTTTCACAACAAAGAATAAGAAAATATGGTATTAGAAGCAACAATTTAATAAAGAATTTCTAATTCTTACTGAGAAAGGAAGTATTATCCCAATGGAATGCAGCCACTAAGTTTTACTCACTTCTCCAAGCAATGATAAATTGAACAATCAATAAAACGGTTACAAACATAGATGATATGAATAGTACCTCGCCAGCAACATGAAAACTAAGCTCTAAGAGAAATGAAATCAAATCTGCTTGATTTACACCTCGTTCCTGTAGCAAAATGACAAAGTTTGATTTAAAAATAAATATCATATGTGTAAAGAACAAACCTAATGTGTCACAATCCCTCAAACTCTAGTTAATCCAATAGACATAACCAGAAGCTAGTGCTCTTTTATTTCGAATAACCAGTCAAAGAAAATGCAAAGCAAGAGCTTTTAATTTTCTTCGTGGTATTAGCATTACAAAGATCCAATTAAGAAAAAATAGCCATATATTATATCAAAAGGAAGACCACTGCTAAAAGTATGTGTTAGTCGAAAACCTATTAATAACCCAAAAATAAAATAAAATCAAAGCTTGAATATGAATGATTAGATATCACAAAGGGATTTAATGATCACCTAGTTACTCATTTTTTCCCTTCAAATCATGAACATGATATAACTTCCATTTTACAAAGAAACACTAGGCACGGAGTAATATCAAAAAATGTAATGCCGAGAGAACCATCGAAAGAATCGCAAGAGTCTATACCTGAGAATTGGAGATATATTCTCTGATGATGTACCAGAGCTGCGCACTAGTATCCATCAGCTGCAAATTTCCACATATCAAAATACTTTCTACAAGTCACACCCCATAAGAAATTCAAAACCCTATCATTTAGGTGCATACCAAAAATTGAAAACCACTCTCAGATAATCTCGGGGATTCTTTATCCCTGTAAACAAGGGACATTTACAACATCATACAATAAGGCATAAGCAAGATTCTCAATTATTAATCGCAAAAATAAATTGAGCAAGAAATAATACCTTTGAGTCAAAAGACCTCGCTGGAAGACCTTCATCATGGAAGAGCTAAAATTTGTCGGCTTTTCCGCTTGGGCTGAACTAATAAGTTGCAGCAAGAAACACTGGTGTAACACAATCTCAAGGTATAAGACAGTAACCAAACAACAATGAAACTAAGTAACAAACAATTGTAAAAATATTCTTTGTCACTTCATAGCGTATAGGTTTACTGTCACTGGAAAAAAGTATCCATTTTTTGGGCTACTGGAAAACAATATCCTTAAATGCACTAAGCACGTGTAAAGTTCACACCTCCCATTGCCCAAGGGCATAGGCCTCAAGTTCCTCCAAAGTTGGGAGTCTGACAGTAACATTTGAAGGCATTGGTTCCCTTGGCAAGGCTCCACTACAAATTTAGATTCATCCCTTCATTAATAATACAAGACAAAGGGCATTTATATACAAAGGTTGGCAGTTAATGGAAACTGTCAATACAACCCCATGGCATAAATCAACTACATGCATATTACTAAATGTGGTACAATATAAAAAAAGACACGTCCTATGTCAACTAATTAAGTGACAAGTTTACGATGATAAAATGGACATTTCGGTCAGATTTGAAAGTTTAAAAACGCACAGTACAATCAATGAACTAACATCCAGAAACCTCTCAACCCAGGACCCTATAGAATATATAAAGAAGGGGAAATTTATCCCAATGCTCTTGCTTTATTTTGACACCACAAACCCCCCTCCAAATGCGAAGAAAGAAAAATAAGAGTGAAAAAAAAAATCCAATCAGCAAACTATTTGAATCCAAAACTCACCCATATATCAAATGCTTCTGGAGGTTAGTCTGGAATGTTGGATTTAATCTGTAACTAGTTTCTTTTTTCCTGCCAACAAAAACAACTTCAGCATACAGCAGAAGCATAAGGTCAAATTCAAAATCATTTGAAAATGGTGACTAATAGGTTGATATCAACATTCAAGGACTGTGAATAAAGGAATAATAACAGATAATAACAAATATGCAAATAATTTCCACAGAATAAACTTATACACGCTTCACTTTTCTAATCTCCTCATTAAATTATTGGGCAAAATGACAAGACGATCATATTCTAACAAAAAAGCAAAATGTACCAAAAGGACAGAATGACCTACATATTGAACTATGATGAAATTTCAACCAATGGAATGCAGTACACAGTGTATGCAAGAGAAGGTTTTATAAAATAAATTCAACCCTTGATACATCATTCTATTTCACATCTTTAATGACAACAAAACCAAAAAGGGTATGATCATTCCATCAAACTAAATTAAGCTGCACATATCTCAAATCAATACAGGCTCATTGTGTTTTCCAAAGAAGAAAATTACGAATACATAAAAAGAAAAGAAGCATACTTTTCCTCTGAAAATATTCTCAACTGAACCAACCGATCGATTGCAACTCTGTGCTTGGTGAACCCATCCGCAAGCACCCACTCCTCCATGGACTTGGCCAGTACTGAACCCTCAATGTACAACATTTGCAACACATATTTCTTCCCTAGAGGCGGCAATGACCTAAGGATCCAATACAAAACAAAACAAAACAAACAACAAACACAACTACATCAATGCTAGCTAGCCAACCCTCAATTGCGCTATTCAATCAGCAATTTCAACTAAATTCAATCACAAGCATTACACAAAAATACTAATTCTCTATTTTCTTCTTGAAATCTCGAATTCTACAACCCTGTTTGGCTCCTAATAATGATATTCGAACAGCTAAAACACAAATTACTTGATAAAAAGAAGCAATAATACCTGAGAATTGCTTCGCAAATGAAGGGGTTTTGGTAGAGATTGTCGAGGTCTCTGGCTGTCAATGACGCCACCATGTCCATGAAATTCTTCGCTATAATCTTCACCTGCGGCATTGTTTCTGCGCCAAAAAAAATTTGTTCTTTTTTCGGATTTGATAAGTTAATAGCTTTTTTCTTTTTTTAGGGTTTTGCGAGGGGTTTAAATGTTAATGAATCAAATGATTTGAATTTCAATACAAGTCTGCATAAATTTGCAATACACTTGAAGCTCGATGGGTCTGATCAGACTGAGAGAGAATACAATGAACTAATGACGCGACTACTTTCGAGTTTTTTTATTGAAAATCACTTGAAAGCATTTATATATGGTTTTCCGGGAAAGAGGGATGGCTAGAGTTACAGCTTTTACAAGACTGTCACTATTTTTATTTTATTTATTTATTTTATTAAAAAAAAAAAAAACAGAAAAAAGTATTCCACACGACAATTAACATTTGGCAATAATTGTATGTTAATGACATGGATAGTTAAAAATAAATTATTTTTATTTTAAAACTTTTAATTTTTAATTCTCTTAAAAAAAAAAAAAAACTCTTAATTTCTAATTAATTTTTTATTTTTAAACTTTTAATTTTTTAATTTTTTATAAACCCTTGATTAAAATCCAATAACTATTATTTAATTGGTTAAATCCTATCATTAGAGGACGATTCATTATAATTTATCTAGAATGGATTGTGAAGTAAAAAAAAAAAAGATGATAGTTGAAAATTATAGAAATAATAGGTGTTTTCTACTGCCTCAAAAAATCTGTCAACGCCTATTTGAGTTTTTTTAGATTTGTTTGGTTAGGTTTTTGAAATTATCTATTTTAAATTGAGTAGAGACCAATAAAGTTTAAACCTCTACTAGGCAAAAGCTCATGGGGAGGTACTTTTCCAAATTGATATTTTTTTTTAAAAAAAGTCTATCATCCAAACAACTATAATTTTTTTATCAAAAACTCTATTTCTAATAGATCTACTACAAGTAGATCTTTTACCAATAGAGGTTTTTCAAAAACCCAACCAAACAAGCTCTAAGTCTTTAGAGTATATGGTATAGCATAAGTCGATAAAGCTTATAAGGAAAATACAACAATAATACAATACAACCACATGATTTTTTTTTCAAAATATAGAATCTAAAAATTGAGAGAACGGTATGACACCACCTGAACCCACAACTTAATCGATACCGGTGTAAGTAATTCAACATGGAATCACCTCTTTTTACCACTGAATCACATCAATTTTGATGCGAACCACTTGAATTGAAAACATATAACAAAAGAAAAAAACAAAACAATGGAGGGAAGGTAGCAAACCATGTTCTTTGCTGCGTTGACAGGAATCACAACTGAAATTTTGAATAACTTCTGCAACAAATCGGATCCAGATGAACATAATCTCTAAATGGGATTCTCTTAACATACAAAATTTTGGTGAATGGAAGTCACGAGTTTTCTCGTATAAGTCTTCCAAAAACTATCGAAATCAACTTCCTGTATGTGCCGACAAGTTGATACACCAACCTTACATCTCAGTTATCCTAGGTATCATATAAAAAGTCGGGACCTAATTGATGCAAAAGCTTATAAAACTGTCAAGAAGGGCAAAAACTTCTAGCAGCTAGAAAACCTTAAGACCAGCGATCCATATCACAGGATGTAAAGTGCAACAATAACCTCCCACAAACTATTTATCTAACAAAAATTTTAGGGTATAAGGGTTTTTTTTTTTTGAAATTACATTGGATAAGAGTCTGACTACGCCGAAGTGCCAAGTAAGTCTTCAGTAGGTTTACCGTCAACAGGTTTACTGGATTTGACAACAGGCTTCGGAGCTGGGGGAGGAGGAGGTGGCCTGTTTGGACGGATTTGGTCAACATTAACTGAAAGCCTTTCAAACTGCAATATAGATATCAATTAGTCAATGTAGCACAGGGAATGACAAAAGTAAACAAGACCTTAACTTGTGAGGACAAACTGACCTTAAAAGCACAGCCAGATACACAAGCAGTGAAACATTCCTGTACACAAAAAGGAATCCATGATCATTCAGACGATGAAGCTACCATTTCGAACTAAAATCATATGTTTCCATTCCGTATTAGCTATTCCAAACCATTGAGAAACTATAAAACTGCACAAGGAGTCACTAAATTTAACTAGATACATCCTTAATATAATGCACTGTCCAATGTCCATTCTGGTATGCTAAATTCCAAAAACTATATGCAGAATTTATGGATATCAAATTCTAGAACTAGGAAAGTGTATCAAACAAAAGTGCCATCTATGCACAGGTTTCATCTTCTAAACCCGAAGCCTGAGTATTTAGGCTGAACCACCGTGTGATTCATTTCCTATCAGACGAAAGGAGCAAAAAAAAAAATGTTATACATATGGATGAAATAATTCTGATCCATTTTAGGTTATTCAACAGATAAAGCACGTGCAAATATAAATCTGAAGATCTATCTCTCATGATAGACTTTTGCAAGATTTTAGAGCTGTTTTTCCTCCTACATGCTGTCAGCAGCTGAAGTAAGAGTGCATTATAGCATTTTGTAAGGGTTATGAAGTTCGAATCAAAGATGCAGAACAGACTGCTACAATTTTTGTGCTTATCAAGCTCCCCAGGTTGAATGGAAAGCGGGAACCAGTACCAGTGCTGCAAGATGTAGTGCCTATCCAGTTGAACATCGGTTCCTATGCGTCTAATAATGGGTTTTCACTACTGGTTGGAAATATGTACACATCCAAACTAATCACTTTCAGTTTTTAAATCCGTGCAGTTTTCACACGTGATAATAAGGTAATTGGCCATTATTGACCACCTTAATCGTTCACATGTTTGATATAGGATAAAGTTCTTATAGCTGTTACATTATTTCCTTCTTTTTCACGATCCATACGTATTACTTACTCATTCAAAGACATTAAATTAAAATAAGCACTACTTTTCTAACAGCTCAATCAGAGGTGACCTAGCAAACCTACTGCTTCCTACATTTTGTCATAGATCAAAAAATGGATTTGAGAGCCAATAATAAGTTGAGCATACGACATAGGATGAAATCAATAAGAAGTTTCAGACACTACCTATTACCCAAATTAACATTTACTGTTGAAATTCAAACTCACTTCTCGGACTCTGAATTTTTCATATGGATCTTGTGCTTGTTCGAAATCATAGACTATGAATATTCTGATTTACTAAATACAGCAATCTTTGATGCTACAGAGGATTCAAATGGTGCAAAGCACCTGATTCAGCTCAGCATTAGTGACGAGGAGTTCCATAATTCAGATTTTATAAGCCGTATAGTGATTATATACTCATTGTAATTAACTTTTAGCAGTTCATATATAACGTTTCTCATTAGTCACTACTACTTTCCTTACTTCTCAGAGCTAATCAATTAGCTAAAAAAATTATAACAAAAAAGGCTGAGGTCATTGACCATTGTTTCTAAGCACTGATATTATATTTGCATCTCCTTCGCATCAAATTTACAAAGCCATCACATCATACTAAATTACAAAAACCGAGAATCATCAAAGCGTGAAAAATGGCTTAAAAAATTATTACCGCAGAGTAATTAGCAGATCCAGGAGAACGGTCAATGTAAGCACTCCACTGCCGGTCCTTCAATACAGGGTCCTTATAGCATATTTCATTGCACCCTGCCAAGCCTGGAGATGCAGTAATCTTAATAAATAGAGCTCGTAATGAACTTGAAACTGATATATTGACACTTTCAAGCTAAATGAAAGATTAATTTAGGATTCATGAAGAAGCTCTTCAAACCAGTTATTCCCTTTGCATACAGTTTCAATAATTAAGCAGATTGTTGAAATCATAATGGCCAAGCCATTAACCAAATGAGCTTTATAAACATCAATGTCCAGACCATAAAAGTGAATCGCTATAATTAATTTCTCTTTCTTTCCTTTTTCTTTCAGATCTATAATAAATTGAAACATTCTCAGAAGTAGTGCCTCATTCAAAGCCACAATACTGCATTTATATATTAATTAATATTTTTCCTCTTAAGACAATAGAGCCAACATTGCAGAACCCAATTCTTAATCAGATCTATTTTGATACAAAATCCTTTACTTAAATGTGATGCATTGGGAACCGATAAACAATTTGAATGCTGATTTGGTCCAAACATACAGTTATGTAAAGTCTATACTCCAAATTCCATACAACAAAAAACTTACATTTTTATCCAAAATGGTACTATATAGAACAAAGATGAGAAATGCTTACATTCTTCCCATGTCTCCCCATCAGAGGTACAAGCTTTTTTGCAGAATACTCTCCCTACAAGAAAAAAATGCTAGTTGTTACAGTTTTCTGATTAAGCTTTGGATTTGACACAATCAAAACAAATGAAACAATCACGAAACAATACACTCAAAGGGAGCACTACTTAAAGATATCACAAAACTTGGATTCCAACGTCACATGATGACATCTATTCAAAACTAATTTAAGATTGCCCGATAAAACTGTCCGAACTCTAACATAGTCCCAGTACTAGATACTTTAAACAGCAAGCTCATACATGGAAGAAATCACTGAAACAACAACTAAAAAGATGGTCCATTTATATGGGAATGACTGTGCTTGGAATTCTATATTTTTGCCATTAAAAAAAAAAAAAAAACATCCTGATTACCATAAGACCTCTCAAATTCAAGAAAATAATGAATATGTCATCATACAACTTCAATTGCAAGTGAAACGTTACATGTATCACTCACACTTAACTGGTCCATTTGGTCTTGGAACGTGCACACTGTAAAACATAGGCGTCAGGATTCGATCTATAGACTTATTAATATAACTACAAGATATCTCATCAACTAAACTAGCCGGTATCCACCATCAATTCAAAACTTGCACAAAAAATTGAACCTTTATTCATGCATTATCAACAATGTGGAACCAAATTTGCAGAAAACGTGTCAACAGTGGCAGCAACAAACAAAAATCCTAGAAATCTAAACGCAAAGTATCCCTCTTAACATTCTCATTGAACATAATAAAACAATAAACCGGAAAACAAAATGAAACAAATTCCATACGACTCCAATCAACGAGACTACAACTTTATATCAAATTATCCATACAACACACTAAAATTCGCATATATAAGAACAAATATAACAGATAATTAGATATTTTGTTTTTGAAAAAAAAAAATCTAAAAAAGAAAACGTTACATGGAATCTGAGTGAGGGCTGAGAATTTGTGAGTGCAATCGTTTCCACACGGAGACCCCCATTGTTGCGGCATCGTTTGATTTTGATTCAATTTTCTCGCTCCCTTTTTTTTTTTTTTTTTTTCTAAACCGCGGTTAACAAATGAAAACAAAGAGAGGGAGACTTCCTTTTGTATAGGGCTATTTTAATATGAGCCGTTGCCGGTCTTCTTCGTTCGATTCGAACCATTTTAAACTTTGGTTTGGGCAAATCTAATATCCGGATATGGGGTGCCGATATTGATAGCCGTACAAATGATCAGTACACCTATATTTTATTGAAAAATTTAATTTTAAAAATATCCTAATAAAAAATTATGAGAACAAATTACTTTAATTAAAAATAAACCAAATATTATATATATTGATTAATTACACTCAAATCTTTAATTTTTTTTTTTATTAAAAAAAAAAAAAAAAAAAAAAAAAAAACTTACCTTTCAAATAAATTAATTAATTAATAATTTTTTTATAAATCCTAATTAAACTCTAATTTTATTTCAAGTATCAAACTTTCTCATTATCACATGATTATCATATTGTTTTTATATTTCTTTTATGTATAGTAATGAACTTTATCAATAATCAAAATATATATTTTTTAACGATAGCCGTAGATATCGATTTGATTCTAAAAATAATATGATTTTTTTTATAAATTGGGTGTGATAATAATTTAAGAGTGTTGTTAACTGGAAAAATGGGCAATTAACTCAAGGAAAAGCTTTTCCAATTAAAGAGCCTCGCCACCCCGTGGTTCCAGCCATGGAAGTAACCCCGATTCCTCTAAAGCACCTAACAAGAAGAAGGACCCGGTCCATCATGTACCACACCGCCCTGGTACACCTGACCTTATCGCAATCCGTCAAGGACCCGGTCTCCCTAGAACGCCTATCGAGAAAGGGAACCTAGTCCACCAAGGACCCTGCCTCCCCGGGCGCGGTCCGTTAAGGACCCGGCTCCCCTAGAGCACCTAATGAGAGGAAGGACATGGTTCACCAGAGAACCCGCTCCCAGCTCGCGGCACGGCCATGAACCATCTTAAGCAGTGCCTACCTAGTCAAGCATAACCCGCTCCTTCAATAAAAAACGACCCCCTTTGAGGAAAATTCTTATGAACACTCTAGTGATCACCGCTCCAAAGGCTGAAGCTGACCATAGCAGCCAACAAGTCACAACCCTTCCAAGGGTTGACGCTAGCCCTCACCCCAGCTCACATAGGAGAAAAAGGGGACTGGAGACAACCTGCAAAGCCCCAGCTCTAGCTAGCTCCAGCTCATTAATACGAGGCAACACACATAAATGGGGAAAGATAAGCAGCTCACGGTTGGGATCATCTATTGGCCACCCTATATCAACGGTTAAGCCTCTCTCCATCTCAGCCCTAGTTGGAGGTCAACTATCTCATACATGAAAGGATATACTGTATTTTCCCAACAAAACGTTCACAGGAACCCAGCAAGCATGAAGAAAGAAATGGTGGATGAAGGTGCCTGACAGTGTGCAGCGGGACAGGCGTTGACACTGTCCCCCACCAAGCCAGATTTTGTTAGCGACCTCCCACCATTGCTATGACCCCATCCGACCAATCAAAACCCCCGGAAACACCACATGTTCGCCATATCAGCCCTACAGAAAGGCCTATATGGATCTAAGGCCTAGGTGGAACGATCAAGGTCCTTCAATGCATGTGGCTGCCACGGCCCTGCTCAAAAGTAGGGGTTAGGATCAACCCTACCGATTCCGCCCTAGGGACTAGGGCTCCCACCTACCAAAACCAAGGTCCCAACAGGGGAGGAACCCCGGTGGCATGATCCTGACCCTCGATTCTTCACCATCGCGATCCTTGGCTGGAGGGAACGGTGGAGATGGAGTCAAGGATTCCCGCCTAAATAAGCTACCTCCGTCTGCCTCCCTATAAAAGACACTATAAATACCCCTGCATTCCAAGGATCAAGGGTTGGCACCTGAAAATCTAGACATCTACTTGGCTACTACCTCGTCTGGTCTAAGCTCTTATGTGATCATCCTACTTGGCTACTACCTCGCCTAAATCAAGCTCCTACATGATTATCCTACTTAGCTACTACCTCGCCTGGTCTAAGCTCCTACGTGATCATCCTACTTGGCTACTACCCGCCTGGTCCAAACCCCTATGTGATTATCCTACTTGGCTACTACCCCGCCTAATGTGAGCTCTATCGTGTTTACTCCACCTAGCTATCGTCCCCCTTTAGTTGAAACCCCCATGTATGATAATGTACCTGGCATTTTGTTCTATTTTCTTTCGTTGTGATAGATGGCCATAGCATGGGAAGCGGCCTCCATAATATATCCCATCGATAAATAATAAAAAGACCCCTCCTATAGTAAGCCACCCCTATCACACTCCCCAAACACATTATCTCGACCTCACTCCTCCTAGCAGGACCGGTCCAATTGTATTGTACCGGTCTCTAGTAACCGGACCAAGGGCCTCCCCCGATATCTACCCCGGGAGGAGAGGAGCCACCCCTAACCGGTCCAGGCCAGTGGCGGCGCATCTGTATGTCGTGGTCCAGGTTGTCCCGAAAAACTCCCAACGAATTTTTCAGGATAACAAGTGTTTATAAATAATATGTATTAAAATTAGTATATTTATTTTAATGAGGTTGCTATTGGCATTAGGGTGATATCAACATTCTAACCAAATCCATTGTCCTACCAAAACAAAATGTCAACATTTACAAAATACTGCTGAAAGTAAAACTATCAGTATCATAAATTAAAGCTAAAGCAACACCACTAGATAGTATCAAATATGTCTCGGGTACTATGAATTTAAGTATCTAATAAAGTCCAAGATACTAAAAAATTAATTTGTGTTTTTAAGTATTTGATAAATTGGACAAACGAATAATTCTCAGATATTGTACATTTAGTCTTCTAGTAAGTCTTAGGTAACATTTAATAAGTCTCGGGTAACTTTAAATAAGTCTCGGGTAACCTTAAACTAGTAGTTGATTACTATCTTGCTTAACAACAACAGATTCCAAGTGCCAACACTAATCAAAGAAACAAATGAGCTTGAATGAACTTATAAAAAAGGTTTATTCTGGAGATGAATTACCTTACATTGTGATGAGCTTGTACAATCCTTATTGAGGAGAGTAGTTGCCCTTCCAATGAGGTTTGTAAGCTCCAGATCGACTATTTTCAGAGGTTTGTAAGGTCAACAAAAATTTGAAATAGATGGAGTAAGAAAGACAAGTGTGTGTGTGTGTGTGTGTGTGTGAGAGATAGAGAGAGAGAGAGAGAGAGAGAGAGCTTCGTTTTTCTCCAAGTGCCAACATTAATCAAAGAAACAAATGAGCTTGAATGAACTTATAAAAAAGGTTTATTCAAGAGATGAATTACCTTACAATGTGATGAGCTTGTACAATCCTTATCGAAGAGAGAAGTTGCCCTTCCAATGATGTTTGTAAGCTCCAAATCGACTATTTTCAGAGGTTTGTGAGGTCAATGAAAATCTGAAATAGATGGAGTGAGAGAGACAAGTGATATATATATATATATATATATATATATATAGAGAGAGAGAGAGAGAGAGAGAGAGAGAGAGAGAGAGAGAGAGAGAGAGAGAGAGAGAGAGAGAGAGAGATTCGTTTTTCTCCAACAAGAAGAAAGAAGAAATCAAGGGCAACGAAAATCTGAAATAGATGGAGTGAGAGTGTGAGACAGACAAGTGAGAGAGAGAGAGAGAGAGAAAGCTTCGTTTTTCTCCAACAAGAAGAAAGAAGAAAGAAGAAATAAGGGCATTTTTGTCCACCTCTATACTTTGGTGCTATAAAACATATAATTATTAAGTTGGTGATATTACCATAAAGCCAATCAAATTTGGTGCTATTTCCCCATATTTCCTAAAAAAGAGAATAATGTTAGGTATAGACAAATACTAAATTAAAAATGAACCCAATATGAAACCAAAATATTAATAGTGAAGTTGAATCTTGTGGTAGTAAAAACCGTAAAGTATATATTGTAAGTAATGCTTGGTTTGGTATGCCATATTGAATTGGATATAATACGTCATTTGTTTGATGTATATTTGGATTGTATTGAATTTGATGAGATTAGATTAAATTTTTAAAATAATCTGTTAACTAGTTTTCAAATTAATATTGAAATTGAAATTATTTTGAGCTATATATTAGCAAAATAAAATTTATAAATCATTTATATAATATTTTATGTCAATAAAAAAAAATCACGTTTTAGAAAATTATAATTATTGTAATTTGTTGAATAATATAATAGTTAAAAAGATTTTTTAAAAAAATTACTGTGCATATTATAATACTTTAACACATTGACTGAATTTATTATTTATTAAGATGTATTAATATTTTGGCTCGGGTTTGGGCCGCCCATTAGCCCATTCATACTTCGTTTTAGTTGCTCGTTACTACAGTCCAAGACCATTTTCCTTTAGCTTTTTTGGAATTGGATCAGGTCTAAATTGGATTGGGCCCATTGCTAGTTGACTTGTGACGTACACGTCACGAGTCAGACGTTCAAAATCACGTCCGGAGTCGATTCGTGACGTATCTAGTTAATGTGTGATAATGCAATAATTAATTAATGTGTTGTCTACATCATCGAAATTAGGTGCAACATAACTTCTATCAAGGTTGACTATTTCGTATGGTTCTAAGCAAACATTATTTGAACATTGGAGAATTCCGTCTGGAAATATTGAACTTCGTTGAGTGAACACTTGGTTACTACCATTGAATGATCCATAGTGCTCATCTCGTATTTGTTACGGATCTTCGAATCTTATTTCGACCAAAGTGACACATACTTGCGGAACTGTCTTGTCTTCCCAAAGTACAAATTGAACATTGTCATTGTCACTTATCACCGTGCGACATGTATTGCCTGGAGCAATAGCTATTGATTGCATCTCAATAGCATATTTATTTTGATCGTGTTTCACAATAGACTGAACAACCCCCAAGAGTTCTTCATAAGTCAAGTTCTTCTGCACCAAAATTCCTTTATTTACTGCACCATCATACTGTTGGCTTCCGTGCGGTAGTTCCTCCCACCGTCCATTATATGATATCAACATTCTAACCAAATCCATTGTCTAACCAAATCCATTGTTCTACCAAAACAAAACGTCAACATTTACAAAATACTGCTGAAAGTAAAACTATCAGTATCATAAATTAAAGGTAAAGCAACACCACTGGATAGTATCAAATATGTCTCGGGTACTATGAATTTAAGTATCTGATAAAGTCCAAGATACTAAAAAATTAATTTATATTTTTAAGTATTTGATAAATTGGACAAACGAATAATTCTCAGATACTGTACATTTAGTCTTCCAGTAAGTCTTAGGTAACATTTAATAAGTCTCGGATAACAATATATAAGTCTCGGGTAACTTTAAATAAGTCTCGGGTAACCTTAAACTAGTAGTTGATTACTGTCTTGCTTAACAACAACAGATTCCAAGTGCCAACACTAATCAAAGAAACAAATGAGCTTGAATGAACTTATAAAAAAGGTTTATTCAGGAGATGAATTACCTTACATTGTGATGAGCTTGTACAATCCTTATTGAGGAGAGAAGTTGCCCTTCCAGTGAGGTTTGTAAGCTCCAGATCGACTATTTTCAGAGGTTTGTGAGGTCAACAAAAATCTGAAATAGATGGAGTAAGAAAGACAAGTAGAGATATTCGTTTTTCTCCAAGTGCCAACACTAATCAAAGAAACAAATGAGCTTGAATGAACTTATAAAAAAGGTTCATTCAGGAGATGAATTACCTTACAATGTGATGAGCTTGTACAATCCTTATTGAGGAGAGAAGTTGCCCTTCCAATGATGTTTGTAAGCTCCAGATCAACTATTTTCAGAGGTTTGGGAGGTCAACGAAAATTTGAAATAGATGGAGTGAGAGAGACAGGTGATAGAGAGAGAGAGAGAGAGCTTCGTTTTTCTCCAACAAGAAGAAAGAAGAAAGAAGAAATAAGGGCATTTTTGTCCACCTCTATACTTTGGTACTATAAAAAGAGAGTTTCTTTTGACAATCCAATTTTTTCTTTTTACACTTCTTTTCTAAAAACACTCAATTCTTAAAATTTAAATTTTAAAAAATTCTAAAGACACTTCATTTTGTTACAAGATTATCCTTTTTATCTTTTTTTTTTAAATTAAATTATTAAAAAAGGAAATTATATCTCCAAATCATTAGATTAATTATTACATATTAAATACTCTCCTAAATATTTAATTACCATATTAAACTCTCTTTTCTCAAACTAATTTTATATCTCCATTCTTTCTCAAGTAAGACTAACAACTAAAAAAAAAGAAAAAAAAACTTACTAATAAGCTTGATTTTTAGGAACCATATGTATGTATAAAAAAAAAAAAAAAAAAAAAGTGCCTTGTTTTTTTTTTTTGTTTTATAAGAAAAATCGAAATATGAAAATATTTTTTGTTACTTTTGTAGGTATGTGATTACCTAGAGAATTTTAATTCTTTCATTAATCTTAGAAATTATGAATTTAATCGAATCTAGTTAAAACAATTTAAACTTTCATATATCCTTTTTTTTTTTTTTTTTTTTTTTTGAAAATTGACTTTTTAATACATATACATATATATATATTACTGTTAGTAAAAAACTAAAATATTCAGAAGTTTTTTTTTTTTCTTTAACTATTAATCAGAGATTGATAGAGAAAATAGAGAAAGTATGGAAATATGATATATATATATATATATATATATATATGGTTCGAACTGAGTTAATCAGGAGAAAAATGTTGTAATAGTCAAAGTATTTAAATCCAGTAACAAGGAACTATACATAACTGATTATGTATATATATATATATATATATATATATATAAATGGAGAGAGATTAATCACGGGAGAGTTTAATACGTAAGGTCTTTAATATATTTTTGTCCTGTTTAGTAATTTTAGTTTAGGTTAAAATTGTCATTAATAAAAAAAATCAATTTGGAGTGTGAATAGATAATTTGTGGATTGTAAGGAGAAGCTCTCCTGTAAAAAAATAGAATTATTAAGTTGGTGATATTACCATAAAACCAATCAAATTTGGTGCTATTTCCCCCTATTTCCTCAAAAAGAGAATAATGTTAGGTATAGACAAATACTAAATTAAAAATGAACCCAATACGAAACCAAAATATTAATGGTGAAGTTGAATCTTGTGGTAGTAAAAACCGTAAAGTATATATTGAAAGTAATGCCTGGTTCGGTATGCCATATTGAATTGGATATAAATCATATAATACGTCATTTGTTTGATGTATATTTGGATTGTATTGAATTTGATGAGATTAGATTAAATTTTTAAAATAATTTGTTAACTAGTTTTCAAATTAATATTGAAATTGAAATTATTTTGAGCTATATATTAGCAAAATAAAATTTATAAATCATTTATATAATATTTTATGTCAATAAAAAAATAAAATAAATCACGTTTTAGAAAATTATAATTATTGTAATTTGTTGAATAATATAATTTTCAAATAATATAATAGTTAAAAAGATTTTTAAAAAAAATTACTGTGCATATTAAAATACTTTAACACATTGACTGAATTTATTATTTATTAAGATGTATTAATATTTTTTATCATTGAAAATATGAAATTAAGTAATTATTGTGTAATAAAAGATCTTATTATGTCGAAAAAAATTAAGGTTTTATAATAGAGGAAATAGAGGTTTTTAGTCAAAAATTATGGAGCTTTACTATTTTTGTCCAACATTATCATTTTTACTATTTTTGTCAAAAATGTGGCTGTGAAGATAAAATTGCCCTTATTTTTTTTTTCAAAACCCCTTCTCTCTCCTTTCTCTCTCATTTTCACCGGTATCTCATTTTTTTTTCCTTTCTCTCTCTCCTTTTCTCTCTCACATGTTCTTATTCTTGTTCTTATTCTTCATTTTTGTCACGGCTTCTTCTTCTTCTTCAACACTCACGTCCGATCTTCAACACTTCTTCTTCTTCCTCCTCTCTTCTCTTTATCTTTCTTTATTTTTTCCAGATTTAAAAAAAAAAAAAAAAATTCAGATCGGATGACCGACGTCCGATCATCGGTCGTCCGATCTTCCCTCCTTCTTCTTCTCCCTCTCTCTTCTCTCTTCTCTCTTCTCTTTCTCTTTCACGTTTTTTCCAGATTTTTTTTTAAATTTCAGTTTTTTTTATTTATTTTGAAATTGTTTTCAGATGTTGTTTTTGTTTAAAATCATGTCCAGATTTTTTTAAAAAAAATTTCAGGTTTTTTTGATTTTGAAAAAATTCCAGATTTTTTTTTGTTAAAAAATTTCAGATTTTGTTTGTTAAAAAATTTCAGATTATCTTCTTCTTCTAGATTTTTAAAAAAAAATTTTCTAGATTATTTAAAAAAAATCAGTTTTTTTTTTTTTGTTGAAAATTTTTCAGATTTAATGTGGTTGTGGTTGTGAATGTAGTTGATTTTAAGGATGGTTGTAATCGTGAATGTTTAACTTTCAGTTTTTTTTTTTTTTTAAATTTGAAATTGTTTTCAGATTTTGTTTTTGTTTAAAATTATTTCTAGATTTAAAAAAAAACAAAATTCAGGTTTTTTGATTTTGAAAAAATTCCAGATTTTTTTTTGTTAAAAAATTTCAGATCATCTTCTTCTTCCAGATTTTAAAATTTTTTTTTTTCCAGATTATTTATAAAAAAATCAGTTTTTTTTTTTTGTTGAAAAATTTTCAGATTTAATGTGGTTGTGGTTGTGAATGTAGTTGATTTTAAGGGTGGTTGTAATTGTGAATGTTTGGATTTGAGTGTTGGATTTGAATGTTTAAATTTTTTTTTAGATTTTTTTAAAAAATTTTCCAGATCAAAATTGCAGATCTTGTTTTGTTAAAAATTGCAGATCTCTTGTTTGTTAAATTTTTTTCTCCAGATTTTGTTCAATTAAACACACCAGACCACTGATTAAACACACCAGTTGTAATAAATTAAACACACCAGACCAATAAAACACACCGGCTGTAATTAATTAAACACACCGGACTAATTAAACACACAAGCTGTAATCAATTAAACACACCGGACTGATTAAACACACCAGGCAAAACTCATTAAACACACTAGGCCAAAACGAATTAAACACACCAGATCACCAATTAAACACACCAGGCTATCAATTAAACACACCAGGCAAAACCAATTAAACACACTAGGCTCAGGCGTTTAATTCGTTTTGGCCTAGTGTGTTTAATTATTTTTGTATAGTGTGTTTAATTGTTTTTGCCCTAATGTGTTTAATTGTTTTTGCTTGGTGTGTTTAATTCGTTTTGACCTAGTGTGTTTAATGAGTTTTGCATGGTGTGTTTAATTGATGATTTGGTGTGTTTAATTCATTTGCATGGTGTGTTTAATTTGTGGCGGTGTGTTTAATTTGTGGCCGTGTGTGTTTAAACAAAATAAAATCTGAAAATTTTGTTTGAAAAGATCAAATCCGAAAATCTAATTTTTTTTTAACAAAACTAAAACTCAAACTCAAACATAACTTTCACCATTCATAAAAACAACCACAACCTAAACTCAAATCCAAACTTTAAAAAAAAAATCTGAAAAAAAATTCAAAAAAAAAAAATCTGAATTTTTTATTTTAAATCTGACGTAAGAAAAGGAGAGAGAGAAAGAGGGAAAAAAATTTATAAAGAAGGGCAATCTTGTCCAAAAAGTGGAAATCTTGACAAAAACAATACAATTCATAATCTTGGTCAAAAACAATAAGGACACTAATTTTTTGGCTAGTTATGAAGTTGACCCTTTTATAATATATATATGTTTCAAAGCAAAAAATAAAAATAAAATTATATATTATATATTATATATATATATTTATTTAGACAGGCTCGGATTTGGGCTGCCCATTAGCCCATTCATACTTCGTTTTAGTTGCTCGTTACTACAGTCCAAGACCATTTTCCTTTAGCTTTTATGGAGTTGGATCAGGTCTAAATTGGATTGGGCCCATTGCTAGTTGACTTGTGACGTACACGTCACAAGTCAGACGTTCAAAATCACGTCCGGAGTGGATTCATGACATGTCTAGTTAATGTGTGATAATGCAATAATTAATTAATGTGTTAATGCAATAATTAATTATCACTCAGAACTGTGATAATGCAATAATTAATGTTTTTATTGTGTTACTATTAATATTTTTTTTTTAACTATTATTTAAAATTTTCATTGTGTTATCATTAATATATTCCCATAGTGTCATAAATATGTCTTGAAAATTTACCATTAATTCCTAAAAAATCATTACTTTGATATTACAGTTATTATTTTGATTTGTTATGAAAAATAATTATTTATTACCCTATATAAGAATAATTAAAATCGAAAAACATTTATCTTTTTAGAGAAATCATAGTATATTGAATGTATATTTAATAATTGTAAAAAAAAAAAAAAAAAAAAAACATATTTAATACTTACTAAACCGGTAACTGATCATAAGCAATTTCATAAGCAATTGGTATTGATTGCAAACAAGTTAAAATTGGTATTGATTGCATGGACAGTGAGTCTTCGCATTTTCGTTAAATGCTTTCTTTTCGTTTTTTGTCGTGGCCTGCATACCTCTCTTTTTTTGTTGTTGTGTACTTTTTTTTTTTTTGATGGAAAGGGCACCTAGAAAACCAGTTACAGGGCAAGAACATGACCAGCATGTTTACAATCACAACTGGGATTCCACATAATAAAACACTCGAGCCCAACCCAGATGAGAGTCCCACAACCGGGAGAAAAACCCGCACACAAAGGCGGAATATACAACAAGGAAACCAAACGGTTTCTCCAAACCAACTGTACAAACCCAAAAACAAAATCCAAACAATCGGACTACAGCCGAACCAGAGGAGGGACGCCCAGGCCGCCGAAGAAGACCCACCAGGACGCCGCCTGATGCCGATCGGAACCCCGCGCCACCTATCCAAGCGCCGTCCGCCGAAAAGCTGTCGCCCACCACCGAAAAACAACTAAAAAAACTAAACTACCTCACAAGGAGGACTAAAGCAACCGACTGAGCCTATCACCGAGCAGAGGAGGAGGAGACCTTTGGCTGCCGTCGGTGTCCCGGTGGAGAGGACGGGGCCGAACGAACTTCTGGGCCGCCGATCATCAACTCGCACCGAATCACACCAGATCTGGCCATATCCAAGAGGATCGGCCGATCGGCAGCAGTTAGATCGGCCGATCCTCTTGGAGAAAAAGACCCGCCCGATGGCGCGAGAAGGTCGGCCAGACGAATGTCAGGGCCGTCGTAGCAGCCGTCGGAATCATCCATCTGAACGGGAAGACCCAGCATGAGGAAGAAGAAGACCGCCCGCAGGGGCGACATCACCGCCGGCTCCCGCTGTCATAGCAAGAAGCCGGTGACACACTGATGATACTGTTTAGTTTCAGCTTATGATTTTTTATAATGCTTTTTCTTTTTAGATCAATCCAATTTTAAACTTTAAAATAAGGTTTTTTTTTTTTTATAGTTAATTTTTTTTAATACTAAAAAAAAAAAACAGATAGAATCTAGGCATTGGATGCCGGGAAACCTATATTCCAAATGGATACCTGGACTTCAAAACCCCGGGCATAAATCTCGTAATATAAATGTTTTTTTTTTTTTTCGAAGCAAGTGAACAACTAGTAATAATATTTAAATATATATATATATATTAAAATTGTGTTGGACTACGTAAGAATAGCACAAAATATTGAAACCATAATATCTTATTCTCAAATCGTGCGTGCAAACGTGTAGATTTATACCCACTTTCACATTAATATGCTATTCTTTAGTTCACTACTTCACTCTGATTCGAGCATCACCTAATTAATTAAAAATATATACATCACTACATGTCTACATCAGCAGACACGAATGTGAATAATTCGATCAATCATCTAAACTTTATAAAATTTGTGAGAATAACAGTTCAATTTACTATTTTCATCTATTGACTATTGATGAATAACCACTCTTGTACGGAATATGGATGGATAGTGTACCTACACTTCCACTTCCATCTTCTCGGTGGCGGTTCAAATTTCATATTTGCTTATAAGCTAACTAGTGTAATAGTGTGGGGGAGACTTCTTTGTAGCCAAAGTAGATATATAGATAGCGGCTAGCTCATGTAGTGTTTGAACTCGATAGCTATTAATAGGTATCTAATTTGCTGGGTATCATTTTGTTTTTAAATAAAGAAATAGATATGTGATTACACGGTGATATTTGAACCCATATTATTAACGTGGAAGAGGAGACACAATTTTAAGAAAGGATATGCGCTAGATGTATCAACGTTATTGACATGAGATTTACCTTTTTTTTTTTTTTTTTTTTTGTGACAATATCTATTAATTCGGGACTATGTATTTTTTTTAAAGCTTTCACCATTAGTAGGATTTGAGCCGCTGACCTGAGAATCATTTACTCAAACTCCAAGATTATCAATCTACCAACTGAGCTACTCCCCAATTGGCAAGATTTACCTAATTGTGTCTTCATGATGTAACCTAATTGTGTCTTCATAATTACATCATTAAGGTTGAGTATTAAAACTAAGACGAGCAAGTCCATGCGAGTGTCGGTGTCATGAATGAATGAATGCTAACCAACAGGGGCGTAGCTTAGCTGGTAGATAGACGAGCTTGGGGCTTGGACAAATGACTTCCATGTCAGCGACTCAAATCCTACCAATGACGAAAGCTTTTAAAAAAAATATCTATTCCTAGGTTAATAGATATTGTCAAAAAAAAAAAAAAAACATCTTCAATGTAAATATGTTTTTTTTTTTTTAGTTTTTAAATAGTGTCACATCAGTATTTCTATTCATTATAGGACCACTTTTGAATTTTTTTTAAAGAAATGTATATTCACATCTCCAATGCAATTATATAAAGTTAAATATGTATCCATTTTATGACCAATTATAATAAAACAATTATTCCACTCTCTTTCCTCTTTTATTTTATAATTAAATGAGTTTTAATCTTATTGGTGGAAAGAGTTAGAAATCTTTTCTTAGTCAGCATTTTCTAGAATTAGAAACTCAACTCCATATTCTCAAACTTTTTTTTTGCCACATCATCTCCATATTCAGCTTAGATAATAGCATACAGAAACGGAGCTAGGGACGAGCTAGGATGGGCTTAATAAAAAAAATTGAAAAGAAAATGTCCTTTCTAACATCTTTAATTTATATATAATAATATAATTAATAATGTAAAAAAGCGAGTACAACATAATTGATTTGTTGTAAATGAATATATGGTTTAAATTATACAGGGTTTCTAATCATTAATTACCACCCAGGAGGCAAATGAGATATCATATATCATGTTTTTTTTTCCCTTTCCATTTAATCATTATTATCTCTATCATCTTTTCCCAAATTTTATTCCAACTTCCAACACTCAAATAATTCATGAATAATGCTCGAGTACTGATTAGTCAATACTCAAAATACTGACCCCGTCAATGAGAGTGTAGCACGTGACCCAATTTGTAAGATAAATGTAAAAAGTAAAAGAAAAAAAATCACGTACTACGATCCCATTGGTGGGGTCAGTATTTTAGGTACTGACTGGTCAATATCCAAGCATTATTCATAATTCATCTTCTCCGCCTCAATCTCTCCAAAAACACAATTAGAGGAAAACCATTGATCTTGATTTCAAAAATAGTGTTATTGATCATAATTTCATAATTGATGAGTTTGATCTTTTGAAAAACTATAGGATATAGTTTAATTAGTATTTTATTGTATTTGTATAACATGTTTATTTTATAATTTGTTTTGAACTTTTTTTTTTTTTTTAATTCTGTTAACGTATTTATTTAAAAATTACATTTACAGAGTAATCTCTGCTATGTCTTTTTAACTAGTTGTATCTTTTTTCTTTTTCTTTTAATTAATACAATTTCCTCGTATTTTAAATAATCGAAAAAAAAAAATTATAGCCCACTATAGTGTTTAATCCTGGTTACGTCCCTGATAGTAATGGAGAGAGTTTTTCTAACTTTTTTAATATCTATCATATGTGATACTTTATTTTCTCCAAATGCATAACAGCAACGGAGATGCTCCAAGACGAGCAACAAATTCAATTCCTTATATTATTATTATTATTTTTCTTCGTATTGTTAACCTTTTTTTATTTATCTTACAAGTAATAATAACAAAGAGCCAAAGAGGTATAAAAAATTTGTTGAATTACCTCTAACTAATATCTAATCGTTCCTTTTTGTTTTTCTCCATCTATCTTCTTGTTATGAGTTATCATACTTTTTTGCAGTGTTCGAAAATGCGGGCTAGGTGCCCGACTAGGCGGCCGTACAGGCGGAATCGACGGCCGGCCGAACTGTTTTGAGCAAAATCGGTGGGATTAGGCGGTCTAGAAGAATTCGGGTGACGTGGCCGATTTTTAACCAATTAATCGGGTCTAGGCGGAGTCAAAGTTGTTGACTCCGCGCAGACCCATTTTTTGGTTTCAATTCGGTTTAAAAAAAGGTCGCCGTTTCGGGAGTAAAAACGCTAAAACTAAGCTTAGCAGACAAAATCCCCTTTCATTCTTTCAATTGTAAAAGCACAGAACAGAACAGTGAACACAATTTCAAAAAATCATGTAAGGACAGGCGCCATCGCCCACATCTCCTCGCCACCGTCGCTGACTCGCCGCTGCTGGTACAACATCCTATTCTCTACTCTCACTATCTCTGTCTCTCACTTTCTCTGTCTCAAAATCTCGAATCAATTGGAATCAATTTCTGTTTAAACAGATCCATATGAGCAAAATCAACACACAAATTAGATTTGAGTGCTGTTGACAAACAAAACCCACCAAGATTTAATGAAAAATAACTCAAAAACAAGCTTTATTGGAGGAGTGAGAAAGCTTGAAATGAGAGAATGGTGGAAGAAAAGCTGGCGTGAAAGAGAAAGAGAGAGAGAGTAGAAGGCGTGAAAGAGAGAAGAAAATTTTTTACTTTTAAAAAGCACATTTGTAAAATAACAAAAGACACTCTCTTTCAATACTAAAATCTAAAATATACAATAAAAAGTAAAATTATATTAAATAGGTACAGGAGATACAAACAATAAGAGGATTTATGTTGATGGTTTTATTTGAATTTTATTATAATATGAATTTTGTCATAATAGGTCAACGAAAAAAGTCAACCGTCTAGAAATCCGTTTAGGCGCCGACTAGACCGCCTAGGGGGCTAGGCGCTGGTCCACCGCCCTACTAGCGCCTAGCGTTTATTAGAACACTGCTTTTTTGAGCTAATAATTCAATATGTTACCTATTAAAGATCTAAAACTAACTTGGGCATATTTGAAACGTCATGAACATCTAAAAAATCAACTTGTCCCGTGAAGTAATGATCATGCTTTACTCGAACTACCACAAATTATCTTGTCAACTAGTCAATCAAATTCTTTGCGAATCTTATCTTAACATAATTAGCTTTCTTCCAAAGCTTAATGTTATGTAAAAGCTTCTCTACTACAAGAAATTATAAGTTAATTTTATTTTCAAGATTTAACGTGAGTGTGAGAGGCTTATTGATGGGTCAACTTTTATTTTAGATAGATATAATTATAAATGAGTTATAAATCGTCATTTAAAAAAAAAACAGCAATTAAAGACATAAAAATTATAGATTTTTTAATTTTAATTTTTATTTTGTAATGAAGGGATGATGATTTTGTTAAAACGAGGCCCATTTTTTAGATTTCACCTAAAGGTCTCGGAATTGTCAGGATTAGCACTGCCTATAACTAAAACTATTTTTTAACTCAGCTAATATCGTTTGCATCTGATAATAAACTAATAATTTCAAAGGTTATACTTATACTTATCCATTACATTAGATTTAGAGATTTTAATATTTATATGAATTAAATTAAGCAAAAAAATAAATTAAAATTTATGTTTAATATAAAATTTAACTTTTTTTAGTCTGTAAAAAATAGAGTAGCTGTGGGTCAGCTCCACAATACGACATTGAAAATTTCAATGGGCCCAACCCAAGATTGGGTAAGATTCTATGACAGATACACTGACGTGGCATTCTCTGATTGGTAACTTATCCAAATCCGAACGAAGACATGATTCAATCAATTGACCATTTCCAGTACCTGACCGATTCCCGCCAACAAATAAAAGATATAAAAAAATACGAACCAATAAGAGCCCATTAGGTGTCGTTTTGTCGGCACGTGATTGAATGCGAGTGGGTTTGGTAATTTGCAAATTGGGGCCTGGCGGTAATTGGAAATTTGGAATCCAAAATTATTTAGAACAAACAAAAGAGAGAGCTGGCAGTGACAAGATTAATCAAATTTATTGATTAGATCCAAGAGCATCTCCCAATGTCACATAGGTTTAATCCACTGAGCATGCATGTTTATTTTAATTTTTTTGTTGATTAATTCCAAAGGATAAATATTCATGCTCGAAGATAAACATACATGTCACATAGGTCTAATCCATTGATTAATTTCATTAAACAGATGGTTGTAGGGGTGTACCTAAGATTTTTTTGATAGAGTAGGCTAAAACAAAAGTATATATATATATAAGTAATAATAATAATGAAACTTCTATGATACTATAAAATTTCATTAATAAAAAAAAATTAAAAAAAATCAATGTGATTGAGTGATGGAGTGATCAAGTGATGAGATGAGGTTGGTTCGATGATAAACCTATCATACCTAGGTCATGAGGCTTCCCTTAAAAAAAAATTTATGTAATTTTTCAAAAAAAAAAAAAAAAATGATAGAGAGAATTATTAATGAGTAATGCTATACAACCCTAATAATTAATCTAAAATTTAACCTAAATGATATGATAAGTGAGTTATTATCACTATAAAATTCATAGAATGATGTGGTTAATAAAAAAACCGATTTACATATCATTTGATTTGATTTGATTTTTAGGTTAATTTTTGAGTTGTCTAATGTTAATAATTATTAATTAATGGAAAGTGAGATAAAATTGGAACACGTGTTAATTGGGAAGAGATGAGAATAGATCGTGTGTGAGAAAGAGAAAGTGTGGGAGATAATTGGGATTCAGAAAGATATATAAAGAAAAAGGAGATTGATGTGACATTGATGTGTCAGAAAAAAGAGAAATTAATCTTGTGCTACTCTAACACTATTGCTACTGCTCTAACTCACTTGACTCACATGATCATTGTTGATTAAATAAGAGTAAATTGCAGCCAACCTCCCTGAAGTTTGGTATTTGACAATCAGAAACAACTTTATATTTAATTAACAATGATCTCCTCTGCCATTAGTCAAAGTTAGTCAAACTTAACAGAGATAATTATATTTTTATCCTTTCAAGCCTTTTTATTTTTAAAAAAAATAGATTTAAAAACTTTAAATCTTCACCATTCATCTTGGTCACATTTTTTATTTTTTATTTTTGAAAAATCTAAAAAACTTGAATCTGAAGAAAAATCTGAAAATACATCAATGGAAGAAGAAAATGTTGTTAGATTAGATTTAGATGAGCCATTATTTTTTTTTATTTTTTTATTTTTAGTTTTGAAAAATCTAAAAAACTTGAATATGAATAAAATTTTAGGAATCAGTATGGAAGAATAAAAAATTATCTGAAGAAAATGTTGTTGGATTGGATTTTGATGATCCAGGTTATTAATTTTTTAGAATTAAAATTTGAAGAAAAATATAAAGATACATATGTCTCCACGTTTTTTTTTTTTTAAATTTGTAATTATCAATTTTTTTTATAGTGGAGATCCAAATTTAATTTCATATATTTATATATTTTAAAAATCAGATTATTTATTTATTTATTTATCGGCATTTAGGGATTTGTAAAGGTCAAATCCGGTCAACGGTTAAATTTGACTAGTTTGACTAACGGTAGGGGAGATCATTGTTAATTAATAATAAAGTTGTTTTTTATTGTAAAAGTTTAAACCTCAGTGAGGTTGGCTGCAATTTGCTCATTAAATAATATAAATTTTTTTTTTTTTTTTAACGAAAAGCTTACTCAAGCTACAGCACGGGTCAGCCCCCTCTACCATCCGCCCCTGGATGGTTGTGTATATTCAATCAAAATAGTAGACATTGTCAATATGACATCTATTTTCAAACGGCCTATTACACCGTTATTTTTTCAATTGATTCGGTAAATATTACACCATTATTTTATTTTTTATTTTTATAACCTAAATCTATCACTTAAAATCCCAAAAAATTTGTATTTCTTCTTCTCCAACTTTGAATCTTGAACAAACTCTCTCTCCTCCTGAATCTATAACTTGTTGTTTTGGGGAATTTTTTTTGGGAGGTTTGAAGAAAATTGAAGTTGTTCTCTTATGAAGGTTAATTGTTTGGAGCCCAATGACTGGCAAAGAAAAACAAATCCGGCGCTTGTTAAATCTCTTGCTTTGGGTATATTGTATACAGAGGGAATTTTATATTTTTTTTGTTAATCTATCGGATCTGATTTTTGTTTTTTTTCATTTATATTGGAAAATAAATCACACTTAGGCCATTTTCAATAGAGAGTGAGAGCTATAGTTATATTTTGGTCTCAAATAGTGCTGAGAGTGATGTTTATATGTACTTTTGCTCAAGTGGTGCTGAGAGTGATATTTTAGTAACAAATTTAATTATGTTTAATTTATAATAAGTGGTCAATAAACTGTAAATCTGTAATTCATAAACTTTAATGTTGATAAAAATAATACCATTGTAAATTTCTCAATGAGATCTTTTGGTTCTAATATTTAATATTTTTAAATATTTTTAAATTATTTCTAAATTTGATAATATTGAAAATTATAATTTTTAAATAAGGAAACATCATAAAATTTAAATTTCATAGATTAGAATACACTTAACATAAACACATACATAAAGAAAAATTACATGTATAATCGAAAGTACATTATGTGGGAATGAAGTATATATAGACAATTCCACTCATATTGATCACAAACACAATGAAAGAAAGAAAAATAAATAAATTAGAAACTCAAACTATAGATGAATGTGATGTAAAATTATATGGGAATGAAGTATTTGTAGACAATTTCAAAAAAATAGCTGTTAGAAGAATTTTAGAATTTTTTTATAGAATTTTTTTAGAATTTTTGTTGATTTTCTAGTATTCCCATGATAAAAAATTAATTTATTTTAAATTTCAATATCGGAAAAATTGTAAACCATTCATCTCTAATGGTTAACAAATCTGATCCATGTATCTCTAATGGTTAACAAATCCAACCGAGTCCCACACATTCATTTTTTTATTATGGTATAGGGCCCCCACACAAAAAAAAAAAAAAAAAAATCACTATTTTATTCATCTAACACATGTGCCCCCACCTTATACATAGATCTCACCGTATAACTCTTACTCTCACGTTTACCGAATACAACTAACTCAAATAACTCTCAACCTATTTTAATACTCGCTATAGCTTCCTATTGGAAAGGTTTTGAGACTTAAAATGAAAATATAGCTCTCTATTAGAGCTGGCCTTAAAGCAAATGACTATTTTGTTCAAGATTTTAACGATGAAACTGCGACCATGATTTTTTGTTGTAGGATATAGACACCGATTACATGTGATTTTCCATTGCATGATTTTCTGGTTTCCATTCAGTAGAATTTGTGTCAAATTATTTCTGAGATTAATTATATAAAAAAAGCTGGAGAGTGTCTCAAAACGAAGATAAGTGAACCAGTATTTCTGAACTAGTATTTGTGAGATTCTCTGGCTTGAAGTTGTTGACAAAGAAGATAAGAGTGTCTCAAAACGAAGAAGGTAGAATTTGGTGCAAAATGAAGAAGATAGAATTTGGTGGAAAAGTCAGATATAATTGTGAGATTTTATTAATACGTAGTCGTTTTGAAGTACAAAAAGGAAAAAAAAAATTAAAGCAAAAAATCTAGACCGTCCAACAAATTAATATACATGTGTCATCGGATCCTCAAAGCTCAGCATAATTCAGCGGAGAAGTAGCTCAGCTGAGGATCCTTGTCCTTGATAAAAACAGAGTCATATCACAGGCGGCAGAGACGCGAGAGAGAGAGAGAGCAGAGAGCAGAGAAATGAGGACCCGTCTTCTATGGAGTATTTTTCCTATCTTGACGCTGCTGGCTGCTTCACTCTCCTTCTTTTACTTAAACGACTCTTCTGAGGTCTGTGTATATATATATATATATATATATATATATATATATATATATATATATATATATATATCGAGATGTATATTATATTGAGCCATTGAGGTGTGTGTGTTTATGGTCTTGTATGTAAGGTTTGATGTTCTGTTTGGTTGATAAGAAGATAGAGAAGAAGAAAGATATAAGAGAGAAAGTCAGGAAACGATTCATGAATCAAAATAGTCGTATCTTGCTCTGTGAGATCCATTTGATGACTCCATATTTCGATTTCATCACGCTCTGATTTCCCTCTCTCTCTCTCTCTCTCTCTCTCTCTCTCTCTATGTTTTCTTCTTTTCAATATACTTTCTCAGCAACCAAACAGAATATAGTTTTATTTTTTGTACTTTGTATTGTGTGTAACATATATATATATAGATTCATTATTAGAGTTACCGAGATTTGATATTTTGAGGACCATCCACATTTTTTTTTTAAATGAAGACTAGTTGGGCTTGTTTGGTGCTGACTGCTGAGATCCTGATTTTTAATGCTAGTTCGTCTTGAGAAGACATAAGACTGTTATTTTCTATAATCAAATTAGATTTCAGTATTTCTTCATTCAATTCGTTGTTCTTTTTTTTTTTTTTTTTATATATATAAAAAAAAATGGATAATATTTTAGCCTGTGCTCGTCTAATACAACCTTTTGTTTTTGCAGCTATCTCTCAATAACTGCAGCCTTATTCCTTACAACCATTACTGGTTGACCAGCAAGCGCATCGTGACTCCGCAAGGGGTCATTTCCGGTGCAGGTATATGTTTGAACTTTGAATTTTGCATTTCAAGTCCTGAAAAATGAATGAATTATTGATTTTTTTTAATGATTTTATTTGTCTTATTCATCGTTTAAGTCCTGATCTGCAGTAAAGTTAAAAATCTTTGTTTAACATGATCAAAAGGTCTACATAATTGGAACAATTAGCATATCAAAATCCATATATGATCATTGTAATATTGTTACTGATATTCTTTTTCAAATTTGTTAAATGAGCAGTGGAGGTAAAGGGAGGGAATGTCGTATCTATTGTTAGTGAAGGCGACTGGAGTAAGAAATCCAAGACGGGACAAGTATTTGATTATGGAGAGGCTGTAATCATGCCTGGCTTGATTGATGTGTAAGACATGGTTTTTATTACTCAATACACATGATATAACTTAATTTGGCTGATGGAAGGATATAAAAATAACTTGGCTTGATAAAAAAACAGATCATAGAACTGAGGAGAGGAATTATAAAAAGCTCTTATTCAAACTTGGTTTGTGTGGGAGGTGTTAGTGATGTAGATATTTGATGGGAATAGTAGGAAAATTTTGTAATCTGGGTTTCAATTTACATGTTCTATAACTTTCGAAAACTTAAAAGAACATTTGAATGTTTGGATTTTGCTTGGCAATGGATTGTCTCAATCATGCTATGATATACTTAAAATTCTTTTTATATGAATCTGACTATGTCCATGGCAGGCACGCGCATCTTGATGATCCGGGAAGAACTGAGTGGGAGGGATTTCCTTCAGGGACTAAAGCTGCTGCTGCTGGTAACTTTTTACCTCCGATATTCTTTTTTTTCATGATACTTCAAATAATCTTCTCAAGGATGAGAATTGAAGTTCTTTTCAGTCAAAATTCTGCATTTTATGATCCTATATAAACCTTTGAACGACAACGAAAATGTTATTTTAGGTCTTGGCAGTAATATTTTCCCTGTTCATATGTACATGCTAACCATGGCATTAATGTGTTTCTACAGGTGGTGTAACAACACTCATTGACATGCCCCTGAACAGCTATCCCTGTACTGTTTCTGCAGAAACTCTGAAACTCAAGGTATGAAGTCAAACACTTTTACCATGTTAATCTTGCTCAAACCAAACCTCTACTGCTTTCTCTCATAATATTTTTGATATTGGTGTTGTTATAGCTTGCGGCTGCAGAGAAGAGAATCCACGTCGATGTTGGTATGCTCTTGAAATGTTCCTTAGCAAACTGATTTTATCAAGTACTTCTGTTACACTATGCTATATTAACAGGCTTTTGGGGAGGTCTAGTTCCTGAAAATGCATTCAATGCATCTGCTCTAGAAGCTCTTCTCAATGCTGGTGTTCTTGGTTTGAAGGTAAGTAATTATATAATGAGCGATTTCAATGATTTTTATTTCGCCTTTGTATTTGCATATCACAGTGTATCAATGAATTATCATCTGATTGCTTTCCTTTTTTTCTTTTTGGTAGGCTTTTATGTGTCCTTCAGGGATCAATGACTTTCCTATGACAAATTCTAGTCAAATTAAGGTTTGTTTATTTAGTTTTGTTAACTCTAACTATACATTATTAAAAAGCTGATTATTCCAGTGATATTACAGTTTTACTTGCAGAGTTATTTTGAAAATTTTGTTTTCTAGGAAGGACTATCTGTATTGGCCAAATACAAAAGGCCTTTACTTGTACATTCTGAGATTCAACTAGATTCCCCGTTAGACATTGAAGGTGATCCTCGATCTTATTCTACCTATCTGAAGTCAAGGCCACCTTCATGGTAAGATTTTCCTTTTTATCTGTTTAATGAAACAGATTATTCTAATATGACTCTATGTCGCAGACTCCCAGCATCAGTCAATGTCATTTTACATTATTAATTGCTTTCCTTGCAGGGAGGAAGCAGCTATCAGAGAGCTCGTGTCAGTAACAAAAGACACTAGGAACGGTGGCCCTTTAGAAGGAGCTCATCTTCATGTTGTTCATCTTTCCGATGCTAGTACTTCATTAGATCTTTTGAAGGTACATAACTATATGTCTCTTTCAATAATGTGTACAATGGTTGTTGGGAATGGTACTTTCGCACTTCTGCGTTACAATTTCATGTTTTTTTTTTCAATCTATGTTTACACAACACGCCCAGGAAGCAAAAAATAAAGGTGACAGCATAACTTTTGAGACATGCCCACATTACTTGGCTTTTTCGGCAGAGGAGATTCGGGATGGTGACACACGGTTTAAATGCTCTCCACCCTTACGTGATGCAGCAAATAAAGAAAAATTATGGGAGGCTCTAATGGTACTTATATTTAGAGATTCCAGATGATACTTATACCTCACAATTTCCAACTATCTTTTCTGATTGAGTTGATTGCTTCTTGCTTTTAATTTGTTCCAGGAAGGACATATTGATTTTCTAGCTTCTGATCATTCACCAACAACACCAGAACTTAAACTCCTCGATTCTGGCAACTTTTTGAAGGCCTGGGGTGGCGTATCATCTTTGCAGGTTGGTTTTTCACTTATAAGAGGCTAGCTCGTGTAAAAATGAGCTCATTTGACTGTTTGCTCTCCATAATAGTGTATGTATTGAGATAAAATTACGTGTTACAGTAAGGACCTAATTGATTAAAACTGTTCAGTTGTTGATAACTTTGTAGTGTATTACAGATTTTCAGTGATACGTACTCACCTGTGATACTAAATCAAAGTATCACTTGATAGTCTTGGATGAGTCTGATAGAAACCTCTTTGATGTGCAACTATGTTTCTTCTGTGGTTAACCTGTTGAAAAAGATGTTAAATTCAATTGAGGAAATCTTATTGTTACAATTTATTAATACAATTCTATACATGGTTCTACATGCTTGAGATTCAAACTCTGTTATAGACACTTGTTTGTAGCCTTAAGTCGTTCATTGATATCTAATCAAATTGATATATATTCTGTTCCCAGTTGCTATTTTTCTATTATAAAATTTCAAAAACTCACGGGCATTCTCTTGAGATCATCGGCAGTTTGTTCTTCCGGTGACATGGACATACGGGCGAAAACATGGAGTGACTTTGGAGCAGGTAGCTTCTTGGTGGAGTGAAAGGCCTGCCAAGTTTGCTGGACTAGACTCAAAGGTTCAATACAAGCTTGCTTACATGCTGTATTTTCATCATTTCACACAGAATTCTATTTTGTTCATGTCACACTGATGTAATATATTACATGTTGCAGGGAGCCATAGCAATTGGGAACCATGCAGACATTGTCGTATGGAAGCCTGAAACGGAGTTCAACCTCAATGATGACTTTCCTATATTCATCAAGCACCCTGTAAGTGTTTTCATATACAATTTTTAGCATCAACTAGTGACGGATTTGCTGTGTTAGTAACTGTAGGACCTAAAAGTTTAAGTTGCTAGAAAATGATTGAAGTACTCTAACATTGGCTTGTATTTGGGCTCGAGTCACGTGCCAGACCAGTGGGCTTGCCACGCTGCAGTGCAGCCTATTTGGTTGTAATTTTTCGAAATTGTTATAATCTACTTGTATGCAGAGTATATCTGCTTACCTGGGAAGAAAACTGTCTGGAAAAGTAGTGGCCACTTTTGTTAGAGGAAACCTTGTGTTCGAAAAAGGAAACCATGCTCCTGATGCCTGTGGAACTCGAATCCTTGCAACATCAAAATTAAATTCGTAAGTGAATTCTGATTCATTCCCATATAAACCAAAATCACAAAACTTCGACTACTTGGTTATATTATTGACTTGGATATTGTCTTGTTTTCCAGTCGAGGGAGAATTCAAGAAATCTTAGCAAAAGCTTGGAAATCAGGATTGAGTGGCGTACTTGGAGGTTGAAGGAACAAAGCTGAAGGAATTACGAGTGCCCGAAAATGTTAAAAAGGGAGAGATGTGGATGAGGGAGTCCTTGTTTATTGGTATTATTATCTGTAAAACTAAAGGGGGGTGGGGGTCATTTATATCAATGACCTGTTTTGTACAATCTACCCTTTGTATCTAGTGGTGGTGAATAAATGAATAATCATCCTCCTCTTGTTGTGAATATCAACCTAGCTTGTTATAATTTCACCAGAAATTTATCTTCATTGCAGGTGTATGAAAATAAAAAATAAAAAAATAAATTTGAATTAATTATAATATATATATATATATAATTTTAAAAATACATTATTAAAAAATGGAGTCAAGACTCCAGAGGAAGGCTACCCCCAAAGCGCGCCACGTCAGTCTCAAACGGCTTTTGTGTGTTTTCAGTTGGAAATCGAAATGGATAAGAGAAACACTAGTATATAAAACAGAAACTCAAAAACTCAAAAAGATTCCTCGAGTCTGTTTCTCAAATGCAACTCTCCAATCATTTTCTCTCCCTCCAAAAACCTCCCATCCTACCCCACCACCACCGTAGATTCATATGCAATTACACCACAGCAACCTCACCCAAACACACCCACACCTCCGCCGATTCTATCCAGCAGGAGACCTTAAAGAGCCTCGAATGGCCGTCGCTCTGCGACCAGCTCTCGCCCTTCGCACAGACTTCCATGGGCCTCTCCGTCACCAAGAAGGCCCAAATCCCCTTCGGCCGATGTCTGGCCGAGAGCCAGACGCTTCTCGACCAGACCTCCGCCGCTCTTGCAATTATGCAATCTCAGCCGTTGGATTTGTCCAAAATCGAAGATATCTCCAGGATCGTAGACTCCGCTGCTTCCGGTCAGTTGCTCTCGCTGAGTGAGATTTGTGCGGTTAGGAGGACGCTGAGAGCCGTCAGTGACGTGTGGGAGAAGCTATCGGAGGCCCCGCTTTTAGATGGAGATTCTTCGGAGAGGTAATATTATGGCGCCTTTCTAATTTCTCTAGTAGCATATACACATTTTGAATACAATTGATTGAGGAGTGAGAAATTTTAGTTCTTTTGTTTGGGTGAGATGGGAGTTTTTGGATTTTAAGTGTCAAATTCGTAAATTAGATTGTGAAATATTTGCTGGACGTAGGTGAGAGTGAAGAGAGGTGAGAGATTGTAGTTGTTGTTTATTATCAGGATATTTATGGGTGATCGCGATAGATTATGAACTTAATTCAATCCATTCTACGTGTAGAATAGATGGTTACCATGAAATGATTTTGTTTGTAAGTAATCATATTTGATGCATCTGTGGATAGGTCTTCGTTTTTGCTTGACACAATATGAAGAAAGGAATAATCATACGGTTAGTGATGGGTTCTCATGTCTCAGTAAGGTCTCGAAAAGAAATATCATTTGAAGGTACTGTTGCGTAAAGAGTGTGATGTTTATATCTATTCATTCATAAAACTGGAATTTAGGATCTGGTTGCATGAATATCCATTTTAGAAATGAGGACTGGTATTATATGGTCTCATCTATCTTGTTGTACTTCAAACAGGTATGCACCTCTACTTGAAATACTTAAGTATTGCGATTTTCAGATGGAGTTGGAGCGAAAAATAGGATTTTCCATAGACTGCAATCTTTCAGTAATCCTTGATAGGGCTAGTGAGGATTTGGAGATCATTAGATCAGAAAGGAAGAGGAACATGGAAAATCTGGAATCTTTGTTGAAGGAAGTATCGACTCAAATTTTTCAGGCTGGGGGGATTGACAGACCTTTAATAACGAAGCGACGGTCTAGGTTGTGCGTGGGTATTAGGGCTAGTCACAAATATTTGCTTCCAGGTGGTGTGGTTCTAAATATTAGTAGTTCAGGTGCAACATACTTTATGGAACCCAAAGAGGCAGTTGAGTTGAACAATATGGAGGTGAGACTTTCAAATGCTGAGAAAGCAGAGGAAATGGCTATTCTGAGTTTGCTTACAACGGAAATAGCAAAGTCAGAGGTAGAGATAAGGTATTTGTTGGATAGAGTTGTAGAAGTTGATCTCGCTTTTGCAAAAGCTGGTTATGCTCAGTGGATGAATGGAGTCTGTCCTATTTTGAGTTCGGAGAACCATGAGAGCTCTAATTCTGGTGGAAAAGATTGTTCTTTATCTATAAATATCGAAGGTATACAACATCCTCTACTCCTTGGTTCTTCTTTAAGAAGTTCATCAGTTTTTCCATCCAAATCTGCAAACCCAATTCAATTGGATATGACAAATGGTGTTATGACTATTGGAAGTTTGTCAAAAGGTGTTTCTGATTTTCCTATACCAATAGACATAAAAGTTGAACATGGAACCAGAGTGGTTGTGATCTCCGGACCTAATACAGGAGGAAAAACTGCTTCCATGAAAACTCTGGGTCTAGCATCTCTTATGTCCAAGGCTGGCATGTATTTACCTGCTAAGAACCACCCAAGGCTTCCATGGTTTGATCTTGTTCTGGCAGATATTGGTGATCACCAGGTAGTAGTTCACCTTGTTATACTAGATAATATCTTTTTTTTTTTTAATATTTAGTAGTTCCTTCTTGTTCTGACTCTGGCTCTTTTCGTTGAAGTCTCTTGAACAAAATCTCTCGACTTTCAGTGGGCACATATCTCAGATTATTGAAATTTTGGAAGTTGTTTCGAGAGAATCACTTGTCCTTATTGATGAAATTGGTAGTGGAACTGATCCTTCAGAAGGTGTAGCTCTTGCCACCAGCATTTTGCAGTATCTCAGAGGCCGTGTTGGTTTAGCAATTGTAACTACTCATTATGCTGATTTAAGTCACCTAAAAGATAAGGATTCTCAATTTGAGAATGCAGCAATGGAATTTTCATTGGAAACTTTACAGCCTACCTATCGAATTCTGTGGGGAAATACTGGTAATTCAAATGCACTGAATATTGCCAAATCAATTGGTTTTGATAGATATATTATTGAACGTGCAAAAGAGTGGGTGGAGAGGTTAAGGCCAGAGGAGGAGCAGCAGTGGAAAGGTGATCTATATCAATCACTAACGGAAGAAAGAAGCAAATTGGAAAGTCAAGCCAGGAGAGCAGCATCTCTTCATGCAGAAATTATGGATCTTTACAATGAGGTATAGTGTCTATAATTTTTAGTCAGGCACAGCTTTTTTTTTTTGTTGATATTTCTTCTATACTGCTTCTTTTCATACATGTATTGTGTGGTCAAGATTAAATCTAAAACCTGAATTCTGTTTAAGTTAAAATGCTGCATTGGAAATTCAATTCAATTCTTTTTTTAATAAGAAAGTGAGAGTAAAATTGCAAGATTACTGGTGAATAATATGTGTGCCCCGTGGGACTTTGTGCTCTTCCTCACTAATATAGCGTTGCTGGTGTTACCAGACAAGCAGCTGTGCACACCCGCACATTTTGTTTTTCATCCTGAATGATTTTATCCAAGTATGGACATCTTATATTGCTTATTGTTGTCAATTTGCTGTCAATTTGCTGTCACTTCCAATCCAATTGGTCAAAGGTCAATTTATATAAGGTGGCCGAAGTATATTTGTTCCAAAGTAGTAATGACCATATGTCTGATTGACCTTTGGAGATTAACATTTTTCTTCAAAAGTTGTAATGTTCAGTTACTTTATTGATTAATGAATTTGTATCTGAAAAAGGACATTCTAGATTGTGGGTGATAATTTTGGGAACTAAATGAAACTTAGGGAGGTAGGCAATATATTATATTTTACAAAGAAGAATTCTTTAAATTTCATCATTAATTTTCAGTAAAAATAATGTCCATTTGGATTCAGAGTGCTAAGTATCATCCAAACATTCTTTGAATTAAAATTATAATAACTTATTGATTTTTTTTGTCCCCTGCCCCTCCCTCTAATTTCATGGTGGAAGATTCAAGATGAGGCAAAAGATCTAGACAAACGTGAGGCAGCTCTCAGGGCTAAGGAAACACAGCAGGTCCAGAAAGAATTAAAGGCTGCTAAGTTTCAAATAGAAACTGTGGTTCAGGAATTTGAAAACCAACTCAAAATTGCCGCTACAGATCAGTTTAATTCACTGGTTAAAAAATCAGAATATGCCATTGCATCAATCGTTGAAGCTCACCACCCTCCTGCTGACATTTCTGTCAATGAAACAAATACCTATTCATTTACACCCCAATTTGGGGAGCAAGTCCACGTGAAGGGTTTAGGAGGTAAGTTGGCTACTGTAGTCGAAGCACTTGGAGATGACGAGACAGTCCTAGTCCAATACGGTAAAATAAGGGTGCGTACTAAGAAAAGCGACATTAGGGCTATTCCAAGAAGCAAAAGAAACACCGCTAATTCTTCTCCATTTTTGAAAAAGCAGGTATGTACTGTATAGTTTTACTTGAGATGTTCGAACATACTAGTTTAACTAGCATTGTAATTTCTGTTTATGGTTATCCAGCAATGCTAAATCTTATAAGGTTGATATGTAACTAGGTACAAAAGAGCGAAGAGTCTCAGAGTTCCACGACAAACAATGGTGAAGAGGAATCTTATGTCCCAAGGGTGCAAACATCCAAGAACACAGTAGATCTACGTGGTATGCGAGTGGAAGAAGCTGCTCGCCAGCTTGATATGGCCATCTCTTCAACAGAGTCGCAATCGGTTGTCTTTGTTATACATGGGATGGGCACTGGGGTGGTTAAGGAGCGTGCACTAGAAATATTGAGAAATCATCCTCGTGTGGCCAAGTATGAGCAGGAAAGTCCAATGAATTATGGTTGTACAGTTGCTTACATCAAATGAAATATCGCTCCCGTGGTCACATCTACAGTTTACTTTGCTATTAACCTCAGTTACCTTGTTCTAATATTCTCAACATTTTAAAAATTTCTAGAATTCTTCGACTTTCTGCCCAATATTGATGTGTATATAACCGGGTCAAATTACCTCAGTCTTTGTTGTAATTTATATCGACAGTCTGAGCCATTGTTTCCTTGATATATACTATACATGCATTTCCAATATTGTTCCTGAGATTGATGCTAATTTTGAGCTGTTTTTAATGTTACATTAAGGAAAGGGATATTCTCTGTAATGGGTGAAAACCTGATGCTGCGCGAAGGTAGAAGGCCCACAGGTAGTAGACTTCTTTTCCCTATAAGAAGCAATGATGATATTTGGGGAATAAGCCTTAAGAGACTGCACATTTTTGTCTTCTGTGTTGAATGAAGGCTAATGTAGAGTGTCTCTTTCAGAATTTGAACCCTAGTGGAGGATAACAGTGCTCACATGCTTCTTCACCATCTAATCTAGATGTCACCTTTGAATTTTTCTGGTTACTTCAATCTTTTCTGTTTATTATTTATTTATTTGAAATAAACCATTTCTATTTATTGGAAAGCTCAATATGGCTTGTCAGCCTTCCTGAAGGATAAACCAAAACTTTTGGCATTTTCTCTGTATGTTATACTTTTTCTGCTTTAGCTGCTTGTTTACACGTATAACCAAACGAGCTTTAGAGAGCTGCCACATGCATTCTCACGCAAGAGCTCTTGTAAGCTAGCTAACTTTTTCAGTCCTTCAGTTACAATACAGCATTGTGTTTGCTAAGGATATGCTTTAACTCTGCACTTGCCTTTGCAACAATTAGCCTAGAACTCTCTTGAGATTTTTGCAGGAAAATGTTGGCAGTTTTCGACAAAGCAATCGGAAAACCACCCCAGGAGTTCAGTCTTATTCCTTCTTTTGGGTTGGGAAGTTCGAAAAGCCGGCAAGAAATTGCTGAGACTTTTCAGTCATCCTGGCCAGAATCCACACTGTACAACCTTTCAAATGGGAATTTCATGGCTCTGTCTCATGAAGATGAAAGTCCTCTGCATCCTAGGTATTGTTGGACTCTTAATTCTTTATCACTTTCGTATGAAATGAACTTGCCTCTTTATTTATATTTGAAGTCCTGTAATTTTGAAGTAGTTGAATTAAGCTATGGCCAATATGAAAACTCACTGAACTCTCTGGTTCTTGAATTCCAAGGATTTGAAGGAATCACTGATTTAACTAAGACTAATTGAGTCACAACTTGATAGAAAGAGAAGGCAATCTAAGTGCTTTTAAATTGTTTGATTTGATATGTGTCAGGTCTATAGTGGTCATGGATGATATCTTCTGCATATTTATTGGGACTGTAGAGAACACATGTGAACTTAGGCGACATTACGGCCTTTCCAGGCAAGCAACAGCAGCTATGGTATTGATCGAGGCTTATAAGGTCTTAAGAGATCGAGCTCCCTACCCACCTGATCAAGTCGTTAAGGATCTCCAAGGGAAGTTTGCATTCATTATCTTTGATGCTAAATCTTTGAACCTTTTTGCTGCCAGGGTAAGTTCAACATAGTAGTTACAGTTTCAACCAATTTACAATGATTGATGTTGTTGATATGCTATTTCTCACTGTGATAATTTAGGTCTCTTAAAATAGTTTTCTACCATAGACTGATTGGTAAAGCATGTATATTCGAACCTTGGATGTACCAAGTACAGAGATGATATAGAGCGAGCTGTACTAGGCCCTGCTTGTTTCCCCAAAGCCGAAACTTGAGGCCAAGTCAGCCCAGCCTTACCACATAGGCTGCAAATCCGAACAGCTGAAAATTGACTCTAGAGTCTAGACTCGATCAGACCTTTAATAAATACGGACTCAGACCTAAAACAACATGGCATGTCAGTGTGACACCTGATGCTAAATTGCTAACACACCCTGAAGAAGATAGTTTATAGAGTGCAACAATTGTGTTGTCTTTGTTTCTAGCCTTGTATATACGACATTGCTATTAACATGTTATGGTTAAAATGTTAGGACCGTGATGGTAGTGTTGATTTTAAATGGGGAATTTCCGGAGATGGCTCTCTGATATGCTCCAATGATGCTAACATCATGGCAGAAACTTGTGGAAAATCTTTCGCAAATTTCCCTCCAGGTTCGCTGTGTCTTGATTTTCTTCAGGTTAAATATCGGACAAATCATGTAAGGTATTGTAATCTATAATCTATGTTGCTGACGAGTGTTTTCTACTTTGGTTAAAACAGGGTGCATGTTCATGAATGGAAGCGGGTTGACGAGCTTTGACCATCCATTTCACAAGGTTAGAGCCATTTTGCTCGAAGATGACGAAGGGCAAGTCTGCAGAGTTACTTTTCAGGTAGACTTGTTTACGCGCCTCCACAGCATTCCACGCTCTGGCAGCGCCGCCAACTGGGCAGATGCCGCAGTGGCTGAGGCAGAATGATCCATGTATGATCAGACTGCTGTGAGAAACTGGAGTCTTCTTTGTAATATATAGCTAGTGTAATAATTAGAATCTTAAAAATGAAGTTGTATGGAGAAAGTGCTTATGGATTCAAGTTTTTTTTTTTTCATTTGGCTTTGGTTTCATGTTTCCCGAAGATTATAGAGTTGTACTCTAGTTTCGAATCCGGGTTCGCTAAGCGTAGATTATCAAAAAAAAAACAACAAAAACAAATTGATCAACTATTGAATGAACTTTATATTATGAATGGTGAATGTTTGTTTATTTGGGGATCAACATATAACACTAATTTGAACAGATTACAGAATAAATACAATCAGAACTCGTTCATGATGATGAACATCATGTCCTGCATCCTCACCGTCCATTCATCCGGTGGGGCCCTCCTGTTTCTGATCAATTGAAGATCTGCGGTTCACTTCACTGGCAGTAGCAGGGGCAGGGGCAGAAGCTCCATTTGGGCTGGTATGATCTAGGCCGTTGTTTTGATGGGTTGATGTGTGGGGCTCATTGTTGATGGTGGGCCCAATACTCGTGTACAATGCAGTTATACTACATGCTTTACCGCTGCAAATTACTGGAGTGCAAAAATATGGCTGGCCTGATATTCCAGGGATCACAAACCCGCCGCCTCCACCGCCACCACCGCCACCTCCGCCTCCAACATCACCACCACCACCACCGCCTCCACCGCCTCCTCCGCCTCCGCCACCACTTATGCCTCCTCCTCCTCCTCCACCACCGCCTTCACCGTTTCCAACACCGCTGTATCCGCCCCCACCAACAGCGCCTCCTCCACCACTGTATACAATACCTCTATCTCCGCCTCCTCCAACACCGCCGCCAACGCCAACACCGATGCCTCCGCCACCGACACCAACACCAATGTTTCCGCCTCCACCAACACCAACACCAACACCGACACCAAAACCGTTGTTTCCACCTCCACCAACACCAACACCGACGCCAACGCCTCCACCTACACCACCGCTGCCTCGGCCTTGCAGATGGCCATCGCCATTACAATTTCCCCCGCCATTGCCATAACCATAACCATAAGCATACCCACCTCCACCACCGGCATTCCCACAACCACCATTATTACATTGAGTAGGCTGAACACCAATCACCACCCCACCACCACCAGTACCATACCCAGGCACATTAATGCCACCACCAGTACCCAAACCAGGAATATTAACAGCTCCACCACCACCACCGACACCGTAACCCGGCAAGCCGCCCGAAGCCCTCTTGCCAATACCACCCCATGACCATTTCCTAGCTCCATCACCTTTTCCAAAAACAACAGTTTGATCACGGTCTGGTTTATTATATGTTTCTTCTTCTTTATTAGCAACAACACAGCATACTATTATTTCTATGCTTAATAAAACTACATAAACAATTTTAACCCATTTTGCTTCCACCATTTTTATTTTTTATTTTTTCTGGATTCTTTTAAGTTCTAATTTCTAACCCAACCATCGACATTTTACATTTATTTCTACACATATTTATACACATGCATTAGAGTAGTTGAGTATATATGTATGCATGCATGGTTTTTATTTCGATTTGGTGAGTAAAAAAAGGCGGGAAAATTGGCAGCATGAAGATGGTTGATTTTTTGCCAACTTTTTTGGTTTCATGATTCTTGTGTGAGCCCAGTAATTACCGGGGATCGTTAATTAATTCGATTTTCCAACATTATTAGTTTTCTTTTCTTGTTTTTATAATGTTAAATTTATTCGTTCCCAAAATTTCAAGTTCTTGGCATAAACATCGCTTTCTTGATCTTGGTATCACATACTTTTCACTCTCTTTTAAACCCCTTTTTATTTTTTTATTTTTATTTTTTTTATAAATAATAATAAAAATTGTCAAATTGAATGAATATTTTTCTCACGTTGGATGGTAACTTTCTTTTAGTTTTAGGTTTCTAAAATTGCAATACAAATAAGTATAATTAATATGACTATTTTATAATAATAATTCAAAAATAAATAAGTTAATATGACTATTTAGGTGTAGTACATCTAGATCATCCAGTAATAATAGGTTAATATTCAAATAAATGAAAAGTTTTAAAAATATAAAAAACTGGAAAATTAATATCATCTCCCTTGTACCTACCATGCAAAGCTACAATCAATTACACTAGCTAAATCCATAATAGATGGAAATCTAATGGATTAAAACTTGATTAGAACAGATTATCTTTCTCTAAGTACTCTCGATGCCTTCGGTTAAAAAAAAAAATGTTTCCCAAATTAAAGTTTATATATATCATTAACTCTTCTTAATTTTAATAAAAATCAATACGTTCTTGATCAATGATCAATCATGTGAATGTTTTGATCAAACAACCCTAGTATTTTCCTTCAAAAAAAAAAAAAAAAAAAAACCCTTGTATTATATATTAATTAAAACACCTAATCGAATATAATCAACTTTTTGTATATCTTATAAAGCCATTATTGATTCTACTTCCAGTAGTACATATATACACTGCTTGGCTCGATCAGACCTATATTTTGCAACAAATGAATTATATTAAATCATGGTAATTGAAAGATTAATTTGCATGGCATCACCGATTAACAATATAACATCACCGGTCTCACTAAAGGTTTTTTTTTTTTTTTTTTTTTTTCATAAACAGAAAATAACTATAATACAATTGAGTCTGCAGTTCTTATTGCATGCAATATTTAAGTTTACACACACAAGTTCATAGACTTTGGATTTGTATATACATACTTATTAAAGACATGCATATATATATATATATATATTAGGCACAGACAACACGGATCGGATCAACGAACATCCCCGATTTATTAACCTAACCGGACTCCTCTGGTGCTTCAGCCTCCACACTCGGCTCCACACCATACGTGCCTTCCCCAGGATTTCCACCGGCACCGTACATGTTACTTGCAGTGGAAGCTAAGTCGTTAATCGCTTCACACAAATCTTGTAGCACTAAAACAAGATTTGTTAATTGTGCATTGTCTATGGGCTTACTGTAATAATTTACACGGCCCACACCGTTCTGGACCTTCTTGAAACCACCAGGGGGATCCGGTAGTATCCCGCCAACACCACCACCGCCGGGATCATCGATACAACCGTAATCTTTGGAGGGTATGCACGGAGGCGACATCGGTGGATAATTTGGAACAGAATAACAAGGGTTACAGTATTTATCAATTGGCAATTTGGCACACAATTTCCATCATTGTCACAATTGTACACACCACTGCTCAAAATTGGTGAGTACATTTTGTTGAAATTGCGGTGGTGGGCTTGGCCCAAACTGGGCCCAATTTCTGTCTGATCAGAGCCCATATTTCTGTGAGAAGAGCAGAGTCCCAGTAAGCTTAGTGAAGCCAAAATGGATATGGAAATCCAAATTGGTGGTGGTGATGCCATTTTAGAAAGCAAAATTTTGATGATTTTTGCTTGCTTTTTTTAGAACCAAATCAATGGATTTATATAGTGAAAGCTTTGATGGTGTTTGTTAGGATTCAATAGCATGAAATGTGGAGATGATTTCATGCGCTTTGTTATTGTAATTAAGTATCAATTCATGGTGGTTGTGTGAGTGTAAAACTTACATGCACCAAATGTAATTTCAGTCAAGTACGGAGACATAAATTAAATACAAATGTTATTCATTGAAAAATAAGAACATGTAGGAGAAGCCTAGCATTATATATGTATATATATGAGTAATTTTTTCATGAGGACTTTTACCATGCACACTTTAAGCACTTTTGATGAAATTGCATATAATTAAAAGTTTTTCGATGAGATTTTTTGTATGCATCCTAAGAAAATTAAAATGCACATTTGGTAAAAATTTGGAATTTTTTTGGATTTGAGAACTATTTTTCTTATATTTCCCTATTTTTAAATGTTTTATCTTCAAAAACATGGAAAAAAATTAGTTCTTGTATCCGATTTTTTAAAAAAAAATTTCCACAAATGTATTTCAATGTTTTCACCATCCATATAAAAATCAAATCAATATTCAATACATTCCATGCAATTTCATCAAAAGTGCTTAAAGTATGCATTGTAAAAAGTCTTCATTTGAAAATTACTCTCTCTCTCTCTCTCTCTCTCTCTCTCTCTCTCTCTCTCTCTCTCTCTATATATATATATATATATATATATAATACTTCTCCAATCAGAACCGTCCTAACTTTATAATTTCAGGACCGTTTTGACTTTATAATTTTAGGACATCTAACCATAGCCACATATTCACAATGGACCCACAGTCTCACATTAACAAATACCCATACTCAATATGAATTTGTGGCTGTGGTTGGACGTCCTTAACTTACACTGATATAACTTACATCAGTGCGTTGCATGTGGACCACTAAATTACATGCTTTGACTCAGTGTGTATACACTTGTCAGTGCTTCTCCATATTCAGTGGTCCACACGCAACACACTGATGTAAGTTATATCAGTACCCACTGACCAAAACCGGACTATATATATATATATATATAACATATGGTGGCGAGGATTCGAATATGAGAAATTGTCAGACAATTAGTGTCATTAGTCTTACCACCAAGCCACATTAGATGGTGATATTATTATGTTTGGTTAGTTTTTATATTAATTATTTTTAGTTAGTTTTTATTATGTTTTTTTGAGTTCAGTTATATACTTAAAGTTAGTCCTTTTATACATAAAATTTATTAAAAGATAAAAACTTATTTGTTCCACACTTCACAGTTCACACTTGTATGCTTTTACTAAATTGAAGTGAAATATGTAAAAATATTTATTAAATATATGGTTTTTACTCATTATATTTACAAGAACAAGAGTTTTGATTGAAAATATTAATAGATTTGTTTCTAAAAATGAGAATCACAATTTAATGACTCCATTTACCTAAAGTCACATGGCAATGAATGAAGCAATGATTCTTAGCATTTATTTATTATAGTGGTGTGGAGACCACATTTTTTTTTTTTTTTTTTTTTCGTGCTTATACTGTTCTCACCTTCTCATGGAAGGAGTTGTCATTTTATTTAATCAAATGTTTCCTTCTCATGCAAGGGTAATCATGCGTGTCGACTTTCGAGTTGATATGTTACAATCATATTTGCTCATCGGATGAAATAACAATAATGATGTAATTACAAATCAACTTGATACGTTATTTGCGTAAATTTTTAGAAATATTACTCTTTTAGAAACAAAATGTTGTCCTTTAATCTCGTCTGTATATGTCTCTCATATCTACACCACGAGATCGTGGATTCGAGTCTTTCTCTCTTCTAAAATCTCGAATTATTGTAATATTTAAATTAAAAAAATTTGTAAAAATCCTAGAGAAAATGTTTTAAATAAATAAATAAATAATTATAAAGAAAGTCCTTAAATATTATACATATTGGAAGTTAATTTAATATTCCCACCCCCCAAAAAAAAAAAAAAAAAAAAAACTCCAAACTCATAAGTTATTAAAAACAAGTAGTTAATTTCACATATTTCCCTCTTAAAAAAAAAATGGTAATGACGAAAGTACCCTAAAAAACGGTAGACGACAAAACAGGCATGAATGGGCTTGAGTGGAAAGTCAACAACTTCCAAAGGAAGGCGAAAACAGAAACTAAACCGCAGCCGCGTTTAAAAAAAAAAAAAGGGAATCAAATCCAACTCTCCTCATAAGCAATTGAGCGCCAAAAAAAGCATCTCTTTCTCTCTCTCTCTTATATATTATATTATTTTATATTATATATTTATATTAAAATATTTTAATATTTTAGATATATTTAAATTGATTACACAAAAAAAAAAAAAAAAAAAAAATTCCAACACAACAAACATATTTCTTTTACGGACATTTATTTTCTCATATGTTATTATTGCATATGTCCAATAATATTTTTGCTCGACTTTATTATATGTTATTATCGTATCTATCTAATAATATTCTTTTTCACGGGTTACTATTGTATATGTCCATTCACATTTTATCTCAAATTAAAAGTTTCAAATAAGACAAAAAAAAAATTTCAATATTGAAAAAGACAAAATTTTTAAAGTAAAAATATGTAAGGAAAATAAAATTAACGAGGTATTTCGTTACGAATATACTCCTATTAACGATTCTTTTTTTAATTTAGTTATATATCTCTAGAACTACTATAAATTTGAAAGTTGAAAGAGAACCATAATTTCGATGTGTAATTTGTGTATTTTATTGCTATAAAATTGTAATTTTTCCCACTGCAAGTGGAGGTATAAGAAAAAAAACCAAAAGTTTATATTCAATAAATATTTTATGACTATTTTCAAAAAATAAAATTAAAAATTTATGATTCCAAAAAAAAAAAAAAGGAGAAATATATCTTCTTTTTTCTCTATTTAAACAAACGCCTTCACAAGAATTGTAGCTGCAACTTCACAGAGTCTGAGCCCTTCTCTTTTTCCCAGAAACTCACCAAAACCCCTCCTGTAAGTCTCTTCAATTCTCTCTTTTTCTCTTGTTTTATTTTCATTTACAGAGAAAAAATAACAATTAAGTCCTGTTTGGTTGCTTAGTATAAAGATTTCACTTTACTGTTGCATGAACTGGAAATTTTTGTATTGTTGTATCACCAAAAAAAAAAAAAAAAAGATTTGTGCTTTGATTATATTCTTGCCAGAACCAATTATGGTAGTGATTTATTTGTTGTTTGAATTAAAATCTGGTCTGCATTTTGTGGTATAGTTGGGTATTCTATTAATTTTTGTTTTGATTGATAGATAAGAAATGGATTATTGATCTTTTGTTTGGGATTGATGATAGGTGGAATTTTGATTATCTTTTATATGTATTTCTGTCTTTGACTATACTCTGCTTAGGTTTTTGAAATGAATTGTTGATAATTACAAAGATCTGCAAAATCAGGGGCATCAATGGTGAAATTTGTTTTTTTGAGCGATTTCGCAGTCGTGGGGTTATTCTGTTGGGTATTTATGTATTGATTTTCGTTTATCACATTTGGACATGATCGGATGTCAATGTGTTGTTCATTTTGAGATATTCCATGGGGGTTTAGCATCTCTTGTTTAATTTCGTGTTGTATTGACCGAATTTAATCACCAATGGTGGGTGATTGAAGAAAAATTTATGTTAGAACAGAAGTGTGATAAGGAATCTCTTTTTGCAAGTCGTTTGGCTTCTATAGGAAGAGTTTGTGCATTAATTGATACAATATTTATTACAATGACTTGTTTGTTCTGTTTTAACACTCGCAGTTTTCTTTGATTACCCAATTATTTTTGTCTAATTTAAGCCTTAGATTGTTTACTGATCTGTTTTTTTTTTTTTTTTTCCTTGTATTATTCTGTGAAGTGTGTACGGAATGGAAGTGTCGAGCTCCAACAGATTAACATATGACACTGAGGAAAAGGCATTGAAGGGTTTGTTTGATGCGTTTGGTTCTGCGTTTACTCTTCAAGAAATAGCTTTTGCTTATTGCAATTCAGGACGGAATGCAGAATTGGCTGGTGAATTTCTATATGACAAGCGGACAAGCACCTCAACCTCAAGTACCAATTCATCTGATAGTGAGACAAAGGGTAAAGAATTGTTGGAGACATCATATGATAATATCTCTCAGAATCAATCTCATGAAAATGAAAAGTTCAAAGCTGCAAAGAAAAAATGGCGTCCAGTTTCAGGAGGTTCTGTATCAAGTGTTATCGGTAAAGACTATTTTAAACCTACACAGCCAGCTAATGGCTCTTGTGTAGCAACCAAACCATTGAAGTTGGATTCAAAGGAATTGCCAATGTCTGCAATTTGGGGAGAAGAAGCGAAACCGGAGCCATCCAAGGACGATCATTTGCACAAGGATATGGAGGATTTTCTGTTCAAAATGCTAGGGGAAGGGTTCCAGATGAACAAGAATGTGATTCGAGAAGTTCTTGGTAAACCTTTCTTTACAATTTTCTGTATAACTTAGTTGCTAATTGCCTTGTTTTTTGATATGTTAATCAACTTTAATTTAAAATAAAAAATAAAAAAATACGTAGTTATGTTTTTCTATTATTATTATTTATTTGATGCCTTCTTATCATTGTCTAGCTGTGGATTGAGCAACTTATCTTTAGTAGAGTGCTTTGATTCGTGAGTTTACATGGGGCGTTCGTGAAACACCTTGGCTCGTTTATTTGTACCAAATTGCTTGTTCTTTTTCGATGAAGTGTCAAGAAAATCAAAGGATGTGAACATCCTCTTGAAGAATCAGTGACAGCTACATCGTTGAGTAATCTTCAGCATTTTCTGAGGATCTTAGGAACTTCTGGTGACAATATCAATAAGACTAGCTGCAATTATGCTGATTAATTATTGCTACGGTTGATTTTCAGCCAGTCCTCAGGCAGTTCCTCTATTTAAACATAGTAATTGCACAAGGGATCATCTAGGGAAATTTGTTTTAGAATCGTTGAGAAAACCATTGTGCACTGATGACTTTTTAATGGGTTTGATTCACATTGTAGTTATATTAATTCCAAGTCTAACTTCTTCTTCTTCTTCTTCTTTTTTTTTTTTTTTTTTTTTTTTTTCATATTATTTTTTGTGTGTTGGTGTTATTACTAATTTGGCTTTCTGCTAAATGTGCAGAGAATTGTGGATTTGATATGCAAAAGGTATGCATAATATTCTCCTTCTGATTAAGGCCTCCATTCTTTATTTTATTTTATTTTTTTATAAAACAATATCTACATACATAAATACCTCTTCATTACAGTTACATGAGCTAGAAATTTGCATACCTTTCTTTATTATACCATGAAATACAGTTAAATATGTTGTTAATAATTAGCACTTTTTAAAGTAAAGTCTCTCTTTCATATTCAGAGCATGTCGAAACTACTTGATCAATCAGCAGAGACTTTAGATGAAAGGGCGACATGTTGTGGTAAATCCACTGAAAAGGTTAGCATAATTGCTAATTTGTGCCTGGTTTTTGTTTTCAGTTAGAAATTATTAGAATGTGGCGATGATGGATGCTCTGTTCTCTTTTAGGACTAGCAATAGGTTGTTTTTCATGTTACTAGGCTTACAGTATTAAGGCCTCAGATAGTAATTACCGGTGGGTTGGAGTAACTTGAGTTGAGCATGCCACTATCTGTAATTTTCGTTTTCCGTATAGGATGAATTATCAGTTTGATATTATACAAGACTTCATATAATTCAACTCTTATAGCTTTGCACATTTCACTAAATTTCTATAATTAACTTATGAATGTGTCCAGTGTGCTGTATCTTAGGTCAGCTTATTCTGTGAGAATCAGTTCATATTGAGTGGTCATTAATTTGTCATTTCTATCAACAGTTGAAAATTAATGGGATACTTATGACTAACATATTATGTCTTCCTATTATTGTGATTTGATTTCATGTTACAGTTTATGAATACGAGCTCAAATCCTGAAGGGGTTTCATGCCAAAGAAAGTCACAACAATTGAATTTTGGAGGGTATTCTTTTCCTTTTTTTATTCAAATGTTATTTAGTTACAATTTCTGCCACTGTTTGGACTTCATTATGGAAGAGGTGAAAATGCTTTTGTCCGTATAACCATTTCAAAGTCATAATTAACTTTTTAATTGTATTTTCCTCATTATTTGGAAATAGGGATTCAAATTTAAATGGAGGAGAATTGCCTAAACAGCTGAAAGACAGAAATGAACTCCAGAAGGAACTTTGGGATGCGTTGTTTACTTCTCCTGAGAATTATGAAGAATTACCCAAAAGAATGATGAAGACAGTGAGAAGGTCTAAACCATTTGGAGAAGTGGTGACGGGACCTCCAATGGACTTTTTAGTAGAACACAAACCTATTGTGTTGGACATACAAATAGATAACGACAAGAGTATGTACTCTTTCATACTTTTGGATACAATGTTAATTGAATGCACACATACCCACACGCACACATATTGGCTTCCACCAGTTATCATAGACATTGATGCAAATTGTATAGTGAAAATGGAGCTACACCTGAGAAGCTCAAGACTTAAAACATCTACAAATATATTAATTTTTTTTTTATTAAAGTATTTAATAAGTTTGTCGTGATAGCTCACTTGTGCATGCACAGATAGGTAGACAGACGCAAAAAAACAATACTACATATAGATAGGAATTCTTCAGGTGTTAGATGCATGTAATGAATTCATATGGATCAAAGTGCATTATTCCCGACACTTGTTAAACTTGTTTTTTATACTCATCTTTGCTTTGTTTTTTCATATTTTCATTGGAAAATACATACATACATACATACATGCATACACACACATATTTAACTTGCTAAATGTCTCCTGTGTGTGCTTGTTTGGTGCCGAACAGGCTCTGTCCTGACTTTTTTAAAATCAGGATGGTCCTTGGGAGATAATTTGTAATGTTTTTAATATTTATCTTTGCTTTGTGTTATCATATTTCAAGTTTTCCATCCATTTCAGTTGCGGATGATGATGAAAATAGTAAATACCAGGCTCTCCGTAAAGCTGTGGTGGAAAATAGGGGCATAATGAAGGACTATTATAAAGCTGTAGGTTCCTTTAAACCGATCTGTTTTACATTCTCACCTTTGTTATATGTATCAAAGATACAATGCTGTTTCTATTTCCTTCTAAGTTTAGACACTCTGATGTAAGAATGTGTGGTTGTCAGGCTGTTGATGCATTTACTGACGGTGATCACACTCGAGCCAGCAAACTTCTTGAAAAGGTAAAGTTCCAACATTCCATCTATTGATGGCAGTATTAGACCGGAAGTAGATATGGACACTTAGATTCTTTCTTCTGCTTCTACTTAGCATTCTTCCATTGATAATGAATAGATTCTCCTTTGGTAAGACGGTTGACATTCAAGATACCACTTAAATTGGTAAAGAAGATATAGTAGTAGTTGTATGATGACCTGAAATTAGTTTCAGTTTGACCTCATAGATCAACTTTCGTATGTTAGAATGTCCATGCTGGACAAAATAAACAATTTAAGTCTGAATGCTGTGTGCATGGCAGGGACATTTCTTTCACAGAAAGGCTCGTGAAGCAGATGAGGAGTCCAATCTGAAAATTTTTGAAACCAGGTTGGTGCACCTTTCTTTAATATCTGTGTAATGTTTTGTATTTTTAGAGAAGGGAGAGAGGGAGATGGTGAATTTTCTGTTTTATATTTGTTTCCAATTGTTTTCGTTGTCAGAAATGTGGAGACAGATGATGACAACACGGGTGATGACGACATGATGCTTGACTTGCATGACCATGGTGCAAAGGAGGCAATTCGTCTTTTGAAATGTCATCTTTCATCACTTGCAGGCATACCATGTGAGTCATAGTTTCTGTATTTCTAATTTGCTCCTGATTTGTGTCATTTTATATGAAATGATTTTGAGTCATTGTTTCAACCAGCTATGAAGTACCTCAAGGTCATCTTGGAGACAAACAATGCAGATACCTCAAAGGGTGCTCGAAGACGACTGGTAAGATTGCTGAACTTTATGGAACTCATGTCACAGATTTCAATTAAAGCAACGATACTCGTTTATGCTATAGCATGAGCCCATGTTCATTTAGCATTAGTTACAATTCTTTTCTTTTACTTCCTACATATCTTACACAAGAGGATTAATGTTGGTTTAATATTATCATCTGGACAGGTTATGAAACTACTCGAGAAAGAATCCATTGAGTGGATTGAAGAAGGAAATCCCGGAACAATACTAATCTGTTTGGAGAAAATCAATCCAAAAAGTTTGAGTTTTCTCAAGAAGTAGTACCACCCTCCATGGAATCAAGTTGGTTCTAAAAAATAATCTATATCGAAACCTAGTTATGAATCAAGAATATAAAAACTAAGTTATCGGATGATCGATGGACAATGAAGACTCAAAGAGCCTTTTTGTTTTTGTTTTTTGTTTTTACAAAGGATTGTGATGCATTTTGAAGCTTTGAAGATTTTATTATTGGCTGAAGTTTTTGTAAGCTGTCAGTAGTATCAAAGCTTTACAAATTTTGGCTTCTTGGATTGAGTTTTTGATTGCAACACAAGCAGAGATATATGTATCTGAAATTATGATGTACTTTTTGTAGTGAAATTGTTGTAATGTGATGATTTTTGCTCTATTTTGAGCTTTGGAATTCATTTCTTGTGTTAAAATATCATTATGAATTCATTTGTTGTATGAGAGACCGGAGGGTTTTGGCTTATATATATTGTAATAAAAAAAAACATATTGCAATGAAATTGATGGATGTTTATAAATTATAAAACGCGGTAGAAGGTTCAAGTTCTACCATATGTATTTTACAATTGTGTGGGGAGTTTTCTCTCGTGTTACAAAAGTAAATATCTGGATTGTCTACGTAGTGTTTGATTTCGGCAGTTTCGAGTAGATCGAAAAAAAAGAAAAAGAAATTATAATGGGTGCTCTCAAATTCAAGTGGTGTGTATTTAGTAGTAGTTCTTTTTATTTGAACAATCGAACCATGGAGAATCGTTGACCCGGCCCAAAAAATAGTGGGACCCAGAGAAAAAGGGAGAATAATCTGATGCTACTGCTAGTGTAAAGGTGGGTTCTTTCTTCTAGGTTTTGTAAAACAGATTTCATAGTCAGTGGTCTCTCTTCTTTCCTTCTCTTCAAAGTTCAATCACAGTAAACAAGAATGAGTGGTGGTGGATCAGTTAAGGAGTTGAAATCAAAGGCGGAGCTTGATAACGTGCGCCAGAGCGGCGCACCTGTTATCCTTCACTTCTGGGCATCATGGTGCGATGCATCAAAGCACATGGACAAAGTCTTTTCTCACCTCTCCATCGATTTCCCTCATGCCCATTTCTTCAGGGTTTGCAAAAACACTTTTTTTTTAATAATTTTTTTTGGTGTTATTATTATTTTTTAAATTTGAAGTGTTGTTTTTGTTAACACAATTGAAATGGATTTTGTAGGTTGAAGCTGAGGAACAACCCGAAGTATCGGAGGCTTACTCGGTTTCTGCCGTGCCTTTTTTCGTCTTCTTCAAGGTAGTTTTTTTTGTTCTTATTTGATTTTTGTTTTGTTTTGTTTATTATGATATTTGTTTTAGTTGTGCTGTTTTAGTTTATTTTTGTTTGTTTTCGTTTATTTGGTTGTCGAAGATTAATTTGAATCGCTGTTAAAGATTATGTAATTGTACTTTTGAGTCTTTAGTTTTACAAGTATTGATTGGTTTAGTGTAGGATGGTGTTGATTGTGTTTGACTTGACGATTTAGGTTGAGTATTTTTTGTTTTTGAAATTTAGTTTGCTTCAACTTAGGGAAACTTGTAATGGGGGAGTCTAGTATTTCGCTGAGAAAATTGTTATGCAATTTACACGAAAATAGCTTATCTTACAAAGTGGAAAGACTTAATTTGAGGATTTGTAACGATATTTTGAAGATCTCAAGGGGCAATAAGAACTTTTTAGTATTATCATTAACTTTTTGATTGATCCGTTGGTCGCATGAATACTATGGATCCTTCATAGAAAGGTCTTGAATCTTGATAACGCTGGCGGCTAGACAAAGGAGATGCGGATTATTTCATAATACTTTTTCTTTGCTAAGAAGATAATTTTAGCCAATAGCCAGCTTTTGATTCTTGTGTTGGAGATTTTAGGCAAGGTTGGGATGATGAAATTGCTTATAACATGTCTATGTTCAATGAAAACTGTCAAACTATGGACCATTTTTGGTGTGAGGAACTAAAAATATAATCTTTTATGATAGGATGAACACCTTAGTGTTTATCAATTGGCAAATGAGATGTTAGAACAATATAAGAGGGAGAGAGACATATAATATTGAAGTACAACTGTACAACATTTTAAGCCAATTGTAGGAGATGCAAGCAGTCTACAATAATTTGGCCTCTGGCCTTTTCAACTAAAATACTGGGACAGTAGACATAAAGAGGGAAGATTTTGAGACGTAGAATCTAAAAGATGTTCTTCATCTTTTTAATCAGCAGTTAGTTAATCTGTACACTTAGCCTGTTGAATGTGTGGTTGATCTTTCAGTAGACAAATATTGGATTTGCCTGTGAACAAACAAATGATGCTTTCATTTCCTGTTAAGGCAAGTGTGTTTCATGAATTTGGTCCGCCGACCAAGAGACTCTGTTTGTTACTGCAATCAATTTGTGATATTTAGATGTTTGGCACATTATGGATAGTGAAAGCTTCCATTGAACTTACAGGATATGTCAATTAAAATGGGACCATCATTGTCAGTGGCTTGAAATAATTGAAATTTGAAATGCATGAGATGTGAATACATGCCCTTCCTTTCTTGCTGTTATTTAGATGATTTTGCTGTTATTTTAATTTTCCTTTTGTAGTTTCTGCTTGCTGCTGCTTATTTCATTTTAGGGATAGGTTTGTGGTCAATAAGCTTATTATATGGTTGGCAGCAGTTACATAGAAAATTTTTCCCCATTTAGTTTTATTCTTAGTTTCTTTCATGGGTGAGCTTCTTTTTATATATTCTGAATTTGGTATTTAATGATTATAGCCCAGCTGATGAAATTACTAATTATATAAGTGGCTCAATCTTTTTCCTTGCACTTAATTTCTTCTTAGAATTTGTTGCTTGCAGAAGTCCTTATAATGATTTTCCATGTAGGATGGAAAGACTGTTGATACATTGGAGGGTGCAGATCCTTCCAGTTTGGCCAACAAGGTTGCTAAGGTTACTGGGTTTGTTAACCCAGGAGAACCTGCAGCTCCTGCCAGCCTCGGTATGGCTGCAGGACCCACTGTCCTTGAAACAGTGAAAGAGATGTTCACAGATAATGGCTCTTCCCAAGATGCACTCAACAAGCGACTGCAGCAGCTGATTGACTCGCACCCAATCATGCTGTTTATGAAAGGAAACCCTGAAGAGCCCAAGTGTGGCTTCAGTAGGCAAGTTATTGACATTTTGAAGGATGAAAAGGTCAAATTTGGAACTTTTGATATTCTTTCTGACAATGAGGTTCGTGAGGGATTGAAGAAATATTCTAATTGGCCAACATTTCCTCAGCTTTATTGCAAAGGAGAGCTTCTGGGTGGGTGTGACATTGCAATTGCAATGCATAAGAGTGGTGAGCTAAAAGACGTTTTCCAAGAACACGGGATTGATACTGGTAGTGGAAGTGGAAAGAGTGACATCTCAGAGTCCACTGGCTTGAGTGCAACTCTATCCTCTCGGCTTAAAAGCCTAGTTAATTCTAGCCCTGTAATGCTGTTTATGAAGGGAACACCAGATGAACCCAAGTGTGGTTTCAGTGGAAAGGTAGTTGAAATCCTTCGACAAGAAAAGGTTGATTTTGGGAGTTTCGACATACTTACTGATGAAGAAGTTCGACAAGGTCTTAAAGTTTATTCTAACTGGTCTAGTTACCCTCAACTATATATTAAAGACGAACTTATTGGAGGATCAGACATTGTGTTGGAGATGCAGAAAAGTGGGGAACTTAAAAAAGTTCTAGCTGAAAAAGGAATCATTGTTCAGAAGGATAATCTTGAAGATCGTCTGAAGAATGTGATCACGTCTTCACCAGTGATGCTATTCATGAAGGGTACCCCAGATTCTCCTAGATGTGGTTTCAGTTCCAAAGTTGTTAATGCGCTCAGGGAGGAGGGTGTGAGTTTTGGTTCCTTTGACATTTTAAGTGACGAGGAAGTCAGGCAGGGGATGAAAGTTTACTCAAACTGGCCAACCTTTCCTCAGTTATACTACAAAGGAGAGCTGATAGGAGGTTGCGATATTGTATTGGAGCTACGAAACAATGGAGAGCTGAAATCCACCCTATCCGAGTAGGGTGGATGTTATTATTTGATCATTTATACAGATAAAACATTGAGTTAAGTTCCGGTCATCTTTGTCGGAGGTGTCTTTGACATTATCGCATGTTCCAAAGTTTTCTTAATACGTTTAGTGTCTTGACAGTTCGATATGATATGGTTCTGGTATAAACATCTTCTGGATACTGCATTATTTATGATAAATCTGAGAGCTGTTATGGAGTTTATTTTTTCTTGCTTTACGTTTTTTTTTTCCGAGTTTTCGAGTCTATAACTCAATCATCACAGTATGAGATAGATGTTGTTGATTCTTGCCTTACAAATTTTTTCCAATGCTTTATCTGCCACAGGTTTGAATTTTGTTGAAATGTATATGGTTAGAAACCAAATCACCAATGTAGTTTGTAAGAAGACGAAAGCATATATCATTGAATTCACGTCTGCTTCATGCTAAGTAGTTTCTTTGTTTCTTCATCTTCATCTATTTTATCAGCTTTCATTTGGTTCAAAAGCTGATCCACTTCTTTACCACTTCTTATATTTGCCTTTATCAAGGCATGATACATTTCTCTGCTCACTGGCATGGCTTTCCTCAATGAAGCTACGAAGGCTTCGACGTCTTGAATACTACCTTCATCGCCAATCCAACTCAAAATGCTTGTAACCAACTTAGGGTTGGGATCCCACCCTTTCCCCTTCACATATAACGACAGTGAAACCTTCATGCACTTTAAAGCTTTCTCGTTTTGATCTTTGTGATGGTAACCCGTTGCCACAATCGCCCAACTGTTTGGGGTGGTAACCTTTCCTTTCTCCATCAAGCCTTCAAGCATTGCTTCTGCTTTCTCATACAGTCCGTTTTTACAGTACCCGATAATGAGAGGGTTTAGTACATGAACATCGTAACAATTGCCAGATGATTCCCAGTCCTTAAGCACTTTCTCAGCTTCTTCAAGCTCGCCAAGCTTCACTAGAGATTCCAACATAGTGATATAGTCCCTGTTTATATACCTTTTACAAGCTTCTTTTTCTAGATTCCATAATCTCAGGACCTCGGACATATTGCCTAAACTAGCATAGAGTGAAATCAGAAAATTGTAACCTGTCCCGTCTTCATTCCCTAGTCTTGCTTCTGATTTCTTTAAAGCATTCAATGCTTTATCATTCAGGCTGGCTTTTATGTAAAAATTTGCAGCAACAGCATACGTGTTCCAGTCCACGATAATTCTAGATTTGCTCTCCATCTCTTTTAAAAAATTTTCCATTCCCTCAATATCGGATCTTGCACCATAGGAATTGATGCAAATTCTGTAGCTGAAGTTGTCAGGGAAGACATTGTTCTCCTTCATCTCAGTTAGCACATCCGGGACCTTCTCGTACTGACCAAGTTTCGTGTAGAGGCCCATGATGTTATTGTATGTGAGAGGTGAAGATGCGAAACCCATCTCCTTCATTTTCTTTAAATGGGCTAAGGACTTTTCAGTTTGGCGCTGCCGCACATAACAGTTCAGAAGAGCTCCATATGTCTTATCAGTTTTTTCATGGTCCTTCAGGTTATTGAAATAGCTTTCCGCAGAAAGAAACCCTTGGACTCTACCAATCAAATCCAACTGCACAGCATGTTCGACTGGTGTAAAAACACAGATACCTTTTCCATTCATCCACTCAGAAACCTGCAGCAACCAAAACGAAACCATAAAGCAAGAAACTATAATAGTGCTTACTTGAATAGCTATTCTCTTTCAAGTGTATCTCCCTATGTGTGTGACATGAAAACTCTTGCAAGGGCAAACTCATAACATACTGTCGAAACTTCCCATTACCGACAAGAGTCCACGTCCGCGTATCTGTGCATATTACTAGTTAAACTAGCATTTTCATGACTGTGTCGTTACAATTTTCCATGAACATGGAGTATCTATCAGCCAAGACTTAACTCCTACTAGGTCAAATTTTATAGTGATATCCTACAGCTGCAATTAACACTTAAAAATTTTGCTGACTGAAGGGCCATGGCGAAAAATAAACGAAAGAAAAGATATAGAGAAACGCCTCAAATTCAAATTTCTCCATCAATTTCTCTTTGCTCCAATCAGTGTGACACTAATGTAATGTTCCACACACTAATGTTCTTTAGCAATCAATTAATAATCAGATTTACAACTATATAAGATTTTCAAATAATCAAATTCGAACAAAATTCTCAATTAAAGTACAGAAATTTTCCACACACTAATGTTCAGCTAAGTTGATGCTTAAGTAATCAATTATTAAAACACACAAAACAATTAACAGGAACAAACAAGTAAAAAAAAAATTGCAGAGCACCTAAACAGACCATTAAAAGAATTCAATTTTGAAGAACCCAAACCTCAAGAGCTTGAGTGAAACGCTTTCGCTTGCGAAGATCATGAATGATGCGTTGAAGCTCCGCAAATCGAACTTTGTTTCCATCTTTGATCCAGTTTTCAATCTCCGGGACTACACTCGTCTTCAGGTTACCCAAAGGACTGATTTTTGAGTAGAGGGTCGATTTATTGACCCTGTTTGTGTAGTAAAATCTGCTAAAAATTGCATTTTGTATCTGGGTTTTTGATAAAAGCTTTGAACTTGATATCATGCTTTTGGGGTTCTTCAGGGTATACGTGTGTGACTCGAGTGAGGTTTTTGTGTTGGGGTTTTAGGGAGGGGATTTTGCCATGAAATTGTTATTTTGTTATAGCAAGTAAAAATTCAATGTAAATTTATTTCAACTAAAAAAATAAAAAATAAAAAAAAAATGGAAATGTAAATTATGGTCTAAATTTATAGAAATTTTAGTGAAAATGTTAAAAATATTTTCAAAATTATGATATTTTGACAACTTTTCTAGTACTATCAAAATTCTAAAAATACGGTTTTAATTTTGGAAGCATTATTGATATTCTATTTTTTTTTAATAATAATGAAATTGTCATTTGTATGATAATTCAATTAGTAAAAAACTATAAATAAGTATAATATATACACTCATATATTAGTTTTTTTTTTTTTTTTTTTTTTTTTGTTGAAGAGAATAAAGGTTACAAACAAGCGCGGCACTCGGCCGAAATAAGACTACCAACACTAGGAGGAAATTCCTCCAGCCAAAACATGTCATCAACACAGAAGAGACCGTTTTTAGCTAATACATGGGCTACTCGATTAGCCTTTCGAGGAACGAAATTAACAGATAAACAAAAGTCCAACTGCAGAAGTTTTTGAATGTCCATAAGCACAACCCCAATATCAGAACATAGAGGAACTGCTCTATTAATCCAGGCAACCACAACTTCAGCGTCTGAATCAATCCTGCAAGGAGTTAAACCAGAATCAAGAGCAATCTGCAGACCTCTTTGGATGGCAACTGCTTTTGCGACTTGAGGGGAAAAAGAAGCTGAAATTCGTTGAGAGCTAGAAGCCATAACCAATCCAACAGAATTTCGGATTACAATCCCCACCCCTATCAAGCAGCTAGTAGCATTAAGAGCAGTATCACAATTAATTTTATACAATCCTGGATCAGGAGGAATCCAAATGGGATTCCTAAAAGGGACAACAAGAGATACTCTTGCATGAGCAGCCTGAACACTATTAAATTCTGAAACAAAACTACGAGACCATTCCACCACATCCACTTCCATATCAGGAGAAGAATCATGAACTTTAGCATTTCTAAGAGACCAAATCTTCCAAAAACAAACACATAACAGGCTTAAATCTTCCTCTTTCAACTGGACAAAGCAATCAAGGATAAAATCAAAAAAATGACATTTATCCTTATGGTTACCTATCAGCTTTGGAAACCAGAAATAACGCACCTGTTTCCATTTGCTGCAGCTCCATAAACTATGAAGAACTGATTCATTTTTACTGTTGCAGATGGGGCAAATTCTGCTCACAGGGATTTTACGCATTGACAGAATTTCATTAGAAGGATGCATATTTAGGCAAGCCTTCCAAACAAAAAATTTAATCTTAGATGGTAGATGTAACTTCCACATTGACTTCCACCAAGAAAAGATCAGAATCGAGAGAGAAGTTGAATGAGATGAATCAGAAATTGACCTTAAAGAACAGCCCACACGATAGCCACTCTTAGCTGTGTACATACCTGTTTGCTCATAATGCCACTGGAGTGAGTCTTGTACACGATGTTGCCCTATAGGAATGCTAAGAATAGCAGCAAAATCCTCATGACAAAAAACTGATCTCAATAATTCCACATTCCACCCACCAGTTGGTGACAATAATTGGTCCACAGTGGCATTCTCGCCTAACAAAGATGGGGAAAGAGGCCGAAATGTTGTTGGTCTCGGAATCCACTTGTCTTTGTAAATGTGGATTGTTTTACCATCACCCACTCTCCACCTAGACCTTGCCACAATAACTTCTTTGCCCCACATCAAGCTTTTCCACACATAGGAAGATGTTGGTTTACTATCTGTATCTAAAAATTCGGTATCAGGGTAGTAACTTGATTTTAGGACACGGGCTGCTAAGGAAGTACCATTCTTCATAATACGCCAACATTGATTTGCTAAAAGAGATTGGTTATAAACCTCTAAATTCCTAAACCCCAAACCACCACAAACTTTGGGTTCACAAAGTTTAGACCAAGCACTCCAATGAATTTTCCTAGTGGTATCATTACTACCCCACCAGAAGCGAGCACTAAGACGATATATCTCACTTAAAAGGCCTCTAGGAAGCTGAAATAAGTTCATGGAATAGGTAGGAATTGACTGAATAACAGCTTTTAACAGTATTTCTTTCCCACCAGTAAAGAGTAATTTATCCCTCCAACCTTTTATTTTGTCCCATATCCTAGTAGAAATATCATAAAAAAGTTCCCTTTTCCTTCTCTCAGAAAAACAGGGAAGGCCCAGTTACTTCCCGAGGCTATCAACTAAATGGAAACCAAAAATAGCTGCCAGCTGAGTACCTTCCACAGAGGAAATAGAAGAACTCACACACATAGCTGACTTCTCAATATTGATAATCTGACCAGAGGCAGCAGCATAGATATCAAAAATTCACCTGAGCACAATACAGTTAGAAATAGTGGCCTGGGCAAACAAAAGACTATCATCCGCAAAGAATAAATGGGAGATAGTCGGGCCATTCCTATTACATTTAAACCCCTGGAGATCACCATTACATACAGCTTGGTTAATCAAGCTAGAAAAACCCTCTGAACATAAAATAAATAAGTAGGGAGAAATCGGATCACCTTGCCGTAAACCACGAGAAGGCTTGACGAAACCGCAGATATCTCCGTTTAGCACAAAAGAATAAGTAACTGAGGAAATACATCTCAAAATCAGACTTATCCATCTCGCTGAAAAGCCCAATTTCCTCATCATACATTCTACGAAAGACCATTTAACACGATCAAAAGCTTTTGACATGTCTAATTTAATAGCCATTGAGCCCTGCTTTCTCTTTCTTCTCTTAAGCCTATGCATAAGTCTCTCAGTAAGGAATACTTCATTTTAATATAAAGTAAGAATCTTCTTAAAATCTATTGATTTTAATAAATTTTGAACTAAATTTTTGTATGGGTAATAAAACAATTTTTTTTTTTTTTTTTAAAGAACTACAACTGCTTTTTTTTTTTTTTAATCTCATTTTCCGATGCTTGATTTGCAATAAAATCAGGAAAAAATAGTTTTAATTCTTAAAAAAAAATTCAAATTTTGTTTATGATGAAATGTTTCGTGTTAGAGTAATGTTACACAACCTACTCTTGCAACACAATCAAGATGGAAATTTTATGGCACTAATATGATATTTACAAGCCAACCCAAGCAAAGAATAGGACCAATTACCCATATCCAGCATCTTCAAATTGATCATATTAGAATAGAAATGCAACCATCAGGATCTTTTATTGAGAAAAAAAAGAAAGAATAAAAAACCAATATAGTTTGTGAGAAAACAAGGCATAGATCACTGAATTCACTTCTGTCTCATGCAAAGTAGTTTCTTTGTTTCTTCATCTTCATCTATTTTATCAGCTTTCATTTGGTTCAAAAGCTTATCCACCTCTTTACCATTTCTTATATATGCGTTTATCAAGGCATGATACATTTCTCTGCTCACTGGCATGGCAGTCTTCAATGAAGCTACGAAGGCTTCGACGTCTTGAATACTACCTTCATCGCCAATCCAATTCAAAATGCTTGTAACCACCTTAGGGTTGGGATCCCACCCTTTCCCCTTCATGTTTAGCGAAATCTTCATGCACTTGAAAGCTTTCTCCTTTTGATCTTTGTGATGGTAACCCGTTGCCACAATCGCCCAACTGTTTGGGGCGGTAACCAATCCTTTCTTCATCAAGCCTTCAAGCATAGCTTCTGCTTTCTCATGCAGTCCGTTTTTACAGTACCCGATAATGAGACGGTTCGGTACCTGAACATCGTAAATGTTGCCAGATGATTCCCAGTCCTTTAGCACTTTCTCAGCTTCTTCAAGCTCGCCAAGCTTCACTAGAGATTCCAACATAGTGATATAGTCCCTGTTCATATACCTTTTACAAGCTTCTTTTTCTAGATTCCATAATCTCAGGACCTCGGATGTTTTGCCTAAACTAGCATAGAGTGAAATCAGAAAATTATAACCTGTCCCGTCTTCATTCCCTAGTCTTGCTTCTGCTTTCTTTAAAGCATCGAAGGCTTTATCATTCAAGTTGGCTTTTATGTAAAAACTTGCTACAGAAGCATACGTGCTCCAGTCCATGTAAATTCTAGATTTGCTCTCCGTCTCTTGTAAAAAAAATTCCATTCCTTCAATATCGGTTCTTGCACCATAGGAATTGATGCAAATTCTGTAGCTGAAGTTGTCAGGGAAGACATTGTTCTCCTTCATCTCAGTTAGCACATCCGGGACCTTCTCATGCTGACCAAGTTTCATGTAGAGGCTCATGATGTTATTGTAAGCGAGAGGCGAAGATGCAAAACCCATCTCCTTCATTTTCTTTAAAAGGGATAAGGACTTTTCAGTTTGGCGCTGCCGAACATAACAGTTCAGAAGAGCTCCATATGTCTGATAAGTTTTTTCATGGTCCTTCAGGTTATTGAAATAGCTTTCCGCAGAAAGAAACCCGTGGACTCTACCAATCAGATCCAACTGCACAGCATGTTCGACTGGTGTAAAAACACAAATACCTTTTCCATTCATCCACTCAGAAACCTGCAGCAACCAAAACGAAACCATAAAGCAAGAAACTATAATAGTGATTATTTGAATAGTTATTCTCTTTCAACTATATCTCCCTATGTGTGTGACATGAAAACTCATGCAAGGGCGAACTCATTACATACTGTTGAAAAATCCCATTACCGACATTCCGACTAGAGTCTGTCATATTACTAGTTAGACAAGCATTTTCATGACTATCGTTACAATTTTCCATGAACACGGAGTATCTACCCAGACTTAACTCCTACGGAGTCAAATTTTATAGTAATCCTACAACTGCAATTAACACTTAACAATTTATGCTGACCGCAGAGCCAAGGCGAAAAATAAATGAAGGAAAATATACAGAGAAACACCTTAAATTCAAATTATAAGTTTTTTGCTTATTCATTCTCCACTGCAAAACAAAAGTTATAAGCCATTCTTGTTTCTGAACTAAAACCAACGACCGGGCAAATGTGGTATTAATTCACACTCTCTTGTTATCGATTTTCAACATTCAACATGGTTTCTAATGTAAAACATACAAACTCTATATCTGAATGCCTAATTCACCAATTTCTCTTTGCTCCAAGCCTCCAATCCATGTGACACTAATGTTCCACACACTAATGTTGTTTAGCAATCAATTAATAATCAGATTTTCAAATAATCAAATTTGAACAAAATTCTCAATCAAAGTACAGAAGTTTTCCACACACTAATGTTCAGCTAAGTTGATGCTTAAGTAATCAATTATTATCACACAAATCAACTAACAAGAACCAACAAGTAAAAAAATTGCAGAGCACCTAAACAGACCCTTAAAAGAATTCAATTTAAAGAACCCAAACCTCAAGAGCTTGAGTGAAACGCTTTCGCTGGCGAAGATCATGAATGATGCGTTGAAGATCCCCAAATTGAACTGTGTTTCCATTTTTGACCCAGTTTTCAAGCTCCGGTACCACACTCGTCTTCAGGTTATCCAAAGTACTGATTTTTGAGTGGAGGGTCGATTTATCGACCCTGTTTGTGTAGTAAAATCTGCTAAAAATTGCATTTTGAATCTGGGTTTTTGATAAAAGCTTTGAACTTGATATCATGCTTTGGGGTTTTTTTTTTCAGGTTTTCGTGTTGGCCGTTGGGGTTTAGGGAGGGGATTACGGCATTTTACCAAGAAATTGTTATTTTATGGTAGCAAATAAAAATTCAATGTAAATTATGGTCTAAATTTATAGAAATTTTAGTGGAGGCAGATATTGCCACAATGCCACCAAAGAAATTACTTGTTATACCTATTATTTTTTTATCGGTACATTACACAAACATATCCTGGTTACATGAATAATTACACTAAAACCGTTAAAAGAATCATAATAACACTAAACTCCTCTTGACCCGTTGATTAACAGTTGACCACTGTTAGTCAATCATGGAAAAGGAAATGTGTTTATTTTTAAAATAGATTATAAAGGTGAGGATAAGATGAGGTGAGAGGGGATCCAAATTCATAAATTAATGAATTAAAAATAAAAAAATATATGTATATAAAAAAATCAAATAACTGTAAAAAAAATATAATAATAATAAGAAAATTTTGAAAAATGAGATGTAAAAATCAAATAATTAAAAGAAATAAAAAAACTACTACAAAATCAGAAGAATATATATATATGTTCAAGTCGGTGCGCACTGATGTAAATATATAAAGACATTGAATGTGAGCCACTCATTTTCCATACTTTGACTTAGTGTGTATGCACTTGTCAAAACTTCTCCATAATGAGCGTTTTACATTCAATGTCCTTATATATTTACATCAGTGCGCACTGATGTGAACGGGACAATATATATATATATATATATATATATATTGATGATCTCTCCAGATCTCCAAGGAGATCAAATGGAAGAGAACTCGATCTCCATTAATTAATGGAGATTTTGGTTCTAGATCTTCTCCAAAAATGGAGGAGATCCAGATTCTTTGCTAATGAAGATTTTTGTTCTAGATCTGCTACAAAAATGGAGAAGATCTAAACAATATCTCCTCCATGGAGAATCTCATATATATATATATATATATATTCTCTAAATTTTTTAAATAATTTTTATTGTTTGTGTTTTTGGATGAGATTGTGATGGTAAATGAGATGAAGGGTGGAGAAGAAAGAAGCAGAAGGATTTTGGGTTATGATTTGCTTTGTATTGGGTTGCGATTTGGTCTCTAAAAATTGAAAGAGAGGATGAAGTATATATATATATATATATTATTAATATTATATTTAAATAATAAATTGTTATGGCTAATGTGGCGATATGTTATTGGATAGTTTTTTTTTTTCATTTATTTAATAACACTAAAGAAATACCAAATTACCTTTCCCTAGTTAGTGACTAACTATTCTCAATGGTTAGTCAACCGTTAGTTAACGGGTCAAAGGTAAATCAATGTTATTATAATTTTTTTACCGATTTTAGTGTAATTATGCATATAACCAGTGTCAGTTTGTGTAATTTGTCCATAAAAAAAATGGGCGTACAAATAATTTCTTTGGGTAGCAATATCCGTACCCAATTTTAGTGAAAATATTTTCAAAATTATGATATTTTGACAATTTTTCTATTACTACCAAAATTCTAAAAATATAGTTTTAATTTCGGAAACATTATTGATATTTATTTATTTTTAATAATAATGAAATTGTCATTTGTATGATAATTCAATAAGTATATAACCTGTCATATATTTGACATGTGACAACCACAACTTTTAGTGGTTTAAATTCTTTACCTTTGAAGGACTTCTCATTTTTAGGGTTGATTGTTATTGTGAATAGCATGTCTATATCGCGTTTATATAATTTCTAAAATGTTGTACTCATTCTATTCTAATTTAAGAATTAATTTCTTTTTTTAAAAATTAAAAATTAAATAGTACAACATTTAAAAACTTGTGGTCTCTCTAATAACTAACAAATAAGTTTACCATTATCATATGCCAACTCAAAAAATATAATTTTTTTTTTTTTGAAAACTTTCGTCATTGATAGGATTCAAGCCGCTGATTTGGGAGTCATTTGCCCAGGCTTCAAGCTCGTCCATCTACCGGTTGAACTACACCCCTGTTGGCCAAAAAATATAAAATATTAAAATAAAAAATTATACAAATCATATACCGTTACCATAGTAGTAACTTATTGGTAGAAGAACTAGACAACTAGTCAATTGACTAGTTCAATAAAACAAGAATTGACTAGTTCAATAGAAATAATGGATGTAAAACTAGAACTTTGAAATGTAACGAGATTTTGAAATGTAAAACTAGAACTTTATAATATAAACCCTACGCTCGTTCATTTACGAGCTGAGTTACGCCCCTATTGGCCAACAAATATAAAATATTAAAATAAAAAATTATACAAATCATATACCGTTACCATAGCAGTAACTTATTGGTAGAAGAACTAGTCAATTGACTAGTTCAATAAAACAAGAATTGACTGGTTCAAAAAAACAAGAATGGATGTTTTCTAGATTTGTTAACGTTAAATTGTTATTAGCGAGTAATTAGTTATTGTTATTAACTGATATCTTGTAATTAAGCAGTTGAAACTACTCCAGAATTATTGGCATTCTACACTTCTAGCTGTTAGAAATATGTGTATATATAAAAAGGATTAAAATATCATACTTTTTATCAACAAATTAAACTAGAGTGAATATACACTAGCAAGTTTAAAGAGTTATTGAGTCTTAATTAATTGAGTAGATGACTTCTCAATAATAATCAAGAGATTAGATATACAAATTTGATGTTTCTCATGATTAATTACAAGCTAAGTTAATTAACACAGCCTCCTAACTTTGTTCTGGTGGCTCTGATCAGCTGCCATGTACTGAGAAAGACAATCCAACAACTTGATTTCAAGTGCTTTGAATTGTTCAATTTGCATCTCTAGTTGCAGCTTCTCTCTTCTTAGATTCTTGTTTTCTTCCATCATCAATGACAGACAGTTCTCTTCTTCCTCCTTATCATCCATTTCAATTCTTGCATAACTGCATTTCCCTGCTTGATCACTGTTAGCAGCCTTCAAAAATGCTGGAAACACACTTGAATCACTTCTCTTCCTAGTTATCTCCACTAGCATCTGCCTGCAACCTTTTCGAAACTTCTCGTGCTTGAATTCCCATTTCTTCGGTGAAGTTTTCTTGAATCCCTGCTCGAAATTATTTATCAGGTCAATTAAATATTTATATTCTGCTTGATTGATACAGATGTAGACGTTCGCATTTTATTTCCGTCTAATCAAAACATCAAATAATACGGTATAAGATATGATATATATATATATATATATATATGATATTACTCACATAGGTATTCAGCTGGCGAATGAAGCTAGAGAAGTTGTTGTGCTTGAAATATTTAGGCAACATGAGCTCCGAAAACTCGGCCGGAGACCATACCACAAACCCGGTTCCTTCTGCATTCCACGAAACGATTTTCGTGTTACCGTTTTCACGATCATCGTTAGATCCTCCATGATGTTCTCCTTCTTCAACCAAATCATAAGTTTTTGATAAAAATGGAGTAGGATTCTTTGTTGTTCTTGGTGAAGACTGACTAGTTGGTGATGAGTTGATAACGTTAATTTCTTGATTAAGAAGCTTCATGCTTATTAAAAGCACTTTTCTACACAAACCCAACCACCAAAAAAAAAAAGCACTTTTGCTAGTCTAAAGCAACCAAAATGTCTCTTCATCACTCCGCAGATTTCTACTTATATGCCATTAAATTATACCAAACTCATGGAAACTATTAGCTGGCCTGTGGATGGTGGACATTTTTTTATTTTATCTTTTTGTAACTTTTTAAATTTTATTATATAAACTTTTAAATTCTAAGCAAAAGACAATAATAGTATGTACTACTTGAATAATTGTTTCCTTCAAAAAAAAAAAAAAAAAACTTGAATAATTGAGATTTCATGTGTTGTTTGGACTTTGATATATGAAACTTAAGTTTCAAGAATTCGGTGCTTGGTAGTGACACCTAGCTCGCATTTTAATTTCATGCAGATTCTTATATTACTGTACTTGATTATCAGTTTTTCTGTAATAAAAAATAAACGAAATCTCATATCTTATTATCAGTTTTGATGTTATTTTTTTGTATAGATGATAAAAAGAATGAAATACATTTGTGGAAAAAAATTGAAATTTTTTCGAGTACAATAACTAATTTTTTTCTGACTTTTTTTTTAAGATAAAGCATTTAAAAATAAGACAAAATTAAAACAGAAAAAATAGTTATCGAATCTAAAAGAAATTTAAATTTTTACCAAATGTATATTTTAATTTTCTCAAGAAACAAATAAAAAATATCATCGAAACACATTCAATTTCGTATACAATTTCATTAAATGTGTTTATTTTATTAAAATAAAAAGATACTATAGGAAAAGTTCTAATATATATATATGATTTATCCTTTTATTGATTAAAGTGAAATTGAAAATCTCTCATCAAAAAGTGGATCACGATTTGCGGCCCTATATGTTGAAGAAAAGCCAATAAATTGCGGATAATTTTGACCAAAACGTACTCTAATGTCTGATTGTCTGCTAATTAATTAAGCATGAATATGTTTTTTAGTGGGAATTTACATGTTTATTTCGTATAAGAACTCAATCCGATTGATATCGGTGTAAAATGAATTGTTTTCTTTTTATTTTACACTCAATTAAGATTTGATATGAGAAAAAAAAAAAAGTGATAGAAGTTAGCATAGAACAAATCCATTATTAATCTAATGATATAGAAATATTGTGATTAATAACTGAGAATCAGTGATGTTATTTATGAGATTAATTAATCTAATTAATTAAAATAATCTTTAAAAAAAAGCATTGAGAAGAAACTCCTGGAGATCGGAGTTGGTAGTAACTAGGAAGCTTGATTTGACTGGTAAAGCAGCTGGTTAGGTGTTTACCAATAACACACCGTAAACACGTGCTTAATTAATTTTTTTTTTAAATTTATTTATTGTTTTTTTTCTTCTTCTTTACATTAATATTTTATGTTCATTTTAATCAACCCAATTTATTTTAGCAATATAGATTCATGAATCTTCAATTCAATCAAACTTTAATTGAAAAGGAAAAAAAAAAAAAAAAAAAAAAAACCAACGTTACCGACACCCCAATTTTTATTTTTCAACAAAAAAAATAAAAATAAAAATAAAATTCACCCATAGAGACGTGGAGAGAGGGCTGCATCCACAAATCGGTAGAAAACTCCCTACACATTTTTTTAAAATGCGTATGGTCGGACTTGAACCCCTACAACTAGGTGTAGAAGGGAGGTGCACAACCATCTCTACTAAGAGGTGATGTGCGGACGTAGCTCTTTCTACCAATGATAAAAAGTTTAAAAAAATTATATTTAATCTAGAGAGGTAGATAGATAATGTCAAAAAAAGAAAAATTCTTTAATTGTAACAGTATATTCTTAATAGGAATAAATCGAAGAAATTATTATAAATACACTTAAATGCTAAAAAATAAGTATATAATGTTAAATATGGACAAAAAATATAAAAACATATAAAATGTAATGTTTGCTCAAAAAATAAAAATAAAATATAATGTTGCTGCCCAGGATCGAACTGGAGACCTTTAGTGTGTAAGACTAACGTGATAACCACTACACCACAGCAACTTGACTGTTAGAGTTGTGAATGTGTCTATATAAAAACTAACTTTAATCGATATTGGCATCATCATTGCAATTTTCTTGTAGATTGATTGGGCATGAAGAATCCATTAAGATATCTTATTAATAGCATGATAAGATGTCCATAAATTTGTATACTTTCTTAAAATTATTAACTATTTTCATTAATTTTGTAATATTGATTTAGTTTTAATGCATTCTCAAAACATAAATTCATGCTGTTTGCTACTACAATTAAATTTTAATTTAATATTATCTTGTCATTTCACAATTCAATTATCAAAATAATGAGTAACAATTTTGTCATTGTAAGTTGATTGTGATTGTTGACATTTCAACCCGGTGGTGGATTTGTGTGAGGGAAGAACCGGGCTATAGCCTGGGTTAGCTTTTTAAAATTTTTCTTAAATATAATTACAGCAATATCCCCTCATCCTTGTATTACTATATTATCCTTATTTTTATCTATTATTACTAAGTTTCCCCTAAATAAAAAAAAAAAAGTAAAAATAAAAAAGGTCTAGCCTTTTAGCTTCAATTATTTGCTCTCAAATCTCAATCCCACGCATCTTGATGTCTCCCTCACAAGTCTCAATAAAAGATCAAAATCTCAAAGGAATGCAAAACAATCGTCCCTCCTCTGTTATTGCACTCAAGTGATTTTTATTTTAATTTATTTATTCTAATTAACAAGTTAAGAATTTTGGGTTTGTTATTCCTAATTTTGGGTTCGTGTTATGTTATTGCTAATTTATGAATTTGTTTATTTTTCTCCTCAATTTGTTACTTCTAGTATTTTTGGGTTTTGTTTTTACTGAAATATTTGTATTTGCATTGCATCTTTTATAATAGTTGTCTCATTGAAAGTTTATGTACTCTATTTAGTATATGCATTTTGAGGGGTAATAAAAACTCATTATATCCACCCATAACTAGATGTATTTTTGATTTTCAAGTAATGAAATTTCTTAATATGGTCGATGTTTGCTAAAACAAAACTACACTATACACCCTTGTTCGAACCCTTGTTCGTTGACATAAAGAGAATACTTTTGTTCTCTCAAAATCCCTAACTTCGCTCTTGATATGGTTTTGTGTGGAATTTATGATAGTATAATGGTTGGAAATACTTCTAGAAGCCCATTGCAAAACACATGAAGGAAAGAGCAATCTAAAAGGGAAAGTTCATTTATGTAAGTAAAGGATAATCATGGAATGGAATTAAAGGGGTTTAGTAAGAAATTATATAAATTTTATCTTTTTTAGTAGGGTGCTTTTAGAGTTGTTTTATATGGAATTTATGACAGTATTGATTTGTTTGTTTATATGGAATTTACGATAGTCAAGTGGTTCGAAAGACTTTTCCTAGGGATAGCAAAATAACCCGTAGGGACGGGGACTCGCACTTATGGGGTGGGGATGGGTTTCAATTTAGGTGAGGATGGGACGGGGATAAGGATAGATAGTAAAACCTGTAATGGGTATGGGGCGAGGATGAGTTTTATAATCCCTATCATGCTTCGCTTAAAATATAATCTTTATTTTTAAAATTATTTAGTTCAATGTTTATATTTTAAAATGATTGAATTTATTTGTTTAGTTTTGAAATTTATGTTTATGAGATTATTTTCAATAGTTTATGTGGAATTACTTTATTTATTATATTATATTCATTGGGTTATATATTAATTATAAAATTAATAAATAATTTTTTTGATAATATTTTAATAAATAATTTTGATAAATAGGTTAAATGGGGTGGGGATGGGGAAAGCATACCCCGCATCGCTCCATCTATTATAGGGTTTTATGATGAGATGAATTTTCAAAAAATAAATAGGGTGGGGTGTGGGAAGACCACCCTGCCTCGAACCCATCCAATTGCCATCCCTAACTTTTCTAGAAGCCCATTGCAAAATACAAGAAGGAAAGAGCAATCTAAAAGGAAAAATTCACTTTATGAAAGTAAAGGGTAATTATGGAATTTAAGGGGATAATAAGAAATTATACAGATTTTATCTTTTTTTACTAGGGTGCATTTAGAAATTGGAGGCCATAAGATAAAGTTGAAGTAATGAACAAAACCTCTTCTTCTTTTTTATTTTTTTTTTATTTTTATATAATCAATTAATAAAATGTTTTGAAATAATAATAATAATAAAGTTAGTTGTTTTAGTAATCAATTAATAAATTTCCTTGCATGGTCAATATACATATAGTATGTGAATCTTTGTTTTAGTAATCAATTAATGAAAATATCTTAACATGTCAGTACATTTATATTTAGTTTAAAAGTTGTCATTTGGGTACTGTAATAATGAATAAATCTCATAGGAATAATGTTTGGGTACTGACCCGTCACTACCCAAAATACTGACCTTATCAATAAGAATGTAGCACGTTGTCTTTTTTCCTTTATTTTTTACATTTATCTTACAAATTGGGCTACGTGCTACACTCCCATTGGTGGGGTCAGTATTTTGAGTACTGACTGATCATTACCCAAACATTATTCATCTCATAATATAGTAAATCTAATATATATTTAATGGTCACTACATTTATATTTAGTATAAAAATCTTCTGTTTTTTTTTTTTTTTTTTGAATAAATCTTATAGTATGGTTAATCCTTAATGATGTAGTCCCTATTATATATACATTCTTGATTCTTATCCCTAATATATACACTATTTCCTAATATACACATTATTTCCTAATATATACATTCTTATCCCTAATATATACACTATTACCTAATATTTACATTCTTATCTCTCTCTCTCTCTCTCTCTCTCCTATATAAACCGGTAAACCTCCAACCACATTCTCCACAGCAAAAAACAATTAAAAGACTTGTAAAAATTCTTTTTTCAAGCAATGATGCATGAGAATTACCAAAAACCCCTCTTCAATGTGAGGTGATCACAAGCCGATCGTTGTTCATGGCATTTCAAAGGAAAGTTACCACTTGCTTTGATTCCTCCACCCCGCATCACCCATGCCATTGAGCTACACTGCTACCGTATTTATGGTAGAATTCGGATAAAGGTTGTGATGTAGGGCACTTCAAGAAGGTTGTTGGAGGGGCAAACGATATCTGTTTTGGGCTCATAATATGTCATTGGAACCATATCGACGAGCTCTACATTTGTTACTGTGGATTTACCCTTATGATGGGTGGGCCCGTAATATCTCGTTGGAACCGTATCAGTCAAATCAAGAGTCTCGAATCTTAGAGGATTCATTTTTGTTTTATTTTCTGTTTAAGCATTTAGTCATAAGAGTTTGTTTGTAACTTTTCTTTGATATTAATAAAAATCGTTGTTTTGAACACCTTACTGTTGTGTATTTATTTTGCTTCGTTAGAAATAAATACATTTATATGCCTCTTCTCCTGTATAAAATAATCAGTATGTGAAAATTAACCCTAGCAGAATTAAATTCAATCCAAACCCACTCTTAAAAAATGGTTGTGGGTCTAGTTTTATTGGGTCGGATCATTAATGAATTGGATTATTAAAACCCAAAAAATAATAGTTTGGGCTTGGGTTTATGTAAAGGCCCTCCTCAATGTGATGTGATCAAACAAGGTCGTTGTTCATGACCCATCGCGAACCCATTTTGAGGACCCAATTAGACTTGAGTTCATGTAAAGGCCCATGAAAAGTGAGGATTTTTTTTTTTTTTAACGATATCTATTAATTCGGAATTAAATATTTTTTTTTGAAAGCTTTTGCTATTGGTAAGATTCGAGTTGCTGATCTAGAAATCATTTGTTCAAGCCCTAAACTCGTCCATTTACTAGCTGAGCTGTACCCCTGTTGGTAAAAATATAATGTGAGGATCTTTTCAACAAACACAATGAGTGAAATTAAATTAAAATATAATAAGCCATTCTTGCTTCAAGTTGTTCTCACAAGTCACAACCACCTTGTGTGATTTTGTTTTGATAATAAATTTTAGTGGAAATTGGGAGATAAGAACGATCACTAAAAACAGAGTGATGATGAATAATGGTGAAGAGATAGGGTTGTTGGCATTTGGGCTAATTAATATATGCCACCGACAGCGACTCAAATCTAAAATTTTACCGGAATGAACGGGTGAGTTTAACATCAAATTACGTAGGTTGTGGGTAATTAAAAACAGTAATGCTACACATCCCATATAAAATCCCACTTTTTTCATCCCACTACATGTGGTATGTGAGATGTCAAATTGTGTGTGGATACATGAGGTAGGTGTCATTAATGTGTATCCACTCACAATTTGACACCTCACATGCCACATGTAGTGGGATGAAAAAGGTGGGATTTTAGGTGGGATGTTTAGCATTATTGAATTAAAAAATATCTTTATAAGTATGTCATTTGTACTACTTAATTACATGAATCTATATAAAATTTGGGAGAAAATTGTTGTACGAACCATACATTGCAAGGCAAGTCTAGGAAGAATCTATTATAATACCTTTAAAAAAAAAGACTAAAGTTTTACCAACTTTTCAAATTTTGATTTCTTATTATTTTTAATGTAAGTGGGTGGCTTTAAACTTGGAAAAATCAAAAGATTATCAAACAACCATGATTAACAAAATCTTAAGTAGATGTCTCAATCTTGCATTACTTTGAATGCCAAGTATCCAAAACAATAAATGTATCAGGACGAAGAATGTTGACCACTGAATTTACATATTTTGACTCAAAATGTATACACTTGTCAAAACTTCTCTATAATCTGTAGTCCACATTCTTCGTTCTGATATATTTATTGTCAGGACGAACTGATAATAGAAAAACTGATTAATGTTATATATAAATCGAGACGTAACTCAAATGGCTCCAAAGTTTCTTCCACCTTAATATAATTTATAAATCACAGGCACGTCACAACATGAAAAAAAACATCAAGAAATCCAATCAAAAAGCTAGGCTTGGAAGTTTGTTTGTTTTGCAGCAGAGAAAATTCATAGGAAATTGTGATTGTGATCGCTAATTAATTACCACAAAATCAAAAGACACGAATTAAATTAACAGATGCAAATTGGATCACGTATCATTTTTGTTGTTGAATTTGGTGGGGTGGCGCAAATTATGGATCCTTGGAGTCAAATTGTGGTAAGAAATCAGTCAAAATCATTGACAATAACAAAAATTATATTGAACTCAAAAATATTTGGAGTCATTTTGTGAAGTGATTTCTTGACTTTACGAGTTTCTGGTATTTCCGTCTCGTATTTCCATCAAACATGACTTAATAGCATAGAACGTATATACATATATAATGTTTTTAAATGACTCAAGTTCGAGTCGTTTTATATATATAAATAAAACAAAAGAATTGATCGTGACCCAATTCGATTATTATAATTTAGGATGGACAAGAATTTCAATAGGAAATAAATAAAATTATATGAATTAAAATTCTTAATGTCACATAATTACAACGGAACCACTTTCCAATTAGTACTAATTATATTTGCAAATTATAATAACCATTTCTCACTCTCTTTTGTCGATTGTCAAACCAACCTTTTTGATATTATTCTCCGATGACCTCTTATTTCAAAGCTTCATTAACACAAATGCCTTTGAAATTATATAATATGTGAATTGCCTCATTGTTAATTATTTGGACACTTTTGGATCTGAAAAAACACTCTACAACAAATTGTGCTTTGATTAATTAATTATATTCAACCACGTACAGCCTCAACTCTCAAGCAATTTTCAATTGCAAATTTGCATTAATATTTTCTTTTCTTTAATTACATGTACGCTCTATCCAAATCTCCCCAAATGCATACATTCATTTTTAAAGTCAAAAGTATCCATCAACTTTTTTTTAGATATAACTTTGAGATCTTTGGAAAAGATACGTGACAATTACAATACGCTGTTGTGAGAGATTTATAATGAGTTACGTACCTCAACTTTTGTCATCCATATACTAATTATTTAATTCAAAATAAAATTTTAAATAATTAATCATAAATACACAACTTGATGGAAGTACCCACACTTATATTATAATATTATTGTTTCCCATTTTTAATTAATAAAATAAAACAAGACCTTTTTGGCTTTGTTTACTCCACCACCGACCCCTCTCGTCTCTCCTTCACCAATCTTGTTCGTGGCATGTGACTCCTTAATTACCCTAATTTAAATGAGAATATATATGTCAACTGTCAACAAACAAGTTGTTGTGTTCTTTATTAACATGTCATGTTAACCACGAGGTGGTTGCCTTGGTGGTCCAAGGCTTAGGATAAAAATCTCAAGTCCTTGGTTATAATCTTGGCAATTACATTGTGGCCAGCCATCAGGGCGCTAGCTCAGCTGGTGGAAGGACAGGCATGAGACACGGGGCACGGGGCACGGGTAACTTCTTGGTCAGCGATTTGAATCCTACCTAGGCGAAAGCGAGTTTTGATTTACCCATTTACATCTTTGTGTGGCCGGGGGTGTGGGCCGAGGTTTCCTATCTGTCCTACACCATAACATCCAACAAATAGACCATCAGAACCAACAAGTTGGCTATGGGTGTGTCACGCATTTGGGAAGGACAGACGGATAGGTGCCTGGACAAAGTCTGGGATCCTCGATACCAAAAAAAAAAAAAAAAAAAAAAAAACATGTCATGTCATGCTATGTTTTTTTATGCTTATTGCTACTTTGGCAACTTTGCTAGTCATAAATGATAAATATAATATCATGGATGATTTTTCGTAACCTGTTAACTTCGTAAATATCGTAAACCTGAAAATTTTTACTATAGTTGTAGACGAGATGATGTTAATAAAATAGTATATCTATCATACCCACGTTAACGAAATTATAAATTTGAATCAAACCTCCGTCTCCGAACAATACCGTAGCGATTCCCTAAATGCAATCTAATTCAACCACCAAGTTTTTTTATATAATGCACCCCTAACATCACTCCTTTATATGGCTACCACTACTCACCTTCCCCACAATTTGGAAAAATTGCACAAACTTACCCTAACGTTTCCCATTATGGCATAATATTCAACTAATGCCTTTAATTGCACAAACAACCCCTCATGTTAGTCAACTTTGGTTAAAAATAGCCATTGACTATGATTTTTTTTTAAAGCCCAAAATTGCCCCTGCACTTTATTACAAAAAAATCTTTAAAATAAAAAAAATCTTTAAACATAATCCATTTTAAATAAAAAAAATATGTTTTAAATTTTAAAAATATGTAGCACATTACCACTATTCATATTGGACTTGCATAATTTTAAATTATATTTTCTCAAAATAACGTTTTTTTTTTTGTTTTTTTTAATATATTATTAAATTGTATTTCCTCAAAATAACGTTTTCTTAAATTGTTTTGTTTTTAATATATTATTTTTGAATTTTTTTTTATTTAAAAATGATTATGTTTAGTATTTATTTTTTATATTCTAATAATTTAAAGTAGATAATGTTTTAAATAAAAGGCAATTAAGATTTTTTTTGTAATAAAGTGCAAGGGCAATTTTAGGCTTTCAAAAAAAAAAATCATGGTCAATGGCTATTTTTAACTAAAGTTGACTAAAATGAGGGGTTGTTTGTGTAATTAAAGACATTAGTTGAATATTATACCATAATGGGAAACGTTAGGGTAAGTTTGTGCAATTTTCCCTTTTTATTTTTAGTAGCCAGTAGTGCCCTAGTTGACAAATCATATCAAACAAAAGTGTTATATATATATATATAAACCACATGATCCCATTGACTCAAACAAGGAACATTATCTGATTGAATGGGTATCATTCGCCACCAAACCACGTTAGGCTGTGGCATTTTACTAATTCAAGCATAGTGATTTTGTTATGCAATTCAATTCAATAGGGCTCTTGTATAATACAATAGTTATCAATTATCCTGATAATATTATCGTACATTCATACCGTGATAACGTGATATATATTTCGATATACCACATTAGGTCGCACCCTTTACCATCAAGCCTGAATAACCTGATACATAATGTACCGTGATATTAAGTTAGGTAAACCCCGAACGAAAACATTTGGTAGTAGATTTTGATTTATTAATATTTAGAAGATTTTGATTTATTTATTAATAATAATATGTAAATAGCCTTACAACACTTTCACATACCTAATAGAATTGAAATGCTATCGAAGTTAATCAATCTTGGAATCTCAATTAAGAAAGTTTTTTCCTCCAAAAATCTTTACACATACATATAACATAATTGGATGATAAGGGTACATCACCCAAAGTAAAATTCTATATTATAACCTCATATATAATTATATATATATATATATATTTCAACTAACATTTTAACAAGCATACATAGCTCACTTTACAAAGTATACAAGAAGAAGAAGGATAGAAATTACCTAAAACAACTATAATCTTCAAAATACAATCAGGCACAAAAGAAAGCAGCAGAAGAGGAAAATCGAAATTCTGTTTAGCGACTTGTCGGCTTGCATCTCCTGCCTTCTCAACCTGGGAGTACTACTACCACTTAGGTGATAGGTGTTCGGATAAGCATACAAGCTCTCGGAAGAGTTTCCAAACACCCGCGCATAAACCATCTCTCCGAACATGCCAACTACTGGATGAGGAAACCCATTCAACGCTGTGCCCCCGAGATTAAGCAGTGGAGATGTGGGTTCCTGTTCAAGACTGCCGTTCAGATGAGGATTATAGTGATGATTCTGGTAAGGATTGCGATATGGAAGTTGTTGAACGGTAGGTGATGATGGATTTATAAGAGCTTGAGGACCACAAGCTGGCGGTCTAGGGGGGATGGCCATGCCGCGATATGGTGTCTTGCTTTCAACCTCAGATTCGGTTTGGGCTTGGCCCCGGCCATAGAGAGGAACCATGGTCTCGTGTGATATGTCAGCCTTGCAAACGGGGCACTGTGGGTGCTCATCGGAGGCAAGAGAGGTGCTCTGAACGTGAAGCCACTTGTAGATGCAGGGCCAGCAGTAGAGATGGCCACATAAGGTGACCACCGGCTCATACGCAAAGTCCAAGCATATGTTGCAGTCAAAGCAACCATTATAGTTCTCTGTTGCTGGCCCTGAGACGGACTTCCATTCCCTGGAAAAGTACTGCTCCAAGGCCATGATCTTCCCTAGAAATTGATGCAGCTACCAGTATTCTTTCGAATTTCGATCCTGAGATACACAAAAGAAATGAAGTTAGATTAGAACTCAGATCCATCATTTGATTAATATTTCAGTAATACATAAACTTAAAAGATATGCATCCACCTTGCACCTTGCACCAAAACCAGAAATCTACGCTATTTGCGAGGAAGAAAGAAATTGCAACAAACAATGATACTTAACCCTCAGATAACCTCAAGCAACTAAATTTTCAAGAGAAATATGCTACTAATTGCAAAAATATAATGAGGTTCCTCGTAATTACGAAAGGCATCAAACAGAAATGGTCCCACGATATGTATTAATTTACACATAAACAGCCAAGAGCTGATGCACCTAATCGTACCAAATGGATAAAGACGTGAGGAAACTAAAAGGACCCACAACTTTGGACTTGTTTGATTTAATCAAAATATGACATGTACAAACATCATGTGAAACGTGGCCATAGAAATAGAATATATATTTATACAAATTCAATAATTTTTAATTAAATAGAAAAAATTATCTAGCAAAAGCACTGAAGCATGGCTGAACCACCAATGAGATATAAAATCAAAGCACAAAGAGGAAGAATAAGCATCAGAAAGGAAAAAGAAGAATTCCAAGGCACTGTTAATGGTTAAAGATATTTGTTTATTTTGGCTTTGACAATGGAATTGATGGTGCTGAAAATCAAAGGAATAAAAAAAAATGGTGGAAGAAATCCAATAAGGAAGAGAATATTTCAACAAAGAATAGAAAACTAATAAAAAAGAGGTTCTCCCGATAAACAACCGGAGAAATATGCAACTTCTGACTTCAGTCAAATGAAAATTTTGTGCTTCACACATAGCCACTTCAAGCCAACTACAGGTTTATTTTTTTATTTTTTTTCTCTAAATTAAGCATGCTGCTGATAGCGATATCAAAAAGCTGAGTAACGTATTAATACTTTGGAAACTACAAAGTCATTGCATCCAAGGTGATAACGATAAATACTAACAACTTGTTTCACCCAAAAATAATCAGATCAAGCAAAACCAGTAGATAAAATATTAATGAATGGAACATAACATGGGCAAAAATATTAATAGATAGAGCATCAATGATGTATTTTATAAAAAACATTAGCATCTTATTGATTGTACTTTCAACAAAATATTACATAAATTCTTCTTTTAACTCAGCCCTGCAAAAATACAAACAAAATTTGAAACAGCCTTCTCATCGAAACTTTAGAAAAAGAAAGAACAAGTTCCATCACATAAATCTAGTACGGTTTTCAAGACTCAACAATTCAAAAAGTTCCAGTTCATTTGCAACAAAAATGCTGCTAACATACAAAATTACAAACTAATATAACATTGAGCGCCTGCTTCTAAAATGTCAATTGTAGTTTCCCACTTCTAGCAATTTAGCATAAAATAGATAGATGAATAAAAAGGTTAACAAAATTGGAAAATGAAGCAATTACAAGGTGGAATTTGGATTTAAAAAGGCAAGCAATCCACTTCTATCCCTATAAATAAGAGTACTACAGAAAATACAACGGGTATAAATAGACATATCTAACAAGAATTTACAAAGAAAGTAACTTAGCAGCACTAATATCTCTGAAATCCATGTCTTCCCAAAAATATAATACCGATAATCTGAAAACAGAACCCACTTATATTCCAATTACGACAAACACAACCATTAGAACCATCCATCATCTCCCCTACCAACACAGTGCTATCACCAAACAATTCCCTAAAACAGCCAATATAAGCTCCTTCTAACACTTTAATATAAAATGTACAAGGCAAAGCAGAAGTGACATATATAAAAAAAAATGAACAGATTCAAAATTCTTATTTCCATCAAATTGCAGCAACAAAGCAGCCAATTTCAGTTTATCTTCTATATAACACATAAATAAAAGCAAGAGAAAAGGCTTCTACTAACAATTGGATCTATACAAAGAAGTCATCGAAGGCAGGTAACAAATTCAGGAATGTCATGAACGAAAGGAGACACCAAGAGGGCATTATTGTATGCTTACACAGAACAACAACAAGGTTTCGCATTGACTGAAAATGAATTGTAACCGGTAACGGGACATATAACACACAAAAAGCCAAATGTTCAGGTCCATCAAGCTTCAAATTGACAAATTTACAGTTCTCAAAAGGACTAAATGGTGTAAGAATGTGGGTCCTATCAAATTACATCGTGTTCTAACAAATATGCAACGTATTAGGTCCCGCTTATACACTGTAATAATGGTCCAGATCTCATCCTTCAATCGAAAGTACATCAGAAAAATGTCTCTAACCATCTTTTCAAATATTTGATGAAACCATATCAAAAAAAATATATTCAACGACGACAACCACATCTCTAACACAAAAAATGAATTAATCAAATCAGAACACAATTTTTTACCAAATAATCAATTTTAATCTAACAAGCAAAGCCAATTTTCTCAGATTCCAAACAATCCCGATAAAATTTGTGAGAAAATAATAATAAAAAAATATAAATAGTTCCTAAAAGTTCAACAATTAAACATATTCAAAGAAACGCACAAGATCCATGCCGTTTTAATGAAACCACACACACAAACGCAGAAACTGGAACTCCCAATAGAGTAAAAAAAAAATGAAACGAGCATAGAAGCGCGAGAGCGCGGGCACTTACCGGAAAATGCGAAACGTTTCGAAACTCCTCCGCAGAGCTTCAGATAAGGAAAAAAAAAATGCCTGGATACAGTGAGTGATTTGTCGATGAAAAGTGAATGGTTGGGGGATATAGAGAGAGAGTGAGTGGTGTGTTGTTTATATAAAGGAGCTGTTTCTGTTTGTTCGTGGGTAGTTTTGTAATTTACAATATACAATTGGAAATTTTGTGTTAACTTTTTGTTTTGGTCTGACGCTCACGTGGCATCAATCCACTGCGTACCCACGCGTGTGCTCGTCTCTCATTGGACCTCCTTCTGTGATCCTCCTACGCAGGACTGCCACGTCGAATCAAAGAAATGTCTCTCTGCATATTTTATACTAGGATTAAAATCAAAAACCTCCCTGACTTTTCAACTATTATAATAAATGTAGAAAAGTATGTTTTTATTCAACAACCACCCTGCAATTTAACAACGTTGAGTTGTTAACTTTAGTTTGACCTACCAAATGGATAAACACCGATGTTTCATTGAATTCATATTTCTAGAGACATATTTACATAATCCGGTGCAACATTCGGTTGGTGACCGTAAATAATGTCTTTAAAAAAAAAAAAAACGTCATCAATATCGTGTCTTGAAGGCTGAAGCACACAATTTATATTTTTACGGCAATGATCCAATGTATAATTTTGTATGAATTTCGGTTCATGTTAATAACTCTCGATGTAAGGTAAACAAATTCTATATTTTCTTCTACCCGAACAAGAAGACCGATCATATGGGTTATGTTTGAAATTTTGTAAAACCAACACCTCTTCTAAATAAACAACATGATTAAAGTTGATAATCTCATGTTCAAAGGAACTAAGTTTATATTTACTCATTTAAAATATATATATATATATATATATACCGTAAATTGTTTACTTTTATGCCGTTCAATCACACATATATGTACCGAATTTGGATTTTCTGCCAAGCTGATCTTTGTCCTGAAGTATATAGATCTGTTGACATATGTATTCAATGGTTGTAATTTATTTCTTTTATTTATTTCACTTTCATTATTTTTAATAGAGCTTGTTTGGTTAGGTTTTTGAAAAATCTCTATTGGTAAAAGATCTACTACAAGTAGATCTATTAGAAATAGAGTTTTGAAAAAAAAAATAAAAATAGTTGTTTGGTTGGTAGACTTTTAAAAAAAAAAAAAAAAATTACTTGGAGAAGCACCTCCTTATGAGTTTTTACCTAGTAGAGGTTTAAACTCTACTAGTCTCTATTCAATTTAAAATAGTTAATCTCAAAAGTCTAACCAAACAACTCTAAAAAAACTCAAATAAATATTTGTAGACCTTTTGATGCAGTAGAAAGTCTAACCAAACAATCACTTATTCTCAATTATTTTAGATCAAGAAAAAAAATAAGGATAGCAAAGAATCCTGATCCACATATACTACATGTGAGTCCCACATTTCCACATTGATTGAGTCCGATGTATTTCCGCTTGTATTATTGATTGATTTAAAAAATAATTTCATGGTAGGCTCACAGTAGAGGAACATATTTTTCATATTCTGTTCATCTAATCACGAGTTTTTACGAAACGAACATCACAGCCAATCAGACTGTAAAACGTGCAATTTGGCAATTATAAAATGTCAGGTCCCCTCGATAATCGATTGGAGTTTGAATCCTCCAGCAGTAACAATTTTTGGACCCCCGTGTGTGTACACACTACACATTGATCACACAATCAATACAATAATTTATTTTAGGAAAACTTGCACAAACTTCCCATGAGTTTAACCAATATTACACTCAGATGTAACTTTTGTCAAAATTGCATATACTTACCCTGTTTTTTATTGACTAATTGTTTGACTAACCTTAAAATTTAAAATGACTAAATTATCCCTAAATTAATTATTATATTTAAGGATTTTATTATAATAAAATTAATTTTTTTATTATTAAAAAAAAAAACACGAAGGATTTTTATTTTTTTGGTGAATTACACAAAGGATTTTCATGCTAATGAAAACTTGGGTGGATCATAAATTCACAATGCACCTAAGGATGTCAATGGGGTGGGTACGGGGTGGGGATACTATCCCTATTCCCCAAACCTAAATATAACTAGGATTCATATTCCTTGCCCCATTTCCCACTTAAGACGGGAATGGGGAATCCACGTTTGGGGAGAGGGCTCCCGGTACCCGCCCCACCTCGTTTGATTAAGATAATATTCACAAATGTCAATCGGTCTTTAAAAATATTAAATGATTGAAGAAAAAAATTAGATAAAAAATAAATAAATAAACTCTAATTCATAGTAAGTGTATCAAAAAAAAATCAGGCATTGATTGAAATATACATAGCACTAGTCATGCATTGGTTGAAAGAGCAAGATATTTTAAATGGTGAAGTAATTGTTAGCTATAATTAAAAATTACGACTGTGTGAGTTCCATGTCAAAATTAAAATGAGGCAAAATGGGGTAGGAACGGGGCGGGGACTAAAATACCATTCCCTGCCCTATGCCTCAATTAACATGTACCAAACCCATCCCAAACGGGGTGGGTCCCCTCAGGACCTGTACCCATATGGATTTTTGACATCCCTATATGCACCATCCATTTTCTATTCAAGTTAATTATATAATATAAAACAAAGATGATTGATTACTAGATTATATGACAGTATTTGCCATATTAAAAAAAAAAAAAGTACATATACCAAATGCAATTGCAACCAAACTAATGTATGTACTCTTCAAGAAGGAAGCGATTGCATTTGAAAGCAAATAAAATAAAAATCTGACCCATTAAGAAAAGGTTAGACATTGAGACAACAAAATTGAAAAAAAAAAATAAAGTAAAAGATATTTGGAAAAAAATATATAAAAAGACAAGTTAAATAAAGATAAGTAGAGCACCAGCTTCCTTTTGGTGGTCCACTGTCGGTCCATCAGACCATCACTATAATATCTTCAACTACAAAATAATATATGATAAATTAAAAATATTACATATCCTTCTCTGAATGAAAATCTCAAATTGGAGCCCATATTTAAGATTTTATGCTTAGCTGGTATTGATCTCGAAAAAATCTTCGATGCATAAGATGTACCGACTACTGATGAGTGATGTACCTAACCACCGGAAATCAAACATGTGGTAAGAAAAATATATGTGGTACTTGTTTTTTTTACCACATGTCTAATCTTTAGTTGTTCGATACACTAGTCAATAATGCAACCGATGCACTGAAGATTTTCTTTTAGATCTGAACCGCAATATCTGTAATCAATAGCTATGATCTCATTATGAAAATGTATCGGTTCAGTTTGAGGTATACGTCTAAATCCGTTCAAATCATATCACGTGGTATAAATGACCAATCACATAAGATATATATACTACGTGACATGATTTGAATGGATTTAAACATATATATATATATATATATATACAAGTATACACCAAATGTATTGAAGCATTTCTTTATCCGACGACAACGAGGATCTCAATTCTTTCTTTGACAGGACACGACAAAGACGTGTGCCTAACTCTTTCGACCGTCGGATTATTAACCAGTTAAGCCTTCTGATTCCAAATCATGTCCAACATTAAAGAATCTAATCTTGAAGATAAATGTGGACACCACACCAGTGGAAAAATGCTCTCTTCTAGAACAAGAGCAACTTTTGAAGTCATTGGCGTCAAATAATTTCATATATATGTGGACACGTACACCAGAGGAAAAATGCTCTCTTCTAGAACAAGAGCAACTTTTGAAGTCATTGGCGTCAAATAATTTCATATATATATATATATATATATATAAAAGTCAGCACCCCCTCGTTGTATTACTATCAACGTCTTTTAATGAAAACCATTGGATTTAAATGCTTTGACTCGGCTGTATGCACTTCTCAAAGTATCTTTTAAATTCAATGGCTTTCATTAAAAGGTGTTGATAGTAATACAATAAGGGGTGCTGACTTGAAAATTACTGTGTATATTATTATTATTATTATTATTATTATTAAAATCGTTATAATATTTATATCCAGCATAAATAATTATTTAAATTAACATTGAATTTTATTATAAAATATATTCTTATAAAAATTAAAAATTCTCAAAACATCTTTAATAGTATAAGTAAATTTGGACCCTCAAAAGTTGTCATATCAGCATTTGATGATTGTTTTAAGGGATTATTAAAATTAATAATTATGTAGTCCACAATGGTACACTTTATCTAAATAACAATTCTACTATATTCTCAATTAAATCTCAGTTAATAACTATTTTTCCTTAAAATCAACCATTGATTGTTGTTACAAAATTCTAATAAAAATTTCATTCAATTTATCATTAGCTATAAAAAAAAAAAAAAAATAAACTATAAAAGACAATAGAAAGTATATGATATGGGTACTGATCCATTCGTAATGAAGAGACAAATTTTACCAGATTGAGATTTTTAATCAGAGAAAAAAAGAGAAAAAAATGCCACAGATGAGAGAGAAATAATAAAATTACAACAATATTTATTTTGTGTTAAGTTTGTATTTGATGATTGGAAGTCAATCTTCAAATTTGATTATTAAAAAAACAATTTGATTATTGATTAAAGCTATTACTAAATTTTAATGACTCTTTTAGACGGTGTTTTTAGGATAAATAATCAAAATTTGATTACTCTCGTATTTTTTAGGATATCATTAACTATGTTCTCACTCAAGTAGATGTGGAAGCACATTTTAGGATTTTGGAGTATTAAAAATCCACCTAATCAATTAGTAGTAAACAATGCCACATCAAAAATAAAAGAGATCATGCAACCCACAAAGTGATGATAGTATAGTAATATAGGTTATGTTAGAAATTAGAATTATGAATTTTATAAATATTGTGAGGAGATATTTAATATTTTTATACACTAATAACTCTAATTACACATATATGTGTTTTTTCACGTTATTATCACTTATCACGAACGTGTTTTATTTTCTTATTTTTTATTTTTTGATGGAAAGGGCACCTGAAAATCTGGACAACCAGATCCAGGCCAAGGTTACAACCATAACTGGGACTCCACAAATAAAGCTACTCGAGCACAAGCCCAGAACAGAGTCCCACAACCGGGAGAAAAAAATCCCAAACACAAGATGGGATCACAACAAACAAACCACACTGAACAACCACAAAAACCAACCAACAGGACTAAAATGATCTGGAGAATGACCACCCAAGCCGCTGGAAAAGACCCACCAGAACGCCGCCGATGCCGATCAAGATTCCACGCCACCTGCCTAGCAAACCTCCACCAAGAACCGAAGTCCTCCGCCGTAAAACAACTAAAAAACAAACTGAAAACGAACTGAAAACAAACTAATAGAAACTAAACCGACTAAACCAAACACCACTCAGAGGAGAGGAATCCGTTGACTGCCGGCAAGAGCACCGGAGGAGAGGATCGGCCCAGACGCACCGCCATGGCAACCGTCGCAACCTCACACCAAAATCACTCTCTAGATCTGGCCATATCCGTGGGGATCGGTCGATCTAACCGCTGCCGGCAATGATCGGACAAAACACCCGCTCGGAGGCTCGAGAGGGTCGGCCGACGAACGCCAGGGCCGTCGTAGCAACCGCCTGAGATACCCATCTGAGCATATCGGCCTAGCTAGAAGAAGAAGATCATCGCTGCCGGGCCCGTAGCCACACCGAGCAGCCGGCGACGGACTGAGAAACTGAAGGAGCTGGAGTCGGTTGAGTTACAATTTTGGGAGTTGGTGAAGGGAGTTGCAAAGAGTAATAATTAATTCAAAATCGAACGTGTTTTATTTAAAGTAGGAGTTAGAATTTGTCTTTTCATGAATCATAACATTAGGTTTGATTTTTAATTGGATCGGTTTATTTAAAAACTTATATTATATCAACTTTATAATATTTTACTTTTTGTTTCATCCAATCATATTTAATCTTTTCATTATGTCAGTACACTTCTTTCGGTCATTAAGTAGCTTTCTCTCAATTTTTTATTATTATTTCACTCACGTTTTTCCTTAAAACAATCAACAAAAATCTATAAACAAAACAAAAACAAGTGTGGATTCGCATGATAAAAAACAATTTATTTGATAAATAATCCAGTTGTGCTAAAAAAAGTTGGTGATGTGGGAGAGTCCTTTTGTGAACAGTGAATTTTGTTGCATCTTCTTTGTCTTATTTATTTTTAGACTTATCGGCACTAGACCAGTAGATCCCCTTAATTGTATACGAATTTACAATGTGCCCTTTGATTATATTTTTTTAAATGTTAAACCCCTTGAACTCTCATTTTCTTCGCACCACCCTTATTTAGATGCCCCCTCATCAGGAGGCAATAAAACAAGCTGGTGCAAAGAAAAGGAGAGTTCAAAAGGTTTAACGCCTGAAAAAAAAATTCAGGAGGCACATTGTAAATTCGCGTACAATTTAAAGAGGGGGGTCGAAATTTAAATAGCACTTTATGGGGTGCCTTTTGGGGAAAAGTCACCAACTTATTAACTTAAGTTTAAAAGGCACCATTTATGGTGACCAGACAAAAATACCCCTTCATTTGTCGGTTTGTGAGTTTTTTCAAACGTTGAAAGAAAAACCTTTGACAGAGGAACGGACGGACAACAGAACCAAAATCCGACGGTGAGCCACCGGAACAGTAGCGATGTCGACGAGAGTTGAACGGCGAAGCAGAAGGAGTGAGGTAAGCATTTTGATTCTCGTTTTCGAATAAGATTGTGTGTTTGTTGATCAGGTTAGGTTAGGGTTTTATTTTAGGAAAAAAAATTCTTTGAAAACGATGAAGATCTGGGTTTGATTAGTTGAATCGAGCCTTTTTGTAGTTGAATCGAGCCTTTTTGTAGTTGAATCGAGCCTTTTTGTAGTTGAATCGAGCCTTTTTGTAGTTGAATCGTGCCTTTTTGTAGTTAAATCGTGCCTTTTTGTGAATCGAGCCTTTTTGAACTTCAGTCGAGCTTTTTTGTAGTTGAATCGAGCCTTTTTGAACTTCAATCGAGCCTTTTTGAACTGTGTATTGTAATCGAGCATTTTGGTGTTGTAATCGAGCCTTTTTGTGATGTAATCGTGCCTTTTTGAACTGTGTTTTGTAATCGAGCCTTTTTGTGTTGTAATCGTGCCTTTATAAACTGTGTATTGTAATCGAGCGTTTGTGTATTGAGATCGTGCCTTTTTGTGTTGTAATCGAGCCTTTGTGTATTGAGATCGTGCCTTTTTGTGTTGTAATCGAGCCTTTTTGTATTGTAATCGTGCCTTTTTATGCTGTGATCGAGTCTTTTTGTATTGTAATCGTGCCTTTTTGAACTGATCGAGCCTTTTTGTACATTTATGTCTAGCGTTTTTTTTAGTGTATTCGAGCCTTTTTGAACTGTTTTCGAGCCTTTTTGTACTGTATTCGAGCCTTTTTGAACTTTGTATTGTGATCGAGCCTTTTTGTATAGTAATCGAGCCTTTTTGTACTGTGATCGTGCCTTTTTTCACTGTGATCGTGCCTTTTGACACTGTGATCGTGCCTTTTTGTATAGTGATCGTGCCTTTTTGTACTGTGATCGTGCCTTTTGACACTGTGATCGTGCCTTTTTGTATAGTGATCGTGCCTTTTTGTACTGTGATCGTGCCTTTTTGTACTGTATTCGAGCCTTTCTGAACTGCATTCGAGCCTTTTTTGAACCTTGATTTTTTAGGAGTTTTCATGAACTGATATGGTTTTTTTTTTTTATGTGAATATGCAGAGGGTGAATCTGAAGGATTTCCTGAAAATCCCTGTGGGAGAATGGTTCCACGGAAAAATTATTCGGCATGACCATGTGAATGACATTACAGATGTCCACAACGCACTTGAAAGTGTACATGAACTTCTTCGGATGGAAGACCATCGTCGGTTTACTGAGTCCTGCTTCGGTCATTTACTTCACATGCATCAGGAGATGAATTTTTTGGCTGGAATTGTCCATCGGATGCTTTTGCGCGAGTTGCATCACGACGGGCCAGAAGATGAGATGAGATTTTTGTTGGGTAAGCATACGGTCCGGTTCTCCAGGGTTGAGTTCTGTGTAATCACCAGATTGAAGTTCGGAATCATTCCCGACCCAGCAAGTTATGAGATGGTACAAAATGGCATACACGACCGATACTTTCGGGGTTGAGTCTTAGAGAATGAAGACCTGAAAGCGGTGCTGCGGAGTGGTCTTTTTGAGCAGCAGTACGATGCGGTGAAGCTGTCATTATTGTTTTTGCTGAACTGGATACTGATGGGGGTGGACGAGAGATATAAAATTCCATTATGGCAGTTTCAGCTAGTTGAGGACTTGGACGCTTTTGATGCATTCCCGTGGGGCGCATACGTGTATAGGCGGACTATATCTGGTTTGAAGCATGCTTTGGATGGTTAACGGCAGCGGTCCGAACAACGACAGCAACAACAGGCCACGGCTAACACCACTGAGACGTATAACATATATGGTCTAGTGCACGCATTATTGGTGAGAATTTATAATTTACAGCCGTACTTTAATAGAAAATATTTTATATCACTAATGTATTATCTATTATGCAGATATTTGCTTCTGAGGTTATCCCGGACCTTAGCAGCAATAAGCACAAATGTGGGGAACGCAGGGTAATCGAGCTACCCCCTCCACGTATTCTGAAATGGGAGTTGACTGCGCGACCACGGGGGAAAACGCTGGATAAGATTTTCACTGAAAGGGTAAGTATTGATGTTGTTAATGTTTATTATTTTCAGTATGTTTGCAATTACAATGATGTCACTCCGATTGCAGATGTTTGCGCGGGCTGAATTGGTGCCTACGGAGGCTGAGAGGCGTCAACAGTACTATGAAGGCATAAACCTGGGAGGCAGTTTATATGATGACGATGCCGCAGATTTACCTCGTGACCGCCCGGATCCCGATCGACATAGGACTGCCGGACCCAGTGATACAGAGGAATCATATTCTGCACCTTATGATCTTGAGGGCTCAGAGCCGGAGGTTGACATTGGTACTGAGAGTCCCACGAGGTCTAGGCGGATACCTTTCAGTCAAGCCAGACAACCACGACCTAGACCTAGTGATTCAGACCCGGAGGGTCGCAGTCCTATTCCCGTGAGGCGTAGGCGGGTACGATTCACGTTGCCCAGACGGCCTGCACCTGAAGGTCAGCAACCTGAAGGTCAGCAACCTGAAGGCGTTGAAGACCATCCGGAGGTACATAAGCATTTTTTTAACCGCATGCTTTACTTTCCATTGACTTAATAGTTTTAGTACTGACAGAGTCTGCAATCCTTTCAGGGCTGGGAGCAGAAATTAGCAGAAGTGATGGATGCTGTTCGAACATTACGGACGGATGTCATGGATGCTATCCAAAAGAATGAAGAGAAAAGAAATTCACAGCATCTGGAGTTGGTGGCTATGATTCGGACGCTACAGGGTCCGACGTCGTAGGGTCCGCCGTCGCAGGGGCGTATGGAGGAGGATCCACCGTTCGATGACCAACCATTTCATGACTATGATGGTGCATTCAGTACAGGCAGGACATGTACTGATCATGATGAGACAGGCTCAGGGGCCAGACATGGGGAGGCATATACTACAGACACAGTACCCGAGCAGCAGGCTCCTGATGCGCTAGGACAACCGGCGGTCCTCGCTGATACAGAGACAGCATTATTGGAACATATACCATCGCAGGCAGTCACCGCAGACCGCTCATCACAGCTGCTGCATGATCCTGTTGAAATCAATGAGCTGTCCACTGACCGCACGTCGCAGCCTCCGATCGACCAAAGCATAGCCGACCCCTCCAGGCGATCCTCGAGGAGAGATTTGGTTCTTCGGATTCCACGGTCACAGGTCGATCAACGGGGACCGAGTTCCTCCTCAGACCGCACCGATCGCCATGGTCCGGAACAGACTCCCCCACCCCTAAGGCGTGGAGACCGGATTCGACGTCGAGGTTGGATGGAACGGAGCCCATACACAGACCCCTGTCTACCAAAGAGGGCACGGGTGATGCCGCCGCCGACACATGAATGGAATCCACATGGACTGTTAGATCCTGAACAGCTTGCGGCGTACGAAGACTACAAGAGGAGCATGTCGGGGGAATTGTAAGTATTACATTCTGTTTATAGTTTTTTTCGACAAATATGTAAGTCAGTATTATGTAACTTTTTCCCTACTTATGCAGACGTGATGTGGATCTGCACGACCCAGTTGGTGTTCCTGTCACTTGGTTCCACCGGTTGTAAACCAACTTCATGGAGTTGGAGGATACTGTATGTTCCTTCCTTGAACTGTCTTTATAAAACTCAGTCATAAATGATTGCATCCTAACAATACAAACTGTTCAAATTTTTAGCACATTGACGCATACTTGAAGATTGTCCGGAGGCGTCAGCGATTGCACCCCACTGTCTACGGTTCGAGGATCAACATACTGGATTCACAATTCTTTGTAAGTGTTAATATTATACGGTTTTCGCTTCGACATTGATGTGTTCATACATCTTCTGCCTAACGTTTCAGTTAATTTTCTTTCAGACATTGTTAGATCACCAATGGGACAGAATCGGCACTGGTGAGGAGAGGAAACCCCCATCAGGTTGGTCTGTGTTTAAGCAGCAGTGGTCCCGTGATGAGCTTATGGTGGTCCGTGGGGAGCTCCCGTTAGGGAATCGGCCTTGGCACGATGTTGACATTGTAAGTGTTTATTCGAGTTTTGCGTCTATGTTTATTCGAGTTTTGCGTCTATGTTTATTCGAGTTTTGATAACACCTTGGAGAAATACCTGCAGGTTCTGATTCCTTGCAACGTTGGAGGTATGCATTGGGTCATGGCCAGCATCGATCTGCAGTATGGGCACATTCTTGTGTTTGACCCGTTCAGACGGGATGTCCCATTTAGGCACAGGAATGCCCAGTTTGCATGTCTGCGCTATTTGCTACCCTCTCAGCTCTATACGGTGCACTTTCACAGGAATAGACAACCGGGTGACAAGACTTACAAAAAGAGGGATGGGCCGTTTCGGATGTTATTTGTGTCAGCCGACCGGGTGCCCCAACAGGAATCGGGGTATGACTATTTCAAGTTGTTATTCTATCTCAATCGGTGAAGAAATGTATCAATGCTAATGGTTGTTCATGTGGTTAATTGCAGGGGAAACTGTGGTGCCCATACGTTGAGAATGATTGAGTACCTGACGGCGAACATGGATACATTCGATTGGACGGAAGCCGATATGGCCATCATCCGGCAAAAGATGGCCGTGGAGGTTTATTGTAACTCCAGGACGTTGCAGTTGTTGTACATAACAGAGCTGTTGTTAATGAAATTATTAATTTTTTATTTCAAGTTGTTTGCAGTTCAAAGTTCAACTAAATTCAAAAATATTTTCGAACATAAAATATTTCTAAAATATTAACATATATCAAAGCATACACAAAGTTAAAAAGTACCATATATTGACATATATCAAAGTATACAAAAAGTTAAAAAATACCATATATGAGTATATCAACTGGTATGGTGACTTGTGGAAATAAACAAACTACAGCAGTTAAAATCCAAAACACATGTCTAAAACATAAGCCCTAAGATGATTGCATCGTTCATCTTTTCGTCCTCTCTAGCTGAAACTCGTTGCACTCAAATAAACATCACTAACTCTGGCCTACTGTATATGTTATTATGCTCGTCGTCTAGTGTTGGATAAGCAGCCACAAGAGCATCTTCAGTGCCAATATATAGGGAGTTGTAAATCTTCCAGTACACTTCTCTAACCTTCCGAGCAGGATGGAAAAGCCCCTATAGCAGCACCCAATGCAACTCTCATCCCTTCAATCGCTTCCATGACAGCATTTATGATGTGGGGTCAAGTCTCCTCTTGTAAGACTCCATTCATTCCACGATAGAGTCCTTCTGAGGGCACGTTTGTTTGTTGTGTCCAGTTGAATGACAGATGCTGCACTTGCGACGGTATTGTTCGGGTACAATAGTACTAGGACCTTCATTAACCATAGGCGGGTTGGAACACTTCCTGCTGTTATGTCCTGGTTGTCCACATCTTCTACACGACTGTGTGGCTGTCCTCTCTGAAGACGAGACATGTCGACCCTCCATCGGGCGACCGGATTGTCTCTTTGTCCTTGGATTTAAAACCACCCGCGCTGCGATGTCGGATGGCACTACCCATGAAGAAGGATGACCAATAGGCATTATAGGAACCGAGTATGCATCAATAAGTGTCTCCCTCTTGTAGTAGTCCGCACAAAGAGATGTGAAATCCAAGTTCCGCTCCCTGCAACAATGAAAACAGTGAGATTCATGTTTAGGTACTATAAAGCAATAAATGGACAGAGTCATGTACCTTGCCGCTGCGAGTGCGTGTGAACATGGTAAAAAGTCCATTTGGAATTTGTTGCATGTGCATGTCTTCCGGGCTAAGTCAACCGTCCACTGTTTTGCCTTGTGTCTGACGGAAAATATGTTCCAGTCAACTGCATTTACGGTCATATAACCGCATTTCTCGACACGTTTGAGGATCACAAGATGTGCTGCGTCGGTCAATCGATGACGCATTGACCGTGCATTTGTATGACGATCGTGGAACCACTTTTGTAGCATATTCCGAATGAACTCTGCCAGTGTCATCAATGGCAGTTGCCGTGCAAATTTTAGGCATGAGTTTATGCACTCTGCAACATTTGTTGTCATCAACCCGTACCTTCTTTGGGGGCAATGAACACGGGACCACTTGTGTGGACCGGCATCAATGGCATAATCGTATGCACCCTTGTGCAGCCTACGTAACTCCTCCATGTGGCGATCGTAGTGGATTTGGCTGTACGACCTAGCAGCGTTATCCATTATGTCGGCAACATCTTTTCTGTGGAATCGCTTCTTCATATTTTCACCAAAATGCCAGCAACATATGATATGGGTTGCATAAGGGAACACTTTAGAAATCCCTGCTTCAATGCTTGCATGACGATCGGAAATGAAAACCAGATCATCTATATGACCAAGGGCACCTCTCAAGCACTCCAAAAACCACTCCCATGAAAGGTTGTTTTCTGAGTCACCGTACCCAAAAGCAATTGGATACACCTGTTCGTTTCCATCTTGTGCAGTTGCCACAAACATTGTACCCCCGAATCTTCCCTTCAAATGGGTACCATCAACTGCAATCACAGGACGCATACACCTCCGAAAACCTCTAATTGAGGACCCTAACGACATAAAAAAGTAAAGGAATTTACCATCATCTGCGCACTGTAAGTCTGTGATTGTGCCTGGATTTTGCTGTTCCAGAACGTATGCAAAAGATGGCAGCAGTTGGAAACTTTCTTCATGCGTTCCATAGGTCAATGACAATGCATATTGCAGGGCATCATGTGCCTTACTGTACATGATTTGGATGCCATACATTGTTTTCATATCGGCGATTATGTCCTTCGGACGCATGAGACGACCATCGGCTTGTTGAAGTCTAGGTGCAACGACTTCTGCGATTGTGGTTGCACTAGCTTGTCGATGGCGACGGTGAATCTCCTCCAAGGGACAGGTGTGTTCGTTGACAAAACTTCTGACTTGAAAGTAAGTCCCTTCTTCTCTCCTCACCGCTCTTAATTTCCACGTACAGTCGTCAATGATGCAAATCAGATGTAAAGTTGTCTTATTGGACCTTTTCACCTTCCATTCAAAGTTCTGACGCATCGCAAAATCGCCAACTAGCCTCTTCAAATCCTTTTTACTCGGGAAAAATTGACCCTTATAAATCATGGTTCTCGGTTCTTGCGCTTCCAAGGTGCTGCTTCTACCAGTACCAAACGAGTATGAATTTGCTCCTGGAATAACCCAAGTTGTCCCATTAACAGAATCAGATGTTGTCACATTATAACGGACCTCGGAAGTCCCAGGCATATCTGGTGTAGTGCCACTAATTCCTTCTACACGTCTACCATGTGTTTGCATATATGCATGCTCTTCATCCGCATTTTGCAAATCATCAACATGTTCATTATTTGCCTCATTATCCACCTCATGGTTCGGGTAATTGTCATTGTTCTGCTCATTGTACTGCGCATCAAACTGCTCAATTCGACAACCAAACACATCACCAAATTGAGTCTCAGCGGCATCTGCATGGTCAACCACAACTTGTGGGACACCAAACATGTTTCTCCCACCTTCGCTGCCACTCCTTTGGGTGAACACTTGGTTGCTACCACTAAAGGATCCAAATTGTAGGGTATTTTCAGGAGGAGGAATATCATTCCCTAACACATCTCCAGCTGTCCGCTCAATAAGACTGACACATACTTGAGGGATCACACGATCTTCCCCTAGCATAAACTGGACATCTTCGTCATTGCTTATAAATGTGCGACACGTACTGCCAGGAACTATTGATATTGATGACAAATCAACGTTGTATTTGTTTACATCATAGTTCACAATAGTATGCACGATCGCCACCAATTCATCGTAAGTCAAATTCTTTGACACATACATTCCTCGGTTATCAGATTCAACGAACCTCTGACTTCCGTCGAGTAACTGCTCCCATCGACCGTTGTAAGATATTACTATTCTAATCCGATTCATGAGGCTGTCAAATTAATAATCACAAACCATTAAAAATGACACGATTTCAGTTCAAAAAGGCACGATTTGAAAAGGCCACAATTTCAGTTCAAAAAGTTACGATTTCAATTCTAAAAGGCACGATTTCAGTTCTAAAAGGCATGAATTTGTAGCAAAAAGGCTCGATTCATGACCAAAAATGCACGACATTTTTTTTTTAAAAGGCACGAATGAGGACCAAAAAGGCACGATTTTGTAGCAAAAAGGCTCGATTCATGACCAAAAAGGCAAGAAATGTTTTTTTTCAAAAAGGCACGATTCATGAGCAAAAATGCACGATTTTGTTTCAAAAAGGCTCGATTCATGAGCAAAAAGGCACGATTTTGTAGCAAAAAGGCACGATTTTGTAGCAAAAAGACAGGAAATGTTTTTCACAAAGGCACGATTCATGACCAAAAAGGCACGATTCATGACCAAAAAGGCTCGATCCATGAGCAAAAAGGCACGAATTTGTAGCAAAAAGGCTCGATTTTGTTTCAAAAAGGCTCGATTTTGTTTCAAAAAGGCACGAAAGGTTTTTCAAAAAGGCAAGATTCATGACAAAAAAGGCACGAATTTGTAGCAAAAAGGCTCGATTTTGTTTCAAAAAGGCACGAAAGATTTTTCAAAAAGGCACGATTCATGACCAAAAAGGCACGATTTTGTAGCAAAAAGGCTCGATTTTGTTTCAAAAAGGCACGAAAAGTTTTTTAAAAAGGCACGATTCATGACCAAAAAGGCACGATTTTGTAGGCAAAAGGCTCGATTTTGTAGCAAAAATGCTCGATTTTGTTTCAAACAGGCACGAAAGGTTTTTCAAAAAGGCACGATTCATGACCAAAAATGCACGATTGTGTTTCAAAAAGGCTCGATTCATGAGCAAAAAGGCACGAATTGTTTCAAAAAGGCTCGAAAATAAAAAGAAAAGTTCTTAAATTATAACAATGGCTTCAGTTTAACAAAATACTAAAATGCTCGAAATATTCAAACAAGCAGGATGAAGAAATATTACCTTATTTTACTGAAGAAGAAAGTCGGGGCAACACCTTGAACTTTTATTTGTAGAGAGACAGAGTAACTGAGTTAAATCCTACTGACGTTTTTGTTGCAAGTGTGGACAGAGAAAAGACCAAACTGAATAACATAAATCATTAACTAAGGGCAATTTTGGTAGTTCACCATAATAGGTGCCTTTTAAACTTAACTTATTAACCCACTGACATTCTCACCAACTCAGTTTAAAATGGTGACAGTTTCCACCATTTCCACTTTAAAGAGGCTCAAACACCAATTAGTCTATTTTTATTATTATCAATTCATCATCATTATTATTTTGGATTTCACTGTAAGTTAGTGAAGACTATCATGCAATAATAATGCGCGTGGGAGGGCCATTGATGAAAGTATGAAACCTTTGTCCAAGGTTTTTTTTTTTTTTTGGACTGATAATTGTCTGAAATTGAGCTGGAAACCAATAATTGCCATTTTTGTTGAATTTTGAACATAATGTCATTATCTAAGGATATGTTTGAGCCAACAAGGATGGATGAGCTTGAGGTTTGGACAAATGACTCTCACGTTAGCGGCTCGAATCCTACCAATGGTAAAAGCTTTAAATAAATAAAAAATCTAATCCTGTATTAATTGATGTTGTAAAAAAAAGAAAAAAAAAAGAAGATATGTTTGAGATTCTAATATCTTAAAAAGTAATCATTTATAGTTTTACTTATAAAATAATTTTTTTTTTTTTTTTTTTTTTTAAGTAAGTATGTATTCAGTAAATTAACTTTGTTTTTGAAAAATTAGAAAAATATATTTAGCAAAATCACTAAATTATAAAATTATTATACAGTAAACGAATGAAATTGAACTGCCGGAGGTGGCCACCTTTGATGACGCTGAGAGAAGCAAATTATGAAATATGTTCCATAAAGTGACAGTCTTATACGTATAAATTATTATAATTTAGGGTTTAAAGTGCAATAACATGATTATAACTTGTAATTTTATTGATATGAGTATAATGTACTTATCATCGGATCAATCTTATCCCTAATCGAATACTATCAAACCCAAAGATTAAGTCACCCCCCCCATTTCTCCATACGGGGAAAATGGGGATGGGGGAGTTTTGGGGGGAGGTACCGCCATCACCATCCACATTTCCCTATTTTCTCTTGTTTTTTCCTGTTTCTCCGTTTTTCCCCGTTTTACCCGTTTTCCCTGTTTAACTAAAAATTACATACTAAAAAAATACAAAATCCATCATAAATTCAAATACAAAATAAAATCCATTACAATTTCAAATGAAAGCGTTTTAATCCATTACAAAATAAAGTTTATTAGACAAGTTTTATGATTTAGGGTTATGTTTTTTATGTTAAAAAGATGTATATATACTTAGTAAAATAGAAGAATAAAAATATTATATATATATATTATATATAATGTTTGGGGGAATTGGGAAAACGGGGATGGGGGCACCTCCCCCCATTCCCATCCCCATTTTAATTTGGGGTTAAAAATCATCCCTATCCCTCCCCATTTCCTCAATTTTCCCTAAAAATTCTTCCCCAGGGATGGGGATGTGGGGATTTGGGTCCCCATAGATAAATGCTCATCCCTACCAAAGATCATAGTCAATTTTTAGTTTGGAAAAAATGAGTTAGATGGGGTCTGATTGTTGACTGTTGAGTGTTGAGTATACCAATTATTACATCTCATATATTCATAATTGTTATATGTTGCAATATAATACTAGATATATATATCTCAATTGGCTTTTCAGCTCGATGAGGTGTCTTTTGAATTCAATTTGATATGTGACGTTAAATTAACGCGTAAACATATTAATTGAATTAAAGTGAAAAATTGTTGATTGTCGAAAATAAAATAAAATAGAATTAAAGTGACACTCTACAGTTGAGATGCAAAATTTGACTCATATATAGCATTACTTTTCAAGCATCCTACTCAATTAACAATTATCATACTTTTTAATATGTAAATTAACTAAAATAGCACCTCATAAATTAGATACAAATTACACATCACCTATTAGCACACGTGTTAAATCATTTCTTCTCCTATATTTATCGATGTGGGTTTCAAATCCAATCATCCATATATTTACAAATATATGTGAGAAATTTTCTCATCGGTGGTGGAAGTAAATATATATCCAAACCCTGCATATTTAGTATTTGATTTCGGTAATCCTAACATAATTTGACCTATTCGGTATTAAAATTTATTATTATACTTAAAAATATATATATATATATATACAAATTGAAATATGTAGTTCACATGTCAAACATTGTTTCGTAATTACGTCCCCACTAACCATTCCATTTTTTTTTTCTTTTATTGGTGGGTGTGAAATAGGAATCGGTCGAGCACTCGTGAATCGTGATTATGTGTTATTTATTATTTTATTTTTTTGATATATAAACAACACAGAACACATTACACTGCCGAGCTACAAACCAAAGGACCAAAGTCCAACCAAAGACGCTCCCTAACGGAGGAAAAAGCTAACAATGCAAGCTTAAGAGCTAAGGAATTTCCAGACCTAGAAACCGCTAAACACTTACTAATGCCTACATCTACGAACATAGCCTTAATGTCTTTCACAATGAAATTAGATTCCCCTACAGGAGGGATAGAATCGTTGAGCAAGGACACCAGAGAGAGAGAGAGATAACCTCTTCAACATCTACATTCAGATTATAAAACTGGGCAAGCAACAAATAATAGTAAATTGCAAGGCTAAAAAAATTAATAGTAAATTGCAAGTTGTATGAATAATTAAATCTACATATCTTTGCATAATGAACTTGTCAAATTATGGCTTTTCAACTCAAAATAATGAAATATTCTTCATACTTTATACTTTATTTCTTAATAAATAATTCAAATTGATGATGACTTAATCATCTTATTGATGCGTATACGAAAGTAAATATAAATAGGGTGAGTCTATCGTGAACGACAAAAATTCTTCCCATATCTAATGATATAAAAACCACACACAAAATTAATTGCTAAAAAATAAGTTTTAATCGAAACTTAATTCTTTATTTGATATTTTGGAGTGTAAAACTTTTGATGGTATAATAGAAACTAATTAAGTTAGTTTTGGCGTTTAGAAATGTGAAGAGAGTAGAATTTAATAAAAGGGTGTCTTGACTCTTTAGTAAATTAACGTAAATAGTTTTTTTTTTTTTTTTTTTTTTTTGGTGGCAATACAATATAAAAATAGAACACAATTATAGATCGAGAGATAGAAAATAAAATTAATATGTTTTAAAAAAAATAAAATAGTAGCCTGTGTCTAATGTTGACTATTGGAAATTCAATTCAAAACTATTGCTTGTTGGACATTTTGTTGGAAATTGGCCTCGTCCTGCAGGCTGTTTTCAGCCTGTTTTCGTTTTTGTTTTCCAAAAATGATTTCGAATTCACGTCATGTAACCATTTTTCATTTTATTTTCCAAATACAAAAACAAAATAAAAAACAAAGCCAAGTGTTAAAAGTGAAAATTTTAAAAAACAAAAAAAACTTGTTTTTCTTGAATTTGTTTTTGTTTTCCAAATGAAGTGGGTCCCATATCATTAATATATATTTTATTTTAATAATTTTTTTTTTCACCTGACATCTTCTTCTTCCTTCTTCCTCTTCCCACCGAGGAACATCTTCCTCTTCACCGACTTCTTCCTCTTCTTCCTTCTTCCTTTTTCTTCTTCTCCTTCCTCTTCCCGCCGAGGTCTTCTTCTTCTTCCTCTTCTTCCTCTTCCCGTCGAGGTCTGCATCTCGCCGCCAACGAGATCTCTTCTTCTTCTTCTTCTTCTTCCTCTTCCTTCTGCCGCCGATCTGCGTCGCCTCCCACCACCGATCTGGTCTTCCTCTTCTTCCTCTTCCCGCCGAGGTCTGCATCTCGCCGCCGGCGAGATCTCTTCTTCCTCTTCTTCTTCCTCTTCCTCCCGCCGCCGATCTGCGTCGCCTCCCACCGCCGATCACCACTGATCTGGTCTTCTTATTCTTCCTCTTCCTCTTCAAGTGTTAAATTTGTTAAACCCTAAATTAAATTATAAAATGTTTTTTTTATTAATTATTTAATCATTTATTTATAATTGTTATAATATTAAACAAAAATTAAAAATTGATATTTCAATTTTCGAAAGTTTTCGATTATCCTACTAGACGCGTTTTTTCTGTTTTCATTTTTAAAATACGGATTCCAGTAAATGCTACCAGACGCGTATTCGGAATTCAAAAATGAAACCAAAAACACTGTTTTCATTTTCATTTTTCTTTTCGAAAAACAAAAACAAAAACAAAAAACGGCTTGCAGGACGGGCCCTAAATGTTTATTTTAAGGTGTTGTTATCAAATCATCAAAGTTTTAACTAAACAAAATTGCACAAAAAAAGTAACTTGACCGGCTAGAGTTCACATGTATATAGTATCAACAAATAGCATATATATATTTTTTTAATCGTTGAAGTACACCTCTAAATCTTCTGAACTCTCTCACAAATTTGTAAAAGCCGACTGTAGATGTCCTCTCACAGGGGGCAATAAACTCAAGTGTTTACCAATAAAACAAGAGTTTAGAGGGTTTAGTGTTGAAAATAAAAGTACAAGGGGGTGTAATGCAAATTTTTGAAGAATTTAGAGGACATCAATACCAAATACCCTTTTTTTTTTTTTTTTTTTTTTTTTTCCTCAATGTTTTTGAAGGGTCTATGAGTCTTACCATAATAATTGCGAGGGAAAATAAGTTAGTATGTATATATAAATTATGTCCATATATGAGACATGAAAGTCTTGACAAACAAGACTTATCAATTCAAATAGCAATTTTTTTTTTGTCGTTGTTGAAGACTTAAAGGTATATCTCTATTACAATAATAATCGGGATATTATCATTTTCCCCCCTACTGTTCACTACATTAGAAAGGTGAGGACAGAGTTTCTTAACTTTAGAAAGGTGACCCCCTCAGAACAGATTTATTTAACAAACACCCCCCTCTGTCATAAAAATCATCAACAGTGAGGGTTGACTGTTACTGTTAGGGGGCAATTTCGTAAAGTCACCATGGGAACAGGAATCTAATTTTTATTTAATAATAATAACAATAATAATAATAATAATAATAATACAAATACAAAAAATTAAAAAAAAAAACAAAACATAAAAAAAAAAAAAAAAAAAATTATTGATCTGGTGATCTCCACCAGATCTATCTCAAACAAATTCGAAATACCCACCTAACAAATTCGAAATCAAATCTAACCCAGCTCAAACACCATCAAACTCCATCTTCATCTTCAACCTCATCACCAAACACACAAAAAATAAGCCCTATCTCTCTCTCCTTGTCTCTCGATCCATGTCAGATGAGTTTCTAGGTTCTGCGTTCGCCGCCGCCTTAGCCACCACGATCGGCCTTCGTCCTGGTCGACGATCGAAGGTCTGAGACGATCGACTTGCACCAGTGTGCTGGTCGATGACAACTGGCGTGGATCGCCGGCTCAAAACGCACAGGTTTGGAGCTAAACCCGTCGAAACACCTCCACTCAACCAAACCCAGAACCTCCCTCTCCCTCTGTCGAATCTCAGTTTCAATCCATTAGTGGCTCAGATTCAATCTCAGTTTCCTCCCTTTCAGAGTGATGTGTGTGTATCTGTGTTTTGGGTCTCTTGAAATTGAAGCGAAATTGAAACGGTAAAGGGTTGGGTTTTGTATCTGTGTTTGAGTGGTGTGTGTGTATTTGGGTGTTTTGCTGGTGAAGCAAAATTGAAGCAAAATTGAAGCAAAAAAGGTTTGGGTTTTGTATTTGTGTTTGAGTGTGTATTTGGGTGGTTGACTGGTGAAGCAAAATTGATTGTGACCTGGGTTTCACCTTCTTTGAGAACCCTCCGCCTCTGATTTTTGGTGTTTTTGAAGACGACCGTAAGGGTCTTACTGCAGTGAGGCTTGTGCCTACCTGCTATTTTTTCTTTTCTTTGTTTCATGGAGATTTTGTTTGTTGTTGTCACAATTGATGATGGGTGTGTTCTTGGCTTGATGGTCGGTGATGATGGTGGTGGCTTGGTGATGATTTTTTGTTTTTGAAATTTTTTTATTAAGAGATGGATTTGTGGAAGGCCAGATTGGATCTCCACCGTCCATCTCATGAGATGGACGGTGGAGATCCAATCTGGACTTCCACCAAATCCATAATTTTTTTTTTTGTTTTAAAATTCTTTTCAATTAATTTTGTTTTTAGTTTCTTTTATTATTATTATTATTATTGTTATTATTATTTTTTTAAAATTTTTTTCTTTTTAATTTTTTTTTAAAATTTAAAATTTAAATATAAAAATATCTCCACCTTTCATCTTTGAGATGTATGGTGGAGATCAATCTTTTTTTTTTTGTTTTTTAATTTTTTAATTGTTTTTAATATTTATTATTATTATTATTATTATTATTGTTGTTGTTGTTGTTATTGTTAAATTTTTTTTGTTTTTAATTTTTTTGAATTTAAATAAAAAAATATCTTCACCATTTTTGAATTTTTTTTAATAATGATATTATTATTATTATTATTAGGGAAAAAATCATTTTTTAATTAAGATTTTTTATTATTTTTTTTTTTCTTAAAGGTAATGGAGGGCAAAATTGTCTTTTAACCCACTGTATTAGTTTTTCTTTTTAAAAAGTTAACAGAAGGGGGTGTTTGAATATTATTTTCATTGCAGGGGGTAGACCAGCAATTTTTGAGAAACCCTGTCCTCACTTTAATAATATGGTGAACAGTAGGGGGGAAAGCGATCTTTTCCCATAATAATCAGACGGAGCCAATGTAGAGCCAGGGGGGGCCACTGTCCCCCCTTGAAGTTTTAAATTTTATAAAGTTGCCTCTAGATCAATATTTTAAACATCTTTAATTTTTAAAATTTTATGCTTTTACCTCTATTTCATTTTTTATTTTTTATATATAAAGAAAACCCCCATTATTTTTTATTTTTCTATAAAGTAGACATTTAATATTTTTCCACATAAAAAAATATCTTTGATTCTATATATCGTATTTCTTTCCATGTATTTTAAATATAAATGAAAATTGAATCATAATATATATGCTATATATTAACTAACATTATTTTCTAATTCAAATAATTTGGTTCTCTCTTCCAATCTTAGTTATTTAGTACCCTAATACCATGTTATGCTTTTGATATGTTATTTATTTTTAAATAGTCAATATGTGTTAATTTCTTTAATTAAAATACCACCGTCCAATTTGGCTTGGTGGTAAAGAGCACTCATTCAGTCTGACAATATCTCAGGTTCGAATTGCCATATCTATAAATGGTATATATATATAAAAATATATAATTAAAATATGACAACCAAACATAGATATATATATATATATATATATTTATATTTAATTATTAATATATTTTATCAAACAAACTTTTATTATGTTTAAAAATTAAAATAGTTTTTGGATGTTAAAAAAATACTAGCACTACGATTTTAATTTAAATTTAGTTTTAATTTCAAAATTTTAAACACTATTATCGAATCATGAATTAAGGTTTTTATATTATTTTTAGAGTAATTTTAGACATTATGACCCTATATCTCAACTTGTATTCTAAATACGTAGGATACACATTAACGTTATTTTTTTTTTTTATTAACATACCCTATATGCATGTTTGATATATATAACTCATTATGTTATGATGCACCCGCTGGAAATAATTCCTAGCTCCGTCCATGAATTAATCATGGTAGGATAAATTAGTATGTATCAATTATGTCCTCGAGAGTCTTGCCAAACAAGACTATATGATCAACAAATAAATAAATACACACCATAGATTTGTCCCCAATAGGTTTCAAGTGTGGGATTCTCGTATTGTGCAAGATCGATTATATAACGTTACCAATTCTATACTGTAAGGTTATAAAGTGATATGATCACTTTTGAGAAAGTGGTCAGGTTACTCTAGTGGTGACACGATTCCAGTTCGGTTTCGGTTTCGGTTCCGGTTCCGGTTCCAGTTTGGAACCGGCGGTTCCGGTTCCACAGTTAGGTGGAACCGGAACCGGACTTAGACGGTTCCGGTTCCGACCGAACCGGTATTTATTTATTTTATTATTATTATTTTTTAACATTACAAAATATTACATTTTATTTATTAAAAAAATAAAATGTTAGAAAAGGACATTACAAAGTATTGGCCCATAGCCCATAACCTTTGTCCAAGTAATTATATTTTTCTTTGCATTCTCCTCCTTTTTATATAGGTTAAGCATCTCTCCACTTCTCGTATTTTTCCAATGTGGGATGTGAGATTTTTTTATCCTTTCTATTCTAATTGTTTTGTTTTTCTTTGTTGTTAATTCTATCCACTTAGACCTAGATCTACCTCAACCCACACCATTTTCTACTGTAAGTAAATTAACGTACACAAAATTAAGTATTTAAGAAATAAATTCACGTTGAGATAAGAAATGTGGGGCACTGGGACAAAATATATATATATATATATATATATATATATATATATATATATATATATATATATATATAATGAAGAATGGTAGAGCATAAAAAGAAAAGAAGAAATGCAGTGCTTTGTATAATGAATAATTGAATTTCGTAAAAAAAAATATATAAAAAAAAAATGAATAATTGAAATTTGAAACAATGACACTGAATAAGAACAAAAGATATGAGTAGGCAAGCACATGGCTGATGGCTCCCAATTGAAATCCCATAACTTTTTTTTTTTGTTAATGGATTCTCCACCCACAGTTAAATATGGTACCAAGTCCAAGATCAAAATGTCTAAAGTTAACTCTCTCACTTCTACTTAAATTAGTAAGCTATAACTAGAATAGAAAGGAAAAGAAAATCTCACATCCCACATCGGATAAATGAGAGAAATGGAGAGAGATCTAACCTATATAAAAAGGAAGAGAATGCAAAGGAAAATATACTAATTACTTGGACAAGGGTTATGGACCATGGTTCAATACTCTTCATTATCAATTTTTTTTAACATTTTATTTTTATAAATAAAGTGTAATTTAAAAAAAAAAAGAAATTTGAAAAAAAAAGAAAAAAAAAAAAAAGAAAAACCTTGAACCGGCGGTTCGAGCAAATCATAGAACCAGAACCGGAACCGGCCTCCTCCGGTTCAGGTTCCGGTTTTTCCGGTTCCGGTTCCGGTTCCGACCGGTTCGAACCGGAACCGTGCCAGGTCTAGGTTACACCGTAACGTTATAGAGTCGATCCTATAGAAAAAAAGTACGAAAGTCTTATATAATGTTTAATATTGACTGAGCTGGTAGACCTTTGACCTATTCAATGTAAGATAGACCATGAACAGCTTGGTGTCACAATTTATTTTAATATATATATATTTATAAATAAATAAATAAGAGAACTTTATAACATACAAGTTTCAAACAAATTTGAAACATAAATAATTTTGTGAAAAAATTAAATTTCGTTATATATTATTATAAGATAGTATTCACATTCTCTTTTTCATACAATCATAATTATTTATTTATTCGTTTTATAAAAAAAATCATAATTATTGGATAATATTTCTATGAATTTGAATAAAAAGTTAATTTGAGTCGGATAAAAAGAAAAAAAGAAAAACTTATAATTTGAAAATTTGAATTGCTATCAATTTGAAAACTCGCGCCACACACGAACACCGTTCGCGTTCGTTTTAGTCTCACCCGTCACCCGCGTATATAAAACCTGAAACCACTTCGATTTTTCAATTTATGTTTTCAAATCTGAAACAAAAAAAGAAGAAGAAAAACTCTCTCTCTCTCTCGCTTTGAATCCCTAAACAGAAGGAAAAAATGTCTGCAACCAAATCGGTTTCCAGAAAACGATGCTCCGAGTCTTTACTCAACAAATCGGACTCGAAGAAACGAGTCGTGGACGATTTTGATGCTGATCTCTCCAGGTTCGTCGTCAAAACCGTATTAGAATTTTGCGTTTTGTTGCTGATTGTTTCTGTTTCTGATTTGTTGATGAAATGGCAGCGACTTCAAAGGCATTATGTCAGCACTGCAGCAGATCAAAGAGAAAACGCACAAGGACGGACAAAAGAAGAACGAAGAGACGATTTCTAGGTAATTTCTCGTTGAATCTGCAATATGTTGTGATCTCTGAAGACTGAATCGGTTATTAAATTTGTTTTGAATTTTGAAGATTTTTTTAGTTGATGTTTTGTTTATAATAATTTCTTTAGTTTATTTCAAGATGAAGTGATTCTGAGCTTGCTTGTTGTGAGATTATGTTCACTGTTTCTTTTTTAAATTGATTACACATGCTACTTCAATGTCATTGTTGCTTTGTATAGGAATCGATTATGGATCACGTTATGTGTTTTTGTTTGACAAATTGAAATAACTGATTGTCTTGATAGTCATTTTTTGAGATCTGAAACAATTTATTGGACTCGTATTGTTCTTCGCACACTATTTCAAATTAAATAAAATTAAGCTTATAATAGCGAGGTATCAAAAGAGCATGCATCTTCCTCGTCTTTTCTCAGAAAAGATTTGTTGCAGTTACTCTTCTGTTCTCGAGTTACCTTTATGCTTCCTTTAGATCTTCATGTATTGAATTCTGCAACTACAAGTGACTTTAAATTGTGTGTGTGGCAGTGTGGCCACTGAAATCAGGTCTAAAATTGATGATTTGAAGTCGAAACTTGAGAAGGATAGGTAAATTCAAAACCTATAAGCTCACTATAATGACCAGATTAAAGTGTTAAAACTCTTACTTGTGTGCAAGTTATTTAAATGATCTTGTATCTTTTTTCTTACTGTAGACAAGGTTTTGCTAAGGCACTTTCGAAGAGCTCGAAAGAGGTCTGTAGACTCTGTACCGATGAAGAAACTTGACTTAAAATTGCAGTGTGTGTGTGTGTATATATATATATATATATATATATATATATATATATATATTAGAATGTTTGGTTTTGGCATTTGCTTTCTGGTTTTGACGAATAACAACGTGGTTGAATAATTTTAGTGTGAAAATTGCTTAAAGAATGAGACTGCTAAGTTCCAGGAGGTCTATGACAAATTCTGCAAGGAGAAAGGCTCTCATCTTGAGGCCTTAAAAGGTACTCCCTGCTGCTAATTTTATTAGAAGAGTTTTGGTTTCATAGCTGCAACAAGGACTTTAAGCTAAAAAATTGTTATTTACATTATGTATCTGTATCAAAATCAGACTATTAAATTAGTTTCACTGTAATTCAGCTGTCTTTTGAAGTGAGAAATTTGTGATAGTGATAGTGTGCAGTTTGTAGGACCAGTTATAAATTGCATACACCAGCTTTTAGTGATAGAGTGTGTCCATCCTGAATGCATAATTGTGATGTTTTCCTCCACACATGTGGCAACTTGAGTTGTCGAATTCATTTTTTTTCCGGAGACATGGAAAATCAAGTAATCAGGGCTAAACAATAGTTATTGTCTTAAAAAGTGGTACTGGTTGATTACATTTGGTTAGTGCATTGTTGATTTCTAGTCTTTGTTTAGCAGATACCATCTCTAAATTTGAGGAAGACAAAAGTCTGTCCTAAAACTAAAGTGATACACTGATACTGATTGGTTACATTTGGTTTACTGCAATGTTGATTTCTAGTCTTTTTTGGCAGATACTATCTCTAAATTCGAGGAAGACAAGGAAAGGCTGTTCATGAGATATGAACAACTGAGTAAGCAACATGACTCTCATCCCCTCTCTTTGTTGAACATTATAGTTTCTCTAAATCTGATATTCTGGTGGATTGATTGAAATCAGGGAAGAAAGAGAAAAATTTGTTATCAGAACAAGAGAAGTTTTGTGCTGAAAAAATTGCTAAACTTGAGGAGTCTTTGAAGAAGAAGAAGCAGGTAACTATAGTTGATTATCAATTTATCATCACTAATTACTGTATTGCTGGTCTATTTGCTTTATTGTAAAACGTCTACTTTTTGGAAAACAGGATGGCAAAACTTTCAGCATTTTGAAGAAAACTCTTGGTTCGTTCCTCGGAAATGCTTCCGATGAGGACTTCCCGCCTGATGATTGAAGGTTTGCTCCAATGGAAAGTGATGTGAACATCTAACTCGTAACTTTTTCGTTCTCGGAAAAAAGTATACCTTATGATACATTCTGTCTATGTAAACTCCTATGCATTTTCACTACAGTTGAAAATTAAGAGAAATCTCATAATATCATTTGTTGTCTAAATCTGTATTACGAGATGCTTTGACGTGTATTTGAGTATTTTCCTTCGTATATTAGTACGTAATTACTGTCACAATTCACTACTGTTTAATACAAGAACTACTTAGAATACATTTTGAAGAACATGTTTAAAGTTAAAGGTGTGTTTAAACTTTAAACTCTTTTTTTTTTTTTTTTTTTTGAACTTTCCAACAAAGTTTTTATTGTTAAATTTTGACTTACAAAAGATTTCTTTTTACCTATCATTATCAATCTATCATGCATTTTTCTCAATACTGTAGGAGAGGTGACGTGCCAAAGTTTAACCAATAAAGAAAGAAAAATGATTTTATTGGTTTTACTGTTCTTATGCTTGAGATACACCGTACACGTGCATTTGAATAGCAATTTTTTTTGACCTTTTTGAAAAAAAATCACGTTTAACAAATTAATCATAAAAGTTTAACAAATAACGTTTGAGATACCGTATTCAATTTTGGATTCGATGGATATAAAGTCCTTCAAAACAATCTTAGGAGTTTTGTCGATATCATATTCATATAAACATTATTCATTAACAATGATATTGAAATCGACTAAGGATATTTGTATTCTATTTTTACTCCGCTGCCGTTCAAGTTAATAGTTATTCATTATTTTTTAAAAGAAATCTATTTTCTTAATTTATTTGATATTTTTAAAATTTTAAATTGTTATTTAACAATTATTTCGAAGATAATATTATAATAATTAGTAAAATAGATAACTTAATTGTAATTAGGACTTTTTAGAGGGCAAGTTCGTTCTATTGCATAAACTCAATATATGTTGGTATAATTTACCCTTTAAAATTTTGAGTAATTTAAGAAAGAAATTATGTTAATATATGGCTGCAACTAAAGATACACATTTGGGGAATGAGGATGGATATAGGTCCCCCCATTCCCGGTCCACCCCCCATATTTCTCAATTTGGGGAAAATGGGGATGGGGAATTTTTGAGGGAGGTATATCCATCCACAGTTCTCCATTTTTCCCGTTTTTCCCATTTCTCAATTTTTCCCGTTTTTTCCCATTTCTCTATTTCCACATTTGCCTAAAAATTACAAATTAACCTAAAAAAACAAACATTCCATTACAAATCTTGAAAGGAGATTTTAGATTTAGGTTTTAGGTTTTGTCTTTAAAAAGAGTAAATGAGTATATAGTTAGGGTTTTTAAAGAATAAAAAAAATTAAAAAATATATATATTATAATTATATTGAGGAAATGAGGAAATGAGGATGGAGGGCCCATCCCCATCCCCATCCCCATTTGAATATAATTGTGAGGAAAGTGGGGAAATGTTCAATTTGTCCTCCCCCCCCTCCCCAAAATAAAAAATAATAAAAAATCCTCAAATGAGGATGGGGACGTGGGGATTTAGGGATTTGGGGGAAAATGTGTATCTCTAACCGCAACTCGAATATGAACCCCCCCTCCCCCCTCCCCATTTCCCAAAATAAAAAAAAAATAAAAAATCCCTAAATAGGGATGGGGACGTGGAGATTTGGGGATTTGGGGAAAAATGTATATCTCTAGCCGCAACTTGAATATGAATGAGTGTCTTTCATATCAAGTCACATTGGACGATATTTATTCTAATTATAATTTCTTAACATTATCTAATATTAATTTTTAAAATTTCAAGTAACCACGTGCGATGACTTTTCTCCTCAATGTCATAAGAGTATCTCCAATGCAAGCGTGACTTGTGAAAAAAAGAGATGCCACGTAGGATAAATAGACGTTATGTTAATAATTGTGTCTCCAATGCAGTCGTGCATATTCAACCTCAAGCTAACGTGACAAAAAAAATATTAGACATTGTCAACATGACCGTCCACTTTCAGATGGTTTGTTGCACAACTATTTTTTAGGTTGACTCAGCAAACATTTAAAACTGACATTAATTTTTCATATATTTTTGGTAAGAAAATAAAATAAAAAATAAAACATGAAAAAAAGATGGACACGTCATTAAAAAAATTGTGTTTTAGACAGAAGCATAGGAGACCAAATTTTGAGTTGATTGTTTATCAAGTCTATTTTTATACCATATAGGAGACAAGTTTCTTAACATTGTTGCCATGTTAACAATTATTGGTATGCAAACCACTTTTGCATTGGAGATGCTCTAAGAATAGATATTCATACTGAGCATACAATGTTTGATCTCAGCAAGTACCTTTGACATAATTTTTTCTTAAAAAAAAAAAAAAAAATCTTTTATCACATATTCACATACAACTTTCAAACAAATTTGAAACATAAATATTTTTTTAAAATGTACTTATATATATTTATATTATAAGATAGTATTCACATTTTCTTTTCAAAAAATCATAATTATTGGATAATTAATTTTATGAATTTGAAATTAAAATTTTATTTGAGTTGGATAAAGGGAAAAATAAATAAAAATTATAAAATTAAAATGTCTAATTTGAAAATTTGAATTGCTATCTATTTGAAAAGGCGCGCCACAAACGAACTCCTTTCGCGTTCGTTCAAGCGTCACCTGCTTACAGAAACCACTTCGATTTTTATTTTCAAATCTGAAACAAAAAACTCTCTCCCACTCACTTTCTCTTGCTTTGAATTCCTAAAAAAGCAGGAAAAAAATGTCAACGTCCAAATCGATTTCCAGGAAACGAGGCTCCAATTCTTCACTCAACAAATTGGAGTCGAAGAAACGAGTCGTGGACGATTTTGATGCTGGTTTCTCCAGGTTCGTCGGCAAAACCGTATTAGAATTTTTCGTTTTGTTGTTGACAGTTCGTGATTCTGATCTGTTGATGAAATTGCAGTGACTTCAAAGACATAATGTCAGCACTGCGGCAAATCAAAGAGAAAGCGCACAAGGACGGACAAAAGAAGATCGAAGAGATGATTTCTAGGTAATTTCTCGTTGAATCTGCAATATGTTGTGATCTTCGAGACTGAATCGTAATTAAATTTGTTTTGAATTTTGAAGATTTTTTTAGATGATGTTTTTGTCTAAAATTTCTCGTTGAATCTGCAATATGTTGTGATCTTTGAGACTGAATCGGTAATTAAATTTGTTTTAATTTTGAATATATATTTTTTAGATGATGTTTTGTTTATAATTTCTGTAGTATATTTTAAGATGAAATGATTGTCGACTTAAGCTTGCTTCTTGTGAGATTCCGTTCTCTGTTTTTTTTTTAAAAATCTAATCTATTGAGATTCTGTTCATGTATTGAGATTCTGTGACTTTAAAATTGTGTGTGGTGGCAGTGTGGCCTCTGAAATCAGGTCTAAAATTGATCAGTTGAACTCGAAACTTGTGAAGGATAGGTAAATTCAAAACCTATAAGCTCACTATAATGATCATATTAAGCTGTTAAAACTCTTACTTGTGTTGAAAGTTATTTAAATGATTTTGTATCTTTTTTTTCTTAATGTAGACAAGATTTTGCTAAGGCATATTCTGAGAACTTGACAGAGGTCTGTACCGATGAAGAAGCTTAACATAAAATTGCAGTGTGTATATATATACATATAGGCAATTGCATTTTGGTTTTGACTAACGACGATGTTGAATAATTTTAGTGTGGAAATTTCTTAGAGCATGAGACTGCCAAGATCCAGGAGGTTTACAAGAAATTTTACAAGGAGAAAGGTGTCAATTTTGAGAGCATGTTGAACCTTGGAGTTTTTGAGAAATTCAGCGTGGACAAGGACAAGGAGAAAGGCGACAGTTTCGAGGGCATGAGAGGTACACTACTCCCTGTTGCTAATATTTATTCGAAGGGTTTTGATTTCATAGCTACAAGTAGTATATAAGGACTTGATCTAAAAATTTCTGTCATTTGAAATGTAAAATTTGTGAAAGTGATACAATGTGCAAGCTTTTAGGATCAGTTTGTTGTTCTAAACTGCAAACACTAGTCTTCCTCATCACATTGTGCATAGAACGAAAACGCAGCTTTCCATAGTTAAACATATAACAACTTTGAGTACTTATCGATTGATTACAATCGTTATTGTTCAAAAATAATCATAGTGATATTGATTGATTACATTTGGTTAGTGCACTGTTGATTTCTAGTCTTTTTTTGGCAGATGCTAGCCATAACATTAAAGAGAACAAGAAAAGGATGTTGATGCGAAATGAACTACTGGGTAAGCAACAAGACTCTCTTCCCTTCTTTTTGTTGAACATAATAATCCCTCATATTTTGGTGTGGGGATTGAAATCAGAGACGACAGAGAAGAATTTGATATCTGAACAAGAGAAGTTTTGTGCTGAACAAATTGCTAAACTAGTGGTGTCTTTGGAAAAGGAGAAGCAGGTAATTAACTAGTTGATTATATCAACATCACCAATTAATGGATTTGTTGGTCTATTTGTTGCTCTCATGTATAAAGCTGAAAACTAGATTTCTACTTTTTTGAAAACAGGATGACAAAACTTTCAGCACCTTGAAGATAATTCTCTGTTCATTCCTCGTAAATGCCTCCGATGAGGACTTCCTGCCTGATGATTGAAGGTTTGTTGCTCCAATGGCAAGTGATGTGAACATCTAACTCATAACCTTTTCGTTGTCAGAAAAAGTGCTGCTTATGATATATTCTGTGTATGGAAAACTACTAAGCGTCTAAATCTGGATTATGAAATATCTGTTAAACTGCTGTTAAATACAATAACTATTTAGAATACATGTTTAAAGTTATGCAGGAAAAGAATAAATGCTCTATTTTGCACGTCTTCACATTTTCTCTGCACGAATGTAAGTAACCCCAGCAACAACATCACACAACTAGATTAGGCCCGAAAACGAGGTCCAAAGCTAAGCCCAACCCATTAAAATTATAGCTCTATAACAGGATCAGAGTCAGAACATTGTGAGACAACTTGAAAAGCTCATGATCTTATATTAGAGCAATACACTATTTCTGTACATTGAAGATTGAGCATGTGATTCCACATCCAGAGAAGAAAACTGGGTTGAACTTGTACTTGAAACTCTTCTGCTGGTGGTATACAAGTAGTTTAGCGTACAGTATGAAAAGGAGGGGTGTGCTGACCCTGTTGTACAGACCACGGCAGTCGCCTGTTGTGATCCTGCAAATAAAGCATTTACGAAGAGTCCATGAATTCATGTAAAACAGTATTAGGGCAGTTCAGGCATTTCACAGCCTGATTGGACTGTTGAATCTTATACTCTACCTCCATATTAAACAAAATTTGGCGAGTTTGTCTTGCAAGCTAGATAATAAGATAACAGTCTAGATCTAGAACACACGGTAATCAATTCAGACACATTGTAAGTAAAAGATGACATACCCCAATTTCCGTCACAAAATGGCAAGAAGAACATTTAACTGATGAAGCTCCATATGGATACATCAGTAGTACTGTACAACTTCCACACTTCACTTGCCCAACCTGATGAGCTGAAAAATGGATAATAGAAAGATTAAATAAAGAGATTTGCAAAGCAGAAGATAATGTGTCACTACATTGACAATATGTTCAGCACCAGAATCTTAAGAAATCTATACGTTTATGGAGATGTTAACATGTCTATTGCAGTAGAATATAAATATATATTTATCGTAATCTTCATATAAGGAGCCTTATATGAGCTATTAAACTCAATGAATGTTCATGGATTTCGTAACACGAGGTTATTTCACCTCCAGAAATGTATTGCACTTGGGGACAAGTATGAGTGTGTGACGTTGCTCTATAATATAACATATGTGTATAGGCATAGGGCAGTGATGTCCACAGGCTTGGCCAACAATAGATATTGAATTGATGCACTGATGCAATGAAATCATAGCTACATACCATAATCATCCAGATATTAGACTTCGTCATTGAGATAAATCTATCATGATCTCTTAAACCCTAGGCAATTAACAAGGCTGAAAGATTCCGAAACTTGGTAGAAAGATAGAAGGGGAGCAAGGAAACATGTGACCCTGTAAATTCTTTAGTTATGAATTATGATTAAGATCTTTTTAAGCTATTAAGAATGCGCCCAACAATAGTATTGAAAGCATAGATTGACGGGATTTAAGGAAACCTGTGGCTCTATCCATTCTTTAGTTACAATTAAAAACTTTTTCACCGTTTATGATTGAAATTGATAATAGTTGACAATCATCACTAGTCCCAAAAGCTTAAGCTATTAAGAATGCATCCATAGTATTGAAATCCCATTAACATGTTCCCTCATGTGCAATGTGAAAATAGATGGCGAACGCCAATGTCGAACATACGTTCAACCCCCCATACCATGTAATGTGTGTCATGAATAAGGAAAACAGAGAAAGACAAGAGGAGGGGGGTTTTGAACTCAAGGCCTCATAGCTCTACCATAAAACTGAAATTATGAGAATGAACCGTGTGTATTTTCACTTTGGGTTGAATGTACAATATGTGAGCCAATTAATAACATGTACAAGATAATCAAATCAAGAATGAAATCTCATATACATACATGGAAAACAAAGATGTCACAAACATATCATAATATCAGATATTCTTGATTTGATTATCTTGTATATAGCATATAAAATACAATAATTTGAATTTGAATTGTATTAATTACATAATAAAGTTAAGGGGCTGACCTTGAAGCACATAGTTCACTGTTTGACAACATGAACATAAAACATGTTTGGATCCTCTTGGATATGTAAGTAGTCGGCGGCAAGAACCACAGACCATTTGAGCCATCTCTGCATCAAATTACACAAAATGCAAAGTCTTATAAACACATCACTCTTTACTCCTACTCAATTTACATTATCGCCACTATGAAAAAATAAAATCAATAAATTTTTTCCCACAAAATTCATCTGATCAATCTATCAATGACCGTCTCTCAACCATATCAATTGGTTTCATAATAATTTCCCAAACAATCCAAGCCATCTCTGCATCAAATTACACAAAATGCAAAGTCTTATAAACAAATCACTCCTACTCAATTTAAAATATCGCCGCTACCAAAAATAGAAAATCATGTCTAAAAATTCCACAAAATTCATATGATAAATCCATCAATGACCCTCTCTCTCCACCATATCAATTGGTTTCATAATAATTTCCCAAAAATATTTCACCTACTACTATCACATTTCATGCCACTAATAATGTATAATAAATTGTATGTACAGTGGAAGAGAATTGTATGTGTGACTGACCGGAAGACGGCGGCGGCTGCGGCTGCGGAGGCGGCTGTTGTGGTGGTGGCTGATGTGGGTGTGTGATGGGTTGCCATCCTGGTGGGGGGCCGTCATCTTCTTCATCTTCATCGTCTACTTGTGGTTTTACAGTTGATTCTTTTTCATTGTTCTCCATTGATTTTTGAGTCACCCAGATTTTGCTTTCTCTCTTTAAAGTCTGAAATCAAAATCTCGAGAAGCAAGATTTCCAAAAATACACCCAAAAAAAAAAAAAAGAGTCAAAGACTATTTTTCGATCAAGCTTTTTTTCAATGGATTTACATAAATTACTTCCTTTCATTTTTTCATTCATAAATTACTCTTTTGTAATACAGAAAAACCCCTAAATAAAATTACTATTAAATAATTTAAGAGGTATTATCAATTTAGTCCCTAAAACAGAGGTATTATCAATTTAGTCCCTAAGTTTTAGTGAAACATCAATTTTTTAAACATGTTTGCTTTTTGACAACCTTTGATCCTTTGCTTTTCAAAAATACATCAAAACGAATAATAACACAATAACTATACTAAAACTTATAGTTGCTAAACACTGTTGTAACATGCCATTAGTTTTTCCTTTTTCTTACTTTTCAATATCAATTGTTTAATCATTTTAGTAGGAATGTAGGATGCATCATGTGATGTGACATCATCCAAGGTAAGTTCATTAAATTTGGGAGGCCAAACTCTATAATTTTCATTGTAGAGAAGCAAAAGAAAAATGGATTTTTCGAGAGGCTGCAGGGGTGCCCCCTCGTAGCTTCGTCCCTACTTGCACAAAAGGAATTTTGATTCTACTTCTCCCATTGTTGTTCATGTTGCTTCTCTTCTTTGAATCCTAAAAGACATGTTTTAACTTGAAATGGATTGTTCATGTTGCTTCCCAAATTTTATTGATATCAAAATTGTGGATATTATATCCTGCCATTGATAAAGCCGATGTATTGATAGAAAATGCCAAAGAAGTGTCTTTGGTGCTGCTAATGGAAGATGTGCAAATCTCCTAATTGGGGTTCGTCTACTGATGGTATAACACGAAGTAGCATGTAACAGTAAGATTGAAGCATCGACATGTTCCAAAAATTTTACAAGAAAAAGGAAAAAAAAAAGATCATTTATATGTATTGTAAATCTTCACTACAACGAGAGAGGAAACAAAAAAAGACTGGCTTATAATTTCAATCTAAACCAAGTTAAAGAATAGATCCGAATGGGTGAAGATCCATACAAATAATCAAAATGTTCCGTTGCCATGTTACATAAACCGAGATCATGGTCAAGAATCTTATCCTTATTTCTGTCTTGGATTGTCACATCATCATCGCTAATGAAATAGATGCAATTTACTTTCAATCTTGTAGATTCACTGACATGAAGTGATATCGAATTCATTATGCCCAAGTAACTACAATGACAAGACTCGGTTAGGATTCTCTGGAATTCGATCAGTTGTAGAGGCAGTTTTTCTGATGTAGGAACATCATTGCAATGGATGCGAAACAAGTCATTATCAAAATTAACAACATAGAAGTGGCCCTTATAAAATATAATATATCATAACAAGCATTCCAAAAACCTTGTATTTTTATTCAGTCCTCATCTCCTGGTCTGCAGAAAAACAAATTGACAGCAAAAACAAGAACTAAGCAATTTGGATCAGAAGGGCTTGTAGATGTAACATCTCTTAATTTTATTGGAGAAAGAGATCGAGACAAACACGAAGACCTAATAAAGGAGAATCATAATAGGATTCTACAAAGTCAATTACTCTTACACCAAATCTAGGGTTACAAAACATGTATAAATACCACTCATCTTTCACTGTATAAAATAATAAGAACAATACGCTGAGAGTGGTAACTAAGAGAGTGTAACCTATTTTCCACTTGTTTCATAGTGAACGCTTCACGCTGTCACCGGAACCCATGGTTTTTTCCCTTTCCAGGGCTTTCCACGTAAAACTCTTGTCCCTCTCTAATTCTCTATTATTGCTCATTTTCTTTCATTGGCAAATCGCAAACATCACCCCTTAACTAATCAATAATTCAGTTGTTGAAAAATCACCGTCAACAATTTATGTTTAAAAGACAATTTTACCTTTGAAATTTTGAATTAGTTAGGCTAACAGTAAGTAAATGGATTCCATGGGATGTTCGTACAGTTATGACATAATTTGCCGCTCAGTGCAATATTATCTAATCTCGTGGGAAGTTTGTGCAAATATATATGTATATACCCGTTTTAGGTTTCACTTTCCACGCCTTCTTAGAGACAGAAACCCCCTCATCCTCCTCATCCTAGATCTATTAGGACTTCGTTTTCATAAATAAAGAAGAAACCCTCTACTTTTTGTTACAAATTCAGTCCTGCAAGTTGCAACTCCTAACTAATTCCTGTGTTTTTCTTATAAATCCGTTCACGTTCAGACATCCTTATGGCTAATCCTATGGTTTCTCATAGGAAGAGAAGGTCACCGGAAAGATGGTCGGATCTTCCCGGAGAACTCCTGTATACCATCTTTGCAAACTTGGCAAATCCGCTCGATGTTTATCGATGTGGGATTGTCTGTGTTTCATGGAAATCTGTGATTAAAACTATTTTACCTCACTTTTTATTGCACAACTCCAACATATATAACAGATATTCAGGCAACGACAAAATACTCATGTTCTTCAACATCCTAACAAAAAAAATTCACAAGATGCCTGTATCCAAATTCCTGGGAAGATTTTCTACTTCAAATTTTGGGAGGCTTCTAACAGTCGCGTTTCTCAAAATCAGGGATACTTACCGAATTCGACTGTTGAATCCTTTCTCCGGACAAGAAATCAAGTTGCCATCGTTAACGGATAGAGAATATTATACAGTAAAATTAAGAGCTATTACATCTACAAGCCCTTCTGATCCAAATTGCTTAGTTCTTGCATTTGCTGTCAATTTGTTTTTCTGCAGACCAGGAGATGAGGACTGGATAAAAATACATGGTTTTTGGAATGTTTGTTCTGATATTATATTTTATAAGGGCCACTTCTATGTTGTTAATTTTGATAATGATTTGTTTTGCATCCATTGCAATGGCCCTGTTACTTCAGAAAAACTGCCTCTACAACCGATTGAGTTCCAGAGAATCCTGATCTCTCGTCATTGTAGTTACTTGGTGGAATTGGATGGCAATCTTTTACTGGTTGTTAGATACGTCAGTTCTGAAATATTTGGGTATCGAAGAACTTTCAGATTTCAGGTTTACGAATTGAATTGGCAAGAAAAAAAATGGATTGAGATCAAAAGTATCAGCGATAGCATGATTCTATTGGGCAGAATGAATTCGATATCACTCTATGTTGGTGAATTTACAAACTTGAAAGCAAATTGCATCTATTTCATTAGTGATGATGTTGTGACAATCCAAGACAGAAATAAGGATAAGATTATTGACCATGATAACGGTTTATATAACATGGCAACGGAACATTTTGAAAATTTTTATGGGTCTGCACCCATTTGGATCTATCCTTTAACTTGGTTTAGATTGAAATTATAGGCAGGTTTTTTTTTTGATATTTCTTTTTGGTGTAATGGAGATATTTTATATTTATGGAGCTGTCTAATTTAGAATACATTTTCAAGATTTTTTTTTTTCCTCTTTCTTTTTTCTTGTCAAATTTTTGAAACACATCAAGCATCATCCTTAGTTCCTTACTATTTCATGATATTCACTTATCTCAGATTCTCAGGAGGCATTTATTGGCCAAGTGCAAGGCCAATTCTGAGAATCTGAGGCCACACTTGTCAAGTATACCGGCAGTGGCGCTGGCGGATTGGCTTCGGAGAGTTTGTACGTTAAGGCCTACAAGTACTAGATATGGTTCATGTGTCTATATCGGGGTGGGGACTATATGAAAATTGTATCATGTTGATGTTTTTATTTCTCTCTTTGAACTATATATTCTACCAATAATTTGGTTCATGTGTCTTTATATTGGGGTGGCGATTAAGTGTTCCATTCCATGTCTTTCAATTTGTGTTAGGATTTTCAACATTTGTCTAACTAAATATTCATGAAACTGCATGCAATTTGATGTTTTGAAGTGTCTTTTTTAAGAAATAAAAATGATAACTAAATTTTTACATATTCAGAATCAAAATTTAATAAATATAACAATCCAAATTTTGCAGTAATGATACAAGCAATACCTTAATACTCACATAAAAATCATCATTTTGTCAAAGTTGTTATTACAAGCTTGTAATATGGCCTAATGAACAACTCATGATCGACTCCATAAAGCAAAAAGAGTAGCACATACGAATTCAAACTCCAAGAACTCAACTGATCTCTTTGTACATGATTGTCTAGAAAGAACATGAACATACACTTGGAATTTAAAATGTTAGGCGGAAGCTGTTGTGTATTTAGCATTAGAGAAAAAACACAGCTCTAAAACCCCACAGCGGAGGGTTCATTATCTCCTTGGCTTTGCTCTCTTCATAAATACCAAGGCTGTTGCAGGAAGGGAAATACACAATTGGACATGGGAAAACCTTCTTCGTGAAGTGTAATCATAGCATTCATCTCATACTATGCTATGCCAATTTTGCTGTAGTATGTACTTGTCAATTCTTTTAGAAATCGTCGGATTCGTCCTAAATGAAATGATATACAAATTAAGTAAATATTATACACATGAAAGAAGGTGATAATGCTAGAAAGAAAGCAGAAGTTGACATAACTGGAGAAGAAAGAAGGTTACTCACCACAGTGGACCAAATTTTCAGGGTTGCATTGTACTGTTTCTTCAGCTTGATGGAGGAAGCTTCACTCAAATGCTCGATTCTTGTTGAATCCTTGCTACTGCCATGACCCTCTTATCGGACTGAGGCATGATACAACAACAGACAAGATGTACTACAACATGTGTATAGGCATAAGGCAGCGATGTCCACAGGCTTGGCCAACAATGGATATTGGATAGATGCACTGATGCAATGAAATCATAACTACATACCATAATCATCCAGATATTAGACTTCGTCATTGAGATAAATCTATCATGAACTCTTAAACCCTAGGCAATTAACAAGGCTGAAAGATTCCAGGACTTGGTAGAATGATAGAAGGGGAGAGATACAGAGATATATCTACCCAAAAAAACAAGGAAACAAGTGACTCTATCCATTCTTTAGTTATGATTAAGGGCTTTTTCACCGTTTATGATTGAAATTGATAGTTGTTGACAGTAATCACTAGACCAAAACGCTTAAGCTATTAAGAATGCGTCCAACAATAGTATTGAAAGCTTAGATTGATGGGATTTATGAATGCATTAACATGTTCCCTCACGTGCAATGTGAAAATAGATGGCGAACGCCAACGTCAAACTTAAGTTGGAACAAGGAAACCCGTGGCTCTATCCATTCTTTAGTTACAATTAAAAACCTTTTCACCATTTATGATTGAAATTGATAATAGTTGACAATCGTCACTGGTCCCAAAAGCTTAAGCTATTAAGAATGCGTCCATAGTATTGAAATCCCATTAACATGTTCCCTCATGTGCAATGTGAAAATAGATGGCAAACGCCAATGTCGAACATATGTTCAACCACCCATACCATGTAACGTGTGTAATGAATAAGACATCTAGAGAAAGACAAGAGGGGGGTTTCAAACTCAAGACCTCATAGCTCTACCATAAAACTGAAATTATGAGAATGAACAATGTGTATTTTCACTTTGTGTTGAATGTACAATATGTGAGCCAATTAATAACATGTACAAGATAATCAAATCAAGAATAAAATCTCACATACATACATGGAAAACAAAGATTTCACAAACATATCATATTCTTGATTTGATTATCTTGTATAGCCTATAAAATACAATAATTTGAATTTCAATTGTATTAATTACATAAAGAAGTTAAGGGACTGACCTTGAAGCACATAGTTGATTGTTTGACAACATGAACATAAAACATGTTTGGATCCTCTTGGATATAAAACATGTTTAAACCTGCATTAGTCATAGCCTTTGAATAGGGTCAGAGTGTAGAGACAAGGATGTTAAAAGTGAAAGCAACATCCAACTGACTTTAGCCCCAGACAAGTGACAAACAAAATATTCGAAAGTTAAATTTGACAGTTTTTGTGTCTACATCAGTTCAAATCAATTAAAAGAAAATACATGAAATTTGTTCCATTCTCAACTTCAACAATGATATCCTTGCACCTTCACGCGCTATAGCTTACCTCAATCAATACTTTTATGCAATTACTTCCATAATGTATAGTGTTACATTACAACAATACATGTTACAATCGCAAATGGTACAAGAATTTTATCCAACAAAATTGTACACTGCCTTCGACCATTCAATCCATTTCCTGTGGAAACTTCTTTAACTCGCTATTTCCCCGGACAGGTGTAATACTATCCTTGATTGGAGAATTAGATTATAATGCTAGTTGGTTCGTTCCAACAAGTGTTACCTCGTAAAATAACCGAAGAAGGCTATGACTAATGCAGATAAAACATGTTTGGCTATGACTAATGCAAGTGTAATAGTCGGCGGCAAGAACCACAAACCATCTGAGCAATCTCTGCATCAAATTACCCAAAATGCAAAGTCTTATAAACACACCACTCTTCACTCCTACTCAATTTACATTATTGCTACGAAAACTAAAATCAGGAAGAAAAAAAATTCCACAAAATTCATTTGACCAATCTATCAATGACCCTCTCTCCACCATATCAATTGGTTTCAATATAATTTCCCAAACCATCTGAGCCATCTCTGCATCACATTACACAAAATGCAAAGTCTTATAAACACATCACTGCTACTCAATTTACATTATCGCCACAACGAAAATAAAATCAGGAATAAAAATTCTACAAAATTCATCTGATAAATCTATCAATGACCCTCTCTCTCCACCTTATCAATTGGTTTCATAATAATTTCCCAAAAATATTTCACCTACTACAATCACATTTCATGCCACTAGTAATGTATAAACAGTGGAAGAGTTTTGTATGTGTGACTGACCGGAAGACGGCTGCGGAGGCGGCTGTTGTGGAGGTGGCTGATGTGGGTGTGTAATGGGTTGCCATCCTGGTGGGGGGCCGTCATCTTCTTCATCTTCATCGTCTACTTGTGGTTTTACAGTTGATTCTTTTTCATTGTTCTCCATTGATTTTTGAGTCACCCAGATTTTGCTTTCTCTCTTTAAAGTCTCAAATCACAATCTCGAGAAGCAAGATTTCCAAAAATACACCAACAAAAAAGAAAAGAAAAGAAAAGAGTCGAAGACTATTTTTCGATCAAGCTTTTTTTCAATGGATTTACATAAATTACTTTCTTTCTTTTTTTCATTCATAAATTACTCTTTTGTAATACAGAAACCCCCTAAATAAAATTACTATTAAATAATTTAAGGGGTATTATCAATTGAGTCCCTAAGGTTTAGTGAAACATCAATTTTTTAAACATGTTTGCTTTCTTACAACCTTTGATCCCTTACTTTTCAAAAATACATCGAAACGAATAATAACATAATAACTATACTGAATCTGCATAGTAGCTAAACTCTGTTGTAACATGCCATTTTAGTAGGAATGTAGGATACATCATCTGATGTGACATTGTTTCCGTAGAACCAATTTGAGTTAGACTTGTACAGAGGGGCGCAGCTAGAATTTCAAAGTTCACTGAGTTTGGAGGGCCAAACTCTATAATTTTTCCGAAAAGCTACGGGGGTGTTGTTTATTTACTTACTTAATGTCATTATTTTCCAATATTCAAACACACTCTGATGAGCAATGACACAAATAAGATTACATACTTAAATAAAAGTTAGTCAAGCAAGTGCAAAAACAAGGAGGCATGTAAAATAAAACACCATTTGTAACTGTGTGATGCAATCAACCTAGGGCATATGATTCGATACATAGTTATCTTTCTTTCGAGTACTGTTGCCATCCAGAAAAACAGCTCTCAAACTTCATTTATTGGTTATATTTTCATCTCATAATCTATTCTAAACATTATACCATCATGATCCTCACTTCCTCACTAGTTTCTCCCCTTAAGCAATCAAATCAATCTCAAAACAGTTAAAAAGAAGACCTGGACTTTATATCCTATGTCATAAAAGTAACAGTCATAGTTGACAAGAAGGATGAAAAAAGAAAGAAGGAAAATGAATAAGAATAAGAAGTAATAAAACCAATAGAAGTAAAGGAGTCATAAAATTGGTCATGATGCAAAGGGAAGAAACATGATATTGAAAGAGTTAAAAGGCCAGGATAAAGCTAAGTGTTCATTAAAATTAGACAAGACACTGAACTAAATCCTCTACTACACCCCAACTAGTCAGGAAATGAGGCAATGTTCTTATGATCCATCAATCAAAATCTCATTGAGGCATTGAGCTAATTAAATCCTTATTTCAAAGAAACAATCGTAAACAGCTTATGCAACCCCTCATCAGTTTCCAGTTGGCTCTTCTCAATACATGACATTCAAATTTCACTTCATAACAGATACTATTTTGCTGACTCACACCAGTATTGTGTACAGAACCAGAAGCAACATTTATACAAACTTATTTATTATATGACTTTGACACTTTACAATCTTCATCACTATCACTTGAAGATTTCTTATTAGAGACACTCTTCTGACCTTAGGATGGCTTGACTGCGTCCTCTTTTGTAAACATTCTTGGTGCAATGGCCATGGCCATAAGTTCTTGGAGTAGTTGTTTCCATGCGTACGGTACGTGAACCTGCAAAACACAAGAGAAGCAATGTGTGAAATCTCTAGCAATATGAAACAAGAGTGATTTTGAATTGAGAGGAATTCTCACCTGAACCATGTTGATTCTGTTGTTGCAACCCTTACAGAAAAAAGAATTCTTCTTTAGATCTGTAGAAACCATTAATCCACAATGATCACAGACATGAACCCTGTAAACATCGCTTTGGTCGAACAACCTCTCTTTGAGTGTGAGAGCAGAACCATGAGATATTAGACAGTCTCGCTCCATTTCTCCTAATCGCATGCCACCACCACATGCCCGTCCCTCAACAGGCTGCCTTGTGAGAATTTGGACAGGACCCCGCGCACGAGATTGAATCTTGTCCTCAACCATGTGCTTCAGTTTTTGGTAATAAGTTGGTCCAATGAATATCATAGCAGGGAGCCGTCTGCCTGTATGACCATTATACATGGTCTCAAATCCATGCTTTTGATACCCCCTGTCGTGAAGGGCTTTGAAGATATTGTCCACCTAAAATATAAAATAAAACAACTATAATGACAGAACCTATTTCAAAATCAAATTCTAGAACAGTTTATTACTCACATTGAGATCTGTAAACGGGGTGGCATCACCATATTCCTCGTCTTGAGCAAAAGCCTTCTCCTTCCCCATTATACATTCCATTAGCTGACCAACTGTCATTCTAGCTGGAAAAGAATAGGGGTTCAAAATGATATCAGGGGTGATGCCTTCCACTGTCCATGGCATGTCTTCCTGTCCGTAAGTCATGCCCACTGTTCCCTTCTGGCCATGCATACTACTAAACTTGTCTCCAATTTGGGGTATCCGAACAGATCTAACCTTAACTTTTACAAGGCTCAAGCCATCTGCACTTGTTGTCAATATAACCTACAAGATGATGTAAACTGATACATAAGCAACAAAATTGCACAAAAATATCAAACAGAGTCTCAGACTACAACTATGCACAAAGTTGTCAAGTAAAGTAAAGCTCACCTGGTCTACAGTCCCCGTTTCAGAGTGACGTAAGCTTATGCTATGATCACGCCTTGTATAACGTGAAGCCTCGCCCTGAGCTTCATCCTGAGCAATAGGAGTGGTCTTTCCAATAATCACATCCTCGCAAGAAACTCTTGTGCCGTGAGAAACAACAAATTATTTCCAGAAAAAAAAAAAAAAAAATTTAATTATCAAAACAACTAGTAAGACGAAAGAGCAAAAACAACTCATAGATATATATTTACAGGACATACAAGACCATCATCATCCAATTTATCGTAAGAGACATGCCGCATGCCCTATAAAAATGAATAATGATAAACATCCAGCATTTACACAAGCAGTGAATATCAAAGCTGTACCCCAACTCAGTACTTGCCATGGTATTAGATCTATCCGGTCGCCCAAAAGATTCTTTTACAAGAGTTCCCATCCTTTTCTCCTTATCCCTGTTAAGCAGGAGGAGGAGTTAACATTGGAATATCTACATGAAAATGTAATAAAATAGTAATGATGCAGATGGACACACACAAACAAGTCTTAACAATAAGCTTACGTGTATGTATGGAAGTAAAGTGATCGGAAGAGTCCACGATCTATTGATGATTGATTCATAATAATTGAATCTCCTTGGTTGTACCCAGAATAGCTGGCATTGGCAACAATGGCATTCTGAAGTGGGATGACAGAAACAGAAAGATCATAAAAAACTATAATCACAGGGAGAAACAAATAAGTTACAACAGACTGATATGTATTACGGATGGACTAGATACACCAAAACGACAAAGAAAGTGAGATGAAATTAAAAGTATGAACACATTTGGTTAGACAAATGCCACATGTATGACTAACTTACCTGATTACGGTTAGGAAATGGTATAATTGATGCACAAACACCCAAAATCAAGGATGGATGAATCTCACAATGTGTGTATGGAAATGGTTCAGGATCCTGCAACAAATTTGTACAAAACAAACTTGTCAGTACTTCACCATCTAATGGATTAGTTGATTAATGCAATCATTATACTCACATTTTCTGTCATCGCTATCATTGCGGTCTCTTCTTTTGAGTGTAGATCCTGCAACAAATTTGTATCAGACAAACTTGTCAATACTTCACCATCCCATAGGCTAGTTGATTAATTTATTATATTAAACAAAACGATTATACTCACATTGATTGTCATCGCAATCAATGTGTTCTCTTCTTCCTTTGCATCAATATATTCCAAAAATCCTTTTTCAAGGAGGTCAGTCCAGTTGGATTCCTGAAGAGCACTCATATAAGTATGAAAAAATAAAATTACAAGTTAGAATATCATATAGAAATTTATAATAGGCTCACCGTATTCTCCGGTGCAGTAATATCTCTCTTCTTTATGAGAAGCCTTTGTTTCTCCACAACGAATAGCGGACGACAGCAGCAACCATAATCCGTACATATATGTAATTCATTTAAACCAAAATCTCTAAAAAGTCCAACTTCAGCATCGGAGGGAGCCTGCAAAAGTAAGCATTTAGGTGAATATAAAATTAAAAAATGTCTATGATGACAAAAATTGAATTCTAACTAAATATAATAGATGAGAAGGACAATGCATTCAGTCCATGAAATTCAAAAGTGAAACACATGTTTAATAGCATTAAAGAAAGCTTATAATCAGAGAAATCAGGAAATTGTTGACCTTTATACTTAAGTTTTTACATAATGACACAACAGATAGTGTAAGCAGGATAATTTCAAATTGTGAAACCCTAAGGCTGTGAATCATAGTCCCACATCGCTTGGGCATTAAGGGGAAGTGCAATATACAAGTGTGAGGGAAACCCTCACCCTACAAGCTAGCTTTTGGGGTTGAGTTAGGCCCAAGACCACTTTGACAAAGGCAATCTCAACCGAACCCTCATACATTGAATGAAAGACCTGATATCGTTCTATTGGACAAATAGGGTAAATATTGTAAGATTTCCTAAATCGATAATGTTGGAAATCTGTAAATTTTCTAAGCTATGTACAGCTAGGAATCTGTGTATAGCTCCTGATTTTTCTCTATTTATTATTAAGAATAGCTAATCCCTGATTCTTAGGAAATCCCAGATTCTTAGGGATTGATAGAAAGGTCAAACCTCTTTGATTGGGCATCCTTTTGTGTATAAATACCAACTAGTACCAGCTCTTTTAATTAATTTAGAATCAGTTTTTTCCTACAGATAAAACTTACCTAAACAAGTCCTAAAGATGAAAGGAAAATAAATCTTAAATTTGGGTTTTATTGATAACTAACCCTTTTGGAAGGCTGCTATTGAAATTTAACCTATTTTTGAAAAAATTGCAACACTAACTCTTTTGGGGTTGTCAAAGGACAACATTGCCCTTGTTAAATTAAAAAACCCCTATCTAATCCTTCTAGCCATCGACCAAACCTCTATCTACTCTTTGTAAGACCAAACCTCTTTCAAAGCAAAATCCCTAATTCCCTAATTTCTCTCAAATGGACAAAACCCAATCTATGAATCTCTCTCAAACAACATTCTCCTTCTCTCAATCCCTAATTTCCCTCAAAATGACAAAACCAATCTATGAATCTCTCTCAAACAACATTCTCCTTCTCTCAATCCCTAATTTCCCTCAAAATGACAAAACCTAATCTTTGAATCTCTCTCAAACAACATTCTCATTCTCTCCCTCTGTCTCCTTCTCTGAAACGGTACAGTGGTAGCTGTACAACCACGCCGATGACGACGGAAGCTTGAAGTGGACGATGACGGAAGCTTGAAGTGGACGACGGCGCGACGGGACGTAAGGTTGCAGTCGACGAAGGCGCGATGGGTAAACAGGAACTCCAACAGGTCGATAGTGATGAGAAGATCGAGCAATTCATAAGTTGGGTTGAAAAGCACTGAAACAAGAAAAGTCTGGTTGCTATTCGCTAAGGTCTGTAATTTATCACATCTTTAGTTTTTTGGTATATGCATAATATGCCTAATTCTGATACATTCTACTTTTTTCTTTCTTAAATATTAATGTGTAAAGGTTGTGAATGTCCTTTATTGTGGCGGTATGTGATACTTAGCAGAGGAAACACACATATAAATCTTTGGATTCATTAGAAACCTTCTTTGTGTCATGGGACAAAAATTGTTTTATGTGCATATATGGATCTTGAGTTCTCTTTGTGTTGTTCTAAGATGAGATACCATCACTTCTTTGTCATTTTTTGTTTTCTTTTTTTGTTTCCCCCCTTAGTTAGGTACTCATGAATGCAGTTTATGCTAGCATTTTAGGTTTGGAATGTTTTATTATGTGCATGTTGTTGAATTGAATTTGTTCATATAAGACTTCCGCATTTTACATTTCATTTTAGTTGGAGGTCTAGGTTCTGTAATCTGCTCTGTTGTGGTTATATTTTCATCTGTTATATACATTAAAACTTTTTCTTTGTTTTTTAATATGATTTTCATCGAAAAGTTATGTTAGTTTGGACATGACCTTTGTAATTAGATTTTGAGTTAATTATTTGATTGGCCAGTTGAATAAAGTTCTTTTGCAACAAATATACCTGCCCATTCTTTGATGTTTGTTTATCCTTTTAAACATTTTTTTTTTAGCCTCTACATTGGATTTAACAATTTTTTTACAAGGATATCTCACTATATACCAATACTGAGATATATACCCACATCCTAGCATGTGTTGAAAACATGCTTTTCTGTGATATGGTCTAGATTGATTATGTTTTACCTTTGACAGGCAGCTGCACATATCTATTTTCGTAGGGGATCGTAGTTTGAAACCAAATCCAAAAATCTTATATTGTATATACCTTTTACATGTCAAATCAGTTCCTAAATATTGTTGACTGTTGATGAATTTGCATGCCCATAATCTGAATTCAGCTTGGTCGATAGTTTCTGCATTGCCAAGTTCTTATGGTGATTCTTCAACAATTGGTAATCACAATCTTGTTCGTTTTGATTCATGAAACTTCATTGCCAATCTTTTTAGGGATCGACCCAGTTTATATTTTAGCTTAATTTGCTGTTATGTATGGTTTATTGAGTTCTTTAACCCCTAATTTGAGTTAAATCTTGTCTCGGCTCGAGTTGACTCAGTCTAGGTTGATTTCTATGGTCCTCGCGGTACAGAAATCAGGTTAGATTTCATAGGAGTTGGTGGTGGGTGGCCTGGGGTGCGGTGGTTTGTTTTGGTACGGGGGTTTCTGGGAGTTGTTGTGCCCCTGTTTCTTGTTGCTGGCTGTTTCTGGGCATTGTTGTGCCTCTGTTCTGTTTGTTTGTCTGTGCCCCTGTTTCTCTGTGTTTTTGTCTGCTCGTGGGTTGTTGCCTTGGGTGGGCTGGTTGTGGCCTTGGTGCCCGTTTCTATTGTGTTTTTGTTGCCTTTGGGCTTCCTTTATAAACTTCACCGTTTAAAAAAAAATATATGTTTAAATTCTGCGGTAAGAGTTTTTATTCATGTACGTATGTATATGTGTGTGCATACGAAGTAATTATATGTGAAATGCTTTTCCTAATGCAGGACTATTTAGCAGAACTTTTGGGTCGCCCATATAAATTGATGAGAAGAATTTCCACATTAATGAACCAATATTTGTTGCTTGAACCCTTTTGTTTGTTATGCTTCAAGTAGTCTTTGTTATTATAAATTTTTTTTCTGATATGATTTTTTGAAATTTGTGTGTATGTGTGTGTGTTGTCTGTTGATTTTTGCTTGTTGCCCAATTTCTTTTGGTAAATATATAATCCTTTTTAAGTTTGCTTGGAAGATGTGTATTTCACTTAAAGGTTTACATATAAAAGTATCTCTCTTGGCAATGCTGCCATTGCAAGTCATTTGATAGTATACAAACAAAATTTGACCATAAAAGCATAATTATATTGGGGAAAACATTGCCAGTTATGCTATGGTTGATTCAATCAATTATGATGATATGAACCGAAATCATAAATCGTAGAACTATGTCAAACTATAATAGTTCACCTAATACATTGTTTGGGTGTTTTTGTGTTTGGTCATTTTGGCATAATGATGTTTGATTTGCTATATTGCTGGTGTTTTTGCCATCTCATTGTTATGGTTGAGTTCCTATATTGCTAGGTTCAGTGATGTTTATTTGTTTGGGTGTTTTTGTGTTTGTAGTGGTTGTGTACTCTTAGGTTTGGTATTATGAGTAGCATTTTGGTTTCCTAACGGCCCCGTTAGGAATTCCTAACATATGTTAAGAATTCCTAACATCCGTTAGGAATTTCTTAACACCCGTTAGGAATTCCTAACGGACCGTTAGGAATTCCTAACATCCGTTAGGAATTTCTTAACACCCGTTAGGAATTCCTAACGGATGTTAGGAATTTCCTAACGCAATTCCTAACGGGTGTTAGGAAATTCCTAATAATTCCTAACACACATTTAGAATTCCTAACACACGTTAGGCCCGTTTGGAATTCCTAATACCCATTTGGAATTCCCAACAGTAGTTTGGAACTCCCAACTGCTGTTGAGAATTTCCAACACCGTTTTGAATTCTGAACTACAATAACAAATATCACCTTAAATTGCTTATTCGGTTAAATATTTTGTACTAATATAAATATTTTGTGGTTTTATGTTATATTTCAGGATAATTAAATGGGAGAAGAGGTGGAATTGTTAGTAAAGGTGGTAGAACATTTCTCGGCGAAGATAAACAGCACTTCATCAACAGCTGCTATAAAGTGCATTAAGAAAAAGTTGACGGAGGCGCAACTATCCCTCTTCCGCACAACATGCTTTGGGAAACTTATAGAGATGAAGATGAAAGACATGGGAAAGAAAATGCAGGGGCTGTTTTCATTAAATTTAAGGACTGTTATTGTTGTGAAAATGTAGAAATTTCTGCCTTTTATGGATGTGTAAGGCATGGTTTGTTTGTAAAAATGCAGGGGCTGTTTTAATTAACTTTAGGAATTGTTATTGTTGTGAAAATGCAGAAATTTCTGCCTTTTATGGATGTGTAAGACATGGTTTGTTTGTAAAAATGCAAGGGTTGTTTTTGTTGTTATATGGCAGGGGCAGTTTTTGTTTTTCAAATGTAGGGGCTGTTTTTTTGTTCAATTTAGGGGCTGTTTTTGTTGTTCAATTTATGGCCTGTTTTGATTCTGCAATTTAGGGGCTGTTTATTACACAACACTGTTAAACATTAAAATAACAATTAAATTGAACTTCATAACAACACTGTCAAACTTCATCTAAAACAATTATATCCATAACACAAGCTTCATAACGACACTGTCAAAAAACACTTAAATCCCATAAACCAAAATAAATAAATTCTGTCAACAAGCTTCATAGCAATAAAATCCATAACAACAACCAATAAAATTGTGTGAAATGTTTTACACAACACTGTCAAACAACACATTTTGTTATACAACAAATAAACATTACAATTTTAACGAAACATAAGAAAAACAACAATAGTCACAACGGCTCCTATAACCAACGTCCCGGGACATCCATCCACCTACAAATAAACATGTAAAATTAATAAGAAAAATATATGTTAGAATATAAGAATACATAGTTAATCATTTCACAAAATTAAATAGCAACTATCAACAGCTGTCAACTACAATATAAAACATGTTTATTATACCTTACGAGTTTCCAGTCTGATCGGATAAAGGAATTGGTGCCTTACATTTCTGCCTATTGTGTCCCATTCCTCCACATCTATCACACTTCCGTTGTACAATTTCTTCACCTTTCGATGACTTGCGTTTTTTGGCTGGACGCCCCCGAGGGTAAATTGAATCTACAAAATATTATGAATCCACATTGTTAGGAATTTCCTAACGTGCGTTAGGAATTTCCTAACAGGAGTTAGGAATTTCCTAACTGAGTTAGGAATTCCTAATGCACGTTAAGAAATCCTAACTGGTGTTAGGAATTTCCTAACTCAATTAGGGAATTCCTAATGCACGTTAGGAAATCCTAACTGGTGTTAGGAATTTCCTAACAGCTGTTAGGAATTCTGTGCTGGACACATTCCAAAAAAATTGTTCAATTCACTAGATTCAATACTATAATGGAAAATCAACCACAACAACATCAAATTCAACCAAGACCCATGCTCTATTACATTCATGTAAGCTATTTTCACAAAAATAAAGAACCCTAATAAACAAATCTATGCAAATAACATATTTTACCAAGAAATAAACTTATAATTTAGCTTGTGAACTTTAAATTGACCACAACAATATCAAATTCAACCAAGACCCATGATTTATTATGTAAATGTAAACTATTTTCACCAAAATATTACACAAATTCATGAAATTCGGACATAGATGAGAAGAAATTCGGACATGGGTATAACAATGTTATAAAAGTTCAAAAAAAATTATAAGAACTCACCTAAAAGCTTCAATGGAAGGAACCCTTGTGGAGTTGCTCAATGGTGGAGTTGCATAATTTGTATTTGCAAGAGAGAACAAAAGGAAAAAAAAAAAAATGGAGAAGGAGAAGATGGAGTGTCGCACGTCTGCTGTGTGAGGAGAGGAAGAAGTGAGGAAAAGAAGGCAAAATATGTATATAATGAGTAAAAGAGAAAAGTTAGTAAGTGAGGGTAAAATGGTACTTACGCATGAAAAAAGAGTTAGTTGTGCAATTTTTTCAAAAATGGGTTAGATTTCAATAGGAGCCTCATCAAAGGGTTAGTTATCAATAAAACCCATCTTAATTCAAAGAAAGCATTAATAATCATATAACTCCATCCAGAAAGCAAGATAAAGTTATACTAACATGTCTCCTCCTCAAACTTTTCAGAGTTTTCACCATCTTATCAGGATCCCTGTGGATACTAACCCAGCAACCATTGACAAAAAATTTTGTTCCTTGGGCCATATTCCCTGGAGAAATGTCCTACAAAAATCAAAGGGAAAGTTTCAAATGAAGGAAAATGAAAGGGCAAATAGAAAATCTGCATCCAATGCGTTAAACTTCAAAAGTTTGTACCTCAATTTTCTTTAGTTCCAAGTTCTTTAAACATTCCAAAATAAGATCAGTAGCTGATCCAACAGTTATGTGCACCATCAATGCAAGATTCTTAACCAGTCCACAAGCCTGAGGTTGCAGACACGTTACAGTCAAAAATGCATTAGAGGTAGTCACGTAGAGGGGTTACTGAAACAGCATACATGGAGATATTTACTCACTTGTCCAACAGGGGTTTCAGCCGGACACATCATTCCCCACTGTGAATTGTGTAACTGCATGGGTTTAGCCAGTTTTACTGCAGACAAAAACATCATTACAGAATAGTTTCAAAAAAAAAAAAAAAAAAAAACTTCATTAAAGAAAGAACGGAGAGGGAAATAGGCAGAAAGCTAGCAGTCATGCCAATAAAGAAAAGATTATCTCTAGAATGCACCAAGTCTAAACAAACTCATTGATTCATGCACGGCAGCAAGTAATTTTACCTTCACGCCCTATAGGAGAACTTATTCTTCTCAAGTGTGACAAGGTGGAGGCATATGTTATACGATTTAACACCTGAAAAAATGAAAAAGAAAAAAAGAATGAGTGCCACATAAATATTCTACAGGGAAGTAATATGATTTTTTAAATTTTCAAAAGCAAAAGTTTCCGGAAGCAAAAGCGATATTATCTCAAACCTATGACACTCCAGTCCTTGTATCGCCTGCATTTGCTTTACCCCAGTTACCAGTAGCAAGTGAGTACTTGAGACCGCTGGTAATAATTTTTGCTTTTTCAGCTATAATAGCATCCAGTTTAAAATCTTTTTCTTTATCAACAGACTCCAATATGCAAGAACTACATAAGTACAACTAACCATTTAAAAAAAAAAAACTGAAATAAAGAGGAAAAAAGCATTAGAGAGAACCTTTTTCACCATAGACTGGACTTGCCCGGTAAATCTTCTAAAAAGCTGCAAACATACAAACAACAATCAAAGATTAAAAGACCTAACATACAAATATACTTCCATTCATATTACTGGTTAAAAATATAACCATTCCGAACAAGCTTCCAAGTAAAGGACCAGCAAGGTCCAGCCTCTTGTTTCCAAAATGATCCCTATCATCTGCAGCCCTCCAATTAAGTGCACACAGTAGCAGTCGATGGATGATATATCTGGAAGAACCGCCGATCAACATGAGGAAGCATTTCCTTTTTAAGGATATCTTTGGCGGTGTAAGGAGGATGCACAGAAGATTCACCATGAAAATTACAAAAGTTCATGTAAAACACTCTAAAACAAGGTAAAATTACTAAGGCAGTGTTAGAATATTAGTCATTAATGTATAGGACTTCTATTTTGTTTAGGATTCAATTAGTTTAATTATAGGATTTCCTATTTCTTTCCTAATTGTATTTCTCTATCTGTTTTGATTAAGGAATCAATTAGCTTAATTATAGGATTTCCTGATTCTTTTCTAGTTGTATTTTTCCTATAAATTACCTCCTATACGGAGAAGAATAATAACAAAATGTGAATTTGTTCATGGTATCAGAGCCTAAATCAATTTTTTAGGTCTTTTTTTTTTCGTTTCTCTGAATCTCACTGCCGGTAGCTAGTGGCAATGGTGCCGGCAGTGAGGAAAAAAAGGTACTACCGTTTTGCTTCTCCGACATCCGGCCCTCCTACCGGATTTACTGTTCTGACTATTCGATTTTACTGTTCCAGCCACTGGATTTATTGTTCTTTTGCTTCCGCTGCTGTCTTAAGTTGCTACCCCTTTAAGCCTTTTTTCTATCTACCCCTTTCTTCTACTTGCTATCCTTTTTTTCTAATCTACTTCTAATCTACCCCTTTTTCTATCTACCCCTTTTTTCTACCTCTATAAGTTGCTAACAGGACTATTGCCTGTTTTCAACTTTTCTACTACTATACAGAACTGCTACCTGTTTTTCAACAGGATTGCTACCTATTTTTTCTACTACTACTCTAAAGTGTTAACAGGACTATTACCAATTTTTCAACTTTTCTACCCCTTTTTCTTCTTTCTTTAGAATATGTTAGAATATTAGTCATTAATGTATAGGACTTCTATTTTATTTAGGATTCAATTAGCTTAATTATAGGATTTCCTATTTCTTTCCTAATTGTATTTCTCTATCTGTTTTGATTAAGGAATCAATTAGCTTAATTATAGGATTTCCTGATTCTTTTCTAGTTGTATTTTTCCTATAAATTACCTCCTATACGGAGAAGAATAATAACAAAATTTGAATTTGTTCAGGTGGTTCCATAAAAATAAGGCTATATGCATATGGCATTTTTTTTTTAAAGTGATATTTGATGAAACGATGTTTCAAATGAATATTAAGGTTATATTAAATTTTATAAATTAAAATTACAATTAACTAATTAATTATAAAATAGAACTTTAGCTATATTTGATTTTATTGTAATATTTTACAAACCTTATTATTGTAAATCTTTACAAACCTTATCATTTTTCAAAGAGAACAGTCTAACTAGATTCCTAAAGAATAGCACTCATGTAAGTACTATCAAAATAAAATAACTAGTCACAAAATCATATAGAAATTTCTAATAAGCTCACCGTGTTCAATAGTTCGCGAATATCTCTCTTGTTTATGTCAAGTATTTGTATCTCCACGACGAATAGTTGACAATAACATCGACCATAGTCATATATATATATATATGTAATTCATTCAAACTAATATCTCTAACAAGTCCAACTTTAGTATTGAATGGAACTTGCAAATGTCTGCATTGTTCGGCATTTTGAGAGTTGGAGGTCAGAGGAAATTCAAAAGTTTGTTGTGAATTGTGAGCGCCAAAATAAAAATAAAATAAAAAATATATATATGTAGAGAGAGAGAGAGAAAAATTAAAAATAATTAATTAATTAAAAAAATAAAGACTACCAGAATGGATGTTCTCGACATAGCGCGTGCTTTGAGAATGAGAAAATCTGTTTTGAGTTGTTCTCAAGTAATCAAGGCCAGAACAATAGTTATTGTCCTAATATATAGTACAACGCAGTAAATTTAGAACATGCAAAATGAAATTGCAAATTGCATTGAAAATTTCTATTTTTGTAGAGTGATAGTACCTTGTTGTTGCGGTGCCGGAAGCTGATAACGGAGTCTGTCACCATTTCCGGTAAGGTTTGATTGAAGAACTTATTGAAGGAATCGAGTTGATTTTGAATGAATCCTCTTGAACGGAGGAGAGCCGAGACGACCTTCCAAACGTCTTCCTTCTCCGAGATTTCTTCGTCGCTGTCGCTGCCGATTGACGACCTGTCTGCATTGTTCGACATTTTTTAGAGTCGGAGGTGAGAGGAAATTCAAAAGTTTGTTGTGAATTGTGAGTGCCAAAATAAATAATATATATATATATATATATATATATAGAGAGAGAGAGAGAGAGAGAGAGAGAGAGAGAGAGAGAGAGAGAGAGAGAGAGAGAGAGAGAGAGAGATGAATTAAAAATAAATAATTAATTAAAAAAATAGAGACTACCAGAATGGATGTTCTCGACATAGCGCGTGCTTTGAGAATGAGAAAATCTGTTTTGAGTTGTTCTCAAACGATGATGAGAGGGAAGGTACAACGTAGAAGTAAGTAGCTGTAGCAGCTTTTATCAGAACGATGCGCGTTTTGTACAAAACGGTGCGGTTTATCAAAACGGTTCGTTTTGTACAAAGGGTTAGATTTTTTCAAGTGAGTGACGTTTTTTTTTTGTAGTTCTTTCACGGGAGATTACCAAATATGCACCGGTATTTTTTCTTAATTCTAATTAGTTTACAACCTTTCTGTTTTTGACCAAACTGGTCCCTAAAATTTTCAAATGGTTCCATAAAAATAAGGCTATATGCATATGGCATTTTTTTTTTTTTAAAGTGATATTTGATGAAACGATGTTTCAAATGAATATTAAGGTTATATTAAATTTTATAAATTAAAATTACAATTAACTAATTAATTATAAAATAGAACTTTAGCTATATTTGATTTTATTGTAATATTTTACAAACCTTATTATTGTAAATCTTTACAAACCTTATCATTTTTCAAAGAGAACAGTCTAACTAGATTCCTAAAGAATAGCACTCATGTAAGTACTATCAAAATAAAATAACTAGTCACAAAATCATATAGAAATTTCTAATAAGCTCACCATGTTCAATAGTTCGCGAATATCTCTCTTGTTTATGTCAATTCTTTGTATCTCCACGACGAATAGTTGACAACAACATCGACCATAGTCATATATATATATATATATATGTAATTCATTCAAACTAATATCTCTAACAAGTCCATCTTTAGTATTGAATGGAACTTGCAAATGTCTTCACATATAAGAGCATTTAAGTGGATATAGTGCAAAATTCCTCTCAACATATGATGTCGGTAAATAATAGATCAAAGTTTTAATTTACAAATGATTTAAAAATGTAAATGATCCAACTTACATATAACCGTTAGTAAACCTAGAATGCAAAGTTCAAGTGGATGAAAACGTACATGAACTGATTTTTTATAAATGATTTAAAAATGTCTATGATCTAATTTAAATTTGTTACTTTCAAGAGATGAATATGAAGACAATATCCTTAGGCTTTGCTGCAACCTTAGTCTGAATATGAGATACATAAATTGTAGTAATTAAATCGTAAAGATTTTTCGGCTTCACAATATGTAGTCTAAATATGAGATACATGAAAAATAAAATTGGCTTTCTCAAAAATTTCAAAGATTAGTTCTATATTATCAATGAAACATTCTATTTCATAATACTCTAGTGATATTACCTCAGAGAAATTGTAGTTGCAACCATGAAGATGATGTGGTTCCGATCATAAGCCAATACCACTGATTTTCACAATATCCGGTAAGGTTATACGAAAGAAGTCGTCGAAGGAGTCAATTTGATGACGAATTAATCCTTTGGAATGGAGGAGAGCCGAGATGACCGGCCAAACGTATTTCGCCGAGATCTCTTCGTCGCTGATCATCGATCTGTTTTCTGCATTGTTGGACATTTTGAGACAATTATGAGAGGGAATCAATTTCATACGTTTGTTATAGTGGTTAGCGCCAAAATTAAATTTGTAATTATATATATAGATAAATTATAAATAAATAACTAAAAGAAAAAAATAGTCAGAGTACTTAAAGGATGGATTTCTCGGCAGATGGTGTGGTTTGAGAAAGTGTTTTTGAGTTCTCAATTGAATTAAACGATGAGTGGGATGAACTTTGAAGTTAGTAGACGTAGCCGCTTTTTATCAAAACGATACTATTTTACAAAATATAGCATTTTATGATCTATTGATGAAATTTTAATAGAAGAAATGTAAATAACCCTCTGATATTTGAACAAATGCCAAATCAAATCCCATGGTTCGAACAATTAGTGAAAAAACTCCATTTATTTAAATTAAATATGAAAATTTAATTCATTTTATTATAAACTCCATTTATTAGATTCAAACCAAAAGATGGAGGGAGATTTTATTTGCTACAGCTGTTCAAAAACTTTTGAACGTCTTGCTATTCTTTCATTGCACAATAGGAAGAAACACAGAGAGTGTAGGAAACTTTGTAATGTCAGCCATAATGTCAGCCATGATGCAGATCAACTGGAGACACATGTTCAATCCAAACATGTGAAATCGGACAACGGCGGTAGCAGCGATGAGGTGCCTGATGAAGTCATCGCTAGTAACAGTGAGGATGAGGTGCCTAACAATGACATCATCGAAGTCTGCGTCGTCAAAGCCAGCGTTGTCGAAGTTGGAGTTCTGCCTGAAATTGATTCACAAAAGGTGCACTGATTCACAAAAGGTGCACTCCGCAGACTTGAGTGTGAAACTAGAGGCTATAATTCTCGACTCTAAAGCCTCTAATCTTGACAAAGAAGAGCATCTTGAGCTGGGGAATGAAACTTGACTTGAGTGTGGAACCGGAAGCTATGATGCTTGACTCCAAAACCTCTAATCTTGACAAAGAAGGTCCTGAGCTTCGAATGAAACTTGACTTGAGTGTCCGTGTTTTTAGTTGTGTACGTTTTATGTTGTATTTCGACCAAAACTCTTATGGTGATTGTAATAAGTTGATCCTTGAATCGTAAGATTAGTGCCTATTTTCATAAAAATAAAAAATAAAAAAAAAATCATTTATTATAAACTGAATAAAAAAAGGTAAGTGTTATAAAAAATATACTAATAATAATAAAAAAATTATATTATAAATAAAAAATAAAAAATGAATCTATAAATTAAAAATTAAAATTAAAATAGAAGCCTAATAACATTTGATGTAAGAAACAGAAACTATGGAGAAGACATGTACATTACCAATATGGATATGTGTCGTTGATCATCTCATCCATATATATATATATATATTTTTTATATTTTAAAATAAATTTGTTTTTATTTTAATTTTTTTAATGATTTTATTGCTTTTAATATATATATATATATATATATATATATATATATATATATATATATATATATATATATATATATATATATTGAAGGTGAATATTTAATTTTTTTATTAAATTTTTTTTTTAATTTTCTAACATATTTAAGAATATTAAGTTTTTTTTTTTTTTTTTCATTATGATTTTAGCTCAATTGCAGAAAAAAAAAATCACTTAAATAATCATATATCATAAGATTAATTAAAGCCTACTAACGGTCAACTAACAATCAACTAATGGTATGATTTTTTTTTGTTTGCTTATTGTTCGATTTAGAGGGTTTGATTTAATCAAAAGTCAGAGAATTATTTACGATTCTCCCAATTTTAATTTGCAGCTACTTAAAAGACATAATGTTAAAAATAAGGGCATATAACATAGTTTTTATTTTATTTGATATTTGATGAAACAGTGTTTCAAATGGACATTAAGATTATATTAGATTTTACAAATTAAAATTAAAATTAACTAATTATTTAGAAAATATAACTTTACCTATATTTGATGTTATTGTAACATGGGGAAATTTCACTAAATCTCTATTTTTTAACAAAATGTCATACATTTAAACATATTTGTTATATTAGCAATTTTAGTCCTTAGTTTTTCCAAAATACATCACTTTTGCATGTTCTTCTATAAGTCAAACTTAACGGAACTAGGATTATTTTGGTCTTTTACATAATAATACATGGCAACTAAATTAAAGAAAATAAAAATAAAAATAAAAATAAAAATAAAAGAAATCAATGGATCTCCACTGTTGGATCTAGATCGATATAACGATGGAGATATGAAGATTTCCACCATTTCAACGATATAGATCACGGGATCTCCACTCACTCGACCGATAGAGATCCTTCATCGGTCTCAATTGTCGGCTGATGTAGACCCCTCAACGGATCTCCATTGCTGGCTGATGGAGATCCATCGTCTTGATGTTCATCGCTCGGCGAGTGATGGAGGTCCATGGGTTTCAACAATAGATATCCATTGGATATCCACATCCAGCGGTGGAGATCAATTGATTGATCTCTTTAATTTTTTTTTTAATAATAATTAATATTCTACATTTACATGATCTTAAAGTTGTTAATAATTATTTTTATGTTATTTTTCCTGTTTTTTTAGAAGTTTTTTGTTGTTAATTTGATTTTTATTTAATATAAAAATATATTAAATAAAAATCAAATTGACCTTTTCAACTTGTCCTATTTATTAGACCATCTCCAATGCATATGCCAATACCAATGCCAAATTTGGCACAAAATATAGTGAAATGTTATATTTGACACATCATTTTAGCATTGTACTCCAATGAGTACAATGCTAAATTCTATTTGATATGCTATTTTTAATTTTTTAATTATTTAAAATTATAAAAGTCAACAAATACAACCAATTCATTCAATGAATGCATTGAATATTTTATTAGAATTGTTTCAATCTCAATTTTCCCTACCAAATTTGTTAAAATTTTATTATATAAAATTAAAAAGTCAACAAATATGGCTGCATTTATTGTTGTGCCAAATTTTGCATATGCTATACACTATGCCAAATTGGCTTTTAGCATTGCATTGGAGCATGTTTTTTTTACTTTGTACTAAATTATAGCATTGACACAATGATTTAACATTGCATTGGAGATGCTCTTAACAAGGGAAAAATCGTACTTTTCTATATAAAATCATAGTTGACCATTAGTATTTTAGACAAAGTGACTAAAGTAATGTATTTTGAAAAAAATATTGAATAAGTTACTAGTATGACAAAAGAAAACATTTAAAAACGTAATATTTCACCAAAAAGTAAAGACTTGAATGAAATTTCTCCTTTTAATATTTTATAATTGTAATTTTTAAAAACCATTTTATTGCATATTAGATCATCAAATTTAGATATCAGTAATACCTTGAATTAAATCATCTTGCTAAGTAAAATAGCAAGTTTCAAAGATATATATATATATATATATATATTTTCTTATAATCGATATCGATTGAGTCAAAGCCCGCTGAGACAGGGTGAGATTAACAAGTTTAACACATAATTGATAGTTTTAATCGATCTCAACACAAGATAAATGTTCGCATTTAATATCTATAAATTTATACGATAACCAAAAAAGAAAAATAAGATACATAAAAATAACTGGACAAGGACTCATCAGTCATCACTCTCATTTACAAATCAAAGGATCACAACTTTTGAGTTTGGTATGACTTTTTTTTCTTTTTTTCTTTTTCTATATAAATAGAGAAGACTAAATTAATTAGTGTCCAATTATAACTTACCAACAAATGTTTATAATTTTAATGTACAAATTGAGTAATTGACATGTAACCCACCTACCCTACCATCTTCTTGGAAGCCTTTTTAAGGTAGGAATTTGATTTCCACGTGGCAGTCAATGGTAACAGCCGTACAAATCCCGATATAGCTAGCTAGGTAGTTGAGCAGGCAATACATGGTCCAAAGAAGCATGAATTCTTCATGAAACGAACTCCAGAGTCTCACACGTGTAATAATTAGCTGCATAATACTGGATTATGATCTCTAACTAATGTTGCTTAATTGTTGTCACAGATGGTGCATTTTGGCAAAGAGAGCACATAATTTTCATGCATTGGCAGGTAACCAAAACAAGTTCTTTTGAGATACATGAAGGAAACACAAACACAAGTAGTGCACCACCCTCTATCTGTCTTCTCCTAACACACACAGAAAGAAGATCAATTTTCTTGTCAAGTCATCATCAGATTGAATTCTTTTGAATTAATTTCATTTAAATTTGTGCAAAGAATCCCATTTCACTCTTCAATCAACACTTGACTACTGATCAGTATCTAGAAGAAGAAGAAGAAGAAGAAGAAGATGGCAAAAAGCAAGAGCTTTTTCATTATTCTTATGAGGATTCTGGCCTTGGGAGCCATGGTTTCTGCAATAGTTGTCATGGTTACAAGCCATCAATCAGCTACAGTTTTGAACCTGACATTCACTGCTAAGTATACCAATGACCCAGTTTTCAAGTAAGTTATTTTCATGCATCTCCGATGTCATCAAATTCACAACTGTACATTACATAACTATGTAATGTTATGTAGTAGACTATATACGTACGTTACATAGTTATATGGAAAATTTTATTGCTTTTTGTATCACTATGTAATATTAAAGAGTTAATCATGTAACATTACATGGTTGTGTTCTTGAAATTTTTGTTCAGGATTGACCTTACTGCTTACAGAGTTAGCCATGTATATTTATGTTAATGAATGCATACATTTTCATTTTTGGTTGTAAATTAACGTTTGGTGGTATATGTATAGGTATTTTGTGGTTGCAGAAGCCATTGCAGGTGGCTACAGCCTTCTAGTTCTCATATTCTTTTCCAAGCAGAGTAAGCTTTGGAGATTGATAATCATCCTGGATGTGGTAATTAATGAAGCAATTTTTTCGTTTCTTTTTCTTTTCAAATTTATCTTTTATTCAAGGGTCTATGCAAAAGAAAAAAAAAAAAAAAAAAGCCAAATGTTAGAAAACCAAAGTTACATGCTAGTGAAAAAATGTCAAATATTTCCAGTTTTTGGGCAAAAAAGCTAATCAAAACAAAAACTACATATTAGTCAAAACTACATAGAGGGGTATTTTGGCCACTTAAAGATTAAAGCTGTCAACATTATAATTTTTTTTTTTAAAGCTAATAACCAAATTATTTTGTGTCTATTTGTTGCTATTTCGTGTTGATTCAATTATGATAATATCTGACTCTAACTAGGTTGATTTATTTGATAGGCTATATTCTAGTGAAAACAAAAATTACAAGTTAGTCAAAACAAAAGTTAATTACATATCAATACATGAAGGGGTATTTACCGTATTTTGTTCACTTCAACTGTTAAAGTTGACAACAATATATATATATATATATATATTTTTAAAGGAATAAACATAGAAAACCATATTATTATTATTTTTTTGGTTGCTATTTATTGCTATTTTCTCTTGATTTATTTATGATAATATTTGACTCTAATTAACTGGGGTTGATTTATTTATTTAGGTTATAACAGGACTGTTGATTTCAAGCATCTCAGCAGCATTGGCAATAGCTTATGTGGGGAAGAAAGGGAACAGTCATGCTGGTTGGCTACCAATTTGTTCACAAGTTCCCAAATTCTGTGATCAAGTCACTGGCTCTCTTGTTTCTGGTTTTGCTGCTGCTATTATCTACTTGTTGCTTCTTCTTTCTTCTCTCCATGCTATTCTCACTCCTGTTATAGCTCTCAATCCTTAAATTTCTATATATGCTGCATATTTTGTTCTAATTAATTTCTTTTTCATGTATTTTACAATATTATTTTTATTTTCTATATATATTCTTGTATGTATAAGCTTATATGAATATATGTATACTTGCAATTAGATATGTTAATGATTAATTAATTATCAAGTATCATATGAAATGATGTATAGCTTGTGCTTAATTGAGAACAATGGATGATTTTGAGATTAGATGAAGAAGTAATTAATATGGATAATATTGTATGGTATCTTTGATATTTTTGAAATTTTGGGGGTACCGATATAAAAATATCGAGGATATCGATGACATTTCTATAAATTTCTACCATTGATCCAATATTTACTTTCTACCAATGATCCGATATTTACTTATAACTTATGAGACTTATGTTTCGAGCACTTACCAAATGGTCCATATAGGCATATATGCGTTCTTTGGGTTTGTGCTCATTGACTATATTAATGATACTATCATTCTATAATCAAAATTAAACCCTTTTTGTGTGTGTGTGAATAATTAGAGGTTTGAGGGAGAACATTAATAGATAAAACACTGAACAAACCTCATCTCGTCAAATTAAACCCATAATCGACAAAGCATATTTTTTTACCAGAAAAACGTTATATAAATATCTATTTTTCTTCAAAAAATATTATAAATATTCTTGTTACAAAAATATATTTTATTTATTTTTGTCGGGCTTTGCAAAATAAATCCAAAACAATTTTAGCTACTCCAAATGTATGGTAACACAATCTCTCAATTAGTCAATTGACATCCTATAAGTTTTCTCCCTGGTCGGTTATATTGATGATAAAAATTCAATATTTATAACTTAATTCTCTCCAAAAAGTGAAAACAATTGAAAAAAATAAAAAATAAAATAGAAAACTAAAAGAGAGAAATAATTCAAAGAAATTAATATGTTTATAAAGAACCTTTTTTATTACATATGCCGAAGATTATTCAATTCTCAAAAGCTACCAAATTCCACCGGGCAGATCAATCTCCACCATTCAATAAGATTTCACTTTTCACATAATCTGTAAACAACATCAACATCCACACATTAAATGCTTCTCATAAATGTCTTGCAACTGTTACAAACTTGTATTATATAGTGAAATGTAAGCAAAACAGAGAAGCTTCAAACCATGAACACACCCAGTTCAAAATAAGATGGTTTCCGGAGTTCTGTCTTTGACGACCATCCCTCTGACTCTGTGTCCAAAGTTACCCTCCAAATTCGATTCTAAAAGATCTTTTAGATATCAACCCACTTCATGTTCAACAATTAGAGTAGTTAAATGTTCAAATTCCAGTCCAGAATCGCCTGCAACCGCTGGTAAGTTCACTACTCTCTCTGCTTTGATCAATACTACATGATACCTTGATGAGATATTAAAATTCTAGGTGATAATTGTTTGTAGATGGAAAAGTTTCCATTTTTGTATAAAAAAATTCAAACTTTTGGTGAATAAATGATTGGTTTAGAGTATTTTTGTTAGGTGGGATCAGATAAGCATGTCTTAGTGCAATATTTTGTTCTTCTAGGAAAATTTACAAGAACCCATGTGAATTTTTTCTCTGGGAGGATTTTGGCATGATTGGTTTTTGCATATTAGGGTCTGTTAGTGATTACTTTTAGGGGCTGCCCTTCAGGCTTTGGCACATTGGTGATTGTGTGGTGAATCATGTGAAATTTTGAAGATTGATGCACAAAGTCTAAACATTAAATAGGTGGTAAAATAACCCAATTAGTAACTTTAAATTCCTAGATTGATCCATGGGTTAACTATATGTGCAAAGGATGTATTGTCGTTTCTTACTGCGAAAGTGATGGATGGATTTTCTTGTTCGGCGAGGGGATGGGAATTTTTGTGTAAAAGGTGGAATTTTTTTAGAGCTTTAGGGATATTGAAATGGCTGAACCTAATTGATCATTATAGTATACATAGTATCTTCTCACTAAGAACTGTGAGGTTAGTCCAAACAATTTCGCAAAGTTTTCGTATTTGCTTATTCCAGCTTGAAATTGATTTCAACAATGTGTTTACTACAGAAAAACTTCACGATGATGCTTCTGTGACTGGCGGTGCAATTGATTTTCAAAGAGCAACAACATCTCTCACTCAAAAGTTGTTATCAGCACCTAAGAAGGTCACTCTTGTAAGGCATGGTCTCAGCTCTTGGAACAATGAGGGTAGAGTTCAGGTTAGTTGATTCTCTTTTTTCGTTAACTTAATTTACATTACGCTTCTTGGTGGTGGGAGCAGTTACGATATTATGTTATGAAGTGTTCAAATTAATGTCCTTGACAAGTGCAGACTGCAGACGTTTTCGTTGTAACATCCATTTTATAAAACATCTAATTCATCTTTGTGTCCTAAAACTTCTCTAACTTGATTACTTTATATACTTGTACAGGGAAGCTCAAACTTGTCTATATTAACAGAAATTGGAATCAGGCAAGCTGAGAGGTGTCGTGAAGCCTTAAAGAATATACACTTTGATCAATGCTTTTCGAGTCCAATATCTCGTGCCAAGGTATAGATAGCATAGCACTGTTAATCCCACTAATATTCAATGTCGGGTTTATAATATTCAGCTATGGGTTCTTAATGCAGTCCACTGCTGAAGTTCTGTGGCAAGGGAGGGATGAGCCCTGGTTTTCCTCGATTCACTGAAGGAAGCCCATCTATTTTTCCTTGAAGGCATGAAAAACAGTCTGTCCCCTTTTGTTGTCCTTTCGTTTTATTTGTTCAGAAAGTTTTAAAACTCATTACATTTTCGTGAAACATCTTTTCCTTCGTTTTAGTATGATATTCATATTAGATTTACTGTGCCTACAGATTTTGTTCTGCTTACACATGAAATTGGTCATGTTATAATTCAGTACAAAGTTTACTTGTTCAAACTTTATCAATTTTAAACTTTAACCGGTTGTGTTTACATTTTGAAGTTATTTACTGACCGTCTCAATACCTGGTTGAGTTTATTAATCTGTTGAACTTTGGAACAATGCTTCTTTCATATATATCACTTTATTATGCATGTATAAGACTAAATCGCGTTCAGAATCTGGAGGCAGCGGATGCTAGGCAGATATATCCGAAGGAGTATACGACATGGAGAGAAAATCCTGCTGATTTTTATGTCAATGGAGTGTACCCTGTAAGAAAACTCTGGGGAACAGCTAGAGAGGCTTGGAGGGAAATCCTATTAACACCTGTACTCACTTTTTCTAGCTGTAGATTTCTGTAACCCTTGTATTCCAAATAAATTTGTTTGACGTGTTCTTTATTCTCATTCATCAGGGAGAAAACATTTTGGTTGTCCCTCACAAATCAATTTTGAAGGCGCTGATCTGCACAGCACTCGGGCTTCCCCCAGAGAGGTATGTGATGGTCTTATCATATATTGCGGTTTTGAGTCACCACTGGTCGGAAAGAAGAGTACTTCTCATTTTTACGTAGAGAGGGTGTGAAAGTTTTGTGAATATGAATATTATCTATATAGCTCTATCTATCTCTTCCAATTTATCTTAAAAAATGTTTTATCTACCTCTTTGTAGTAAAATTTGTTTGCTAAGGTCTTTGTCATCTATGTCTCAAAAGTGAATTAGCTCTCAGCACGGCAATCCTGACGTGTGCTTTGCTTTGTCAGCCACGGCACTTTCTATGTTCTTAATTTCTTATCATTTTCAGGTTCCGTTCAGTAGATGTGAATAACGGTGGCATATCCGTGTTTATTGTCAACCAACAAGGAGAAGCAATGCTTCAGTCTTTGAATATGACAGCGCACATGTACAGTGATTACGAGTATTTTTACTGAAACTCTGCGATACGGACATTGCTGAATTGTGAAGAATAGGCCTATTTAGCTGCCCGTTACCAGTCGTTACCAGTCAAAACATCAATCGTGGAGTATGGTGAGTGGAATGAAGAGACAAAAGATCATATTTTCCTCCTTACAACCTCTTGAGACACGACCGCTACCATGAATTGGTTCCTGACTATATATCTATAATACCTTGACTTGCATTCTCTTTTGCATGTTATTCTGCTATTCTCCATTGGGTTTCATGTTTCCTTCTCAATGAATTATACAAGAAAACATCAGAACTTCAGGCAATTCAATACCAGGAACCTATCAGTTTCAGTTTTTCATTCTGTGATGACTTTGTTTTCTTTTCATTTCTTTTCCCATCACAATGATTTAGCTATATATATATATATATATATATATAACGGCATATTGCACAGATGATGATAATTAAGATTTCAACCAACCAGTTGCCATGAGAGAACACTTATGTGGTATTATAAACAATTATAAAATTTTTACATTAATCTTTGCTGTGAACTTTAACATACACCTTAAATAGGCCACCGGAGAGAGAAGACGAGGAGAGAGAGAAAATGTAATTTCTGATCTTTGAATTTATTTATTTTTTTACGAATTTATCTGTCTACCCTAGGGATGGGCGTGGGGGCCCAATGGGGCGGGGGAGGGTACCCCCACCCCCACCCCCAAAACCCATTTCTTCCATTTCATTTCCTTTTCAATTCAAAATTTTAAATTTTCAATCCGAAAAGTAATAAAAATACAATATAAAAATAATTGCATAATACATATATATATTATTTTGAGGTTTAATTACACCTTATAAATGAACAATCATAACATTTAATTTTAATAATTTAATATTACAATTTATAATTTGTTTTAATTGTTAAAATTTTTATATATAAATAAAAATAAAAATAAAAATAATATATATATTATTTTTGGGGGCCCAATGGGGTTTTGGGGGGAGGTACCCCCACCACCTCCCCCAAAATATGTTCGGGGGTAAAGTTTGCCCCTACCCCCACCCCTAAAATCCATTTGGGGGCAAAATTTGTCCCCAAAACCCCATGGGGGCCCGTGGAGGATGGGGCCCCATGGGGAAACGCCCATCCCTAGTCTACCCTTACCTCTTTAAACGGAATCGGGAATTCCTAATTGGTAGGGGTATTTTGGGGATTTGATTTGACGGCAAGGGAGATTTTGGAGAAAAAAAAAACAAATTATAGGGGGGATCCGGAGAATAAGACAAATTATAGGGGAAATTTTTAATAATTTCCCCATTAACAAAGCATGTTTTCTGTTAAAAAAAAAAACAGTTGAAAACATTGTTTTTAAAATTTTCCCTCGCTTTTTAATCACTTTCTTCTTCTTCATGGCAAACTTGCGTTTTCATGGAAAACAAACAACACCACTCTCCAGCCTATCGAGCTCTACTACTAGCAGGTACACGCCTCAAGCCTCTGCAACAAGTCCACGCCCACCTCATTGTCTCCGGCTCCGGTCGCATTCGATCCCTCCTCACCAAGCTCCTTTCTCTGGCTTGCGCCGCCGCCTCCATCACCTACACTCGCCGCCTCTTCTTTGCCATTCCCGTTCCCGATTCCTTCCTCTTCAACACTGTCATTGTCAAAACCTCTAAATTGGGTTTCTCTATCGATTCTCTTCTGTTTTATCGTCGTATGATTTTATCGAATATTTCACCTTCGAACTATACTCTTACGGCTGTGATTAAATCTTGTGCTGATTTATCGGCTTTGGAAGTCGGTAGAGTGATTCATGGCCATGTTTTGGCATCTGGGTATGATCTGGATTCACATGTTCAGGCTGCGCTTGTTAGTTTTTATGCAAAAGCTGGTGATTTGGGTGTTGCGAGGAAAGTTTTCGATAAAATGCCTGAGAGAACTGTTGTAGCTTGGAATTCTATGATTTCAGCTTATGAGCAAAATGGGTTTGCTAAGCAAGCAATTGGGTTGTTTTATTTGATGAGAGATTTGGGTGTAGAACCAGATTCAGCGACGTGTGTTATTGTGTTAGCTGCTTGTGCTCAGTCAGGGGATATTGGATTGGGGAATTGGGTGCACGAATACGTCGTTGGTCAAGATTTTGATGTGAATGTGATACTTGGAACCTCGTTGATTAATATGTATGCTAGGTGTGGGCATGTGAGTAGAGCACGGGAGGTTTTTGATTTGATGATGGAATCGAATGTTGTTGCTTGGACTGCAATGATATCTGGGTATGGAATGCACGGATATGGTACTCAAGCAGTGGAGCTGTTTAATCAAATGAGAGCTCATGGCTTGAGGCCTAACAGAATCACGTTTGTTGCTGTATTATCTGCATGTGCTCACGCAGGGCTGGTTCACGAAGGGCGCCATGTATTTGCGAGCATGAAGCAAGAGTATCGATTGGTGCCAGGGGTGGAGCATCACGTTTGCATGGTCGATATGTTTGGGCGTGCAGGATTACTCAACGAAGCATATCAGTTTATCAAAGAAGTGATTCGTGAGAAGCCAGCTCCGGCAGTTTGGACTGCTATGCTTGGAGCTTGCAAGATGCATAAGAATTTCGATCTTGGAGTTGAAGTCGCTGAGCATCTTTTATCTGTCGAACCAGAAAATCCAGGCCATTATGTAATGCTATCGAATATATACGCTTTGGCAGGTAGGATGGATAGAGTAGAAATGGTTCGAAACATGATGATAAGTAAAAGCTTGAAGAAAGAAGTCGGATATAGCACTGTAGAAATCGATCAAAGGACTTACTTATTTAGCATGGGCGACAAATCCCACCCGGGAACTAATCAAATTTATCGGTATTTAGATGAGTTGATGAGTAAGTGTAGAGAAGCAGGATATGTACCGGAATCTGAATCAGTAATGCACGAAGTGGAGGAAGAGGAGAGGGAATTTGCGCTTAGATATCACAGCGAGAAGCTTGCGATTGCATTCGGGTTAATGAAAACTAGTGACGGTATGGCTATCAGAATTGTGAAGAACCTTAGAATGTGCGAAGATTGTCATTCAGCAATCAAGTTCATCTCAGTTGTTGCCAACAGAGAAATAATTGTTCGGGATCGGCTTCGTTTCCACCATTTCAAAGATGGCTCGTGTTCTTGTTTGGATTACTGGTGATGAATTGTGTCTGCTATTAATTTGCAGGTGGATTTGGATATCATATCATCTCTCAAAACTTTGGCATTGATTCTTTCTATTTTTTCGATCAACATTTTTCTTACAAAATAGGTGACAAATTTCATGAATGATCAACAAATTATGTCTAAACTCAGAGTAAGTGCAATTAAATTGTGAGAATAGGGATTAATAACACCAAATAGACCTTGATTTTTGAGTTTATTACTGGTTAGAACACTCTCAAGTCTCGATATCAATGAATTTGACAAGATTGAAAAACACAAAAAAAAAAAACAACAATTTTTGTTTTTCTCATTAATCATTCCATCAACTTTAAATTTAGTTTTTATTTTTTATTTAAATATTATAATAATTCAGGGTTTAAGGACGGGAGATGGACTCGAACCTACAACCATTTGGTGTAGGTGTGAGAGCAGACTAACCTTGTCTTGTCATGATAAATTAAAAATTGAAACTTTAAATTTAGTTTTAGTACCATTCATTTAAGTGGATTAAAAAATTGAAAATTTAGTATTTTTTTTTTTAAAAAAAATTTGAAAATCTTCATTACGGTTCAATATATTAGTCTGACAATATCCGAAGTTCGAACGGAATTAATTCGACCCACCTTATTATGCAAGTTGCACATAAAAAGCCCATGTGAAAAGCCCAAAACATAAAAAACACGTTTATTCCCCAAATGAAATGACCATTATGGACCTTATGGTATCAAAATGCAAGAAGGACAATCCATCAAATCTTCAATCATCACTTAATAATAAAGTTGATGGCAATCAATCGAATCAATATGCTTTCGATGGCGGACACGTGCATATACAAAAATATAATCAAACCATAAACAACAACACTTATTACACAACAGTACAACACTGTCAACACACAGTGATACACCCCACAACTTAAACACAGCACGTGACACTATGCATTCCTCTGTCCACAACACGACAAATTCTTCTGAACACAGATTCTCTCTCCACGTCATCACCCTCATCGATACCCAAACGATCACTTTTTAACAGTTTTACAGTTCCGTTTTACAACTCTAAAAACCCTAGAAATGTTTGAATGCGCCCAATGTATATGTACATATACGTACGGACCAATAACATCACACCACGTGTACAATTTTACGCCCTCCCCCACTATATTAGTGGTGAAAATTGAGTCTCACTATACATATTTTTACACATGAGTGTTGTGGGGTAAATATATCCGTGAGAGATCCGTTTTACTTAGAGCATCTCCGATGCTATTATGCATTTAGAGAAAATGGGGTGCCACATAAGATAGATATTAAAAAAGTTAGAAAATCGCTCTCCAATACTATTATCTAAGTTGAATATGGAGATGATGTGGCAAAAAAAAAGTTAGAGAATATGGAGTAGGGTTTCTAATTCTAGAAACTCTCCTAGAAATGCTGGTTAGGATTTCTAACTGTTTCCACCAATAAGATTAAAGCTTTAAACTTTTCCACCAATAATATTAAACCTCATTTAATTGTAAAATAAAAAAGGAGAGAGAGTGTAATAATTGTTTTATTATGATTGGACATAAAATAGATACATATTTGACTTTAGATAATTGCATTGAAGATGTGAATATGCATTTCCCTAACAAAATTTCAAAAGTGGGCCCATAATAAATAAAAATACTGATGTGGCACTATTTAGAAACTCAAAAATGCATATTTACATTGGAGATGCTCTAAATTTGTTTATGTTAGTTACAATGGAGACTTTATCGATTTTCAATATTTTTAGTTTTTAATTTTTAAATATCCTCCTATATCTAAACCATTGGAGTTCAATCCAAATACCCCATCTATTTGTATCAAAAGTATGGAGATTTTAAGTATGATTTGATTTCGATACATCTCTGATCAAATAAATCTCTAACGTGTATATGCAACACACCAAATCATCTCTACTACAATTTTTTTTTTTTAAAAAAAAAATTATAATAATTTAAGATTTAAAAAAAAATGATAGTCTTAAACCTATAATCTCATTGTATAGATGTCATATAGTCCCAACTTTTCAACAATTAATATCATTTATTTTTTATTTTTTGAAACTGTAAATGGGCGTCAACTTTATTTAATTTTTTTTGGACGTGTTTGGTTAGTCATTCGCATTTTTTTCAAAAATATATTCGAATATTAATTTGAATATTGTATTATACTGTATTCAAGTATCTTCGTTCATCAGCCAAACACCACGCAACACCAGCCGGTCTCTTTAACTAGTCCGGCTCTTATACGTCACCGTTTTGACATCACGAAATAATGGTAAGTTGGTAACTTGTTTTCAGTTTTCAATCCATTCATTGTTTGCTGTCTCTGTAACTTCTACTGAATTCCACACTCCACCTCAACCATTGGAGCGTGCACACCACCTACGTAAAGTGCGCGTGCTCGTTATGACAACACTTTTCAGATTATGAACAGTGGAACCAAAAATAAGCACAGCTTTTCAGCTTTCGTGTAGTATCAAAATTTCTTTGGCTCAAATTCCTTAAAAACAATCACAAAAGAAAACTTTTTTCATTTTTTTAAATTTTAAAATTTTAATTTTTTTTTAAATTTCTCTGCTCTCTGCTCTCTGCTCTCTCTTGTTTTTCGAAGCAGCTTCTTCAACTTCTAGCTCTCTAGCAGAAGCAGGAGCCAAAATTTGAAACATGTGAAGGGAAAAAAAAAACAGTTTGTTTGAACTTGTTGAAGTGAGTATGAGACAGCGACAATACCCCACGCGCGGCCGGGATGCATTCCACGCGCCACCTCCTCCTCCAACTCCAATGCAGGAAGTCAACTACAACATAATCCCAATCCACGACCTCTTAACAGAACACCCGTCGTTGAGGTACCCAGAGGTGCGCGCCGCGGCGGCGGCGCTACGTCACGTGAGCGACCTCCGGAAACCGCCGTTCATTCCATGGGAGCCTCGCTATGACCTGATGGACTGGCTGGGTTACTTCTTCGGTTTCCAAAACGACAACGTCCGCAACCAGCGGGAGCACATAGTCCTCCACCTGGCAAACTCCCAAATGCGACTCAATCCGCCGTCATCGTCTCCGGGAACGCTCGACCAGAGCGTACTCCGCAAATTCCGCCGCAAGTTGCTTCAAAACTACTCCTCCTGGTGTTCGTTCCTCTGCCGCAGGCCTCAGATCATCCTCTCTAGCCGCCGCGACGAGACCACTCTCCGGAGAGAGCTACTATATGTCGCGCTCTTTCTGCTGATTTGGGGTGAGTCAGCGAATTTACGTTTTGTACCTGAATGTATTTGTTACATTTATCATCATATGGCAATGGAATTGAATTATATTCTCGATGAAAAGATAGATGAAGATACTGGTAGGCCTTTTGTTCCTTTGATTTCTGGTGATCGTGCGTTTTTGAAGTATGTGGTGATGCCAATTTATCAGACTATTAAGGTTGAGGCTGAGAGTAGTAGGAATGGGACGGCGCCACATTCAGCGTGGAGGAATTATGATGATATAAATGAGTATTTTTGGGGTAGAAGGTGTTTTAGGAGTTTGAAATGGCCTATTGAAATTGGGAGTAATTTTTTCTCGAATGTTAGTAAGAGGAATAGGGTGGGGAAGACAGGGTTCGTTGAGCAAAGGTTGTTTTGGAACGTGTTTAGGAGCTTTGATCGGCTTTTTATTATGTTGATATTGTTTCTTCAGGCAGCTGTTATTGTTGCTTGGGTGGGCACTGACCTTCCGTGGCAAGCATTAGATGTTCGTGATAATCAGGTTCAGTTGTTGAGTGTTTTTATCACTTGGGGTGGGCTTAGATTTTTGCAGTCGCTGCTTGATGCTGGGACTCAGTATAGTTTGGTGACGAGGGAGACAATGTGGCTTTGTGTGAGGATGGTGTTGAAAAGTCTTGTTGCTTTGATGTGGACTGTTGTGTTTGGAGTTCTATATGGGAGGATTTGGAGCCAGAAGAATGCTGATCAGACGTGGTCAGATGAGGCGAATAGGAGGATTGTGACATTTCTTGAGGCTGTTCTTGCGTTTGTTATACCGGAACTATTGTCGATTGTGCTTTTTATTCTTCCTTGGATAAGGAATTTGATTGAGGAGTTGGATTGGCCTGCTGTGTACATATTGACATGGTGGTTTTACACTCGGATTTTTGTGGGTCGTGGATTGAGGGAAGGACTGGTTGATAATATCAAGTATACATTGTTTTGGATTGTGGTACTGGTATCGAAGTTTTCATTTAGCTATTTTCTTCAGATCAAGCCCCTAGTTGAGCCAACCAAGGCACTTTTGAGTGTGCAGAGGGTGGAGTACCGTTGGCACGAGTTTTTTGGTGGCAAGAATAGGGTTTCTGTTGTTTTTTTGTGGATTCCGGTTGTTTTGATTTATTTAATGGATCTGCAAATTTGGTATTCCATTTTTTCATCTGCTGTTGGTGCAACAATTGGATTGTTTTCACATTTGGGTGAGATTAGGAATATTGAGCAGCTTAGGCTCAGATTTCAGTTCTTTGCTAGTGCCTTGCAATTTAACCTAATGCCAGAAGAACAACTGCTAAGTCCAAAGGCAACATTGGTGAGGAAGCTTCGAGATGCAATCCGCCGATTCAAGTTGCGATATGGACTTGGTCAGGTGTACAAGAAGGTTGAATCAAGCCAAGTGGAAACTACCCGGTTTGCCATGATATGGAATGAAATAATCTCTAGTTTCAGGGAGGAAGATATTATCAGTGATAGAGAGCTTGAGCTCTTGGAGCTGCCTCCTAACTTTTGGAACATTAGGGTTATTCGATGGCCTTGCATCCTCCTCTGCAATGAGCTTCTGCTTGCTCTCAGTCAGGCAACAGAGCTGGAAGATGCACCTGACCAGTGGCTTTGGTTAAAGGTCTGCAAGAATGAGTACAGGCGGTGTGCTGTCATTGAAGCTTATGATAGTATCAAGTATTTGCTTCTTACAGTTGTCAAAGTAGGCACAGAAGAGAATAATATTGTTTCAAAAAATTTCGAAGAGATAGAGAACTACATGCATATTGAGAAGTTGACTGACGAATACAAGATGACCATCCTACCTCAAATTCATGCCCAGTTGATATCTCTTGTTGAGCTTCTGATGAAACCAGAGAAGGATCAGAGTAAGGCAGTGGATATATTGCAGGCCTTATATGAACTTTCTGTTCGAGAATTTCCTAGGAAGAAGAGGTCAGCTGCCATGTTGAGGCATGAAGGTCTAGCACCTCGCAGTTCAACCTCAGATGAAGGATTGCTCTTTGAAAATGCTTTGTATTTCCCTGATGCTGAAGATGTTTTCTTCTATAGGCAGCTTCGACGTTTACATACTATGCTTTCTTCAAAAGACTCGATGCGCAGTGTCCCAGTGAATATGGAGGCAAGACGGCGTATTGCTTTCTTCAGCAACTCACTGTTTATGAACATGCCTCGTGCACCTTATGTTGAGAAAATGTTGGCCTTCAGTGTTCTAACTCCTTATTATGATGAAGACGTGGTGTATGGCAAAGAAATGCTTCGAAGTGAGAATGAAGATGGCATTTCCACTCTGTTTTATCTGCAGAAGATCTATGCAGATGAATGGAAAAATTTTCTGGAGCGGATGCACAGAGAGGGCATGGAGAATGACGATGATATCTGGTCAGAAAAGGTAAGGGATCTCCGTTTTTGGGCATCATACAGAGGACAGACATTATCCCGTACTGTGAGGGGAATGATGTATTATTATAGGGCTCTCAAGATGCTTGCCTTTCTTGATTCTGCATCTGAGATGGACATCAGGATGGGATCACAGGAACTAGCTTCTCATGGTTCACACAGACTTAACAGTGGTTTGGACAGAACCGGGGCACCATCTTCTAGGAGACTCCTTAGAACAAAAAGTGGTGTAAGTAATTTGTTTAAAGGGCACGAGTATGGGAGTGCTCTGATGAAATTCACATATGTTATCACTTGCCAGCTGTACGGACAGCAGAAGGCAAAGAAGGACAATCGTGCAGAGGAGATTTTCAATCTGTTGAAAAACAATGAGTCCCTTCGAGTTGCCTATGTTGATGAGGTTTGCTTGGGGTATGATACGGTTGAGTATTACTCAGTTCTTGTGAAGTATGATCAGCAGCTACAAAGGGAGGTGGAAATATATCGGATCATGTTACCTGGCCCCTTGAAGATTGGGGAAGGCAAACCAGAAAATCAAAACCATGCCATAATCTTTACTCGAGGTGATGCACTTCAAACCATTGACATGAACCAAGACCATTATTTTGAGGAGGCGCTCAAGATGCGCAATTTGTTGGAGGAATTCAACAATTATTATGGTATTAGAAAGCCAACCATTTTGGGAGTTCGCGAGAATATCTTCTCTGGTTCAGTGTCTTCTCTTGCTTGGTTCATGTCTGCACAGGAAACTAGTTTTGTGACCCTTGGGCAGCGTGTTCTAGCTAATCCTTTAAAGGTGCGAATGCACTATGGCCATCCCGACGTGTTTGATAGATTCTGGTTCTTGCCTCGTGGTGGGATTAGCAAGGCCTCTAAAGTAATTAATATCAGTGAGGATATATTTGCCGGCTTCAATTGTACATTGCGAGGTGGTAATGTGACGCACCATGAATATTTACAGGTGGCGAAGGGAAGGGATGTTGGGTTAAATCAGATTGCCATGTTTGAGGCCAAGGTTGCTAGCGGCAATGGGGAGCAGGTATTGAGCAGAGATGTATATCGCTTGGGTCATAGATTGGACTTCTTCCGAATGCTCTCTTTTTTCTATACAACCGTGGGGTTCTACTTTAACTCATTGATTGTAGTCTTGACTGTTTATACATTTTTATGGTGCCGTCTTTATCTTGCTCTCAGTGGGATTGAGAAGGCGGCCTTGAACAGTAGTGACAATGAGGCTCTTGGCACAATTCTGAATCAGCAGTTTATCATCCAACTTGGTCTGTTCACTGCTCTACCCATGATTGTAGAAAACTCTCTTGAGCATGGGTTTCTTCCAGCCGTTTGGGACTTTCTGACAATGCAGTTGCAGCTTGCATCTTTTTTTTACACATTCTCTTTGGGAACTCGTGCCCATTTTTTTGGTCGGACTATTCTTCATGGGGGTGCCAAGTACCGAGCCACTGGACGTGGTTTTGTGGTTCAGCACAAGAGCTTTGCTGAGAACTATAGACAGTATGCTAGAAGCCATTTTGTGAAGGCAATTGAGCTTGGGGTTATTCTGATAGTGTATTCTGTTCACAGCCCTATGGCAAAGTATACTTTTGTTTACATAGCAATGTCAATCTCAAGCTGGTTCCTTGTGGTCTCATGGATAATGTCTCCCTTTGTGTTCAATCCTTCTGGATTTGATTGGCTGAAGACTGTCTATGACTTTGAGGATTTTATAAATTGGATATGGTATAAAGGGGTTTTTACAAAAGCAGATCAGAGTTGGGAAACATGGTGGTACGAGGAACAGGACCATCTGAGGACAACTGGTCTTTGGGGAAAGCTGTTGGAAATCATTTTAGATCTTCGTTTCTTCCTCTTTCAGTATGGCATTGTGTATCAGCTGCGCATTACTGATAATGACACCAGTATAGCTGTTTACTTGGTATCATGGATATACATGCTTGTGGCGGTTGGGATTTATGTAATCTTAGCATATGCTCAGGATAAATATGCTGCAAAGGATCACATCTATTATCGTCTAGTTCAGCTGCTAGTCATTGTCCTTACAGTACTTGTGGTAGTCCTATTGCTGAAATTCACAAAATTCCAATTTGTGGATCTCTTTACAAGCCTCTTGGCATTCATCCCTACAGGATGGGGTATATTATTGATTGCCCAGGTTCTTAGATCTTTTCTGCAGTCCAGTGTGGTCTGGGATACAGTGGTTTCCTTGTCTCGGTTGTATGATTTGTTGTTTGGAGTGGTTGTCATGGTCCCTGTGGCATTGCTGTCATGGTTGCCTGGGTTCCAGTCAATGCAGACGAGGATCCTGTTCAATGAAGCATTCAGCAGAGGTCTACAGATTTCTCGTATTATCTCTGGCAAAAAATCTAACTGATGCATTTTAAGGTAAATTTCTATTTCACTGTTTCTCCCAAAATTTCTAGTTCATATCCTTATTTCTCATTTCACTAACATAATAAACATTCTACTATTATATCTGAATGAGTCCACTGCCAACACTTTATATTGAATAGATGCATTTTTCTATAATTCAAAGATATATCAGATAAAATCTACATCTACTGTATTTTCTTTGAGCAACTTAATTTTAACAACATAAAATTGTTTGCTATGCATCTAAAAGTGGGGAAGACTTTCTTTTTTAATTAATGATTTGTGAGTTCTTGGCACTCGTTAATGGCCACAAAATCAACCTGTCACTAAATTGATGCAGCAAGTCATCATGGTTTTGGCCCATGGAAAAGAAACCCGTATGCATCTCAGCCTTAGTTTCAATGATAACTTTGACTTTGTGAACTATTTGGGAGAATCTATTTAACTGATTTGATATTGTTGATTAGTAGTTGCATAGGTGAAAAGTAAAGTGAACTTAACATATCTATAGTCTATTTCTGTTAGGTTTCTAGAAGATTGTTAGGCTCAGAATCAGTGGTTATTTTGATAGTTATATATTTTGGTATGAGGTTAGACCTATTTGCAAACTGTCATATAGGTTAATTCTTGCAATTTTTGGTTTCAGAAGTGATGTAGGAGGAAGTTATCTAGAATTAACATCAGGAAGTTCCTATAATCTTTGGGGGGTTCCACACTTGAGGTACAATATTAGAATATCAGTCCTCAAGAAATAAATTGATGAGCAATGTCGCTGATTCCGTTTGCATTACACTCACATTGAGGTCCCATATAAGGTTCCATTTGGTATTTTTTATACCCTTAAAAAATAAAAATAAAATAAGTGGTGTGTGTAATGGACTATATGCATACCTCACAAACATTAGCCATAAACAAGTTACCACTTACCAGGGTTTGGATCGAGGCATCCCTACTGCTAAGTTGTCTAGGTATGACTAACCGTTCAGATTTCACTAAATTGAGTTTATGGTTCAAGGTTGCAAGTTTACTGTCATTTACTTGTTTCTCTAGATTTAAAACTATTTGTATAAATTTTATTTATGTCGACATTTTCTCTTTCCAGCATTTCATTATTATGTTGCCGTTTATGGTGACTTACTGACTTTGATGTCATTTTCTTCATGTTTCAGGTGATTCCGGGTATTGGTTTAGCTAATGGAAATGGACAAAACTGGCTCTTATTTCTGCTAACAGTCTAACACGTATCTTGCTATGGCATTCGGTTATCTCATGGGTAAGAGAAATTTGATTTTCGCTTCTCCAACTTCTCATTTTTTCTTGCTTTTTATATCGGGTCAATTTCTCATATTCGGTTTAGTTGTCCTGGCACATTATATTTGACCATTGTTAGGGTAAAACTATTTTGTCTAATTGTGTTTATGTACATATTATTCATGTACAGTGGTAGTTTTGATTCGTGAATATCTTTCTGTACAAATGAATTATTAATTATTTCAGAAACATTGTTCTGAGGTGCTGTAGGGAAACTGAGTTTATATCCTAATGTAATGAAATACATTGGTCATAGGATTGGTATGAACTTCCTTCCTTCCTTTACCATGAAACTTTAATCATATATCTTAACCCCAACAAAATTAAAATCTAATGTCAACGTTAAATCATCAATTTTCTTAAATTCTTTCTGAGATACAGAATTATAGCCCAAGCTAGTTAATAAGACTTACCCTAAATCAAATATAAGAGTCACAGCCCCTTATAGCTGACACTCATTTATGTATGAAATAATCAAAACCCTGTTATTTCCATAACTCCATAGGCTTGAAGTATAGAGGGTGCATCTTCTCGCTCATGCTTTCAATTCTTCCCTTGACTTTGCTCTTTTTACCTTCTGCACTCAGTGGAGAAAACTGAAGTTTGACAAGAATCTCACAATCCACCAAATTGTTTTCCATATGCCGACAGCCTATCATGCACAAGCTACCAGTTTGCTTATCATATGTCCCTTCTGCAGATTTTTCTACTGCTTCAGTTTCAGTAGTTGAAGAGAAATCAAGAGGAGGTGTGAAGCTCATCTTGTAGCTTATGTTTAGCAGGCTATTATTTTTGTTTTCTGGATAGAATTGACCGAAAAATTGATCACCGACAGATAGTGTAGATGAGTAACCCTGTGCTATTAGTCCTACACTATTTCCCACTAACATATGAAAGTTCAGGTCGAATGAACTTCATTAGGATACGTCTTTCCTTTGCCATTCACTTTCCTCACTTTTGCACAAGATTTTGTTGCTCTGTCAAGCAAACTGTACTTGTATTCTTGACCTTTGAGGCCTGCTAATCTTGGAAGAGACCTGTGAAACCTGATTTGATCACAGTAACCTGGATCGTTCACTGTCTTGTTGCTCCAAATTTTTCCTAAAACATTACTCCTGTGTCTTAACAGTTAAGGTTTTCGGGAATCTCAAGCTCATTCTAATTGAACAATCTTCAACATAAGCATTAGTTAAAGAACCTTTAAAGCTCAAGATTGAACATGCAACAACATTTAACATATTCTTCTTCTTATCCCATGCTCCCTCACCAATCAGCACATAATTAGGATCAAAAACTTCCTTTCTATTATATCCCAACTCATCATTGCTAGTATTAGAAAACCCTATCAACAAGTGTAGTCGTGTAGATGCCCGTTTCCACATTGATACACATATAAATACATGAAATTAGGCCGATTCCTGATTCTATCTCCAAGAGGATTTCAATTAACTCTTATCACAACCACTCCTGTAATCCAATTGAAAACTGCTAGTGTAAATATCTAATAGCATTATACATCTATTTACCTTATAAAAGTTAAACAAGTCAAGAGCTAGATTCTCTTCATTTTCATCATATTCACCAAACCACTTATTTCTTTTTCTTGATCTATCAATGTATGCTCCTAATACCGGCCATAGTGAGGAATGCCTAATATCGAAACCTGATCGAAATAGCTCAAACTTTTCTTATCATCCAAACTTTCTAAAAACCCCTCTAACAAAACTGCTAATATTGCTGACATCCGCTGTATAGTTTAGTTTGAGAACAACATTTAAAGAAGAACTCACGTTACCCAAATGCTTATAACTTATACCTGAACTAACCATGCATAGCTTCGCTGTAGATTCTGACCAAAACCCGTCTAACTCAAGATCCACTGAATCAACCTGATTAGGATAGCTTGATATCTCTGTTGAGTTAGCATCTGAATTTGGGAACTGAAACTTGAGGTATCCATGGAGTTTATACAAGTTTTCAAATGTAGTAACATCAAGAGGATTTGCGGGGTTGAAGCTTACCGAATTTGGGGCTTTAGCATCAAAATCCTTCCAAATAAATCGTGATAAATTTTCTTTGTACCCCTGTTGAACTTGAAGGTCTTACTCGAGTGGCCAACTTGACTTGAACTTTTACCATTAATAGAAAAGGAATATGTATATTGTTTGCTCACTACGTCTACTACTCCTTTTTCAACAAAACAATACAAACTCTGATATCATCATAATTCATACATGCACAATTTATGTTTGTTATCGTTTTCCCTTTCTGCTAAGTTGTAATGTTGTCATTGACAGTAACTTAAGAGACTTGGATGACTTTCTTTCCGTTTCAGAAAATCTGGTTCGAGTAGAATTAGCTCAAGGAGGTATAGACTGGCATCCGGTTTTCCGGTGGGCAACGAAGACCTCTTCAAAACTTTTGATCTAGTTATTTTGGTTGCTAGTTATGTACATATTGTTCACGTACTGTACAGTGTAGCTTTTTGTGATAGTTAATGGCATTTCCGTTGGGTTTTCTTTCATGTTTACTCATTGTTAGACTTCAATTTTGAGAGATTTTGTTCCAGGAAAGATACCCATTAAAAAACTCTTCTGTTGAAAAATCACCAATATCAATATTTTTGGCGTGCTCGTCAAACAAACCTTTTTTTTAATGTCATGGTTGTCAAACATTTTTTTAAAAAAAATCTGATATCAATCAGGCTAGATTCCGATATCAACAATATCAACTACAAACATTGTTCGGAATGCAACCCCACTATAGGACAGTGGGGAGATCGCTTGTGGAACAGAAACCGCCCAACGTAGCTTGATGGATACAATTGATAATACTCATTCAACCTGATAATATCCTGGATTCGAGTCGCCACCACCGCATACCGCATATGATATATTAAAAAAAAAATGCGATAATTCAAAAGCCACAAAACTCAACTATCATTCTCCTTCCAAGTACTTACTATCAGTTTACAAAAAGATCAATAAATACATATATATATATTATATCTCCAATCAATTGGCACTGATCATCTTCGAAGCACTATATCTATTGACAGAAAGAAATAACACAAATTTGTACTATAATTTTCTATGGTGAAAAATAACCCCTTCTGTTTGTTTGTGTACTGAGATAAAAATTTTAAGTATCATGAACTATATATGAGTTTTTGTTAACAGCATCTTCTTGCAATTCAACACTGCTCACTACTGAAACCTTCTCATACCCAGAACTGTCTCTGAATCTCTTGGGGATAATGCACCGGCCGCCGAGTCGCTGCTGCAAGAAAATGAGGGCAGCAAAGAGCAGGCCACCACAGGGTATGATGATGTCCCAGGCTGTGGAGTACAAGTCCATTTTAGGATTTGCATAAATGTATGACATATCATTGTACCAACCAGAACTATGAGACCTGTAAAGATCATAAGCATGGGGCAAGAGACGGACGAGGGTGGTTCCGAGGTAAAAGGATGCAGCAAGAGCCTTTTCTTTCGAGTTAAATAAGGCGTTGAACATTATCTGTGGGAGCAAAAACCCATCAAGGACCAACCCGACATAGGATTTAAGATCACCCCAAAGAGAATGCTGGTTGTACAAGTTCCAACGGCGATGAAAACCAAGTCGAGGATTTAAAATATGACTATGGTAAGAGTTCTTCCATAAATAAACAGCCCATGCGATCAACCCGCCAGCAATATACAAAGGTAGACACACATAAAGAACCTTTTTCTCAGAAATCCATAAGTCCTTTTGGCTTCCATCACCTTGTCTTGCAGACCAAGTAAGTTGGAGAAGACGGAACTGCAAAAGAAAAGCTACCATTGTCACCACCCTTACGATTATTTCATTTGTTTCAAGCCATCCACCGCTCCCAAGAAAAATGTTCTGCTGCTGGTTACTGTTTGCCTTGAATAAGGCCTCGAAGTTCAATAGTAACGGAATCATGTACCTGAGAGTAAGAATAATAAGCATCACAACAGATATGAAGGGAAGCACATCAGGGTGCTTCTTCACATAATAGAGCTGTATGCCGACAAAGACACATGCAAGTGTATTAGAAATCAGAACCATAGTAATCTCTAGATCCATTCTCCAAACTGAATCTACAGCTTGTCTAGTGTAAATTGAATTTGAAGATAATTCAAGACGTCCAAAATATAAAGGATCTAACTTTCCCCGCTTGCTTTCAATTGTTCCCTTGACATTTTCACTGCCCTCTACGTTCAACGCACGAAACTGGACATTAATTGCAATCTCACAGTCCAGTGAAACATTTTTCGTTAAGTTCTGTTTTTGATGACCTGACCCCAATTGCCGACACCCTATCATGCACAACACACCAGTATCCTTATAATAGATTCCTTCAGCTGAAATTTTTACTGTTTCAGATGGAGACATCTCATCACCGCCACCAAACTTGAAACCAAATTCAGGTGTGAAACTCATCTTGTAGCTAATGTTCAGCAAGCTACTGTGGTTATTACTCATCAGCTGAACAACAGATGCATTTGACCTTAGCGATGGTTTCACAAGTTGGCGCCCATATAACTGGTGCTCATAAAACCGATCACCCACAAATAATGGAGAAGCAAAACCCCGTGCTTTTTGTCCTTCGCTATTTTTTATTGACATGTCAAACCTCATGTCTACAGAATAAGCATTAGGGTATGTCTTTCTCTTGTGTCTAACCCTATTCTTATGTACACAAGATTTCCTAGCAACATCAAGCAAAGAATAATCATATTTGAAACCAGGGAGACCCACTAATACATCCTCAGAACTTCCAAACCCGATTTTACCAAAATATTTAGGATCATTCTCACTTTTGCTGCTCCAAATTTGCCCCAAAATCGTATTCCTGTTCCTTATCGAAAAAACAGCTGGGAATCTCAAACTCAACCTGACTGAGCAATCTCCAACATAAGCATTTGTCAAGGATTCTGTGAAATTCAAGATCCGACATGCCACACCAAGGAGCTGATTCCTCTTCTCATCCCAATACCCCTCAGCAATCAATGTGGTATTCGGATCAAAAGGAAATCTTGTACTTATAAAGCTAGAGTTCCAAAACCCCAACATCATCTGCATTTTTTGCTTCTCCTCACACCTAATCCCTTTAAAAAACATAGAACTCGGTACATCACCAACATTCCCAGCAACAGGATTGCAGCTAACATTACCACTATCACAATCACTACCGTACTCCAATTCGAACTTAAAAGCCCTTAAACCGAGCACTGAACACACTCCTCGATCCACATCATTAATAGACAAACTCTTCTCTTGATCAGTTCCACCAACAAACCAATTCCCATTATCTTTCTCTTTGTCTAACAATGGATACTCATAATGTCTCTCACCAAACTGAGACACACCCAGTATCGAAACCGGCTTGAAATAACTCTTACTACCCTCAAAATCTGCACTCTCCAAAACCCCACTAACCAAACTATCAACAACACTCATATTCAAACGATTAGAGTAATTAAGCTTGAGAACTACTACATTAAAGGTCTCATCTTTACCTGAATTTTCGTATTTGGATCCCGATCCAACCATACACAGCCTCCCATCGGATTCCGACCAATACCCACTTAGCCGAAAACGCGCCACGCCTCTCCGGACCGGGAATTTGGGTCCACGGACACTGAACAGCTGCTGCCGCAGATTCCGGAAGCGCACGACGTCACCGTTGTTAGGCCGCGGGCTCGTGAGAATCAATCTGGCTTGGACATTGACCACGCTGTCGTTGGCGGTTCTGCGACCGAAAGACGGGATAAACTTGGCCGATTTGGGCCAGTTGATCGGGTCGGAATGGAAGAACGGGTCGCCGCCGGAGAAAAAAGCGGCGGTCAAGAAGAGCGACTGTGAAGCGGAAACGGTCGCCTGCTTGGTGGGGTCAATGGGGGATTCTGGAACGATGTGGTTGCAGTACTTGGAGTAGTCGATTTCAGAGGTGGCGGTTGCGGCGAGGAGGCAAAAAATGAAGAGGAGTTGAAGGAGGAGGTGGCGGTGGCGGTGTTGTGAAGAGTATTTTTGGGTTTTTAGATGTTTTATTAACGGAATGGGAATTGAGTCCATTGTTGGTTGGTGGTGACTGTGATTCTGTGAGTGGTCCGGGAATCAGAGTAACCTGAACCCAACACTTTCAACTTCAAATTATAGCTGTCTGGTTTCTTAAAAAAAAAAAAAAAAAAAAAAAAATAATAATATATTTATAAGGAAATTATCCGGTCCGGGATTCCGTCTATCTTATTTGATAAACGGTTTCAATCACATGAGAAAAACAGTGATACAAAATATACGGATTCCATATATGATTATATGAAGAGTGCAGTATATCTATATCTATTTAAGAATAATGACTTACCGATGTAAGTGTAGCACATAGTCTTTTTATCTTTTACTTTTTACATATCTCATAAATTGGACCACGTACTACACTCCCATCGGTGATGTTAGTATTTTGAGTACTGATTGGATAATACCAAAGCATTATTCTCTATATAATATATAAAAGCTAACTCAATATCACGTGTCATCATGAGGGAGCTTTAGATTTAAATGAGTTTTGCGCTTCTCATCATAAACTCATAACATCTATCTAATAATTAATGAAGTTTTGACATTAAATTCTCTCTTATTTGTTCATCTCCCCTTCATAATATGAACCGCCCTATTTAATATATATTGTTAATTATTATTTTTTGGACAAATAATATATATTGTTAATTAGTTATATACTCATATGCGGTAATATAAAAAGTCCCAAAAATAATTCATTACAATCTTCCGTTCCTCTCTAATATTTTTCTATATATAGCCCACTACCCCAATTATTTGATTCATTACAACATTCTTAAGGTCCTCCCTAATTCTCTTCCTCACCCTAGCTATTCATTGCAACATTTTTAAGGAAAAGCGCTATAATCCATGTTTTTTGAAAAATACCCTTTTCTCCTTTCTAATATTGATATATTATATTGTGTAAATTAACTTATCTCTTTGTGTATTTATTTGCAGATTATGGTTTCCGACAAGGAGTCACCTTTTTGGGATCAATTATGGTCAAATTGCCACTGTCAGAAAATGTCATCGATCTCTTGAGTACCAATAAGTTCACAAAAGCAAGAATTTATGATACGCATATGCAAATATTGTCATATTAACAACATGAGCCAATTATAGCGTCGAGCTTATTGTAAATAAGGGCTTGGTTATTGGTGTTTTGTTATTTGGAGTTTTCTGTGAATGTGAGAGGATAAGGAAACCGGTTTATATCAAATTTTTTTAGATCGATTTTATTGTGTTCCTTTTACTGCATTTTTAAGCATTCCATCTTTTGTGTGTGTGTGTGTGTGTGTGTTTATTTAATATGATGCAAGGGTGTTTTGGAATTCTTATAATTCAAACTTGGTTACTTACGGATTCTTCCATAACGACTGTTAATTTTTCAGGGTTATCTCTGTAAAAAACCATTTTGGCTCATCTTTGATGCAATAATTTCAAAAGTCAAAACCCTAAAATTTTATCAAATATTTGGTATATTTATTTTATTATTATATTCCCCAAATTATAGATTATAAGCTATAAATTAATTACAAAAATTACTCATCTATATCTATATATACCTTTTTAGTTTTGTTTTCTTCTTAATTGTTTAGAATGTATTAAATATGCATTAAATACATTATGATTATTTTTAAAAAATAAATGTTTTTGAATTTTAATTATCCTTATAAATGGTAATAAATAAATATTTTACAAAACAAATTAAAATCTATATCTATATAATATAGTAAAATAGAACTCTCACGGTGCCACGTGTCGCCGTGAGAGAGCTTTTGCTTTAAATTTCAATTTATCATCTATTTAATAATTGATTTATTTACTCATATTCATGCTATTAATAATTATTTATCTTTTGATATTCTTTCTATTCCATTTATTATATTTATTGCTTTCTATATTATTTATTTATTCCATCTATCAAGTGTTGCAACTCTATATCTTCATTCATTCATTTATATATTTTTAATAGTATTAAATATTAATATATATTATCTCTTGGTATTTTTCCTATTAATTACTATATAATATAGTAAAATGGAACTCTCACGGTGCCACGTGTCGCCGTGAGAGAGCTTTGGCTTTAAATTTCAATTTATCATCTATTTAATAATTGATTTATTTACTTATATTCATGCTATTAATAATTATTTATCTTTTGATATTCTTTCTATTCCATTTATTATATTTATTGCTTTCTATATTATTTATTTATTCCATCTATCAAGTGTTGCAACTCTATATCTTCATTCATTCATTTATATATTTTTAATAGTATTAAATATTAATATATATTATCTCTTGGTATTTTTCCTATTAATTAATTAATTATATTATACAATTTGATAAATTCAAAGAGACTACATTAATAATTCATATTAAATAGATAATATCAAGTGTTGTAAGTTTGTAACTCTATATCTTCATTCATGCATTTAAACATTTATATATTTTTTTAATAGTATTAATATATATTTATCTCTTGGCATTTTTCCTATTCATTAATTATTTAATTATATTTAAAAATTCGATAAATTCAAAGAGACTATATTAATAGTTTCATATTAAACAAATTGATAAATATTAATTAGATAATTTCAAAGGGTTCACATTCATTGCAACTCTATATGCCAATCATTTACTCAAAAACCATATTCTCTCCCTCAATTTTCTTTATAAAAACCATCAAAAATCCCACATTTTCTCCATCTCATTCCATTTACTTTCCATTAGAGACAAACTCAAAACATCCAAAAGGTGAGGAATTGGATGGTCTACAATTTATTTATTTTTTTGAACAGCTAAAGCTTTATTGAAAAGCCAAAAGGCAGAACAGAGCCAAAGGCTTTTTCAAAAAGTCATACACCATTTTATCTACGGTTCAATTCTAGCTTTCAATTTTAACATTTTAAAGCTTTTGGCAAAATTTGATTATGTAAGTACATATATTTATATCTAATTGTCATCATTAATTTCTATGCAATCTTATATAGTAACTCATATATTTACTAATTTGTGTGTAGGTGCGTAGCTTGCTTAGGCAGTTATACTCCATTTCAAAATCCGACACACGGTTATACTTAGCCTTTTAAGTAACCCCAAACATTGTTGATCTCATCCCAATATTGAAACCCTTTGATCCTCAAAGATTAAAGACAAGAATTGCAAATATCTTTAAGAGGATGGATGCATTTTATGAGAAACTAATTGCAGAGAAACTGAAAAAGAGAGAAAATCATGAGTTAAACAACACCAAGAAATTTGGGAGAAAGGATTTGTTGGTTGTGCTCTCGGATTATAGAAGTGATGATAAAGAAAATAAATTGGATCGACTTCATAGAGATAACATCAAAGCTATTATCTCTGTAACTTCATCATACTTTGTTATACTATTATAAAAATATTTTTGTTGGAGGTTAATTTTTTTTAAGGACACAAGTTAATATTATCCAATGTTTTTGCAAGAAATGTTTATGGCGGCAATAGAAACAACCTCAAGCACGGTTGAATGGGGTATGGCACCATTGTGTGTTTATCACATTGCAGAGATGGAATAATTAAAGTTTTTGGTGGTGACTGAATTGAAGGACTTCTCATGTCTCCAAAGCATGTGCCATTCAAAAACTTGGAGGTCTCATAAACATTGCCCTTGGTGACTTTCAATTTTGATATTAAACATGTAATTATTGTTATGATTATACAAGTTACATTAGAATGTTTTTTTAATCTATTTATATTTTTTATATAACTATATTTATTAAAATCGATATCATATATCATATCACTATTAATTACATCATATTTATATTATATTTCATATAATAATCCATATTTAATATTGTTAATTAGTTATAAAATATGAAGAGTCTCTCTATTAATTTTAATATATAATATGATAATTTGGAGTCTCCTTATTAAATATTTCCTATTTATTATTTCAAAAAATAAAAGTATATCATACTTATATAATATTATATAATATGATAATATGATAATATGAATTGTTACTATCTAATGATGTTAATTAGTAATATAATATGAAGAGTCCATATTTCCATGTTCAAAAGACATTAATATTAAACAACTAAAAGAAGCACTATGTATTAATACACAAGTTAAATATGCACTCATGATTACAATTAATAAATACAATAAATCAATTATTTAAACCGTTGGTATATCCTCTCTCTCTTTCTAAACCATTTATGCCCTCTCATCTCCCTAAATTTTCTCTATAAAAACCATCCAAAATCTCACATTTTTTCCATCTCATTCCATTTACTTTCTCAGCAAACTCAGAACAAGCGGTGGATAATTGGATACCGTTGGGTGGTGAGAGGAATTTCTACAGATATTTTATTTTATTTTTTTTATTAACCATGTTCAAAAAAAGAGACATTAATATTAATAAACTAAAAAAAAATGCATTAATATTTATTAATTAATAATATTAACTAATTAATTAATAAAAAATATGAACGAGTTGGTGAAAAACATGAGGCACTCCATAGTCCATATCATATCAAGTCTCACAATTTCAAAATATTTCATGATTTGTAATCAATTTTTTTAATGCATTTTTCTTTATATATGTATATTACATGAGTAGTTTACTAGAATAAGAGTTGTTTTATGTGTTTTTTTTTTTCTTCTTCGTTCACAAAATCAAGCCATATACACCATAAAATAATCAACAATTATCATAATTCGGATTGAAAAAGTTGATCTAAGAGACATTTGATGGAATTGGAGTATTGAAAGCAAAAATAGAATATGAAAAAAAAAAATTAAAGCATAAATCGGATGATGATTAAGTTATATTTTACAATACCCGCACATCGTGCGGGACGCACACTAGTAATATCTTATAATAGAGCCTCAACATGCCACACGGTATAAGAAGGCTTGACCATTAGTGAGTTTTTAAAAGAAATTATATTCAACCCTTCGGATTTATATTCAACTATTCATTTTTTTTTAATTGACAATTGATTTTCTAAATTTAATGAAAATTATTACTATCAATAAATCCTATATATTTCCTTTAATGCTTGATGAATAATATATTATCATAAATCTTCAAGATGTCACGTGTCAACATGAGAAGGCTTGACTATTAATTAATATTTTTAAAATTATATTCAACCCTTCAGTTTTATATTCAACCCTTTATTTTTTTCAATTCATAGTTGATTTTCTAGATTTAATGAGAATTGTTACTATTATTAAATCATATGTTTTTCCTTTAATGCTCAATGAATAATATATTATTATATCTATGTTTAGAAAATATAGTATAATGGAGTCTCAATTCTCAAAGAGCAATAAAACTTTTGATATTAAGTAGTTATTAATAATTGTAAATTTCTTTTAATAAAATAATATTTTTTTCATAAATCACATATCAATAAATAATCCAGAAGCAATCTCGTAATTAATGGAATAATGAATAAATTCTCTAAACCAATATCATAATTGATTTTTAATTATTATGTATTATTATTATTATTATTATTATTATTATTATTATTTGAAGTATTACATCATTTAGTAAATTTAAAAGACAAGCTATAATTTATTTATTTATTTATTTATTTATTTATTTATTTTACCAAAGCTATTAAGTAGTTATCAAGTGTAATAACTTTTAATAATATAACATTTTTTCATAAATCACATATCTATAGGTAATCAAAAGGCGATCTCATAATTAACGAGATAGTGAATAAATTGATTTTTAAATATTAAGTTTTTTTTTTTTTTTTTGAAGTATTCCATTATTTGGTTAGATTAAAAGACAAGCCATAATTATTTTTTTGCCAACAAGTCATAAATTCGTATTAATTAGTTTTTTAAGTATTGTTAATTATTTAACTATATATATTGTAAGTTCTTCAAGTTTGATTGACTTATTTCGGTAACAAACCACATTTGGGGTTTGTGATGTAAGGATAGCTTAGGCTTCTAATTGTTGGTGATCAAGCTTAACAAATGCCCTCTCAAGACCTCAAGATGATAAGCACTCCAAAGGTAAAACACTTGTGATTAATTGCATTGAAAAAATCTAGTTGCGCACACACACAACTCATGCATATCTATACTTCTTGTATGTTATGTGATTTATGTATGTGCATTCATGATTCTTGAATCCTCTTCATGCATGTTTAAATGATTGCATCTTGTTTGTTAAATGTCATAACATGGTAGGCTTTAGGATGCATCATATAAGTATGGGCGCTGTACACCCGCTGTTGGATCGCCCTACGTACAGCACCTATAAGGGGCATTGAGCAAAATTGCTCTTACCCGTTGTATAGTCGCTGTACGTACAACGGGTGACTTGATGGATTTTTTCCATCGTTGTACAACCGCTGTACATGTGCAGCGGGTGAATAACGGCTCTCCAAACCCAAAAGCAATTGCCCTTTGGTTGTCCCATTATCGCCTCTGTGAATAGCGGTTCACGAAGAATATGTTCTTCATTTCCCAGGCGAATCGCTGTACACCCGTTCTACGTACAGTGGGTGAACATCGGTCAAGGCAAAAGTTTTGAAAATTAATCGAAACGTCGTAGCATCATTTTGACATCTTATATATATGCTACTTTGTCTTTAGGTCGTTTTCAGTGAGTCTAGACATATTTTTGACTTGGCATATTTTCCAAGAGAGAAAATCACTAAAGAACTCACCTTTGATTACTCAAACACATATCCATGTGCATCAAACATCATCTAGCATCATCTATAATCATCTAGGATGCATTTATGCATGGGTTTTCTTCAACACACTTTGCTTGGTAAGTTGTTCACTAATTTCATCCATATTTAGTGTCTTACTTAACAAATAATCTTATTTATCACTTGTATGCTTTTAGAATATATTCTATCTACAAGATTGAGATTATTGTGTTGATTGTTTAAGAGTTGTATTTTGATAACTATTGCCTAGGATTGCTTAATCTTTGATAGCTTAATCTTTGATAGCTATGTTATATGCCATGTCATATAGCAATATTGATATTTAGGATTGTGATTATTGTCATCTTTCATCCTAGATAAGCATTTAATATAACCTAGCATTATTTGCATAATTGAATATCATGATATTCAATTAGGTTGTTGATCTCTTTAGTGAGAATTAAGTCTTGTGTCTAAGGTTGCTTAGTCTGCAAGCAAATTGATCTAGGTTTGCTATTAAAGGCCTGTTGGGTAGTAGTGGTGGGTTGGTGACCGTGTAGGGTTTGACGTGATCAACTTAGGTTGTAAACACCATTACAAGTAGTGGATTCGAAGATCGTGTGTGACGCACATATTAGCCCATGGTTTTTCCTTGTTGAAGGTTTCCACGTAAAAATCAAGTGTCATTTAATTTCCGCATTTTACACTTGATTGTAGTTTTGACTAGATAAGAGTTTTTATTGAATATTGACTAATAAAAAAAAATTGGTAATTAACTTGATTAAAATCTATTCACCCCCCTCTAGATATAATTAGCACACCGTTATTTGTTATATATATAGTCTTTCTATTGTCAGTTCGAACTGATATAAAATATATCAGTTCATTGCATGTGGGTCATTGGATTTAAAAGATGCTTTGACAAGTGCTATATATATATATAATATTTGATAAGTTATTTTATTTTATTTTTGGATCATTAAGAAAATTTATTAATTATCTCATTAGTTATGGAATTGACTCTTCATTCTATTCATTATCTCATTAATTATGGAATTGAGTCAATTGACTCTTGATTTTTTTATACTATAAATTATTTTATCTTATTTTGGAGCCTTAACATGCCACGTGTCGGCTTGACCATTAATTAGTTTTTTTTTTAAATTATATTCAACCCTTCAGTTTTATATTCTTCAACTCTTCATTTTTTTTTTCAATTAACGGTTTTCTAGATTTAATGAGAATTTTTTTTTTGACGGTATCTAATTTAATGAGAATTATTACTATTATTAGATCTTATATTTTTCCTTTAATGCTTGATGAATAATATAGGGATAATGCTTGGGTGCTGACCGGTCAACACCCAAAATACTGACCTAGTGATATGGTCCAACTGAATTATACATGGCCCAATTTGTGAAGAATGCAAGGAGATACTACCTTTGCACAAAAAACAAAGGGGTTTAATTGTTTGGAATGGGTAAAAGAAAAAAAAACATGTGTTACAATTCAATTGGACCACATCATTGGGTCAGTATTTTGGGTGCTAACCAGTTAGCACCCAATCATTATCCATAATATATTATCATAGTGCCTCAACATACCACATGAGAAGGCTTGACCTAACCATTAATTAATTTTATGTTGGAGATATCAAAGAAATAAATCTAGAGAAATGCCCCATGATTGTTTTTCATCACCAATACATCCAATATCTTAGACCAATAAGTTAAAGAGTAATGCTACTTTGCCCAAATTTAGTATCCAAATGATGTGGCAACACTCTGATCTATTAATTTAAATCATGCAAATCTAATACAATTTAAATGAAAGGATCAGAGTGATACCACATTATTTGAGCACCAAATTTGGGCAAATTAGCATTATTGTAAGTTAAATAATGACTTTTTAAATTATTGTTGTGTTTTTTTTTTTTTTTTTGAAATACGACTACTGCCGGGACCTGGTGAGATTAATTAGACTCTACAAGCACGGCCCGGATTACTACCCCTACTATCAGGGAGATGTTACATATAGACTACAACTCTCACAACCGGAGAGAGGGCTGCTCCCATAAGAAATTATTCCATCAAACATATTCTTTCCTGATCTTCGACCGTGAGAGGGGCTGATTGGGATTGAGACAACCTGGTGAACTGAAACATCTTAGTATACGCGGATGGGGAGTACGCAGCCGAACACAATGAGAATCCTATTCCGATCTAGTCACATACTTGTAAAATGCATATGGTGGGACTCGAACCCCTGACCAGTAGGTGTGGAAGGAATGTGCACAATCATCTCTAATAAGAGGTGATGTGCAATTATTGTTGTGTTACATTTTATAATTCCCACACATCGTGTGGGATGCAATGTAATAATATATTAAAATGGAACCTCAAAGCGCCACATGTCGTCTTGGGGGAGCTTTAGAATTAATTAGTTATTTGATTTCTATTAGTTAGCTAGCTGTACATATTAATGAGTTCATTATTCATTTTTATTTTTCTTATTCTTAATTTCAGATTCATCTAGAAGTTTGTGTTTATGCATTTAAAGAATTCATGTATTTAAATAATATTATGTTTTAGTTAATTCGGTGCATATATGAGTGAGTTCATTATATTGTATTTATGAAAGTGATCTAGAACTCTCTCATAAGTCCTGTGAATACCTGTTACTACACATCTTTTCTCTTAATCCCATCAATCAAACTTTTTTTTTTTGTCTTTAATTTTTGGTGAAAAAGTGAAGTGTCGGGAACGAAGGAAGAAAAAGGGGATTTTTGGATACCATCACTTTCACCTGATTAGGGATTTGAGAAATAAGATTTTGGGATTTTTCAAACAACAAACGATTAAGGGAAGCGGGTTATATTTTGGTCCAACTTGGGCTTAGGCGGGTCAAGTTGGAGTCCTGAACTCTTGGATTCGAAGCACTTTGGGCCTTGGGTCACAATTGCAACTTTTACATTTTACGGTCAGCTTTAGTAAAGAAAACCATAAGTAGCCATCTAACTTATCATACTTTTGTTTTTAACCACTTTTGAATTTTTAATTGTTAATAACCACTTTTTAAAAAAAAATTCAGTTTAGTACCTTCAATTACCAGAGTACCCCTGAAAATAGTGTTCTTTAAACCTCGAAACAAACTTGAAATCACGACTAAATTGAAATACACAAACTTGAAATCATGCCTAAATAGAAATATTAAAACTTGAAATCATACCTAAAATAGAAATATTCAAACTTGAAATCTGGACTAAATTGAAATTAGACTTAGGTTTTTTTTCCCCTTTTTCTTCTTCCTTTTCTTCTTCCTCAGATTCAAATTAGGTTTAGGGTTTTTTTATTTCTCCTTTTTATTGCAGGTGCCGTCGCCGGAGCTTCCGGACGTCACCTGGACCAACGGGCCGCCGGCGTCACGAACCAGCGACGCAGGAACCAGCGGCGCTGGTTCGTGCGTCGACCAGGCGACGCCTTTGTGCGTCGTTGGTTCGTGACGCCGGCGGCCCGCTGGTCCAGGCGACGTCCGGCAGCTCCGGCGACGGCACCTAGAGGAGAAGAGATAGAGAGGATCGGGAGAGACAGAGAGCAGAGGAGAGAGAAGGAGAAAGAGAGAAAAAAAGAGGAGAGAGAGAGTGTTGGGGAGGTTTTTATACGAGGGTTTTTCAGTAATTTCTCAAAAAAGTGGTTAAAAACAATTAAAAGTATGCATGTGGTTAAAAAAGAAAATCTCATAATTAGATGGGTCAGTTTTGGCAATTTCCACTTAGTAAATTGTATTTTCTGTTTTCAGTTACAGTGAGCCTCTCTCAGGAGAACATTTCCAGGCCACTTGTCATTTGCTTTGTATAAATGGTCTGTCTCTAACAAGAAATGGATATGGAATTTTACAACAAACTTCTCTCATTACAATTCTATTTTCTCACAAATCTCTCTCTCCTCTCTTCTCTCTGAACAACAAATTGACGAATCCCTCCCTTCAAATTCTTCTACAATCATCAGGTTTTGAAGGGCATTACATGAAGTTTCTTTTTATAGATTTACTCATGAATATGAGATATTGGTTTTATAAACTATTATGTCCTCTTAGATCATCCAATTCAGAACGTTGGATTCATCGAATAGTTAGATTTGATTCTTAAAAAATACAATAAAAAATAAATTGTGTTAACATCGTGATTCTCTTTCCGGGCAACGTCTTTCTTTGTATTGATGTTGCCAACAAAAACGACGCACTTAAAATTTTCATCTCGATTTTTTCTCAAAGACTAAAACTGTAAAAATTGAACGGCGGATCTAGAGGTTTTAGTAACTCCACCGGAAAATTGAAGTTTCTTAAGTTTTTATTCACCGTATGATTAAGTGGTTTTTATATACCGGTATCATCACAGATTCACAGTGAATATATATAATATCATCGGTGTAAATATTATGGAAGGCTTTTCTTTCTTCATAAAAAAAGTAGATGCAGTGGAGCCCAATTCGTTCGTCAAAAACAAAATGAAGACAGAAAAAAGAAAAGTTTTCTATTTTTTAATGTGGTTTCATGTTGTTGCTGGATGATTTTTAAAGTTAATTATCATTTGATTTTACATGATTTGGTTATTACCTGTGTTAATCAATTATAACTATCTTTAATTTAGATGAATTTCTTTGTAACAAAACAAATTTACAGAAATTAATTAATCATATTTTCTTTTGAGGTTGCATATGTTTTTAGTTTTATTGAAATCAAAAATAGAAGAATACAAATAAATTATATAAAATATAAATCCGATGATAATTGTACCATGTCCGCACATCGTACGGACTGTAAACTAGTTATATATAATTACGAATAAATAAATAGTAATATATATATATATATATATATATATTTTCATTTTTGCTAAAATCTGAAATAAAAATTCTCAATTTTTTTACGATTACAAATAATTCGGTTTTTGAGAAGGACAACCGAAGATATACATCGAACCGAAAAGAATGATTTAACTTGACCTCACGACCTCAATGGTTGTCTATGATTTATTTTTTTTAGAAATAAATTATTGGGTATTAATATAACTTTTTTTTTTTGGGTAATAATTGTGCTGATTGTTTAACTATGCCTGTCACATTCTTACTTTAAACTAATAATCTTGAAATAAAAACATGTAAAAGCAAAATCATTTTTGAAAATGAATTTAGATAATACTTGATTGTGAGTGGTCACCTAGTATCATTGTCAAAAAAGTTATATAAAACTTGCACACCAATCCATCCAGACATTATTTATTTTACAGTCTGAATTCTGAAACCAAATTATATATTGTACATTACAACACTTCAAACCAATGAAGCTGTTTATATAATACATATTTTTTTTTTATTATACATAATCATCAAGCATAAAAACAGATAAACATGGATATTTTACATTTTCATTTCACACAAAAGGAATGCCTTTATTAGGTAAATTTGAAGTTTGTTTGAACCTTTGCAGGATCTTCATTTTTCTGGGATGGTAATAAATTGGCTGCAGTCGATTCCCTTACCGGAAAACGCCTCCACGAGCTTCGGGAATAACTTAGCGAGCATAATTTTGAATCCCAAAGAACAACACTTGTTGGAGTTTTCCCCATTTTCTCTGGGTTCAAAAGCACACCCTACCTGAGCTCCTTCCATGTATGCCTTACAAGCCGATAGTATGTATTGAGAGCGTCTGCTGAAGTGCTCCTCCACAAGCATATCAAAATGCTGCATCGGCAAAAATCAACCATTGTTAACTAATCAAATAAACAGGATTCTAAATGGTATCGGTTTCTGTCAATTGGCATTTCCAAATTTTACATAATCGGCTTACCTTGGGTGACTTGTGGAGTTGGTAAAGCATGGTCTTGCAGGTCACGAGGAATGCATTTTCGTTGTAGCTTATCGAGTTTTTCTCTCCCTCGGCTCTTCCCATCTGCTTGTCGTATCCAGCCTCATTGAAATAAGGTTTCTCATTAAGCACAAGAGCCTGGAGGGAGAGAAGAACTTGAAGAATGGTGGAGCTCCCTGAATTCCATACTTCAGTTCCTGTACCTGCCCAAGTATTGAGCAGACTAAGACAGACCTTTCCAGATTCATACAAGTTTGGGTTGACCCGGAGCCCGCCAGAATGGTAGTGCACCGACTGCAGAAAAAATATGTCCATGATTACTAACATAATATTTTGATTGGATTTAACTATCATTTTAACGAGTACATTTTCACTGTTGATAGATGAACTGTGAAATAGGACACACTTGTTTTGTATTGGGAGGAAACTCTTTAATATAAAGTCAATGAAAACTCGTATATACGACATCCATTATTGCATAGAAAAATATGAGCATTGAAGAGCATCAACAGACTAAAACCTCGAAATTTGGGTTCACGAGGCAGTAACCATTTGTTGAAGCATAACCTCAATAAAAAGCACAATAAAATTATATCTAATACTTACAGGCGGCTCATGTGGATACTCTGGAGAAAGGAAGATGTCAAAGAAGAAGAGTCCATCGTGATATGGAGTGCCAGATGGACCGATAATGGCTGCTCGTAAGAGATCCATCCTCTCCTCATAGATGCGTACATAGATTGTATCTGTCCAGATCACCAGAAGAGTTATAAATAGTAGCCAGAGTGAAAATTTGAAACATTTTGGTATCAGCAATAGACATTTTAGCTTTCTGTGGTTATGGTTAATACATGTAATGACATAGCTAATTAAACTTAAGCAGTACATTAAATAAGATAAAGTTCTAACCGGGAAGATTTTTCTCCAGAATGCTCCATTCTTGCTGAACCTTCTTCAACCAACCTCTTTTGACCTATTGAGGGAAAAAGGAAAATAAAGGGTTTATCTTTGACCGTTCGAATAGTCAAAACGGGTATGCTTTAGGAGATAATCTAGTTATTTTTCTGACCTGAGATTGAGCTAATCCCTCACTGGAACCAAGAAAGTGGTGATCGGAGCAATCGCTAACCATATCAAACTGCTTAAATTGATCTGATTTCTCACACGCCGTTGAAAATGAAAATTCTTCTTTCTCCTGCTTTTCTTCAACTTCGTGAATTAAAATTTTCTTTTCAAACGTTTGCAATTCACTTGGATCAAATACTTCTTTTTCTAGGAGAATGTCAGATTCATTTGCATCTTCAGAAATAGGACCCGAAGACACCGAGCCTGAGAGTGATGTTGAACTAGTAGATCCAAATAGGCTAGTCGCAATGCTTGTGAAAAATCCAATGGCTGCTTGTGGAAGATAAAAGGAGCTAGACTCCAATGACCACTTTTTGCAGTTTTCACCGGTACCATCGAAATTCAAAAGATTCTGAGCATAAAAATACAACTGATGTAAAGCTTGTTAGGGGACAAAATGCAGATAATACAACCAAAATGACAAACTTCTCTCAATATATTTGATACTGTATATTCATTAAATTTAGGAATTCTGTGCGGACAGCAAACTTATAACGTAACGAGTCTTACTAAAAGACAAAGTTTCAGCAAGTGGAATTTTTGTCTTTAAGGTACTTAAGGTTACAAGTTTTCTGTCTGTACGAAAAGTCCATATGGATATCCAATTATTTCCAAAGTTGTTGCTTAATCATAATAAGCCACAAACCAGCCCCCAAAAAATTGGTTACATTGTCTTAGATGATGTGTAACGCCTGTGTATCAGAGAGGGAAAAGGATGTATTTACCTTTCCTTTCTGACTGGAATATTGTTTGTCACTTGTTTCTTGATTCAATTCCTCAATATTTTCTTCATGGAGCACAGGGGTCGTCGCTGAACCTTCATATTTATCAATCCCACAAATTTCATTAGGTGCAACCTGTAACAATGCCCAAGTATAAAATTTAAGAATGCCAAACCCCTAACTGTGATGCAAGCCAGAACACAGTCAATCAGAGACAAAATTTATTTTGTGGCAAGTTGGCTGAATGATGTAAAACGTTTTCTGTTTTATATAGTATTACAACTATCACACTTAGTTTTCACTGAAGATATCAACCCTGGAGTAAACTTAAACAGTAGTATGAACCGATAAGGATCTGAAGCCATGTAGGATGTTCATGCGCAGGAGTTATAATTACTGAAGTGAACTTGAACAGCATTAGTGAAAAAATGCATGTAGGCTGGTATGGCCAGATTAAAATTATTCAATTATACATCGAAATATGCAATGTGAGAACTTATCATAACCATAATTGAATTTCAAAATTAAGCATGCATTCCCTTTTTGTTTATTGAACTCCTTTCTACGATCCTTTCAGCAGGAGAAGTTCACATAACTTTTTGCACCCAATCATGAAGATAAATGCACACTGAAAACACCATGACCGGTGCAAATTCTCATCACATAGCATAACAAGAAGCGTGATCAACAAAAAACATTTGAGTACATCAGAATCCAATCAGAAAATTATGATGATTAAATTTCTCGTACCTTAGTCGTAAAACCAGCAGCCCATCTCACCTCCACAGCACCATCTTTGAATCCCATAACAGTGCCAATGCAAGATGTGTAACCATTGTCAAGGCAATCATCCCAACCACAGTTCTTGCTTTTTGAAGCAGCCTTTTCACCAATGCCAACTTCTGTACTTGTAAGGTCTTTATCAGTTTCATCACCGAACTGCTTTTGAATCAGTCTAAGCACAACATCACCATAACAATAGGAGTAGTCTGGGTGCTCAACCAATTCATAAGCACTCAGAGTCTCCTCCATCAGATCTCCATTAACACCAGTTGCTTCATTTGTGGCCTCAGTCTTCCATTGTACGGTTACAGTCTTTTCCTTCGCATCCACACCTCGTACAACCCCCCATCTTTGACCATTAGCAATAAGTGGATCATCACAAATGCCTTTCTCCAGCACAAATTGTTCAGGCCAAAACTCATGTGAATTTGCATCAGTAACAGGGAGCAGAGTCTGTGAATCTAATCCCAAAGAGCAGCTACCGTCCTGCCATAGGACATCGACCTTGGTCATTGTCTTCACAATAGCAAAAACTTCCGCTAAACTGAAACCACGGTTTCCCATCCTAAATCCTGTTTCTAATTTCTCAGTGTCGCAAGCAGATGCATCAATAAAAGTTGACTCCATAATACCCTTGGGGTCAGCAGTTGGAAGCAGACACCAGTCACCAAGCTGCCAGTTCGCATGGGAGAAACAAGACAACAAAGTCAAGTTTTTTGAGTCCTGTATACGTGGTGGAGCATTTATATTTGAATCACAACCCATGAGAGCAGAAGCAACCCAATCAACATACACAAGACCTGTATCTACTACAGAAACAGTACCTTCAACTTGATTTTCCCTCCATGTACCACATAACCATCTAACTGATTTAGACATGTTTGAAAGCTTAACCTGCACTCTCTGTCCAGGATAATATGGGTACTGTGAATCTTCAAGTAAGTTGGTTGAAACAGGCAAGAGCTTCTCTTGATCCATAGCGGTGACCTCACACTTAGAGCCATCGTCAAAGACGACAATAACATGGTCAATTATTTTGTCCACCCTCCCAAGCCATGCGCCTCGAACAACATAATCCCCTACCGAAATGGAGCGGATCTTCAAAATCTTTTTGGAGTTGACATTTTTCATTATATCTCCATAATTATTCTCCAAATTGATAAGCATATTGATGTTAAACACTCTTCCCATCTGCCCAGATGGATCTGTCACAGAGCACACAATGTCCCCGTACATAAATCCTCTCTCGAATGAGAGGAAATCATCAATTTTCCCAATGCTCTCCTCCAGGCTTGACAAAATGCTTGTAGCCTGACCACCGAAGAGAAAATCAATCTCTTCCTGCCCCTCACTGCTACCACTCTCACTAAAACTCTCCCAATCAGAGTCACTAGGAAACATATCCATCTTTCAGATGCCTGTCAAACAAGACAATATATTAACAATCTAGTTTACCATCAGTAACGTAGTAAGAGAGAAAAGAAAAAAGATAACATCTAAAGAAACTTCAACTAGCTTAGTCCACCATTAAAATTTCTCACCTCAGTCACAAGAACACGTTGAATCAGATTATAAACAAAAATAAAAACAGGTGTGAATTACATATCACATCATTAGAGAAAATTTGAGCTACTTAGGATATATTCTTAGACACTCATTTGATACAAAACTGCTGAGGAACAGAAGTAAAGTGTAGGGATGAAGAGACGTACCGTCAACTTTGCACCCTGCTGATCAAATTGAATTTCCAACAGCCAGTCCAACTAAGGTTCTTAATGTGTATTGAAATAAGGGTCCGTGGATAATGTTGATTCAAAAGATGATACAGCAAAGCTTATCAGAATAATTCTTTCTAAGAATCTTGAGTAATAGATCTTCCAATCGATAAGTCAATATCACGAAGAGGATATTTTGACCCCGAAATTGGAGATCAAATGCCAAAGGAGATTTGCCCTACAAGGACAGGGATAAGAGGAGTCAACTGAGGACTCCAAATGCCAAAGGAGATTTGCCCAATTAAGGGGACTGAAGTTTCTGCTAGAGAAACTTCAAAAGGAGACTTCACAACTGCAGAAGTATCAAAGAGCTACAACTGCCAGATGAGACAGTTCCAAAAGGTTTTACTGAAGCTATGAATGCCAAAGGAGATATGCCCTATAGCGTGGTAGATTGTTGAACAAATGATATACGTCCAGCAAAAGATAGATGCTCCACAATTAACCACTGCCAAGGAAAGTTGCCTAAACAAAGAAAACTTATGAAATTTGCCAAAGAAGATTTGCCCAACGTCTTTCAGTAAAAAAAAGAAAAGAAAAGAAATGCCAAAGGAGATTTGCCCCCAAAATGAAGCCAAAGTTTCTGTCAGTTCATCGACCACTGAATGTCAGAAAGGATTGAGATTAATCACGCCTGAGCTGTCCAACAGAAACAACTACTCAGTAACACAGCAGCTGCTTATTCCAAATAATCATTGCCACGTATTCCGTGACCACTCATAGACAACTGTTATCTCAATGACCACCTTTCCTTGCCAAAGTGAAGTGAGCTTGTATAATCTGTATTACAAATTCATGGGACCTACACCAACAGCTACAATTGTATCAAAACTTTTCAAAACCAAAACATAGTAGAAACGGCAAAATATAAAACTTTAATTTCGACCATTGAATTTCCAGCAACCTTACCTATGGAAAATAATTCATATGAAATATTTAATAAAGAGAATGCCAAGAAGAGGGAAAAACGAGTAGATCAAGGACAAAACATAAAAGGAGGATTTGGAAACATGACCGGCAACTTTACTTTCAAAACTTGTGATGTGGATCGTAGATGAAAAGACTAGCACCTAATTGTGAATTAAATATAGAAAAACATAAATTTACTTTATAGGAAATTCGATATATCATTTCCATAATAAGGTCTCCACATGTATAACTCAATAACAACTTCATTTTTCTTCGAGACCGCTTCTTGGTAGTACATTAAATGTCAATTGAAAATCACATTTTATAAGTCCATCACTGAACCATAAAACGCAAACATCAACAGATGGACAAAACAGAACAACATAGTGCAGGAAAAGATTCAGATTCCATTATCATCTATTTCTATAATGAAAATTCCTCTAGACACCAATTCAAAAGAACATATCTTTCAAACATATAAAGGCATATGTAATCAAGAATATCACACTTACAACTTGCTGTCCCCCATAAAAATTCAATCCCACCTAAAGTTAACAAAAATATAAAACACCAAACAATCCTATAATATTAACAAAAAAGGAAAGAATAAAGTTTGATAACAAATAGAACCTTATTCACTAACCAATCAACTAATAAACATAACAGAACCAAATAAAAGATGAAATTTTGCAGGGAAAAAGAAATTGTACCATTTGCAGGCTCTGTGGTGATGAAAATCAATGGTTCCACATGAACAACCCAGAAAACACCAGAAACTCTACATGGGTTCCCAGAACCTTCCTTGTCCAGAAATACTCATTCCGCAATATTTTCTCTCACTTTCCTGCACTTTTTCCTCCAAGAAAACAAAAAACAAGAAAAGGGTTTTTGGTGGGGAATTCAGAGAGGTGGAATTCCTCTCTGAAACCCATCACCACCCATCACGCCATTAACGAAGCCTGAGAACATTGCAGAGTCCACAGAGCAGCCCCTCTCTCTATATCTCTGTTTTCTCTTCTGTTGCTGAATTTGTGAGAGGTTGGCAGCTGTGTGTGATTACTGTGTGTGTGTTTTTGTTTTCCCTCTGGTTTTCTCTTCTGTTTTGTTGAGTGATTTCACATCGCAATTCGGATATAATAATAAGACTGTTGATATGTTTATGTTATGCGAAAGAAAGAATATACCAACAGTATCTCTAACAAATACTCGTACGGCCCAACCTAACTAAACTGTTTAATGTTTTTTTAAATGTCCTAATTACCCCTCACCATTTTGTTAATCTTCTTATTTTTTGCATTTTAGACTGCTTTTAATATTAATACGATTTTAATTAAAATATTAAATAAGATACAATTCAAACCTGCTAAACTCTAATGTGGGTGACATTTCTTCTCCTTCTTCTTCGTTTCATATAAAGTTTCAATCTCATGTATATTTATTAAATCATAAAATTTAGAAAGATACCGACCCAATAAGTGTTGGCAGGGACGGAGCTAGGAATTATTTCTAGCGGATTCATCATAACATAATGAGTTATATATATCAAACATGTGTAGAGGGTATGTTAATAAAAAAAATACCGTTAATGTGTATCCTACATATTTAGAATACAAGTTGAGATATAGGGTCGGAATGTCTAAAATTACTCTAAAGATAATATAAAAACCTTAATTCATGATTCGATAGTAGTGTTTAAAAATTTGAAATTAAAACTAATTTAAATTAAAATCTTAGTTCTAGTATTTTTTTAACATCCAAAAACTATTTTAATTTTTAAACATAATAAAAATTTGTTTGATAAAATATATTAATAATTAAATATAAATATATGTCTATCTTTGGTTGTCATATTTTAATTATATATATACTATTTGTAGGTATGGCGATTCAAACCTAAGACATTGTTAGACTGAATGAGTGTTTTTTTACCACCAAGCCAAATGGTATTTTAATTAAATAAATTAACACATATTGACTATTTGACTATTTAAAAATAAATAACATATCAAAGGTATAACATGGTATTAGGGTACTAAATAAGCAAGACCGGAAGAGAGAACCAAATTATTTGAATTAGAAAATAATGTTAGTTAATATATAACATATATGTTATGATTCAATTTTCATTTATATTTAAGATATATGGAAAGAAATACGATATATAGAATCAAATATATTTTTTTTATGTGATTTAAGGGAAAAATATTAAATGTCTACTTTGTAGAAAAATAAAAAATGAAACGGGGGTTTTCTTTAAAAAAAATAATTGAAACAGGGGTAAAAGCATAAAATTCTAAAAATTAAAGATGTTTTAAAAATTGAACTAGAGGCAACTTTGTAAATTTTGAAACTTCAGGGGGGCAGTGCCGTCCCTGAGTGTTGGATTATATATATATTTTTTTCTTTTCAAAAAGAAAAGAAAAAAAGTGTTGGATTACTAAAAAAAAACCGGTAATATGACTATCTGACTTATGTTTGATTTATATTTGTATGTTTAGTTATAATACGAGAATTGTATAATTATTTGTTAGTTATAAGAAGTTGCTTTTTAAAAAAAAAAAAAAAAAAAATTTGATTTTGTTTTAAAATCTTTATTTTATTTTAAACTTTTAATTTTTGTGATCCCTTATAATGTAATTCGATGAGACTAATTATTCCTGGACATCATAATTATATTGATACAAGTGAATCAATTTATATTCTTACCAAATTTAGATAGTTTAATTTATTATTTATAATATCTCTCAAATATATTGTATTTATTTAGATATAATTTATTGTCTTTTTCAAAAAAAAAAAATAATAAAAATACATAACACTATTATTACTTTCCAAATGGATTCTAATATTTTTCTCTTAAGGACATGTCAATATATGGAGGTAAATGGTGTAACAATGTCAACTCATAATAATAGTTTAATCAATTATAACAAATTATTCATATTCTCCCACTAAATAATTTAGTGGGCAAATATGATTATGCAAATTTAACAACTCACGTGGCAACATAAATTGTCCAATAATTTCCTCCATGTGTCAACCCACAAAACAAAAGGCAAAATTTTAATTGTGGAGAGACTTTTTTAAGTTTCTGGCCACCAATAACAATACAACAGTTTTCAATAATGGCTGCTATTTTATCTTATTTTTTTCCTTTTTTTGTGGAGGAAAGCATATTTCAATAATGGCTTTCACGTGTTAGCTAATTCAACACTAATGTATATATTCAAATAATTTTTTTAAAAAGAATAATAAATTTTCACTTCCACTTTGGTTCAAGTTATTCGGTGCAAATTTTATAAACATACATAATGAGTTTTCTTTTTGACGTTGCGAGATTAATATAGTTGAGTTGTGCATATAGTTTGGTTGATCTTGAAATTAGTTTTTTCTCCGATATTATAAGAGTAGATTGATATCTGCGCCACATATGTACTTGATCTCACTATGAGGTTTTTTTTTTTTTTGGATGTTGTGAGAGTAAATATCTGAGTTGTGTATGTATTATTTGATATCAATAATAGTTTTCTCCTCGATGTTATGAGAGTAGAAATCTAAACCGTAAAGTAGCAAAGTCACATTATTGAGTGGGGGCTATGGCACACAAAGCCCATATATATATTTTTAAAATTATTAACATTTTAACCCAAATGTTTTTATTATTTATATTTTTATGTTAATATTATAATAGTTTTTCAAATTGGTCCCTTCAAAATCCTAGAGCCGGAAGCCACCTCTAGCCACACATGTAATATATTTATCTTTGATGTTGTAAGAGTAGATATAATAATAATAATAATAATACCATATATGGTGGTTGCAACTCGAATCTAAAGCATTGTCTAGTTGGATGAGCATTCTTATCTTATCTTATCACCGATCCATGTTGGGCGGTGATGAAAGTAGAAGGTGTTTATGATGAAATTAATAAAGATTGTTTCTAACAGATTCCACCAAGTCATAAAACATTTTGGTAAAGTTCTAAAATAAATAATATTTGACACACCATTAATTGACAAGGGCTCCAAGAGTCTCTGGCTCCACTAATTAGAATAATAATATATAAATGATATGGAAAGGTGATGATCAAATCACAAATTAGAAATCTAACTTTGATCTAGAAACTAGAAAGTTGATGCAGATCATATCACACTTTACAAACTGCAATTTGCACACAGCACTTGCAGTTGTCATCCAGATCTACAACAATACTACAAATTATATACATCTCCTTGATTGTCTGACAAAGACTTTTTAGTTTTGTTCATGTTCTGTCTTGGATGATTATCAAGCTTAAAGTTTACATTTTTTTTTTCTCACCTAAATATATGTTTACATTTTTTTTGGTTGATGATTTTCTTTGAAGCTCTAATATCATAATAATCCCGAGACATTACAATTCATTTAAAATCCACTGTGATGAGACGAAAAAAAAATCGGTTTTCTTTTATTTGAAGGTACTCATATTTGATGTGCACCTTTATTTTCACGTTAGTGGTAAGGGGTTCGAGTTCCCTTATGTAAATTTTACAAGCATATATGGAGAGTCTTCTTTCCGGTATTGTGGGAATATATATATCTCTCGGTTATGAGAGTAGATATCCGGGTCGCATCTGTAGTTATAGTTGATAGGTTCTGACAGACCCTGACCCGTTCAATTTCTTCTGTTCCTTCTGTTCTTTATATCTTTTATAACTATAAAAAAAAAAAAAAAAGACACTTTCATTGTTCAGAAATGAATCAACGACTAAGACCATTATTGTTAGTAAATCAAAAGCTTAATAATTGAACTACAATTATATGTGCTGATAAAAGCACCAAATTTTCAAGTAGCCCAAAAGAATATTCTTCACTTAAAGTTCATGAATGACTTGGGTGTGATTCATAGAGAAGAAAAACAATACAATTCAATGCAAAAACACAATGATGTTTTGAGACAAAAAGACACCCAATATTTGACCTTGATTGTTGTGTTTAATTAGGTAACTATAAACAAGAAGGAAAGGGCAATTAACTTTGGGTTTTTTTTTTTTTTTTTTAAGGTATAATATTTTCAAGAGTGATAAAAGTAGTTTAGCAAGCACTAACAAGTAAATGGAAGATTATATAAATAATAATATGTTTTAAAGTATTGCCTGAAAATGACAACTTCCTAACTATCTTGTCCACTTGATTATTGTCCAAAGTTTAATCACAACATTATTTTAAAGTTCTTTTTTTCAAACTCTTTTTTTGGGTGCTTTATAAAGTGCCAGTTCTTCTTGGGTTTTGTTTATGTTTGTGCTTGGAAGGAAGGTAATCCACTAATCCTCATCAATCTTTAATTTGTGACCCCATGGGAAGGATAATTAGGATTAGTAAAATCTTATTTGTGGATCGATCAAAATCTCAAATCACATCAAATTAAAGATATAATAGTCTACAAGTCGATTCAAGTATAGTTTAACGTGTACTATATATACAACATAAGGTAGTACGTACATATATAATCTGTACAACTCGTTTAATGAACAAGCCGTGTCATATTAGTAAAGAAAAACAAACGCATCAGCAGATGATTCAAACTTTGCAAATTTCTGAGAGAGCCAGCCAATGCTGTTCAAGCAGAAGAGCTTACAGAAAGTTGCTTGTATTATAATGCTTATATATATATATATAGTTGCTTGCAAATTTATTTTCTTATTGGAAATGGTCAGTGTTCATGATCTTGGAATAGACTTAATTTGAACCCACTAATCTCATAAGTGTTGGCTTATTCTCAAATATTGAAGAATCTGAAAAATATGGTTAGTAGAAGCTATATATCTAAGCAGTGTTATACAAAAGAAAGTGCTTCTGGAGAAGCTGCTTAACCGATGAATGTGGACTTAAGAATATTTTTCCACAATAGAAAGATATTGGTATATAGTGGAATGAGAATATATATCACTCTCTTTTATAGGTAATTCAAAAGGATGGACTCACAAGTTAGATCACAGAAGTATATATATATATGCATTGACAAATCACTTGAAAGTGCTTTTTCTAATTATGCTCAATATGACTTGGGGTCATGAATCATGATCTTTCTTTTCATGGCCAAGTCAACTTATTATCACATCAAACAATGGAGATTCCCATCCATGAATATAAAAAATGTACTCTTTTGTTCAATTCCCTTCTCTGAATATTGAAGCACTTGATCAGAATCAGATTTTAAAATCTTCCAAGGAAACTCAATTGTACTTGTGATTTGATCAATATGTACATGCATGCTGCTTTATATATATATATATATATATATATATATATAGGCATGCAATGTTAGGGATAATCCTCTAGAACGATGAACGCGGAACCGTCGTGCCTAATATACGCCTATAACTCATAGCAAATAATAGCGTCAATAAGCAGAAAAATAGATGAGAGAGAATAAACAATTACAACACAAGATATACGTGGAAAACCCAAATCGGGTAAAAAAACCACTGGCCGTCAGAACGACAGAGAAAGTTATACTATATGATAAATTGTTACAACAATATACTTCAGGATTCTCTCTCACACCTAACCCCAAACCACTCTCACAAGATCCTCACCAAGAACCCCACAATATCCCCTAGGTCTCCCCTAAATATCACCCACGGATCTCATACTTGATCAACTGATATTCCCTTGGATCCCTCCTCTGATATTCCCTTTGGGTCTCCCCGGATCTCACTCATACTCTCTGATGTTACATGGTGTTCAACTCACTCATTCAACCTAATTACAAGGTTCTATTTATACTAGTTACATGGAGTTTAAGATAAAAGGAAATCTTACTCATAAACGTACAAGACTTACTTGTTTCACATAAATACTATTTCCTTTTATGACAAAGTTTTCTTGTAACGAGTAAATCATTTTCCTTCAAGCACAAGAACTTCCAGAAAAATTCCTTTTCCTATTCTGCACAACATTCCCGATCTCAGCAATACATCGTCTCCGCCGTATTGGTCGTAGTGTGCACCCCGCTTCCAACACCACGAAACAATTATGCTCTTTTACCGCTCCATGTGCCGCGGCCCAGGCACTTGCCAACGCGGCGATCCTATGCTACGCCTGATCCTCTAGACTTTACTGCTCCATGTGCCGCGGCCCAGGCACTTGCCTATGCCGCGGTCCTACGTTGCGATACCTGCCAGATTATGCTTCTTCAGTTCTTCTTCAATCTTCAATCTTCCTTAAACACCACCATTCAACTTCCAAACGTATCATACGTCTCTAGGAAGTAACACATCAGTTGAATCTTGTTTGGTTCACATTTGGTTCGCTTAGGTTCGCTTAGGAATACAAGTCAAAACCTAACATGCAAAACTTCTAAAGGGCAAGAATTCTTGACATTAAAAGAGCAACAATAAAGCGATTACATTCTCTAGTCATGAGGTTGGTCTTGAAAAAATATTTTTGTAATTGTCATTGTCATAATACATGAAGCTAGAATTAAAAAGAAATAATAATACATGAAGCTGCGTTGGAACCAATTAACCAATCTGAAATGCATAGGATTCAGAACTTGAATTTGATTTGTGAATATTGATTAATTATTGAGCTTTTCTTGGCTCAACTAAGGGCCCGTTCTGTAACGTTTTTCAAATGGTGTTTTTGTTTTTGGATTACGAAATAAAAAAGAGAATGAAAACAGTGTTTTTGGTTTCAGTTTCGAAATCCAAATACGCGTCTGGTAGCAAATCCTGGAAGTTGTATTCCGAATATGAAAACGTAAAAAACACGTTCGGTAGGTTATCCAAAATATATCAAAAATTATAAAAAATTGATTTTATTTAATTTTTTTTTCAGGTCAGTATTTGCAACTGACTAAACCAGGTCCACGCCACCGCAGCTCGGCCAAGTCGATGGTGCCGATGAGGTCGTCGGGATGTGCGACGGCTTGGGCTGGTGGCGGAAAGGGCCGGCGGTGGGTGGATCGGTGGAAGGAAGAAGAAACAGCCGTCGGGGAAGAAGAAGAAGATGGTGGCTCGGTCGGCGCGTGCGGCTGATTCCGGCGTCGTTCGGCGGCGACGCCACCTGGGTTTTGTAGATCGGCCTCTGAGGATCCAATCTATGGTGGTTTCAGCCTCTGAACAAGAAGAAGAAGAAAAAGAAGCTCTCTGTCGAGCAAGAAGGAAGAAGAAAAAAAAAAAAGAAAAAAAAAATTAGTTGTTTATTTAGATTGAAAAACAAAACGAAAAACAAAATGAAAAACATCAAAAAGTTGTTTTGGAAATTTTTCACTTTTAACACCGCTGTTGTTTTTGTTTTTGTTTTGAAAATAAAATGAAAAACAAAATGGAAAACGTAAACGAACGCATATTCGAGATTGGATTTGGAAAACAAAAACAAAAACACCCTCTGAAAAACAGTACCGGACAGGGCCTAAGCTTCTGGAATTTGACTAGATTTTGATTGTTCTTGGTTGTTCCTTTTAGAAAATCAGACCCACATAGATGGTAAAAACTTTAGAAAAAAATATATAATCTAAATGGGTAGATAGATAAATACGGGAAAAAAAAAAACTTACCACTAATCAAAGAAACATATATTATCATTAAATTTAATTTTAATTATCAATTTTATTTTTTTCCAAATGGGTTTCTAAATTCCAAACTTGAATGCTTACCGGTTACTATACAATAGTAGGTTATTCATATCGAATAAAAAAATTATACATCAGAATTGATTCAAATATCTTATGTTTGTCTTTCACAATATATAGCAATTAATGTTTATAAATTTCAAAAACAACTGGAATTGATGTATATGATTTATGGATGATTGTATATATGATTTTATCACGAACTTGTAAAAAGTGGGTTTGAGAAATTTTTTAATAATATAAATTATAAAGTGAAAAAGATTTCCGCCCCATCTCATAAAAAATGAACAAAAATATGGGTAAAATGGTGTCCACATAAATTTACATGTTTATAATAGTTTAAATAGTTAAATAGATAAATAATAATCTAATGATGATTTAAACATTATAATGATATGGAAATGAAGATTTACTTGGGGCTCCTGAAGTGGAGAAAACTGTTGTGACAAAGAATTCCATTAGCGTAAACATATTTAAAAGCAGAAGTGGGAGAATGAAAAGTGCTTTTTTGAAAATGCCAAAGTCTTCGTATATATATATATATATATTACTGCTTTGCTATATAGAGGGGGCTAGAAAGTGATTCCACTCACAAGCACTTTGTTTCATGGAGAGTGTGATGATAGGGATATTCTTCAAAACAAATTATTACTCCATGGCCCTTCCAATATTCCACCACCACCACTATATGATTTATTATATATAGAAAGATTAAAATTTCAATTGGGAAAATAAAAATAAAAAATCTGTACAGGTGGACTTGTTGGGGTCACCAACACCATTTATTTGACCTCTAAATAAGTTTCGAACACTGCTATGTCCGCACACCTCTGGCTTCAAATTCTGACAATCAATAGGCTAGGCTTTTACGATTCGTATTCGTACTTATATCAATGCAATCTAAAACAATGATTAAAAATAAAATAAAAATAAAAAAAAGCTCGATCTTACACATAATCAAAAGCACAATTTGGACACAAACACTCATAATATGTAAATTGTTTTTGCAATAGAAAATGAGAGAAGACAAAGAGAGAGAGAGACACGCAAAAAGAGAGAGAGAGACAGCAAACTCATGCAAAATAGCTCTTGGTAGTGGGATCTAAGGGTTAACATAGGTGTCTATCACCTTAGTACAATGTGGTTTGGTATTTGGTAGTAAAATCGTTCATTCAGTTCGACAATAATCCAGTTCAAGTCGTCACTACTTGTAAATGGTATATAAAAAAAACATAATTATCTATCATGCACAGAAAAACGTTGAAGATTTGAGGATTGTGGAGCGTTAACCAATAACCAATAAAGTGGAATTTGATATATATATATATATATAAAACATTTTAAAGAAGAAAATGTATTACCACCGAAAGTGAAGGAGAGATAACTCAATCAAAGACATGAGACAACTTAATGGGAAAACTGTTGTTAGTAGGAGATGATGTGAGATTGATTGATTGTTCCAAACTTCCAACTCATTGGCTTTATCCATAATGTTTTATGAAAACAAAACATGTGCATAATATTGACAAGCACATTCAAAATCAAGACAACAATTTTCAGTTTTTCCTTGTCATGATCACAATCCAAATATTCAGAAATCTAGCCAGAACATCTGAGACATCTAGAGGATGATGGATTCAAATGTCGATTATTAATAACAAAATGAGCATATTATTTCAAGCAAATCACAACAAGGCCTATTAGTATTTCAACCATAATGGTTGCACAGAACTAGCATCAAAAGCAACATGATGTGATAAAATTCAAACCTTGCTATAAATTCTATTTTTGAACAAAAAACAAAGTGTTTCTTTCTATTAAAATTTCACAGAGTGGACTACTAAATACAAATAAATACAAATAAAAACAACTAAAAACAAAACAAAAAATTTAGAGATAGAAGAAACAACATCAATAAAATTTTCGAACCTGAAAAAAAAAAAAATGTCTGAGTAGAGTGCCAATGAAGTAAAGTCCGGCCGTAACAGGCATACATAGACCGGATTGAATAATATTGCGTGAGCCTGATTAAATTATCCACCGATTAAATAATCCGATTATAATTTTTTACCAACCATCGGACAACTGTGTACCAAACAAGACCAAAGTTTATACCACAGTATTAAGAAAATTATTTAAGCATGAGCTCTCCGGTAAATCTTTCAGAAACAACCCTATCTCACTTTCATTTATTGTTTTATTCATTTTTATTATGCATCTTTGATTCTTCATCCTCAAACTAAAAACACATAATCTTGATTTTCATCATATGATGGACTCAGTATCTGCATTGACCTCCCTCCTTATGAAATTATATAAAGTCATGAAGCAGTAAAAAAAATACCAAACATATATTGCAATTTCAAATATATGATAATGTAATGACATTTCATGAGTCAGACTTTACTGGAAGAATAAAAACTTGTCAATAACTTATGTGTACCTTCAGCCATAATCCTCGTTAAAGCAACATGACGATTCTCCAATAGGGAGTTGAATACATTTACAATATTACAATTAAGCAAGACATGTCCCAGGCAACAAAAAGAAGAAAATCAATGACCAACAAATGTCTCAAAACAATTCAACACATCAAACTGTGGAGCCAACTTTGTCAGCTGAGTGATGTCAATCTTCTCCTCTTTCTTTGCTTTTCCTAGTAAAACCTCCAACAGATACTGGAAAGACACCTGTAAATTCCTGTACATAAATGGAACATAATTATATAGGTTAAGATTACTCATCAAACAAAATACTTGAAAAATAGTGGTGTTTAGTCAATTCTTTTCCCAACTTTGGGATGATAATGACTTCTATCATAGAGAAAAGCAGATTTTGTTATGTACATAGTACCCAATATAACCATTAGAATTTAGAACATTAAAAAAAAGTGCCTATATTTCTACATAATTTAAAGAAGACAAAGATCCTAATCTTCTCATCAAATTTAACATCTACCAACAACTAACAGCCTTCATGGAAAAACTCAACACAACAGAACAACATTGCAAGCCAAATACAGTTTCGAAGCCTGGAATTTTTGAGAACTTCAACGTCTTAAATCAGTTAAGATGTAGGGTAAGTAAAATTCTTCCACCACAAAATACAGAGCAGTTTCAAATTATTTGCAAAGTTGCTTCTACTAACAATGTTCTTCTACGGCAGGGTGTACTAGAGGCAATTAGAATAAGTTGTGCAGGGTATCCAATGAAAATACTGGGTATCATATTTGAACCTTTTCTTCTGCTTTCTACTCTCCTTACTGTTTAACCATAGAGAATGTTTACCACCCAAGGCAGGTGTTTGAACTAAGAGGATGAAAGACCTTACCGGTTCACAGCCTTAGCCCCAATTTTGCAGTCACTTAAAGATAACACCTACCATAGAAAAACTTGCTTGCAAGTAGTACTAAAAAAAAAATCAACATAGAAGCCATAGAATACAAAAACCCACGTCTTGTATAATCTTTAAATCATGTTATTCTCCATTAATTTAGCCGGTAAAGTTGATTAAAACACCTTTAAAAAAATTGATTAAAACACGAGCTTCCCAACTGGGTTCCATTTGGAGTAGGATCAATAGTAGTTGATGTAAACAACTACCAGACTTCCCTCTAATTGGATACCTTTCATACTTCCCTCTAATTTCTTAAGTTAGCAATGAAAAACACAATGATTTCTATACATCAATAATCAATTTCCACATACACAATGATTTGTTTACTATAAGATATATTTTAAGTTAAAAACATAACAATCTTTGCAAAAGAAATAAAAGAAAAAAAAAAAATTCAATCTAGAAAGTAACTTACAAAAGTAGAGCAAATGACCGATCAACCGTGAAGAAATTAAAGCTTTGAGCTTTGAAATCATTCCGAAGATGGAGTTTAGAGAGCGAGAGGTAGTAGTTTTTTATGAAATTTGGTTGAATCTTTCTAAAAACACACTTTAAATGGTGGATTTGATGAAACAATTGTCATTTGAGTGAGAGACTAGAGTTCATTTGAGAAAGGGGAAGAAGTTCATGAAAACATATCAAAGGATATGAGAGGCAATTTTATTTTGTTATTTAAAATTAAAAGGGTAAAATTGGTAATATGAAAAATTCATTAAACTCAAGTGTGGCTTCGTGTGTTTTTGATAAGCTTTCAAATCTTAAAAGCTCTTTTTCCAGATCATTCAAACAATTCTAAAAATCATTTTTAGTACCAAAAGCTTAACCGAATATGCCCATTATTTAACAGAGCTATCTTATAGTTCTTATTCATTTTTCTTTTTTCTTTTTGGTGAGATGTCAAATATCAATTCCAATGTTAATATAATAATAAATAAACATATATTGTTTTTTAATTAACTATTTAAGTAACAATTTCACTAAAAGTAAACTTAAAATACTATGGGCTTGTTTGGCTAAGCTTTTGGAGGGGTCAAAAGCTCTTTTAGAACCTAAAAGCAGCTTCTGAACATGTTTGGATAATTTTACAAAAGAGCTTATCCAATTTGAAAGCTCTTCCAGCAGAAGCAGCCCTCATCATGCTTCTCTTGGAAGCTCTTCTAAGAAAACCGGGAAGCCAAAATTTCATTTAATGAAACTTTCATAATTCCAACTTTACTCTCCTATATAAATTACACTTCCTCTTTCACGAAGCTTGTCTGAAAAAAATCCCAAATCAGCATGAAATCCCTAATTTCTACTAAGAGAAATCCCTAAATTCCTCCCCCATTTTCACATGGTCTTCTTCATTTATTCTGTAATCTCTTCTTCCTACACGATCTGATGGTGGTGGAGAGAGAGGATGGGGACTAGAATAGGTCGGGCTCCGAGATGAGGAGGACGAGGAAGCAGCCGGAGTGTACGGAGGAGGCGAACTCGGCGGCGATTATGATTTGGACGATGGAGAACTCGAACGAGGACCCGTCGTCGGCGTGGACCCGTCGTCGGTGAGGACATTGAAACGGCCATGGCTGGTGTGGACACTGCAGCTACACAAGTGGCTCCAGTGAGATGATGGAGGTGCGACTTCATTTTCGAAGATGAAGGTGCTCCATTTGGAGCAACATTCCATCCGGAGCAGATTTGCTCTATCAACGATAGAGATGGAGGAAATTATATAGCAGATTTGCTCTACAAAATGGAGCGACTCCATTTGCTCCATTTTTACCAATTGACTTTCATTTTTTATTTTTTTTTTACAAAAATTGATGTTGTTTTGATTGAAGGAGAAGACTTGGATTATTACAATTGAGTTGGAATACCGTAATTTATTTGGATTTGTGGAATTGATTTTGTAGTTTTTTTGTGGAATTGATTTTTGGTTTTGTTGCTGGAATTTGGTTGAAGAAATCTGGATTGTGTTTGGAGATGAGAAAATTTAGAAAGAGAAATCAGAAATGGCAAGTAATTTGGAAGGGTAACATGGTCATATCATAATTAGAAGAGATTTTAAAATGTTCCAACCAAACAGTCTCAAAAGCTCTTTTTGATATAAAAGCTCTTTAAGAATATACCATCCAAACGGTAACTGAAAAGTTTAGGCTTTTACTTCTCTTCTTCTACTGCCAAATGCCAAAAGTAAAAGTTATCCCAAACGGGCCCTATATACAACCAAAATCTTCTCACATTAACAAGATAAGAGCTTATATATATATATATATATAACAAGATAAGAACTCCTTTTTATTTATATTAGCAAAGAATTTGAAAAAATAAAACACTCACATAAATATAATTTAGTACAATAAGTTGTCAGCTTATAAAAACGTATTTACAAACATATTAATTATCATTTTAAAAATAAAACCATATTGAATAAATTTGTAGTTATGTTTTCTCAAATTTATATAAATTATTTTCTTTTTATTGGAATTGATATCACATACCAATTCCTTGACTAAAGAGACAAGAGATTTATTTTTTCAAATTAGTGTGGAAACATAAAAGGAAATACATACATTATTATACTCTAAAGAATATCATGAACTGTCTACCGGTACCAGCATTGCCGACATACGTTGACAATGGTCCATGTGTATCAGAATACCTGCAGTGGATCCAAATATAATGTCATGGAATTAGGACAAATATGTTAAAGACTTAAGAGAACGAAACAAGAGCTAAAAGGGGTACTTACATAAACATGTGGTATGTGTGCTATCTTATACCAGTCCTCTCCTTTTTCCTTCTCACTTCGCTTCTTCAGTTCAGGGCATCCGCTAATAATCAAATCCTGTAGCATTGTGAGGCCCTGTATGCTCGCTGGAAGAGATGGCAACTTCGGGCAATAGGATATTGTCAAAGACTGAAGAGATGTAAGGTCTCCAAGCCAGCGAGGCAATGATTTTAGATTTTCGTAAAAGGATATTGACATGGATTGCAGAGCAGGAACATACCGCAGGACATCAGGTAAGACTTCCCACTTGGAAGCTATTTCGAGGTCATAAGAACCAGATAATTTTAAGTGACAGAGGGAAGTAAGGTACTTCATACCATCCGGTAAAGCCACCAGCTCAGGGCAGTTGTTAAGAGACAAGGACTCAAGGCATGAGAGGTGTTGTAAACCCTCTGTCAAAGATGTGAACTTTCTACAACTTTGCAAAGTCAAATATTTAAGACTTTTCAGTCCTTCCATCCCTTGCTCTGGAAATGACTCTAACTCAGGGCAACACTTAATATCTAGTTTTTCAAGAGAACTAAGGCTGCCTATTTCTGTGGGCAAACACTTCAGCTTCCTGAAACCAGAAATATTAAGTGTCTTCAGAGAGGTGAGGTTTAGAAGCGTACCTTCTGGAAGGTAATTCAAATTATCATTGGATAATTCAAGGGAGATAAGGTTTTTGAGATTTGAGATTGATCCTAGTACCACCTCATTGCATCCTGAAACCGTTAACTGTTCCACCGAAGGAAGATGTTGCAAGGAGGTCAATTTAGGGCATTTAACAATTATTAAGGAGGTCAGACATGGTAGCAGCTTCCTTCCATCTTCTCTTGAGAATCTCTGCAAACTTGGCAAATTTTCAATTATTAAGGAGGTCAGACGTGGGAGCAGCTTCCTTCCATTTTCAATTATTAAGGAGGTCTGACGTGGGAGCAGCTTCCTTCCATCTTCTCTTGAGAATCTCTGCAAACTTGGCAAATTTTCAATTTTGAGACTCTGCAAAGACGGGAATCCTCTTGTCATTCCACCACCTTGAAAATGATCGTCAATATACATCACCCGACTCATATTAGATAAATGAAGAGTTCGAAGAAAAGGTAATAGCACTAAGCAGGGAGGAAGTTGAGAACATATGTCACAGTTTGAGATCTCAATATAAACAACATTATTAAGAGTGATGTCCCTCATCCAAGAAGGAAATTGGTCACCTTTATACCCTGATATGTCTAGTTGTTTAAGGTTTAGGTGAGGTTTCAAAGCTTCAATTACCTTTTCAACATCTTCCTGCGATTGAAGATCAATATCATTTTCCCAAGACAAGGACAATCGACGCAGATTTAGTTTTTCAACCAAATTTGCATCCTGTGGATTCTCCACTCTCTGAAGGTGTTCAATACTTAACGTTCCACCCAAGTTTAAGCCTTTCAATTCATCCAAGTGACAACCTCTCTTTTTACCCACAATAAAGCGAGTTATAGTCTTTAGACAAGTGATTTGCCCAATTTCTGGTGGCATCTTAGATAATTTTTTACAACCATCTAAGTAAAGGTGTCGGAGATTCTTCAAGCGTTTTGTATGTTTCGGTAGCTTCTGAAGATATTCACATCCATTGAGATTCAAAGTTTGCAAATTGTACAGGCTACAAATTGATTCTGGAAGCACTTCGAAATTACATTGAGAAAGGTCTAAGTACCGTAGATGTTTTAAATGGCTAATTGAAGATGACAACCTCCTCTCTCTCATCAACCTTGCATCCAAGACTCTCAAATATCTTAATCTTGAGAAGTCAAAAGAAGGCGTATGGTCACCATCTGATCTTGAATGCACTAGGAATGTCCTTAACGTTTCAACTTGATATACAACTTTAGGAAAGGTAAATCCAAATCGATAATTAATCGATGCATAATGAAAAGTTCTTTTTGAGATACCAGTTGAGCTTTCAATATGCTCAACAACGCATTCATCCTCCATGATAGATTGTGCAAGATCATGAACAAGGTCATGCATTTTGAATCCTTTAACATAGCCAAAATCATCTTCCCCAATGTCTTCTAAGAAAGATCGCCAACACAATTCTTTACAGATTTCATTACCCTTATCTTCCAGATCCAAATTCCCGGTGGAAGGAATAAAACCATTGGCCATCCAAAGTTGAATAAGAAGATCTTTCTCAATTATAGAATCCTTTGGAAAAATAGCACAATAAGCAAAACACTGTCTTACATATGAGGTTAAATCATAGTAACTCAATCGTAAAGCAGGCAAGATTGAATCTTCATCTTGAGGCAAATTCCAGAGTTCACTTTTTGCAACAGAACTCCACTGGTTTTCCTCACTTCTGTAGCTCATCATGCTTCCTAAAGACTTTACAGCTAAAGGCACACCTCTAGACTTCTTCACTATCTTCTTTCCCAAAGCTATAAGGTTCGGACGTTCTGCTGTCTCCTGTGTGAATGCACATTCCTTGAATAATGACCAGCAATCATCCTCGTTTAAACTAGACAATTGATGCAGAGGCATTGTTCCCATAAATGAAGCAACCGTTTGGATTCGGGTAGTGACAATGATAGAAGCACCTCTTGATCCACAAGCCAAAACACATTTTAACCTTTCCCACTTTTCTTGAATTTCATTCCAGACATCATCTAGAACAAGTAAATACCTTTTCCCATTTAACGTGTCTTGAAGTTTTCTCTGCAGAGGGTCTAACTCCAAGTCTTCACAGGCGGATCCAGTTGCAGATTCAATTATAGCTTTTATGATTCTTTTCTCACAGAAATCCTCAGAAATACAAACCCAAATTCTTAGCTTAAAATGACTCTCAATCTTATCATCGTTGAAGACCATCTGAGCAAGTGTGGTCTTTCCGAGCCCCCCTAAACCAACAATAGGATACACAGAAACGGCATCAGAACAGGCAACTTTCTCTACCAAACACTCAACAATTTTTTTGATATCTTCGTCCCTTCCGTATACTCGAGATTGATGACTGGTTGAGCCAGATTGACGGTTTCCGATGACATCAGAAAGCCTCTCAAAACGTCCCTCTTCCAAATGAAACTTGGAACGCTCATCAGCAATATCATCCAACCTCTTACTGATGTCTCTCATCCTACTGCCAATCTTGTGACGAAACAATAGAATATGGGGATTCAAGCGAGAAGTGCGTACCTTGTTGATTAAGCTTGAATTTTGGCCAAACCGAGCAGCAGCTTCTGTTGCACACTCATCCAAGATGTCATCAACCTTATAAGCTGCATATTTGAGCTTCCGCAACCAATTCTGAAGTGGCTTGTTTGTTATTTGATTCTCCTCTGCATATTCAAGCACATCCTGAATAGCTGATAGCGAGCTTTTAAGTTTCTCCATTTCTTTGTCAACACCCCAGATCAACCCAAGCTTATCTCCGATGAGCTTGTTCAGATTCACCAGCAAAACACGAATTAAAGCGTCAGCCATTTTTCACTTGCAAAGTTGGAAATACAAAGTTTTTTCTTGAGAGATGAGTAATTGCAGATAGACAATAGTTGGTCTGAGTCTGAGAAGGTAATATATCTGGGAAGATTTGTATGTACAGCCAATCACTAGAAAGTCAATGCGAATTATAATTGATAATAGAAACGTAATAAAAGAATTTAAAAACAGCTGGCCAAGTCAAAAGGAAAAAATTAATGTTTACATCGCTTAGATAGATACCAACCAGTACATGTTGCATAGAACATGTTTCTCAGTTTAGGATAAATCGTCGAAGCGAATGCAGTGACTAACAAGGGCACGAGTAGAAGACTAAACCAAGGAACCCAACTTATTGATGTGCCATATAGAGCCAAGTAAGAAATTGTGCTGAAAGTTACCAACATAGATATCAAAGTCGTGTACAAAGCACCGATACCAACCGTATACTTCAGCGGTAAAGACAAGCTAGAGAAAGTCGATTTCTTCATGTGAAGACATGATGATCCACAGAGACATTAGAATACTGAGGTAAGAGAAGAAAAAGAGGCTTGCTTTCCACAAGTTTGCCTTTGATGAAGAAGTGTAGATCTGGCCATTGAAATACAAATTGATTTTTTTAGAGAAAAATACAGATTGATTTTAAATGAGTTTGAGATTAAACCAGATACAACTGAGACCTGAGAAAAAGATTTTTATTTTTTTATTTTTTTTTTGACACACGCTGAGAGAAGAAGTTAAAAATAGTGACAAGTTCTCAGTGTTTTCTTCTTTTTCTTCATTAAAAGTGGAAAATTGTTCTCAATGTTTTCCGCTTTTAATTTTGAAGAACACCTGACGAACAAGTTTTACATGATTTTTGAATTTGGAAAATAAAAAACAGCTTTTGAAAACTATACCGAACGACCCCTAAAAATTCTCCGCAAGTCTGGAGAACTTAAGAATTTATCATTTGTGAAATTGGGTATGTTAATAACTTAAGAGGAAGGGTTTATAAATAAATTGTATTAAAATAAAAACATTCATTTAAATAAGAGTACTATTGGCATTAAGATAAGTGTTTATAGTAATGTTTTAATTTTAAATTTTAGACATGGGTGTATTTATAAATATGGGTGTGCTTATCATATTTATGAGTATCAATATCCGTACCCCATGATTTATTATATACAGAGACTAAAATTTCGATTGGGAAAATAAAAATAAAAAATCTGTAAAGGTGGACTTCTTGTTGGGGTCACCAACAACACCAATCACCATTTGATCTACAAACAAGTTCCAACCGTTTATGTGAACACTATTTTATGCCTACACACCTCTAGCTTCGAATTCCGACCATCAATAGGTCAGGCTTTTACGACTCTAGCTTCGAATTCGTACTTATGCCAACGCAATCTAAAACAATTATTTTACAAAAAAAACAAGCTTTTACTCATAATCAAAAGCACAATTTGGACATAAACACTTTTGGTACATAAATTGCTTTATCAATAGAAAATGTGAGAAGACAGAGATAGGGAGACGCCAAAACGAGTGCAACAATCAAAATAGCAATCTTGGTAGTGGGATCTAAGGGTTAATATGGCTTGGTAGTACAAGCGATAATTCAGTCACGTTTTTTGGATTAGTAGCAACTGTTATGTTTTCTGGATTAGTAGTCGCAACCTTTTCTGGTTTCTCAATTCCTTGAATATCAGTTATTCTCAACTTAGTAAGTTCCTACATAAAGATTAAGTTGACATGTCAAAGGAAAGCAAACACCATACCAACATGAAAAGAGAACCATGCAATCTCTTTGACAGACCTGTCTATGTCCTTTGGTACGACAGTAATTCTTCCTTCTCTTTTTCTTGAAAATAATCACCTTTGCATCTAATGCCTAAAAGAAAGGGAACAATATATGATTAAATTTCAGATGCATACAAAAAGATTATAAATATATTTAAACATCATAAATAAAGAAAATTTTACAATTATTGATGGTGATTTTTTGTAGTCACTCAATCAACGATTTGATCTTAATGAAGACCCGTGTTTATGGATGAAAGTAATTGAAAATAGAATAAGATGATTAACAATGAGAGAAAGATACGTGGTAAAACTCCAGAATTTGGAGAAACATCCACGGGTTGTTGCTTTTGCAATACAGTCGAATCCACTATGAATATTTATTGAAAAGATACACACTCAGATCTCTCTCTCACTCTAATCTTTTTTCGTCCCGTCTTATTTGTGTTTTACAGGGGTATTTATACATAGTCATTAGGGTTTGTGGGTATTGCTAGGGTTTGGTGTCGTGGTACCCAAGTTCTGGGTGTTTTCTAAGTCCTAAAAGGATTTGCTTTCCTATTTGGGTGTTGCATGTTCTCTGATTTGGCTGAGTCTGAATTTGGACAGGATTCTTACTCCTTTATTTACGGGAAACCTGCTTGTTTCCTTGCTGGATTTTGAGTAGCTGCACCGTAGTTTATTGTAGAGGTGCTGGTTGCTGATTCTGCCCATGTGTTCGGGGAGTGAGTTTCTGCGACTATCTTTTTAGTTGAACCCTGAGTATGCTCGAGCAAGCTATGTTGCCCGAGCCGATTTTCTTGGTCTGTGATTGGGTTGCCCTGGGGGTTTTTGCTACTCAGGTTGATTTCCCTTCACTTCTGCTCACGTGGCCTCTTATGGTGGTGACGTGCCTTTTACGACGATTTTTACCTATAACAACAATGATAAACAACAAATATAGCATTTCTGTTGAAGATGAAGAAAATACAAAATGGAAAGTAGATACAATGTAAACTAAAATGATTGTTAGATTAATATAATTTATATGACCTAACAGCCAGACTTCAGGATTCTGCAACAATATCCACAACAAATAACCAATTCTCACATGAATTGTGAAGGATCCAATAAGTCAAACATTGATTCCTTCAGACATGTCAGTTGGGCAAGTGTTCCCAGTGAATAGGATGTATATCTCATATCCGAAAACTAGCGGTTCGTCTTGTCAATCCTCCATAACCCAGATAACTTGAATTTCTCCCATGAACTATTTGTGCCAATGGATTAGTTCAACCCAAAACTTGAGATAATGGGTGTAATCCAGAAAAGAATCATAAATGATTATTAATGGAGTTGATGTTACCAAAGTTTGAGGAACTGGCATCCATTGCTCCGCCTATAATTCCACTAACTGCGTTTTCTATCAACAACAGGCAAAGTCTGCCTAACTCTTGACTTTGCATAGCACAAAAGAACTCCAAAGAGCCTCCATAGCAACTTAGCAAGTAATACTTTCTTCCTGACATGAATAATAGCACTCGCACAACTAATATGTCTACGTTTCACTTGGGAAACATCACAGTGGGGCAAAAGCAATCAATCTTGTAGCTTCCTTAGGCCAAATATAAACACAAGCTCAAATCAAACTATTGTAAAAGAATCATCTATTGGCTACTTTTCATTTTGGAACCTTGACTCATTTCATCGTTGACAAATGTCGTTTTGCATGTCAAAATATTTATATTTCAAGTTCACCTTGTTAATGCAAGTGACTAGAGACTAGTATAGTAACAAGTAAGAGTATCGTCCATAGGGAGATGTCATCTGTTAAGTCGTCAACCGTATCGATAAGTTTTCCATTTTGATAGCTCGCTTTTTGTGTCGTTACCAAATTGTGATTATCAAAAGATTAATTATATTTAAAAGTTCCTACGCAATATGCTCTAACTAGTAAAGCGGTAAGCGAGGGTATCGTTCCACAGGGAGGTGGTGTCCGTCAACCGTTTCGAGTTCTAGTATTTATTGAAAGCATTTAAATAGAAAGCGGATGTGGTGAGAATAGTGTGTGTGAGGTGTATGCATATTGCGGTGTGGTGTGTGTGGAAATGTAAAGAAAAGAATGCAAATAAAAACAAAGAGAAAATGAAATGGTGAGAATGGTGTTTAAAGAGATAAATAATAAAAGGGTGACTTGGAGAGATGTAAGATTGTGGTCATACAAGGTACTTATTAGTTCACCAAACACAAGTGCATACCTAGTTGATTGTTAGATATTAAGTTCATCCAATTTAAGTTAAGGGCTCGTTCTCACAATTAAAGAGTTCCGAAACCAAATAATCTATTATTACGAATCATTCGTTGATTAAGGAAACCAAAATATATTCTAGCTCCCCAAGGCCATGGATAGAGCATGTGTTTTAAGGCCAAAGACCCATTAAGCTCATGAACATGTAGCCAAAATCTATTCTAGCACGGCTATGCATAAAACAAGTTTTATCCATTCTTTTAGAGCTAAGTGGTCAAGACTATACTCGGAAGGTCATCCATGGAGGTACAATCCTAACCCACATACACTCAAACCTATCTAACAAGGTATTTCGACCTTCCATCAACATACACACACAAATAGGATATTTGATTGCAACTACTCCTACATTTAAGTTAATCTACTCCTAATCTCATCCATGAACACATATCAATTTTCAATCTCCGCACATATGCATATCAAAATAAAAGATTATGCAATAATAACAAGAACAAATCAAAACCCAGATGGATTTAAGAACTATCATAACATAAATGAACACAAATATAGGTTTACAATATTTCCCAAGTGGGGATTACACAATCAAAAAAACATGAAATACAAAGAGAATGAGTTTTAAGGAGACAACCCTTGAAGAAATCCCTCCAAGAGCTCCATGAATCCCTAGCTCGAAATTGGTCATAGACCACTCCTATCTCTTTGCAATCAACTCTCAAAAGTGGTGGATGATGGGTAGAAAGTGGTGGTGATGAGCTTCCCATGGAGGTTCTCCTCCATGGGAACTTTGGAAGCTTCTCTCTCTCTCTTGGTTTATGAAGAAAATGAAGAAAATAGGGGCTGCTCTGTTCTTGTGTGTGTTCTTGGTGTGAAGAGAAGAGAGGAAAGAGTGTTTATATAGTTAAGGAAAGTTTGGGGATGAATTGGGGTGCGAAAGGACACAATTGCCCCTCAAAAACAGCTTGCCGTAGCAAATTCAAATGTTCCACGGTGGATCCGTCGTTAAGCCAAAATGCGACATTGAGACCGCGGCACTGGTCAACTCTATTTTCCAAAGGTTAATGGGCTGATATTGCAAATGCCCATACAAAACACATATCGGGGTCTATCTCCCTTCTCATATTAAACTAGGTTTCCTACCATATATTTTCGGAAAGCCCCGGAAGTCTACTTTCCAGCAGTTTTTACGGATCGTGATTTCGGGCTTTCTAGAGGGAGTTATGGGTGTTTCTGTAACTGTGTGCGAGGTTGGAAACACGACCACATTGTGCAGAACACCTGAATTATGGGGGGCATATCTCTCTCCTCAGATCGAATCATGTGGAGCTCTACATATATTCGGAAAGCCTCGGAAGTCTAATTTCTAGAGGTTTTTACGAAATGCGATTCCGGGCTTTTTAGAGGAAGTTATGCCCATTTTCGTAACGGTGCACGAGGTTGGAAACCTGACCGCGGCAACGACAACAGCATTTCAACCGTGAAAAATCTCTGTCGCGGGTGTGTCGTCGTGCCCAACCGCAGCACACCAGATGTCAAGACCCACAGTTTACCATGAATCACGTCACAGTTTGGGTCAACAGCGAGGCCGCGACAACTCTGAATGGCTTCCAATTCTCATTGTTTGCTCGGATTGGCCTCACAATCTTGACTTTAAGCTCAGACACTAAATGTAGGGAACATGTACCTACAAATGGCTCACAAAACACATTATATACAAAAATGTGCTCGAAAACGAGAACAAAAGTTAGGAAATAGGGACCTCAATTAGGTACATTTATCGTCCGATCAATCGTCTCTACCAAGAAAACAAAAAACGCGGTCAATCACTCATGTTTGCAAATCAGTATGCTCCATATAATCTCTGAAGCTACATCTACACCATCCTCGTAGTTTGTTTAGGTTGAAATTCAGTCCCTGGAAAAGTTAATTCTTACTTTAGATTTGAAATTTAATTCTTTTCAGATTTGCTTGATGATGTTTTATGTGTTTAATTCTCTTTTAAATTTAATTCTTACTTTAGAAACACTTTCACCAATTGAATGAATGGTTAATTGCACAAACATACCCTCTATTTATCTAATAAAACAAATGTCCTATTCAAACACAAACATCCCAATTGGAATGTGCTTTGGGTATGGAAAGTCAATAGTGCCCTTGGGTAAAAGGGAGAGGTTATTTTTGTGGGTAAATTTCACAAACAACCCAGAATTTAGATGTAATTGTATAAATATTCATTTTTTTTCTTCTAATAATTACATAAATATACCTTACCGTCATTTGACTTTTGTTAACTTTAACCTTTAACCACATTTGTATCCCGAAATGACTAAACTACCCTTAAAAACTTATTTATCTTTTCTTTTATTATTTAAAAATATTAAAAAATATTTTCTTAAAAAATTGAAAAAATCAATACAATTATTTTTTTGTTGCTTTTTATTTTCTTTTCCTTTCTAACAATTTTTTTTTTAACATTTTCCATGTCCCCAAACACAAAATTTTCAGATTTCAAAAACCAACTTTATCACCAAAACATTCAATTTCATTTCATTAACATAATCAAAACCCACCAACAATTACATTTAATCAACAAAATCAAAACTCACAAAACTCACTTAACATAATAAAAACTCACTAAACACAGCCATTTTTCCACTTTTGTGGGTTCTGATTGTGTTAAAAAAATGATAGAAAGAAAGCAACAAAAAAATTGTACTGATTTTTTCAATTTTTAAGTAAATATTTTTTAATATATTTAAATAATAAAAGAAAAGATAAATAAGTTTTCAATGGTAGTTTAGTCATTTTGGGATATAAATGTGGTTAAAGGTTAAAGTTAACAAAAGTCAACTGACGATAGGGTATATTTATGTAATTATTAGAAAAAAAAATGAATATTTATACAATTACACCCAAATTCAAGGTTGTTTGTGAAATTTACCCACCAAAATAACCTCTCCCTTTTACCCAAAGTACACTATTGACTTTCCATACCTCAAGCACATTCCAATTGGGATGCTTGTGTTTGAATAGGGCATTTGTTTGAAAATTTGCTTTATTAGATAAATAAAGGGTATGTATGTGCAATTAACCCTTGAATGAATGATGGTAAATAAGATTACCCTTCTTAGAGAATCGTATAAACCTTTTTCCCCTAAGATAATGCAACTAAGAAAAAAGCAAGAGGGGAGACAAATAGACAGAGGGAGAAAGATTTGGTGAACTCACATGTTCCTCAACAAGTGCATGTACTGCTGCTTCTGGTACAATGGGTCTACCAACAATTGTTTGACTAGCAGAACCCAACATGAGAACCTTGTTCAAAATCAACTGCAATGGGAATAGTAATTGTAACATCAGTAAAACAAAAAAAATCAAAGAAATGATATATAGGAAAAATAAAAGATAACTTTTTGATTTTACTGGAGATATACATTACACAACATATCAGCTACACATTATCACATAGATGAAACTCAAACGTAAGCTCAAAGTGATATAACCATTAAGCCGCTTAAAAGATACCTTCACTGTCATACCAATATATGATAGATATTGTAAAAATAAGGAAGTGTAAGAATTGCAGAGAAAATACTCTTATATTGATTGATTGGTTTTGTACAAGGATCCATAACATTTATACAGAGAAAAGAATTATATTCTAAGTAGGTGAAGATTTCAAGCTAATCAAATCAATTTCCTACAATCACTCTAAATCAATATCCTGCAATCACTCTAAATTATAGATTGATTTCATCTCCTAATATAGAGTGATTACATCTTCCAAATCACTGATTGATTGTATCTTCTAATATAGAGTAATCGTATCTTTCAATACTCCTCCTCAAGTTGGAGTGTGGATGTCAAGAACACCAAACTTGCCAAGATGTGTAAGAAAAACGCCTTGCCCCAACAGTTTTGTGAATATGTCAGCAATTTGTTTCCCTGTTTGCACATAAGCAGTTTCTATTTCTCCATTTTGAATTCTTTCACGAACCGTGTGGCAATCCAACTCTATGTGCTTGGTGCGCTCGTGGTATACTGGATTCGCTGCTATGTATATGGCTGCTTGATTGTCACAAAACAATCTTACTGGTTCAGGATGATGAACACGTAAGTCATGTAACAAATATCTTAGCCAAGTGAGCTCACAAGTTGTTGCTGCCATCGCACGATATTCAGCTTCAGCTAAGGATCTAGACACCGTTGTTTGTTTCTTACTTTTCCAAGACACTAGAGCTTTACCAAGGAAGATACAATAGCCCGTGACTGACCGCCGCGTGGTTGGACATCCGGCCTAATCTGCATCACAAAAACCGGTTATTCTCAATTGTCCATGAGAAGGGAAAAGTAAACCTTGACCTGGAACTTCTTTTAGATAACGAATGAGATGGTGGACAGCATCAAGATGTGGTCTTCTAGGTTGTTGCATGAACTGACTTAGTGTAGTGACTGAGTATGTAATTTCTGGCCTTGTGATTGTCAAATAAATCAACTTCCTAACTAATCTTCGATAATGAGTCGGGTCTTTGAGAAGATCACCGTCAGTTGGTGTCAATTTCAGATTTTGTTCCATTGGGAACTTAGCAGGTTTCGCACCTAGCAAGCCAGCTTCTTCTAAAATGTTTAGAGTGTATTTTCTTTGACAAATAGAAATTCCAGCCTTTGAACGTGCAACTTCAACTCCGAGGAAATATTTCAAAGGTCCAAGATCCTTGATTCGAAAACAGCTGTTTAAAAATTTCTTAAGGTCACTGATTGCTTCTTCATTATTTCCTGTGATAATCATGTCATCCACATACAGTAAAATGACAGTAAAAGAATTATCATGCAACTTGATTGTTGCATGATAATTCTTGGTAAATAAAGAGTAATCGACCCTTGATTGTTGAAAACCAACCGTCTGAATGGTGGAGGAAAACTTCTGAAACCAACTTCGAGAGGCTTGTTTGAGTCCATATAGTGACTTATTGAGACGACATACAAGTTTCTCCCCCTGTCGATGAAAACCTGGTGGAGGATGCATATAGACCTCTTCATGAAGATTGCCATAAAGAAAGGCATTTTGGACGTCCATTTGGTGCAAACTCCAATTACGGACAGCAGCTACTGCTAATAGACAACGAACGGTAATGAGTTTGGCAACAGGGGCAAATGTTTCCTTGTAGTCAATCCCTTCACGTTGTGTAAAGCCTTTGGCGACGAGGCGAGCCTTGTAACACTCAATTGTCCCATTATAGTGATATTTGATCTTGAATACCCACCTATAACCAATTGGGTGGTGACCAGCAGGGAGAGTAACCATGGTCCATGTGTTGTTGTCCTCAAGAGCCTGAATTTCTAATTGCATTGCCGCAACCCACATAGGGTCCTGACTAGCCTGTTCATATGACACTGGTTCAACCAAGTGAGAGATATTTTGTACAAAAGCTCGATGAGTAGTAGAGGGATTGGAATAGGATACATACCGATGAAGGGGATACCTTGTACTTGACGTGGAAGAAGTGATTGAACCCGGAGCAAGCATGGCAATGTGGTTGGTTTTGTAGTCTTTGAGATAGGAAGGTGGTCGGACAGGTCTACCAGATCGGGTAGTTTCTAAATTGGTAGGAGGCTGTGGTGGCATGAGTGTATTTTCAAGAATGAGGTTGTTGCTTTGGTCGACTTCAGTAGAGGCATTATTGTGGGGTTGGCTTGTGTCTAGTAGTGAGTTGGAGTTTGTGTCAGGTATGAGCTGGTAGTTATTTGGCAATGGAACTTGTGATTGGGGTGGGGTAGATTGAGCTGGAGCACTTGACAATGAAGCCTGTGAGTGGGAAGAATTAGGTGTGTGTGGCATATGTGGTATGGTGTAATCATGGGGAATAGGAAGTGTAGGATAATCTGATTGGTGTTCGGATGGTGATGTGGCAAAGGGAAAAATGTGCTCATGAAACACAACATCTCGAGAAGAGGAGAATTTCTTGGTATCGAGATCATATACACGATAACCTTTTTGATGCAAAGGACATCCCATGAAAACACATCTTCGAGCCCGTTGATCAAATTTATGAGAGGGTGTCAGGTTGGTGGCATAACATAAGCACCAAAAAAACCCGTAAATGTGAATAATTAGGTGGAGTCCCCTTTAAAACTTCGTATGGTGATTTATGTGACAACAAGGGTGTGAGAAGACGATTTATGAGGTAACAAGCCGTTTGAACACACTCCCCAAAAACTTTTAATGGTAAATTTGATTGAAATCGAATGGCACGTCCCACATTCAAGAGGTGACGATGTTTGCGCTCCACAACCCCATTTTGTTGGGGCGTGTGAGTACAAGAATATTGAAATACGGTGCCAATTTCATTGAAATAGGATTGCATGGATGTGAATTCAGCACCATTGTTGGAACGAATGGTTTTAATGGTGCAATTAAATTGAGTTTTAACCCAAGAAAAAAAATATTTTAATAAATATTGTGTCTCGGATTTAAAACTCATAAGATGAACCCAAGTGAATCGGGAGAAATCGTCAACAATAGTCAAAAAATATTTTTCCCCGGAATGAGAATTTATTCTATGAGGTCCCCAAATATCGCAGTGAATTAAATCAAAAGGTGCAATAGATGAAATTGAACTTGAAGGAAAAGATAAACGACTTTGTTTAGCCAATGGACAAATATCACATACATGTTGTGAGTCAAAAATTATCTCAGGGGTAGCCTTGGATAATGCTTGAAGGGGAGCGATAGATGGATGCCCTAGGCGTTGATGCCAAAGGTTGGAGGTATGGTTGACACTGTGTGCGAGGTGTGGGTTCTGACTAGTTGTGAGATAGTATAGCCCATTAAGTTGCTTACCCAGGCCAATCATCTTCTTCGTAGCCACGTCCTGTACAACACAAAAATCAGGAAAAAATGTTACTATGCATCCCAATGCTCGAGTAAGTTTACTAACAGATAACAAATTGACCCGAAAATTGGGAACATGTAGTACTCCGTCAAGGACCAAATTCTGAGACAATTTAGTAGATCCAATGGATTTGATTTCAGCTCGTCCACCATTAGGCAACTCAACAAAATCAAAACTAGTGTTGGATTGATTGTGCGTTGGTGATATTTGGGATATATGATCTGTTTCCACACTATCCACAATCCAATATAGTGTTGAATGTGAATTATTTTGAATGGTATTACAGGTAGGTGTGATCATACCTGTAGCATTTGCAAGAGGTTGGATATTACCGTTCCCTTCACGAAGCATTTTCATGATTTGCTTGTATTCCTCTGTAGTGAAAGTGGACCTCTCGGCAATTGCAGTTTGGGCATTATGTATAGCAGGTGTGGACTTTGCATGCTTGTTCCTGGGCTTCACATTTTTGCGATGTAGTTAGACCCGAACCGGAACCGGAACCGGAACCGCTATATAACGGTTCCGGTTCCGGTTCCGGTTCCTATGGAACCGACGGTTCTGAACCGCTTTTTTTATTTATTTATTTATTTATTTTAAAAAAAAAAAGACTTCTAAGATTGTAATTGAATAAAATAAAATATATAAATGACAAATTACAAAATTAAATTAAATTCATTGGGTTATTATTTGAATAAAATAAACAAATTACAAAATTAAATTAAAATAAAACTAAACAAAATGACAAATTCGGAGTGAAACCACATTCTATACTGGTATAATATTTCGCCAAAAATATTTAAGTAGTAGTAGTATCATGATTATATCTATTAAGTTTTATGGGCTATGGATGCTTGAACCATGGTTGCAAAAGAAAAATGATAACACCCTAACCAATAAAACCACATTCAATTCTTGTATAATAATTGAAACAAAAACTATAAGTAGTATAAAGTTTTATTTTAAAACGTGTCCATTTACATGAGGCCTGACTTTAAAGTAATTCTCCGGACCAAGACGGGCACGGCTGTGGTGTCGGATCGAGAGGAAAAGGTTTCTTACTAGGTTTAAACGAGGTTCGAAATGGACACAACACTTAAAAACACTTTTTTTTTTATGAAAAAGGGGTTTTTGGGGCCGGAAAAGTGGGCACAAGCCCTCTAGACTTGCTCCCATTGGATTCCTTGCATCATTCTATGCGATTTCAAAAAAAAAAAATCACCCAATTCGGACATCCGAGCACAAAGTTATGGCCTTTCAAAGTTTAAGGCATATATAAAAATATTTTTACCGCTAATTTTTTTTTTTTGAGGCAAATTTTTTCTATTCTCTCGTTGTCAACCGCAATTTTTCTAAGAGTTTGACACTTTGTGTTCTCTATTCCGTTCAATACTCATTGTTTACCAAAGCTGAATACTATTTTCAAAACAATTACAAAATGAAATAAATATTAAAAGCCTTGGAAACTTGGAGACTTGAGAGTGTTGGAGAGAAATTAGAATTAGAGAATTGAGAAGAAATTGGTGTGAGGAAAAATGAAAGAAGAGGGGGGGGGGGGGGGGGGGGGGGGGGGGGGGGGGCTGGTATTTATTGAAAAAAAAAACAAAAAAATTGTTCGAACCGCCCGGTTCCTCAAACCTTAAAACCGGGGTTCCGGTTCTGGTTTTTCCGGTTCCGGTTTGGTTCCACGGTTCGAACCGAAACCGTGCCAGGTCTACATGTAGTTCGTGGTCAACTGGGAAACCATTGAGATAAAAACAACCGTCCACAAGATGGCCTTCTAGGTCACAATAAGTGCACTTGAGGTGCTTTCTTAAGGTCCCACCTCCTTGTACAGCAGAGGATCGATTTGGTTGAGTTGCAACCTGCATCGCATGATGATTAATGGTGTCTTCACGATGGCTGGTTACATCTACTTGCCGTTCTTGTTGTAAAACTAAGGCATGAGCCTTGCGTGTGTCTGGAAGAGGACTCGTCAGCAAGATCGAGCCACGGACAGCAGCGTACGATTCGTTTAATCCCATCAAAAACTGCATAACTTTTTCTTTCTCCTCTCTATCAGCCAATTTCTTTAGTCCTTCACAGGTACATGAAATTGGTTCAAGATAAGAGGCCAATTCATCCCAGAGAGACTTCAATTTGGTGTAGTAAACTGAGACAGATTGTTGCCTCTGTCGATGTTCGACAATTTCTTGCCGGATTTGATAAATTCTTGTGTCATTGCCTTGTGAAAACCTCTCCTTGAGATCATTCCACACGTCGACTGCAGTGTCTGCATAGATGACGCTACCTGCTATGTCTGGATGGACTGAATTTAAGATCCATGACAACACCATATCATTGCAACATTGCCAAATAGGAAATTTTGCATCCGTAGACGCTGGAGCCTTCACGGACCCATTGATGAATCCAATTTTGTTCTTTGCGCTAAGACTAATATGCATAGCACGACTCCACTGTCCATAGTTGTATCCTTCAAGAGTCTTGGAGACAAGAACAATTCCCGGGTGATCCGAGTGATGTAAAGTGAATGGGTTCAAAACATCAGTCGATGTTTCAGTTGTGATGGTCAAAACATCATTTGATGTTTCAGTTGTTTTAATTGGTTGTGATATTTTTGTCTGTCATTCTATCGTATATGTAGCGGAAGGTGTTTGGGTTCACAGAGCTATCAAGATCGTTGCTTTGATACCATGTAAAAATAAGGAATTGTAAGAATTGCAGAGAAAATACTCGTATATTGATTGATTGGTTTTGTACAAGGATCCATAACATTTATACAGAGAAAAGAATTCTATTCTAAGTAGGTGAAGATTTCAAGCTAATCAAATCAATTTCCTACAATCACTCTAAATCAATATCCTGCAATAACTCTAAATTATAGATTGATTTCATCTCCTAATATAGAGTGATTACGTCTTCCAAATCACTGATTGATTGTATCTCCTAATATAGAGTAATCGTATCTTTCAATAGATATACTGCATAGCAACCCAGCAAGACAGCATAGATCACATCTCAAGTTGTGTCATATTTATCTTAGCCTTGTACTTGCAGTTATCTTGACATCAACATACACCATCTTTTATTGTCATTACCCAAGACAAAAACTATTTTGTACAATATCATACCAACACAAAATCAAGTCTATTTCTAACTGCAACATCCCGTTTGTTCTCTTCCTCTCAGTGTATCAATCAAAACTAGAAAACAAAATTGTCCTTTCTTTAACATCTATTGGATTTTAATTGTCTTTCTATATTTAAGTTAAAAAAAATGTTAAATTGGCGGAGTAAGAAAGAAACAACAAAGAGAAAGGATCTATAAAAACAAAATAGAAGCACAAATAAATCAAAAAAACAAAGGAATTAATTCAGCATAGAACTCAGACAGAGAGCAATAATCTATTGCAATAAAAATGTAATGGAACAATAACTGTGCATTGTATCGGTAACAATAAACCATTGAAAATGCAAAATCATATCACCGATAGAATTTCTATTCCAATTTTAAAGAGAATGTAAACAAGCGACAATAGTAAAAAACAAAATGCAAATTATATAACTTCAAATCAATTTAAGCACCTTATATAAGCTATTGCAATTTGAATAATAAAAATATAATAGAACAGTAGATGTGCATTGTACATAAAATAAGCGAATACGAAGCCAACCTACCTTGTCATTCACTTCAATTTCTCAACATAAATAGAATTTCTATTGCTAACCTTGAACTGGTGCGACCCAACCTACCAAAAAGACCAAAAAAATTCAAACTTTTACATTCAAAGCCAACTAAAATAAATACCCAATAGAAAAACTACCTGAACAACTGCGAAAACCGGTTCATACCGTTTAAAAACCCGATCCAACTGCTGAAGCGGATCCACAACCTTGTACCCAATCTCGGCAACCTCCCCTTCAATCTCTTCCAACGAGTACTCTCTCTTGATATCCGTTACCGTATCTCTTGATATTCTTCCTTCCCTTTTTCTTGAAAATAATCACCTTTGCATCTAATGCCTAAAAGAAAGGGGACAATACATGACGATTAAATTTCAGATGCATACAAAAAGATTATAAATATATTTAAACATCATAAATAAAGAAAATTTTACAAAGATAAACAGCAAATATAGTATTTCCGTTGAAGATGAAGATAATACAAAATGGAAAGTAGATACAATGTAAACTAAAATGATTGCTAGATTAATATAATTTATATAACCTAACAGTCAGACTTCATTCTGAAACAATAACCAATTCATTAACTAATGACGATACTAAATAACCAACTTCAGGATTCTCAGTTATCATCTAACGGTGTAAGGCTATTCTAGTCCTTTCAAACTTGCTAATACTACATTACAAAACAATTCATTAACTAAATGACGATATTAAAAAAAAACCTAACACAGCCCACATCTAATCTTCCACACCTCCAAGTCCAACGTTGCCGGCGGCGGCGGCACCGACCTCCATCGCCCACATCTGTATTGGCGCCACCTCTTTCGTTGGTATTTCCATCTACACCTGGCTCTTTCAATGGGAAGTTATAGAAATCGTGGTGTCTTTGTATGTTTGTGGGTTTGAAATAGATGTGATTTTGGATGGAAGTAAGGAGAATTTGGGATTTGAATCAGTGGAGGAAGGGCCTCCACAACCACCACCATGGCCCTAAATTTTACGGTACGTAGAGGAGGTCGAGGCGGAGTATTGGCTCCTCCACTGTAATGAACAAGGAAGATGGCCAAGAGGCGCAATTCCCCACAATTGATTTTTAGTGGAGGAGTTCTCCATTTTTTTACCACCGGGAAGGCATGGTGCTCTTTCACGATAACAAAGTGGAGGAGGCCCACGCCTCGCCACTGCAAATAGTTTTTTATTTTTATATATATTTTTTTACTTCATTTTATTTATTAATTATACGTTATTTACTGGTACATATATATTTTTTTTAACTTTTATTTTGTTTAATTTTTATTTTATCCATTTTATTTGTTTAAAAGCATTTTTAGTTTTTATTTATTAAAAAAAAGCATTTTTAGTTTTATTGCTTTATTCATTGTTGTTTTTAATTTTTTTTTAAAACATATTCATTTATTTTTTTAAATAAGAAATTTCATTTTTGTAAAGCACATTCATTTAATTATATATATAGTCTTTCTATTGTCAGTTCGTCCTAACAATAAATATATCAAGACGAAGAATGTGGACCATAGATTATGGAGAAATTTTGACAAGTGCATACACTTTGAGTCAAAGTATGTAAATCTAGTGGTCCACATTTTTCGTCCTGATATATTTATTGTCATGACAAATTGATAATAGAAAATTTGTATATATATATATACAGAAATTCTATTATCAGTTCGAACTGATAAAAGTTATATCAGTTCCTTGCATGTGGGCCACTGGATTTAAATACGTTGACTTGGCTGTATGCACTTGTCAGTCAAAGTATTTAAATCCAGTGGCCCACATACAATGAACTGATATAACTTTTGTCAGTTCGAACTGATAATAGAAAGACTGATATACAGAAATTCTATTATCAATATATATGGGAGCATTGAACGTAAGACATTAGATTCAACAACTTTAATTTATGGATAATTACCCTGGTGGCCATCGAATTGATGACACACTATCAAAATGGTCATTGGATTGGAAAGTTATCCCAAAATGATCATTTTTGGCGAACTTTATGACACCAATGGTCATTCAATCCAATTCCATCAAATGAGTGGCATTTTGGTAAATAAGGGGATGACATTAATTTATTTTATATGTTTTTTGGATATCAATTTTTTCAATGAGTGATATTTTGGTAAATAAGTGAATGATAATAATTTATTTTAGATGTTTTTTAGAAATCAGCTTTTTCTTTATTTGAAAAGAATAATTATATTTAGTGAATGTATATATATATATATATATATATATATATATATATATATATATATATATATATATTTACACTCACTAAATATAATTGTTCTTTTCAAAAAACAAAAGAAATGGTTTAAATCAATACACATGTCTCTTCTTTGTTTTTTTAGATTTTTTAGATTTTGTAACCTTAATCTTCTTAATATATATATATGTGTGTGTGTGTGTGTTATATAACACTTGATCTTATTAATACATGTAATTGTGGTTGGACGTCCTGACTAGAGAACTATAATATATATATATATATATATATTTGAGATATGCTATACATATATACACACTAAATATAATTATTCGTTTCAAAAAACAAAAGAAAAAATTGATTTCCAAAAAAAAATCTAAAATAAATTAATGTCATCCCTTTATTTACCAAAATACCACTCATTGGATGGAATTTGATGGAATTAGATAGAATTGGATTGAATGACCATTAATGTCACAAAGTTCGCCAAAAATAACCATTTTGGAACAACTTTCCAATTCAGTGGCCATTTTGATAGTGTGTCATCAATTCGATGGTCACCGGGGTAATTATCCCTTTAATTTATTTTAAGTCATACTAGTTGAATCCAACAATTCACATTCAATGCACTCATATAAAATCCGTTAGTACGCATTTATGTGGACACCACTTATATATATATTTATATATAATTTTCATTTCTTGATTTTTTATTTTTTGCTTTACTTCAAGTGTATTCTTGACATTTACAAAGTCAGACTTGGTCAATCTAACATCAATACAATCAGCAGTTAACTATTGGGGGTGTAAATGTAGAATAATGATACCTTTCCATCTGAGTATCTTTGGACCAAACCTTAAGGGTGTGAGTGTAATTTACCCTATATATATTAAATTAAAGGATTAATTGCATAAACATGCCCTGAGTTCAGGTGATATTGTACGCATATTCGACTTTTCCTTTAACTACACAACCCTAGGGATGGGCGTTTCCCCATGGGGCCCCATCCCCCACAGGCCCCAATGGGGTTTTGGGGGCAAATTTTGCCCCCAAATGGATTTTGGGGGTGGGGGTGGGAGCAAACTTTTCCCCCAAATATATTTTGGGGGAGGTGGTGGGGCACCACCTAAACCCAAAACCCAAAACCCCATTGGGCCCCCCAAAATAATATATATATATATGTATATTATTTTTATTTTTATTTTTATTTTTATTTATATATAAAAATTTTAACAATTAAAACAAATTATAAATTATAATATTAAATTATTAAAATTAAATGTTATGGTTGTTCATTTATAAGGTGTAATTAACTCCCAAAATAATATATATATATATATATATATATATATATATATGTATTATGCAATTATTTTGTATTGTATTTTGGATTTTATATTGTATTTTTATTATGTTTTTATTACTTTTCGGATTGAAAATTTAAAATTTAAAAGGAAATGAAATGGGGGAAATGGGTTTTGGGGGTGGGGGAACCTCCCCCCAAAACATCCCCCCTACTGGTCCCCCCAAATGGATTTTGGGTGAGGTGGTGGGGGGAGGTTTGAGGAATGGGGGTGGGGGTGGGGGTACCCTCCCCCGCCCCATTGGGCCCCCACGCCCATCCCTAACCCTCTTCTCAAAAACGTTGACCACGGTTGCTTGTAACATTTGACTGGATGTAGAGGATGAAACGATACAAATGCCCTTGACAAATATTTATTCCCTTTATATAATTATAGATCTACCCATAAAATAATTAGAAATTGTCCACATAACTTTATAAAATTAGAACTTCACCCCAAACCACAAAACACTCCCTTTCATCATCTTCAATAAAAAATTTCACCGGAAAAAACAAATCACATCTTATTCTTCAAACCAATCCAAAAATTAAAAAATCTGTAAAAGTCCATCGCTGTTGGGTACTGCAATGTAGACCATAAATGAAATTTAAAAAGTTGCCAACCCTACCCTGGGAGTTTTTTTTCTTCCAAATCAAACCCTAACTAATTCAATCCACTCTACCATTCAAACCAAACACTCAATAATTCACATTCACAGTAACGAATAGTCCATAATATATATTTATATATATATCCAATCAAAATCCTAAAACGAATCCGAATATGATTTAAAAGGTTGAAATAGAGTGAAAAAGTAGTCTCAAATGTGTTCATCGCAGATGGGCTTTAGAAAAAATAAGAATAAATAAGAAGTCACGGCATAAGCACAGCCTGAGAGGATTGAAGAAGAGACGATGACAAAAAGAAACCATGAACATCACCAATAGCAGCAACAGTGATGATAGTGGTAGCGGTAGTGCAAGTGTGCCGTTCAGATTCAATGTTCAGACACCTGATTTCGTGCCCAGATCGCATGCCTAGATGGTAAGCGATGGGACTCCAATCGCATAACCCAGATGCAGTGGAGAGATATATGGAAAGCCACCATCTCAGATGAAACCTCTGTTTCAGATGGAGGATCCATTTGATGGAGGCTTGGAGATATATGGGCTTGAAAATATTTGGATTCCAAATCTCTTCAAGCTTTTCAATATATATATATATATATAGTTTTTATTATTTTGTTTGAACTTTGAATAGATCTGGAGAGATCTGCATATTCCAGATTCAAGTTTTTTTTTTTTTAAATTCTTTTCACTGATTTTGGTTTGGGGCGAATTTATAATTTTATAAATTTTGGTGTTATTTTTAGGAGAGAAATTCAAAACTAACCATGTGAAACGTGAAACTTTTGTTAATAACCACTTTTGAAACTTTAATTGTTAATAGCCACTTTTTAAAAAAAAATTCAGTGCATGTCCGTAAATTACAAGAGTGCCCCTGAAATTAGTTTTTTTTTTTTAAAAACCTCAAACTTGAAATCATGGCTAAAAACTTGAATGTTGAAACTTGAAATCATGACTAAAATGAAAATATGTGAAACCTGAAATCATACCCAATTTCCATTATCCCCTTCTTCCCCAAATCCCCAATTCACCAAATTAGGTTTTTTTTTTTGTTTAGGTTTTTCTTTTTTCTACAGGTCACAGCCGGCGAAGGGGAAGCACGGCCGTTGGAGACGTCGTCACCTGGTCGTCGCCCGTCGCGGGACGTCGTCGCCGACCACCTGGGCTGCGTCGGACGTCGTGGCGAAGCTCCACGAACCAGCAGCGCCGTGCTTGACGAACCACGGAGCCGTTGGTTCGTGGAGCTTCGCCACGACGTCCGGCACAGCCCAGACGCTTGGCGAGGACAACCGGCGACGGCGCAAAGACTTCCGGCAATGGCGCGACGATTTACATGGAAAGAGAGAGAGATCGGGGAGAAAGAGAGAGAGATCGGGGAGAGAGAGCAGAGGAGAGAGAAAGTGAAAGAGAGGAAAAGAGAGAGAGGGGGTTTGGGGATGGTTTTTATATGAGGGCTTTCCAGTAATTTCTCAAAAGAGTGGCTATTAACAATTAAAACTATGCATGTGGTTAAAAAAGAATTTCTCATAATTAGAGTAGTTATTTTTGACAATTTTCACTATTTTTAGAGTTTTGTTTGGGTACATATATAATTATAAAACTCTTTGGGGCTCCGTTGGTATGTAATTATTTTTATGAATTACAAAGACAGTTTTACCCCTAGGCTGTTAAGCTAACCGTTGGTCAAATCGTTAGTCAACGATTTTCAGGGGAGATTTATGTAATTAAAAGAAAAGTTGAATATACATGCAATATCACCTAAACTCATGGTAAGCTTGTGCAATTAATTCTAAATTAAATCGCGAAGGTTATATTAAAAATTAGAAGAAAAAAAATGATAAAGTTGGTGGGACCACTGACCGACAAGTACTTGCCTCACTTTTTTACCTTTGTTTTAAATTCATGAAAAGAGTGCAATTTCCAAGAAAAAAATGTCTGAGTAGAGCGCCAATGAAGGGAAGTCCAGCCAACCACAAAGGAGTTACCTTCGGTGATCCAAAGCTTGGGATGAAACCCAAGTCCTTGGTTAAACTCTTGGCAATTCCCTTGAAACCAGCCCTCAAGGCGTTAGTTCAGTTAGTAGAATGACGAGTTTGGCGCACGAGTAACTCCCAGGTCATCGAATCTTACCCAGACGAAGACGAGTTCTGATTTACCTGCTTGTATTCTTGTGGGGCCAGGGGTGTGGGTCACGGTTTCCTATCTGCCCTATTCCACAACAACCAACAAATAGGCAATGGCGTGTCAGCAGTTAGGGGAGAATAGACGAATAGGTGCCTTGACAAAGTTCGGGATCCTCGATATCAAAAAAAAAAAAAACGAAGTCCGGCCGAGGGAACGGATGAATAGTACTATGTGGATCTGATTAATAATCCGATCATAATTTTTTACTGACCATCGGACAACTGTTTACCAAACAAGGCCAAAATTTATACCACAGTATTAAGTTGGACTATACACAATTAATCAATTATTTATCCTAAACTGTTTTATCTTGATTCTTGATCCCATTATTTGATACTTTACTATCTTCTTTTTCATGTGCAAGTTACAACTTAATAGCATTAGCAGTACATAATTCAGATATTTTGACAATTCAATTTTATAATTGGTTCTGTAAGGTTGGTAAATTGACATTCGATTATCTTGTAATTGTTTTGTTATGTATTATGTCATACTTGTTATTTGCCTGCTACTAATCTCTTATAAATGTTTTGTTAACCTTAATACAAAAACCTTGGCATCATGTGAAGTTGTTAATATGAAGTTAGCAACCTTGTACATAGTAGCTATGTGCTACAACAATTTTTCTATACACCATCAATTATTTGGTTACACTTAACATTTTGTTTTGTTCTTTTTCATTTTACCTGTAAAGTTTTGAACCGTTTTTAGTTTGTGTCGTAGTGGAGATAGTTACTAAAAGAATATGGGCTCGTTTATGATAGTTTTTACTTTTGACTTTTGACGGTTGAAAAAAAGAAGTAAGAGTATGAGCTTTTTATTTACCGTTTGGATGATATATTTCAGAAGAGCTTTTATAAATTATTTCAGAAGAGCTTGAGCTTTCATGAATAATAATTTACTACAAATTAAGTTCGATAATTACTTTTTTTATAAAATCATAATTATAAAAGTAAAAAAGAAAATTATTTAAGCATGAGTTCTCTTGGTAAATCTATCAGAAACAATCCCATCTCACTTTCATTTATTGTTTTATTAATTTTTATTATGCATCTATATGATTCTTCATCCTCAAACTCAAACACATAATCTTGATTTTCATCGTATGATGGACTCAACATCTGCAATGACCTCCCTCCTTATGAAATTATGTAAAGTCATTGAAGCAGTAAAAAACCTAACATATATTGCAAATTCAAATGTATGATATTGCTAACACCCTATCACAAGTAGTTCTCATTCAACTAAAATATCCAATGGCTCAAATTATACAGGAAGAATAATAACTTATGTGTACCTTCAGCCATAATCCTCGTTAAAGCAACATGATGATTCTCCAATAGGGAGTTGAATACATTTACAATAATACAATTAAGCAAGACATGTCCCAGACAGCAAAAAGAAGAAAATCAATGACCAACCAATTAATGTCTCAAAACAATTCAACCCATCAAACAGTGGAGCCAACTTTGGCAGCTGAGTGATGTCAATCTTCTCATATTTCTTTGCTTTTCCTAGTAAAACCTCCAACAGAGATACCGGAAAGACACCTATGAATTCCTGCACATATGTAGAACATAATTATATAGGTTAAGATTACTCATCAAACAAAATACTTGAAAAATGATGGTGTGAAATGGGCTGCCACACATGTATTAAATGGGCTGCTTGTGGAGAGCCATTTAGATGAGCTTTTGGAGAGCCATGTATTAAATGGGCTGCAACACATCTATTTAAATGAGCTTCGTGTATTTTTGATCAGCTCTTTTAGAAGAAGCTGCATGGGTTGTGCAGTGCTTATTTAAAAAGAGCTTTCTAATCTTAAAAGCTCTTCCTCAGGATCATCCAAACAGTTCCAAAAATAATTTTTGGGTTCCTAAAAGCACTTATGAGACTCTCAAAAGCTTAGCCAAACAGACCCTATGTTCAGAACCATAATAAAATACAAATTATTTAACAGAGCTATCTTATGGTACTTATTCATTTTTCCTTTTTCTTTTCAGTGAGATGTCAAATATCAATTCCAATATTAATATAATATAACTATTTAAGTAACAATTTCTCTAAAAGTAAACTTAAAATACTATATACAACCAAGATTTTCTCACATTAACAAGATAAGGGCTTATATACATATATATACATATATATATATATATACGGATTTTCTATTATCAGTTCGAGCTGACAATAAATATATCAGGACGAAGAATGTGGACCACTAGATTTACATACTTTGACTCAAAGTGTATGCACTTGTCAAAACTTCTCCATAATCCGTGGTCCACATTCTTCGTCCTGATATATTTATTGTCAGTTCGAACTGATAATAGAAAGACTGTATATATATATATATATATATATATATATATATATGTACAGAAATTCTATTATCAGTTCGAACTGACAAAAGTTATATCAATTCTTTGCATGTAGGCCACTGGATTTAAATACTTTAACTTAGCTGTATGCACTTGTCAGTCAAAGTATTTAAATCCAGTGGCCCACTTACAAGGAACTGATATAACTTTTATCGGTTCGAACTGATGATAGAAAGACTATATATATATATAACAAGATAAGAGCTTCTTTTTATTTATATTAGCAAAGAATTTGAAAACATAAAACAGTTACATAAATATAATTTAGTACAATTGGTTGTCAGCTTATAAAAACATAATTATAAATATATTAATTATCATTTTAAAAATAAAACCATATTGAATAAATTTGTAGTTCTATTTTCTCAAATTTATATAAATTATTTTCTTTTTATTGTCATTGATATGACGTACCAATTTCTTGACTAAAGAGAGAAGAGATTTATTTTTTCAAATTAGTGTGGAAACATAAAAGGAAATACATACATTATTATACTCTAAATAATATCATGAACTGTCTGCCGGTACCAGCATTGCTGATATAATGTGATGGAATATCTGCAGTGGATCCAAATATAATGTGATGGAATTAGGACAAATATGTTAAAACTTAAGAGAAGGAAACAAGAGCTAAAAGGGGTACTTACATCAACATTTGGTATGTGTGCTATCTTGTACCAGTCCTCTCCTTTTTCCTTCTCACTTCGCTTCTCCAGTTCAGGGCATCCGTAAATAGACAATTTCTGTAGCATTGTGATCCCCTGAATGCTCGCTGGAAGAGATTGCAACTTCGGGCAAAGACTTATTCTCAAAGTCTGAAGAGATGTAAGGTCTCCAAGCCAGTGAGGCAATGATTCTAGATTTGGGCAGTCGGATATTGACATGGATTGCAGAGCAGGAACATACCGCAGGACATCAGGCAAGACTTCCAACTTGGAACCAGATAATTGTAAGTGACAGAGGGAAGTAAGGTACTTCCTACCATCCGGTAAAGCCACCAGCTCAGGGCAGGATCTAAGTTTCAAGGACTCAAGGCATGAGAGGTGTTGTAAACTCTCTGTCAAAGATGTGAACTTTGTACAATATTCCAAAGTCAAATATTTAAGACGTTTCAGTCCTTCCATCCCTTGCTCTGGAAATGACTCTAACTCAGGGCACGAAGTAATATCTAGTTTTTCAAGAGAACTTAGGCTGCCTATTTCTGTGGGCAAACACTTCAGCTTCAAGAAAACATAAATTTTAAGTGTCTTCAGAGAGGTGAGGTTTAGAAGCGTACCTTCTGGAAGGTAATTCAATTCATCATTATCCTCAATATACAAGGAGATAAGGTTTTTGAGATTCGAGATTGATCCTAGTACCACCTCATTACATCCTAAAACCGTTAACTGTTCCACCGAAGGAAGATGTTGCAAGGAGGTCAATTTAGGGCATGTAACAATTCTTAAGGAGGTCAGACGTGGGAGCAGCTTCCTTCCATCTTCTCTTGCGAATCTCTGCAAACTTGGCAAATTTTCAATTTCGAGACTCTGCAAAGATGGGAATCCTATTGCCATTCCACCACCTTGAAAATGATCGTCAATATACATCACCCGACTCATATTAGATAAATGAAGAGTTCGAAGAGAAGGTAATAGCACGAAGGGAGGAAGTTGGGAACATTTGTCACAGTTTGAGATCTTAATATAAACAACATTATTAAAAGTGCTGTCCATTATCCAAGAAGGAAATTGGTCACCTTTATACCCTGATATGTCTAGTCGTTTAAGGTTTGTGTGAGGTTGCAAAGCTTCAAGTACCTTTTCAACATCATCCTGCGATTGAAGATCACTTTCATTCTCCCAGGCCAAGGACAATCGACGAAGATTTAGTTTTTCAACCAAATTGGCTTCTTTTGCATCCCGTGGATTATCCACTCTCTGGAGGTGTTTAATACTTAACGTCCCACCCAAGTTTAAGCCTTTCAATTCATCTAAGTGACAACCTCTCTTTTTACCCACAATAAAGCGAGTTAAAGTCTTTAGGCAACTGATTTGCCCAATTTCTGGTGGCATCTCAGATAATTCTTCACAATCATCTAAGTAAAGGTGTCGGAGATTCTTCAAGCGTGTTGTATGTTTCGGTAGCTTCTGAAGACAATAACATCCATTCAGATTCAAAGTTTGCAAATTGTACAGGGTACAAATTGATTCGGGAAGCACTTTGATATAGTGGTGAGAAAGGTCTAAGTACCGTAGATGTTTTAAATGGCTAATTGAAGATGACAACCTCCTCGCTCTGATCAACCTTGCATCCAAGACTCTCAAATATCTTAATCTTGAGAAGTCAAAAGAAAACCAACCATACAAAGGACGATTTGTTGAATGTATTAGGCATGTCCTTAAGGTTTCAACTTGATATATATCTTTAGGAAAGGTATTTACCAACATACTATCATGAATCGATGCGTAATGAAAAGTTCTTTTTGAGATACCAGTTGTGCTTTCAATATGCTCAACGACGCATTCATCCTCCATGATAGATTGTGCAAGATCATGAACAAGGTCATGCATTTTGAATACTTTAACATAGCCAAAACCATCTTCCCCATTGCCTTCTAAGAAAGATCGCCAGCACAATTCTTTGCAGATTTCATTACCCTTATCTTCCAGATCCAAATTCCCAGTGGAAGGAATAAAGCCATTAGCCATCCAAAGTTGAATAAGAAGATCTTTCTTAATTATAAAATCCTTTGGAAAAATAGCACAATAAGCAAAACATTGTCTTAAATATGATGGTAAATTATAGTAACTCAATCGTAAAGCAGGCAAGATTGAATCTTCATCTTGAGGCAAACTCCAGAGTTCACTTTCCGCAACAGAAATCCACTGGTTTTCCTCACTTTTGTTGCTCATCATGCTTCCTAAAGACTTTACAGCTAAAGGAACACCTCCACACTTGTTCACTATCTTCTTTCCCAAAGCTACAAGGTTTGGACGTTCTTCTGTCTCCTGTCTGAATGCACGTTCCTTGAATAATGACCAGCAATCATCCTCGTTTAAACCGGACAACCGATGCAGAGGCATTGTTCCCATAAATGACGCAACCGTTTCGATTCGGGTAGTGACAATGATAGAAGTACCTCTTGATCCACAAGCCAAAACACATTTTAACCTATACCACTTTTCTTGAATTTCATTCCAGACATCATCTAGAACAAGTAAATACCTTTTCCCATTTAACGTGTCTTGAAGTTTTCCCTGCAGAGAGTCTAACCCCAAGTCTTCACAGGCGGATCCAGTTGCATATTCAATTATGGCTTTTATGATTGCTTTCTCACAGAAATCCTCACAAATACAAACCCAAATTCTTAGCTCAAAATGACTCTTAATCTTATCATCTTTGAAGACCATCTGAGCAAGTGTGGTCTTTCCGAGCCCCCCTAAACCAAGAATAGGATACACGGAAAGGTCATCAAAACAGGCAGCTTTCTGTACCAAACACTCAACAATTTTTTCGATATCGTCGTCCCTTCCGTATACTTGAGGTTGAGTAATGATGGAGCCAGTTTGACGGTTTCCAATGACATCAGAAATCCTCTCAACACCTCCCTCTTTCAAATGAAAATTGGAGCGCTCTTTAGAAATATCATCCAACCTCTCACTGATGTCTCTCATCCTACTCCCAATCTTGCGACGAAACAATAGATTATGGGGAGTCAAGCGAGAAGTGCGTACCTTATTGATTAAGCTTGAATTTTGGCCAAACCGAGCAGCAGCTTCTGTTGCACACTCATCCAAGATGTCATCAACCTTATAAGCTGCATATTTGAGCTTCCGCAACCAATTCTGAAGTGGCTTGTTTGTTATTTGCTTCTCCTCTGCATCTTCAAGCACAGCCTGAATAGTTGATAGCAAGCTTGAAAGTTTCTTCATTTCTTTGTCAACACCCCAAATCAACCCAAGCTCATCTTCGATGAGCTTGTTCAGTTTCCCCAGCAAAACACCAAATAAAGCGTCAGCCATTTTTCACTTGCAAAGTTGGAAATCCAAAGTTTTTTCTTGAGAGATGAGTAATTGCAGATAGACAATGGTTGGTCTGAGTCTGGTAAGGTAATAGATCTGGTTACTAGAAAGTCAATGTGAATTATTATTGATAAGAGAAAGGTAATAAAAGCATTTGAAAACAGCTGGCCATGTCCCACAATGTAATAATATCACCTTAACACCATGGAAATTTCAAGGAAGCTGGCAATGTACTTTCACTGTGATTGCAGGCCAGCCAGGCAGCCAGACTTGACTCTCAAAATTTTCAAACCAAATTTTTTTTTTTTTTTTTAAAAATAAAATTTAAGCAATTTCAAATGCCAATGTTTCCTTTCTGGGACCGACTATGCAGGGGAATAAAAAATCCCTGCACAAACGTGTAATATATTTTTAAATGTATTAATAATTTGTAATTGTCAAATTAAAAAGCAATAATGATACATGAAGCAGCGTAGGAACCAATTAACCAATCTAAAATGCATAGGATTCAAAACTTGAATTTGTTTTGTGAATATTGATTATTCAGCTTCTTGAGTTTGACTATATTTTGATTAAACCCAACTTAGATGGTTTCAATACGTAACCAGTAATTAAAGAAACATATATTATCATTAATTTCCATTTTAGTTATTAATTTTTTCTCCAATTGGGTTTCTAAATTCCAAGCGTGAATGCTTAATATACAATCCTAGGTTAGGTTATCATTGATTGATAATTTTCACGGAGTTACAGAACTCAGATATCTCAAGTTTGTTTTTAAGATATATAGCAACATTCCAACTTATTTAATGTGTACGAATTTTAAAAACACCACTTGGAATTAATATATATGATTTACGGATGATTGTATATATGATTTTATCGCGAACTTATAAAAAGTGGGTTTGAGAAATGATGTAGTAAAATGGTGTCCACATAAATTTACATGTTTAAAATAGTTTAAATAATTAAATAAATAAATAATAATACAGTAGAACCCTTGTAAATTAATCTCTTATAAATTAATATCCTCTTTAAATTAATAAAAAATCTCGGTCCCGACTCGAGCCTATATAAAAAATTAATAAACCCCTCTATCGTAATAATTAATAATTTCTTTTTGAAACTTATTATAAAATTTCGGTCCCGACTTTCATATAAATTAATAATTCTATAAAAGAACAAAATGTATTACATAATAATCAAGAACTAGAAAAGTATTTCAAGATGCTAGTTTGACTTGAGCCGTTAGGAATAGAATTTTTAGGTATATCTTGAGATCTTTCTTGTTATATACAACCAAAGAATAAGTGCCACTATTTTAGGGTGAGTAATCACATTCTCAAAAGGAATTGGAAATTTTCTTATTAAATCTTTCCTAAACAAGGAATCCTGAAAGAAGAAAAAAAAAAAACTTTCCCTGAAGAAGAAAACTGACTAAACAAAGAATCCTGAAAAGGAACCTTCCCTAAACAGGAAAACCAACTTCCACACATTTTCTAAGACAAAATAACACTCTACAATATAAAACCCTTCAAATTAATAACCCCTCTAAATTAATACTCAATGGTGGGTTCCAAGAATATTAATTTGGAGGGGTTTTACCGTAAATGATGATTTAAACAATATAATGATGTGGAAATGAAGATTTACTTGGGGTTGCTGAAGAGAAAACTGTTGTGACAAAGAATTCCATTAGCATAAACATATTTAAAAGCAGAAGTGGGAGCAGGCAAAGTGCTTTTTTTGAAAATGCCAAAGTCTTTGTATATAGAGGTGGCTAGAAAGTGATTCCACTCACAAGCACTTTGTTTCATGGAGAGTGGGATGATAGGGATATTCTTCAAAACAAATTATAAATCCATGGCCCTTCCAATATTCCACCACCACCACCACTCCACATGATTTATTATATACAGAGATTAAAATTTCAATTGGGAAAATAAAAATGAAAAATCTGTAAAGGTGGACTTCTTGTTGGGGTCACCAACAAGTCAACAACACCAATCAGTAGGTCCAACTGTTTATGTGAACACTATTATGTCTAGACACCTCTAGCTTCTAATTCCGACAATCAATAGGTCATTCATACTTTTACGATTCGTATTCGTACTTATACCAATGCAGTCTAAAACAATGATTTTACAAAAACAAGCTCTCTCACTCATAATCTAAAGCACAATTTGGACAAAAGCACTCTTGGTATGTAAATTGCTTTGGCAATAGAAAATGAGAGAAGATAGAGACAGAGACAGAAAAACTCATGCAAAATAGCAATCTTGATAATGGGATCTAAGGGCTAACATAGTTGTCTATCATCACCGTCCAATGTGACTTGATAGTATAAATGCTCATTCATGATTCATGGCAATGTTCCAGTTTGAATCATGGTAGAAAAAACATAATCAAAATCAAGACAACAATTTCCAGTTTTGCCTTGTCATGAATCACAATCTAAATATCCAAAGCCCTAGCCAGAACATCCGAGACATTCGGATAATGACAGATTCAAACGTCGATTATCAATAACTAAATGAGCATATTATTTCAAGCAAATCACAAGAAGGCCTATTAGTATTTCAACCATCATGGTTGCACAGAACTAGCATCAAGAGCAAGTGAGCAACATGATGTGATAAAATTCCAAACCTTGGTATAAATTCTATTTGGGAACCAAAAACAAAGTGTTTCTTTCTGCTAAAATTTCAAGGAGTGGACTACTAAATACAAATAAAACAACTAAAAACAATACAAAAAATTTGCAGAGGGAAGAAACATCATCAATGCAATCAAACCTACAACAGGAACCTCATTGGATGGTCAGACTTTCAGCCTAAAATGACATCCAAATGTACATTGGGCAAAAACAGGAATGAGATAATGCTGATCATATAGTACCAGAAAGTCACGACTCAGAAATTCTAAGCATGGAGAGCTGTTATTGTCGATGCATATCCATGGCAAAAATTCTTCCTAAGCAGCAACTGCAATGTTTTCTGGATTAGTAATCGCAACCTTTTCGGGTTTCTCAATTCCTTGAATATCAGTTATTCTCAACTTAGTAAGTTCCTGCATAAAGATAAGTTGACATGTCAAAGGAAAGCAAACACAATACAAACATGAAAAGAGAAACATGCAATTTCTTTGACAGACCTGTCGATGTCCTTTGGTACGGCGATAGTTTTTCCTTCTCTTTTTCTTGAAAATAATCACCTTTGCATCTAATGCCTAAAAGAAAGGGAATAATATATGATTAAATTTCAGATGCATACAAAAAGATTATAAATATATTTAAACATCATAAATAAAGAAAATTTTACAATGATAAACAGCAAATATAGCATTTCTGTTGAAGACGAAGAAAATACAAAATGGAAAGTAGATACAATGTAAACTAAAATGATTGCTAGATTGATATAATTTATATAACCTAACAGCCAGACTTCAGGATTCTGCTACAATATCCACAACAAATAAACCAATTCTCAAATGAATTGTGAAGGATCCAATAAGTCAAGCATTGATTCCTTCAGACATGTCAGTTGGGTAAGTGCTCTCAGTGAATAGGATGTATATCTCATATCCGAAAACTAGCGATTCATCCTGTCAATCCTCCAAAACCCAGATAACTTGAATTTCTCCCATGAACAATTTGTGCCAATGGATTAGTTCAACCCAAAACTTGAGATAATGGGTGTAATCCAGAAAAGAATCATAAATGGCTATTAATGGAGTTGATGTTACCAAATTTTGAGGAATTGGCATCCATTGCTCCGCCTAGAATTCTACTAACTGCGTTTTCTATCTACAGCAGGCAAATTCTGCCTAACTTTTGACTTTCATAGCACAAAAGAACTCCAAAGAGCCTCCATAGCAACTTAGCAAGTAATACTTTCTTCCTGACATGAATAATAGCACTCGCACAACTAATGTATCTACATTTCACTTGGAAAACATCACAGTGGGGCAAAAGCAATCAATCTTGCAGCTTCCTTAGGCCAAATATAAACACAGGCTCAAATCAAACTATTGTAAAAGAATCATCTATTGGCTACTTTTCATTTTGGAACCTTGACTCACTTCATCATTTCTAGCAGGAAAACAAAAAACAGTCAATCACTCATGTTTGCAAATCAGTATGTTCCATATAATCTCTGAAGCAACATCTACACCATCCTCGTAGTTTGTTTAGGCTGAAATTCCGTTCCTGGAAAAGTTTCTCTGCGCTGAGGTTTTAAGGGCCATCTAAACTACCAAATAATTTTCCATGGATCTTGGAAAATTACAAACTTCAGTTAGCTTTCTGAGAGCGAGCTTAACTCTTTTCAGATTTGAAATTTAATTCTTACTTTAGAAACATTTTCACCAAAAAGTTTACCAATTGAATGAATGATATTAAATAAGATTACCCTTGTTAGAGAATCGTATAAACCTTTTTTCCCTAAGATAATGCAGCTAAGAAAAAAGCAAGAGGGGAGACAGACAGACAGAGGGAGAAAGATTTGGTGAACTCACATGTTCCTCAACAACTGCATGTACTGCTGCTTCTGGTACAATGGGTCTACCAACAATAGTTTGACTAGCAGAACCCAACATGAGAACCTTGTTCAAAATCAACTGCAATGGGAATAGTAATTGTAACATTAACAAAAAATCAAAGAAATGATATATAGGAAAAATAAAAGATAACTTTTCGATTTTACTGGAGATATACATTACACAATATATCAGCATACTACACATTACCACAGATGAAACTCAAACGTAAGCTCAAAGCAATATAACCATTAAGCTCCTTTAAAGATACCTTCACTGTCATACCAATATATGATAGATATACTATATAGCAACCCAGCAAGACAACATAGATCACATTTCAAGTTGTGTCATATTTATCTTAGCCTTGTACTTGCAGTTATCTCGGCATCAACACGCACCATCTTTTAATGTCATTACCCACAAAAACTATTTTAAAGAACTTTTTCTTTAATTTGTTACCCCTATGCTGATTGTATAACTTCATACCAGCACAAAATCAAGTCTATTTCTAACAGCAATATCCTGTTTGTTCTCTCACTCTCAGTGTATCAATCAAAACTAGAAAACAAAAATTGTCCTTTCTTTAACATCTCTTGGATTTTAATCGTCTTACTATATTTAAGATTAAGTAAAAAAAAAAAAAGTTAAATTGACAGAGTAAGAAAGAAACAACAAAGAGAAAGGATATATTAAAACAAGATAAAAGCACAAATAAAATAAAAAATAAAGGAAGTAATTTAGCATAGAACTCAGACATAGAGCCATTATCAGCAACAAAATTGGATTCCAAATTGGTTGATCAAACAATAAAATAAACAGTATAGCATTGCACATAAGAGTATAAGAAACATTCCTAACATAACAAAGCACTTAAAAAACCAAAATTAAAGCCACCCCTGTACAAAGAATCACTCTCCAGAAAATTCAGCTCCACATTCCTATAAATAGTTTCTACAAGGAAAACACAAGAAACCTAATCTCAGGAACACAAAGGTGCCCGTCATGACCAAAAGATTTTGCAACAACAAACCATGGTCAACATTCTATGTAACAATGTAACAATGTCTAACACCAAAAGAGCACTAATCTAATAAACTCTACTTCAATAACAATGAACAATTCTAGACAACTAACGATGGATAGTGTAGACAATATGCTCTATATCTAACCATTAAACAGGAAATCTAATACCAAGCACTATTGCATTATGCTATCAACCTATTTGAACATCCTACAGCATCAACATTGATCACACTCTAAACCATCGAAAGAGAAAAATTACATCCTTGATAGAATTTCTATTTCAATTTTACGGAGAACGTAAACATGCGACAATAGTATAAAATATAAATCAAAATGCAAATTTTATCACTTCAAATCAATTTAAGCACCTTATATAATCTATAGCAATTTGAATAATAAAAATATAATAGAACAGTAGCTGTGCATTGTACATAAAATAAGCGAATACGAAGCCAACCTACCTTGTCATTCACTTCACAGAACTTCAATTTCTCAACATAAATAGAATCTCTATTGCTAACCTTGAACTGGTGCGACCCAACCTACCAAAAAGATCAACAAAAAAAAAATCAAACTTTTACGTTCAAAGCCGACTAAAATAAATACCCAATTGAAATACTACCTGAACAACTGCGAAAACCGGTTCATACTGTTTAAAAACCCGATCCGACTGCTGAAGCGGACCCACCACCTTGTACCCAATCTCAGCAGCCTCCTCTTCAATCTCTTCTAACGAGTACTCTCTCTTGATATCCGTTACCGTATCGTCAATCTCCTCCTCTCCGTCTGAGCTCTCTCCGAATTCTTCTTCTTCTTCTTCTTCGTCGTCGTCGCTTTTGCTCGAAGAGAAGCGACGGGAAACGGACCAGTGGGTACACCAGGTGGGTCCGAACCTGGAGGAAATGCGGGTGTTGTTGGGTTGGGTTTGGGTTAAGGTTTTGAAGAAAATGGCGGCAGAGAGAGGAGGGTTTATTGGGGTCTTGAGAGAGACGAGAGACATCGCGTGACGGGTCAGTGCGTGGAGGCACCGTCGGTGAGCCATGGCTTGCTGGTGTGGACACTAGGGTTTTAGTGAAAATATACAAAATGGAGGAGAGGGTTTTGATTCGTTTTGTTTTTACTTGACCGAGATTTCGGACCGGTATTTGGTAATTGGTACCCGATATTTTCTATTTTTTATTTTTGACATTTTTATGTTTCTAATTCTATTGTATATGTTTAATTTTAATTTTAAATTTAAAATTTTTAATATATTATTTTCTATAATTAAAAACAAATTTTGCATATTTTTATGGCTATTTTTGACAATTTTCACTTAAAAATATTATCTTTGATCATTGGATAGAATTTTAATGGTTCAAAAAAATTAATATTAGGGTTTAGCAATTGACAATATTTATCAATTTCTCTTATTTTAATCATTATATTGAAATCCAACGGATATAAATCACACTATATTGAAATCTAACGGACGTAAATCACACTCTGTATTTTGCAGTTTTGTATAGTAACACAATCAATCAGTTAAAAAGTTTTGCATATAGGATTTAAAATTTTTTTTTTGTGGATCGGACAAACCCTCTATTGAATAACTATAAGTAAAAAAAAAATATTTTATGTAACATGGGATTGGATTAAAATTTAGTTAGAATTTATCTTCATTTTGTATTTAATTAAAAATGATATATTACCTAACTGGTAATATATTATGACCTAAATAGTTACAATTTGAATATTATTATTTATTTATACCATCTACGGTGTTGAAACTAAAATATTGTCCGATTGAATGAGCGTTTCATTTATCACCCAACCGCATTGGACAGTAGTTAGATATTATTATTTATTTTTTTAACATTATGATCTTTTGAAATAAAGTTTCTGACTCCATCCCTGATGACTAGGTTTAGAGTTTTGAACATAAATTGAGTAAGGTAATCAATAATCATCAACACAAGTAAGCTCTCCTCCAAGAATAGTACAATGAGTCCATGATCCATCAATGGTGGCCTAGACTTTTTAAGTTGAGTCCATAATCTGGCAAGCATCAGATAATCATGCAGAGCAATCTATCTGCAGCTAGCAACAAGTGAATTAAGGAGCATGCATGATCCTGAGTTTCAGAATTTCATCGATGATCATCTCCAAGGGCAGCACTTCCTATCATCGCTGCAAAGTTTGTGGCCGCGGTTTGCATATTCTCAGCATACTCATCGCTACAAAGTTCGTCATTAATCAGGAATCAGGATGGTGTATCAGCATAAGGACCTGTGAACAATTCACACGTCAACTGAAGTCGCTCTCAGAAGTGTGACAGCGATTGGCGAAGCCAAGGATGATAAGAATTCGGATGATTCGACTAGCAAGACCTGATGAAACTAAGATGATCAAGACTTGTCAACACTGAGCTACAACCTACAGACAGCTACAGTTTAGTCAAAGACTCGTCTATATATGTAGTCAAGGTTACTCAACACGCAGTAACTGGGACCAAAATTCACACTCTCCAACCTCAGCCAAGCTAAATGAATTCTCGATCATCGCAGAAAAATGGTCTTGTTAGAAGAGAACTACTGCATGTACTAACACGAATACTTCAGAATGCAACGATGAATCATGACATTACGACTCTGTAAGTGTCTGCTACTTCATATATATTTATATATGACGCAAAAGGAACCAAGTATCAAAATCAAAAATACAAAAGTCCAGCAGATAACATGAATACAATATCTTATGTGAAATATAATGGCAATTTTATTCGTCTAGTTACATCATACATGACAATGATATACGAAAACAGGGAGAAAATGAATTGGAAATTACATGATAACATTTTACACTTGAGCATTAGAGAATGTCGAAACTCCAGCATCAACAGCAATTCTACGGCTTGAGCTAAACCAGTGTTGCCTTGCCACATGCTTCTTGCCTAATACCTTTCGAATCCATCTCAACGCAGGTTTGCAATTTCCGCAAACTCAAGCTCTTCGAAAGAAAAGTTCATCTTCTATGTTTAACCCAAATTAAGGCTTCACCACAAACTTCCCTCACCAATATCTGCTAATGTTATCTCAGCCAAAAAAAATAGCTCTGCAATTTGCATTTTCCCACTCTTATACACAACTTGTGCATAGCACCCAGTGACTTAATAGTTAATAGTAACAACATTATTAAACGAATCAAAATAAATGCTCTGATCTGACTAAACTAATTCGTACTCTTATCTAGCCCCGAGGAAATACAAGAAAAAGAACAGACGATGCTCGGTACAAATACACATAAAACATCATCAAGCAATACTTCCTAATCACTACAACTAAGAGATACATGTGCAGCAACAAAATTGAATTCATTTTCGTAATTTCAAAAAGGTTGAACCATTCTTCCTCATCTTCCTAAATTTCAATAATTGTAACTTGATAAAGTTCATCTTCACCTATATCTGCTATAGCATTTTCCTACCTTATACACAATTTGTGCATTAGCATCCAGCGACTTAATAGTAACGACATTATTAAACGAATCAAAATAAATGCTCTGAATCTCTGACCGGACAGATAAGGCTTAATACAAACAAAACACATAAAACATCATCAAGCAAATGAGCAATACTTCCTAATCACTACAGCTAAAAGAACACAAGCAGCAACAAAATCGAATTCATTTTCGTAATTATTCGTTCAGCGTCTGATTACAAAAGTAACAAATCATAAAATGTGGATTGATAGTATAATTTCATCATAGAATCATAGTTGAATAACTCTCAAACATTGATGAATTTTCATTCCATACACCAAGTATAATATGTATTAAGTCTTTCATTATTCTCTTTTTTTGTTCACTTTACATTGATGATGACTATAAATCATTAACATTAACACATATTATGTACCCAAAAAAACACAAAAAACAAACCCTAGATCACAAAAATTCAAATTTTCACAAAAAATTAAAAACAGAGACTGAAAATTGAAATTGAAATCAATCATACTTTTCTCTCCAAGAGTAGACAAGAAAGAAGACCCAAGAGAGAGCCAACAGAAAGTCACCAACTGTCTTCCTCAACAAATCCCAAGACAAGTCCTCGACTCTTCTCTCAAAGTAGACTCTCCACATAGCCATGAAAATATGCAGAACAGTGCAACCTTTAGCGAAGAATAACTGGAACGCCTTGTCTCTGACGAAAGACACCATGAAAATCAGGAACCCGATCGCGAAAAGAAGCAGACCCGCGAACGAATCCGATGTCTCGATCAGTAGCTGGTCGTGCGGGTTCGACCCCACCATTTTCGCCGCCGTCTCGCTGCCGTGAGTCAGACTGTAGATTTCGTTAATGTGGAACATCATCAGGAACCCACTTGTTAGGGCGATTAAAGAGTGGAGGATACAGATCACGAAAAAAGCCGCCGATGACGACGACGGCGGCGACAACGACAACGACAACGACGAAGCCGACGGCGAAGACGGAGGCGTCATTGGGAGAATCTGATCGGACGGTTATGAAAGATTCGGTTTTGAGGGCATGGTTTTGTTGTTTTGGAGCAAAAAAAAACAAAAACAGAGCTGGGTTTTTGGTGATTTTATTGAAGTTGAAAAGAAGATATGATGATCGGAGTTCAGACAAGGCTTTTTGATGCTTTGTTTCTTTTTTTGGATTGAAAAGAAAAGATTCTAGAGATTATAAACATGTGGGGTTCAGATTTATAGATAAGAATCTGGTGGGGCCTTTGAAGGACACGTGGCGGATGGATAGGAGTGCCGACAGTGGTAGATTTTCAAAGTGGGCCCCACAAGCTCAGTGTAAGTGTGTAACCAAAGTACATGTATAGTATTGGGCTCTCTGGAGTCTGGCTCTCTCTCTCTACTTTTTGGAGATATTTTACGAAAATCCAAAATTGACACATTTTTTATTTAATTAATTAGGATTATAGTTGTATTATTGAATATAGATCCTTATCTACTTAGCAACTAGTGGGTCCCCATTTTAATTTCATTTTAATCAAGGATATATAATATTGATCCGATAATTTTTATATATATTTCAAATTGCAGACCTTAAATCTTCAATACAATTCTAATTTTATTAATATTAATTTCTTAATTATTATCTTTTTTTATAATAATTATAAATATTTCAATTTTTAAAAAAGAGAAACCATTACATCAACTTCACTCGTTTTAATAATAGCAGATTGAATACATGCTTTTGCATATAATTAATGGCTTACAAACCTCATCTTTAGTAGATAAATTTGGTATAAAATTGATTAGTTTTAGAGAGTAAAGTAAGTTCGAGAGAAAAAAAAAAAAAATTTAAAAGGCAAACAAATTGAGAATTTTTTTTTTTTTTTTTTTTTGATATAACAAATTGAGAATGTTAATGTAGTGATTAAAGTGTGAAAGTAAATTAAAGTAAAGTAAAATAATCAGTTTATTAACTTTACTAAATTAGATTCCAATGCAAAATAAAAATCAACTTTAGATAAAGGACATTAATAGAATAATGGTTGTGTTTGTAAAATGTAAACCTCATGAAGGAAAAAAAAAACAAAACAAAACTGATGAGATGATAAGGTGTATTAAATATCATGATTTATGGCTGCTTTCATTTCATAATTGCTGCAGTTGTAGTCAATCCTGCCTTTAAGTCGTAGCCTGTCGGCATGGAGAGAAACTACAAGCGCTTTCCGTATGATGTATCTCCTGCCGTGATGTTACGTGGTAAATTACCACATAACGAGATTACAGCGGGAGATGTATGATGCAGGTTTGATCCGGTCCGGTTTAACGGTTTATAGGCTTTTTGACCCAATAGTATAACTTCCACAAATGGAAAACAAGACAAGACTGTTATTTTTTTCAAATCAATTTTTTGTGGGAAAGTTTCCAGGAAAACATTTGCTGCACTGGTTTAAATAATTGACAAGCTGGTAGGTCCAAGACAATCAATGTCAAGTGCTAATGGTGGCATAACAGAACAAAACAAAACAGAACAGAACAGCAGTGGCCACACACAACAAAGCAACCCAGAAGAGTTGCGTCTTTTGCAGGTTAACTCAGAAGTGTTTGAAATTTGAATGCACATGTCAGCATGAAGAACATATTCATATTCATATTCACAAATTCCATCAGAGTCTAGAATTTTCATGAACAATTGAAATGATATTCTGATTCTAAATCTGAAGACAACCCAATTCGAATGAAATGAACAAGTTGGAACAAGAGAAAAACAGAGTCATCAATCATATTCAATAAAAGTTTTATTGACTTTCAATGAATGAGAGAGACATCAATCAATAAAGCTATGAGAACAACAAAATGGTTTACCACCTTGTATGTCATTTTGGTGGCAACCCATATTATAATTATTGCAAAATTATAACATTATATTTATATTATATAGAAATATATATATATATATATATATATATACAACAAAAAAATGAATACTAATTGCACAGTTCTGTGAGTATAAAAAAGAAATGGAGAGATTTCGATTCGATTCGATTTGGTCTCTTGCGGAAACAAAACAGCACTCATCTTGCGCAAATGTTGTCCAGCCCCTGCTTGGATTCTGAAATGGGGTGGAGAAAAGAATGGTAATTTTTTTTATTTTTAACTCAAATCAATGTCCTTACCACCGCCAGCGACTTTGCGATGACGCCTAGAACCGGACCTCCTTCTCCCACCACGCTTTGGTGGGACCTCCCTGATCGGTGTACTTACAATACTTTCGCCTGAAGTTTCAAGTGACACTATCCTCGGTATATAATTAATCAAAGCTGGTGGTGGAGGTGGCTCAACAACATCATTAATCAAAGCTGGCTGTGGAGGTGGCTCAGCAACGGCGAGAGGAATGGCTGGAGGAAGAATGTGATCTCTATGGTATTTCTACAAAGAAGAAGAACCCAAAGAGCAGGAAAACGAATAAATAAACATGAAAGAGAGAACGATGCAGAGAGCATTTCGTTAAAAAGCAGAAAATGGTCTCACCTGAACTACAAAATTACGTCTTTCGCAATCCAAGAACATATTGACTGTCCAATTTGTTTTCACCCTGATCTTATCCCTCACAATGGCAAAACTGATTTGGTCCCTGGACGTAAAACGATCAACTTCATTGTGCCAAAGACAGACAAAAAGGTTGCTGATAGGAACATGTTCTCTTATTATTACGCATCCTTCGGGAACATCTACAGAGCCAACCATAATAGATAAATTTCAACGAATGCATAGAAAGTGCAACAGAACAAGAACAGGCTTAGGGAGAGTAAAAAAGCTTGCACCTACCACTTGTAATGGGAAGCTTAGCCTCAGAATATGGGGTCAAACCCTCCTTTTTATAAAACTCAATCTGGGAGTCAATCGAAGCATTATCATACTTCTTAGCAGCTTTATTTGCCTCAGCTTCGGTGAAGACATCAAAGCGTTTATAATGTCTAGAAATTGCAAAAGTGGCATTTGATCTCCATAAGAACCTGAAGAACAGCCAAGAAAGGTAAGAAACACAAAGATGAAAATAAAAGAAGCTATAGCTCCCAATCATGCAACAAATGCTTGGATGCAAATGATGTCCAAACCCCACTAAGAGTCGAAACCCCCTGGTTTATTACATCCACAGGCAGAAATTTTAGAAACGTAAAAACGAATCAAATCATCCAAGTACTTTTCAAGCATAACCAAAATAACAGAACATATATGAAAGAGGTTATAGGGGAGGATGAGTAATGTAATGTGGAAAACTGTTTTTCCTTCGTAATTTTTGGCAAGATAAAAATTGAACCACAAACCTGGCATGGAAATGGAAATGGTTATAGAAACTAACCATTGTAAACTAACCATTGCATTCATAAGAACAAGATAGATTATAGAAACTAAAGCTTACAATCAGATTCATGGAAATGGTTTCCACTTTATATTTTTGTAATTATTTACCGTTGTAAGCTGAGTTATGAGCATTTTAAAAATAAATAAAAAACATTGATCGCACGGAAAAACAGAAAGGTTGAACTTGATGCTTATATCTGGTATTGCTATCGATCAATAGATAGTAATTTTCTGAATCATTATCAAGATTAAGTTATCATGAATTGGATATTAAAACTAGAAAAGATTCAGTCCTGTTATACTTGTAAAGGAAGTGACAATCCTCGAGATTATAGATAATGGCAACTTATTGAATGTTCGAATGGAAAAAAGCTAATAAAATAACACAAAATAAAACAACAATGGTGTGAATTGGAAAGAGTGAGAGCCAGAAACTAAAAACAGAAATTGTAATCATACAGCAAGTACACTTTTGTAAATTCAATAAACACGAGTAATCGAGTGTTTTCTAGGATCAGAAAATAATATGGTACCCAACCTCATGAATAATAACATATTGAACTCTTTAATTCATTTGGATAAAAAACTATACATTCGGAAAATATTTTTTCAACCAAACCTAAACAAAAGACAATAATCATGGAGAATGTGAAGCCTCATATAGTCATATCTACATATGGTGAAATTTACCTCATTTTTATAACTAAAAAAACCTCTATAAATTAAAAATCAACAGAAAATCCAATGTGTGTACCTTTCAAGAATTTGATATGGATCCACAACAAGCTCGAGTTTTCCATCTATCCATAAAGAAAAGCGTGAATTCGGAAACAACCTATGTGGTAGAAGCTTCGGAATCTGACAAAGATACAACCCGAGTCAAAAGGCGTATCAAAGTAACACAAGCGAAAAGCCCTACAAATACTAATTCCTATGATGGGATTAAGTATCACCTATTCTCAAATTAAAATTACATCTCATATAAGAAAACTAATACACAAACATGTAAAGCTATAGTGCCACATATCAGCATTAGTGACTAGACTACCTCTTACCAAACTATCTATGCTATGGAGAACAAAGTATGGCCTATATTTACAACATTTACCTTTCCAGTTCGCCTCGGATCTTCGTAAGGAGGATTATGGATAACAACAATTCTCCATATCCCAATTCTCCTGATGCTATCTAGACCGCTATTCTCTTTCAAATATGCTTCTGTTTCTTCATCAACAAACATGTAGAAGCATACAGTCTTCCTTGAATGTTCACTGATATTACTTGGCTGGTTTATGTCATCAAATGCCCCTGATAAAGAATATAATCATTCAATAAGCAAACCCACCGTTTTTACACATAGGAAATGGTCAGTTAAAGTAGGAATTAAATTGAGCATTACCAAAAATTGCTGATAAAACAACAACTCCACGGCATTGCTCCATCTCAAGAATGTCCTCCTCATCCAAGTCATATCCTGTTCCACGGCCAGGTCTTCCTTTGGCAAAACTGATCGATATACAATATGCATCAATCAAATAACTCAAATGAGAAAAAGGTAAGAAGAAAACTAACTGATTGTGTTAGCTAGCATTAACAATCGACAATACACTTAAATTAATATAATAACTTCAAGAAGAATACAAAAGAAAAAGCATACCCGCAGTGCATGCTCATTGACTCCCTTATATCATAAGAATCAGTTCTTTGTGCTAAAGTAGGGTATCCACCAAAGTCTGAGCCTCCAAACTCCATCTCTCTGTTTAACTCCGTCTCTCTGTTTAACTCTGGCTCAGTGATATATGTTAAAGTCTTAAGCACCGGAGAAAATGAGGGAACCTTTGGCATTAACGCAATGGCTTCTTCCACGGGAAGGTAACATACTGGACATGCTGAAATACAAACAAGCACAAAAGCTCAAACATCATTGCCGTCTTGGAGCAAGAAAAAGACTGTTTCACACATACAGAGAAAATTCCAGTACCAATTATAAAATAAAAAAAACCCAAGGAATGAAAAGAAATAAGTGTATAGGTTATATAAAAAGGGTTTAATTAAAATGAAATAAAAACTTACGACGTGGTCCAGTTCTTTTCTTGTCCGCTGGTGGGGGTGGTAAAGTAAAACTATTACATGGATGCCCCGGAGGAAGAGTGTATCCCAGAAAATATGAAGGAGGAGGAGGAGGGAAAACCCTGCTTTCAATCGTTCCCAAGCCATTCATTGAGGAATTCTCATCATCCATACTGTTAACAGTATTTCGATTGTCCATACCATCAAACGTATTCCGATTGTCCTGACTGTTAAAGGTATTCTGATTGTCCACGTTGTTAAAAGAATTTTGATTATACGTTTTTTTATTCTGTTCTCTGTACAGTGGTGAAGATTCAGAATAATTTACAGCCAAGCTATTATTGAGCCTCATCTTTTTGACCTGGTCGCTTTCCTGTGCATCTTCGCCTGAAAACATACCATAGCAAACATTATTTTCCTCACACAGATTAAAGTTACAGTTATCGAAATCCAAACAACATAAATGGCTTCAATGAAAGCAGCAATCAGTTAAAGGCATGGTATGTAAGTCAGGGGCAATAGTCTCAAAACCGATCATTCCCTAATCAGAAAATAAACTGCATTGGATATTCTAACCTTCAAAGCTATGATGAGCCATAAAAATGATGAATAAACATTAAACTATTCAAACAGAACCTAGGGTCATTGCATTTTAAAGACTCAATGTTATTCAGCTATGTCAACTAGGTACCAAGGCGGAAACTAATCTATCAACACTTCGAACAATTGCAAAACACAGAAAATACCCACATAGACAGCAAAACCAAGCATGATCACAAATGAGCTTCATCCTAATTCAACCAGAACACAACTCAATCCAATACCAGACAACCACCATTACACTCACAAATCTGTCATGATCTAAACAAGCATCGTCCTAATTTAAGCAAACACACAAGTACACAAATTGAACAAAAATCTAAGTCATCAGCACTACAATTGCTTTCACATAAAAAGGAAAAAAAAAAAACGAACCTTTGCCTACATAGAGCACCCAAACGAAGACGGCAGCTGAGATGACACAAAGGAGCAGCATTCCAACCTTCTTGCGGCCAGCAAATTTGCAGATCCAAAGCACCAAACCTTCCTTCTCCTTGAACATCTTTGAAGGCTTGGCACGTGTTGTTATTGATTGTTGAATAGGCAGCAAACTTGCACCGTTTTGCAGATACTGTTTATCCAAAGAACCATAACTCCCAGAACGAATCCCCAAACCCAATGACCCTCCAGTCATTGTCTTCTACAATTCACATACACTCCTCTCATCTCACCCTCATCAAAACCCAACAAAATAAATATAAAACTTTAAACTTTAACCAATTCAGTAGCTCAAAAACAATATCTATGTGACACCCACCAAGTAAAACTGCCCAAAAAAAAACGTTTGAGGCAACTACAAATCCAATCTAATGCAATCAAAACAACAAAAGAATTCTGGGTTCTGGCACAGAGCAACACTACACAATAGGTTTCACAGATCAAAGTGAGTGAATACAAAGCGTGTGCAGTGTCTGAAACCAATATTAACCCACCAAAAAAAATATAAAGCTTCAATCTTTTACCAATTCAGTTGCTCAAAAACTGTATATATGTGACACCCACCAAGTAAAACTGCCCCAAAAATCGTTTGGGGCAACTACAAATTCAATCTAATGTAGTCAAAACAACAAAAGGGTTCTGGGTTCTGGAACAGAGCAACACTACTACAATATGTTTCGCAGATCAAAAGTAAGTGAATACAAAAGCGTGTGCAGTGTCTGAAACCAATACTACAAGTACAAACTACAAAACAAAACTGGATTTTGCAGATCAAAGTAAGTGTTTTTACAAGAAATGACTTGTTTGACCAAAAAAATGGATGGGGTTTTTTGATTGGATGTTGGAGGGTATTCGGCTAGAATCTGCAGGGGTTTGGTTGGTGGGATCGAGGGTTTTTGATTGAATCTGAGATCATAACAACATATTTATGTTCCAGTTTTAATATATATATGGAAAGGTAAAAATATTTTCTTTTGCTGATTTTGAGGGATGACACAAGATTGAAATAAAAACTATAAAATTGATCAAATATTTATATACACAGTCTGGATTCTGGAAACAAAAATTATAAATTGCAAAAACATGGACAAACAATTGATATAGTGATATGCCGAGTTGCAACCATGTGCGTGGATGTTATTAATTGGACGCTGATGGATTAATCATGATTTTCTTACAATTAATTAATTAATTATAATAATCTTGATTTATTTTAGAAGGACATTTGTCAAAGACTAATAGCGTCATTAATATTTTAGTTAATTAATTAATTAAAAAACGGAAAACATGGCTTGTTGTCTAGAGGAATCTGTGTGTGTTAGATCCATTTTTATTTTATTTATTTTTTTCTTATTGTCTTTTTTTGTTTTTCTTGTTTTCAAAAACAATTTTATTTTTATTTTTTTGTCAAAAATTTTTTTTGGATAATTATAATAAAGATTGAATTTTAATACGCAACTGCATGGAATGGATTGAGCAACGAAAAAGAGTAATCAAGGGTACTCTTGACTGACTCTTGAGTCTTGTCTGGCCAAAGAAAAATACATTTTTGTTTCAATTTTTTTATTTGTCATTGTCTTCAAAAAAATAATTTAATTTATTTAATTTTGATCGATTTTAATCTTTTAATAAATAGATGGAAATCAAATCAATCATTGATTTATTAAAAATGATTCATGTATAGTATGTATAATTATAAAAAATTTCACATGATACTGTTTAGGGGTTTTTTCAACATATAATCGATACTTTTTCCCCCCTAGGTCATTCCAATTTTATCAAAAGATGAATAAAAATTTTCATTTCAAAAATATATATATATAAATTTCAAGCTGGTATACTATTAAGTGAATTTTAATAAATTCATTTAATATATAATTAGTTCAATGTATATAATTTAACATTCAATTAGATTATCGGAATACATTCAATGTCCACTGAAGTTTGAATTATATAATATTGAAAATTTTGATTTCAATATACATATCTGGTCAAAACTAATTAGTGAACGAAGTTGAATTTCAATAAAATTCACTAATTTCAAATATTTTAGTCACCTCAAATTACTTAAATTGATAGGTGATTATTACATGGTCATAGGATGACTTGGCCCATCAACTTGGTTCTAGAATTTACACCACTTGACCAAGGGTACAAGAAGATCCTATAATCTATCCTTTGATATTACAACCAAATAACATTATTTTTATGTGTTACATTTATCGAGCATTGTTCGTCCATTAAAATTTATAAAGATATGTATGCTATCGGTATCTTAAATTAATAGATTCGATGAATGAGTAATAATATATCATGTGTTAGGATGTTAATGTCTTCATTGTTGGATAGATTTTGATAGGATTTAATGCAATTCAATTAAAGGTCTCAAAAAATTTCTCCATCTCACCATTAAAGTTTTGTTTCAATTATTAATTGATGTAATGGGGTGAATCAATAAGGGAATGGAGTTTTCAATTCTTGTCAGATACAAACACAACAATAATTCGAAAAGATTTAACACGTTTATCAAATTTCTATCAATTTAATGTTCTAATAATGTTTAGGTTTATTTAGTGTAGGTTTAAATTAGAATGGACCACTTACTAGGTCTAGAGATCATAATATCATTTGTTTTTTGTTTATTTGATCTTAACAATGTCATGAAAAGGATTATTAACCACTACTAGGGTCATTTGGTTACTGAGTAATTTGAAATACATTAGCTCAATTCAAATTTATAATTATAACTAAAAATAATCTCTCATGATCTGTAATAAATTCATTATGTTAAATGAAAAACGATAAACAATATGAGGTTGGTCAAGTAGTAAAGTCTCTCACACTCATATCACGAGGTTGTGGGTTTGAGTCTCTTTCCCACAAACATAACTTCTTCTTCGTTTTTAAAGTATTATATATATTTAGGGTTTTTTAGGAAGGAAATGACTCAAACTCACAATCTCGTGGAGCAGGTGTGAGGGTTTATCACCGAACCAACCTAGTCTCGTCAATACAATAAACGTAACTTGTTATAACTTTATTGCGTAAACGTTTTGGTTTGTGTTAAATGTATATCTGAAAAATCTTCTATTTGATTATATTTTATTAGAAGAAAAATGTACTATGTTTATAACATGATGATGACCCATGAGTCCAACAACTTTGCATGATTGGTATAGTAACTTGGTATTATTGAATTAAACAAAATTTATAAAAAAAATTATAAAAAAAAAAAGGTAAAATAAAGGCGAATATATATATCGGATAAATTCCAAAAATTTAATTTTTCAAACTCTTCTAAGAAATATTATCTTGTAGACCAATAAAGCTATGTCTTCTCTCTTTTAGAAGTATGTCAATGTGGAAATAAAATATAAAATTGTAGGTCTAGGACGTGGAATATACAATAATAGCATAGTCATCCAACCAACGAAAAAGAAAAACAAAACTTTATAAGAACAGAAAAACAGTTGAATTATTTTGACATTCTATTCTATTATTATAATTCATGAATATTCATAGAAATTGTGGTCCTTCAAGTCTTCAACTTATGAATTGGTTATTCGAATAAGAATAATAAAAAAAAAAATAGAAGAATGTTTTTCATGTACCCTAAGCGAGTTATTTATGAACCATAAAAGAAAATATCGATTAAACTAATCACAGGAATACCGGTTATAGTAACTATTATCGAAAGAGAAATCATCTTAATAGTATCAGCCATTTATTTTATTTCCTTTCATATTTTATGTCTAGGATGAATATAAGATTAAGATACGAGATTTATGAATATGATAAAAGAATTCCTACTGTTTTATTATTATTATTATTATTATACATTACAAAATATTACATTTTATTTATAAAAAAATAAAATGTTAGAAAAGACATTGTAGAGGATTGGGTCATGGCCCATAACCCTATTCCAAGTAATTCATTATTATTATTATTATTATTATTCTAATATTATATTTTATTCACTTAATTGAAGAGATAATTGGAAAATAAAACAGTTTGTTTTAATTAAATTATTAGGACTTTTTTTACACATTCAATATATATGTATTTTTGCCGTCAATATATATATATACAGAAATTCTATTATCAGTTCGAACTGACAAAAGTTATATCAGTTCCTTACATGTGGGCCACTGGATTTAAATACTTTGGCTTGACTGTATGCACTTGTCAGTCAAAGTATTTAAATCTAGTGGCCCACATACAAGGAACTGATATAACTTTTGTCAGTTCGAACTGATAATAGAAAGACTGTATATATATATATATATATATATATATATATATATGTATTATTATGTCTACATATTGAACTATCAAATTTTTTTATTTTTTTTTTGAAATATATTGAAATATCAAGTTTACAATTCAAATAAAAAATAAAAACTTTTTGCAATCTAAAAGGTTGATTTGATATAATAAAACATTATACTAATTGTGGATTAACTGTAATACACAGACACTTATCATATATTTTAAACCATTAAAATCGTTATTAGCACGTTTTAATTTGAAAAATATTAAGACATTATTACAATAATTGTTTATAAATAATAAAATAATACTGGTCGGCGGCGTCGGCTTTGACGATTATGATTGAAGTTTGGTGGCAGAGACCTTAAGAAAAGTCTAATGACACGTGGTAGAATATCATTAAAATTCCATGCACTCTTAGGTCACGTTAAATTTATAGGCATTTAGCTTTTCTTTACATCAAATCGTTATTATTATTATTTAAATTAGATCCAATTTTTTAACATTCAAGAAGAAATAGTAAAAACATTGAATAAGTTGTTTTAGTTTGTAACCTAATTACTTTATCACTATATTGAAATTTTGTTTTAGAAGTAAACTTCCTTAATATTTATTTTTTTTATTATTTTTATTTTTTTAGGTTTGTTATTAAATTCAGAGTTTTAATGAAACTTATCCCGATCGAACATTACAACAATAAGTATTGTTTGAATAAGGACTCTCACAAATAGTGTAAAAACTTTGCTTGCACTTTTATAAGTAAAAGGGAACCCAATTATTCTTGTCAAGAAGAAAGGGAGGGTATGCAATCATCTATACTCAAGATTCAAGAATCATAATACATTTTAAGAAAGAAAAAAAATCATAATACAATTTAAATTGAATCATGATCCTAATTTGATCTAAATTGACTTTTAATTTTCTTAATTTCGTAACAACTTGTCTCTAAAAATGAAATGATGAAAAAGAGAGAATCTAGAATGATTAATTTGTTAATAATATCATGAAAGTGGCTTGTGCAAGTGGTATGGTTGGGAAGTTATTTTCAATTCTTGTCAAAAATAAAGTGGGTTAAGGAGCCTAATTCTCTTAATTAGCATTTCAACAACCTAATAATATATTTTCAACTCTTAATTACTACCCTCCATAGTCTCATTTGTCTACCCTATTAAGCTCTCTATCTCTAATTAATTTTAGGCTTTTAGCTCATTTGTTTTTATTTTTATTGTATATAGGATGTAACAAAGTAGTGCAAGTAAATTGAATAAATCCTATGAATTTTGATGTAGTCGGAAACGTAAACTCACACACGATCAAACAAACAAATAATCTTGATTCTTGTTGATTGGAGATGCCAGGAAAAAAAATATATTTTGAGTAGAGTGTCGATATTGTCACCCATAAATATGATAAACACACCCATATTTTAACAAAAAAATTTAACTACAAAAATATCCCAATAGAAATTTACCAATAAAGACATATTAGTTTAATTAAAAATAAATCAAATACTATGTACACCCATTAATTACACTCATATCTTCGACCATATCTCTTTATTAAAAAACATAAAAATAAAAAATAAAAAATAAACCATAATTCTATTTCAAGTATCAAAATATCTCATTATCATATAACAAAGTAACGAAAAAGAATTTTCAGAGGACTCTAATCATACAGAGGTACTTTTTTTTTTTTTTATGAACTTTATCAATTAACAAAAAGTGAGTAGCAATTTTTTTTTTTTAAAAGATTGCAGTACATATCGTTGTGTATCCAAGACATCAAACAGTGGTATGAGGATGTGAAATCTGTTGTAATAGATATCAACAACTTGATAGAGTTGAGTTCTCTCTGTTTTCATTTCTCTGAAGTAGAGTTTCTCGAATTGTTCCTTCAAAAAAGCAAAGCATGGAATTCCCTACGTTTAATTGATTTCAAATTTGTGATTGGCCATGATGTCAAGAGCATCACCTCTCGTGTCCCAAACTTTGTAGAATGTGATTATTATCAACATGAACAATGCTTGAGATTTGTAAATGTTGAGAAGATATCTGATGCCGTTGTTGGTGGAAAGGAACTTACTACGACTGTACTATGTTTTCAAGCATAGAGAACTTAAAAATTTATCATTTGTAAAATTGGGTGTGTTAATAACTTAAGAGAATTTATAAATAAATTGTATTTAAATGAATACATTCATTGAAATAACGTTACTGTTGGTATTAAGAAGATATTTGATGCCGTTGTTGATGGTAAGGAACTTACTACGACTGTACTATGTTTTCGAGCATAGAGAACGTAAAAATTTATCATTTATAAAATTGGGTGTGTTAATAACTTAAGAGGGTTTATAAATAAATTGTATTTAAATGAATACATTCATTTAAATAAGGTCATTGTTGGTATTAAGATGAGTGCTTATAGTAATGATTTAATTTTAAATTTTATACATGGGTGTACTTATCATATTTATGGGTGGCAATATTCGCACTATTTTGAGTAAAACTCAAGTAATTTTTCATTTCATCAAAAACTAATCCTCCAAACCCTAATATAATCTATTTAGAAGAAACAAACCCGAATCCACAAGGATTCGAAATCTCTTAGAATCCTAAAGTTCCTAAACGAAATAAAGAAAGAATCCCAAATAAAAAGCTAAAAACAAATCCTAAGCAAAAAAGGAGAGAAATTGGTGCGAACCAATTTGAGATAAAACTTTTAGAAAACAATATCTCACTATAATCCTAAAAGGGTTTTGGAAATCACTTCCAAGAAACTCATAATCACTCTAAGACAAATGATATGGGTTTTCAAAAGACAACTGTCTTTCATTAATACAATTTGGGGGCTTATATAGCCATTACAACTTGATAATTCCTACAAATAAGCAACTTAACAAATATGGAACTTAACTTCTAACTACGTGGGATGGTTCCACTAAAACATGACATAGTCAAGAATACCCACCACAAGCAATTCCTACAAACAAGGGAAAGTGGTGCTCAAAACAGGGGACTTTGAGACCATTATTTGCTAAGCAAAAACAACAAAATAAGTGGAAATAACAGAACAGAGGATGTGTGGTTTCATGCATGGTCACGTTGCATCATGGTCATGTGTAGTGACATCTTCAAAATGCATCAGAAATACTTAATTATTGCACAAGAAACTAAAAGTCTTTGAACAACAAACTAAATGACCGTTTTTGGGCCTCTTGTGATCCGTAGTGGAGTCCATATATTTCCAGCAGAGCTTGCCTTGGGCTTTCCAAAAACATATAATAATAGCAATTTTGAGCCCGTATACAAAAGTTACAAGTCCGCAAAGTCAGCCCCGTTTTTGGTGCTACAAGCGATCCACATACGAGATTGCCACCTGATCCACATCAAATTCAAAGTTCAAATTTTATTATAAGAGTGACGTTATTTGCACTTCTCAAAAACCGTGTGTACACTCCAAATTAATATATTTTCAAAAATTCAATATTACTCTTGATTAAAATGACTAAAATGACTAAATAATTTGTAACACCCATTATTATTAATCAGTTTTCTATATCCTAAAACCCTTTCCATTTTTTCAAACCCTAATTTATTTTTTAAATACTACTTTCAAATATAAATTGGAAATTTAAAATCATCCGTGGATTGTAGAACTGATCAGAAAACAATTACAAACTTGAAAAGCCTTCTCAATTCACACCGCAAAAACCCACACTATTAGATAAAGAATAGAGAAAAAAAAAATTTATATTGATTTTTCTCACCAATGTCCATTTGTATTTTTTTTCTGTGTCAGTATATTACACTGGCAAAACCAAAACACATACATAGCAAAAAAAAAAATAACATTGATTGTTTGCTTAGCCTGTGCATTGCATGCTTTCTGGGTAATTACCCCTTTTTAATTTTTTAATTTTTTAAATTTTTTTTACTGGATGGCTGTTTAATAAGCTTTAACAAAATGAATTATTTTATTCCTTTCCCCTTCATTATATATATAGAGAGAGAGAGGACGAATTTCTGTAACTTTTTTTTAAGGAAAATTTCTGTATAAACTATTGTAAATAAAATTAGTTCAAACCCAAACTCATTTTGTTATAATTTCTGTATTAAAGAGTTATATTTTTTTTTTTTTGAAAAACAGGAAATAAAATAATAATTTTTTAAATAATATTAAAGTTGATTAGATAATAAAATAGGTGTAGGTGAGGTGTAGTTACAAAATACAATACAATAGAAATAAAGAAAGGGTATTTTAATCATTAAGTGAGGTTTATTAACAAACTAGAGTTTTTTTTTAAAATTTAATGGGGTGTTCTTACGAGTGGGGTGCAAGTACTGCCACTCTTATTATAAATGTGTTAAGGAAGACTCTGAATATTTGAGATACAGATAAATAAAAATTTTATTTGTTTTTTTTTAAAGAAAAAAAAAAACGAGAACCTGGTAGATTTTATTTTTATTATCTCAGGGTGTTTTTAACACATGTTAATAATAATTCGTTGTTAGAATCAAAACATATAACCTCATAATTAGTTTGTGGAAAATTTAGCTCACCCTCTTAACTAACTCAAGTGGGATGTACCCCTCCTTCTGCATTCATCGTTCATCATTATTTTATAAATATGTGTGAGTAGTTTTCTTATGTTTGAGAGAGTTCATATCCAAAATACACATGTGCTTAATCTGGACAGAACCCTAACTTGTTCGGTGTTAGATTTTTTTTTTTTTAAAAAAAAAATTTGATGTAGAAAAAATCACAGAAAATGTAGAAGAATTATGGCACATTAAATGAAACATAAGAAATATAGCAACTATGGCATTAATAACTTACTTCATGCTTGACTTTTTATGGTAACACATATCAAAAGCCTGTCTTCACATCACTAAAAAAATAATTGGAGAGAGCCCATGTATGAACATGTGAAATTAATTTCAATTTCATGTACTACTCCAGCTTGGGAGCAGGTTTTGGTGGAAAAGTTATCAACACTTTTGTACTATTGAAATCAATTGAAAAATCGGTGCTTACTTCTTTGGATAAAAGTTAAAAAATCTTTCATAAAGTTTTGGTTAATTGAAACCAATTTCAGTTTGATTTATTTTGTGGTGGGTGATCTCCTCTCAAGAGAGTTTCTAACAAAATCTAGTAGATTTCAGAATAGTTTTTAGCAGATTTTTAAATAAATCATTGAATTTACACAACAATGACAACATTTGTGGATTAGTAAAGTGCAAATGTACAATTATGTGGGACACAGCAACATCGCATTTGACCTAATCCATGGCGATGAATTTTAGTGTGTAACCAGATATTCCACTAAAGATTTTCTCATAAAGTGGATAGAGTCGAGTACAACAACATCTTAATCCACGAGTTTACGTGATGACGGATGTGATGTTGACAACTCACATGTCAACATGATTTTGAAAGTTTAAAAAAAAAAAAACGGAAGACAAAGGAAATAACTTCAAAAACAAAAAAAGAAGTCACAAATGGGCTCAATCTAACATGTCAAAACACAGATTGTATAGGTCATAACTTGGAGATGGATTGGGTATAGATAAAGTCATAAAGATTTAAAGGCTATACCCAATAGTTTGGCCTTTATTCTCAAAGGTGGACCATAAACCCTGTATTGAAAATTTTATTTTGGGCCCAAAACATTCTATAAAACGAAAAAATAAAATTCAAAGGCTTTTTTTTTTTTTTAATCTCTTTCCTCCGATCACGCGACGTCCTTAATATGTTTAGACTTAACTCTTAGATTCGATTGCAGCATCACATTGAGACTCCACCCTTAGTTCGGGTGGGAGAGTAGGCTTTTGAAGTTTTGGAGGATTTGAACCGCTGACCTGAGAGTCATTTACCTAAAGCTGAGCTACGCCCTTGTTGACAAAAACACTTGCAAGTTGCAATCAATCCAAAAGACTAGTTTTATTAGGTCATGCTTACATCCTCTTTTTATGAACCCAAAAATCTAACATATATCCATCTGAATTGGAATCGTGACAACTTTCAACCGCACGTGAAAATGTTACTTCTATGAAGTTTGAACATTGAATCTATATAATTTTTTATTCAATAATCACATCAGAGTTGTAATGGGCATCATAATCAATTGCAAGAATTCAACAATTGGAGATTTCTTGCACTCAAAGTCTCAAACACACGTGAAAAGGACATTTCTCAAAATGTTTCAAATATGAAAGGCTGCTGGGTATTTCAAATGACTAAATGAGAACGAGAATGAGAATCGTACGTATGCACATGCGTGAATGGAATCATTTCATTATCATATCATGGTTGCTAAATTATGTAATATTTACTCATATTAAATAATATATTATAAAATATTAGAGCATCTCCAATGCAAATATATATTTTTGGGTTTCTAACTAGTAACACGTCAGAATATATATTGAATATGGATCCATTTTGTTAATTTTGTTTTTTTTTTATTTTTAAGAAATGCATATTCTTGTCTCCAATGCAATTATCTAAAATCAAATATATATCCATTTTAACTAATCATCTTAAGAAATCATAGTCAACATTTCTATGTGAGTTTCTAAAGTTAGAAACAACTTTATATTTTCTAAAAAAAGTTTACAATATCACCTCCACAATCAAGTTAGATAATTACATTGGAGATGTTTTTTCTACTTCATTATCTAACTATCCTATGTGGCACTCAATTTTCTCCAAATGTATAATTGCATCGTAAATGCTCTTATATATTTACATGGCAAGACGTGTTGAAATTGATAATTTAAATGCTCAAAATTGACTTTTATATATATAGAATATATTTGCTGTCTGACTTTTATATATATAATTGCTCAAAATTGACCTTTCGAGTTTCGGCATTATAATTAATCTAAAATAATATATATATATATATAAATGGCTTAAACAATCACAAGATTGGTCATGATATGAGATCGTTGAAATCTTGTCTATAACACAATTTTTAATCTTACTTTTATAGATACATAATAAATAAAAAAGATTTCGTGTAGGACCTAATAATTCATTGGTGTGTAGCTTGTTTAACTTTGGCTAATTGGATTGGACTGCACAAAATTTATAAATGATAAAAAAACTTATCAAACAAAATGTTGAATTAAATTATTGATATTGACAACCCCTATCACAATATCAATAATTTAATTCAACATTTTGTTTGATAAGTTTTTTTACCAGACAAGCCATCGTTACACTTGGACCCACTGTATCCCAGAAATGTTGATAAAAAACTGCTGGAAATCCATCCTTCCCTGGAGCCTTCAAAGCACCCAAGCTAAGAACAGCTTTGTGAATGTCTACCGCAGTAAAATTAGTGTCTAAAAAATTGCTGTTCCATATGAAATCGACGGTTAGGAAGGCTCGAAACAAAATCAAAGGCCTTTTGGGGCCGGATAATCAGTGGTATGACTCAAAGCCTGGGATTGAAAAAATTATTTTGGAGCATTTTGGTAATATTTTTCAGACTTGCCATCCCTCTCAAAACAATATAGATGATGTTTTGGAGCAGGGGCGTACCCTTGAGAGGGCTGACCCGGGCAGCCTTCTAGAAAAAGAAAAAAAAAAAAAAAAAAAAAAAACCTATAATTGCACAATTTCCCCTTAACCTTTTTATTATTAGTAAATTACATTTAATTTCAACCAATATAGCATTATTCATTACATTTTATTTTATTTTCATCCAATGTTATTTTCATACTCCACTTTTAATCAATGTTATTTTAATACTTTATTTTTAATTTTTTGTATTCGGCATGTGATATTTGTTCATTTGTTTAGGTTGTGATTTATAGAACTTTAGCCTTAGATTACTTCTAATTTATAGGTTTTAGTGTGCTGAATGCTTAATAATTTACCAATAATAAAAACCAAATTCAATCAATTACCTACTCTAATTCAATATAAAAACATTGCACGTGTTAAGTAGTCTTTATAAATATGTAATTTTATGCATGTTTTATATAAAATATTTCCCTGATTTTGTTTCAATTGTTTGATTATACATTCCATATTCATTTGATTTCTTTCTAATTGTTAGATTAAGCATTTCATATTCACTCTATTTCTTTATAATTGTTATATTAAACAATTCAAACTAGTCTTTAAAAGTAAATTTTCATATGTATAGAATCATTTACGTCAAAAGAAGAATCTATTTATATCTTTACACATATATAAGTTTAGCCCGGGTAACAAATATTTTCTGGGTCCGCCCATGTTTTGGAGAGTGTTAGTCCTAAGCTTTCTTCTCCTATCAGCAATTTTTTAGACACTGATTTTACTGCGGTAGACATTCACAAAGCTGTTCTTAGCTTGGGTGCTTTGAAGGCTCCAGGGAAGGATGGACTTCCAGCGGTTTTTTATCAACATTTCTGGGATACGGTGGGTCCAAGTGTAACGATGGCTTGTCTGGATTGTCTTAACAATGGGGGCTCACTGGAAAAGCTGAATGAGACCTTGATTTGTCTCATCCCTAAGAAGAATGTCTCATATAGGATTTCAGATTAATCAGTCTGTGCAACGTTTTCTACAAAATTATAGCCAAAACGGTTGCCAACCGTTTCCGTCTTGCTCTGGATGGGATTCTCTCGGAGGCTCAGAGTGCATTCATTCCGGGAAGGTTAATTTCAGATAATATATTAATCAGTTTTGAGTGTTTGCATCGGCTCAAGAGAAGGATACGGAAGCAGGGATCCATGGCAATTAAATTAGACATGTCAAAAGCATTTGATAAAGTCGAATGGAGCTTCATTGAAGGCATGATGCGGAAGCTGGGGTTCTCCTCCCGTTGGATCAGTCTTATTTTGAGATGTATCTTTTCCGTTTCTTACTCCTTTGTGGTTAATGGTGACGTTTGTGGTCTCATCAAGCCAACTCGGGGATTGCGTCAATGTGACCCAATTTCTCCCTACCTTTTCCTCTTATGTTCAGAAGGTTTTTCTTGTTTGCTTAACCAAGCAGTAGGAAGAGGTGATATTCAGGGTTTTAAATGTATTAGAAATGGGCCAATTATTTCTCATTTATTTTTTGCAAACGATAGTCTGTTATTTGCTCAAGCCTCTATTTCTAACTGTGTTGAGATTAGCAGAATTCTTGAGATTTATGCTAAGGCTTCAGGCCAAGTTATTAATTATGAGAAGTCTGCCATGTGTATGAGTCCCTCCATTTCTCCTTCTGATTGTGATCACCTGGCGGGGTTTCTGGGTATTAAGGTTGTAGATTGTCACGAGAAATATTTAGGTCTCCCAAGTTTTACAGGGAGGAAGAAAAAGGACCTTTTCTCAGATATCACTTCTAGGATATGGGATAAGGTGAAGGGTTGGAGAGATAAATTTCTTTCAACTGGTGGGAAAGAAATTCTTATCAAAGCTGTAATCCAGGCTATTCCTACTTATTCTATGTCTTTATTTCAGCTTCCGAAAGGTCTTTTACAAGAGATTTACCGTCTTTGTGCACGGTTTTGGTGGGGGAGTAATGATTCTTCTAGGAAAATTCACTGGTGTTCTTGGGCTAGACTTTGTGAGTCCAAAGCAAACAGGGGTTTGGGTTTTCGAAACTTGGAAATATATAATCAATCCTTACTTGCAAACCAGTGTTGGCGGATTATGACTAATGTCACCTCTCTGGCTGCTCGTGTGCTTAAATCTAGCTATTTTCCAGAGGTGGATTTTATTGATGCTGAGTGTAAGGCCTCTGCCTCTTATATTTGGAAAAGTTTGATGTGGGGGAGAGATATTATTATTGCCGGCTCAAGATGGAGAGTAGGAGATGGAAAATCGATCCATATTTACAAGGATCGTTGGCTTCCGAGACCTACCACTTTTATGCCTCTTTCTCCTTCATTTTTAGGCGAAAACTCCACTGTTGACATGCTGATGACAGCTTCTGGGGGGTGGGATACTGAGCTGATTAAATCAGCATTTTGTGAAGATGATTCAATTGCTATTCTTAGCATTCCCATTTGTCAAAGCCGGATTAGCGATTCTTTTCAATGGCATTATGAAGAGAAAGGTTCCTACACAGCAAAGAGTGGTTATCGGTTAGGCTCTTCCATCGGGTCAGTTATTGGATCTTCTAAATCTGATCCCTTTTCAATCTTGTCTTCTTCCTGGTGGAAATCTCTTTGGAATCTCAATCTTCCTTCTAAGATAAATTTTTTTGTCTGGAAAGCTTGTTGCAACTTGCTTCCTTCTTATGAAGTTCTGGCTTGGCGTAAAGTTCCTATTAGTAAATTGTGTCCTTTGTGTAAGAACAAAGACGAATCAGTTCTTCACAGCCTTTGGAGTTGTAGTTTGTTATTTTTGGTGCGTGATTATTGGTATAGCAAATTGCCTGCTGTTCATAAAGGAAGAGTTCTGTTTTTGGATTTCATTCTTGTTTGCTTTGAGAGGTTACAGGAAGATGATTTAATGCTTTTATGTGTGTGTTTGTGGAAAATTTGGGCTCAGCGTAATGCTATTGTACACGAGTCTTCTTCCTTTGTTACAGTGGATATTGTGGAGTGGGCTAGTGGTTATATTGCTGAATATCTTTCTGCTTGTGTTGCTCTGATTCAGCAGCCGGCTGTTGTTATCCCTAGGATTCCTATTTGGATCCCTCCCGACCCTAGTACTTATAAGGTTAACTGTGATGCTGCTCTTAATGTGGTTGACTGTTTGGTGGGTTTCAGGATTGTTATTCGTAATTCTGATGGTCTGATTATGGCCACTAGTTCTCAAAAAATTTCTACTTCCTTCACTCCGCAAGTGGCTGAAGCGGAAGCTATTCGAAGGGGGCTGCAGCTAGCTATTGATGCCGGTTTAATTCCTTGTTTGGTTGAGTCTGATGCCGAAGTTGTGGTCGGCTGGATCAACAGTATTATTCCGATTTGTTCTGCGATTGGGGTTGTTATTTTAGATTTAGACATTCAGAATCTTTTGCGTTTGAATCATTGTATTTCTATTAATTATGTTCCTAGAAAGGCTAATCAAATAGCTCATGTATTAGCTAAAAACGGTCTCTCCTGTGTTGATGACATGTTTTGGCTGGAGGAGTTTCCTCCCTGTGTTAGTTCCTTAGTTTCGGCTGAGTGCCGTTCTTCTTTGTAATCTTTGTTTCCTTAAAAAAAAAAAAAAAAAAAAAAAAAAAAACCATTCATTATTTATTTATTTATTTAAAGAAGGCTAGTCTAGGCCTCCTCCCTTCTCGTCTTATTGGAACCACCTGTTCATATTTCAAAACCATATCACATCCCAGATTTAATGAAATATAATGAATTAAAATGGTATTTTATAAATATGTAATTATCTTGAATATTTGACCTATTTCTTTATTTTCGGATTGCATGGAAGGGATAAAAGAAATGTTTTATTCTTTCTTCAACAATTTTAGATCACTAGTGGATCTTTTAGTAGGATTCGAACCCAGATGAAACTCTAACAATCTATATCTATCGGAGAAAAAAATTGCAAATGGATCTTGTAGGATTCTTAAGAAATTATTCAATTTCTTAAGAAAGCATCCCCAAAAATGCATTTAGGGTCTTTGCAGTGAGAACTAATGCTTGTTTGTTGGGTATTTTGGTTTGAATGTTTGACACATCTTCACACCCTAAAAGAAACGAGCTATGTCTGAATTAAATTTAGAGATAAAAGTATTCTTTTCGTTTCTTGACAATGAAGTAAGACCAATCCCATGATCTTATTATCTTAAGTTGAAACAAGTTGACAGGACCCTATTTTAAGTATAAATGCAGAAATACTACCGTTTAGTAATTACTTTAATTTAATAATTTTTGGAACAATCGATTTATGTCATGGTATCATAATATATTGTGTATCAATCCACATGACGAGTCTAACCGTGTAAGTTTTTGGGTCTATCGGTTAAAGATAATTGAGGTTGCATAATCATCTGCAACGTAGTAATTAAAAGTGTTAAGCAATGGAACTTTAGTGGTAAGATTCTTACAAAGGTTTAACATATATAGTTTTCCACTCCCCACACCCCACACCCCCACCCACTAGTACTTTTTATTTATTTATTAATGTATAACCACTATCGGGACCCTGCGAGAATAGACTCTACAAGCACAGTCCGGAATACTACTCCCACTATCGGGGAGAGGATACAGATGGAATATAACTACTCTCACTATTGGAGAGAGGAAAAGATCCCAGAACCAGGAAAGGGCAACCCACACTTGGGATATAAAGGCCAAGGTGGGACAAGAATATATATACAAATATATGCATACATATGGCATTGAACCGTGGTGGTGGAGGCTCCCAGAGAGTGTCCAGCCACATTGGCAAGAGGCCAAGTGTCCCACACTCCCACCCACTAGTACTTGAGTGTGCTTTGCTGCCACAAAACACAAAACAAGTAAACAAAAAGAAGCAACCACAGCAACAAACATAGATGATTAATTCAAAAACAAATCATAGCAAAGTTATAGTTGTCATGTGCATATAAATTGATTAAAGTATATCTATTCACCATTAATCATCACTATGACACTATCTATGAAAGAAGCTAACGACCATAAAGTAAAAATAGCCTCTATAAATAATGGATTTATATAGCTGGATTGCTGGAAAGCTGACCAATTTGACTTCAAACACTTAATAAAAATTAACAAAAAATTAATATGTATTTTAAATCCGATCCAAGTCATTATCTCCCAATTAAATCCCATATTTTTTCTCTTTGAAAAATCAGAAAGAAAAAAAAAGGTTGAGTGTTTGTGAATTGTAAGAGCAGTCAATTTAGAGCCATTTAGGGTATTTTATTTGAATGAAAAAAAGTCATTGAAATGACATAACTTTGTCTATATATTCCGTACGATGACCGATACTTTGTAAAAATTTAATCACCCATTTTTCTTATTTTAAATTTATTTAGACTTTAATTTGGTCAAATATGGTTTGGTCGTAAATTTGTGATGGTAAAGGTCATCATTTAGCATGATAATGTTTCTGATTCGAATCATACACATGGGATGTGTTAAAAAACGCACTCACTAAATACCGTATTCCAGGTCATATTTGTAGAGTCTATTCTTGTCGGATCCCGTCTATAATTATAATTGTAATTCAAAAAAACAAAAAACGTATACGCTGCATATGTCATACAACTTGATAATATCTCTGGTTTGAAAAGTTGAATCTGTATATTAGGTATAAAAAAAAAACGTTTTTGACTTTGACCAGAAGATCTTTCTAGAGATGGCCGGCGGCTGGCAGCAGCTAACACCATTTCATTAATCTTAATCTAAATCTAAAAAATTTCCCTTGAAACACTATCTTTCTTTCAATCCTCTTTGTGAGGTTGTTTTTTGTTGTTTTAATCCTCTTTATGAGGTTGTTTGGTTTTAGTTGTGTTCCTCCTCTCTGTGAGGTTGTTTTGGTTTTTAGTTGCCTTCAATCCTCCTTGTGAGGGTGCGTTGTTTCCCGCCTGTGTGCGGGTGGTTTCCCCCGTTTGTGGGGTTTAATTTCTGGGCTATGCTTATGTGTTCTTAGCTGAAGAGCCCCAGTTGTATTTGCCTTGGATCTGTGTTCCAGGTGTTGTAATCCTTTGGGTTATTCCCACCGAATGTTTAATAAAAAAAAAAAGCTACCTTCAAATTCAATCCTACCATGAAACCTCTACTGTTAATACATCTTCTATCACTACTAATCCTACTTTTTCAACCCATATCAGCCATTGATTTCATCTTCAATGGCTTCAACTCCTCAAACTTGTTGTTCTACGGCAATGCCACCGTTGAATCTCCTCGTATTGTTTCTCTCACTAATCAAACCCGTTTCACTATCGGTCGTGTTCTTTACCCAACAAAAATCCAAACAAAGATACCAAATTCCTCTTATGTGCATCCATTTTCAACTTCTTTTATCTTCTCCATGGCTCCTTATAGAAATGTTCTTGCAGGGTACGGCTTGGTTTTTCTTTTTGTGCCATTTACAGGCATCAAAGGAGCCACATCATCTCAATATCTAGGCCTATTCAACCTCACAAACAATGGTAATTCAAGTAACCATGTGTTTGGAATCGAATTTGATGTTATCAAGGACGAAGAATTCAATGATATTGATGACAACCATGTCGGAATTGATGTGAATTCTTTAACTTCTATGAGTTCACACGCAGCCGGGTATTGGCCTGATGATATTACAAGTGATGATGAGAAGCTATTCAAGAAATTGAAGCTGAACAATGGTGAAAATTATCAAGTTTGGATTGATTATAAAGATTCTTTGATTAATGTTTCTATGGCTTTAGCAGGTATGAGAAGGCCTAAAAGGAATTTGTTGAGTGTTTCTTTGAATCTATCTGGGGTTTTTGAAGATGAAATGTATGTGGGGTTCACTTCATCAACAGGACAACTGGTTGAAAGTCACAAGATCTTAGCTTGGAGTTTCAGCGATTCTAATTTTTCATTAAGTGAAAAGCTGATCACTACTGGTTTACCATCTTTTGTTCTTCCAAAGATTCCATTTTTCGAATCAAAATCTTTCATTGCAGGAACAACAGTTGGTGGTTTCATTATTGTTGTTGTTTGTGTTCTGTTTTCTCTGTTTTTGATTAAGAGAAGTAGAAGAAAAGCAAGAGAAAGAGCGGAAATGGAGGATTGGGAATTGGAGTATTGGCCACATAGAATAACTTATCAAGAAATTGAAGCAGCAACAAAGGGTTTCTCAGAAGAAAATGTGATTGGAATTGGAGGTAACGGTAAGGTCTATAAAGGTGTTTTGATTGGTGGAACTGAGATTGCAGTGAAGCGAATTTCGCACAAAAATGAAGGAATGAGAGCTTTCTTAGCTGTAATTGCAAGCCTTGGAAGATTGAAGCACAGAAATTTGGTGGGGTTGAGAGGTTGGTGTAAGAGAGAAAAAGGTAGCTTCATGTTTGTCTATGATTACATGGAAAATGGTAGCTTAGACAAATGGATTTTTCAATGTGAAGAGACTAATTATATGTTGAGTTGTGAAGAGAGAATCACAATTTTGAAAGATGTAGCTTCTGGGGTATTGTATTTACATGAAGGTAAAAAAGCGTTACATAGAGACATTAAGGCTAGCAATGTGTTACTTGACAAGGAAATGAAGGGAAGCTTAGGGGATTTCGGGTTAGCTCGAATGCATAGTCATGAACAAGTAGCTAACACAACCCGTGTGATCGGGACAGTAGGGTATTTGGCTCCGGAAGTGATTAGAACCGGTAGAGCTTCAACACAGACTGATGTTTTCGGATTGGGGGTTTTGATCTTAGAGGTGATGTGTGGGAAGATACCTATAGAAGATGGAAAAGAGCCATTAGTGGAGACAGTTTGGCAATTGAAGGTGCAAGGGAAATTACTTGATGCATTAGATGAGAGATTGAGAGAGAAAGGAGAATTCAATGAAGAGGAAGTAGAGAGAGTGCTACATTTGGGATTGTTGTGTGCATATCCTGACCCAAATTCAAGACCAACAATGAGACAAGTAGTGAAAATATTGGAAGGAAAAACTAATCAAGAGGGTTGTGATCAGTCAGAAAATGAGGACATGGATGCATACTTGTTAGAGAAAATGAACAGCAATGATCTGTGGACTAATTACTCACAGAGCTTTGGATATAGCAGCAATGCAGCACATCCAACGTTCGACGATATTCGACAGTCCAATTCTTCTTTAATGTCACTCTCTTGGTCTAATACAACAGTGCAAGGCAGATGAAGTTTGCATTCTTTGTTTTTGCACTTGTTCTTGTTGAAATTATTATAGGTTTGTTCATTGATGTGTTCTTTTTTTTTTTTCCTTTCTTTGTGAGTGTGTACATATATATATATATATACATGTAATGTAAAATGTATACCGATGATAATGAGAAAGATGGGCTTAGATTTGAGAACCATATATCAAGTAAGTTGTTTCAGTATTTGATTGATTGGTTTGAGAGACTTAAAAACTGTGGTGTTGTGTTATCATATTCATAGTTCATTGAAATCATTTTGTCCGCCAAATACCTCCGCTCTTATTATAAACGTGTTAAGGAAGGCTCCAAATATTTGAGATACAGATAAATAAAATTTTTATTTGTTTTTTTTTTTTACAGAAAAAAAAATACGAGAACCTGTGTAAATTTTATTTTTATTATCTCAGGGTGTTTTTAACACATATTAAAAATAATTCTTTTTTAGAATCAAAACATATAACCTCATAATTAGTTTGTGGAAAATTTAGCTCACTCTCTTAACTATCTCAAGTGGGATGTACCTCTCCTCCTACGTTCATCGTTCATTATTATTTTATAAATATGTGTGAGTAGTTTTCTTATGTTTGAGAGAGTTAATATCCGAAATACACATGTTGTGCTTAATCCGGACAGAACCCTAACTCGTTCAGTGTCAAATTAAAAAAAAAAAAGAAAAAAAAAAATTTGATGTAGAAAAAATCACAGAAAATGTAGAAGAATTATGGCACATTAAATGAAACATAAGAAATATAGCAACTATGGCATTAATAACTTACTTCATGCTTGACTTTTTATGGTAACACATATCAAAAGCCTGTCTTCACATCACTAAAAAAATAATTGGAGAGAGCCCATGTATGAACATGTGAAATTAATTTCAATTTCATGTACTACTCCAGCTTGGGAGCAGGTTTTGGTGGAAAAGTTATCAACACTTTTGTACTATTGAAATCAATTGAAAAATCGGTGCTTACTTCTTTGGATAAAAGTTAAAAAATCTTTCATAAAGTTTTGGTTAATTGAAACCAATTTCAGTTTGATTTATTTTGTGGTTGATGATCTCCTCTCAAGGGAGTTTCTAACAAAATCTAGTAGATTTCAGAATAGTTTTTAGCAGATTTTTAAATAAATCATTGAATTTACACAACAATGACAACATTTGTGGATTAGTAGAGTACAAATGTACAATTATGCGGGACAATGACATCGCATTTAACCTATTCCGTGGTGATGAATTTTAGTGTGTAATCAGATATTCCATTAAAGATTTTCTCATAAAGTGGATAGAGTCGAGTACAACAACAACTTAATCCATGAGTTTGCGTGGTGACAGATGTGATGTTGACAACTCACATGCCAACATGATATGAGAAGTTTTTTTTTTTAAGAAAAACGGAAAAAAAAAAAGAAAAAAAAAAAGAAGGTAAAAACTTCAAACAAAAAAAAAAGAGTCACAAATGGGCTCAATCTAAGAGCATCTCCAATGCTGTGCCAAATTGCTGTGCCAATGCTAAAATTTGGCACAGAGTACAAAAAGCTTCCTCCAATGCAGGCACATCAATAAATGCTTAATTTTTAATTATAAAAATATCATTAAAATACTTTAGATTTAATGTACATAATCAAAATTTATTACAGAAATTCAATATATTATTATTATATATTATTACATTAATGATATATAAATATATATTTTATATATTATATTTATTATATATATATATATAAATTTAATAATATATATTATTATAGATACTGTTACTTATATGAGAGACAGGCATTCGAAGGAAGAGGAGAAAATATTTAGCAAGACATGAGAAGTTAAAAACACAAGAAGATGAGATGTTTTCGGTTTAAGGTCTCTGTCTGTCTCTAGATGGTTGAAATGTTAGTACCCTGTTTAGGCTGTGGTTAGGCCGTCATTGTGAGGAAAACTCTAAAAACTCTAGAGAGGCACCTAGGGGTACCTGCCACCCTATATATATATAAATTAATGATATTAATTGACTTTTACAATTTTAATTAATAAAATAATAAAAATAGCATTTTAATCAGAATTGTGCATTGGAGCACAATGCCAAATTGTTGTGCCAAATATAGTATTTTACTCTTTTTTGTGCCAAATTTGACATTGGCAATAGCACATGTATTGGAGATGGTCTAACATGTCAAAACACAGATTATATAGGTCATAACTTGGAGATGGATTGGGTATAGATAAAGATTAGGAGGCTATACCTAATAGTTTGGTGAATGACGGTATTTACACCCCTAAAAAACTGTATGTACACCCCTTTTGTACATACATTCCATTAATCTTTTTTTAAAATGGTATAAATCGTAACCACACCCCACATATTACAAATATACCCTTACTTTTTTTTTATACATAAAATATGACATTTCTTTTAATTTTTGAAAGAAAAAAAAAACTAAATAAATTATAAAGTATTAAAAAAAAAACGAATATATATATACACGGAAGAGCTGCCTCCTCCTCCAAGAATTAGGATGGACTATTTAATATAATAATTTTTTCTTATTTTTTTTTTAATTCTTTTTCATTTGAAAATTTTATTGAAAACAGTAGTACATGTTATGTAATTAACCTGAGATCTTGTAGTTTCTTGAAGATTGAAGTCCAGTCAACCTGAGCACCGCTTAGGACTAGGAAACACTTTAAAAAAAAAAACACTTTAGTTACCTCTATGATTAAAAAAGATATATTTAATTAAAAAAAAAAGAGAAATATTTATTTTAATCATTTTAATATTGTATTAATATGTTGTATGAGATATACATTTATTTTGATCAATTTAATAATTTTACTTAAGGGTAATATTGGAATTTTTAAAATATATTGATTTGGGGTACACATATAGTTTTTCAGGGGTGTAAATATCGTCACTCTAGTTTGGCATTTATTCTCAAAGGTGGACCAACATAAACCCTATATTGAAAATTTTATTTTGGGCCCAAAACATTCTATAAAACGAAAAAAAATTCAAAGGCCTTTTTTTTATCTCTTTCCTCCGATCACGCGACGTCCTTAATATGTTTGGACTGAACTCTTAGATTCGATTGCCGAATCACATCGAGACTCCACCCTTAGTTCGGGTGGAAGAGTAGGCTTTCGAAGTTTGATAGGATTCGAGCCGCTGACCTGAGAGTCATTTACCTAAAGTTGATCTACGCCCCTATTAACAAGAACACTTGCAAGTTGCAACTAGTTTTATTAGGTCATGCTTACATCCTCTTTTATGAACCCAAAAATCTAACATATATCCATTTGAATTGGAATCATAACAACTTTCAACTGCACGTGAAAATGTTACTTCTATGAAGTTTGGACATTGAATCTATATAATTTTTAATTCGATAATCACATCAGAGTTGTAATGGGCATCATAATCAATTGCAAGAATTCAACAATTGGAGATTTCTTGCACTCCAAGTCTCAAACACACACATGAAAAGGACATTTCTCAAAATGTTTCAAATATGAAAGGCTGCTAGCTATTATAAAAGACTACGGGATGTGTTAAAAAATGCACTCACTATATACAGTAAAAAACGTATACACTGCATGCGTCATACAACTTGATAATATCTCCGGTTTAAATCAGAATATTAGGTTAAAAAAAGAAAAAAGTTTTTGACTTTGACCAGAAGATCTTTCTAGAGATGGCCGGCGGCTGGCTGCAGCTAACACCATTTCATTAATCTTAATCTAAATCTCAAAAATTTCCCTTCAAATTCGATCCTACCATGAAACCTCTACTGTTAATACATCTTCTATCACTACTAATCCTACTTTTTCAACCCACGTCAGCCATTGATTTCATCTTCAATGGCTTCAACTCCTCAAACTTGTTGTTCTACGGCACCGCCACCATTGAATCTCGTATTGTTTCTCTCACTAATCTAGCCCATTTCAGTATCGGTCGTGTTCTTTACCCAACAAAAATCCAAACAAAGAAACCAAATTCCTCTTATGTGTATCCATTTTCAACTTCTTTTATCTTCTCCATGGCTCCTTCTAGAAATGTTCTTGCAGGGCACGGCTTTGTTTTGCTTTTTGTGCCATTTACAGACATCAAAGGTGTCACATCAGCTCAAAATCTAGGCTTATTCAACCAAACAAACGATGGTGATTCAAGTGGCCATGTGTTTGGAATCGAATTTGATGTTTTCAAGAACCGACTATTCAATGATATTGATGACAACCATGTTGGAATTGATGTGAATTCTTTAACTTCTAAGAGTTCACACGCAGCCGGGTATTGGCCTGATGATATTACAAGTGATGATGAGAAGCTATTCAAGAAATTGAAGCTGAACAATGGTGAAAATTATCAAGTTTGGATTGATTATAAAGATTCTTTGATTAATGTTTCTATGGCTTTAGCAGGTATGAGAAGGCCTAAAAGGAATTTGTTGAGTGTTTCTTTGAATCTATCTGGGGTTTTTGAAGATAATATGTATGTGGGGTTCACTGCATCAACAGGACAATGGGTTCAAAGTCACAAGATCTTAGCTTGGAGTTTCAGCAATTCAAATTTTTCATTAAGTGAAAAGCTGATCACTACTGGTTTACCATCTTTTGTTCTTCCAAAGATTCCATTTTTCAAATCAAAATCTTTCATTGCAGGAACAACAGTTGGTGGTTTCATTATTGTTGTTGTTTGTGTTCTGTTTTCTCTGTTTTTGATTAAGAGAAGTAGAAGGAAAGCAAGAGAAAGAGCAGAAATGGAGGATTGGGAATTGGAGTATTGGCCACATAGAATAACTTATCAAGAAATTGAAGCAGCAACAAAGGGATTCTCAGAGGAAAATGTGATTGGAATTGGAGGTAATGGTAAGGTCTATAAAGGTGTTTTGGTTGGTGGAACTGAGATTGCAGTGAAGCGAATTTCGCACGAAAACGAAGGAATGAGAGCTTTCTTAGCTGAAATTGCAAGCCTTGGAAGATTGAAGCACAGAAATTTGGTGGGGTTGAGAGGTTGGTGTAAGAGAGAAAAAGGTAGCTTCATGTTAGTGTATGATTACATGGAAAATGGTAGCTTAGACAAATGGATATTTCAATGTGAAGAGACTAATTATATGTTGAGTTGTGAAGAGAGAATCACAATTTTGAAAAATGTAGCTTCTGCGTTATTGTATTTACATGAAGGCTGGGAGAAAAAAGTGTTACATAGAGACATTAAGGCAAGCAATGTGTTACTTGACAAGGAAATGAAGGGAAGCTTAGGGGATTTCGGGTTAGCTCGAATGCATAATCATGGACAAGTAGCTAACACAACCCGTGTGGTCGGGACAGTAGGGTATTTGGCTCCGGAAGTGATAAGTACCGGTAGAGTTTCAACACAGACTGATGTTTTCGGATTCGGGGTTTTGATCTTAGAGGTGATGTGTGGGAAGAGACCTATAGAAGAAGGAGAAAAACCATTAGTGGAGACAGTTTGGCAATTGATGGTGCAAGGGAAATTACTTGATGCATTAGATGAGAGATTGAGAGAGAAAGGAGAATTCAATGAAGAGGAAGTAGAGAGAGTGCTACATTTGGGATTGTTGTGTGCATATCCTGACCCAAATTCAAGACCAACAATGAGACAAGTAGTGAAAATATTGGAAGGAAAAACTAATCAAGAGGGTTGTGATCAGTCAGAAAATGAAGACATGGATGCATACTTGTTAGAGAAAATGAACAGCAATGATCTGTGGAATAATTACTCACAGAGCTTTGGATATAGCAGCAATACAGCACATCCAACGTTCGACGATATTCGACAGTCCAATTCTTCTCCAATGTCACTCTGTTGGTCTAATACAACAGTGCAAGGCAGATGAAGTTTGCATTCTTTGTTTTTGCACTTTTTCTTATTATTGGGTTCATTGTTCATTGATTTATTCTTTCTTTTTTTCTTTCTTTCTTTCTTTGTAAGTGTGTACATATATATATGTAATGTAAAATGAATACCAATGATAATGAAAAAGATGAGCTTAGATTTGAGAACCATATAGCAAGTGAGTTGTTTCAGTATTTGATTGATTGGTTTGAGAGACTTAAAAAGTGTTGTTGTGTTATCATATTCATAGTTCATTGAAATCAGTTTGTCCCTCTCAACTAGTAAAAACAAAGGTTTTTTGGGCCCAAAACATTCTATAAAATGAAAAAAAAAAAAAATCAAAGGTTTTTTTTTTTTTCCTCTGATCATGCGACGTCCTTAATATGTTTGGACTTAACTCTTAGATTCGATTGCCGCATCACATCGAGACTCCACCCTTAGTTCGGGCGGAAGAATAGGCTTTCGAAGTTTGGTAGGATTCGAACCGTTAACCTGGGAGTCATTTACCTAAAGCTGAGCTACACCCCTATTGGCAAAGTTGCAACCAATCCAAAAGACTAGTTTTATTAGGTCATGCTTTCATCCTCTTTTTATGAACCCAAAAATCTAACATATATCCATCTGAATTGGAATCCTGACGACTTTCAACCGCACGTGAAAATGTTACTTTTATGATGTTTGAACATTGAATCTATCTAATTTTTTATTCGATAATCACATCAGAGTTGTAATGGGCATCATAATCAATTGCAAGAATTCAACAATTGGAGATTTCTTGCACTCAAAGTCTCAAACACACACGTGAAAAGGACATTTCTCAAAATGTTTCAAATATGAAAGGTTGCTGGCTATTTCAAATGACTAAATGAGAATGGGAATGAGAATCGTACGTACGCACATGCGTGAATGGAATTATTTCATTATCATATCATGGTTGCTAAATTATGTAATATTTACTCATATTAAATAATATATTATAAAAGACTAGAGCATCTCCAATGTAAATATATATTTTTGGGTTTCTAACTAGTAACACGTCATCGTATATATTAAATATGGATCCACTTTTTCACTTTTTTTAAGAAGTACATATTATTGTCTCTAATGCAATTATCTAAAATCAAATATCTAAAATCAAATATATATTCATTTTGACTAATCATCTTAAGAAATCATAGTCAGCATTTCTAGGTGAGTTTCTAAAGTTAGAAACAACTCTATATTTTCTAAAAATATTTGTCACATCATCTCCATAATCAAGTTAGATAATTGCATTGGAGATGTTTTTTCTACTCCATTATCTAACTATTCTATGTGGCACTCAATTTTCTCTGAATGTATAATAACACCGTAAATGTTCTTATATATTTATATGGCAGACGTGTTGAAATTGATAATTTAATCGCTCAAAATTGACTTATATATATATATATATATATATATATATATATATATATATATATATATAATATTTGCTGTCTGCTGATGCTGCATTGCTGCCTTTCGGCATTAAAATTAATCTAAAATAATATATATTATATATATAAATGGCTTAAACAATCACAAGATTGGCCATGATATGAGATTGTTGAAATCTTGTCTATAACACAATTTTTAATCTTACTTTTATAGGTACATTATAAATAAATAAAAGATTTCGTGTAGGACCTAATAATTCATTGGTATGTAACTTGTTTAACTTTGGCTAATTGGATTGGATTGCACATGTTTGACAACCCCTATCACAATATCAATAATTTAATTCAACATTTTGTTTGATAAGTTTTTTTATCATCTATAAATTTTAAAAACATTCCTTTTTTTTCTTTTTTAAAGAAGGCTAGTCTAGGCCTCCTCCCTCCTCGTCTTATTGGAACCGCCTGTTCATATTTCGAAAGGATTTAATGAAATATAATGAATTAAAATGGTATTTTATAAATATGTAATTATCTTGAATATATTACTTATTTCTTTATTTTCGGATCGCGTGGAAGGGATAAAAGAAATGTTTTATTCTTTCTTCAACAATTTTAAATAACTAGTAGATGCTTTAGTAGGATTCGAACCTAAATGAAATTCTGACAATCTATATCTATCGAAGAAAAAAATAGCGAATGGATCTTGTAGGATTGTTAAGAAATTAATAATTTCTTAAGAAAGCATCCCAAAAAATGCATTTAGGGTCTTTGCAGGGAGAACTAATGCTTGTTGGGTATTTTGGTTTGACTGTTTGACACATCTTCACACCTTAAAAGAAACGAGCTACATCTGAGTTAAATTTAGAGATAAAAGTATTCTTTTCGTTTCTTGACAATGAAGTAAGACCAATCCCATAATCTTATTATCTTAAGTCGAAACAAGTTGACATGACCATATTTTAAGTATAAATGCAGAAATACTACTATTGAGTAATTACTTTAATTTAATGATTTTTAGAACAATTGATTCATGTCATGGTATCATAATATATCGTATTATTGCGTATCAATCCACATGACGAGTCTAACCATTTAAGCTTTTAGGTCTATCAGTTATTGACAATTGAGGTTGCATAATCATCTACAACGTAATTAAAAGCGTTAAGCACCCCATCCACTAGTACTTGAGTGTGCTTTGCTGCCAGAAAACACAAAACAAGTAAACAAAATGAAGCAACCACAGCAACAAACATAGATGATTAATTCAAAAACAAATCATAGCAAAGTTATGGTTGTCATGTGCATATAAATTGATTAAATTATATCTATTCACCATTAATCATCACTATGACGCTATCTATGAAAGAAGCTAACGACCATAAAGTAAAATAGCCTCTATAGATAATGGATTTATATAGCTGGATTGCTGGAAAGCTGACCAATTTGACTTCAAACACTTAATAAAAATTAACAAAAAATTAAGATGTATTTTAAATCTGATCCAAGTTATTATCTCCCAACTAACCTGACAATATCCCCATATTTTTTCTCTTTGAAAAATCAGAAAGAAAAAAAAAAGGTTGAGTGTTTGTGAATTGCAAGAGCCGTCAATTTAGAGCCATTTTTATTTGAATGAAAAAAAAAAAAGTCATTGAAATGACATAATTTTGTCTATATATTCCGTACGATTACCGATTTCGACTTTAATTTGGTCAGATATGTTTTGGTTGTAAATTTGTGGAGGTAAAGGTCGTCATTCAGCATGATAATGTTTCCGATTCGAATCGTAATGTGTTAAAAAATAACACACTCATTGTATACCGTAAAAAACGTATACGTTGCATATGTCAAACAACTTGATAATATCTCCGGTTAGAATCAGTATATCAGGTATAAAAAAAAAAAAAATGTTTTTGACTTTGACCAGAATATCTTTCTATAGATGGCCGACGGCTGGCTGCAGCTAACACCATCTCTGACTCTGTCTTATTTTTGCCTGTGTTTCTTTGTCATTTTATACCCTTTTATTTTTATTTTTTTCTCTCAAACAACCAAAATGCCCTTATGTCTGAAAATTTGCCCCCATCTGAATTCTGAAGTGTGAACCCTCCTCAAGTAGTCGTGTTGACATGTTGCTTGTATCATGTTGCTTTTTTACTTCTTATAATCTGAAATAGATCGATAAAGTGGGTACCAAGCAAAGTAAGCTCCAAGAAAGTCAGAAATATGTACTCAAAAATCATGCTTTCAAATTGTTTCACTAAACATTGTTTTCTTTCCATGAATCATACTGTTAATCGTCAAAAATGGCAGTGGTGCAAAGAAGAATTTTCCATCTACATTGGGGGATAACCAAGATAGAGAGACATCGTAAGTGACATACCCCGCCTCTACAAATAGGCCGAATGCGACCTCCTACCAGCCCAAATGGTCTCTAGACTCAAAAAGTACCAGCAAACCAAGAAGCCAAGTTCCAGAGACTCCCCTACTACAGGGTCCTAGTACCCCGCCACTATCCAGAAATCTCAGTACCCTGATACTCAGAGCATTAATAGTCATGAAGAGGGAAGGACGCCCAAAGTATCCCCATCCCACCTAGAGCCGGCTAGCCAAGTAGTAAGTATCAGGCTAACAGACTACCAAGCATCAAGGCAAGATCAGGTACACCGAAGAACAAACTACATACATGGACAAGCATAACGGCAGCGTTTTAATAAACAAACAAAGAAGTGGCTTCTTCCCCGCCATTAAGAGTTCTATTTGAATTGGGAGTCAACTCCCACACAATCTGTCAGAGAAGGAATCGTTTGATTCTAGGTATCAAATCCCACGACAATCTCGTTGATCGCCAAGGAAAGTCCTATAATCACTAAAACCTTAGACCGAAGTTATAGGAATGCATGGCAAGAAACAGGACTTATATATACATCATATTATCACGCGGAAAAGGGACCGCAACTTGGACGCCTAACCCTACTTGATACTTTTTCCACTTATCGACATGCATGAGAGCTCCATCGCCATCGTCAACTAAGTCTTTTCCCCCATCATTATAGCTATCAAAAATCTCTGTTGTATTCTTATTATGTGTTCGTTATCAATAAAAAAGAGTTATACGTGTGATCCCTTATTTACATGAATTCTCTCCTACTATTATCATTGCCTTTTTACTGAATTTTTAGGAAGCTAAGGGTATCGAACTACTTGATATCCCTCTGACTGAGATCTACTTTGATTCCAGTCCCTTGAATTGTTAATCGGAAAAATCACCCCAAGTGACAATTTTCGGTTAACACATACTATGGTACCCTTTCAGGAATCAAGTTCTGATTATCAAAGGTCAATCGTAACTAGAGAATTATAACTGTTTCAGTGTCGTTAAAAGTTATTATTGGTTTCAATATTTATAAGAATTTTAAATACTAGAATTACGTATCCGTTACCATCAGGATTTCTTCTTGCATGCAAATTACAAACATAAGAACCTTAGAAAGTTTGTTATTGACTCTATAAACATTACAAAATGATGGTTCCGTAAAACCTGAAACCTGTAAGTGTTTTTTTTTTTTTTTAAAGGTTGACACATTGTGGGTCGGTTTGAAATGCAACTCCCACTACTTTTCAATTTAATGGACAGAAATAAACATATATTTAGGATAACAGGTTTGAACAATAGAACTTCATCTGCGAAGTACCGATAGAGCTTCAACACAGACTGATGTTTTCGGATTCGGGGTTTTGATCTTAGAGGTGATGTGTGGGAAGAGACCTATAGAAGATGGAAAGAAACCATTAGTGGAGACAGTTTGGCAATTGATGGTGCAAGGGAAATTACTTGATGCATTAGATGAGAGATTGAGAGACTGAGAGACAAAGGAGAATTCAATGAAGAGGAAGTAGAGAGAGTGCTACATTTGGGATTGTTGTGTGCATATCCTGACCCAAATTCAAGACCAACAATGAGACAAGTAGTGAAAATATTGGAAGGAAAAACTAATCAAGAAGGTTGTGATCAGTCAAAAAATGAAGACATGGATGCATACTTGTTAGAGGAAATGAATAGCAATGATCTGTGGAATAATTACTCACAGAGCTTTGGATATAGCAGCTATACAGCACATCCAACGTTAGACGATATTCGACAGTCCAATTCTTCTTCAATGTCACTCTCTTGGTCTAATACAACAGTGCAAGGCAGATGAAGTTTGTATTCTTTGTTTTTGCACTTGTTCTTGTTGAAATTATTATAGGGTTCATTGTTCATTGTTGTGTTCTTTTATTTTTTTTCCTTTCTTTATATATATATATATATATATATGTGTGTGTTTAATGTAAAATGTATACCAATGATAATGAAAAAGATGAGCTTAGATTTGAGGAACACTATCAAGTGAGTTGTTTCAGTATTTGATTGATTGGTTTGAGAGACTTAAAAAGTGTGTTGTTGTGTTATCATATTCATAGTTCATTGAAATCATTTTGTCCCTCTCAACTAGTAAAAACAAGCAATTGCATAGCTATTTACCAGGCTACGCCCCTATTGACAAGAACACTGGCAAGTTGCAAGCAATCCAAAAGACTAGTTTTATTAGGTCATGCTTACATCCTCTTTTTATGAACCCAAAAATCTAACATATATCCTCTGAATTGGAATCGTGATAACTTTCAACCGCACGTGAAAATTGTTGTAAGAAAAATCGCACACACAAATCTAAATACACACAAATAATATGAAAACAATAAGAAGAAAAAGACAACACCAAAGATTTTATGTGGTTCAGCAATTTACCTATGTCCACGGAGCGCACCGCATTCAATCAACTACTTTCAAAGTTGATTACAATCTTTCAGTCTCTCTACAATTTGCTCTCTATCTCTCTAGCAATTTTTCTCACACACATTATGATTTACATAATGGTGGTATTTATATGGGAGCACTAGGGTTGGCCAAATCCTATTTGGAGTCTATTACTTTTTCCTCTTTCTTCACTGTGCAAATCTCATCACACGGGGATTTGTGCGTGACCGCTCTAGGTGTCACAATGCTCTCACATCGCTCCTCAAAGCGTACATTTCTGTGACAACACCGCTCTCAAAGTCGCTGCAGAAATTCACAGCGCAACACACAGCGCTACCCACAATGGACAGACCGCTCTCATACTATATTGTGAAAGACACAGCGTGAAGCAAATTTTCTTCTTTAGCTTTGAATTGCATTAAATATAATTCTTCACCAATCCCAAAAATTATCTTTGCTTTTTTCATTTATTACACAAAGGACAAAAGTAAATTAACATGCTTTTTTCAACTTCACAAAATTCCAAATTTGACTTGAGGTCTTCACACTCCAACAATCTCCCACTTGAAGACTGAAACTCAATAGACGTTCTTCATCCTTCCTCGATGACTTAGTGGATAAATAACGGTGCGCTCATCCCCCATGTCTTCACTCTTGAAAACCCACTAAAGTTGCGCACAGCTCTAGTTTCTCAATAGTGACTGACTTTGTTAACATGTCAGCTGGATTCTTGCTATCTGCTATCTTCACAAGCTTTAACACACCTTCTTCGATTAACGATCGAATGAAGTGGTATCGAAGATCTATATGCTTGGTCCTAAAATGGAATGCCGAATTCTTGGCCAAGTGTATTGCACTCTGACTGTCACTGTACAACACATTCATCACTTGATCGAATCCCAACTCAGTTAACAAACTTTGTAACCATATCAGCTCCTTGCTTGATTATGTCACAACCACATACTTTGCTTCAGTTGTAGAGATTGTCACTATCTTCTGCAACTGGGACATTGTTATAATTCTGTACCTAAACAAAATCTATAACACCTGTCTGTTACACCTCAAATAAACTGTAAGATTCACTTAAAAAGAAAGAAACAAGCACAAATATGTATTTGCCAACAACATAAGGAAACAAAATTATATGCAACAAAACTAACTATCAATCTAGACAGGATCTAAGACAATATAAATCCTTCCAAGCAATCTCTAAAACTAGTAAGGTTCAGTAAAGAGAGATCTGAACCAGTGAGTAAGAATATCAGAGATGAGAGGAAAGAAGAAAACAACACACACAAGTTTTATTATGGTTCAGCTCAAACTGAGCCTACATCCACGTTGAGCCTTTGCAAGAAAGACTCTCTTCACTATATGAAAGTCTTACAATCAAGAACAAACCAACCGAAACCCTTCCACAACCCAGAAAACACCAACCAGTCACCTAATCAACTATTACAAGAGAAGATCGGTCATTACAAAGCTCTCAGCCTAACCTATGAACTCACAGATCATACAACCTCTTCAACTAAAAGATTGAGCACTAAGATCAGACTTAATACATCACAATCTCACAAGAATCACAAAAGAATCACTTGGATTCACCAAGTTACAGAGATTACAAGAAGAGAGAAAACCGAGAGCTTTTTTTTCGTTTGAGAGAGAGCAAAAATTGAAACCCTAACAACAAAGAAATCTGATCGGTTCTCTCTCCTCATCTTCTTCTTTATATACCCCTTATCATCTGACTCATCACTAATATCTCACTCAGCCACTCAGAGTTCGCCACGATGGATTGCCCCACGTGATCCAGCTAAGGGCATCAGAAAATTAACTGATTTAGTAAAGGCTCCAGCTGTCAACATATCAGGTTGTTACAACTGCTGAGAAGGTTCTGGAATGGGCTTCCAGGTCAGGCTTCTATTGGGCTTCTTGATTAGGCCTAATATGTAATGAGATGGGCTAACCCAAAACATTACAAACATCCAACTAATCGCGGTACTAGTCATTGTGAAAACATATCCGGTGGTACTTCTTCTATAATCCACCTCCACAGTAAAATCTGAATCCACATAACCTTCCAACTTGAGTTCATCTCTTCTGAAGGTTAGACATCTCTCTGTCGTACCCCGCAGGTATCTTAGGATCCACTTCACGGCCTCCCAGTGAGGCTTACCTGGATTTGACATATATCAGCTCACAACTCCCACTACATGGGAAATATCTGGTCTTGTGCAAGTCATGGCATACATTAGTCTTCCAATGGCTGAAGCATAAGGAACCTTAGTCATGAAGTCCTTTTCCTCATCCGTCTTCAGACTCTGATCCTTGGACAAGGTGTTCTCACCGATTTTGCATCATCTATGCTGAATCTCTACAACACCTTCTAAACGTACTCTGCTTGAGAAAGCTTCAATGTACCTTCATGTTCGTCTCTACTAATTCTCATTCCAAGAATCTGTTTTGCTGCACCTAAATCCTTCATCTCGAACTCACTCGAGAGTTGTTTTTTCAAATTGTTAATCTCTTCTAAATCTGCATCAGCTACTAACATGTCATCAACATAAAGTAGAAAGATAATAAAACTTGACTTAACCTTTTTGAAATAGCAGCAGTGGTCAGCATTGCATCTGAAATATCTATTGCTTTGCATAAACCCATCAAACTTCTTATACCACTATCGGGGAGCTTGTTTTAAACCATATAAGCTCTTTGTCAACCCACACACCAACTCTTCCTTGCCCTCTTCCGCAAACCCCTCCGGTTGCTTCATGTATATTTCTTCCTCCAAATCACCATGAAGAAAGGCAGTCTTCACATCTAACTGCTCCAAATATAACCCTTTTGCTGCGACAATGCTTAATACTAACCGGATCGTAGTTAGTTTAACAACATGAGAAAATATTTCAGAGTAGTCAATACCTTCTATTTGTTGGAAGCCTTTGACCACTAGTCGTGCCTTGTATCTCTTAGAACCATCATGTTCCTCTTTGATCCGAAACACCCACTTATTCTATAGGGCTTTCTTTCCTTCAGGCAACTTGGCTAACCCCCAAGTTTGATTAGAAATCAACGACTTCATCTCATCCTTCATTGCAAGCTCCCATTTGCTCGCATCTTTTCCCTGATATGCCTCATCATAGCACTCAATGACAGGACCCGCCCCAACTCCTATCTTGAGTACGAGATAATCTTGTGAAAATCTTATTTTTTTTTTCTTTCTCTAATGGGCTTGAGTTTAGGATTTACAACCCAAACGCTTACGTACCATATATTCAATAAGGATCAAAGCCCTCGTAGTTCATTTTAGAAAAATAATGCAAAACTCAGGTTGGCTTTTTATCAACTAAAATTCCGTTATCTATTTTAATAGAAATCTCATTGCACAAAATTTTTATAAAAGTCCAAAACAAAACCACATATTTACAAACTTTGATTCGAGTAAAAGTACAATTAAATTCTCTGACAAATCTGAACTTACAATCTTTGTTTCTTTACCTTTCTATGTAATAAAATAGTTTCTGCTTTGATAAAAGACAACATATAATTTAAAGTCAGTTATTCTGATATCTCAAATCTTTTCTTTATTGATCATATAAAATCTGAAAACTCTATACCAAATTAGTACCCAGGGGAAATATCTCACGTACGTGGCAAAGCATCTCAATGCACACGCAGAGTAGGGGGAAATACATATCTCACATACACGGTGATATATATTCACTCGTGCAGAGCTATTAATCTCACATACACGCTGATCAAACGTGCAGGGTAATACATATATACATAATCTCACATACACGTTGATATCTGATCGAACATGCAGAGTAATCTCACATACATGGTAATATTACCGCACATGCAGAGTAATGATCTCACATACACGTGTAGAGAAGCCCCAAAAGCCACATACACGTGCAGAGTAGCCCCAAAGGCCAATAGTTCGAATCTGATATAACTGGGGAGGGTACAAATATGGTATATTAAAATCTAAGCAAAACCTTCTTGAAATCTGTTTGAACATATTATACTTATAAAATGCTTAATAAATCACATCTCAAAGCTAAAATAATGATTCATGTTTCTTTGTTGAAAATACTTTGAATAAATCTTAAAAGTAGCTTTCATTTCAAGATCTAAGATACTGTTTTACAAATTCTAAAGATTCTCATCTCAAAACAAATATATTTTCTCCAAAATACTTCTTAATGAAATTCTCAAATATAACTAATTGATAAAATGTTCTTAATAGAATAACTCAGTTTTCCTTACTCACTAAAGTCTATAAATTATGCTTGAGTATATAATATTCACCTGGAAGTCTTAATTTCTTTTATCTTTATTACAGACTAATTTTCCAAAATCTGAACATTCTTTACTAATCTCTTTGAAGGAATAGCTATATTCTCAACTTGTATAACTATTTCTTGTTATCTCTTATGTAATTAAACATAAATGGGTTTCCAAAACCATATAAACCTGCTCCCTTATATAATCTAATGATATTGTCTTATTTCAAACTTAATGAAATAAACTTATCTGCATAAACTTAATGATATTGTTGAATACTAGAACCATACCTTTTTCTTTCTATTTCTATTTCTCTGTTTAACAGTTTCTTTTAAATAAACCATGTGAATTCTTCTATAAATCTATTATGAGTTGATATAACAGTTTCTTTTTCTAATATCATGCCCAATAATCTGGAAATCTGTTAACTTAAACAAATGAATAAATCATTTGTTTTTAAGCAATTCTAAATAATCAACTCTAATGATTAACTTAAAAACACAAAACTTAAGTAATTAGAACAGGACTCTACTCACAGTACTCCTAACTCAAGTGTGTACCAAATCTTGGATTCCATTTGATTTCTTTATCTTCTGGATTCTCCCTGGATATCCGGTGCATATCTCCACTGCTGCACTCCAATTCTTCTTCCAAAATCTCATTCTTCTATCTCTCACACGCACACACCACAGGTCTGATTCTCCTTTTCTTTCTTTTTTTCTTTTGAATCTCCCCTCCTTTGTCTCCTGGCCGAATCTGTCTTATATCTCTATTCTATCTTCTTTTTTTTTTTTTTCTTTTTTTTTTTCTTTTTTAATCTTATCCCACCGCATGCGTTTGCCACCTTTCACCATGCACTCCACCTGGCAGCTGCTTGCCTCTTCACATTATATATATGGGATATTATTAATATCCCCCTGGTGTTTGCATTAACATCGTTTTGCCCCCAATAGTTTCAGAATTAGCCATTTCCCCCCTACCGTTATCTGACCGTTAAAAGGAATGGATTGACCATTAAGTTTAAGGGTAATTTGGTAAATTGAGAAAGCAAATTAGAAATTTTAATAAAATAATATAGGGTAAATTACACTGCACCCCTTAAGGTTTGACCTTAAGACACTTAGATGAAAAAGTTTCATTATTCTACATTAACACCCATGTTTGACCATGGTAAGATCCAAAATGTCCTTGGGTGTCAGTGTAAAAAAACTTTTAATTTTTATTATTATACAAGGGCATTTTCGACAATATAGGGGTATTAGTGTAGAATAATGAAAATTTTCCATCTTAGTGTCTTAAGGCCAAACCTCAAGGGTTGTAGTGTAATTTACCCAATAATATATTATCCCATTTAAAAATTATAAAAAATTCTCTCTCCTCTTACTTTTCTCTCTCACTCTCAATCTCTCTCCCTCGATCGACGCACCATACCAACTTTAAAAAATAAAATAAAAACACCACTTAATCTCTCTTCATCGATCAACGCACCACACCAACTTTTAAAAATTTAAAAAAAAAAAATCACCACTCAACCTCTCTCACTTGATTAATGCACCAGTCACCACACCAACTTCCCAAAACAAAAAACCCACACAATCTCTCTCACTCGATCAACACAACACACCGACTTAAAAAAAACAACACCACCACACCAGTGACCAGTCCACCATCTCCTCCGCCCACCGCCCAGTCGAACCCAGCTTCGCCGCCCAGCCGAACCCGGAAACCCCTCCAACCACCAAAATCGAACCCAGATAAACCTCCCACCACCTAAATCTAACCACAACAAACAAAACCCAAACTATCTCTCTCTCTCTTCGCATCTAGCTACAATCAAAACCAAAAATCATCAAGAACACGCCGCAATTCACGCTCAGCCCCGAATCAATCCCGCCGCCGTCACGATTAACACAACGAATTATAGATGGTGGTGTCTAATATGTAGATCAAGTGAGAGAGAGAAATGACAAGAGAGAGATGGTGGTGTCTGGGGATGAGATATTGATCGAGTGAAAGAAAGGTGAGAGGAGAGAGAATTCTTTTTAATTTTTAAATGGGAAATAAATTGAGTATTTCAGTATTTTTGCTCACTGTGTATGTCAGGTATAAACTTTTTTAACGTCTGACAGATGGCAGGGGGGAAAATAGGGATTTATGAAAATAGAGGGGGTAAAACGATGTTGATTGAAACATCAGGGGGGAGATTAATAATATCCCTATATATATATAATTCTTTTTTTTTTTTTTAAATCTTTAAACATATCAGACTTCAAAAATGAATCTCTAATGAGTGGGCTTGGGCTTGGGCTTGCATGGGTTTAGGCTTGAATGCTTGATAAAAGTAAATAGATTGTTGGCTTGGGTCAATTTTTTTGGAGTTGGACCTTACACTCAGGTTCCCCTGTATCTGTCAACATCATGTATTGCAAGTACTTCCTATTTGGTATAGGAGTTCTAATTGATCTTCTCATTGCACTATGAGCCTGTGTCGCTGAAACATCTCTATGTGGGATATGATCTATAACCTGGAGCGGCACACCTTGTTCTTCATCATTCTGATTAACTGATTTCACGATTTTGTTATCTGACACATCATTCGGCCCAAAGTACTCTGGCTCTTCCGGTTGAGACATCTGTGTGTTTATATCTTTGTAAATAACCCTTTTATTGAAGACAACATCTCTATTTCTGATTATCTTGCGGTTTTGGTCATCCCACAACTTGTAACCAAATTCATCTTCTCCATAGCCCACCAAAGTAAACTTCATTGACTTGATGTCTAGCTTACTCCTTGAATGATCACTTATATGTACATAAGAAACACACCCAAACACTTTAAGATGAGAAAGTTTTACCTTTTTCCCGGTCCAGATCTCCTCTGGACACTCTGGTATAGCAAGGTCCAAAGGCTTTGATGGTCCTCTGTTGATCAAATATGTTGATGTATTGACTGCTTTCGCCTAGAACTGTTTTGGTAACCCGAAATGTAGCCTCATACTTCTAGTTCTTTCAGTCAATGACCTATTCATCCGTTCTACTATCTCATTCTGTTGTGGGGTTCTAGGAACCGTTCTATTGAGCTTTATCCTGCTCTGGTAGCAAAACCTCTTGAACTCATTGTCTTCATATTCTCCACCTTTGTCTGAATGCAGTTTTTTGATCTTTAACCCTGTCTCGTTCTCAACCCTATCTTTCCATCTCTTGAAAGCGTCAAACACCTCAGATTTGTGTTTTAGAAAATAAACCCATACCTTCCTGGAGTGGTCATCAATGGATGTGACGAAATACTGTTTACCTCCGGTTGATGAGACTGAAGCTGGACCCCAAACATCGATGTGCACTAGTTCCAGTTTCTCCTTTGCCGGTACCCTTTTGGTCTTTTTGAAGCTCACTCGCTTCTATTTTCCCAACACGCAGCTCTCACAGAAATCAACCTTAACACTCTTCAAATCTGGCAACTTACCTTTCGAATGTAGACACTTCAGCCCCTGACTACTCATGTGCCCAAACCTCTGGTGCCACAAGTTCAGATCATCTTTACCTTTCGCCATAGCAATTGAACCACAACCATCCGTGGTTGTGTAAAGCGGCCCATTCTTCTTTCCTCGGGCGATTGTTATAATACCCTTTGAAATTTTCCACTTATCATCTGTGAAAATCGTCATGTAATCCTCTGACGCCAGTTGCCCAATAGAGATCAAATTCTTCCTCAAATCCAGTATGTGCCTTACGTTGTTGAGCTTCCAAACTGACCCTTTCAGTTGAATCTTCACATCTCCCTCCCCGGTAATGTTGCGTGCTTCACCGTCACCAAGATACATCTTGCCCAAATTTTCGGAGACATAATTCTCGAACAACTCCCTGTGAGGTGTGGCATGGAATGACGCTCCTAAATCCAAAACCAAGACTCCATCTTACTTTCCAACGAGCAGATGAGGCAGTCATCTGACTCCTCCGACATACAGTTCGCACTGCCCTTATCTTTCTTCTCAGATCTACACTCATGCGAGAAGTGACATTTCTTACCACAGTTCTAGTACTCTACATCTTTCTTGTTTCGTTGCTAATTTCCCGAATAATTGACCTGATACCTGGATTTAGACTTACCTCTTGACTTTGATTTTCCCTGTTGATTCGTGTTTTGATTTCTGTTTCTGCTTTCTCTACCTTCCATATTCAGTGCTGAAGATGTAGACACTTCAAATCCCTCTTCACGTAACCTAATCTCTTCAGTCATGATCATATTCACAACCTATGAGAAATTATTCACAACCTGTGAGAAATCCAATTTCTCTTTCCCGAACGAGTTGGCAATTGACTGACATGTCATCTTCCAACTTTCTGGCAATTGGGTGAGCATAAACACCGCTAAGAATTCATCATCGAAACCCATAGACACAGAAGTTAACCCATCATTCACTTCATTGAACTAGTTTAGATACTCTCTAAAACCCTAACCTTCCGTCATCTTTAAATTTGATAGATTTTTGACAAGATGAACCTTCCTTACCGCAGAAGGCCGTTCATACAGGTTTGATAAAGTATTCATCAGATTTCTAGCAGTTAGCTGATCCTTTACGTTAAAAGCGACCTGCTTTGTCAAACTGATATGAATTGCTCCTAGTGCTTTCCTATCCAAAAGTTCGAGATCCTCTTCATCCATGTTCTTCGGCTTCCACTTCTTTGACCAATCTACATCAGTCATACCCTCAGGCTTCTCTTTTAACGGCCAACGCAAGTCCTTCTGGTACAGATAATCCTTCATCTGCATCTTCCAGAAACTAAAATTCATCCCATCGAATTTCTCAATCTTGTGAGAATCCTTCTCTGATCCCATATCTGCGACAAAATCATTGACCTCGAGAAAACCTAGATTTGTGTGAAAAATAATTTGCCAAACCTAGGGCTCTGATACCAATTGTTGTAAGAAAAATCACACACACAAATCTAAACACACACAAATAATATGAAAGCAATAAGAAGAAAAAGACGACACCAAAGATTTTACGTGGTTGAGTAATTGTTGCCTACGTCCATGGAGCGCACCACACTCAATCCACTACTTTCAGAGTTGATTACAATCTCTCAGTCTCTCTGCAATTTGCTCTCTATCTCTCTAGCAAATTTTCTCACACACATTAGGATTTACATAATGGTGATATTTATATGGGAGCACTAGGGTTGGCCAAATCCTATTTGGAGTCTATTACTTTTTCCTCTTTCTTCACTGTGCAAATCTCATCGCATGCGGATTTATGCGTGACCACTCTAGGTGTCACAGTGCTCTCACATCGCTCCTCAAAGCATACACTTCTGTGACAACACTGCTTTCAAAGCCGCTGCAAAAATTCACAACGCAACACATAACGTGAAGCTCTGATGTCTGACCGCTGTCAAAAATCACAGCGCAACACACAACGCTACTCACAATAGGCGGACCGCTCTCATACTACGCTGTGAAAAACAAGCCTGAAGCAAATTTCCTTATTTGCCTTTGAATTGCATTAATTATAATTCTTCACCAATCCCAAAAATTAACTTTGTGTTTTTCATTTATTACACAAAGGACAAAAGCAAACTAACTTGCCTTTTTCAACTTCACAAAACTCCAAATTTGACTCGAGGTCTTCACACTTCAACAAATATGTTACTTCTATCAAGTTTAAACATTGCATCTATCTAAAATTTGATTCGATAATCACATCAGAGTTGTAATGGGCATCATAGTCAATTGCAAGAATTCAACAATTGGAGATTTCTTGCACTCAAAGTCTCAAACACACACGTGAAAAGGGCATTTCTCAAAATGTTTCAAATGTGAAAGGCTGCTGGCTATTTCAAATGACTAAATGAGAATGAGAATCGTACGTACGCACATACGTGAATGGAATCATTTTATTATCATATCATGGTTGCTAAATTATGTAATATTTACTCATATTAAATAATATATTATAAAATATTAGAGTATCTCCAATGTAAATATGTATTTTTAGGTTTCTAACTAGTAACACGTCAGTATATATATTGAATATAGATCCACTTTGTCAATTTTTTTTAAAGAAATACATATTCTTGTCTCCTATGCAATTATCTAAAATCAAATATATATCCATTTTGACTAATCATCTTAAGAAATCATAATCAGCATTTTTAGGTGAGTTTCTAAAGTTAGAAACAACTCTATATTTTCTAAAAAAAAGTTTGCCACATCACCTCCATAATCAAGTTAGATAATTACATTGGAGATGTTTTTTCTACCTCATTATCTAACTATCCTACGTGACACTCAATTTTCTCCAAATACATAAAAGCATCGGAGTATATGGCAAGACGTGTTGAAATTGATAATTTAATGGCTCAAAATTGACTTTTATATATACATATATATATAATATTTGCTGTCTGTTGATTAGGGGTGGACGTTTATTGGATCGGTTCACTTTTCGAGTGAACCGATAATATCCGGTTTTTGAAAAAGTAAACCGATCCGATAAAATTAAAAAGTGCGAACCGATCAAAAACCGATTGAACCGGTTCGGTTCGGTTTTTGGTTTTGGGCCTATTGGGCTTTAATTTTTAAAATCTGTCATGGTTAGAAAATTTGAAAAAACACAAAATTTTCATTAAAATGAGACATTAGACAATACAAGATCCACACAGAAATTGTTAACAGCCCTTGTCATGTACAGAGTTTTGTTTGTTAAATCTTCTAAGTTTGCACATATGAGGTACACTGTGAGTTTCAAAATACTCATGAATCTTCACTTGACAAGGTTTCAAATCGGCATTTGTTCTTTTTAAACTTCAGATTTTCTCAAGAAAATCACTGAGAAAGTGAAAAGAAAATTTGAGAGAAAATTCTAAGAACTAATTACTCTCTGCTAACTAATTCATCTAACTAACAATTTGAATGACATACACTAGTACTATTAAGATATTGTTATAATCTTCTTAAAAGTTAGGTTGCGACATCTTTAAAGCTTAAATTTATGTTTTCATTAATCTTGGGACTCAATCTTACAATATAATATTCATTTTTTATAATAAAAAATATGCCCAGGGCGGTGGCACTTGCTTAGGGTCGTACTGGGTATGAGTGTAGGGTGTAGCTAGAGAATTTATATAAATTGGACTATATAATTTCTCATTTTAATTTTTAATGTAGGGATTTTTGATTATATACACCGGTTCTCGGTTCGGTTCACCGGTTTGAACCCTTGAACCGGAAACCGAACCGGAATATCCGGTTTTTTAAAAACCGAACCGGAATATCCGGTTTTTTAAAAAACGAACCGAACCGAACCGAACCGGTTAACAATGAAAAACCGGAAAAAAACCGATTGGACCGGTTCGGTTCGGTTCACTGGTTTTTTGCCCACCCCTACTGCTGATGCTGCATTGCTGCCTTTCGGCATTATAATTAATCTAAAATAATATATTATATATATATAAATGGCTTAAACAATCACAAGATTGGTCAGGATATGAGATCGTTGAAATCTTGTCTATAACCCAATTTTTAATCTTACTTTTATAGATACATAATAAATAAAAAAGATTTCGTGTAGAACCTAATAATTCATCGGTGTGTAACTTGTTTAACTTTGGCTAATTGGATTGGACTGCACAAAATTTATAAATGATAAAAAAAACTTTTCAAACAAAATGTTGAATTAAATTATTGATATTATTGACAATAATTTAATTCAACATTTTGTTTGATAAGTTTTTTTTTATCATTTATAAATTTTAAAAACATTCCTTCTTATTTTATTTTTAAAAAAAGCTAGTCTAGGCCTCCTCCCTCCTCTTATTGGAACCGCTTGTTCATATTTAGAAACCATATCACATCCCGAATTTAATGAAATATAATGAATTAAAATGCTATTTTATAAATATGTAATTATCTTGAATATATATATATTTGGATCTTCTCTTAAACTAAGCTTTAACTAAGCTCTTAAGGGTCCATTGACATGTGGCAATTTAAGGGAGGTGTATTGGTTTAAGATTTTATTAGATAATTTGGGAAAGTAAAAGTCTGGTGGTATTGGATTGAGACTTTTTAACAAGTTAGATAAGTTCAGTGGTATTCGATCAAGACATTTAAGATTTTTAAAAAACAATCCATGTTGTCTTGTGGTATTGGATCTAGACTTTTAATTTTTTTTTTAAAAGTTCATATTGTTTTGTGGTATTGGATCTAGATTTTCAAGAGGCAGCAAATTGTCTGCTGGTATTGGATTGAGAGCAAGATTTTTAGGATTTCATGACAAAATAGATTTTCTAGACATTTTAATGATATTTATAAATAGCTTGAACTCAAAATTGTCTTGCCCTCTCCCTCAATACTTTCAAGACTTTTTATTTGATTTCATATATTTGATAGGTGTATTGGTATATAATAAATGTGGCGGCCAAACATGCAAAAGACAGCATAGTCATCTCTGTTGATTCCTCTACCTAGTCCATAATCAAACACAGGATGAGATGGAGAGGCCCCCCCAATCCGCCTAGGAGAATTTCCAACTGTAAATTCATCAACTTCTGGTAATATCCTATCAGATCCAATTCTAGAAGGTGACAAAGGTCTTCCAAGCCTGGAACTTGAAGATGGATGCAGCTTATTAGCCCCATGGGCATGGGCAAAAGATGCACAACCAAAAGTACCTGTTGAATTCAATCTTTGGGCTCCAACCTGTGAGGATGTAACCTCTGCATGATCAGAATCAAACCCATCATATCCAGTGGCGGGTTTCTGACCATATAATTTTATATTTGAAGAGGTTCCTCTTACAAGCTGAATATTCTGCAAGGTTTATAAACAAATTTTCACATTTTAGATGTCAATATTGTCTGTCTATGCACAAGACCACAAATGAAACTATATATACACAGTGATACAGAGCCAATTAACATAAAAGGGACACATATACCCTAAGCCGATTTGCCAGTCAAGTAGATACTATATTTAAACAAAAGTAATAAAATCAATGACAGGAAAAAGATAAACTTCATCACTCCCCATCTAACAAATAGAAAAATAGGAAAAGAAAAGAATGCATCCATAGAAAACTGTTAAAAATAATAAGTCTAAACATACATATGAGAAAGCTAATCACAGGAAAAAAATAATAATTTATTAAGTGTAACCACACATCAACTCTTAAAAAAGAGTCCTTGTTTGATGCAAGGCAGCAAGGCTTTGCAATAGTCACAACATAAACGAAGACTTCATGAATTATGAGACCATGAGAACCATATACATATGTTCCAATGGGTTTTGAAATTGAAAGGGGGACGTACATTGTACACACCATTACAGAAAAAAAAAAATTAAAGAGCAGTGAATATTGGAGTTTGATAACATGTGAATTAATGAAGTCCAACAAGCCAAACGGAAATACTTCAATGTTCAAGCTATTTTTTTTCCCTGTTTCATGTCATTTCTAGTGAAGTAGTGGGGGATGGGTTGTTGGTTATCATATTTATTTCATATGGTGCATTTTCTACACCATATGAACCAGTTGAAGATGATGTATTAGTTGGTGGTATTTTAAAATTTTATCACTTCTCTTTATAGTTTATACATGTTTCTCATTCAATTTTTGTTGTTTAGTGACTGCCCTCAACAAGATTATAGAGCACTGGAACTTGAGGAGAAAATTGAATACTACAATCGACTCTTGAAAGTCCATATTTTTAAAAGTCCAAAAAGTCTTGAAATAAAGTCTAAATAATCCTAATAGTCTATAAATAAAATCCAAAGACTCTTTCAGAATCCTAAAAGTATAATCCTAACAATCCTAATAATCCTAATAGTCTTGCAAATCCATAAAATCCTTACACCCCAAAATTGTCTATTAAAATCTCAATCCAATACACCCCTGTAAAACATCAATGGTCATGATTTATTTTTTCAAGTTTATTTGAAACATCAATGGTCAATATTTATTTTTTTAAGTCTATTTGAAACATCAATGGTCAAGAATTAATTGGTTATATATATATATATTTTTTAAAAGATGATTTTTTTTTTTTTTTTTTTTACAGTAATGCTAAACATCCCACCTAAAATCCCACATTTCATGTATTCACTCATAATTTGACACCTCACATACCACATTTAGTGGGATGAAAAAAGGTAGGATTTTAAGTGGGATGTTTAGCATTATTGATTTTTTTAACACCCCATAAACATGGTTTTCTCAATATATCAGTTCAACATCCAATTATTTAAGATCAAATTATCAATACCCAATTTCATAACCACCACCATCACCAGACTGCATATTCAGTTTTAACTGCTCATCCAATTTCCAAATCCGACGATCATTTATTCAAATAAGGAAACTCCATTGAACTTAATCCCTTTTGTTTAATCTCTATTTTCAAATTTTTTTTTTTTTAATTCTTGAACAGTTGGAGTCACTTTTTTATTTTTGTTTTGAGAATACCATTGGAGTCACTTTTGTGGCAAGTAGAAGATGATTTTCTAACATGAGGAATACACATTCTCTTTGGCAAACAACTGAACAAGGTTCTACATATTCAGAACATATTGTAATTTGAAGCTCTATTTAAATTGATTTAAAAAATAAACTGGGTGTGAAACTTGAAACTCAACCTTGTTTTTACTTGAAAATAATAATAATATATATAGTGGGAGGAAATAAGAATTTTGAAGATCCAGTTTTCTTCACCGGTAAAAAGAGATAAAAAAACATGATGATAAGAGGGAGAAGATAGTGTTGTTTGCAAGCAAATAAATAAAATAGACTTGAAAAATTAAATCCAGAATGTAGATGTTTCCAATTGACACATGGCAATGGATCATTAAAAGCTTAGTTAAAGCTTAGCTTAGGAGAGAATCCAAATCCTATATATATCATCTTAGAAAAAAATTGCGAATGGATCTTGTAGGATTCTTAAGAAATTGAATAATTTCTTAAGAAAGCATCCCCAAAAATGCATTTATGGTCTTTGTAGGGAGAACTAATGCTTGTTGGGTATTTTGGTTTGAGTGTTTGACACATCTTCACACCTTAAAAAAAACGAGCTGCGTTCGTTTGAGTTAAATTTAGAGATAAAAGTATTCCTTTCGTTTCTTGACAATGAAGTAAGACCAATCCCATGATCTTATTATCTTAAGTTGAAACAAGTTGACAGGACCCTATTTTAAGTATAAATGCAGAAATACTATAATTACTTTAATTTAATAATTTTTGGAACAATCGATTCATGTCATGGTATCATAATATATTGTGTATCAATCCACTTAACGAGTCTAACTGTTTAAGTTTTTGGGTCTATCGGTTATTAACGGTTGAGGTTGCATAATCATCTGCAACGTAATTAAAAGTGTTAAGCAATGGAACTTTAGTGGTTAGATTCTTACAAAGGTTTAACATCTACAGTTTCCACACCCCACCCACTAGTACTTGAGTGTGTTTTGCTGCCACAAGACACAAAACAAGTAAACAAAATGAAGCAACCACAGCAACAAACATAGATGATTAATTCAAAAACAAATCATAGCAAAGTTATGGTTGTCATGTGCATATAAATTGATTAAATTATATCTATTCACCATTAATCATCACTATCTATGAAAGAAGCAAACAACCATAAACCCTAAGGGGCAGTGCCACTGGTCACTAGGGCGAGCCGTAAACTCGGACGTCTAAGGTTCGATCCCTGTCAGCCACATTTCTCTTAGGGTCACTGGAGGCTTACCCGGCTATTAACTTCAAGGTCTCGTGGGATTAGTCAAGGTGCGTGTAAGCTGACCCGGACACCCACGGATTAAAAAAAAAAAAAAGCTAACAACCATAAAGTAAAATAGCCTCTATAAATAATGGATTTATATAGCTGGAAAGCTGACCAATTTGACTTCAAACACTTAATAAAAATTAACAAAAAATTAAGATGTACTTTAAATCCGATCCAAGTCATTATCTCCCAACTAATCTGACAATATCCCCATATTTATTCCCTTTGAAAAATCAGAAATAAAAAAGGTTGAGTCTTGAGTGTTTGTGAATTGCAGCCATTTGATTATTTTTAGAGTATTTTATTTGAATGATAAAAAGTCATTGGAATGACAGAACTTTGACTTTTCCGTACAATGATCAATACTTTGTAAAAATTTAATCACCCATTTTTCTTATTTTTAATTTATTTCGACTTTAACTTGGTCAAATATGGTTTGGTTGTAAATTTATGATGGTAAAGGTCATCATTCAACATGATAATGTTTTCGAATCGCGGTATGTGTTAAAAAACCACTCACTATATACCATTAAAAATGTATACTTTGCATGTGTTATACAACTCCATAATATTTCCGATTTGAATCAGAATATCATATTAGGTGTAAAATAAAAGTTTTGACTTTGATCAGAAGATCTTTCTAGAGATGGCCGACGGCTGGCTACAGCTAACACCATCTCTGACTCTGACTTATTTTTGTCTGTGTTTCTTTGTCATTTTATACCCTTTTATTTTTATTTTTTCTCTCAAACAACCAAAATGCCCTTATATCTGAAAATTTGCCCCCATCTGAATTCTGAAGTCTGAACCCTCCTCAGGTAGTCATGTTGACATGTTGCTTGTATCATGTTGCTTTTTACTTCTTATAATCTGAAATAGATCGATAAAGTGGGTACCAAGCAAAGTCAGAAATATGTACTCAAAAATCATGCTTTCAAATTGTTTCACTATGTACTGTTTTCTTTCCATGAATCATACTATGGTACCCTTTCAGGAATCAAGTTCTGATTATCTAAGGTCAGTGTAACTAGAGAATTATAACCGTTTTAGTGTCATTAAAAGTTATTATTGGTTTCAATATTGTATAAGAATTTTAAATACTAGAATTACATATCCGTAAGGATTTCTTCTCGCATGCAGATTACAGACATAAGAACATTAGAAAGTTTGTTACCGACTTTGTAAACATTACAATATGACGGTTCCATAAAACCTAAAACCTGTAATTTTTTTATAAAAAGGTTAACACAATGTGTATTAGAATCTATCGGAACTTGACGAAATCAGGCTCTATAAGTACAGTTTAAAATGCATCTCCTGCTATTTTACGATTTAATGGACAAAAATGAACATATATTTACCATTACAGGTTTAAACGGTAGAACTTCATTTCGAAGTTTCCAACCACTAAGACAACGGACACATAGTTGAAACATGCAACTTAACCGTGTCCATGAGCTCAACTACTTAGCTTTGTCCTTTATTATGAGTCAGCATTCCACCTAGAAATTAATTACAAAGGACCAACTTGTTAAAAAAAAAAAAAAAAAAAAAACATAGCAGAACACAACCTCATCAATCCAAAATGTTGACCAAACCTCTTTTGTCATGTAGGATCACCTGCCAAGTTGATCTCACAGGTGTTTCTTTCTTTCTTTCTTTCTTTCTTTCTCTCCAGGTTCATTCATTCATTCATTAATCTTAACCAAATCTCAAAAATTTCCCATGAAACACTAGCTTTAAGCTACCTTCAAATTCAATCCTGCCATGAAACCTCTACTGTTAATACATCTTCTATCACTACTAATCCTACTTTTTCAACCCTCATCAGCCATTGATTTCATCTTCAATGGCTTCAACTCCTCTAATTTGTTGTTCTACGGCTCTGCCACCATTGAATCTCGTATTGTTTCTCTCACTAATCAAACCCGTTTCACTATCGGTCGTGTTCTTTACCCAACAAAAATCCAAACAAAGAAACCAAATTCCTCTTATGTGCATCCATTTTCAACTTCTTTTATCTTCTCCATGGCTCCTTACAGAAATGTTCTTGCAGGGCACGGCTTGGTTTTTCTTTTTGTGCCATTTACAGACATCAGAGGTGCCACATCATCTCAAAATCTAGGCTTATTCAACCGCACAAACGATGGTAGTTCAAGTAACCATGTGTTTGGAATCGAATTTGATGTTTTCAAGAACCAAGAATTCAATGATATTGATGACAACCATGTTGGAATTGATGTGAATTCTTTAACTTCTAATAGTTCACACGCAGCCGGGTATTGGCCTGATGATATTACAAGTGATGATGAGAAGCTATTCAAGAAATTGAAGCTGAACAATGGTGAAAATTATCAAGTTTGGATTGATTATAAAGATTCTTTGATTAATGTTTCTATGGCTTTAGCAGGTATGAGAAGGCCTAAAAGGAATTTGTTGAGTGTTTCTTTGAATCTATCTGGGGTTTTTGAAGATGATATGTATGTGGGGTTCACTGCAGCAACAGGACAATTGGTTGAAAGTCATAAGATCTTAGCTTGGAGTTTCAGCAATTCTAATTTTTCATTAAGTGAAAAGCTGATCACTACTGATTTACCATCTTTTGTTCTTCCAAAGATTCCATTTTTCAAATCAAAATCTTTCATTGCAGGAACAACAGTTGGTGGTTTCATTATTGTTGTTGTTTGTGTTCTGTTTTCTCTGTTTTTGATTAAGAGAAGTAGAAGAAAAGCAAGAGAAAGAGCAGAAATGGAGGATTGGGAATTGGAGTATTGGCCACATAGAATAACTTATCAAGAAATTGAAGCAGCAACAAAGGGTTTCTCAGAGGAAAATGTGATTGGAATTGGAGGTAATGGTAAGGTCTATAAAGGGGTTTTGACTGGTGGAACTGAGATTGCAGTGAAGCGAATTTCGCACGAAAACGAAGGAATGAGAGCTTTCTTAGCTGAAATTGCAAGCCTTGGAAGATTGAAGCACAGAAATTTGGTGGGGTTGAGAGGTTGGTGTAAGAGAGAAAAAGGTAGCTTCATGTTGGTTTATGATTACATGGAGAATGGTAGCTTAGACAAATGGATTTTTCAATGTGAAGAGACTAATTATATGTTGAGTTGTGAAGAGAGAATCACAATTTTGAAAAATGTAGCTTCTGGGGTATTGTATTTACATGAAGGTTGGGAGAAAAAAGTGTTACATAGAGACATTAAGGCAAGCAATGTGTTACTTGACAAGGAAATGAAGGGAAGCTTAGGGGATTTCGGGTTAGCTCGAATGCATAATCATGGACAAGTAGCTACCACAACCCGTGTGGTCGGGACAGTAGGGTATTTGGCTCCGGAAGTGATTAGTACCGGTAGAGCTTCAACACAGACTGATGTTTTCGGATTCGGGGTTTTGATCTTAGAGGTGATGTGTGGGAAGAGACCTATAGAAGAAGGAAAAAAACCATTAGTGGAGACAGTTTGGCAATTGATGGTGCAAGGGAAATTACTTGATGCATTAGATGAGAGATTGAGAGAGAAAGGAGAATTCAATGAAGAGGAAGTAGAGAGAGTACTACATTTGGGATTGTTGTGTGCATATCCTGACCCAAATTCAAGACCAACAATGAGACAAGTTGTGAAAATATTGGAAGGAAAAACTAATCCAGAGGGTTGTGATCAGTCAGAAAATGAAGACATGGATGCATACTTGTTAGAGAAAATGAACAGCAATGATCTGTGGAATAATTACTCACAGAGCTTTGGATTTAGCAGCTATACAGCACATCCAACGTTCGACGATATTCGACAGTCCAATTCTTCTTCAATGTCACTCTCTTGGTCTAATACAACAGTGCATGGCAGATGAAGTTTGCATTCTTTGTTTTTGCACTTGTTCTTGTTGAAATTATTATAGGGTTCATTGTTCATTGATGTGTTCCTTTTTTTTTTTTTTTTTCCTTTCTTTGTGAGTGTGTACATATATATATATATATGTAATGTAAAATGTATACCAGTGATAATGAGAAAGATGAGCTTAGATCTGAGAAACATATATCAAGTGAGTTGTTTCAGTATTTGATTGGTTGGTTTGAGAGACTTAAAAAGTGTGTTGTTGTGTTATCATATTCGAAGTTCATTGAAATCATTTGTCCCTCTCAACAAGTAAAAACATGCAATTGCATAGCTATTTACCATGCGTTATAATAAACAGTATGAAAATAGTTGACAACAAGCGGGGATAGCTCAGTTGGGAGAGCGTCAGACTGAAGATCTGAAGGTCACGTGTTCGATCCACGTTCACCGCATTTCTTTTTAATTTTATTTTTCAATTTAAAAATGATTTTAAAAAATAAAATAAAGTAATATTTTTGACTTTTGAGAGAGAGAAGTTATGATTTTCAGTAAGTTGTTTTCTAATTATATTTGTATAGAATCTACAGTTTTTTTCCCCTTCAAAGTTCAAACGGTGCTTTTAATTTGATCGATGAAATATTAAAATTTATAATTTATTATTATTATTATTATTATTATTATTTTAAGTATTACATTACTGTATAAATTCAGAGTTTTTTTTTAAAGAAGGATTCGAACCTAGAATCTCATTGTGCAGGTGTGAGGGTTTATCACCTAACCAACCTCATTTTGTCAATTATGACGATATAGTTGATTTTCCAGAAGACAATTTGAAGTGAATATGAGATATGGTCAACACGTTAATTTACAAGTTTGAATATACATAATTTGTTTTTCAGCAAATCGTAGTTTTCCATGGCAGTTGGCTATTTAATAAAGTTTGACCAAAAACCATAAAGAAAATGATCAAAACCAACATTACCACAATTAAAATTACATATTGAAGAGCTTGGTTGAAAAGTTGTCTCGACGTGCAAATTTTTTTTTAGATCTGATCTTCTTTTAGATTTTTGTTCATGCACTATAATAAATTATTTTTGGGAAGACAAAATTCAACTGCTGTTTTAACAAGTTGTTCCAAACTGTTGAAATATAAATATATAATAAGACATAAATCACATAATATAACTCATCATAGACATTTTTTTTTGTTGACAATATCTATTAATCCAGGACCAGGTATTTTTTTGAAAGCTTTCGCCATTTGTAGGATTCGAACCGTTGACCTAGGAGTCATTTACTCAAACCCTAAGCTCATCCATCTACAAGCTGAGCTACGCCCCTATTGGCTAGCTCATCATAGACATGGGAACACAAAACATATATTATAGTTTTCTTGATGTGTTTTCTTATGCAAAAACCATTTGCATGAAAATTTAAATACTATTATTTAGATTCTTATCTGCATTGTAAATTCAGCTTTTAGGTCTAATGATTATACAAGATATAGTATTATAATCAAGTTAAGATGCTCTAATATGAAAGCTTACAGTATTTATCGTTATTATTTTATTTTTTTAAAGTCATTCAAATTATTTTAAAATGTTTAAATATCATTGTTTTGAATTATTACAATTTCATAGTTTAATTTCTAGGTAGTTTAAGTTGTTAAACCCACCCAATTGCTGCTAGGCTTAAATCAAATCCACCACAAAATATCATAAAAGAAGGTAAGACTCTTTGTTGTTTTTACTTGAATTTTATTTTTGTTATGACTTGATAGTTGATACTTATAATATATATATATTACAATTAAACTTAAATATGATAAAATATTGAAACAAGTTTTAAGTACTCTATATATATAGGCGTAGCTCAACTGGTAGATGGACAAGTTTGAGGTTTAAGTACATGACTCTCAGGTGAGTAGCTCGAATCTTACCAATGGCAAAATCTTTAAAAAAAATACCCGATCCAGATTAATGGATAAAGTGCCGATATTGACACCCATAAAACTTATTATTACACCCATATTTTATTTAAAATTTTAATTACAAAAATATTACAATAGAAATTTACCAATAAGAATAAATTACTTTAATTAAAAATAAAGCAAATACTATATACACTCATTAATTACATCCATATCTTCAACTATATTTCTTTATTAAAAAAAAAAAAACTTAACTTTAAAAAAAAAAAAATAAAAAAAACAAAAAAACTTATGATAAACCCTAATTTTTATGATAAACCTCAATTAAACTATAATTTTATTTTATTTCAAGTATCAAACTTTCTCATCATCACATGATTATCATATTGTTTTTGTCTTTCTTTTATGTATAGTTATAAAATCTATCAATAAACAAAAAATATATATTTTTTAATGATAGCTGTAGATATTAACAAGTTTATTATTATTATTATTTTTTAAGATAGCTGTATAAATAAGAGAATTTCAGACTGAAAATCTCTTGACCCTATATACAGTTCCACATATTCCTTTTAATAAGGCTCTTACATTCGAGATATTTCTAAAAAATAATTAGATCATCATTAAAAGAGGATTTGATTCCAAAAATAATATGATTTTCTTTATAAATTGGGTGTGATAATAATTTAAGAGTGTTTATAAATAATATGTATTAAAATGTATATATTTATTTTAATGAGGGTACATTTGGTATTATGATGAGTGCTTATAGTAATATCTGTTTTTTAAATTTTAGACATAGGTGTACTAATAACTTTTATGGGTGTCAATATCCGCACCCTAATAGATATTGTCAATATATATATATTATAAAAACAAATTATGGCTATTTTGAATTTTATTTATTAATAATATTTTTGTTTAATTGGGTTAGATTATATTATATTAAAAAAATTTGGATAAATTAGATTTAAGGTTTTTTTTTTTTTTGTAATCCAATTGGTTCAATATGTAATTGGATCTTGATGTAGGATTGGACTGCATTTTAGATGATCCAATGGACCCGATTTGCTGCACATATTGTAAGTTAATTTAAATATCATAATTTATTTAGGCAGATCAATAAGCGGGGATAGCTCAGTTGGGAGAGCGTCAGACTGAAGATCTGAAGGTCACGTGTTCGATCCACGTTCACCGCAATTACAATTATCCATTTTTATTTGTTCCAAAATTCTTGGGCTCGATGTTTTTAATTATTGGGCTTAGGCGTCATGTTTTACAAATGAAGAAAGATTTGTGTATAGCATGTATAATTATGAAAATTTCAATCTGGTAAATTATTTAATGAATTTTAATATGTAATTAGTTCAATGTATATAATTGGATTACTTGATTAGATTCAATGTCAATAGAAGTTTGAATTACATAATATTGAAAATTATATAAATCCAGTCAATACTAAATAGTGAATGGAGTTGAATTTCAACAAAATTCAATAATTTCAAATATTTCTAATCACCTCTAATTACTTAGATAGAGTTGATTAATAACATATGTCTAGAGCATGACTTACAACATCAGCTAAAATTTACACCACTTGATCGATAGTATGAGAAGATCCTCTAACCGCTTGAGAAGCCATTCCTTTCATGTGACGTATCTCTCATAAGTTATTCATGCCACATGGCGTGATTTAAGTAGCTTGAACGTATACGCCAGGTGTACCTTGTTCATTCATGCCAATAAGCTCATCATTTGTCTGTTTCATTTCACCAGCATGATCCTCAATCTCATCAACTCAGTGAACATTTGCTTCAAATCCCTCGCGCTCTCTGGCATTACACTCTGCTAGACTTTCTTGGAGGTGAAAACACGGTAGGACCCTTCCGAGGGTTAAAATCTGATGCCTTAGATGGTTCTTAGGGGCGGGCAGGTCTAGGAAACTTGTCTGGTTCGGTAGGCAGTGGCACCAACTAGATAGGATAACAGAGATGAGAGCAGAGAACTAACAGTAACAGTAAAATTCAACCAAACAATATTGAATATCTGTGCTCTGATGCTTGCTGCGCCGTAATTCTAGCTTTTGGGTCATAAGTTAACATCTTCAATAACAGATCTAGAGCATCGTCACTAGCAGTTGGAAACAATGAACGCACCAAGAGCTGCAAAGATCTTTCCTACTTGATCAATGTCGCTTGTCCCCTATTCAATATCAGATATAAATTTATGATCATATAAAACAAACCAAGAACCGACACTTATTGAATTATACTCAAACCGAAAAGTATGCTTGACCCTATTAGCAAAAAGTTAAATGGGGTGACTGATATATATATATATATATATATATAAGTTGGTCTAGTAGTGTTAGAGACTGCTATCATTAGCAAAGATGATGTCATACTCGTATTAACAATGGTGTTATTTGACACACAATCATGCTAGAAGAATTGGCTAAACAAATCGTCAAGTGCAAGACAGCATTGGGAATCATAGAAAAATGGAACTGAGTTTCTCTCTAATTCAAGTATATGAGTACGATATTTGAAATCATTTAACACTTTATAATTCAATTCATTGTTCATTTCAGATAATGAATTCCATATTAGTTTGATAATTGAACATTTGACAAGAATAGAGTATCTACAACTGCAACTAAAATGCAATAGAATGATAAGAGTCGTAGGTGACCAACATAAACATTTTTTTTTTTTTAAATTAAGATGTTTAAAGTTAGCTACAGTTAACAATAAAATGCTGAAGGTAATTCTCAGCCAAGTAGGAGGGAACAACGCAGGATTAAAGCAGAAAATTGATAATGAAATCAATCACTATAGCACATTTAAATTAAATAAATTATGTTAACCCACCAAAAATGCATCTGAAATACAAATTATCAACACAACATAATCAGTAAACTCGGAAGGAAAGCACCAAAAAGCAATTTTCAGTATCAAAACCAAATATTTAAGTTCAGCAAATAACTTCTAAATCAAAAAATTCAACCTTCATAACAATCTAATGTCACCCTTACTTGTAGAAATGGTCGACAGTTGAGAAGTTCAGCAAATATACCACCTGCAGCCTGAACATCCACCCCAGCATCGTACTGTTTGGCACCAAACAACAGCTCAAGTGCCCTATACCAACAAGCAAAGACCTATGCACAGGTGTTCCACGCTTTTAGATGAACTAAATTTTTATAGTTACAACTTAAATCACCAAACAAATCGGTAACACTTAAGAGAAAAAAAGAATTAACCAAAACCCCACCACAGGAATGTAATCAGTTTATAGTATCATGTCCAAATTGATCAATCTACCGAACTTTAAACTAATTTCTCCCTTATTCATCAAAAAGAAAAAACAATTACTGACTTAAAAAAATTACTATATAGAAGCTGCCATCTATACAATAAAAATGTATTGTTCAGTACTGATAATTATACCGATAAGGAAAATAACCAGAAGTGGGAAAAAGACTTAGGCACTTGTTACAATGCACATTTGAACCCAGCCACCCAGGTATATGAAATGTACCTGTCAAGATGGCAATTATTTCTAGCTCAACTGTCAAAAACTACTCTAGTTAATTTGGTTGGAGAACTCAGAAAACTGTTAAACTAAAACACCCAAAAAACAGTGAATCATTCAACAGAAAATAATAAATATCAACCAATCCAACAAGAATATGTGATATTGAAATAAAATTCATACCTAAATATCAAAAGGATTATGACTATTTCTTTTTAAGCTTGAACTGATTGCAATAATCCTGATATAAAGAGGAACCTTTTAGAAATCTTGAATAATCCCTCTTCATTACATCATAAGCTTTCATGTCTGGAGGAATAATGCTCGTAGTAATAGCATCATCAAATTTCAAAGCAATGGGGCTGAGATCATCAAGGAGATCTAGTGCAACACTATCCACAGTATCTTTACGACAAGGCTCATATTCAGGCACTTTGGAAATCAATCTAGCATATCTTTCATCCTCATAAACATAGCTTTGCAATGTGTTGTCCTTGGTGGAGGACTCAAGTGGAGTTAAATGGTATGAAATGAAAGGTTTTGGTTTCTCAGAGTCGGACCACAAAGTCTCTGTGTCATCAGCAAGTGAGACTGCATGATCATTGTGAAACTCAAAGCCAGAATCAAACACAGCCATTTCACGGGCCACTTGCATAACTTCATCGCAACAAAGTCTGACTTCTGACTCTGATGAGAACCTGTCTGCTTCTTCTGAATTTGGACAACCATTATGGAATTCATGCAGTGTAATAAGAACAGGAAGAGGCATAACAGGACCGACAAGGGAATCACCACGCTGCACTTTCTGAGACCACTTATTGCTGCGCCATGTTGACTTCCTCAAGTAAAAAGGTGGCAACTGTGGTAGGTCTGGAACAATTGAAAATTCCAAAGATACTTTCTTCTGATTTAAAAATACATCAAGAACTTCAGTGTAGCTGGAAAAGGCAAGTTGTAAAAGTTCGATTGGCAAGCCTGCCCACATTTGCCTCTGTGCAATCTCATGAACATTAGCTGGCAAGCCTATATCATTAAAAACAAAAGAAATGGTAGGAGATGTTCTAAATTGACTGAACCCACAAATCCTCAACTTTTCACATAAAATTTCATGAAAGTCTATACTAAAAGAATTTTTTTCTCGTGGACCACTGTAAGGAATTTTCATTTTGGAATCCAGGACTTCAGTGAGATTGCCACTCAAATATCCATAAAGAGAGTCAAATTTGAAATACTTATATCTTTTCGGAAATCTGTAATCCTCATCTTCCATGAAGCATGGTATGTTATCTTCAAAGTGCAACAATGAATCCCCATGGGCCAGTTCTATTTTTTTTACCAAATCCCATGAGGCACAGTATCTCTGTGCTTCAAGCTTCCCTGAGGACATTAGCCTGACCAGAGTAAACCCACCAGATTCATCAGATCCATGGAAGAGTCTAGAAAGATCCTTGTTTAGTATGCCAAAGCCCAAAACAATGTCTTTTTTTCGCTTCCAATCAATCCATTTAGGAAGTGCATCTTTGAAGAACTCTTTTCTTGTAAGACAACTTCCGCAACAGCAATCACAACCAGACAACAATAAATCTGAAGGGAGGTCCCATGCATAAAGAGACTTGCAGATTTTTGCAATTTCCGAAGCAAAAGCCCCCCCACAACTTGGTAAAGAAGGTCCATAACAGAAAAGACTGAATTCACAATTGCAAAAAGATCCCAATACAATGCCAAAACCTAATTCATCAGCCCACTCATACATGTTATCCCTTGAGTTTGCCCTCAACTCAGACAACCTAAACAAGTCAATATAGCTAGGTTTATGAAGACCATGAGCCCACTGCAACACCGGTGTCAACGGCTTACGCACATCACAGAGAACTAACAAGCTATCAGAAGCTATAACAAAATTAAAACCATCAGAACCAGCTTTACGGAACATAAGGAACTGCTCCTTTTCAACCAGAGAATACAAATTCAGCATATCAATCTTCGCTAAAACAGTAATATTACAGTCGCCAGACCTCAAATCAACCAAAAACACGGCATCTGATCGTGCTATGATCAAAAGTCTAGGATGCCAACTAAAATCACAACCCAACCATTTACAAGTCCCTGAACAACGATAATAATCATCCCACAACACTCTCAATCTCTTCCCTTTAAAGTACACATTTGATTTCTTAGTTTTCACACAAGAGTCCAAGTCAAACATAAACAAAGTACCACTTTGTAACAAAACCACACTCTCCTCCACCAAATGCGGGCTCCAACAAGCACTCACAATAGAGTTACTCTTGAACAACTTACAACCCAAATAACTTAGAGTAGGCTTTTCACCAACTTTATTAACTTTAACACTAAACCAATGAATGGAGTACATAGTACAAGCCAACAAGTAACCAATAGTAACCAAAGAATTATCTTTAAAACCTGAAATTTCTGCAACAGGATTAACCAAAATTTTGTATATCCGATGTTTGAACCGATCTTTGGCCATGAAAATTTCATCATTTTCATCGGTTAAAACAGTAAAACCTGAGTCTTTGAATGAAAATAACAAAAACCCAAGTTGGTCATGGTTGTAACCAGCAGAGAAGAAGGCGATAACATTATTTGTATTTGGGCAATGAAGAAGCTGAAGACAATTGTAAGAGTCAACAAAGGTGTCATTATGGTGTTGGGGTCCAAACTGGGAGGCAATGGAGGAGGAGGTGGAAAGAGGTAATGAGGAAGAGGAGAGGAAACTAGAGAGAGAGAATTGTGGAGGAGACTGAATGGGTTGAAAGAGAGAGGGAAAGGAGAAGAGAAGGGTTAAGGTTTGCGGCTTTGGGTTGAAACAGAGTGGACCAAGTATGGACCTCGTTGATGGGCCTGAGAGGAGAAGAGGTGGTGTAAAGACCTTCCCTATCGGAAACTGGGACTTCCATTCATCTGTAAATTCCATCCTTCAGGATGCCTACAACCTGCTAAACCATCAACATTGTCATTGAGGCAACTCGACATAATACACATATTTTTATCAAATCACAACATAAAAGTTTGACAGGCAGCAAATTAATAAAATCATTAATCAATATTTATAGGCAGGAATTTGATAAAGCAAAACTCCATTGGTGCAAGAGTGAACAAACGAACTTAATTTATAAATGAATGACAATAACTGTTTATTGACGAATGGAAAATCAATTTGTTCCAAGAGTATGCAAGGACAATGTGATATCAAATACAAATACAATTAAATGAAAGCAAGCGGCTGGAGAAATATCCAAACGAAAAAATTATTCAAGAGAAAAAACAAAACCATGGATTCAATAACTAATATACCAATTCCTAGAACTTAAAGACCCCAAACGCAGCTAGACTTCCCTCAAGTTCAATGACGAATGGAGACTCGTTACACAATCCGTGGTGATCATCATGTCATCAAAACGAAGTTCCCAAGCCACCACCAATAATTTTGCTAAATCTAGGTTTGATCGATCAACTAGTTAGATCAAATTCCCTTAAATCGGTCCTATTTCTAAGTATCCACTAAACAAAATTTAAAGGTTCAGGAGCTCAGTTGCATTAATTTAATGAGGAAGGCATTGGACAGAGCCCAAATGCCCTTCGATTACCATATCTCTAAAATTTACAACCACCTGTAGACATCAAATAATCAACAAACTGTTAATTCAATGAACAATAGCTTTAATTTCTTTCCACAATCATTAAAAAAATAAATAAATAAATAAATAGTTGACACATTTAATTCTATCCAAATACTTAAAAAACATTATACAATTCTAAAACAAAATTCAATTCAGGAAAAGTAACATAAAAATATATGAAAAAAAAAAAATTTTAACTTTCTGGTGTCGGTTGCTTACCAAGTCTCTCTCTCTCTCTTCTAATCTTTTCTCCGGCAGAAAAAGGCGATGCCGCTCTTTCTGTAATGCATTCGCTCTTCCAGCCTTTCCGCCGAGCATAAGGCGACGCGCTGCCGCTGTGTGCAGAGTGGCCGGGTTGTGGTGGCACCGGTTGCGCTGTGGCTTCGCTGGAGGGAGCGAGTGATGACACTGACGCGCTGCCGCTGCGGGTGGGGGTTGAGGACTGTCGCCGACTCGCCGCTGTCGTTGTTCGTTTAGGCGCGAGAAATCGGGATTTACTGCTTTAACTATACAACAATGTTCTGGTGTGTATGCAAGAAATTGAACCAATAGATGGCTGCCACGTTGCGACTTTAGTCGAACTGTTGATGATCTAAAGTTGTGATGTTTAAAAAATAGGGTTATTATTAAAAACACCCTCTAGTTTACATTATTGGTCAAACAACACCCTCTAGTTTCATTTTTGGTCAAAATGCACCATTTTGTTTTAATTAATATACAAAAATGCACCTTACCTTTAAAAATCCATTAGTAAAGGTTAACGAGTTTAGATTTATTAAACAGAATTATTGTTAAATTAGAATTGGAAGCACATTCGACAATAGATTTATTAAATGAATGCAACAAATAAATTAAATAAAAATAACAATTGCAAGCACATTGATGGTTATATAGCAAAAAATTGAAATTAGAATTGCATTAAAGAAGCACCATGAACAACAAGGTACATAAATCTCCAAAAAAAAGCAACTCTCTCTACCTAGAAATCTATTTGAAGAAATAAAAAAAAAAGCAGAGAGAACTACTCAGGAGAGTTCTTTTGTTTGCTTATCAAAAAGGAAAAAAAAAATAATAATACTTGAATTCTGATGGTAATATTTTCAGCCTCCAAATTGGATTGAAAACATGTTATTTTTTTTTTTTCTTTCCAGATTTGCATTTCAATTTTTCATCCCAGTTGCATCCTTCACTGCATCAGCAGCTCCCTGTGCCTTCTCCTTCACTTGCTGACCAGTCTACACACAAAACAACAAATATTAGGCTATACACATTTAGAGATTTGAAAGATCCAACAATGGGGTTTTTACATGAAATTCTTCAAATGGTTTTGTAACACAAGGAAAAATAGTTGTTTGAATCCCCTCGTAGGTACCTACACAGCCAAAGGGCCATAGGAAATAGTTTCCCGTTTCCTAAAGATTGTAGGGTTCTACGGGGGATCCTGTTTCGAACTCAGATTCGCTAAACGGGTGCTGAGGATTTCTGGATTATAAAAAAATATATACATGAGGAAATAGTTTGTTAAAAAAGAAAAGAATGGACCTGTTGCATGGATTCTTTTGCAGATTGAGCAGCATTGCTGGCTTTGTCCATCATGTTGCTTGCTTTCTCTTGAGCTTGGCCCTTGGCCTCACCAGCTTGGTAGCTCATCTTCTGGGAATTGTCTGCCATTTTTGTTTTTCTTGTTTTGGAACTGTTAACACAAATGTAATATTTCTGTAGATTGTAAAGATCAAACTCAACTTTGCAATGGTGATGATGAAAAGCTCTGTATTGTCACCATTTTATAGCTACCAAAACCATCACCATTGCTTGACATGTGTGATGCCACGTGGAATACAAGTTAACAGGTGTCACTCTTCTGTTTGTTGAGACTATCACGTGTAACTATAGATTCGGATCGGGTGCATATTTTAGGCCTTTTGACCAGAAGGCTCGTTGTTGAGTTGTTCCATTCAAAAATCAAACCCAAAAAACAACCAACAAAAAGAAAAAGGAATGAAAAACTCTCAGTCACTGACTCACTGGGTTGCTCCACGTCTCTACTCTCTATTGTTAACAACTAAATATGATTAAAATGAATGTGATTGTCCATCTAACACTAATTATATACTTTTCAATTGGGTTCAAATGATTTGAATTTGGATGATGAATCAATCAACTGATCTTTTGAAGCTCTATGTTAATTACATTATTAGTCAGTGAAGTTATGTTAATTACATCATTGAATCTCCTAGTTAAAGTATCTATACATCATAGAAACCACATCTATAAACATAATTTTACACAAGCTCAATAAAAATTTGATACAAGTTTATAAAATTTTACAAAATGATGTTCTAATTATACTAACAGAATACCCACTTCAACTCTTGCTTCGGCTTATGTGCTCGAGATTACAGCAAAAAGAAACGAGCTAAGATGATTCGCTGATCCTTTTGAAACAGATCTACTCTATCCAAAAGGCAGTCTTGCTCGGGACGAGACATCTACTCTACTCTATACCAAATCATATGATGTAATTTATAAGTCAAATTTTGATTATTCGGGACGAGATGAGGTTGTTCTTATGGTATACCATTCACACTTACACTACGAAGTTGTGGGTTCGAGTCATTCTCTCCCCAAAAAACCCTGAATTTATATAATACTTTAAAAATATAAAAAATTGATTATTCGGTCCGGGTTATCGGGCTATCGTGAGACCCGAGAACCCGACAGAAAACACGTAGTGTAAAAACGGGCCAAAGCCAGCCCAACAACTCAATCCAATTGAATTTCACTCTCACCCGCTCACAATCCCAGCCTACAATCTCACGTTGCTCATCGGACGCTTTTCTGGCGCCATCGAATCTCTTTTCAGGTCTGTTTTTAATTTCACCGCCGCCGCCGTTGAGTCGGTTCTAATTGTCACCAGCAGACGTAAATACCAGACTAACGGAATGTTAGAATGACTAACAGGCCATTCCAGGACTCAACCACCAAAACGACTTGCCGTTTGGACTTAGGGAATATAAAAGCAACTTTGACTTCTGAGTGACACTATTCAGATTTCAGACAAAACTCCTCATCTGGCAACCAAAACTCAAAATCCCTAAATCCCCATTTCTTCATTCTTCAACACCAGGTATCTTCAAATTCTTCGATCACAACAATATGTACAATTTTTTACGTTAATTGTTAAGGCAAGCAAAAGAACATAAATCATAACTAATTCGGGGTAAGTTGGCTAATCCAATCCGCTTTTTGTCCGTCCTGTATTGGTGGATGTATTTATACCGTCACCATTTCACGATCCCCTTAAGCGGTGAACTTTTCATTTCATGCGATCAATTGCTTGATGTGGAGGTCTGGATTTTTTTTTTTTTTTAATCAATTTATTGTTCTGTATATTCTAATTCATTCTTTTGTATTTGCAGGAAATGAGTAGCTTAGTTTCTTTAAACAATGACACCAAATTGATTCAAGCCATTTGTGCTGTTGTTCTAAAGGGTCACTGGACCAAACTCTCTAAACCCGAAATTGCTTCAAGTCTCACCTCTACAAATATTCACCAGGTTCTTTTAAATTTTTTACTAAATTTTGACAATCCTTCACTTTCATGGGGATTCTTCAAATGGACCGAATCCACTTTACCAAATCACAAGCACTCTTTACAATCTTCTTGGGTAATGATTCACATTTTAACGAAACACAAACACTTGATGACTGCACAGAACCTGCTTCACAAATTTGCTCTAAGAGATTTTTTGTCGACTCCTTCAGTTTTGAATTCTTTACTGAAAGTCCATGATGACCCGGATGGGAATTCTCACATTTTGAGCTGGTTAGTCATATTTTTTGCAAAGTCGAAAATGACCCAAGATGCTATGCAGGTTTTCGATCAGATGAGGGTTCATGGTTTAAAGCCTCATTTGCATGCTTGTACTGTGTTGTTGAATTCGTTGGTCAAAGATAGGTTGACTGATATGGTATGGAAAGTGTATAAGAAGATGCTTGGACTTGGTGTTGTTCCTAATATTCATGTGTATAACGTATTAATTCATGCTTGTAGCAAGTCTGGTGATGTTGAGAGAGTGGAGAAGTTGTTGAGTGAAATGGAGTTTAAGTGGGTGAAACTCGATCTTGTTACGTATAATACTTTAATTGCTTTGTATTGTAAAAAGGGTATGCATTATGAGGCTTTATCTGTTCAAGATAGAATGGAAAGAGAGGGGGTGAGTCCTGATATCGTGACATACAATTCGCTTATACATGGATTTTGTAGGGAGGGTAGAATGAGAGAGGCTATTAGGCTTTTTAGAGATATTAAAGGTGCTTCTCCTAACCATGTGACTTACACTACTTTGATTGATGGGTATTGTAGAGCAAATGATCTTGAAGAAGCTCTAAGATTGCAGGAGGTAATGGTGGCTAAAGGGTTGTATCCTGGGGTTGTAACTTATAATTCGATTCTGCGTAAATTGTGTGAAGAGGGTAGGATAAAAGATGCTAATAAACTCTTGAATGAGATGAGTGAAACAAAAGTGGAACCAGATAATGTCACATGTAACACTCTGATTAATGCTTATTGCAAGATAGGAGATATGAAGTCAGCAATGAAAGTGAAGAACAAGATGCTTGAGGCTGGATTGAAGCTAGATCGATTTACTTACAGAGGACTGATCCATGGTTTTTGCAAGGTGCAGGAGATGGACAATGCTAAAGAGCTCTTATTTAGCATGCTTGGTGCGGGGTTTTCTCCTAGTTATTGCACCTATTCATGGCTTGTTGATGGTTATAGCAACCAAGGCAATGAAGAGACAGTGATAAAACTTCTGAACGAGTTTGTGAGAAGAGGTCTCTGTGTCGATGTCTCAGTCTATAGGGCACTGATAAGGAGGTTTTGTAAGAAAGAAAAGATTGATTTTGCTGAAAGAGTATTCGGTCTTATGCAAGGGAATGGTATATCGGGTGATAGTGTTATTTATACTAGTTTGGCATATGCTTACTGGAAAGCAGGGAACGCAAATGCTGCTTTGAATATGTTGGAGGAAATGTATAAGAGAAGGTTGATGGTAACTCTGAAAATCTATAAATGTTTCAATGCTACTTATGCTAATGACAACATCTTGAGTCTCTTTTGGAATCATGTAGTTGAAAGAGGCCTAATGTCAAAAAATATTCTAAAGGAAATGCAGCAGCTGGATTCCTATAAATGAGAGGACATATCACTAAAGTTGTCGAATGCATCGAAAGGGCAACCGTATGGATCTCCTCTTTGTATCAGCTGGTCATAATATTTGTTGATCAGGACCAGCAGATGGGTAGAATGTTTCGATTGTGATACTTGTCGCCCAAAAATCAAGTTAAGGAGAGCTCTTGATATGGCGCATGGTTATCATATATGTGAGAGCTATCTGTAGTATTATCTGCAATGTCCAGGCACATGTTCTGCCTTTTGGATAGAGTAGATGTCTTTTGAAATGATCAGCGAATCGTCTTGGCTCGTTTCTTTTTGCAGTAATCTCGAGCACATAAGCCGAAGCAAGAGTTGAAGTGGGTATTCTGTTTGTATAATTAGAACATCATCTTGTCAAAGTTTATAAACTTGTATCAAATTTTTATTGAGCTTGTGTAAAATTATGTTTATAGATGTGGTTTCTATGATGTATAGATACTTTAACTAGGAGATTCAATGATGTAATTAACATAGCTTCACTGACTAATAATGTAATTAACATAGAGCTTCAAAAGAACAGTTGATTGATTCATCATCCAAATTCAAATCATTTGAACCCAATTGAAAAGTATATAATTAGTGGTTAGATGGACAATCACATTCATTTTAATCATATTAACAATACAGAGTAGAGACGTGGAGCAACCCAGTGACTCTGAGTTTTTCATTCCTTTTTTTTTGTTGGTGGTTGTTTTTTGGGTTTGATTTTTGAATGGAACAACTCAACAACGAGCCTCCTGGTCAAAAGGCCTAAAATATGCACCCAACCCGAGTCTATAGTTACACGTGATAGTCTCAACAAACAGAAGAGTGACACCTGTAAACTTGCATTCCACGTGGCCTCTCACGTGTCAAGCAATGGTGCTGGTTTTGGTAGCTATAAAATGGTGACAATACAGAGCTTTTCATCATCACCATTGCAAAGTTGAGTTTGATCTTTACAATCTACAGAAATATTACATTTGTGTTAACAGTTCCAAAACAAGAAAAACAAAAATGGCAGACAATTCCCAGAAGATGAGCTACCAGGCTGGTGAGGCCAAGGGCCAAGCTCAAGAGAAAGCAAGCAACATGATGGACAAAGCCAGCGATGCTGCTCAATCTGCAAAAGAATCCATGCAACAGGTCCATTCTTTTCTTTTTTAACAAACTATTTCCTTATATATATATATATTTTTTATAATCCAGAAATCCCCAGAACCCGTTTAGCGAATCTGAGTTCGAAACAGGATTCCCTGTAAAATCCTACAATCTTTAGGAAACATGAAACTTTTTCCTATGGCCCTTTTTGGCCGTGTAGGTACCTATGAAGGGATTCAAACAACTATTTTTCCTTGTGTTACAAAACCATTTGAAGCATTTCATGTAAAAACCCCATTGTTGGATCTTTCAAATCTCTAAATGTTTATAGCCTAATATTTGTTGGTTTGTGTGTAGACTGGTCAGCAAGTGAAGGAGAAGGCACAGGGAGCTGCTGATGCAGTGAAGGATGCAACTGGGATGAAAAATTGAAATGCAAATCTGGAAAGAAAAAAAAAAATAACATGTTTTCAATCCAATTTGGAGGCTGAAAATATTACCATCAGAATTCAAGTATTATTATTTATTTTTTTCCTTTTTGATAAGCAAACAAAAGAACTCTCCTGAGTAGTTCTCTCTGCTTTTTTTTTTATTTCTTCAAATAGATTTCTAGGTAGAGAGAGTTGCTTTTTTTTGGAGATTTATGTACCTTGTTGTTCATGGTGCTTCTTTAATGCAATTCTAATTTCAATTTTTTGCAATTGTTATTTTCATTTAATTTATTTGTTACATTCATTATCAAATATAACTCGGATAAATCTATCACTTGGTGGTAAATAAATTGTATTATAATTTAAAAACCTAGGACCGATCCAATCATAAAGTATTTATCCAATCCTAACAATAATTCTATTTAATAACGTTAATCTTTACTAATGTATTTTTAAAGGTATGGTACATTTTGTACATTAATTAAAACAACATGGGGCATTTTGGAAAAAAAATGAAACTAGAGGGTGGTGTTAGACCAATAATGCAAACTAGAAGGTAACGTGGCAGCCATATAATGGTTCAATTTCTTGCATTCTATATACGTGCACACACCAGAACATTGTTGTATAGTCAGCAAATCCCGATTTCTCGCGCCAAAGCGAACAACGGCAGCGGCGACAGTCCTTTTCCTCCACCCGCAGCGGCAGCGCGTCAGTGTCATCACTCACTTCCTCCAGCGAAGCCACAGCGTAAACGGTGCCACCACAACCCAGCCACTCTGCACACAGCGGAGGCGCGTCGCCTTATGCTCGGCGGCAAGGCCGAAAGAGCGAATGCTGAAGAGAAAGAGCAAAAATTCATTTCTAAAAAGTAAATACAAAATCCAACAGCTTTATGTTTAGCATTGAAAAGGAATTTTGCTTGCAGTAACCAACCTAAACAAAAAAAACCAAAGTGGAAACTTCTAGCTACTAGGGTTTATAAAACCACAAGCAGCACAATATAAAATATTTCAAACATACAACGATTAAGGACTCGTAGAAAACAAAAATACAAAAAATTTCCAAAAACAATTAGAATCGACTCAACGGCGGCGGCGGCGGCGGCTGACGGAAAACATGAAAAATGCGGCGGTGAAATTAAAAACAGACCTGAAAAGAGCTTGGATGGCGCCGGAACAGCGTCGGACGAGCAACGTGAGATTGTAGGCTAGGATTGTGAGCGGTTGAGAGTGAAAATCAACTAATTGAGTTGTTGGGCTGGACTTGGCCCGTTTTTACACTACATGTTCTCTGTCGGGTTCGCGGGTCTCTCGACTTAGCCCGATAACCCAGACTGAACAATCAATTTTTTTTTTTTTTTGAAGTATTACATAAAATTTGGGGTTTTTGGGAGAGGGAAAGAGTCATACCCATAACCTCGTGGTGTAGGTGTGAGGGGTATACCATCAAACCAATCTCATCTCGTCCCGATTCCCGAATAATCAAAATTTGACTTATAAATTACATCATATGATTCAAAACATATAATTAAATTGGATAAAATTAATGTTACTATCATTGTATCTCTTCAAACGAAAAGGCTAAGGTAGGGTATGAGCAAAATAAATAAACATGAATAACCATCGGCTTATAAGACCAAAGACAATAAGTCTCTTAAAAAAAAATTCGACTAAAGGCTTGAAAAGAACCACGAGACGTAATAAATCTGAATAAGGAGGGTATTTTTTTTTTTTTTTTCTATTAAAACTCAAGTTATTAAATTAGTACTAATTATAGAAAACAAGCACCAATAAGAGCTGGAAATAACAATATTTTCACATAAACCAATATTTAACCACTCTAGGACCCATGTGAGAGCTTGTAAATGGGTGTTGTACATCACAATCTTTCTGACAAAACTGCATTATAGAGTGAACCATCTATCTATCAAATAAATGATTATTCCAAACCATACAAATTTAACACAAAACACAAAAGGTCAATGACATTAACCCCTAAATCACAATAACATAACCAAAAGCTTTATGAGGAACATCCAACTGTTTGCAATATCATTCAAATTCTATTTCTATAGCCACAAATTTTTAGTTTTAACGATAAAAGTATACCATTTTTTAATGTAATGTGACCACATATCAAATCGGGGAAGACACCTCCCAGGATCAAACACGTCCACTGAAAATATAAATCAAAGGAGGTAAAAAGAGAGACTGTAGTCAATTAAAGGGTCAATCTAAGAGTACAGATGCCTAGTTGAGCACATATCTAGATACTAAATAGTTTTTTCTTCCAAATTTATATTCGACTAATTCCCATGTAGGATCTCCTTTCTTCTTTCCCTCTATATGTTCCTCAAAATGTCTTATCTGAACCACCAACGCTGAACAGCTGCAATTGGAGAGTTCAAGAATGGCGCATACCGTTGCTGTAATGGATTAACAGTCCTCCCAATCTTGGTCCACACACTGTGATGGTAACCAGCGGTCACAGGGGCATTATACATGAGCTTCAATAGCTGCCAGAAAGAAAACAATGTTATATCAATTTCTGTCAAACCCCATATGCATATTTTTATCGGCAATAATTTATATCAAGTCATACTGTTATAGATCAAATGCATATATTTTTGTCGGCAGTAACTATAACTTTATTTAATGCTTTTTCGTTAATCCAAAATCAAGTCATCGATATAGTTGAATGTGGGTGTAAAACAAATCAAATTGACCTAGAAGAACAAAAAAAGAAATCGAAGAACTGCACTGTGTATATTTATTAACTTTGGTCTAAATTCATTTTCTTGAATGATATCCCATTTCAAGATGGATAACCATTGAACAATCAAAAAGAACAATTTCAACGGCCACATTTAGGATATAGTGAATGGAGATATCACATCAAATGGATAATAGCATATTTGACCCAAAAACCTCCGGAAACTCAATATATCATGAACACGAACAAAATCCAGCAATTGCACATAGAATAACGTTACATGTAAGAAAATATTTGTATGGAAAACAAGAATGGAATATCTAACCTGCCAGTACATGAATGTTTGTATTATGTTGCGCTGCCATCTGCATGAACAATTAACATTACAAAAATATCTATTGAACAAAAGCATATTAAAAATAAATAAATAAAAAGGTCATGCAAACAATGAAATAAGGATTTGAGCAACTTACGATAACAATGAGATGATAAGAAGGAAGCCAACTCCAATCTCAGCATGGGAGGAAAGTATGCTAAGGGTAGTTGTATTAGACTCCACCCAGACACAAGCATCTTCCAAGTACTTCCTGTCCACCAAAAAGAGAAATCACAAGAAAACATTAACAAATAAGTACAAAACAATACAACATACAATTTTAACTAATGCATAAAAAAAAGTCCAAGTATAGACATGAAATGACCCCTGGTTCAGGCAGAGAAACAGTGTACTACATAAGACACGTTTAATACTAATAACTAGAGTCGGAATGGGATGTGCTTATTAATAATTTACCGATGAAAAAATATAGGAATAAGCCAATAGAAAAAATAAAAATAAAAAAATAATCATTTATTAGTATAATATATCATACAATTTTAACTAGTGCATCGATTAAGTAAGTTGTTGAATTGCTAAAATCCCCTATTCATAACAGATTATTAGACAGATTTCCAAATATACATAATCATAAATCAAAGAATTTCAATTAACATCAAAAAAGGAATCTAGAATTCAGACATAGAGTCCCCCGTGCTTCATGCAAAATGGCAGTGTAGTAAGGACATAAATATCAATTTACTCTATACTAAATTGCTAAAAGTACAGGAACGAGATGGGTTCATTTAAATTCAAAGATGACAAAATGGCAAAAAGGAATGCCTAATCACACACATTGCAAATTAGCCAGGTGGATCTCTCTCATTTCATAATAGGCTGGATTCTTGGGATAAAATACTAGGCGATGCAAAAATTTATTTAATCATATTCAAGAGGCATGTGTAAAACTATTCATTGAGATTTAGAAACTATTTTTGTTGGAAGAATTGACGAAACAAATGCCTAGAAACACATCTGCAAAAAGCTTTGCAGATGACAAAGATGACTAGATATCGTGTGAAGATTCCCTTGAATTAATTAAGATTCAAAAAGATGATTATATTCACTATTTGTGTTTCTCAACAAAACTTGTTTCATAGTTCTATCATGGATAATTAACTTATTTAACTCTTGGATTTATAAAATATCAATATAACTTTAGCAACACAACTAAGCCTTTTCTATTATATTCTGGACTGTTTTACATGTAGAATTCTATTCTCATTAGAGTCGGATGTAGCAGAAGGAAATTAAGAGCATCTCCCACCCATTTTCTATCTCTATCTCTAAAATAGAGAACTAAAAAGGAATATTCCTCTCGGATTCCATCTCTAAAAAATTTTCAATCCCACCATCTCTATCCTTATCTCTATATATATCCCTATTTCCATTTATATCTTCAATATTCTTCAATAACTTATATTTTCATTTTCATTTTTATTTTTAGTTTCTTTAATAAATTATTGTTCAACTAAATTTTAACAAATATTATTTATAATAACATTTGTAATTTATTTTTTTTTTATACTTTTTTTAAAATATAATGTTTTATTAATGCATAAATTTATAATAACTAATATTTAGGTTCTAAAATATTTTTCAACTAATATTTTTTTCTATCCTTATTTTAATATTTTTATGTTATTGTAATTTTTAATATTAATATTTATTATTTTCGGGTATTTGGTTTGGGTTTTTATTTTATTACTAACTTATAATTATAAATTTCTAATAAGTGATTACCCAAATGATAAAATATGGTAAAGCATGGTAAATAAAAAAATTATTAATTAATATTCAATATTGGACTCATTTTAAAGATCTAAATGAGACATTTCTAATGGTATAATTTTTATGTTAATAAAATGTATAAATTAAATTTTATTATACATTAATTGAATTTAATGAAAAAGTTAAAAGAATATAATTGGAATAAAAAAAAAAGTTAAAAAGTGGTTTTAGAGGATTGAAGATGGTTCTCTATATTTAGAGAATGAAGATGAGCATCTCTAAATTTTTTCTTGGAATCAACATTTTAGAGGATGGATGGGAGCAACATTTTCTCTCCAATCCGCTAAATTTTCTTGGAGTTGTGAATTAAGAGGATGGGTGGGAGATGCTCTAACAATAACAGAATTTATAGTAAAGATTCTTTCATACTTCGCTTTCTAGCATAATCATATTATCATCCTTTATCATATATGATTCCAAATTTATTAATGCACCTAGAGCTATCCCTCCTTCCCATGTATTAAATTTGAAACCCAAAGGTAGAGAGAAAATACAACAGTCAAATTACATGGACCTGAAACCCATAAAAGAAACCAAGACCTCTCCACTAATAAAATATTGTCAGACAACTGCATGAGAGCCTAAAGCATTAGTTTCTTTTTAAAAACAAATAAAATACAAAATCTATAGCTACCAACAAAAAACCTGTATGCAACACCAAAACTACAGTCCTATTCGCGCAAAATCTAACTAACCCAACAATACATAACATAATATGAAAGTATGCCTAAAATGCCAAAGACTGGATGGTAAAATAAGTATAGAAACAGACTTGAATAAATAAAAATTAAGATAACACCTACAAAAACATAGAAAAAGTCTTTATAAGAATCAGGTTTCACATTTCAATTCATCATTCAAGTCTTGTCTAAATGTAAAAAGACATAAAAGTCTATTTATAGACAAGCCAGCCCTAGTATAATTTATAAACTGACACAATCCATACAAAAATTAAAATAAATAAAATCCGAAGCAGGATATAAACTTCTAGATAAAATACAATCTAATAAAATGGTACAATATCTTACATATCTTCTAACAGAGTATGCATTAATATAATGGTAAAAACAAAAGATCATGCTCATCAATCCAACATAAAACTAAACATAGTTGATTCAATATTTGTGCAGCTCTTTTACCTGTACAAGGTGGAACGGCTAAAATTTTGTCTTAAGAACTTGGCAACATGTTCAAGTGCACGGCATAAAATGGGAATCAAAGCAACTGCATCAAAGGTCGATATCATCAATTCAATCATACTAGGTGATCCCCAATGAAATCACATATTGTAGATTCAAAAAAATATATATCAAAATTGGACTGAAAATAGTTACGGCCAAGTGGTGCTCACATTTAAGGCAAAGATGTGAACTGACAAATGTAAGGCAATAGATGAAGTAAAGAAAATCTTTGGTCGCAATTATTGACTGAAAGTACACTTGCAAAGCCTGCATATTCCATGCCCTGGGTTTCTGTGTGCATATAAGACAAGTTAATGGAAAATGAACAAGCAGAGATTAATATCAATAAAAAAAAAATAGAAATGGAAATATGAAGGTTACCCCATAAAGTGAGTACAAAGAATATAGAGAGGAACAAGCAGTGCCCATAAATGACAGTCGGTATGCCCTATTTGCGAGACTCTTTGGTACAAGTGGAAATACAGCAAGCACAGCCACAACAAAAACCTGCAAGAAATAAAACACAGAAATAATTTTAAACAGCCTATGATTGGATGCAGCACAAATCAAAACAATTTTTGACTGATGTTGAATGCTTGATTATCGAGGCACATTAGTATTTTATAATTAACTGAGAAGCTCCATAACCAATTCGTTACTTCTTGAGTTACACGATGATTAAATGATTCTTCCACCCCACCTACCTCCCTCCATCTGTAACATATTCATTATTCATTACCATGACTGCATTCCCCTCCTCTTAGACTCCTTTTCATCAACCATAATCAAAAGAATGCTGAGAGAAAAACTAGTTTTATATTACGTAGAGTCGTAGACTTTTTCTTAAACATCTGTGTCATATCATACTTTCTGCTTGAAATGCAAAACCACTCATTATCAATAGTAGATGAAGTAATAAGTAGTAATAACAATTTTATCTAGATGTTTCCTCTCAATTAATCACAGTTTTCAATTATACATTCTTCTCCAAAGAACATGTTGAATAGGGAAAAGCAGAGAGAAAACTGAACTCAAGTTAACAAGAAAAACAATGATGTATCTCTTTACATTTCATAAATGAAGGATCGCAAAAGGTCAAGCTTATGGAAAATTAAAATATATATATATATATCAGATATATTAACTATACAGTATATATAAATCTAATAATATGACCATAAAACTAAAATTTATAACTATGTTCAAATACTCATTAGAGGGTCTCCCTAGACTGCAAGGATTGTTGCATTATCATCAAATTTAAAAAGGCTAATCCATAATGCCTCTATGAATTAATTCTAATAAATCAATAGAGACAGGAAAATTTAAAATGGTATGTCCTGCTTTATGTAGATCTTTGTTGGAGGTGAAGTTCCTGCTTTTGGAAAGGGTGAGAATGCACAGTTCTTTGGAAATGTTCACTTTTAGAGTTTTAGGAAATATTTTGGTTTGTAAGTGTTTGCTTCAATGTATTAAACTGTGTTCTAAAAGGCGCTGCGCCTAGGAAATTCTCCGGTGGCAACAAGACGTGGCCACGAGGGGCTAGCAGGCTGCTGGTTGGAGGAGTTGTGGAGAATGTCGATTGAACAGGGAACTGGGAAGAGAAGAGAAGAAAAAATAAATATTGTGTTTTGTTTAATGAATCCCAAAACGACATTGGTTTAGGATTCATTAAACAAAACCCAAAACGGCATTGTTTAGGGCTTTCTTTTTTAATAAACAACCGCCTAGGCGGCCATCGCTGCGTTGGCTACGCCTAGGGCGCCTAGGCAGTGCCTGACGCCAATTAGGCAACCGGCCGCCTAGGCTCGCCAATTAGGGCCTAATCAGCACGGCCGGCGGCCGCCTAGACCGTTTTTTAGAACACTGGTATTCAATCATTTCTCTTAATAATCTTGAAAGGATCAAACAAGAATCCCGATTAATAAAATGCTTTTGTATCACTTCCGCAAACTATTAAGATCTTATTTTGGCATCAGAAGTTTTTATTCTAGTTAAATGTACATTTAAGTCTTTGTTTCCTATAAAAATAAAAAATAAAAATAAAATGAACATTTCAGACTTCAGAAGAGAAATGAAAAAGAAACAATGAAAATATGGAAAATTAAAACGGCTTATAAGCAGAGCTAGGATTTCTGGTTTGTCATAATTGCAAGAAAATAAGCAGGAAATTTAAAATTCAGGCCAGGGAAATATTTGATCGGATCATATAACTGTACTTCAAATTTTTTTAACAAAATATATCAACGATAAAAAAATAGTTCTAATATGTTCATGCACCTTCCAAAGTATATTTTAACATGGATTCACAAGAAAAAATACCATACCCAAGCATTGACAGAAAATTGTATCGTTTGCCGATCCCATCGCACAGAAGTTGCATTAGGACCTGCAGTAGATGATGTCCCAGAGGTTCTAGTAGTTGATCCTGCAGCAACAGTTTGAGTTAATTTAAACTAAAAGACCAAGATTATTTCTAGTAAATAACAAATTAACTCAAACTTCTGTGTAAGGTACAATAATCCCTGTATTTCTACATTCTGTAATTTAGAATTGCAAAATCAATTAATTATCCACCTGAGCTACGAGGTCGAGCACGGTCACTTGTAGAAGCCGAAGTGTTTGAGGATGCTCCAAGGAATTGTGCCGGTTGAGATGAACTGTTTATAGACATAGGCTCTACCACGAGATCAGGATCCTGCTTTCACAATAATATATAGTAAATATACATGCTGAAAATATTTAAGTGCAGGCGTGCAGCAATTGAATTTATTTGAGTACAACAAATATTCCCAAAAGTGATATACACGTGCACACAAACGCACACAATTAAGCCTCTAAACCAACATAACCGTTACAAACAACATTGAAGATAATGACTTTTCTCTCAAGGATAAAATGACAATGCTGAAAGAATGAATTTGCAGTCACGTGTTCAATATCCTAGTGCAATAATATTACTTACATTACTTTCATCTGTAAAACCTGAAGAAAGTAAACTAACCTAACTAACATAATTTTTACAATGAACATGACAATTAGGTATAACTAGAAATGAATGCAAGTTACACGTAAACAATAAGATTGCAATTGAAGAAACGAACCGAGAAGAATGCTAAACTTCCCAAAATTACTAAACAAAAACATACATGGGATCTATAACTTTCAATGAAAATCAAAATACGAAAATGAATGAGTAAATGATCAACTAAACAAAATTACCAATTTCAGTGAACAAAAGGATCATGAGCAAACAAGATGCAATTCACAATAAAACACATTTCAATTCCTTTTCTAGAAACTAGAGACATAATTAGTAAAAACAAAAAAACAAAAAAAAAATACAATAATCAAACACAGATCTCAAAAAGAACAAGAAAACTAGTACCAGAGTTGACCAAAAACGAAAACCAACAAATCCCACTCCTAAATCCAAGTAAACTAACATTTCAAACAGTAAAAAGTAGATATTGACCAAAGTAACATGTAAGATTCTCAACTTAAAACCCTAATTTGGGAGGATATCAATAAAAATGAGAAATTGAATATCAGAGAAACAGAGAGATGGGGTGTACGGACAATATAACGCTGGTAGAACTTGCGCTTGAAGTGATTGACGACGTCGGCACGAGAGGAGATATTTGGTGGAATCAAGATGTTGGACCAGTAATCGGCCCATCTTGCGTCGTTATCGTAATCGTACGCAGCCGCTGCTATTCTCTTTATCTTCTGTGGATCCTCTCTCTCTTCACCCATCGATTCTCTTCACTCACTCTCTCAACTCTCTCAATCTCAGAAGACGATTGCAATGGATTCTTTTTTGGGATTATTTTTTCTGCTGCCTGTATATTTTCACCGAGACGTTTTCGCTTGACCTACTTACAGTCTTACAGTGATGTACTGTGCAGATATTTCATATTTTTTTGGTAATTTTCCCATTTTTGATGATGTGTCCAGACAGTCAGGGACTTCGGCTGACGTGTCTAATAATATGTCAGACAGTCATCTGTTTGTCGATTATGTGGCCGATACGTTGGTTGATTGTTGCTGACACGACATCGGCGACTATTTTTATTTGGAGTCCATTTTTGCTCACCTCCCTTCCAAACACATGACATGTGTCTATAGAGGGGTAAAATTAGGGATGGCAATTAAACCCAAACTCGTGGGATCCGTCCAAACCCAACCCGCTTAAAGAGGGTTTGGGCTGGGATAAGTGTACCCGTGGGTGGGTTTGGGTTTAGGTTTGAAAATTGTACCCGTCACGGGTTCAAGTTCGGGTTCAAGTTCAAGTTCAAGTTCGGGTATGGATTTAGAAAAAAATCCATACCCGAACCCGCGTACCCATAAACAATAAAAATTATATAATATTTTATTATTTAAAAAATTATAAATTTAAACTCCAATAAAAACTTTTTAATTATATAGAGAATAAAATATAAACATTTCAATGTATTAAGTGTTTTTACTCTTTAAAATTATAATATTTCATTAAAAAAAAAAATTTGGTAGGTTTGTGGGTTTTACTCGTGGACCCGCTTGTTTCACGGGTTCGTGGGCGGGTTTGGGTGTCCCCCAAATCCGTAAGTAAAATCCGAACCTGAACCCGTTTATTTTTGCTGGTTCGCGGATGGGTTTGGTAGATACAAAATTTCACGGGTTTGGGTTTAGGTTTGGATTTTACCAAACCCGCCCCATTGCCATTCCTAGGTAAAATTGTCTAAAAATCTAGACATATGTGAACACATAGGATGAGCAAAAGTGTTCTCTTTTATTTCTCTTTTGATGTGGCCGTAGACATGCCAGGTCAAGTTGGCAGTTGTCGCTGACGTGCCCAAGCACGTCAATCTATTTTTGATTATGTGTTATATACATCAATAACTTTGGCAGATGTGTTCAAACACATCAACGACTTTAGCTGACGTGTCTAATGTCATGTCGAGGTAGTCATTGGTTGTTGTCTTGTTGATGATGTAGTCGATACTTTGTGGATTATTACTGACACATCATCGGCAACTACTCTTACATGTCTATTGCGTGGCTGTAAACGTGTTGGGACGCGTTGACAGTTGTTGCTGACATGTCAGCTTCATATGTAAGCTAGAAATGTTGATGTGACAGAAATTATTAATTTCTAAGTGAACCCACCGACCAAAATATTCGTTTTTGGCCCAAATAAGAAAATAATGACGCCCCACTTGAAGCAAACAATAATGGAGGTTTGAGGTTTCAGCAAGCGATTCTTTTGGTTCTGGGGTGGAAATTTCAAGGTCTGGTTTGTTTCAAGAACCGCCATTGACGACCCTTTTGAGATATTCAAGTAGTGTTGTACTAGTAGGAGAAAACAGGTCCACTACTACTACTACTTCTTCTTCTTCTTCTGGTCATCATCGTCAAGAGGAGTCATCTTCAATTAGGATCGTTGTCAATGATCGATGATGATCATTATAATGAGTTGAATAATGGAATGATTTTAATTTCTTAAAAAGAATAGTCTTGTCTGCAGATCATTAGATTAAAGAAGTTGAAATAATAATAATAATGTAATGTATGAACAACATCAACATCATTGCATTGCTCATCAATCATCAATTGTTGTTAATTACTTGTTGAAGAGATTTATTAAGAAGATCAGGCATGTACATGAAAGAAACACGTGTAGTGTGGCTACTCAATTAACAATTGGTTTCCATGTTTGTCATTAATTGTCATCGTTTTCATAATAAGCTTATCGCTTATGTGACAGGTTTTTTTTCTATAATAATCTTTGGTCGATATTATATCCACGTTTTTCATGTTTCTAGTGATGTATTCAAATTAATCTCACCGTGAATATTTACATGCATACGTGGAGATATTTTTCCTCCATAATTCAATATTATGAGAATATGAGTAATGTTTATCTCTTAATTATTGTAGGAGTAAATATCCAAATCGAACGTTCGCAAAATTGATCACCATCCTTTCGATATCATATATATATTTCCATCCACAACCGATAGAATCATAGAATACCAAAATCGAGATCATAAGAGATTTACGTATCATCAAAGAAAGCAACATTGATTATGACTTCTAATTAGCCTGATCAAATTAAACCATCATTGTATATATATAAATGAATTTAAAATGATAACTCTTTGAAATAATCTAATGAACATATTAATTATCTAGAATAATCTAATAATACCAGCAAATAAAAAATTATCTTTCTCATTTGAGTAAATACTAGAGTACATCTCAACTCATATTCCAACTTGTATTCCAATTTAATGAGTTATCGATTTAATTCATATGATGCATATCAAGTGTTGTTTAGCATTACTCTTGTCCCATGTATTAAAATCTTTTAAGAATTAGTTATTTAAATACACATACATTCATAACTCAAATGGTTGTACACTTTCCCTTCCCGTTTGTGATAGGAGTTTGAATCTCGTATTGAAAACGACGAATTACATTTATCATTTATCTTTAAGATTAAATGGTATGTTTTTAATAACTTAATTTTTAAATATTAATATGTTTGTCGTGACTTTGAATATTAATTTTTATATTGGCCCCCATAAAGCCAAAGTCATGTCTCCGCCCCTCTCTCTCTCTCTATATATATATATTTGCTTTGAACAAAGGGTTTTATCAACGTAGGTCCTAAGCACATGATAAATGCACAACTTGACGTGTCTTAAAATAATACGTAAAATTTATTTATTTAATCCTTAATAATATGTATTATAACATTTTTGTAAATAATTTTATTTTTGTTAAAAAAAGATAGAAAGAAAAGGATGTTTCGAAGAAATGATAGTGACCCATATAAAAAAATTAATTGAGGATTAGATTAACAACCACATGTAGACTAGAGGCCGAGTATATGATATGATTTAGACAAACGGTGACTAATTAAACAAAACATATCATTCTTTTTTTTTTTTAAACAAAAAACATATCAATCTTATTCATTGCATTGTGAACTAATCTTGTCTTATATTAAGACAAAACAAGTTGTTATCAAACACTATTTTTAAATATATATATATATATATATTCTTTATCAAACACGTGGACTAAATTAAATTATTGCACAACATTCTTGATTATAATTTCGTATCGATTTTGATTATTATTCATTTTCTTGTTTTTCCTATTAAAATTTGCTTCAATTTTTTTGTTTTTTTATAGTTCAAAGATGGTCCAATAAGATACTCTCGAGGAGTCATTTAATTAATTTATTATATATATAAATATCAACTTTTCATTGTCAATAATATTATATTTATAAGCTCGATTAGATCGGGTTAGTACAGTATCTAAAACAAACTTATACCATGTATTACAAATAATAGATAAGTAATCAACTAATCACAAAATAAATTCCAAAATTTTAAATATAATTAGAGTTTTGTTTTATAATTTAGATCATTCTTATATATATATATTTAAGTAAAGTATTATTTATCTTAAAATTGAAGTAGGATTTTATATATTGTATATTTGCATGAGAACATCTACACTAACATTCAACCTTTTTTTTTTTTTTTTTTTCAAATTTTATATTTGATATTTAAAAAATATAAAAAAACCATACACGTATATATCTAGAATTAGTAAGCAAGTTGAAATACTATATATACCAATGGCCTCTTGCCAATGTGGTTGGACTTTTCCAAGTGAGCCTCCACCACCATAGTTCAATGCATTGGTGTGTGTATATATAAATATATATATATCCCTCCTTATCTATTAATCCCAAGTGTGGGTGCTTTCTCCTCAGTTGTGGGAGTAGTATTCCAGACTTTGCTAGTAGAGTCTTATCTCGTCAGGTCCCGACAGTTGTTGTAAATTAAAAAAACAAAAAACAAAACGATAATGATGGTTACTTTATTTGGTAATGATTGCACACCCTAATGTGGTTTGGTGGACGTGAAGCGCACTCAATTAGTTTAATAATTTTTCAGATTTGAGTCACCACGACAATCACATATGATATATAAAAACAAAACGATAATGATCGAAGTGTTGTGCTCGATAAAGATTTTTTGTTACCATCATAGATTTTTATAAAGAAAAGAACTAGCTTGACTTTTTTGCGAGGCTTGATGATGTTTTTTTTTTTTCTGTACACCGAAGTTAGAGCATCTTTAAAAGACTCTTCAAATAAGATATTTCTAAAAATCAAACGAGCCACGTCAGCATATTTGGCTCCAACAGGCTCTTCAAATGAGATTCTTCAAATAAGAATTTGATTCTCACTCTTCAATTATTATTATATTATTTTTTATATAACATCATCATTAATATTTAATACCTATAACTTTTATCTTTTTAATTAATTTTAATCAATATATAATAATTTTTAATTTATAAATTTTATCATCATAAAAATTATACCACTAGAAAGGTCTCATCTAGATCTTTAAAATAAGACTAATATTAAATATTTAATAATAACATATTAATAATATGAAAAGTTACTATTTCTAACTTGAAAAAATGAAGGGTAATTAGATTTGTTGGTGGGGAGGGGGGAATTTGAGTGTTTTCATTAAAATAATATAAACCTATTTCTAATTGAAGAGTCTTTTGGAAGGGTTTTTCTTTTTTCACTCATCAAATTGCCACATAGGTAAGCAAATAGACATTTGAAGAGTGAAAATAGAAGAGTCTTTTAGGGATGCTCTTAGGTCTAAATGTCCATCATTTAAAAAATTTAACTTTTGTTTTGTGCCAACCTTTCCCAAATATCTTGGTTACTCGTAGCATTATTAAAAAATAAATAAATAAAGACATTAATTTTGAAAATATATTTTCTAACATGTCCTTGCTAAGATAACAAATTTGATAAAACTAAATTTTAGGTTAATCCTTGATGCAGGAGATATTATTGGAGATTTTCTTGAAGACTTTTTATTTTAAAAATAGTATTGTAATTAATATCTATTATTATGTTTCTTTTTATTGTATATTTAATTAGGTAGATAAATATTTTATGATTTGATTTTATTAAATCAAATCCAATTTCCTTTTTAGATAGGTTTTTAATGTTTTAGGATTCTTTTGATTTTTAGGAGATTTGATATATTTTTCATTTAGAATTCTTTCCCATTTGTTTAAGATTTTTTTGTTGGTCAAGTTTTGCAATTCTATTTAAGTAGATTGTATTAGGGTTTGAAAGACAGCTTTTGATTAATAAAAAATATAGAGAATTGTTTCTCAATATCCATGTATAACATTCTTTGCAAAGATTGAAGTATTTGAAGCCTGTTAACAATCATTCGTGCGCGAAATTGAATGTTATCAGTAGCTTGTTATCCTGGTATTCGTGCGCGGATCAACATCATAATAGTAGGGTTCGTTTCTGGTATTCGTGCATGAATCAACGAATCCGAATCGTTTATCCTGTCTTTTATCTATTGTTGTTTTGCGTTGAATATTCCGCTGCATCAATCCTAAACCGCCAATCTTAAACTAATTAAATACCAACGGACCAAGGGTCATTTGTTTTGGTGATTGGAAACTTCAAAATGAAATTCTATAATTGGGATTCAAATTCTAGTATTATAAATATAATATTATATTTATCCATTAAACCTTAAACTAAAAAATAAAAATTAATAATAATAACCAACTAGCCCATCTACCATAGCACCAATTTTTCTCTAGTAGACACATAATATAGGTATATTTATAGTACACTAATACGTATCATCACACATTTGTCTTATGTATTATTAGGATTGAAGTTATATTGCTTACATGACAAAAGTGTAATGATGTGTATTAATGTACTATAAATATGTCTATATTGTGTGACTATGAGAGAAAAATTGGTTATAGAACCTTCAAAAGAAGAGGATATGTACAAGATTTGTGCTTAATTTACACTCAAAACAATCTTTCAACTAATCCAATTTCAAATTTGAATATGATAATTTTGGAATATACGTTTCTTATTTAATACATTAAAATTATATATAAATATTTGACACGTATTTATACTTCTATAAACTCTTAAACGAGATTTTTATTAGCATTGAATTGGGCACAAATCATACTCCTAATTGTTGAAATTTCATAATTTATTACTAAAAAATTAATTCTCCTACAATTAAGGCTACACTCAAAAGAATTATCCCATCCTAACATATATAAGTAACCAAGATGTTAAACATTCTACATCTTCTCAAACTTCAAATTCAACTTGCCATAATTAAATCAAATATAAGATTAAAATTTTGGATAATGGTAGACATCCAACATTTTTGTCCATCATTTATATCCAACTTGATGTGGCAGCTGATATGACACTTCTTTGTCATCTGCCACATCACCACATCACCATACTTTAATTATTATTATTTTTTTATATTAAAGTATTAGGTTTAAGGAATACAGATTATTATTATTTTTAATTCAACTCATTTGGTGTAGTGATATGGCAGTTGACAAGGAAATGTCATGTCAACTGCCACATCAAGTTGGATGTAAATGATGGACGAAAGTGTTGGATGTCTACCATTATCCTAAAATTTTATATAGAAATCCACGCATGATAATGAAGATTTAGATTTGGATTTGGATTCAGTTCCGATTCAGTCCTAATATAATATGGCCATTGTCTTTCTCTCTCAACAAGGAACCATTCCAATTTAACTGAAAGACCCTTCCCACCGCCCATCTAATATTGTTTGGGTGATAAGTACGCTCATTCAGTCTGAACTTAGAACCGACATACCCTTAAAAGAAGAAAAAAATATATTAATTAATCAATCATTAAAGAAATTAAGCTAAACCACGTCATCTTCCAATTTTTTATATTTTTTTTTTCATATCATTCACTTAAATTCCCTCCCTTCTTAGTCCTTTACACCCTAAACTTGTGAAACTGTGGATTTTATTTATTTTTATTTTTTTACATTGTATATCTATCCACCTATCTAGATATATTTAGAGCAATTCTAATGCTATTATGCATTTAGAGAAAATGAAGTGTCACATATAATAGATATTAAAAAATTTAGGAAAACTCTCTTCAATTCTATTATCTAAGTTGAATATGGAGAGGGTGTGGCAAAAAAAAAAAAAAAAGAGTTAGAAAATATGAAGTTAGGTTTCTAATTCTAGAAACTCTTATAGAAATGCTGACTAGGATTTCTAACTCTTTCCACCAATAAGAATAAAACTCATTTAATTGTAAAATAAAAGAGGAGAGAGAATGAAATAATTGTTTTATTACGATTGGTAATAAAATGGATGCATATTTGACTTTAGATAATTGCATATTCACATCTCCAATGCAATTATCTAAAGTCAAATATGCATTGGAGATGTGAATATGTATTTCTTTAAAAAAAATCAAAAGTAGGGCCATAATGAATAGTTATGCTGATGTGATATTATTTAGAAACTCAAAAATGCATATTTGCATTAGAGATGCTCTAATAATGAGTTTGGGTACGCTTATATAAATAATTAAATATTATTATATTTGCTTAAATTATAAAAAAAAACAAAAAACAAGAGTAATGCTACATTGCCTAAATTTAGTGCCTAGATAATGTGGCAACACTGTAGATCATTCATTTAAATCATGCAAATCTAATACAATTTAAATGAATGGTCTACAGTGTTATCACATCATTTGAGCAATGTAGCATTACTCAAAAAATAATATAATTATACGGATTCAAATCAACTGTCAAAAAATGGTATTCCAATTTGTGTCTAACCAACTAAATTGGGACATATGTCCATATTTATGGAAGAAGTTGATATAAAATAATTAAATATAGACATATGTCCCAATTTAGTTGGACATCAATTGGGAAACACCATTTTTGATTTGAGTCATAATTATTTTACATTAGTTTAACCCATGACAGTTTAAACTTTAAAGTAACGAAACAAGTTGACAAAATTACAAAAAAAAATAAAAATAAATAAATAAATAAAATTCAAAACTAAACTATTTTAGGTTAATCCTAAACCGCCAATCTTAAACCAATTAGATATCAATTGACCAAGGGTCATTTGCTTTGGTTGTTGGAAACTTCAAAATAAAATTCCATGGGATGCAAATTCTTGTATTATAAATATAATATTATATTTATCCATTAAACCTCAAACTATAAAATAATAATTATTAATAATAACCAACGAGCCCACCCGCTATAACACCTTCAAAAGAAAGAGGATATATACAAGATTTGTGCTTAATTTAATCAATCTTTCAACTAATCCAATTTCAAATTTGAATATGATAATTTTGGAATATATGTTTCTTATTTAATACATTAAAATTATATATAAATATTATTGATTCGTTTGACACGTATTTATACTTCTATAAACTCTTAAACGAGATTTTTATTGGCATTGAATTGGGCATAAATCAATGAATGATACTCCTAATTGTTGAAATTTCATAATTTATTACTCAAAAATTAATTCTCCTACAATTAAGGCTACCCTCAAAAGAATTAAGTAACCATGATGTTAAACATTCTACATCTTCCCAAACTTCAAATTCAACTTGCCATAATTAAATCAAAGATAAGATTAAAATTTTATATAGAAATCCACACTTGATGATGAAGATTCAGATTTGGACTTGGATTTGGATTCGGATTCGGTTCCGATTCCGTTATAATATGGCCATTGTCTTTCTCTCTCAACAAGGAAACAATCCAATTTAATTGAAAGACCCTTCCCACCGCCGATCTAACATTGTTCGGGTGATAAGTACGCTCATTCAGTCTGAACTCAGAACCGAATATGTTCCCGAACAATGTGGGAATACTGGATCTATGTCGATCTGTCATTAGATAAAGACTCGGTCGCGTGGGGGCATCAAAGAACATTGTAGTTTTATCAAATACATTAGCATGATCTAGTCATTCAACAATCAACATTATTGTTGATTGGAAAATGACCAAAACGCCCTCAAGTTTTTTTGTCCGCAACTCAATCCGGACCGCTCATTAGAATCTTTGTCTTCGTGACCAAAATTGACAATCCATTAGCAAGACGCCGCGTTTTCCCGACAAATGTTTCTATTCAAAAACGTTTTCTAATTCCCATCATTGCCGGTTTATGACCAGAACCTAATTTATAAAATCATTTTTCATTTTTATAGTGTTAGGTTAGGTTCCTAAGTGGGCCACAGTTGGGTCCCACTTTTCGGATAAAACCTTCTCATCAAACGTCCTTGATGTCGCCACGTCTCATCATAAACCCCAACACACGAAATTATAAGAACATCACTGTCCATCCTGTCACTTTGATGAGGGTCCCACACTCTCACCACGAAACAAGATCAGGATAGGATGATGCATTATCATCATTACATCAACTTTAATTTTAATAATTCCGTTTTTAAGCTTAGATAAAATAAAATAATTAAAAAATAATGCTAATTACACAATCATCCCTAAGTTTGAAAACATTACATGAGTATTGCAATTTTAAACATATATTTACAAACTTCCTTTGACGTTTGAAAAATGTTACATAGACATCTCTTATCGTTAGTTGAGATTCTATTAGCTCCTAACAATCAATTGTAAGAGATGCAAATAATCTAAAATACCTTTACTTATTTATTTATTTATTATATTTTTTAAATAAACATAAATGGTCATCTAAAAATAAGTTTAAATGTCAAATTTTTTTAAAAATTTTATTTTTACTTATTTATCTTTTATTTTCATTTTTTTAATATTTTTTAAAATAAAAATAAAGACATTTTTGATTTTTTAAACCTTTACCATTATGAGTTAATAGATCCCGACTAATAAAAAGAATGTTTATATAACATTTTTCATAGGGGAAGTTTATAAATATATGTCCAAAATTGCTATATCTATATAATTTAATTTTATCAAACCATAGGGTGTTTGTGCAATTAGCCCTTAAAAAATAAAATAAAAACATTTAAAATAAAAATAAAAAATAGTTTTATGAATATTCATGACTTCAAGTATATCCAGAGACATTTAATTATTGGACCTGACTGACGTGGATCCTTGCTGTCTAGTCCGAGATCTGACAAAAATAATGCACTGTTTCGATGTACATCACCCAATTGTCTCACGCCACGTCGGCAACAAATGCTACTCGTCATGTTACCGTAGTCTTGTTGGTCCACGTGGACATAAGTAGGTCCCACATCAGATCCAGCTTAGTATATAATCGAACTCGAATAATTCATGACAAATCACCAACTCGTGTCTAAACAAATACAAGACCCAAAAAACATGACAGGTTTTACAGTATCGGATATGTTTTTCGGGTTTCTCGAAGACGGTGAGGCGGTCCACGGAGGCTTTGACGGTGTGGAGTCGCCGGAGAGTGATCTGGGGTTGATCGATGAAGAACAAGAAGATGAAGAAGAAGGAGGAGGAGGGGAAAACGACGGCGAGGATAGCCGGAGTTTTTGGGAGAGTCAGCACCAAGTTTTGCAGGCGACGCTGTGTAGGAGCAGTTCTTTGGAGACGAAGATAAGGAATTCTACTAAAGAGGCGTTGAAGGAGATACAGACGATGGCCGGAGATGGGGTGTGTGCATGTCGGAGACCGGTGGCCGGCGGCTGCCGGAGTTGCTTGATGAGAGAGGTCTCCGGCCGCCTTCGAAATGGTGGTTATAATAGTGCCATTTGTAAGTCTAAATGGAGAAGCTCACCGGATATTCCATCAGGTAATTACTAATTAATTACAAAAGATCATACACTTAATCTCATCGTTTAATTAAATTAATAATAATTCAATAATCATGATTTTCAAATTTCAACAGTATTTTATGTTTTAATAAATATTTTATTTCATGACTTAATTTGTTATTACAGTCTTTAAGTTTAGTTTATGCAAGAAAGGAAATAATTGTAAAAAAATAAATAGTTTCTATAAATTCGTTCTCTTTATGTCTCAATTTAAAATTTATTTTGATGGTGATGATATCAATTGTTATCTTATGTGATACATAAATATCACGTTAATATTCGGTAAAAATGTTGATTTTCTATATCGGGAATTATCTCAAATTTGATTTATAGGTAGATTATGATATTTTTTTTTAATAGTTTTATTAAAAAAATTTGTGTAAACTCTCATTTTGTATTGAAATAAGCGTATCCCTAAATGGCAATGTTTTCAAAATTATCTCAAAAGATATACTTCAGTTTGATCTAATAAGAGTCCTATTTTTTTTTCGAATTATGCAGGAGAACACACATTTATAGATGTGATAGAGAATGCAAGTAGTAGAAAAAAAGGAGAGGTTAGGGTGATAATCGAGTTGAATTTCCGGGCGGAGTTTGAGATGGCAAGAGCAAGCGAGGATTACAATCGGTTAGTCCGCCGGCTACCGGAAGTATTCGTCGGAAAAGTAGAGAGACTAGAGAATGTGATAAAGATATTGTGTAGAGCAGCTAAGAAGTGCATGAAGGAGAAAAAGATGCATATGGGTCCATGGAGAAAACAAAGATACATGCAAGCTAAGTGGCTTGGTTCATGTGAAAGAACAACCTCCATGCCACTCTTGTCAATGGTTGCTTCATCGTCTTCATATTCATTTTCATCATATTCTGGTGATCGATTGTCGACAAAACCTAGAGCGTCCATGTTGACTGTAGATTTGCTAGACAAATTGCCCAACATGCATTGCACAGCGGTTGAGGTTCTGTGAATGTGATAAATATTAATATATATTTTAACAAGTAGATAATTAAGTGATATTTTGTACTTCTCTTTCTTTCTTGCTTGTGAATTGTGATGATCTTGAGCTTTGAAAAGGAGTTGAAATTTTACTCATAATGTAAAAACTTGGAGAGTGTAGATATGGACGTGATACATGGATATGATGCATGCATCATAAATAATGAAACGTCTTCCTTTTGTTTTTCATTAATTTTAGCATATATATATAGTCTTTCTATTATCAGTTCGAACTGACAAAAGTTATATCAGTTCCTTGTATGTGGGTCACTGGATTTAAATACTTTGACTGACAAGTATATACAGCCAAATCAAATTATTTAAATCCAGTGGCCCAAATGCACGGAACTGATATAACTTTTGTCAGTTTGAACTGATAATAAAATTTCTGTATATATATATAGAGTCTCTCATAACTCATTAGTGTCTTAAAAGTTTAATGAAAATAAAAAATAAAAAATGTGAAAATTGAGTACTTAGCAATTAGCATCAATTCTCTCTCACTATATATATATGTACTATGTAGATTAATTTCAGTTCACTATAATATGATATACGAAGATCTGTTTGAATTTTATATTATCGATTTTCAAGGTTCAGAAATCAGTTTCCTTATTATCATGTGTGTATATATATAATTATATATACAGATTTTCTATTATCAGTTTGTCCTGACAATAAATATATCAGAACGAAGAATGTGGACCATTAGATTTACATACACTTGTCCAAACTTCTCCATAATCTGTGTTCAACATTCTTCGTTCTGATATATTTATTGTCAGGACGAATTGACAATATAAAGACTGATTATATACATATATATAATATATATATATATATACAGGGCCGTCTCCAGACATTTTCTGACTGGAGCGATTTTATGATATTAACAAAAATCGGGGCCCAATATAAAATTATTATCATTAACATAAAAAAAAAATTAAATAAATAATTCTTCATTTACCAAATACAATATAATCCACATAAATTAAAATAAAAAAGATTTATTATACCTAAAAACATAAAAACAAAACATTATTTACATTTCTATTGTTCTTATTTTCTGAAGTGTAAATTTACTAATTATACTACTACCGTCAAGATTAGCTAACATTTTTTCTTCGATAGATAACAGAGCAGGAAGCAACGCAAAGCAAACCAAACCTAGGAAAAACAGACCATTTGATTCGTTTAGCACTTTAATTTTAGGTCAAGGTTGTTGTTCTTAATTAATTTACTATTTAGTTTTGTTTTAAATAGTGTAATGATGTAGTCTCAGAATCATAATGACAAGTTTATTGGGCCTGAAGTTTTTTTTTTTTTTTTTTTTTGTTTAATTGAATTAGTTTATTGGGCCGAAAAAGAAAATATATAAATAAAAACAGTAAAAGGTTTGGAATTGAGCCATGTTTAAATATAAATATTTTAGGTTCTAAGACCCCAAAGAAGAAGAAGTAAATTGGGCCAGTTGGGGGCCCCAGTAAAATGCTAGGTTTGCTGCCCTCATGGGCCAGCCCTATATATATATATATAATTCTTCCTTTGTAACTATCGAAATGAACTCAACAATCAACATCATCTCTATTACTGTAAATTAAATTTACTTTATCATATCATTTGATCGATTTTCCGACAATATATATACAGTTTATAATGCCATGAAATTTAGCCACTTTCTTTTGCATAAGGAGATCAGATCTCTACAAGAAGAGTGGCTTTAAAATAACAATATATATATTTCTGTAAAATATCAACGTCACAATATTTGACGAGTTTACGTTGTTCTAATGTAAAATTTATATTTTGGTAAACTAAACTACCAACATTAATAGTTTAACTACCACAGTCACAATGTTTAGTGATGTTGTTTTGGTGCAAATTTTATATTTTAGTGAATTGCTAATATTAATAGTTGAATTACCAATAATGTCAGAATATTCGGTAAGTGTTTGTTAGGGTACTTGATCAAACGATTTTCGTAAAACTAATTAATAAGTTACATAAGTTTGGAAACGGGGTTGAAAGATTATTATAAGCGATTTATAAGCGTAATTGAAGTTACTTTCATTGAAAAAAAAAAAAATTAACAAAAAAAAAATTGATTAAAATTTCAAGTTACAGATGTTTCATAGTAAATTACCCATTTAACCATGGTGATGTACATTGTACATCTGTTTTAATGGTATTGGTGGATCTTTAATGAAGATGGTCTTTAATCACCAAACATACTGGGCTTTTAGGTAAAAGCCCATAACATGTTGAGACTGGCAATTAATATTGGGCTTGTGGGCTTACAACTAACACCAATGCTCCAAAATTGAAGTTATTGAACTAAAACTCTACTTCTGCAATCTCCATCCATCATAATCCTGAATTCTGAAAACAAGTTAGATTTTTTATTTTATTAAGAGTAATGCTATTTGTCCAAATTTGGTGTCCAAATGATGTGGTAACACTCTAATTTATTCACTTAAATTATGTAAATCTAATACAATTTAAATGAATGGATTACAGTGTTGCTACATCATTTGTGCACCAGATTTGGACTTCAAATTTGGATAAAGTAGTATTATTATTTTATTAATATTATATTTGAGGAATTTTAAAGGTGATACAATGAAAAGTCTTTAAAGTAAAGGTGTGCGGCGGATTGGATACCTTGGATTTGCTATAATCTAATATTTGATCCGATCTGATTGGATCAAATAAATTACAATTCAATTTGATCCGATCTTAGAGCAGAATCTGACCCAATCAAATTACAATCAGATATGATTTAATCCAATTGTAAGATACTAAAATCCAATCCAATTGATCACATTCATTATTCATATGAAGCAATTCTTAATACATAAAAGTTTAAATATTCCTAAAACTAACAAAATCAAATTATTAATTCATACGATATTTCAAATAAAATTATTAAATAAACATAAAAACAATACATAATTGTACACTTTAAAATTCAAAAAGTCTAACAAATTATAAATAGAACAATAAACATAAGTTCCGAACACAAACATAAATAAAATCATTCAAAAGTTTGAAATAAAAATATAATCATTTGTCATAATAAAATACAATAATATCCAAAATTTACACAATTCCAAGATCCGATCCGATCCAATAAATTTCAAAATTTAGTATCTATTGGATCGGATGATGCACGCCACTACTTTAAATAATAACCTTATCTTTTAATAAAAGCTCTAATACTTTTAGTCATATATACACCGTCCATTTATGTCATGTCTGATTTGAATGAAATTAGGCATATAAAGTGATACACGGAAGCATTTCTCTTGACCTCGATTGAAAGGGACAAGTATGGAGTCAAAATGTTAAATGTATCATGATTACAACTAATAGCTTAATTAGTTTTTTAATAAACCATTAGTCAACAAAATTGTCACATCCTGTCATTAAAAACTTCCTTAATTTTGTTCACATCCGTAACATAATTGATTAAAAAAACCAAAAAAGTTAAAGATAATAAAACTAATAATACTAATATTGGGAGTTGGTTGCAAGTGTATTACCTATAATTGGACTTTGAGATGAAATTCTAACATAGATAAAAGCCGATTGGGTCCAGAATAGAGTATCATAACGACACTTTTATCTGCCTAAAATAAATTAAATAACATATCCATTTTTAGCTAAGTTAATGTTCATCTAAACGTTAAAAAAGCAATAATAAATTTTGATCGGATTATGAATTTATTGAGATCTTACGAGATAAAAAAATATATATGTTTCTAGATATATACTTTTTTTTTTTTTTTTTTTTTGCTTTAAGCACCGGTATCCAGAAGCCCACTGGCCCTGACTAATCCGGATCGAGCAGGGTCGAAGTACTAAAGGGTAAAGCTCTCTCAACATAGGTTTTCTCCATTCACAAGACTCGAACTCGAGACCTTGCTTAAGGGGAAGGAGTACCGAACCACTAGAACCAACCTGCGTTGGTAGATATATACTCTTTATATAATCTCATAATAGCTCAATCCGGTAAATTTTGATCGGATCAGGAGTGATATCTACTCCCACAATAACTAAATGAAGTATTTGATATGTCTACCGTTACTCTTTTTTTTTTTTTTTTTTTTTTTTTTAATTTTAAATATTACAATAATTCGAGATTTTATGTGGGGAGAGGGGGAGAAGAAAATCTTCAGTGCATCGGGTGTATGAGCTGAGTGTTGCACCTGGGCACTCATATGTTGACATCTTGGTATGTGTCAGCTAAAATAATAATAATAAATTTGATGGGATAAAAGTGAAAGGAATAAAATAATGATGGAAAAAATATAAAAACTAAACAAAAAAGCTGACACATGTCAAGGTTTCACCGTCTGAGTGGTCAGGTGTAACACTCAACTCATGCACCCGATGCATTGAAGATTTTCTCGAGGGGGAGACTCGAACCCACAACCTCAAGGGGTGGGTTAGTGGGTGTAAGAGGGGCTTTACCGACGGATCAACCTTATCTCGTCCGTCTACCGTTACTCTTTCAAAACGTATACAAATTCGATTAACCTCGATAATCCATTTTATTATAAAACTCGTAAACAAAATGTTCAAATACAAGCAACCATATACACATACAATACGGTAACTATACGATTTGTTATTACCTAAAAATCCCCACCCACAAAAAAAAAAAAAAAAAAAAAAAAAACAAACACACACACACAAAAGATCCGTGCTAACCGTACGATCTCTCACATTCTATAATTCTCAACGATGGCGACACTTGTATTCTCCACAATAAATATTGTTATTTAATATTTTTCTCCGTCTTTTATTGACTTTTCTCTCTCCGGTCCCCACCTTCCACCACCCCTCTTGGGTCCAACCTCCGCTAAAATATCGGGTCAACTTAATCTACGGTTCCTGTCTCTCCGTATACGAATACGTATTTTCCTTATTTTTTTTTATAATCTTTTTTCTCTGTTGAATTGGCAAAAAAAAAAAAAAAGAACAAAATCCTGTCCTTGTTTGCAGCATCTCTGCAAATATACGATGATGCTGAAAAACCCTTCAACACCAAAAGCTTGAATTTGTTTTTATTTTTTATATTTTTTTATAAATATAAATTTTTTCTTATGGTATTTCAGAGTGTAAAACGCCATCATCCCGAGGTACGATTATATAATATACACCCATTTGTGGTATATGTACTAGTTGGTACTTTCATGGCTTTTTATTGTTTATTTGTTGTGTGCGTATGAGTTCATATATGTTATATGTATCTGGGTGGGTATGTGTTTATTTTGTAATTTTTTAATGGTTTTTATACATAATGATTGTCTTTTTTTTTTTGGTAATGTAATCATGGGTGTTTCTTTATTTTCAATATAACAGAGTAATGCATTATTTTATTTTATTTTTTTAATGATTTTTTTATTTGGGTATCTCTCTCTGTGTGGGATTTTCCAGGCTTCTAAGGAAGGTGGTGTTTGACTTTTAACTTTGAAGCCAGAAAAAAAGAAAAAGAAATATTACATACAAGGATTGCTTTTGCTTGGTGTTGAAGGGTTTGGATTGGTTTGTGAACTTGTGATCAGGTTTGGTTTTTGATGATCTAAAAGGGTTCTGATTTTGATTCTGATTTTTTTCTTTTTCTTTTTTATGGGTTTTGATGGGTTCCAAGGATGGATTTTGGTTCTTCTGAATTTCTTATGGGGATGAAATTGGAGCATGTGACAAGTCTCTTGCTTGATTGGTCTACTTCATTCATTTGACCGGTTTGTTGATTCTTCTGAAGCCAAAATTTGATTTTTTATTTATTTTTTGGGTGGTCTACTGGTTGATGGCTTTGAAGAAATTCGATATCTTTATCTCTGTAACTTATTTTGGATTGTTTGAAGAATCCCCACTTGAATTCAAGCCTCCTCCTGCTGTTCTTTTGAAGAAGAAAAAAGAAGATTCAAATATTTCTGTGAATAGAGTTTCTTAGGATTTCAAAGTATAAAGAAATGGATGGAGAGGCTAATTCTTGGATTAGAAGAACAAAGTTTTCTCACACAATTTATCATAGATTGGATTCATCAAGATTGGCATCTCTTCCTTTGACCTTTCCAGAGAGAAATTATGGGTTGAAATCAAGGCCTGCAGTTGGAGAAACATCAGCTTCTTCTAACGAGAAATCACTTCCCATTAATTCACAGGTTCAGAGAAATCTTCTCACAAACAAGCAGAGATCTTTATCTCCTCTCCAGGAAACTGTCCTCTCTGATACATTCAAAGAAGCTAGGTCTTCCAGGAAGAGATTCTCAACTCCACATATCAGGAGTAGAGTTTCAGACAAGACTGTTGTTGGGAAACATAAGCAATCCCCACCACCACAAACCAAGAAACCTTCAAATTCATTCAATACAAGCCCACTTAGGCACTTGGGTTCATTGAAAATCAGTGATAGGTACAAGGGCAGGAAAGAATCAGCTTGGACTAAGTACTTTGATCATGGTGGTGGCAGAGTTAACGCGGTGGAGATGGCTGATGAGCATAGTGTGGACCTTTCGCAGCTGTTACTTGGACTCAGGTTTGCTCATGGAGCTCATAGTAGGCTTTATCATGGTATATATAAAGACGAGCCTGTTGCTGTTAAGATTATTGTGACACCAGATGATGAAGATGAAAACGGAACTTTGGAAGCTCGTCGGTTAGAAAAACAATTCAATCGAGAAGTCACTCTTTTGTCAAGGCTTCACCACCCAAATGTCATCAAGGTATGATAAAAAGTTTTTGCATTCTCTCTTTTAACATGTTTAGTGGTTTTGTTTAGGATTTATATGCTTATTTAGATATATTTATATCAATTTTTACAAGTGAATTATTTATCATTGCTGCAAATTTGTGAAAAACCATGTGTAGTTACTAGTTAGTTAGTTAGTTACTCTTGAATATTAGACGAAATATCGTCATCTCCTTGGTAGTGAATGAATATAAGGTTGCTGCCTTGTGAATCCATATATCCTTATTTGTATGGTTTCCATCTGATAAACAGTTTGAAGGGGCCAGTAGAAAGCCACCGGTACATTGTATCATTACAGAATATCTTTCGGAAGGTTCCTTGAGGGCGTACTTGCACAAGCTCGAGCATAAATCTGTTCCCTTACAAAAACTGATTGCAGTAGCTTTGGATATAGCTCATGGAATGGAATACATTCACTCTCAAGGTGTCATCCATCGGGATCTTAAGCCGGAAAACATCCTCATCGATCAGGAATTTCGCCTGAAAATTGCCGATTTTGGTATAGCCTGTGAGGAGGTGTACTGTGATGCATTGACCGATGATCCAGGAACTTACCGTTGGATGGCACCTGAAATGATCAAACACAAATCCTATGGGCGAAAGGTTGATGTCTACAGCTTTGGACTCATCTTGTGGGAGATGGTGGCTGGAGCAATTCCTTATGAGGAAATGAATCCCATCCAAGCTGCTTTTGCAGTAGTGAATAAGGTATGTTTCATAAATTTTAATCCTTTTACAAATAAATTTTATATGAGCTGCTTTTGATAAGTTATTAGTATTTTGTAATGATCGGTAATCCAATTACTTCATCTCCGATGAGGTGCTTTTGAAGTATTACGTAAAATGGTATTTTCAGATTTGTAGTGTATGAAATCCTTAGATCTGATTAAAAAAAATTCCCTGCACCTCTATGACTCGTTTCTGAACCTGTCATTCTCGTCGAGGTTGGCCCAACCCTTCCCCTTGTCCGTCTAAACCTACTCACTACATGAGTTAAACACCTTGTTGTGAGTTTAACTTTATTAGAAAACAACATGAATTTAACTCAGAAATTAATCATGTTCTGTTTTTGTTTATTCCGAGTGAATTAATGACGTGCAATCAAAGATAGTCTAAGCATATAATAAATGCACTAAATATCTTGATGATTAGCTCACTGATCCTGATATTCTCGTGGGATGTCATTTTGTTTTGGATGAAATCATACATCTGTATCGGTGCAGTATGCTTGGATGATTAGTTAGCATTTTGATTGTCTCCATGCCATATTTAATCACTTTCGTGAATCTCAAACTATAGTTTATATATCTATGTGATTTTAACATCAGAGAAATTTGGAAATTTTCTCCAGAATTTGAGACCTGCTATGCCCGAGGATTGTCCGCCTGCCATGGGAGCTTTAATCGAGCAATGTTGGTCCTTGCAACCAGACAAGAGGCCCGAGTTCTGGCACATTGTGAAGGTATTGGAGCAATTCGAGTCTTCACTTGCTCGTGATGGAACCTTGAAGTTATTACAAAACCCAACTTGCCAAGATCATAAGAAAGGGCTCCTTCATTGGATTCAAAAGCTTGGTCCCGTGCATCCTCATAGTTCACCCATGCCAAAACCTAAATTCACATGAATCTTCCTTAAGACCTGGCTTTTGTAGTGTCACTGGGTCAATTTGTAATTAAAAGGTTTGTTTCCTTAGCCTTTTTATCTGTACTATATAACAGATTCATGTGAAAGTGAATGAATGGTTTGGTAGGCATGCATTGTGGTGAAAATTGCCGTTGATTTTATATTATACAATATACGTATACAGCAAATGATCTCGTTAGGTGCTTTGGACAATAAATATCGGGTAAAATGGAAAAAAAAAGGCACCTTTTTTAAGGCTATTTGGAAGGCTCCTTTTCGGGACTAATCCTATTTAGTGTTTAATTGCTTTTACTTGCTCTGTTATAGATAATGTTCCGTTGTATTTTCTGCTACCTGTTCCTTTATATTTCCCTGCTCATTCTCGTAGACCTGTTCAAACATTCGTTGTGATTTTCGCAGCCTTTGTTCTGTAGTACTTATGTTACACTCTAGTAATAGGTTTTTTTTTTTGGAAGGCTAATAATAGGTTTTTTTTTTTGGAAGGCTAATAATAGGTTCTTAACAGATAACAGTTGAAGTTTGCATTACACCTCATCTCTATCTGTGTATAGAAAGTGGTCTCGTCTCTATATTTGTATCTTTGTTGTTATCGTCTTATTGAGTGGTCACCCTGTTCTACACGATTAGTCGGTCATGGTGTGTATCACACATAACTCAAAACTCAAAATCACGGTTGCATTTCATTGAATTTCTTGAGTTGATTGCAAGCCATGGTCTTACTTATGTGTGATGTTCTATTACAAGGTTAAATATTTAATTTATTTTCTCCCTCTCTCTTGGTTAGGTGTAGACTGTAGGGAATGCATTAGGGTTGGTAATGAGGTCGAATCATGCCGACCATTTGGGTTAGATCCCTTAAATCAGTTCTTTTGGATTTTCTCACCTTGTTGGATTTGTTTGTCTTCTGTGACAATTTCAATCCAAATAGTCTTCAGACCTTTAAGTTTTACTAGTCCTCCTAACACTTTTGACCAAAGATCATCTCTGATCGCAGGACATTGTTGTGTAACTGATTTCCGTATCTTTCCATTTCAAAATTTCAACTTTTTTAGATGCATTGCTTCTTGCTTTACCATTGCCACATTCGTTGTTTTTTTTTTAATGTATATGTGCACATATGGTAATAATGAAGTGCACATGTGCGCTGCCTTCAATTCCATACTTGCATGTCACGTTTCTGTTTCTTCTCATTTATAGTTGCATCTATAAAGGGAAAAATAAGGGTTAGGAGGAGATGCCTGCATTATCTCTCACGTTCTCCCCGTGTTTGTCCCATGAACTTATTATTATTGCTCGAAAAAGTTTCCAAGTTGATCATCCAGTTGAAAGGGTAATAGATCACCATCAACATCATTTTAGTTGCATGGAATTGATTACCAGGAATTGCCATTCTCTATGATGTGATTTCGCATTCATTTCATTTCATTTTTCTTCCGTTGATACAACCTTTTTGATGCAACGGTATCTCCGTGGTCGTAAGATATCCAAACATTTATTGCTTCTTACTTGTGAAGGATGATGCATTCAATAACCATATTTATGGCACTCACCTAGCATATGAGTGGAAGGCCTATTCTGGAGGTCACTTGTTGAGATGTTGTTCTCATTTTACATTTCGTACATGCCATAGAAGTCAATTGAGGTCATGCATATATTTTGAAGGTTTTATGATCATAAATACATTATCTTTGAATTAGGTGGGTTGTGCCATAAATTTTTATGCAAAAGATTCAATGTAAGTGGTCCAGATTTGAGTGTGATGTAATCAGAGATGGCTTTTCTGTGTGTCCATATTTTGTTGTCAAATTTGACTTTGCTTGCTGATGGGTTATTAGCTTTAGGTGTTGCATTGTCCCTCTAAACCTCATTTAAAAATCAGGACGCATTTACTGATCGAGAATGAAATGAAAAGGAAGTAATCAAATTCCATGGGAAAGGAAAGGAATCAAGTTCCTTTTCCAGTGGGAATTTAATTCCTGATTTATGTGTCAGACCCATATAATTTGATTCTCGACTGATTTTAGTAAACACTGTAATTATAAATTACTGGATTTATGATTAATAAACGTCCTCTTAGAACAATTACAGGGAAGCCAACCAAGCTAGTCTGGGCTGGGCTTGATATGCTTACAAAATATTTCATCAACCCATAAGCCCATCCTAAGCACTACTGCAAAAATTCTATAAGATTTCATCAACCCATCATGGGCTTGAATACAGATACATAGACTCGGTTGGTTTTATCTAGTTCATAATGAAAAAAATTATAGCAAATTTAGAATAATGTTTTTAGATAGATAGTTTCTTTTGGATTGAAACCTAATCACAATTAAGAAAACAATAATTTTGAAAATCGGAAAAAAGAAAAAATAAGGGAGAGTTCTCTACATGTTCCTTTTAATATATATATATATAATTTTTCTCTTATCAGTTCGACATGATATAAAATATATCAGTGTATTGAATGTGAGTCATTAGATTCACATGCTTTGACTTGATCTGCATGCACTTGTCAGTGCTTATCTATAATTTATGGCCTATATGTATATATCTCACACCAAAAGGGAACGGTTCTTGGGGTTGATGGATTGGGATCAGTTGAGATGTGAGATCAATAAATATAAAAACTCTCCAACTAATCTAAGAGGGGGATGTGCCCTTTTAATATATTTTAATTGTGGAATCAATGATTAGAATGTAGTTTTATGGATTAATCTGACACCGAAAGAGAATAGTTCAGAGTCTATCGGGATATGTGAGATCAAGAGAACGATTCAAACTCTGTTGAGATATGTGAGATCAAGAGAACAGTTCAAAGTTTGTTGAGATATGTGAGATCAAGCACTACATGTGCGATCCAAATATTTGTTCCCGCAATTGAAAATAGGAAGAAAAAAAAACTACCCATATGATCTAAGAGGGATGTGCCTTTCAATAGGAATGCAGTTTTGTGGATTAATATTTGGTCCTTGATTAGTGGAAGACTTTGACTCTCCAATCAAACTTTAAATCTTTAATGGGATATGTCACATATGTGACGTGAGCATATCAACTTTTTATTTTTTTTTTATTTTTTTTTGGGTATGATACGTGGCCAACGTACAACCTCTTCTTAGTCATTTAAAATAATCTTTCTTTACTATATTTATTAATTAATTTTTTTTCGTGTGATACGTGTTCAGTGTAAAACCTCTTCTTAATCATTTAAAATAAGTGGAAATTAGTGAAAATAATCATTCTTTACTATATTTATTAATTAATTTTTTTCGTGTGGTACGTGTTCAGTGTAAAACCTCTTCTTAGTCATTTAAAATAATCATTCTTTAGTATATTAAATAATTAAATTATATTAACTTTATATCTTAGTCTAAAAAAAATACTATTAAATTGTAACTTAAATTTCTATGAAACATCAAACATGGTTAGATCATAGATGCTCTAGATAGTTGGGTCCCAGGATTTGTACTGTTCAGAGCTAAAGTGAAAGCACCAATATTCTCAACCTGTTCTGAAGCTGTTTAAGTTGTCTCCATATCAATGAAGATTTTCTAAATCTCATGTGTAATCTCTACGAGACGAGTTTGGTTCAGTGAATTCGGAAAATTCTCAAATTTGGAATTATAATAATATATGAAAACTTCCTGATTGTGTATCCAAAAACCCTTTTGGGGATTTTTGGGAATCAATCTCCCTTTATCTTTAAACACATAATAAGAATATATACGAGTTATTTTGGTAGCTATGAGCCTATGATTATTAGTAGATTTTAAACACAATTGGTTGAGTTAACAGATGGTTGATTGGGAAGAGTCTTCCGGTTGTTACTTTAGAGAAAATCTTGTGTGCGACGGTCTCACTGTCAGATGCTGAGACTGTCTAATCAAATTTCTTAATTTTGTATAATTTTAAAAATTAAAAATTTATTTTCATACATCTAATAAAAATTAGATAACTTGATTGGACGGTCTCACCACCTGAAGATGAGACTGTCCCACTCAGATTTTTCTCGTTACTTTTCTTTCAAGTTAGTCTCACTTTATAGAGCATAACCACACTAATATATATGTTGTTTTTTTTGAAAAGTGATGAGATAAGAGTTGTTTTTGAAAAGATTACAAGTCCTTGTTTTTTGCTTACCACATCAACACACACAGTGATGAGATAAGAGTTGCTTTTGAAAAGATTACAAGTCCTTGTTTTTTGCTTACCACGTCAACACACAATTCAAAAATTTTACATACATTGCGAAAACTATATATATATTCTTTCTATTGTCAGCTTGAACCGATAAAAAATATATCAAGATGTTTTGATAAGTGTATACAATCAAGTCAAAGCATTTAAATTCAATAACTTACATGCAAGGAATTGAACTGACAGTAGAAAAACTATATATATATATATATATATATATAGTGAGTCTCTCATAAAGGATCTTTTATTTTAATTTCGGTAATGACCACCATAAAATCACACTGATTTAAATGAATTTTTATCTAAATTTTGTTATGGATAATAAGTTCATTGAAATCTACCCATGAATAAAATTTGAGAATTTTTCAAGCACTAGAATTATTTATCCTGATTTTTTTAAATATGAAGGCATCTGAAAAATGGACGAAATATAGGAAAATTCAAGAAAAATAATTTCAGTACTTGAAAAATTTTCAAATTTTATTAATAGGTAGATTTCAATGAACTTATCATCCATAAAAAAATTCAGATCAAATATCATTCAAATCAATGTGATTTCATAGTGGTTATATGGTGTTCATCTATAACATGTTTATATGGTGTTTATGATATGAAGACCTTTGTTTGACATTGTTTTCAGAAGCCAGCTTTAACTTTCGAGATCTAAAAATGATTTATAGGAGTGTAAGCACCTACTCGAACCCGGTCAATTACTTCAATACAATGCAAAGCTAAGTGGTGATGATATATGGGGTCTTCTTCCCTCTAAAAGATGATCAACGGTACTTTCAATCCCAATCATTCGATATTGTGAGACATACAAGGCAAAAAATGATTGAACCTACTATTATTACATTAATTTGGGATTTTTAGGGGATGGGGGTGATGCTCTTAGACACTATCATATATTAACACAATCTAAAACAATATGATTATTCCCATTCCATACATATATATACACAGCAAAGAAAGCAACGATATTTACTAGCTAGTAGCTAGTTTGGTTTCTTTTAATTAATTAAGAAGATTTGAATTCAGGCAAGAATTAATGTTGTCTCTGATTTGATCTACTCTTCATTCCACACCATAAAAGCAATACATGCGGTTCTTTTTCAGTTTTTCTATCTTGTTGGACTAAACTATACTCATTTCCAAATCCCTTCTCTATCTTTATATTTCAAAGGTGATCGTGAGAATCGAGATATATATATTAATTATTTATTTCACATGATGAAAAATCATGGATTACTAAACTTTCTGTTCAAAGCACATACCAACAATTACTTGCTGGCTCATGAACCAATGAGGCAATGAGAACACATAGTTGCTTTATCACTTTTTCTTCACTGGTTTTGATTGATTACCCTCGACATCTTGCCTTTTCCGGTCTTCAAAGAAATGACAAAACCATTTTTAAGTATACAAATATAGCGTGTTTACACTTTAAAACATGCATATATAATATTAGGTTATCAAGTTTTATGAAAATTTTGAAATCCACACCAAAAATCGTATGTGTATATGAAGTATAAACAGGGTTAGGGTTTCCATTGGAATAGAGAAAAATCGATGCATGCTTTGTGATCGTAACTCGTACAAGAGATGCATATGCATGGTAATTTGGAATTGAATCTTATTTTGTAGTTATTGTTGAAATTAAAGTGTAATAAATATTATGTGTGACACATGGTCGGAATTGGAGTCAATATCTTCAATATTGTTCAGCCTCGTCAACGGTCAACCACGTGTTCCATGGAATATGAACCGACCAATTAGGATTCGTGTATTAGTCAACAAGATAAGATTAATGAACGTAAATCCACTTTTGAACTGATATTAAAAATATTAATTAATTAATCACAGAAAGTAAAATCATTATACACGATTACTACCATTTATTCCAACCTAATTTATTCGGTTTGTATAATTTTGGAACTCAAATCCCATTTACTAGCTAGTAAAAAAAAAATCGAGTCATTAATACTCCTCTAATCCTGAAATATTGTAATATTTAAAATAATAATAAAAGAAACAATTCTTTTACAAGAAAATTCATGAAAACTACAACGTGATTGTGTTTTCAATTTATTCCTCAATTTGGTAATTTGCTTCCAAATTCTAAGGTTGATTTTTTTTTTTTTTCCGAACTGCATCAATTTTATAAAGACAAAAGCCTACGGAAAGCCTAAGCTGGCACAACGAACAGACCCAAGAAACACGTACCCAAACATGTAAAACAAAGCCACCTGAAACAAACGAAACACCAAGCCACGTCAAGCATAAAACAAACAACAACAGACAGCCATCAAGCACAACAAAACAGGGCACAAGCAAAAAGGGCTTAACACAACAACCAAACAGGGACCCACTAGAAGATACGACAAACCACCATAAACCACCATAAACCACAGAGTCACAGACCAAAGGTCGAAATTGTTAATTAGTAAGTTATAAAAACAGTGATAAATGTACCACCGCGCCCAATATAGGTCAATGTAGGAGCGTTTATTCAGCATGTCAATGTCCAAAGTTTCAAGTCGCTGCCATTGGTATTTAAAAAACATAGTGATCAATGTAAATAAATAATTAAACTTTGATTAATTAGTTGTGTTCATGATTTAATCAATACATTTATACTGTAAAAGCCGAAATTCATAGTGTTTTCTCTGTAAGTATTTTTTTTTTCTCAAAAGGAAAGTCCACTTGGACCCCCTAAAGCAACCACAAATCCACAATAGACATCCCCCACCACTCTCTCAAATAACCAAACTTTTATCAGTAGCATCTCGTCTTTCTCTCATGACATTGTTTGATTTTTTATTTTTCCTTTAATTGCCTTTGTTGGTGATAATATCTTTCAATTATTCTTCATCAACCCATCATAAAAACCCTGCAAATGGATCAACATAATGACAACCACCCATCTCTTGACTTATCTGTGGCATTTCAAATGGAAAACAACAACAACAACAACCACAACCCTAGTTCTAGTTCATCATCCAGAACTGATAGAAAAACCATTGAGAGAAATAGGAGAAATCAAATGAAATTCCTCTACAACCATCTCAACTCTCTTGTTCCTCATCAAACCCCTATGGTATAATTTCTCTCTCATTCAATCTATATACAAAAATCTCCTTTCAGGATCGTCCTGATGATTATTTTCTTTTGAAGATGCGTGCCGTCTTGACTAGAGAATTAATATGACTTAAATTTACACATGATGATTTTTTTGTTGTGTTTTTTTTTTTTGTTGTTTTTGTTTTTGTTTTAATGGAGTTGCAGGAAGCAACATCTTTGCCTGATCAACTGGAAGAAGCAGCAAACTACATAAAAAGGTTACAGATAAAGTTGGAGAGAATGAAAGAGAAGAAAGACAGGTTGATCATGGGAACTGATAGGAGCATGATTAGTGAAACAACAACAATGGCGGCGCCGGGGCTGATGATGAAATCACCTCACATTGAGATCCATGAGAAGGATTCAGCTTTGGAGGTTGTTCTAATAACTGGGTTGGATTTTCAGTTCATGTTTAGTGAAACTATTCGCTTACTCCATGAGGAAGGAGCAGAAATTGTCAATGCCAGTTTCTCTGTTGTCAATGACACTGTCTTTCACACAATACATTCTAAGGTATGTATACAAATATATGCTTTATATATATATATATATATATATATATATATATATATATATATATATATATATATATCTTCATTTAATTATACGAGCACACATTAATATATTTCTTGAAAAAGATATATATCAAGCATTTTCTTTTAGGCTTTGTATTATATTGTGTGTAGGTTGGAGATTCTGGATTGAGTGATCATGGAGCAGCAAGAATATCAGAGAGACTGAAGAAGTTAGTCTATGCATGATATATACTAGCTAGTCCATTTTGAAGTATATATGGAGATCATGATCAATTGCTCTTTCATGGAGATCGATCGAAAATGTGTAAAATTACTCAACATGGGTTGCATCTAGGTTGGTTAAACAAGTTTAATTAAATGGGATGTTCATATATAATTACTTGTGATCTTCCATAGTTCATACTTCATAGCACTCGTCAGATTTAATTTGAGATCTCTAGAGATATGATCAACACAAAAAACTTATTGAGTCCCAGCTTAATTAAGCTAGCTAGAAAATATTATTTTATTTGGCTATCTCAATTGCTTTACATTATAAGTTAGTACTTTTAGTACATGTGATATGATAGATATTATATATGTTATGCTAGTTTCTCCTACACATACTTATTCATATTATTATGCATGTCTGAATTTGGATATACATCTTCATGATACTATAATGAGTGCTGGTTCTTGGAGAAAAAAATTGTTGGAGAGTTGACTGATTACATCAATTGCAGTCTGCTTAGGTTGTTGTATATTTGTTGACTCTTGACTCTATCTTTCATGTTCACATTTTGTTCAAACGACATTTATTCTTCTCATTTTGATTCATTGGAATAGATTTATGAATTTATATGATATATGTGTAGTAGTTGAATGGTTGTGAAACATATGTTTTCAGCAATAATTATTGTAGGTAGGCTCCATTACAACTAAAACTAGCTAACAGGTTTGAACGGATCGAGTAGATACACAATTGAATAAAATCATGTTATATAACTCTTAATTATATTAATTGCTTGTATATATTTGATCAGTTAATTAAGGTTATTTGAAACTCGAAATATTCTTTGTTATGTAGTGAAATAGAAGAGGAAATTAACTTTCAATGAACTAATATGCATATATAGATCTTGTAGAGTGGAGACAAGACCATCTTATAGAGTATTATTCAGAGTTGTGATTTAGGCCTTTTAAACATAAACTATATATTACCTACATGTAGATTTTGTTAAATTTCCATACTTGTTTTATTTTTGTTTTTATTATTATTTATGTTTATGATAAATGATTGGTGGATTTGATATATATATATATAGCATGCATTACAACCCAAAAAACTATTATTGAGTTGTGGCATCCGTGGGTATAGAAACTCAAACTCTTCTATATGATTCATTCTCATCTACTTTAGTTTCACACATGGATTCTCTAATGTATTATTTTTTTATACCTTATATATCCAACAAAACAATATGTGTGTAATTTCGTCTCCATACATTAAAGTACGTTAGATATATACACATCTTTTTTATTTTTCTTCGATATTATGATATAGCACAAAAATCCCACGAAATCTTTTAACATATACTCGAGTTCAGAATTAGGGTTTTTGCAGAAATCCACAATCTTTAGGAAATTTGGGTACTTCCATCTCTACTAATGTATTGCATTTTCTTACCTTGTAGTTAATTAATTACCTATAATCATAGGCATCCATGAGGATATAAACTCTTCTGTATGGTTCATTCCCAACTTCTTTAGTTTCACATATTGATTGCCTAATAGAGATTATAATAATAATAATAATTATTATTATTATATTCCAACAAAACAATATGTGTGTGAAACATATACTCGAGTTCGGAAAAATGTATAACAAAAGTTTGGTTAGGGTATAGTAGTTGAAACAGAAGCTCGATCGTTTGTTTTGTGTTGAATTTCCTATCTATTTTTAGCTACCACAGAAAGTATGTACATATGAATATGGAGCTCTCTGATCAATCTGAACGCTCCACTCAAGCTGTACTTAAAGGAAAATATAAGTGGAAGGTATCATGAGTAATTGCACCAAAGCTAAAGCCCTCTTCTGTTCATTTTAGGTCACATGCATGTTAAATGTAGTGATAAGGTTTTAATTAGCTAGGAGACAAAGATACTTTGAGACCTCAAATCAACAGTGAAGGCATCATCTTCTCTATTTTGTGAGAAAATCTTGGTTGGGACGGTCCCATATACGTGGCCATGGGACCGTCCAATGAGAGTGCACCACATATACATTGGGAAGTATGTTGCAGAGTATTGACACACTTGTGGCACACTCTCATTGGACAATCTCATGGCCACGTGTATGGGACCGTTCCAGCCAAGATTTTCTCCTATTTTGTTATAGTGGTGAGGGTTCAAAATGCTTCTCTTTTTTGGGGGCTGTTGTTGCTTTGTTTCTTTCTTTTCTGCTGTCTTGTGTTTTTTTCTGCTTGCGCTTGGCTGTTTGCTTGCTGTTCTGGTTGCTGGTGCCGGCTTGTGGCTCTGGTGCCTCCCCTGTTCTTTTTGGGCTTTTTGCCTTCAATATATTGTGCTGTTCAAAAAAAATGATCAGTGTACGTTCAAAATGCTTTTTTCTATGCACCATGTTTGTCACTATGTGGTATGTACTTGAATTGGTGCATGCCGAGTCCGCTGCCCTACCACGTTAAATCTCTACCCTGTCAGCTAATCACTCGTAAGTGGAATTATGTTTGTTAAGCATGTCACACGATTAAATGCTTGTTCGAGACTTTGCGAATGATCGGGTATTTATGAGATCTTGGCTTAACCAAATAGAAAGTGATCGAGTTGCGTTTGCCTTAAATGGCGAGAATGAGAGATGGTCAGCAGGTTATAGCAAACAGACAATTCCCTTAGTGATCTATTGATCAATGTTTTATTCTATTAGAGTTATCGATCTTTGATCAAGTGAGATTTATTTTGAACCCTTCGACGTGAATTTTGACATCTTAACTAAGAATTAGGTAAATATTTCATCCAAAAAGTTAAAAACTTCAATTACGTATTTATAATCAGCAGCCAAGAATGACAAGTTTTTATAAAATAAATATAAAAAAAGTTTATAGAACATACCTATTTATTTATTAATGTAAATAAATAATTAAACTTTGATTAATTAGTTGTGTTCATGATTTAATCAATACATTTCTACCGTAAAAGCTGAAATTCATAGTGTTTTCTCTGTAAATAATTTTACTGAAAAGCACAGTCCACTTGGGCCCCATAACAACCACAAATCCACAATAGACATCCCCCACCAGTCCACCACTCTCTCCAATAACCAAACTTTTATCAGTAGCATCTCATCTTCTCCCATGACATTGTTTGATTTTTTTTATTTTTTATTTTGCCTTTAATTGCCTTTGTTGGTGATAATATCTTTCCATTATTCTTCATCAACCCATCATAAAAAAACCCTGCAAATGGATCATCATAATGACCAACACCCATCTCTTAACTTATCTGTGGCATTTGAAATGGAAAACAGCAACAACAACCACAACCCTAGTTCTAGTTCATCATCTAAAATTGATAGAAAAACCGTTGAGAGAAATAGGAGAAATCAAATGAAATTCCTCTACAACCATCTCAACTCTCTTGTTCCTCATCAAACCCCTATGGTATATATATATATATATATCTCACTCAATCTATCTACATACAAAAATCTCCCTTCAGGATCGTCCTGATTCTTGAAAAAATGAGAATGTCCTGATTGGAGAATGACTTAAATTATATTTTGGTTACTTATGGTGATTTTTTTGTTTTAATGGAGTTGCAGGAAGCAACATCTCTGCCTGATCAACTGGAAGAAGCAGCAAAATACATAAAAAGGTTACAGATAAAGTTGGAGAGAATGAAAGAAAATAAAGAGAGGTTGATCATGGGAACTGATAGGAGCATGATTAGTGAAACAACAACGGAAATTGCTGCGTCGAGGCTGATGATGAAATCACCTCACATTGAGATTCATGAGAAGGGTTCAGCTTTGGAAGTTGTTCTGATAACTGGGTTGGATTGTCAGTTCATGTTCAGTGAAACTATTCGCTTGCTACATGAAGAAGGAGCTGAAATTGTCAATGCCAGTTTCTCTGTTGTCAATGACACTGTCTTTCACACAATACATTCTAAGGTATATATACAAATATATGCTTTATATATATATCTTCATTTAATTATACGAGCACACATTAACATATTTCTTGAAAAAGATATATATCAAGCATTTTCTTTTCGGCTTTGTATTATATTGTGTGTAGGTTGGAGATTCTGGATTGAGTGATCATGAAGCAGCAAGAATATCAGAGAGACTAAAGAAGTTAGTCTATGATATATACTAGCTATTCCATTTTGAAGTATATATGGAGATCATGATCAATTGCTCTTTCATGAAGATCGATCGAAAATGTGTAAAATTACTCCACATGGGTTGCAGCTAGGTTGGTTAAACAAGTTAATTTAAATGGGATGTTCATATATAATTACTTGAGATCGATCTTCCATAGTTCATACTTCATAGCACTCGTCAGATTTAATTTGAGATCTCTAGAGATATGATGATCAACACAAAAACCCTATTGAGTCCCAGCTTAATTAAGCTAGCTAGAAAATATTATTTTATTTGGCTATCTCAATTGCTTTACATTATAAGTTAGTACTTTTAGTACATGTGATAGATATTATATATGTTATGCTAGTTTCTCCTAATTATATAAATGGACACATAATTAATTATTCATATTATTATGCATGTCTGCATTTGGATATACATCTTCATGATGATTCTTGGAGAAAGAAATGGTTGAAGAGTTGACTCACATCAATTGCAGTCTGTTTAATTAGGTTTATGTATATTTAATTTGTTGAATATATTGACTCTATCTTTCATGTTCATGACGTTTTGTTCAAACGATGTTTATTCTTCTCATTTTGATTAATTGGAATAGATTTCTATGATATATATGTAGTCGTTGAATGGTTGTGAAACTGAAACATATGTTTGCAGCAATAATTATTGTAGGTATGCTCCACTACAACTAAAACTAGCTAACAGGTTTGAACGGATCGAGTAGATACTCAATTGAATAAAATCATAATAATATTAATTGCTTGTATTTGATCAGTTAATTAAGGTTATTTGAAACTCGAAACATTCTTTGTTATGTAGTGAAATCGAAGAGGAAACTTTCAATGTACTAATATATGCATATATATGATCTTGTAGGACTGTGGAGAGTGGAGGGTACAAGACCATGTTATAGAATTTTTTTTTTCTGAGTTGTGATTCAGTCATCAATTTAAACATAAGCTATATAATTACATACATGTAGAGATTTTGTTAAATTTCCATACTTGTATTTTGTTTTCATTATTATTTATGTTTATGAGAAGTGATTGGTGGATTGGATAGCATTACAACTTCCGTGGGTATATAAACTCTTTTGTAGGGTATATAACGTTTATGAGAAGTGATTGCTGAACGAACGTACCTATAATCTTTGGAAATTTTTGGGGTACTTTCATCTTTACTCATGCACTGCATTTTTTTTTTTTTTTACCTTTACTTGTAGTTACCTATAACCAGAGGCAAAATAACAAAAGTTTGGTTAGGGTACTTAGTAGTTGAAATAGGAGCCTGTTTGTTTTGTGTTGAATTTCCTATCATTCATTCACATTTTGCTAGAAAGTATACATATGAATATGGAGCTCTCTGATCAATTTGAACGCTCCACTCAAGCTGTACTTAAAGGAAAATATAAGTGGAAGGTATCATGAGTAATTGCACCAAAGCTAAAGACCTCACCAGTTCATTTTAGGGCACAAGTTAAATTGTTCCTGTTATTCGATCATAACCAGAGTCATTCTTTAATAAATGATCACTATAAGTCAGACTCAATAGAATTTGATCAATCCTTTTTTGTTTTTGTTTTTTTCTATCGTTAAGGTGGAGAATTAAATCAATAATTCTCTTTCTTTTATCATCAATCCAATGACCATTCACCTTTTTTATTTTATGAATATCTTTACTTGTATGATTTAGAATCCAAAACTTAAATAAATAAGAGGAAATAGGGGTATATAGCACTTTTTAAATTTTGATTTGTACAACTATCACACTTTAATAACTCTTGTTTTAATAGCACCAAAAATGGAATTTGGACAAAAATACCCCACAGCTTCTTTTCTTTTCTCTTGTGTGTCCTTCACCTTCTTCTTCCTTTTTTTTCCAAAACCTCCATTGATGGAGCTTCAATGGAGGTGCCACCGCCGACCAGCAAGTTGACCGGCAAAACCACTGGGAAAACGTTCGTCGAGTGCCAATCATTGTAACCGAAGTATTCGTTTTCATTTTCATTTTCGAGTTGTGTAGAGAGAGAAACGAAGCAAAACCCAAATCGTCACGAATCTTCATCGTCTGATCTATGACGATCCATTGTGAATCTGACGAAACCGATGGCGCCAACGAACTCGGCATCGCTCGATTTTCCAGATCCAACTATCTCCATAGTCAACCGGCGCCGTCGTCGAATCATCACTGTCACCATTGATGGAGGTCGAACATAGTAAGTCTCGAACAAACTTGAATTAAGTCTTGAAACGCATGAATAAGTCTCGAAAATGCATGAATAAGTCTCGAAAAAATCATGAATAAGTCTCGAAACTGCAAATAAGTCTCGAATTTTCGAGAAAAAAAAATAAAAAGGAAAATAGTAAGTTGGGGTATTTTGGTCTCATCACATATTTTGGTGCTATTAAAACAAGACTTATTAAAGTGGTGCTATTTGCACAAGCCCTCCCCCAAAAAGTGCTATTTAATTTTTGAACCCAATAAATAATTCATATTTATTCTTTTAATCCATCGATACACAATTTCCTATATTTTGAAAAAATAATTAATATAATTTTTGCACTTTTCCGATCTTTAACATTTTTCTTCATTTTATGTTGACTCCCGGTATATATCCACTCACAACTTCAATTTCACGCATTGATGAATATGCTGGTAAAGGTATATATTATATATCGAGTATTGATAGGTAACTTGTAATGTTACAAAGTCGAAATTGATCGCACACGAATAGATACGAAAGATATCTTTTATTTATTTATTTTGAAAGGGTAGAAAACACCTAGAAAATGTAGTGAAGGATTATGCATATGAAAAACGTCGCAGCTAATTAGGAGAGAACGATACCTTTGAGAATTGAGTCCTCAAATCAACAGTGAAGGCACCATCTTCTCTTTTTTGTTGTAGTACTAGTGATCAGTGTACGTTCAAAATGTTTTTTTTCTATGCACCATGTTTATGTCACTATGTGGTATGTACTTGAATTGGCCGGTGCATGCCAAGTCCGCTGCCCTACCACGATAAATCTCTACCCTAGTACTGTCAGCTAATCACTCGTAAGTGTAATTATGTTTATTAAGCATGTCACATGATTAAACGCTTGTTCATGACTTTGCAAATGATCGGGTATTTATGAGAACTTGGCTTTCCTGAGAGTAAGAAACTTGAACCAAATAGAAAGCGATGGAGCTGCATGCGTTGGCCTTCAATGGCGAGATGGTCAGCAGGTTATAGCGATCCAACAATTCCCTTGGTGATCAATGTTTTATTCAATTTGAACCCTTTGAGATGACGTGAGTCGTGACATCCTAGCCGAGAATTAGGAAAATATTTCACCCAAAAGGTTAAAAAACTTCAATTACTTATTTATAATCAGCCAATAATTACAAGTTCTTTTGAAAAAGAAAAAGTTTATAGAACATACCTATTTAAAATTTTATATATTATTAAAATTAATAAGCTTCCACGTTTGTTTATACAATATGCATGTAAAATAAAATTTTCCATATATTTTACAAAAATGAATAAATATCAGTTCAAATCATTAGCACAGTTGATTAATATTAAAACTAATCACGGGAAAACAAAACTGTCCACTTAAGTATATTGGATTAAAAGAAACCACGTTTGGAAACCAATTATGAAGGAACAAAATTCTAAATGATAAATATTTGAATTATAATTTATAACAATATTCTAAGTCTCAAAACACCAACTTCTTATGAACTTAGTTGCACTAAAACAAAGGGATGCTAATTTGTTGAATTGATTTAGTATAAGATCTGGATCATCTCCTCACCTTAATTGTCCTCACCTTCATAATCTATTGCCATGTGTTTAATATAGCAAATCAACGGTCTAGATTATTTCAATTAGTTTTTTTTTTTTTTTTTTTTTTTAATGTTTTTACTCTACTAAAAGTATAAATAATCAAGATCATTGATTTAGGTAATGACAAGATGAGGTGAGAAGGGATTCAAATCCTTTAGTATAATGGTTTTAGAATCATATAAAAGGTCTGTATTTCATAGAAGTAGAAGTTTAGGCTTTTCAGTTACAATTTGAATATTGTACTTTAAAAGAGCATTGTATTCGACGAGATAAAGTTGGTCTGGTAGTAAACCCCTCACATCTACACCACGAGGTTGCGGGTTCGAGTTCGCCTCTTTCCAAAAAACCCCAAAATAATTTAATACTTGAAAAAAAAAAAAAAAAACGTTGTAAACACAAAAGTTTAATATTCAAGATGTAATAACTTCCCATGTTTCGGTTACTATGGTTACCAGAGTTCAACTATTCAAAAGAGCTACGACTTTAATACACTATCTCAACGTGTAGGTGTTACGGGTTTACCATAGAACCATTTCAATTTTTATCCAACAAACCACTTTTCAATCGGACAAAAACAATTTCTAAAACGGATAGTACCTAAATAGGCCCAGAGAAAACAAGCCCAAATAAGATTCATAATAAGACTTATTAGAGTCCTACACGAATAAGACTTATTAGAGTCCAAGCCCAAATAAGACATTTTTTTTTTTTCTTCCAAAAATCCTAAAAGGGTTAGGGTTTCTCTGAACCTCTCTCCTTTTCACTTTATATTCTTCTACTCTCACTTCCTGATCAGATTTTCATCAACACATCAACCATGGCTAGTGGCGGCGGAGGCGGTTGTTTTGAAATCGGTACTGTTCCCTTCAATCCCGACGGATGGGGTCCACCAGAGTCCACCACCACCACCTCTAATTCTCTCCCTCAACACGTCCCTTTTGCTCCATTCTCTCGCTCCGAGAAGCTTGGTCGGATCGCCGATTGGACCCGAAACGTCTACAACAACCAGTCTGGTCGTGCCAACAAGAACCCAGCTGACACCGTCTTCGACTTCACCGCCGACGACTCCTTCCCTCTGTCGGCCAACCCCGACGACGATTCCTTCCGTCTCGTCGACGGCAAGCCTCCGCCACGCCCTAAGTTCGGACCCAAGTGGCGGTTCAACCAGCACCACCGTCCCCAGCTCCCGCAGCGCCGTGACGAGGAGGTCGAGGCTAAGAAGCGTGAGGCGGAGAAGGAGCGTGCCCGCCGTGACCGCCACTACAACCAGAACCGGTCCAACGTCAACCAAACGCGCCGCGAAGCTGCCGTCTTCAAATCCTCTGTCGATATCCAACCGGAATGGAACATGCTCGATCAGATTCCGTTCTCGACCTTCTCGAAGTTATCGTTCAACGTTTCGGAGCCTGAAGACTTACTTCTGTGCGGATCGCTGGAGACTTACGACAGGTCGTACGACCGTGTCACGCCGAAGAATGAGCGCAGGCTGGAGAGATTCAAGTACAGGAATTTCTTCAAGGTGACAACAACTGATGATCCTGTGATTCGCAAACTTGCTAATGAAGATAAAGCTACCGTTTTTGCGACGGATGCGATTTTGGCCTCGCTTATGTGCGCACCCAGGTCAGTTTATTCGTGGGATATTGTGATTCAACGAGTTGGGAATAAATTATTTTTCGATAAAAGAGATGGGTCGCAGTTAGATTTGTTATCAGTGCACGAGACTTCTCAGGAGCCTCTACCAGAGGCTAAAGATGATATAAACTCGGCTTATTCATTGAGTGTAGAGGCTGCTTATATCAATCAGAACTTTTCACAGCAAGTTTTGGTGAGAGATGGGAACAAGCTGACGTTCGATGAGCCTAACCCGTTTGCCAACGAAGGAGAAGAGGTGGCTTCTGTGGCCTATAGGTATAGGAGGTGGAAGCTTGATGCCGATATGTATCTTGTTTCTAGGTGCGAGGTACAGAGTGTTGTGGATGTTAACAACCAGCAGCAGTTCTTGACATTGAATGCCCTTAATGAGTTCGATCCCAAGTACTCTGGTGTTGATTGGAGGCAGAAGTTGGAGACTCAGAGAGGTGCGGTTTTAGCCACTGAGTTGAAGAACAATGCTAATAAATTGGCTAAATGGACTGCACAAGCTTTGCTTGCGAGTGCTGATTTGATGAAATTGGGATTTGTTTCGAGGGTGCATCCTCGTGATCATTTCAATCATGTCATATTGGCTGTGTTGGGGTATAAGCCAAAGGATTTTGCGGCACAGATTAATTTGAGTACTACAAATATGTGGGGTATTGTGAAGAGTATTGTGGATTTGTGTATGAAGCTGAATGAGGGGAAGTATGTGCTTGTGAAGGATCCGTCTAAGCCTCAAGTAAGAATCTATGAGGTTCCTCCAGATGCATTTGAGAACGATTATGTGGAGGAGCCTTTGCCAGAGGACGAGCAAGTTCAACCTCCTGGGGAGGACGCTGAGGTAGCCGAGGCAGTTGAAGTTGCAGTTGATGTGGAGGATAAAGCTGTTGATGCTCAAGTCTAATGGTAAAATTCTTTCATATATGCAATTTGTTTTGGCTTAATCATTGTTGTTTAATGACGTTTAATTGGTGTTATTTTAAAAGGATCAATTGGTAGTGGTTAGCTTTTATGTTCTTGTGTATATGCCAATACTTGTGCATATGCATTATTATATAGTCTCTGTTTGCATATGTTTTATAGTGGCCTATTATTATTCCAATATTTCCGTGTACAAAAACAGTTGAAAGATGGTTGGTGAATGCATGGTAATACTCTTGAGTTCTAAGCTGAAAATGCAATGTGATATCAATTTTAGTTATATTTAGTATCCTATGTGTCTTGACAAGTTCTCTGGCTGTCCTCTCAAATTCGGCTTCAGCTTTCTTGACTAGGCTCATTTTGATGGTTCCAATTGTTTAAAGATTACACTCAAGTTCGTTGTGTAAGTGATAAAGTAAGTTAGATTTTCTTATGTTAGTTGCTTTCCTTTGACCTATAGCTATCTGAATGTTATTTTTGTCCTCCAATTCCAAAATTAGAAAGATCAGGAGAGGGAGATGGGTGAGATGGCTTCTTCGTCCAATTGCTTGGCTTTAAGGCTATTTTGTAACTTTAGTTAATTCCTAGAGAACTTTTTAAAATGATGGGAGTAAGTTCTCTTCCTAAATCCTACGAACTACAAACAGCAGAAGATTGCATGATTGTGCTTGTACTCAGTGTATTGACCACATATAAATGCCTCAATTTCTTGATGAGTTAGTGAAACAAGAGGAAGATGGCCCTATGAACATAATTTCTTCTTCTAATCAAATAGTAAATCCCCCGCTTGCCCTTGATCTGAGTCTACAAAATAATGATTCATCCTAGCTTACAGTGATAACTTGAAAAGTAGGATGCTATTTTTTTTTTGTTTATCAGTATACAATTATTGTCACACCAGTCAAAATAATCCACCAACTCGCATTTTCTGAACCTGTGTCTACCTAAACAATTATCAAAAAATAGTATAGTCAATCTGGTGTTTACTGGAGAGGTCAATGGCAATTAGTGGACTCTGGTTTAGTGACACATGCAGAGGCACCACACCCTGTCCTCACTGTGCCTAACAACTAACACCCTACCTTTGTTTTGCATTATATGAGCTACCATAATGTGATTGATGCATAAATTATAATATATGCAAGGCATGAAACTTGAACACTCAGTATCTATCCTTTCTTGCAATATTCACTTAATTATCAAGAGATGAACACATGGATTATGACTCCCTTGTAGGTTCTAATAATGTCATGATGAGTTGCTTTGTCTCAACCGCACATATTAAAATCCTCTCTATTCTTGCCAACTCTTGCACTGCCTAACAGGACATATCATAAGTCATAAATTTTCATTTTCCCATCAACTTCCATTATGTTGTTGACCATAGTTTCCCACTCAAATCCACACTCTTCACCACCATTAGATTTTGTTACAATTTGAGATGGATAAATGAATATATGTTTCAGATTTAATGCACAATTTCATTGAGTTTTCAGAGAAAAAATAGCTTTGTGAATTTTTAAGGGTTTGGTGCATTGAAAATTTGTCAAGGGAGCTTCAAACCGAGGCAAAGAGAAAGTCGTAGACCCATAGAGTTACCAGCTTGAGACTAAATGGCTGCTTTCTGTGTCTAAAAATTATTTATTCTACCTCTAATATTTATATACAAATGCATGTGTGAATTCATGTTTGTTAATTCTTGTTTCAGATTTACATGAATTCAGGTGTGCGTGCTACCATTAAGTCACACCTTGTAGGGGAGAAAAATAAGTGATTGTGATTCGCATTAAATAGATAAATGAATTTGCTGAAAAACATTGTGGATTTTTATTCCCCGTATGATATTTAGGAATTCATAGGAACATGGTATATTCTTTATTCTTGTAATGGCTTTAGTACACTAGCTTGGTTACATTTTTATAATCATTCACACTACTTTCTGGTTTACAGATCAAAGTTGATGTTTGCTGGGAATAGAGACCCGCTGGTCACTGGTGTATTCAATGCAAAGTAGCAGATTTGCAAGTTCAAAGGATTACAGCTTTTTTTTCTTCCAGTTTTGATGTTTTTGATTTGCAAACTGATGTTTGAAGTCCTCTTTTAAGAGGGTAATTATATTAGTAGACAAGTGGATTATTTTATATTCTATGTTTCTATGTTTTCTCAAAATATAATTGTTATCAAGATCTAGTTTTTGTAATTCTAATTTTTGGATCTTTTGGTCATAGTGATGCTTTGAATTCTCACACAAAAGATGAACAAACCCTACTAAATTGCTAAATACAGTTGTCTTGTGCTTGACTGCCTGGAGTTATAGCAGTTTGCGTTTTTTCTATACATTTTCTATACCTTGGCTTGGGTTTTTGATTTATTGTGAGTTAATAGACTTGTTTGTCTGTACCATAAAATGAAGGGTTCCATCAGAAACCTCCAAAAACGAAATAAAAACAACTAAATAAATAGAGTAATGCTAGAAGACCCAAAAAAGTGACCTAAATTTTAGACTCAAACCTATGTGGCAATATCATACACAACATGGGCCCATGTCACTTTTCTCAAAGATCCCATGTGATGTTGCCATATAGGTTTGGATCCAAAATTTGGGTCACTTTTTTGGGTTTTCTAACATTACTTAATAAATATAGGCAAACCCAATCCTATGAATTTCTTTAATAATATATATTTTTTGATTTGATTGAATTAGTATTTTAAGGATAAGGAATAAACAAATTATGGATATGTGTGTCACGTGTGTGCTTGTTGTACAAATTTATAATTAAATGACCGGGTAAAATTTTACATGACCCATTACTACGATTCAATCTCATTCAAAATTAGTGGTTGATGGGTCTAATTTATCGGATCTAGTTGTTAATGGGTCAACCCATTAAAACCCATAATATAATGAGTTGGTTTTGGGTTCATCTTTGAAAAACCATTTATTCGTTATATCCTATTAATATAAGGATTATATATATATATATATGTTTATGAAATTTATTTAAAAAAATCTTTTTATTTACCGACTCATTAGTAAATAAATTTATTAAAATTGTTGAATTTATAAAAAAATATATCTATATAATTACATTTAGGATATATTTTAATAATTAAATTAAAAACTATAAAATTATAAACTGATTGTGTCACTGTATTCTAACCATAACCCTAGAAGTAGTCGTCTTCTAACACAAGCAATTTAACATTTGTAAGCATAAGGGAGGATTGAGATTCTCAATCGCAACATAATGAAGATTTATAGAAACCATGTTAGATTTCATTTTCAAGTTGTTTATCTTTTGTTTTTCTTAAAATAATATGTTTATGATAGAATGTTGGAGCCTATGGTGGACTTGATTGCATGAGTTTGATCATGCTTCAGTACTATTTATTTACAACTTTTTAATAAATTTTAAATATAACATTTTGCAATGGATCGGATTGAATTACCCATTAATTTAACAAATGGTTTTGAGTTTTTATATATTAATCCATTAAGCTAATGGGTCGTGTTTGGGTGGGACAATTTTAACATGACACAAACACGAAACGACACGAATTCATAATAATAAGACCGATGGCTAGGTCTAATTAAACGTATAGTTTTATGTGCATGAGTTTCCATCTCTATACTTTAATTGCATGCTTTTTCTATGCATATAAAATGATTTTTTTGTGATTAAAAAAAATAGTTTTTTGTCAGTAATCAAAATCACAAAATATACATTGAATTAAAATTATTTGTGTTGAAAATTTAGTATAAATTAACATGGGTTGTTTCCATTTATAAACATACAGTATGTTCAAGTTCCCAATAAAAATTCCATCAAAAAAAAAAAAAAAAAAAAAAAGTTCCCAATAAAAATAATAATGGGACATTGGAGAAAACCAAAGCCTGTCTTTCATTATTGATTTGTTACTTTGAATTTGAATTTAGTTATTTATTTCTTTTCAGTTTTTTTATTTTATTATTATTATTGGAATCAGAGACTATTACAACGAGCATGGATTCCTAGTTCCAAGGGCACCGCTAAAGGAGGGGTGTTTCTGTAAGATTACTTGTTCAAGACGAGAAACTTCAACTTTCATTCATGCTTGTGTTCCTTTCCTTCCTTGTTTAGCAAAGCTGCAAAATATCTCCTTTTTGGCAAACTGTCTAATTTAGTGCATTTGTATATGTTTATATAGCGAGTTTTTACAATAAAAGCTAATTTATCTGATAAATAAGAATTCTGAAAGTTTTTATTTATTTATTTTATTTCTTATTTTTTATTTATTTTTTATCAAAGGATTCTGAATAGAAATTGTTGAAGAAAGTAGCCATAGATAGAGAACATTTGTTGAGTATGCAAATTCTAAAAAAGATAATAAAAAATACAGAGATCACTGGTAAAGTTGAAGTAAGATCGGATGTATATATATATAAATCACAAGAGATTCACAAGCAATTTCCAACAAGAATAAATTGAAGATTATTAGATTATTGTTATTTATTCGGTTCAAAACTTTAGAGATTTGCTATAGTTAATGAAGTAATTATTTGGATATAAAAATAAAATAAAATAAAATGAATTAGTTAGTTGATTTATAATTTTTTAAGAGAATATGTATGGACGGGAAATTTCATCGGATGAATATATCATTAAATATAACGACGTGATTATTAAAAATAATATATATTATTCTCAAACAAAATGATAATTAGATCTCATCGTGTGTCACATTTCCTTGGTCTAATATAATTAATACATCCTCATTCATTTCCAATATAAAACAAATAAAATAAAAAGAAATAAGCTTGAATTCTTGGAGATGGAAGATGGAAAATGATAGTCACGAGTCACGACACAGCTACTCCGAGCATCTCCAATGAAATCACTTGGAGACCCCATTATTTAAGGGTAAATGTTATTATAGGGGGCTATTGAGAGTATCTCATATGATATCCTTCGAAGACCCCCTTATTGAAGAGTGGATGTTATTGTAGGGGGTTATTGAGAGCATATCCAAGGATATCCCTTGGACCCCCTTAAAAAAGAGTGAGTATTTGTTCCAACAATACTCCCTTAAATGGCTCTCTTAATAATTTATTATTATTATCTTTGTTTTATTTTGTAAATATTATTGTAAAACAAATTACTCAATGGATAATAAAATAATTGTTGAGATTTATAAGTTAAATATATGGTGCTTTAAATATGTGAAGTCCATTTAAGGGGGTTGAAGTCACCTCTTAATTAAGGGAGTGAACTCCACCAAAACACATTTTCAAAAATACAACTCCTCCCTTAATTAAACTAAAAGGGGTCTCCAAATAAGACTGTTGGAAATACTCTAAGGGGATTTGTGTTCTAATGATACTTCCTTAGATGGCTCATGTATAATTTATTATTATTATTTGTGTTCCTAAACTATATTCTTCATTTATATGTGCAGCCCACCTAATTAAGGGAGATTGAATCCACACTTAATTAAAGGAGTGAGCACCACAAGAGTCCCCTGGGAGCCACAAGAATCCCAACACCTCTGACCCTGTTTAAAACTCTTGCTGCCTCTAGTGTTCAATTTTTAGGGGTATTTTTTTTTTTTTTTTAATCTTGGTCAAATGTGACACATGGCATAAACTCAATTAGAAAGTAATTAGACCTTAATCAAAAGCTAATATATTGGAAATTAATTAACATTAATGATGAGATTTTGTTTTTAATTCATATAGTTCAAACTTAAATTTCCCCGGTTAATTGATCTTCACTTTTGTTTCAACTAGGGAAGGATAGTTTTGTTTTCTAAAAACTATCCAAATGATGTAATGACAAACTCGTAACAGCTCTTCAGCATAAGCTTACAAACAGTGTGAGAATGTGAGATCCAATATTTTTGACCTGACCATGCGGTGTAAGAATTTATTGTAATACTTCAAAACAGATACGGAGACTGTAAGATTTTAGTTTCGCCCCTATAAAGATTTTAGGTCTGCGAGCTACCATTAAGTCACACCTCTGTAGAGCAGCAAAATAAGTGATTGTGATTTGCATTAAATATATATATGAATTTGCTGAAAAACATTGTGGACATTTATTCCCCTTATGATATATTTAGGAATTCATAGGAACATGGTTACATTTTTATAATCATATATTCATTCTATTTTCTGGTTTACAGATCAAAGCTGATGTTTGCTGAGAATAGAGACCTGTATTCAATGAAAAGTAGCAGATTTGCAAGTTCAAAGGATTACAGCTTTTTTTTCTTCCAGTTTTGATGTTTTTGATTTGCAAACTGATGTTTGAAGTTGAGTTGAGCAGAGTATTTTACTTTAAGATGGTTTACGGTTCCTCTGTTAGGAGGGTAATTTTAGTAGTAGACAACTGGATTATTTTAGTTTTCACAAAATATAGTTGTTATCAAGATCTAGTTTTTGTAATTCTAATTTTTGGATCTTTGGTGTTTGTGATGCTTTGAATTCTCTTACAAAAGATGAACAAACCCTAGTAAATTGCTAAATGCAGTTGTCATGTGCTTGGCTGTCTGGAGTTATAGCAGTTTGCTTTGGGTTTTTTTTTTTTAATATTATTTCTTTTGATTATCGTGAGAGTTGATAGACTTGTTTTGTATGTACCATAAAATGAGTGTCAATTGAAAGGAAAATCCATCTAGACTGGAATCCAAGATTTCCATCAGAAATCTCCAAAAACAACGATCCCACCTCCAATTTTTGTTTTTTTGTTTATAGAATTTGCAAACTCGAGCAAATGTTCTATCTCTGGACTCTGGCTGGTTTCTTCAACAATTTTTTTTTTTCAGAATCCCTTTATAGGAAAAAAATAATTTTAAAAAAAAAAAACACTTTTCATAGAATCACACCAGAAAACAAGTTTAGAATTCATATCAGTTCCTCTACAAATTAACAATTCATATCAATTCATATCAAATTAAAATGCTTTTCATAAGCAAATTTGAAGCTATATAAATGTACATTTTGATCAAGTATTAAATTGGGCAAGTTCCTTCAAATTTGATATTAAAAAAACTTGATCCTCCTCTCCTGTAGAGTGTACTTAAAATTAGGAATCCATGCTCGTCGGTTGTAAGAAGAGAAGGATGATCAAAAAAAGAAACTGAAAAGAAAAAAAGAACTAACTTCAAATTTAAAGAAATTTAAAGTACCAAATCAATAATGAAAGAAAGAGAACAGAAAGAAAGTTACCTTCATCTATACTAGACGATCTACCTTTGGTAGAAAAAGACTCCAGCAATAGTGATAGTGCTGGATTTGGTTTGCTCCAATGTCCCATCATTATTTTTTATTGTGAACTTGAACATATGTTTATAAATAGAATAGAATAAACCCATGTTACTTTATACTAAAATTTCAACACAAATAATTTTAATTCAATGTATATTTTGTGATTTTGATTATTCACAAAAAAAATATTTTTTTAAAAATCACATAAAAATCAATTTATATGCATAGAAAAATCATGCAATTAAAGTATAGAGATGGAAACTCATACACTTAAAACTATACGTTTAATCATAAATTGGTACAAGAAGTGTGTGTATATATATATAGTCTTTCTATTATTATAAAATATATCAGTTACTTGTACGTGTGCCATTGGATTTAAAATATATTTTGATAAGTGCATACAACCAATTCAAAGTACTTAAATCCAATGGCTCACATGTAAGAAACTGATATATCTTTTGTCAGTTTGAACTGACAATAGAAAAATTATATATATATATATAATTACATCTCATCATGAGTCACATTTCCTTATGTTAGGATTATGCTCAATAGCAAGAGTGTAATATTGTAATTGACAATCTTTTCATATTAATAAAGTGATTTTTGGTTTAACAAATCTTATAGCATTTATAGTTTAATATTATAATTGTCAAAGTAAATAATCATAAGGTCAAAAGACTATAAGAAATGAAGAATTGTTCGTACATCTGGATATGTATGAGGTAGACACAATTCTTTAGTTAGTCTTGAATAATGTTCACAACTTAAGTTAAAGGTTGGGCACCTTTATCTTGTTAAAGTTGTATAATTCTTTTGCTAGCATTTGAGTGAGATCAAATGAGTTATGATGAGTCTGAAATCATCGAAGGGTCTTCGAGTAAAAGAATCTAGTGCACTTGGTGCATTGAATAGGATCACAATGAAATACTTTATCTAGAACCGTCAGTAGATAAAAGTTTTCATTATCAGGACAATCGGAGAGTCTATCTTAATCCTGAGATAAATGATGGACTTATGGTTGCAAGTGTTATCATTTGAGTTATCAATGAGTACGATTATATAGCATAGTCTATCATCGATAGTTTGGTGGTAATCATTTGTTAATCGATAGAGGACTTCATTTATAGATATGGACATCGTGGCTCCATTTATTAAATGAGAGTAGAATATCATCATATGGATGTTTTTGAGGTATTGGATATTGAATCTTAACATTAAGTTTTGGATAGAGTCTATTGAAACATGGCTTCTGGACAAGTCAAAATATCCAAGTTCAAAATGTGGTCATATGAGTAAATATGGTAACTTGGAGAGCTATAGGCGGTTTATGAGCTCTTGGCGATTACTGATATTCTTCACGAGGATACACCATCTCCAATAAGATTGTCTAGGGTACGAATGAGAAATATTTACTTATTCTATCTTTATTTAAGAGTTCAATTTTAGCTCTTTAATGGAATGAGTTAAAATTAATAGATCGGACCTAAGTGAATCATTTGTTGATTGTGATTAGGTTATGTCTATTGAAGCTTAAATTTAGATAGCCCGCCAAGATCCCCAATCCACACGGACTTGCATGGATCACTTGATATATTCTACCGGACCAATTTATGGGTCCATCTAGAATTATATTTAATATATTAATAATATAATTTGCACATTATTTATTTAATGGGCTGATTAATTATATTAATATATTAATGAAAGGCATGTGAGCTTGTTTCTTTTAGTAAGAATGGGTATGGTTTACATGTGGGCTTTTTAATTAAAGTCTAATGGATTAAATAAAATAAGAAAATAATATTAGGCCCATGTATATGGTGTGGGCGGCAAGACTAGAATATTAGTCTAAAAATATTATTTTATTTTATTGATTGATTAAATGGAAATTAATTAATTTATTAGTTAATAATTTAATTGAGAATCAAAATCTTTTTCTAATCAGGAAATATGTTTCCTAGAGTTATACTATTGGTAGTAGTATATTAAAGATAAAAGACTTATTTGGTAAGAAGATAAATAATAAGGTTTATTTATCTAATCAAATAAGGAAGTCTTTTAATAAATCATAATAGGATTAAACACTTATGAGTTGGATTAGGGTTAGGATTCTAAGGTTGATAGGAATTAAGGTAAAGCACAAATCCTCTTTGGGAGAGAATTCGGCCAACCCTAAAACACAAGAGAATTCGGCCAACCCTAATAACACTACATGGAGATTTCGGCCACCCTATATATTTGATAGGATAGCATTCGGCCACTATCTTTTTCTTCTCCTAGCTTGAGTGAATTATTTCTTTTGCTTAGAAAAATAATTCATACTCTAGACAAGTGTTTAATTCGGCCAAGAGAGAAATAGAGAAAGGTAGTTCTAATTTCGATAGTGCACTTGTAAGCTTGAATATCAAAAAGCTTTGTGCACAACTTCGAATTAGGTTCACGCGAGTTTCAATCTTAACGGTTGTTAAATTCAAAAGTGATCGGAACATACTTTCTAGTTTTCTTGGATTTTATTGTGACTAACGATCAGGAGGAGAGATTTTGTTTTCCATCCTTAGGTACGCAATTCAAAGAAAGGGAGACCACGCTCCTAGGTGATTCACGTTCGTGATAGGATTGGAAGATCTTGCGGATTACCATCGACGCAAAGTCAATCGGATCACGCGACAAAAGGTATTCTACTTTTTAGTATATATATATATATATATATATATATGTTTAATTAATTAGAGGGTTAAGGTTCAAATTATGGAAAAATTTTAAACTATACTAAACTCTATTTTTAGTCTCGCTTCTGCTGCGTGCACTCTATTTTTTCCCTACACCTTAAGCTAACTTAAGGAAAACATAATCAAATATTCGACCTCCTTCTCCGTTAGCGTTGAATTCTTGGTCGACGATGTTGGAAGAGAATAGATTCTTAATTTTGTGTTATGGACAATACTTGGGTACTGACAAGGTACTGACCAATCAATAGGGTTTTACCACATGGCCCATTTATGAAAAATGTAAAGAGATAAATGTAAAAAGTTAAAAGAAAAAAACCATGTGGTAACACCCCATTGGTGGAGTCAGTACCCAAGCAATTTCCTTTTGTTATTATCCTGGGGTGGAAATGGTGGGAAATGTCACCTTTTTAAAGTGGGTTTGTAAGAAAGTTACCACTTTAATAACTTAAGTTTAAAATGCACCTATTATGGTGAACGGACAATAATGCCCTTATTTTACACACATTCTCTTACTTTGAAGTTTTTTTATTTTTATTTTTTCATCTTCTCTCATAGAGGTCTGTTTAACAGACCTCCAATGGAGGTTGAACATCATTAGATAATTAGTTTAATGGCGCTGCATCATTGGATAATTAGATTTTTTTTGGTTTTGGTTTGATTTGTCGATGCGAGTATGGTTAGGGTTTTAATTTATGTAGGAGATGATAAAGATCTGGGAATTTTGAACTGATTGAAAAGGCTCGAAGACAAATTGAAAAGGCTCGGAGACTATTTACAAAGTCTCGGAGCCATAGTTAAAACTATTTACAAAGTCTCGGAGAGCATATGAAAAGTCACGGAAAACGTTTGAAAAGTCTTGGAGAGCATATGAAAAGTCACGGAAAACGTTTTAAAAGTCACGGAAAATGTTTGAAAAGTCTTGGAGAGCATATGAAAAGTCACGGAAAATGTTTTAAAAGTCACGGAAAAAGTCATGGAAAATGTTTTAAAAGTCACGAAAAACGTTAGAAAAGTCTCGGAGAGCATATGAAAAGTCACGGAAAACGTATGAAAAGTCACGGAAAACGTTTGAAAAGTCTTGGAAAGCATATAAAAAGTCACGGAAAAGTCACGGAAAAATCACGAAAAAGGCTCGGAAAAAGTTTTAAAAGGCTCGATTAATGTTTTAAAAGTCTCAGAAAACGTTTTAAAAGTCAGTATATCTATATCTGTTACAAACGTTTTAAAAGAAAGGTTTTCTCTCAACTTTTCAAAAAGCACAAACCGACAAAAAAATGTATTTTTGTCTGGTCACCTAAATAGGTGCATTTTAAACTTAAATTAGTAATCTGGTGACTGTCTTATAAAAAGTGCCCCAAATGGTGCTATTAAATTTTTGAACCCTGTTCTTGTGCAGCCCGTTTAATGATCAACAATTAGCATTTTTCAATATATTATTAGCTTTTTTCAATATAATGTCCCAAAGTGGTTGACTACTTGACTATGATATATATATATATTTATGGATGGACTAGGATATAATTAGCAAGAAAAGAATTGTACCAATTCAATGTGCTTCGCGAAGAAAATCACAAGAAAATGAAAAAAAAATATGAAAAAATAAATAAAAAGAAATATGGTAGAATCCTTGGAGATGGGAGATGAAAAATGATAGTCACGACACAATTGCTTTTAGCAAAGTGATTTGACACTTTCCGTTCACTATTGTGATAGAAGTTCAAATATAATATTTATCAATAAAATCACAAAGTGTGAGGAGATCCATTTCAGATGGTGCTCTATACTCTAACAGTTGAGCTTACCAGGTCATTTAAAAAAAAATAGTCATGATTTGAAATTTGACATTCATAAACTGCATTTGTTAATGGCATCTAGTTTTAGTTCATAGTCCAAACTAAAATAAAAGCATAAGATTGTCTAAATTGAGCAATTTTTATACAAATTAACATAAGATGGCAAATTAACCCGTGAGGACCCACACTTATGGGCTAGGGATGGGTTTCAATTTAGTGAGGATAAGGCGGTGATCATGATAGATAATAAAACCCGTAATTGGTATGGGACGGGGATGGGTTTTATAATCCCTGTCCCGTCCTGCTCCTCTTAAAATATAATATTTATTTATTTTATTATTTAGTTTAATGTTTATGTTTTAAAATTATTGAATTTATTTGTTTAATTTTGAGATTTATATTTATGAGATGACTTTCAATAGTGTTTTGAAATTACTTAATATATTATATCATATTCTTTGGATATACATCTATTATTTTAATAAATATTTTTTTAGAAGACTTTTCATAAGCAAACATGTACAAATTAATGCACTAAATACAGTTTATGAAGGAAGCTCTTTCTAAAGCCAACATAGGCGTATCTTAGCCGGTAGATGAGCGTAACTTAGCTGGTAGATGGACGAGCTTGAGGCTTGGGCAAATGACTCTCAGGTTAGCGGTTCGAATCCTACCAATTGCAAAAACTTTCAAAAAATTGCCTAGTCCCAGATTAATAAATATTGTTAAAAAAAAAAGGAAGCTCTTTCTAATTAAACTGTCTCAATTTCAGTCTTTATGCAACCAAAATAAAATCGTAGGGAATTACTCACTCGGTGACCAGAAAATGTAGTGATTTCACATGTCATTGTTTGGTCCTTGTTAAAAAAGAATTAAGTGACCTTGTACTATAAAAGATGTAAGAAATGCCAAAACTTGGAAGTCATGGTCGACAATGTTCTTATCCATTTCCCAGAAAGGAAAATATAGTAACTTGTATTGACATTGAACCAGAATTTAACCAGTAACTTATTTTTCCACAGCTAATGACAGTCGTTCTTAATTAGGGTACCATTTGATGTACCATTCGAACATATTAAAGATCGTTGATTTTGCAACTAGGTTCAAGTCTCACTTTTTCTCGTAAAATTGTTAAGTGTAGAGATTACGGTAGTTGACACGTACCCGACCTCAAGCCTAATTGAACCATAAAATTACAGCCTGGGCAAACCGACTCAGTTGACACCTTTACATATGGATCAACCTGGCTCATTTGACACTTCTACATTTCATTCAAAGTTGAAAGTATGTGGATTTAAATATAGAAAGAACAGCAGGTTGGATTAAATGGTGTTGATGGTGGATACCGCAATGGACGCACCTCATAAATTCTTCACATTACATATTCAGTGAAGCCATAAAAGTCGAAGATCCCAACACGAGCAAACTAACATATATGCATGGATATTTGTGTATTTTGATTTTTGAGTAATTTTCAAGTAAACTTAATCCATTTTTAATGCTTCTAAGCTTCATTTTGGGTCCATCTAGCACATGGAATCAAATGATCAGTGGCTGATCTTTTGATAATCCCAACATCTCTCTGACCTCTATTTAAAACTCTTGCTGCCTCCCTCTTGTGTTCAATTTTTAGGGGTATTTTATTTTATTTTTTAATCTTGGTCAAATGTCACACATGGTACAAACTCAATTAGAAAGCTAATATAATGATGAGCTTTTGTTTTTAATTCGTATTGTTCAAACTTAAATTTCCCTGGTTAATTGATCTTCACTTATGTTTCAACTAGGGAAGGATAGTTTTGTTTTCTAAGAACTATCCAAATGATGTAATGACAAACTCGTAACAGCTCATGAGCTTTTTATTTTTTTGGGTTGACAATATATCTATTAATTCGGGACCAGGTATTTTTTTTAAAAACTTTCGTCATTGGTAGGATTCGAGCCGCTGACCTGTAAATTATTTGCCCAAACCCTAATTTCGTTCATCTACCGGCTGAGCTACACCCCTGTTGGCAGCTCATTAGCTTACAAACAGTGTGAATATGTGACATCGAATATTTTTGGCCGAATGGCGTAAGAATTTATTGTAATACTTGAAAACATATACGGAGACCGTAAGATTTTAGTTTTGCCCCTATAAATATTATATTTTTGACCCCATATAAAATTTCCCAACTTCTTCATTAAAAAAAAAATTAAAAATTAAAAAAAAAAATCATTTTATTTCTTTTTCTTTTCGAAGAAAGGTCCGTTTAGATAAAAGCAATTTTAACACTTTCACCTGTCAATATTTCGAAGAGACGTCATTTTCAAAGCTTACCTTTTTTTTTTTTACTTTCTTTTTCTAATAAATTTTTTTTTTGTGTGTGTGTGTTTTTGTTACCGACAAATATTTGATATTGTTTTTGTAGATTATTTATCATTTATGAATCATATATATTATTTTTGTATAATATAATTTAAGCTATTATTGACTTTAGAGTTATAGGTTATTTTAAGATTATAATACACACAATTTGTGTTATAACTTCTCTCATTTAGTCTTTTTTAACCTCCCATGTTAGTGTATGCATATAAAATTTGTTTAGTTTAACAAAAATTGTACGGTGATATAAAATATTTTTAAACTACTTACCGATTTATGAACTAATCGTTGAAACTATGAAGTTTAATGTAAAACACATATACCAGTTAAAAATATAGCATATTACCTTAAAATAACCTAAGAGAGTGCATTAAACATGTCCAGTTTTCATGTTTTATCCTAGATTATCAGACATGATAATCTCTACAATAGGGGATTATCTTATCAGGATCTCTAGAAGAGGAAGACAGCAAGTCCCTTTAATTTATCAATAATTAACTTTCACTTTGTTCATGCCTTTTTAAAAAACAAAATTCAAACATGAATAAGAGATTAAGAAACAAGACACATGTTTAAAATAGTTAATCTAGATTAAATGATAGGGTCAAAAGTGAATAATTTTTTTTCATATAAATGACAAAACTTGAACAGAGAAAAAGTTCTTGTAAGGTACAATATTCTCATCTACAAGGCTCTCAACCAACGGTCGAATTCCTATCCCCTATTATTGTACTGCTCTCTTTGCTTTTTCATATATATGGTTCATGTCTATAAATATAAAATTTTGATTCAGATCCGTTTGGGACTTGTCGAAATCAACTGCTATGGAAAAGGGGTCTAAGGATGAGAGTCCCCATATTTAGGCTGTGTTTGGTATGAGGGAAAAATAGAGGGAGGGAGAGGGTTGGAGGGAGAGGAGGGAGAGCTTCTCCCTCTGAGCCCACAAAAATCAATCCCCCCAGTTTGGGCGGATGAGAGAAAGGAGGGAGAGTGATGGGGGGCAAAGACAAAAATGCCCTCCCATTTTATACTACCCTCTAATTTTTTAAAGAGCAATATTGTAATTTATAAATTAAACATCAATCTATCCATCCAACCCTCCTTTCAATATCAAACAATATGGATGATTGATGTTATCCTCTCCATCTCTCATACTCTCTTTCCCTCTTAATTCATCCATCCCTTATACTCTCGCTCCCTCCTACCAAACATAGCCTTAAAGGGTGAATGTGGGATTCCTTGATCAAGTTTATTAGAATAAAAATTAAAATTTGATTAATTACCCAAATCCAAGAAATTGATTAATGTGTAAATTGTTTTTAGAATAAAGTAAAGTGGGGTTGAGTAATCGAAGACCTGGGAAACTTCTACATTTGTCTAGCAAAATGTGCACAATTTCAGAGCTTTGCTCTTAGCTCTCTTATTCGCCACCACTACTGCCATGTGAACCTCTGAGCCAAAGGAAAAAAAAGTCTAATTGACTTTACAGTATTTATGAAATTACTCTTTTTTATATAGATCGAGAATTCAATAACTAATCGTTAATCAAATATTCTAAAAACTTGATCAAGTGGGTTTTGATTATTATCAACAAGTACTCATTTGATCAATTTTTTGTTATTAAACAATTAAGGTTTCGATATCGATATCCAAACCTTAATTGATTAATTTTTATTTAAAAAAATCAAAACCTTAATTGAATAATAGTAAAAGAAACTTTGGTCAAATGAGTCATAAAGATATATATATATATATTTTTTTAAAGAAAAAATGAGTCATAAAGATTGGTTGAGATCTTTGTAAAAAATAGAAATATATAGGCTTTAGAGCTTCTATGCTTTATTTTATAATTTCACAATAAAAGATGAAACTAGAAATTTAAGACTAAATGTAATCTATATGAAACTTTTACTTAAAATTATCCAAACCTCTCCCATTGTTAATCCTTAAAGCAAACAGCCAGTCGGGTCAAATAGTATACGTACGGTTTTAAAATATATTCTCGTAATTCCATTTTTTACACCAAATACATGGTTAAGTTTTGTCTTAAGATCAAATGTTACATACGTTATTTGAATATCTATTAGGGTGTTGATATTGACACCCATAAAACTGATCAGTACATCCATATTTTATTAAAAAAATTAAATATAAAAATATCACAGTATAAATTTATTAACAAGGACAAATTACTTTAATTAAAAATAAACTAAATATTATATACACTCATTAATTACACTCATATCTTCAACTATATTTATTTATTAAAAAAACAAATTACCTTTCAAAAAAAAATTTATGACAAACTCTAATTTTTATGATAAACCCTAATTAAACTCTAATTTTATTTCAAGTATAAGCTTTTTCATCATCACATGATTATCATATTGTTTTTATCTTTCTTTTATGTATAGTTATGAATGATATTGATGAACAAAATATTTTTGTTTTTAACGATAGCTGTAGATATCAACAATTTTTTTATTTTTTTTTAAGATAGCCGTAGATATCAATAAGTTATTATTATTTTTAAGATAATTGTATAAATAAAAGAAGAGTAATGCTACTTTGCTCAAATCTGGTGCCCAAATGACGTGGCAACACTCTCATCCATTCATTTAGATTGTATTAGATTTGCTTGATTTAAATGAATATATGAAAGTGTTGCCACGTCATTTGGGCATCAAATTTGGGCAAAGTAGCATTACTCATAAAAGAATTCCATATTGGAAATCTCGACCCCATATACGGTTCCACATATTTCTTTTTTATAAGGCTCTTACATTCGAGATATTTCTAAAAGTAAATTGGACCATCATTAAAAGCTGATTTGATTCCAAAAATAATATGATTTTTTTTTTTTTTTTTTATAAATTGGGTGTGATAATAATTTAAAAGTGGTTATAAATAATATGTATTAAAATGAATATATTTATTTTAATGAGGGTACTATTTACATTAGGATAGGTGCTTATAGCAATATTTATTTTTTAAATTTTAGATATATAAAAATTAGTGTACTAATAAGTTTTATGGACGTCTATTATTGAATATGTATTATTGAAATCATATGAAATGAACACCGGCGTACCAACCCTACCGTTTATAAAATCTGAATTTATCTCCAAAAATACCGCAAAGAATCACGGGTTCTACACATCTACCTCCTATAAATTCCTTCCTCTCAGCTTCATATAACACCATATCTCTCTCTCTCACACTAAAAAAAACCAAAGATGGCTAAAACTCATCTTCTTCTTCCTCTGCAACTCTCTCTCCTCCTAGTCACTTGCTTCACTGTCTTCGCTGCAGAAGATGAAAACATAGTGAGTTTTGTTGCTGTGCCACCTAACCACCACAGTGGCTTCCACTCAGTTTCACCAGCAATGGCACCATCTCCTCACCACCACCACCACCACCACCACAACAGCCACCCTCCTACTTCCACTCCAACTCCAACTCCAAAACCATCCACCCCACCACCAGCTTACCCACCAAGCCACCACCACCACGCACACCCACCAAGCAAAGCTCCAGTTCACCCTCCAAAGTCAAGTCACCCTCCAGCTCACCCTCCAAAGTCAAGTCACCCTCCAGCTCACCCACCGGCTCTTCCTCCACATTTGCCTCCCACTTACCCACCAAAACCTCATATTCCTTTCCAAAGGAAGTTCGTCGCCGTTCAAGGCGTCGTCTTCCTCAAGTCCTGCAAATATGCTTACAATGATACCCTCTCTGAGGCTACTCCACTTGCTGGTATTTTCAAACTCTTTCTACATATATTTCTTTTAAACACATATTTTCTCCAAGTTTTTTTTTTCCTAGCTGAAAAATAAGCTTTATTTGTTTTTTTTTTTTTTTTAGTACCATTATTATTAGTCACGTCACTGCATTGCTCATGAAGTACTATTTATGTGGGAAAATGTTAATGCATAATTTAAGGAAGATTTAGTCCTTGATTTGATTACTAAGATTTTATACTGTACATATTTATCAATATGAAATATAGATTTTCATTGATATCACTTTTATCATGTATGCTATGTATGTCATGGTTCATGATGCATGATGTGTTTCAAATTTTGAATACAGAGAAGAGAGAGAGAGAGACCATGTAACATCAAAGTACTAATAATTGCAGACATTGTTATGGCACATTGAAGCAGACAGCAAGCTTTACCTTTTTTCAATGACTGACTTTTTTCTTTCTTTAACAACAAAACAAAACAAAAACTTTGAAAAAAAAAAAAAAATGACACTGTTATGGCAGTCTAGGAAAATTGCTTTCTTTATTAAATTAATTAAAAAATAAATACTTTTTTTATTATTATTATTGCAGGAGCTATTGTAAAACTACAGTGCAACAACACAGCGAAGCCATTAACATGCCAAGCTCAAACAGACAAGAATGGTTATTTTCTGCTACTGGCTCCAAAGACAGTCACCAACTATGCAATCCACAAGTGCAAGGCTTCACTGGTTCCATCAAAGCTTCCTTTGGTCAAGAAACCTACTGATTTGCATGGTGGAGTCAATGGTGCAATCTTGACAGTTGACAAGAAGAAGCCATTGATTATTGTTAACAAGGTCGACTATGCTCTCTTCACTGTTGGACCATTTGCCTTTGAACCCAAATGTTATCATTAATTAGCTTGATTGATCTCTATGTTTCGTGTTTAATTTTTCTTAATTATGATGATCACTATGTGTTTTGTAATGGGTAAAGTTTAGTTTGTGTTAATGTTACTTGAAATTAGTGTTTGTATTTTGTTTTTGTTATTGAGAATAAATTATAGTGTATGATCAGTACATCGAACCAATAAAAAAAAAATTAAAAATTATTATTGTTGTTAATTTGAATTTGAATATTGAAGAGAAAAGATAAAATGGTCTGCCTTGAGGTAGACATAAACGTGTTAACTTTTTTCATGGATAATCTAAAAAAAGGATGAAATAAATTCTTGGTATTTTGTCTCTTTCTTTCTGTTAATTAATTAATTTGAATTGTTAATTTTTGTGGCGCATTGGTCATGGAAGAGGAAGATCTAATGTGTCCAATGGAAGTGGACCTCACTAGATTTGGAATCTAATAATTACTAATGATGGTTATGAGACACATCAATTTAATCATGGCAATTTGGGTCCAAATTAAGTCATGACACCTTTGTCACACAAAAAAAAAAGCCATGACACATCTGGCAATTCGTGATGGCTTGGCTTCCCTTTCAATGGGTATGTTGGGTGCTATAAGAGCATCTCCAATGCTAACATGGGTTGTGAAAAAAATAGGTGCCATCTAGGATGAACAGCCATTTAGTTAAAATATCCTTCTCCAATGCAGCTGTGGTCATTCACTTTCAAGCTGAGGTGGCCAAAAATATTTTGGACACTGTCAAGGTGACCCTCTGAAATCAGAGGGTCTGTTGGACAGAGCAAATTTTGCTTAGTCAGCAATCCACTCATTTTTTTCACTTTACTTTTCATTTGTCCGTCCTTTTTCTCTTTCTCTTTGTCTCTTGGCGCTGAACCGCCGATAGACTCAGGTAAGAAAAAAAAAATATCACTTTGGTCAATTTCTTCTGTTCAAGCTATGGCATGTTCTTCTTCTTCTCCAAGAGTCCAAATGCGCAAGCTTTGGGTTTTTATTTTCTTGCTCTGTTTTTTTCATCAAAATCTAGTCTTGTTTTTTCATGTTCTCTCTTTAATATCAACAAAGAAGAATCTGGCAATTTGGCATAGATTTGAAAAATGGTAAATTTCAGTTTTTTGTTTGTGGGATTGTTTCCAATTTCTATTGTATTTGATTTTCTAGTTTTTGTTGATGACCAAGTTGCCAGACTTGTTAGATTTCATTTTCCTGTAACTAAAAAAGCTGTGTAATTAGTGGGATAATCAAATCCAGATCAAAAGTGTTTGTTGCAAAACTATTGTTTTTATGAGTTTTTTGAGATACCCAGATGAGAAATGCTAGTTAACTGTGAAATTGGAGGGCAAATTTTGAGTGGTAATGAGAATTTGACATTGGGAGCGTCGGAGTGAGTTGGATTTTGGTTTTTACAACAAAAATTGGGTTGGTTTTTTAGTTTCAATAGTTCATATAGTGATATAGATTCCCAAATTTTGGTTAAATGAGCCATCAAGTTCTCATTTCTGCATTTGAAATGCTGCATTTTCTTTGATGATCTTTATAAAGTTGGATTTTTGTGTGAAATGGTTGCTAGTCAAAGAGAGAAAAATTGAAACTTTAATCTATTGCATCCGTTTTCTGGTTTTTTCCCTCATTGATATAGCATATTATCTTGTTTGAAAGGAATAGAATCAATATCTGTTTTAAAATTAATAATTGGAGCATACATAGAGTTGAGTTTGCGGGTAGCATTTTGGGGTTGACAGTGCTACACTGCTACACAAATTTGTAGTTGACTGGGTGGTTTAATAGTTTGGTAAAATTTTAAATAATAAAATAATAAAATAAATTGCCATGTCATTAAAAATAGTTGTTTTACAATTGAAGCATTGGAGACCAATTTTTCATTTGGTTGTCTATCAAGTTTAGTTAGACCCCACATAGGAAGCAAGTGTCTTGACAATGCTGACATGTCACCATTTTTTTAAATGCAATCCATAGTTGCATTGGAGATGCTCTAATAATCCGTGATCACGAAGGGGACGTCTCTAAACCTTTACAAGGGTCCTTTTGTGATGAAGTTGCAGAGTTTCTTACCCTTAGAGAAGGACTGTTCCTTGCTAAAAGACCTAATCTGATAGTGAAGCTAGCAGAGGCCTTGGATGTTTTTTTAACGGTATTTATTTATCCATCTAAATAGATCAGATATTCTATTGAATCTTTTTGTTATGTTATTAGTAGGATTCAAGTCGCTGATTTGAAAGTTTACGTAAGCTCCAATCTCATCCATCTAGGCTTGGGTGTAATCATGACACATCCATTTTAAAAAAATAAAAACCTACTTTTTATTTTTTTTCATTTTTAGCCCCTAAAATTTTTGTTTTTTTTATATAATAACCCACAAATATAAATTTCTGACTACGAAGTATAGATAGTATATAAAATAAAAAATGAAAAGGCTATTGCAGTTTCTTCCATTTATTTGAGATTAGCTATATATGAATGTAATCTTTTTTTTTTTTTTTGATATTGTCAAAAAATAGTACTAGTTAGGATTACTTTTTTTTTTATTTTAATTATTGACAATAACACATAAAACATTACAAAACATTACAAAACACAGCTGCAATGAGAAGAACTAGTGTCCAGCCATAAACACTCCCGAAAGGAAGAAAAATCTGAAAATGCAAGTTTAAAAGCTAAGGAATTTCTAGATTTGGAAACTACTAAACACTTAATAATGCCAACATCAGATAACAACGCTTTAATATCGTTCACAATGAACTTAGATTCCCCTACAAGAGGGATGGAATCGTTAAGGATGGAAATCACTGAGGAAGATACCACCTCAGCATAACCAACTTTTAGATTATAGAATTGGGCTAGCAGCAGGGCTTCCCTAAGAGCAATCAGCTCTCCATTTCTGCATTTAAATTACCTGCAACTGATTGGATCTAGCAACTAAAACCAAGCCTTTATCATCTCTGATTGTAGCTCCTACACCTCTAAAATTTAATTATAAATTAAAAAAAAAATATTTAACAAAAATTTCAAAATATTTGATTTTTGTATATTAAACTCCAAAGACTATTTTGAAAATCTGAAAATAATAATTAATAGAGTGTAGTTAGCTTCCCAGAATGATCTTTAGTCAAATAATTGCAGCAGACAGAAAATAAAACAAGGAATTGGGAAGAGGGTAGTGGGGCTCAGTTCAAAACCAATCAATGATGCTCATGGGATGCCCATGGGATGCCCATGTCTTTTATAAATTTATAATTATAGCTATGGACTCACATAATAACACTTTGAATTTTGAATTGACCTGACAACATATCCATCTATCAACTCTTTTGTCCATTTCTTCAATTACAAAGATTAATTTCATTGTATAAGGTAAATATACAACTCTTCTCGTATGGTGATTCGAGTTTCACCCTTTGTATTTTATAAATTTATAAATAGAGTTTTCTTTCTGGTGTTATGGGAGTAAAATATCTCTCGGTTGTAAGAATAAATTTCCAAAGCTTCAACTTTTATTATAATTCATTCATTGATTTTGTAAAGTTACCGTCTCTAAAATATTTGAAGGGACATTGTTATTAGATCGTCTTTTTATGTCTTAATTAATGTATCCATATAATTAATCATCAAAAGAAGATCTTCAATCCCCACTAAGCATCATTAATCATTTAGTCGAGGAGAAAAGTTAAGATATTCGTTTAACAACATTTTGTCATGCATGCATTTCACATATGAATTTATATACAAAATTATCACTCTTGTTTCAACTAGTATCAAAACAATCCTTCAAAGTCCCACAATATCTCATATTATCAAAAGTTATTACAAAATTTCTATAAAGACCCCTAAAGATACTAGTTCTCTTGTATCTTTAAATGATTTTTTTTTTTTTTTTTTTTTTTTTTTTTTTTTTAACAGTATCTATCTATCTATGTAGATCAGATATTTTTTTGTCATTGGTAGGATTCGAGCCGTTGACTTAGAAGTCATTTGTCTAAGCTCCAAGCTCGTCCATCTACCAGCTGAACTACGCTCCTAAAGGTATCTTCAAATGAATGTGTTCTTGAGGGCTAATTTTTTAGTGTGCCTCGGCAAACTAGCTCTAAAAACCATATCAATATGATGTTGGATATCCCGCATTGGTGGCAGCCCATCCAACTTATCTAGCGGCGTCATACATGAAACTTTAGCCAGCAAAAATTGAATCATCTCAAGAATTGATTTAGCTTCGGACCCTCCTCTTAAGACAATAGCACACAAGCGTCACAATCTTCTGCAACATGTTGCTTCGAAACTGCTAGGAAATTCTCACGCTTTCACCGCCTCTCCTTGCTTCCCTCCAATCTAACACGCATACATGTCTACAACATCACGCACAATATCATTCTTATAATTAATTTTTAATTGAAAAAGGAACGCAGCATACATGATCATTCATTATATATATATATAATGAATGATCAGGTATGTGCGTTCCTTCAACTTTTCGAATCCAATTACTCAAACTACTTTTTTAATTTCTTAAATCAAATATAATTACAAATTTTATAAAAAATTTCAAAAAAATATAACTTTTTTGGATTACAAATTAAATCAAACTTATTAGTTTCATTTTAATCAGCCAAACATATATATATATGTACACTGATACAGTGATATACACATCTCCAATCAAATATTGAGCTAAAATATCTTTATTTGTCACAAAAACTTATCACGGGCCACAGTCAGTGATAATATTGGGCCTCATTTTGGGCTCAAGTTGGTCCGTTTATAAAATGTTAAAAGTAGTATTTTTTTTTTTTTGGTCTTTGGTTTTCTCAGTTTCTCAAAATCATTTCATGTCGTGAAGCTTAACCAAACTTTTTTTTTTTTTCTTACCGAAACTGACGAGTTACAAGTTCATGTGTCGTCCAGATATATACTCCCACAAATACTTGTAAAATACATATAATGAGACTCAAATCTCTTATAATTAACTGTAGAGATGAACTACAAATTAATAAATACGCGCAGACTCAAATTTTTTTAAACCCCTACAATTACTGTTAATATAAATAAAACTATTCTCAAAATCATTGTATCATGTCAAATATCCTTTAAAATAAACTTTTATGTATATATATATATATACGGTCTTTATATTATCAGTTCGAACTGACAATAAATATATCAGGATGAAGAATGTGGACCACAGATTATAGAGAAGTTTTGACAAGTGCATACACTTTGAGTCAAAGCATGTAAATCTAGTGGTCCACATTCTTCGTCCTGATATATTTATTGTCAGTTCGCACTGATAATAGAAAATCTGTAATATATATATATATATATATAAATCTTACCAACAAAGAACTGTTATCTCCCTCACTTAATAATGATCAATCGCATCAAAGATATCAAGTATTTGATCACATATTTTAGAGAGTAGCAAAGGTCGAATCACAGATGTGATATTGTGATTCTTGTGAATTGTTTTAAACATTATGACAAGTTGGATGCAGATAGCACCATCCAAATCATTAATGGGGTCACTTCCATGAAAGCACCCTCCTCCAACACACCAAATAAAATACAGAACAAGTACTCACTTAATCTTCTCTTCACAGAGTTCTGTCAAATTATGACGGTGGCCCCTTCCATCTTCAACTTTTTTTTTTACAGCATTTGCTTACATAAATGAGAATTGGAATTTCGATTCAAATGTAACTAGTGTTTTGTAACTAGTGTTTTTTTCTAATAAAATGTATATCTTGCTAGCGATAATGATTCATATCGTTGTCTAACTTTAATAAAGAAGAGTAGATCGAAATTGAAATGTAATTATCGTTTTTCTAATAAAATATACTCTAATTAATTAGTATACAACTTTCATAGTCATAATAGTATTAAATGTTTCTTGATTATAGCTTTGACTATGACAATTGTAACATTACATAACATTTTATGACAATCTCATTATTATTATTTTTTACCGTATCTATCAATCAACCTATCTAGAGCAGACCATGTACTTTTTAAAACCTTTTGCCATTGGTATGATTTGAGCTGTCAAGCCTCAAACTCGTCCATCTACCTGAGCTATGCCCCTGGAATGACAATCTCATTATCCAAATTATTATGGTGGCCCCTTCCATTTTCAATTTTTTATTTTATTTTATTTTTACAGCATTTTCTTACATAAATGAGAATTGGAATTTTGATTCAAATGTAACTAGTGATTTTTCTAATAAAATGTATATCGTGTTAGCGTTAATGATTCATATCCTTGTCTAACTTTAATAAAGAAGAGAAGATCGAAATTGAAATGTAATTGTCGTTTTTTTAATAAAATATACGCTAATTAATATTAGTATACAACTTTAATAGTCATAATAGTACTAAATGTTTCTCAATTATAGCTTTGACTATGATAGATTAACAGTCGTGACATTATATAACATTTTATGACAATTTTATTATCTAAAATTTACTTGAACTTTCAAGAATATGAGTTTTTTTTATAGTATTTTTGGTTTTTTTTTTTTTTTTTTTGGGATATATTTAGCAAGATTGGGAATTCCCATTTCCCATAATTAATGGAAGAATTTGGCCTTAAATCTTGTAATGTAAGAGATTACTTGTGTAAAGCAAACTAATAAAATTAGAATTATAGTGATATTTATTTTGTAAACAATGAGTCACATCACTCCCAATTTCTCTTTTTTCTTTTCTTTTCTTAAAAAACGAATAACTTTCAACACAAATTTTGATAAAAATTAGGTAACAATATTTACATATACAAAAATACAAAATAAATAAATAACAATTATGGTGTGGGACATACACACAGAAGAAATGTCATTCGACAATGTACTTAGAAGTTTTGTACAAGAGAAAATTAATACACTTGATTTGTTTAATTTTTATTATACCATTTACGAAAATAACAATTTAAATATGTTACATATTTGGATCGAATAAACATTCTTTATTATTAGTCCTATAGGATTTTTTTATAAGATTTTTTCTTTAAAAAAAGTCATAGGTGGAATGATCTCATAATGAGATTACCACTCGAAAAATGACACGCGATACATAATAATAATATATGATTAGTTAAAATTATATTTATTTATTTTATTTTTGTCTGTGGTGAGCCGTAAGCAGTTAAATTAGGGTTATCCTTTTGAAAGTGAAGGGGCAATTGGTGAGATTTTATTAAATTAAAACAAAATTTGGAAGGTTGGACTTGGACCAAGAAAGCAATTAAGCAAAAGCATTAATGTGTGATGATGAGTTGTTGAGATTAAGAGCATCTTGATCATATAATTAACAATAAATAATAACGTCACATCCACTAATAGCTCAAATGATCGCGTATTTCATTAAGGGCTCGTTTGGTATACCGTATTGGATTGGATTGGATTGGATTTGACTGTATTATTATTAATACAAACCTGTGTTTGGTGATGCATTGTATTATATCGTATTAGGTTATTTCTATATGACTTTATTTTATTTTATTATATTATAAAAATATAATATTTTTTTTAGATATACTTAATAATTAATTTTAAATATCTTTACCATGAATAAATCAATGAATATTTTTATATAAAAAATCAATAGATATTTATTTTAATTGAAACAAAAAATTTAAATAAAATTTTCCTATGTATTTTGAAATTATAAAAAAAATATTAAATATATTTTATTAATATTTCATATTCATTGAAAAAAATAAAATACAACTTAATACCATCAAATATAATATATTAATCAATACGGTGTTTGCTGTATTAGGCAATTAAAATGTACTAAAATAATACGATACAGTGTTTACACCAAACACTGTACTGTATTATTTAATACATTTTAATTGTCTAATACAATACAATACTGCCGAACAAACGAGGCTTAAAGGTCCCTTTGTTTTTGTGGTTATACACTTCAAAATGAAGCTTCATCATCAGAATTCAAATTCTTGAAGTGTAAATATTATTTCACATTTGTTCATTAAACCGTAAAGTGTAGGGAAACCCTTGATTAGAAGTTATATATTTCGGACCGTACATGTAAAGCTCAATCTCTCACCAAATGATCGCCATATTTCTAGTTTCTAATCCATGATAAGAATTGATTTCGTCCGTTCGGACAAACACTTGATTCGACTGGTGTTAAATTTAAAATAAATAAATAAATAAAAATTAATAATTTTATAAGATTATGGTGGTTGTAGTACCTTACCGTAGTCAGACTCTATCGCCAGTTGGAAGTCAATGCCTAATTTTGAATTTTGACGATTTCTCTTTCTTTCTCAGTCACACCCCTGACCCCACACTCCATTTTGTCCCCAATTCCACCTTCCTCCAATCACATTTCACCACCCGGACTTCCTCTTAACAAACCCCAACTCTCACTCTCTGCGCGTGTATTACCAATTTACCATATAATGGTATAATTTCTTATATTTTTAAATTTTATATATGAATATGTGAAAAATCAAAAATTTTTTTTATTTTTTTATTTTTTATCTTTTCTCATATAATTTTATCATAAGTTAAAGTTCAAAATTTGAATAAATCATTAAATCCTAACTCATCTTTCTTTTTACTTTTCTATGCTAATGTTTTCTTAAAATATCTAAATAGTGTATTATCAATTTAAAAATTTAAAAACAAGAATGCTAATTAAAAGTCATGGTCATAGACTCTCAAATTTATTTATTGGTCAATTTTCCTTGCTTCTACAAATGAATTTGATTTAACAAAACACTTCATTCTAAAGATAACAAATGTTGTTTCTAGAAGTCAAAAAGGTTATCCCTTAAAATAAAAGCTACATGTGATATATATATTTTTATATGTTGTTGTGCAACAAAAACCTATAATCTTCTAAAATAACTTGTTTTTAGTGGTTAAGAGATGCCCATCTATCATGTTAACTAAACATACAACATGTATTTATTTGTTTGTTTTTTCTCATGTCGAAAATATAATGTTAACTTATTTGATTTTCAGAGATAAATTTACTAAAAACAATTAATTTAACATTTAAACTCTATTTACCTTAATTGTCATGTTTTTTTTTTTTTTTTTTTTTCATTTGACATTCTTGAAAATATAGGGTTATCTAAATATGATATATCTGAGAATATTACCCTTATTTAAATGAATGTTTTCATTTTAATGTAATTTATTTATAAACCCTCATAGGTTATTAACACACCCAATTTTATAAATGATACATTTTTAAATTCTCCAAACTCGAAAACACAGTCTCAAGAATTCTTAAATTCTTAACTTTTGAGAATCTTTACTGATAGAGTTCATAACAAAAATAAATAAATAAATAAATACGTACCTCTATATGTCAGAGTCCTCTAATTTTTTCCATTACTGGGTGTAATTTGCAAGATGACATGGATAATAGACTCCAAGAACTTACCAATGATTGGACTTTGCATAGTTATTTAAAACCTGCTTTCAGTTTTAAAAGATATCGATGCTACAGTTGTCACCAAAACATAAAGATTAGTAAGAAAGACAGCCTAATGCAATCATTAAGTATGTTCAATTACCGATATCCTTGTATATGATCAGGATAGCTTTTCATTCTACGCCTTGTATAGTACTTTAGCCTTACACGGTCAGTATGGTGAGAAAATTCTTGGTTACAATCCCATAGGGAGGAGCATGTGCAGTTTACAGGGACCATGATATTGGTTTGGGACTTTATCGAAATTCTCTGGGTGGTGCGTGATTGCCATGGAGTGGTGGCTATCATTTTGCGATCAAGGTTGGAAGAGTTAGGTTGAAATGTAGGATGCAGTCAAATAATGCTGAAATCAGCGTAGTATTTTAATGGGTGTACATAATGTTTAAGGCCTATCAGGATGTAATTAAATTTTTTATTAAAATATGGGTGTGCTTATCATATTTATGGGTGTCAATATCGGCTCCCGTAAATATATTATCTTTATATTCTGAGAATGAAATATATATCAAATGCAATTAAGTATTTAGGATTATGAAAAAGGTCATAAATTTTTATTTTTTATTTTGATTTATAATTTGAATATATGTTACTGGAAAATAATTCATTACATTACCGAATCAATCTGCAGCCTTACAGGAGGGGGAGCAGCGGGTGGGTTTGGGTCTGGTGGTGCGTGATTGCCATGGAGAAGTGATGGTAGGCAGTGCTCAGTGCTTGAAGGCGTGTTACGCTCCAAAAGTTGTGAAAGCATTAGTGGTGTTACACGGAATTGAGTTCGTGATAGAAATAGGTTTGCTTCCAACAATTGTTGAAACTAATGCACTTGGTGTGGTGGATTTGGTTAACAATAGTTCTACCTCAACCGATGTAGATTTGGTTATTCAAGATATAAAAGACAGAATGGGATATGTCAGGATTGGGCCAATTCTTTATGCTCCAAGACAGGCGAATATTGTTTTTGACAAACTTTCGAAGATGGTGTTGAATCTAGAAGATGATTGTTTCTTGATGGAAACCTTCCCGCTATGTGTGGGGAAGGTGGTTATGGAGGATCTTCCTTTATCCTGAGTTGAGTGTTAAAAAAAATATTACCGAATCAATTCGATAAGTCAAATTAGTAAACACCTTTAAAAAAAAAAGGTTATAACTTATAAACATATCTAAAGAAATTAACATATATACAATCTTCATTGTAGTGTATATGAACAGAATTATAATTATAAATATTATATATGTTTTTTCTATTTTTTAAAAATGAATAAATTAATTAATTTTTATGGAATTCATGTTGAAAAGATATTAGCAAGTTAATTAAAATTGATTGTATTTCAATACACACCACTAGTCTCCGGTCTCCACTCTGCCGCAAAGCGAAGAAAGAAGCAAAAGCAGGTATTGAAAAGTCAAATGTGAAGTGTAAATTGTAGGTCACGTTTAAAGAGAGTGCGTGAGAGAGAGATGTTGAAAGATTAAAAGTTCCTCCTCCACCAAAAACAGTTCTTACCAAACCAAACAAACAAAACACAACTAAACTAAAAAACTAAACACACACATGACACAACTCTCCACTTTCATCAACTAAAAATCTCTCTTCTTCTTCTTCTTCTTCTTCTTCTTCTTCTCTGCAATTCAAAAAAAAAAAAAAAAAAAAACCCTAAACCCATCATCAATGGAGACCTCTACAAAACACAAAGACAATCTCAGCCCACCTTCTCTACTCCCCTCTCCAAAAAGCTACAGTCCCAACAGCAGCACCAGCAGCAGCAACAGCAACGGCAACCACAACAACGGCGCCGCAGCCGCAGGTCCGTCAACGCCCAAACCCATCACCAGATCGGAGTCCGCCAACCCGTACCCGACAACTTTCGTCCAAGCAGATACTTCCTCTTTCAAACAAGTTGTTCAAATGCTAACCGGATCTTCGGAGACAGCGAAACTCGCATCCAAACCCGCTTCGCAACCCGACCCCGCCGCCGCCACCAAGACCCACAACATCCCTCCGATCAAATCGGCGCCGAAGAAGCCACAACAATCCGGGTTCAAACTCTACGAGCGTAGAAACTCACTCAAGAACCTGAAAATCAACCCACTCAACCCGAACCCGTTTATCACTTCCGGGTTCTCGCCTCGGAAACCCGAGATTCTCTCACCGAGTATTCTCGACTTCCCTTCTCTTGTTCTCAGCCCGGTCACTCCTTTAATACCCGACCCGTTTATCCGATCTGGACCTGCCAATTATAACAAGTACAAGAATTGCTCACAGGGTGATAATGGTATTTTCAACAGAGAAGCTGAAGAGAAGGCCATTAAAGAGAAGGGTTTTTATTTGCACCCTTCACCGTCAACCACGCCGCGAGAGGCGGAGCCGAGGCTGTTGCCGCTTTTTCCGGTGACATCTCCTAGAGTTTCAGGTGCTTCAGCTTCTAATTCTTGAATTATTTAAGAGTTTTTTTTTAGTTTTTATTTTTATTTTTAATTTTTGGTGTAATATTTTTATGTATTATTGTTGGTACTGAGGAGAGAGTTAAAAATAAACATGTAATGTAATGTTGATTATTCCTAGAAAATGAGAAAAAAAAAATTATCTTTCCTTTAACTGTAAAATTATATAATTTGGCTGCTCTTTAGATTTCTTATTTATTATAATTCTATTGTTATAATTATGCTATAATTGTATGCTGTGAAAAATATTAAATTACATTTTAAAGACTAATAATTGGAATTTATTTTTTCTTATTTAAGTGACTTTATTTTTCACTGCTATCTTTTTCATTTCTTACAAGTTACTATGAATGCAAACGCTGTGATCCAATTGCAGTTCCATTATTTAAAAAAGCATTGTAAGAAGTGCTTCTGCAGATGCAGAGAGAGAGAGAGAGAGGTAAGTAAATGTGTAATGGGAAATGGGAAAAGTTTTGTTTGATATATCATATCATATCATCAAATGGCTTAAAAAAAAGCAGCTTTTGGGGCAAGCTGTCTAACAAAGAGTAGATAAATGGGCAAGGAATCTTGACCCTTTTTGTGTGTTGTTTTTCCTCAGTGAAAGGTAAAAGATACCCAGTAGGAGGAAGGCATTATATGTACACAACTGTTTTCTTCTTTTCTTTTTTAATTATATATATTTTTTAGTTTAGGGTCTGTCGAGACCTAACGAGATTGAGTTGACTTGAAATGCAACTCTCCTCTAGGAGAGGGGTCTCCCCATACATTTCGGTTTAATGAATAAATATGTGATTACGATCATTACATTTACAATATCAGGGTTAGAACCCTAGTGTTGGAGCATCGTTCTGAAGTTTCCGATCACCGAGCCAAGGGACCATTGGTTTTTTTTTTTAATGATATTTTTGTATTGCCTATTGAGTATCCTATCCATGTCTCTACTTTGTATCATTGTGTGGAATAAGTCTATGTTGATGTCATTGCTAATTGCCCATTGGCAAGCTTTGATGAGAATTGGATTGGAGATAGATCTATCACCGTTGTTGATAATGGAAAAAAAGAAAAAAAGAAAAAAAAAAATTCACCACTAGATATTGTGATGGGTCCCAGTGAATCTGATGATAATAAAACTGAGACTTTTATAAGCTTGGAAGTAGAGAAGAGCTATTAATGTTCTTGTTTAAACTGTTTGATGTCCTGTTCTATAGGGTTGTGAAGCTTGAAATATTGAATGATAACTATTGATAAGTCAAGCAATTCTTGCAACCACAGAAGATTTTTCTTTTCTTTGGGACACAATTAATTCTTCATGACCCTACTTGCCTTAAGAAACCTTGAAATACAAATGAGAAAGAAAGAGAAAGAGAGAGAGAGAAAAAAAAAAGTCTGTGGCCCCCCATTAGAGTTCCCTGAGTCAGTGGGTACTTTAATGTTGAAGCTTTGAATTGCTGTAAAGTAATCATGTAATGGGCAAATTTTTTTTTTTTTTTTTTTTTCTTTTGAATTATTAATCACTGTTTTTGAGTCCAACTTTTTGACTAAAAAGGAGACCAAACTTGCAGTGATTGGAGACAGGGGAAAGTGCAGGTGGGGAGGAAGTGGGTCTTGTGATCATGAAAGAAAAGAAAAAAAAAAATGGAGCGAGAAAGTGATGGAAAATATTCAGAAAACATGGTGGTGGGATGAGGATGACCTCTCCTTCCTTATGTTTGTGTTTTGTTTTTCTTCTGTCTCTATCTGTTTATGTTCTATATATGAGAGAAGCTTCGCTGCATCTAATCCCATCATGTCATCCTACTCATATCTTATCATGTGATATAAAAATTATCATCGGATATACGAGATTATCTATCGTACGCGCTTAACTCATCGTATTCATTCCAAGTTTTCACTCGTACCGTATATATATGATATAGTTTTTGATTAGTTATTTATGTCACGGAGGGAGGTGTAATATGAAGTGGAAGCTTCATGATAGGTAACGCTTTGATTTTTTTTTGGATGAATTGGTATATAGACATATCTGCAAGCAATGGTTGGTGGGTCATTAAATTGAAAGTTTTGAAACTTCCATGTGCACTGTTTGAAGACTCGTTTCATTGTTTGGCCTTTCCAATCATCACCTCATATTCTTCCTTATCAATTATTTTAAGTTTCTAAGTACACGTTGGGTGTTGTGTTGTGTTCATCAAATCAAAGTATTTATCAACAGTGTATTTTTTTGAATACTAAAATGGAGTCTGGCATGACAATTTTGACTATAATTCTGAAGTTTATGGGAAGTCGGTGTCTGAAAATTGTTCTCACTTGTCTTATAAAATATATCAAGTAAAGACTAAAGAGAGAGCTTTGGTTCTTTGTGAAAAGGTTAAGTTTTAGTCTTATTGTTTGTAAACTTTATTTGGGTTTATAGGAAAAACACCACCGAAAAGAATTTTTTTGAAATGTGAGTGTCAAAGAGGTCTATCGGTGCTCCACGAGCCACGGTCAACATCTATAACAATAGTTTGAAATGTAACTCCCCTTAAGTTAAAGGGAACCGGGGAATTGCTCAACATCTATAAAAATAGTTTGGAATGTAACTCCCCTTAAAGTGAAGGGAAGCTTGGGAATTGCTCAACGAACTTTAGTAAGATTGATTGTACATGATTGTAATTGGTTTGGTATTTAATTTAATTATTTTGATTAATTTCTTGACGTAGTCGGTTCGTCTCACACAAGTTTATCTTTCTTGTTTAAAAGGAAAATGAGGTAACACAACTAATCATACTAAAATTAGTGTATTAGTGTATCTACTCACCGTTGAATTTCTTTAGATATCGATCATATTTTAGTTGTATAATGATTTATCTTCTATCATGATTCATGCATGTATGATGTATCCTCCACCGCCATGATGTTTACCTTAGTATTTGTTTAATTCTACTTTAACCTCTCACTAATCACTAGTGACACAAATTTATTCCTTTTCAATGGACATCGTTTCATCCAAATTTTTTTTTTTTCTTATAAAAAGGGAAAATAAAGTTATTTATTTATTTATTATTATTATATATATATATTTAAGTAGTATATAAATTTGGGGTTTTTTTTCGAGAGGGGAAGGACTCGAACTCACAATCTTATAGTGTATGTGTGAGGGGTTTACCATCAGATCAACCTCATCTCGTCATGAAAATAAAGATTGACATTCTCCATAATTGTGTTGTGTTTAGTAGGTAGGTACTTTTAATTTTTCCCATCTTCAATATAATTCCATCTTCAATATAATTCTAGCAAATGTAAAAAATGTACGAATTACATTAATGTAATAAAATTGACATTTAATTCTATGTACATTATAGGATGTTATGATGAATATATAATAGGATTATACATCATATATATAAAATTAGGTATGTGGATTTTTTATTTTTTATTTTTTTTTGACAATATCTATTAATTCGGGACCAGGTATTTTTTTTAAAAGCTTTAGGCATTGGTAGGATTCGAGCCGCTGACCTGAGAGTCATTTGCCCAAACCCCAAACTCGTCAATCTACCAACAAGCTATACCACTGTTGGTAGGTATGTGAAGTGTTCCTATAAGAAAAAAAAATTATGTAAATATTTTTCAAAATAAAGAAATTAATTGAGTTTGGGGAAGGTGTTATGACTCGAACCCAAAACTTCAATGGTATATGTACGTGAGAGGTATATTACTGAATCAACCTCTATGTCTCTTATATGTCTATTCTATTAATCTATATTCTCTTTTATATTCATGTCAATAGGTTCTATTGTCTAAATGATTGAACTAGACAAACACAGTACAAAATGGAAACACTGCGTCCAAAGAAAATGACACTATATATATATATATATATATGAGTAAAGCTATTGGACCCAAAAAACCAACCCAAATTTCCAACCCAAACCTACGTGGCAACATCACATGGGATCTTGGAAAGAGTGACGTGGGCCTATGTTATGTGTGATGTTGCCACATGGCATTTGGGTTGGTTTTTTGGGTCCAATAGCATTACTTATATATGGCTCTAAGATGTACTTATCAGTTCGAATTGATATAAAATATATCAATTCCTTGCATGTGGGCATGTGGACTATTGGAATGGCCCACATACAAAGAACTGATATATTTATATCAGTTCGAACTGACACTAGAAAAATTACTACGATGTATATATAGATGATAACTATATATATCTTAATTGTTTAGGTGCATGATACCACATTTTTCCATCAGAATCTCGATACGGGTGTAAAATGTGAATTTTTATTTTATTTTATATCGGTATCAATCAGGATCCGGTATAAAAAAAAACATGCAAGATTCCCGCGTTTTATAATTTTCTGTGCATGTATTATACTACTAGTTGACATGCTGTGAAGATGATGTGTTGAATATTAAAAAGAAAGAGAAAGAGAAATCAGACCGCGTTAAAAATACCAAATCAACAACAGTAATTTTTGTGAAATAATTAATTACATATGTTGTTGGTTCTTGGTTGTCCCACTTGGGACCAAGAGAGGTAATCAAACTCATCATCGATTTCGATCCACTGTATATATATATGGAAAACTGGAACAAGACAAGAAGAAGATAAGACCTATAAAAGCATATTGTGATTGAATGTTTTGTTTGGATATACAGACAGCAACCCTTTAATTATTATTGACCCAACTTTATTTCTCTTTTTTTCTGTTTTGTTATATATAATTTGTAGTTTAGATTCTAGTTGCAGTTTGGCCGCAATTTTTGAACATAAAAATGAATTTTTAGATCAATATATCTTCAAATTCATATCATATACTTATATAATTAAGTTGCCTACCCTTTTGTTTTCCTGTTCACTTTATAAGTTTATATTTTTGTGTGGTGTGATCGATGTTATATACTTATATGTGTTCTCACTCAGTCAGATTGATCCATTATTGTTTGTTAGAACCGAAAAATCAATTACTGAGATTCGAGATAACACAGTCACGCTGTAAGTTGTAATAAAATCACTGTGAATTTACGTTTTCAAGGAGACGAGGTTGGTTCAGGCAAGTGTCACATATTTTTTTTTTCCTGAAGGATATGATGTTCTACCATGCATCACATCGAAAACCAACATCCACCATTCACTTATAATCATGACTGTTTGATCAATCATCTTTTGATCTCCATTTGAAGATCAGCTTCGAAGCTAGCTCTCTGGTTTTTGCTTTTCGGTTTAGTATACTTTTTTTATAAATAGATTTTTCACTTTGATCAAACAACATCAAATTAAGCTTCATTACAATCTCAAGGTAAATTAAATTGACTTCTATTATATGGCATGCCTTGTTACAAATTAAATTAACAATCTAATTCATGAACCACATTGATAAAGTTATATATAGATCGATGTTAATCAATTTTATAATCAATTTGATAGATCTAAATAAACCGATTAATCTTTAATTTATACACCAAAATTTGATAATGTGTCATAAAAAGAAAAGAAATAATTGAATATAAATTTGAACCAGAAGCCAAGCAACTGATAATCATGTTTTAAGAGATTGTTCTAATTACAATGAATTAATTAATATAATTCATATATTTATTTATTTTTTTTTGGTGGGGTGCGCCAGACCCTTGCAATAGTGCAACACATGGGCGACACATGGGATCCCAATAGCAAGCTATTGTGGTGGACCCTCCCCCTCAAAAGATAAATTTAATATCGTGTGGACCAATGGTCCACATATCAGATATTAAACTGATAAGAACAGATACTACACTTGATCTTAGCCAAAAAGCCGAGAAAGGTAATTAACAACTCTATAACAAATATATAAATTTACACTTAATAATATTCTAGCCTTTTTATTTCCTCCACAACGTACACACGTACACAAAACATAAAATTTCAATTACACAAGTATAAATATTAGATCAGAGAGATACATTTTCTGATTTTTCACATTAAACCCTCTCATCAAATGAAACAATTACACAACAAACTTATAATAAACAAAATTCAATAATAATTATAATTAATTAGTTGAGGAAATCAAATATAATTATGCCGAAGCAACAAAAAAACAAAAAAACAACCCTGAACATATAAATAAATACATACATATATAATATAATATAATGATCGTGAAATCTTTTTGTATCTCTCTCTTTTTATTCAATGAAGTTTCCATCTCCTTGAAGTTTAATTTTTTCTATCTAGTGTACCTCTTGCACTTAGTAATAGCACTGCAACCGCGAGTGTAAGGGTTGGCCCTCTGGCCACGTTGGCAATTGTAGTAAGAGCGTCCACGTTTGCTGCATGGAACGTGATTCGCTTTCAGAGCTCCATAGCTTATGTACCTTGAACCACCTCTGAGCTGTCTACGTGCAGAGTCTGTGTCGAACAACATCTCGTTGTCTTCGAATAGCTCTTCGTCCTGTCCCATGCTTGTCAGACGGTTGAAGCCGGAGTCGAAGGCTGATGATGATTGAACGGCCACAGCGACGAATGATAGGACAAGGAAGGCCAGCCAGCAGAGCTTGTTCAAAGAATAATAAGAAGCCATTTTGTGTTTTGGCTGTGTTTTTTCTAGAGAAAGAGAGAGAGATAGAAGGAGATTGTTGTTTTTTTAATGCAACGTACGCCTTGCTAACTCTTCCTGATAAAATGAACAAGGTTATACATAATTAAAAGGGTTTCGATGATTTGGTTTGGTGGTGGAGAGTTGTTTAATTGGGAAAAAAAAATGGGGTTTTTTTTTTTTGTGGTGATTAATTATGTGATTTCTAGGTAATTCAAATGGGGTTTGACCGCTTCTTCCTCCTTGTTTTTCTCTCTTGATCTCATATTATTGATCTTCTTGTTGTTGATTGTGTCTCACACCTGTAATTGGTATATGTTAAATTCATCAACTAATGTTCTTTAATTAGGTTTTTTGGTTAACTAATCTTCCCTCACCATTTTCCAGCTCAAAACTTCAACTGATACAAATCCCACCAAAATCCCCATGCATTTGCTCCAATGCCACAGCTTTCATTTTTTTTCATTTTATTTTATTTTTTTTAATTTTGTTTTAGGCTATATATATATGGGTTTGGGCCCAATATAGAAGAAAAATCTAATGAAGTGCCGGATAATTCTAAATGGACCGACCGAAAGTGGCTTCGGTTACATCAGTATTGCTAAACCCACCCCACTTCAATGGGTTTTGGCCCAATATCTGAAAAACCCAATTCATCACTCGTTTCATAAAAAAAAACCCGTTTTCATTGGTTTGAAAAACTTCTTCGTCTCCAACAAACACCCAAGCTTTTATTTTTTATTTTTTATTTTTATTGTTTTAATTGAAAATTCAAAATTGATACTGCTTAAACCATTAAAGTAATTGTTGCAAAAATATTTTATTTTAAATAGTCTGCAAAATTGAGATAAGATGGAGTAGAATATAGAGTAAATAGTCTATATTCAAAAGTAGTCTGCAAAATTAATGTAATGTTCTCTTTCTTTCAACTTGAGATAAGATAGAGTAGAATATAGAGTAAATTTTTGTTTAGAATATAATCATAATTAATATAATTTAGCTTAATTATAATTAAGTTTCTTCATTCATTTGACCTGGTTTATATGTTAGTTTGGTGCATTTAGATTGAGTGTAATGTTTTTGTTCATGAAGGACATTTGAAGTAGCCTTTCTGTTTCAGATCATTCATTGGCTGAGTAGCAAAAGCAAAATGAAATAAGAACTTTCAAGGAAGATTCACTTTAAAGGAGAGGATTGAACAATTTTTTATTCCTTACGCTACTTACTTTTCCTATTAGAATCGGCAAATAGAATATAAATTAAAACGCATTTTAGAAGTATGTATGGAGAGTTTTCTCCCGTTTGTGGGAGTATATATCTCGACCGTATATGTATTGTCTGATCTTGATAGGTCCCGATAGTCCTATTATAATACTTAAAAGAGAGAAAAAAAAAAGGAATACGAATTAAAGCAAAATTGTCTACACAGTTGGAAAACACTCTCTAGAAGAGGTATCAAAACAATCACAAATGATTCTAGAACTATTGAATAGTCGTCTTGACTCCTAGTTTCATTTGAATTATTGTTGTATTAAATTAATTGAGTTAGTAACCTCAATATTCAACCAGCAATATACTTTTAAATTATCTTTAGGGGCATAGCTCAGTCAGTAAATGGATGAGCTTGAGGTTTAAGTAAATGACTTCCAAGTCAGCGGCTCGAATTTTACCAATGACAAAAATGTTCAAAAAAAAAAAATATCTTGTCTAGATATATGGATGTATAGATACTATAAAAAAAATATACTCTTAAAAGTTTTATCAAAGTCAAGGCCTAGCGGTAAGGGCGAACATGTGATGTGTAGTTAGGCGCACAATCACGGGTTCGATTCCCCATAGTGTCAAATTCTTACTAGACAACAGATATGTTAATTCCTTTGTTAGTTCGCTAGGTTTGACATGAAAGCTGCCGCAAAAGCCGGCTTGGAATCCCCTGTAAAATATAAAAGTCAATTGCAGTCTTTTAAAAATAATCACATATAGGTATTGGAACACAAGCCATTTAATTAACAAATTTTTTTTTTCAAAAAATCGATCCACATTAAGCATAATGAACCAATTTAATTAATACAATATACGATGAGCCGTTTTTATTAGTGCGTAATTAATCAAAGTTTTAAAATGTCAAAATATGCTGAGCCATCTTCAAATAATCAAACTAATTAATTAAATTAGTGGACCCCAAGAGTGCAATTATGTAAATCAATCATCATAACACCTCACAAGTCACAACTAAAAATCATTAAAATAAAATCTCCACCCAATATTTTCAACTTATTGAAGTAGACTTCCATTATTTTTTTGGTTTACACCATCCGGTTTCCAGGTGGGACGGATCCACCATACGGTGCAATCAGCCCAGACCACATCCCGACTAATCCGGACTCGCACCGGGTCGGCCCACTAAGGGGTAAAGTAGACTTCCATTATTTCATGCAGTTGTTTATAAAATAAAAAAATTAATTGGTTGACTCGATGCTGAATTCCACAACTCCTCCCTCGGTGCCCACCTGATCATCATCTGGAAAACTGCACAATTTTTGGCAAATAAAATATTTGTGAGATATTTTATGATATTCAAAGTATTAATTAGCAAATACAATATTTGTGAGATCATTTGATGTTAATCATGTACAATAATATAACCTCTATAATTTAATACCTGAAAAGTTAATAATCCTTTTTTATATAATATTTAAAATTGCCTCGATTTGGACCAAATAGATAAATTAATAATCTCGATTGAATTATAAAATAATACATTTTTTATATTTAATAATTATTTAATAATTTGGTAAAATAAGCATTTAATAGATAAAATAGGCAATCTCAAGCATTTAATAAATTAATAATTTGGTAATAACTAATAAGTACATATATAATTATCCAGAATGTTTTCTTAAAATATCATGAATCTATTATGTTTTTTTTTTTTCTTTCTTGAAATTTAAGTATATTTAGAGCATCTCCAACCCAACGGTAAATCGCCAATTTGCAGTAAAATCGAGCTCCAACCCAGTAGCAAAACATGCGCTATTGTTGCTCCAATGAATAGTGTTACACAATATATTGCGCGACACTGTTCAATTGGCGCAACTTTAACGCAAAAATTTTTTTTTTTTTAATTTTTTTTTTATTATTGTAAATTGGGTTTTGATTGGTTGGAGATGAGTATTTGTTGATAAATAATAATAAAAAAGGGAAATAGTGTAAGATTTGGTGTAATGAGTTGGAGATGGAATAGTGAAACAGTGTGAAAGTTACATTATTTTAATGTAAAATTTGCACCAAAAGCACTATTTGGATCGGAGATGGTCTTAGATTTCTATCTCTAATTTTTTTGTAAAGCACATAAACATTATGAGATTGAATTCTTGTACTAAAATAACAAATTATTTAGTAACATTTGATGTTTTGAGTTCTTTCTTGTGGTTAATAGGCTCCAAAGGTATTATATTATGATAAACTTTGTCATCAAGAAAATTCTCATTTAGTCAATATACACATACAATATCTCTATAAGTTAGTAAATATTAATTTATTGATTAATTAATATCTCTATTAATATGATTTCGTGGCAAATAATACTTATCCAGTCGAATAATTTCTCATATTTGAGTGGTTGGATCTCAAGTGATATACAAAAATAAAATAAATAATGGATTGCAAGGACAAAATTTATTTATTCTAGATTTTGATTGAAGGTGCAAGCTTGCAACCTAATTATTAATTAAATTTTTTGTTTTGTTGAAACCCCACTAAATTAAATTGAAGAATTGGGAAATGAATGAGGCTTCGAATGTGGATTGAAAAGGTTCAAATCATAATAAACCTACCAACAACTACGTAGACCAGAGTTAATGCTATTTTGAATTTTCATTTTGTTTGACAATTTTATAGTTATTTGGTCTTCATTTGGAATAATAAAATATCTCAACCGAAAACATTATCATTTTTTTTTTTTTTATTATAACAACTACCGGGACCGACGAGATTAGGCTCTACAAGCACAGCCCAAACTGCAGTTCCCATAGACGGGGAGAAAGAGCACCCACATATTACGAGACAACACCCACACTATTGGTGGGAAAATTTGCATAAATACATACATACACTAGGTATTGAACCTTGGTGGTAGGGGTTTCCAAGGGAAAGGCCCACCACACCGGTAAGAGGCCATGTGTATTATCATTTTTATTATCCTCTGCATGAAAGAAATTGAAATGGTCTTCTATGGAGGGACCCAGGAGTCGTGCGTTACACGACATGCACTGTGGATATCTTCTCTTTTCTTTCTTTTTTTCCACAATGATCTTGACTTGCTACTAATATTTTTATTTTATTTTATTAATTTAATGAGTTGCTACTAATTTGGCGAGTTTGTGTAGCGTGCTTAATCCGCCTACTTGCAGGGAAGATGTGGTTTCTTTTGGGTTAGAGGAGTGGAGAGGGCAAAACTATGAAGGTTTATTTGTGTCGGTTAGTTTTTACTTCTACAATATATAATATTTGGAGGAATCGTAATGCTTTGCGGCATAATAATAATCCATGCACTGAAGAGAAGCTTATCCAACGTATTAGATGGGAGGTGAGGATTCGGTTTGCTACAAAAGGTAGATTTAGAAAGACTAGAGGAAATGATATTATTTGTAGTGCTTGGGGTATAGATGGGATATTGGTTTAATCTTGTGAAGTTTTTTTTTTGCTTGTATAGGTGTTTTCGGCTTTAGCTAAGTGCTTTAACTTTTCTTTGTCAAGTGTTCAGTTGTTGGTTAATGAAAGTTACCAATTCATTCAAAAAAAATAAAAAAATTGGGATTTTCTACCACTAATCTTCATTTATTTCAGCTATGATCCATGATTTGATTAAAATCCATTTGAATATTTGTATTACATTATTTAGTCACGTTTTTGATAATTTTAAAGCATTGAATTGTGAGTTTGAATTAAATTAGGGTTTGTATTCACTTAAGCTGAATTAATTTATATTTAACATTAAATAAGAAATGTGTTAAAAAGTTTATCAATCCGCAGACACATTAAATTAATTTGAATTTTCATTGACTGCCCATTAAACAATATCACTAAACACCTATACGTAAGAGGAGGCTTGATTCAAATAATAATAAATATTAATTAAAGTTTTAGTATAAGTAACAAAAAAAACAAAACAATAATCCATGTTAATTAGTACAGACAAGTCATCCTCCTTGTGTTTTCCTGTTTTGAAAATTCTTCATTGAATTTAGAGACTTTGGACCAGGTTTTTATCTTACGTATCTTACGTCGAAGGGCTTGAACGAAATTTAGAAGAAATTATAACAAATTTATGCGTTAAAATTTATATTCCAGAATAGATTTTATTTGTCTATGTAAACCCCTCGTGTTGCGTCTAAGTACGGTAACACAATATTACCGAATTGTAGGTCTAACTGTATAGTTGGCGAAGTGAAAATTAAATATTGAATTGTAATTCAAAGTCCATAAAATTTAAAGGTTTTAAAAAATAAAATTAAATAAACAACTAAAAAAAATGTTTACTTTTGATAACTAATCCAGTAACATTGCTGGTAACAACAACTTAACCCAACACTAAGATTATATTATCATTTGTAGTCCATAAGAATAACTGTAAGTAAATTACTTTAGAAAACAGATCAAAACTCAACTTCATTTAAAACTCTCCTTATCAAATATATAAAAGAGAGTGATGATTTGATTTCTCTATCTCTTTATATTTATAAGGAAATATTTGTTCTTTTTGGGTAAGTCCATTTTGATATAAAATAAAAATAAAAAGAGTTAATGTTGACATCTAAACAAGTACATTAAAAGAGTTTGTAAGCATATGAAAGTTACAAAACCCTCCAACTACCCACCAAAGGTAGCCACTTCAATCCTTACACATGTGATCTTGGAAAACCACTTAATTTTCCTCCATATCATCATCATCAATTCTTCATCATCATCACACTACAAAATCTTCCCACAATCATTTTTTTTTTTGGAAGTATCGCAATGAATTCGATATGTAAAAATAGGGATACCATTTAAACCCACAATATCGATGGTTCAAATGCGATTAATATATCATTAGTTTCATAGTAAAATCGAAACTTTCTAAATAAGGGTTTTATAGCTAACTCAGATTTGATCTAATTTCCAAAATATAGTGTTGTTTTGCTATAACTTTTAGTCAAACCTTAAAAGGGTCATAAGTAAATTGAAATTAGTAGTTTTTATAAGGGTATAAAGTTGAAAATTAAACTAAAGACGGAAAGCAAAAAAGTGGGATTAGCTTAGATTGCAAGGGATTCTCCTTAATTTTAAGGATATAGATAGCATATGATGAGTTGATGATAGCTACTTACTTTTAATTGTATACCTTCACTACTTTAATCACTATAAGATAACATCAATGACTATAAGTACAATTCAAAATATTACTTCCACTACAAACAAGAGATTTTTTATGCGTTGTAAATTTTTTTTTTTTTTTTTTTTTGAAGTGTTACAAGAACAATTATAATAGAATTGTTCGGGATTTGTCGAGATTAAGTATTACAAGTTGTAATTTAACGGTTAAATATAATCGTTCAAAAATAAAAAACTATCACAAAAGTTGTACAATTTTTATTTTTTATTTTTTTTATATACCATTTATAGTATTGGTGACTCGAACTTAGGAAAGAGGTTGAACGACCCATTTTACCATTGAACTACGTCGAGGGGATCAAAAGTTGTGCAATTTTATTCCTTTGGTTTGTTATAGTAAATTGTTCTTAAAATTAGAATAAGAATAAGATGAAGAAAAAAAAAATGTGAGGGAGTGAGGGAGAGAGAAGAAAAAAGGAAAATTGGGTTAGAATTAAATTTAGTCTTTGCTCTTGAGTCTCATCATCAGCCACCTTTTTCTTTGTCTGTTTCACAACTGAGAACAGTACATGTGGCTTCTTTCTTCTTGTACCTTCTTTTCTCTCTCTCTCTCTCTCTCAATCTCTCTTTCTCTTATGTGTGTGCTTTTGCTTGGATAGTTTGGTCTCAGTTTCTGCTGCTAACATTGGCTATAACTTGTAAGTAACTAACTTTGATGACACTTCTTTGTTGCTTTTGTTGTTGTCAATTGTTTCTTTGTTCTCCAGGTGCTCTGCTTTTGTTCCATTTACTGGTACAATTTTCTGTCCCTGTGATCCCTTCAGACCACAAATTCTCTCGTTTTTTGCTGCTTTGTTGCTCAATTTCATGTGGGAAATTTTCCCAGTTCTGCTTATGTTGTTTTAATTGTTTTATTTTTGATGTTGAAGCATTTATTGAGTGACTTTTTTTCTTGTAAGTTCATAAAATTCTCGACTTTGCGGTTTATGTGAAGCATATTTGTTTGTTTGTTTTTTTGTCTTTCTTTCTTTGATTTGTCTTTTAATTGTAAAGAGTATGTTGTATGTTTAATTAATTTTGATTATATAAACTAAAAAGCCAGAAACTTGTATCTACTAGACTGAGCTGTTCTTACTTTTAGACAGTAAGTTGCTTGTTTCATGCCTCTACAATTAACATTCTTCAATGATCTTCTTCAAGGTCAATTGTCTTCTTCAGGGGAAAGTTGTGATTTTTAATTGGGTAATTTTGTAGAATTCTGTTGATGTTAATTGCTTGTTGAATTTTGGGAAATATCACATTTCTTTGTTTGTGATATATATAGCATCGGATCGACTCCAGAATTAGGGCTTCTTACAAAATTTCTACTTAAGTTGCCCATTTCATTCAAACTATTGGTGAAATTGTTTTTCCTTGAAGTGCTTTTGGAGCTGAATGTGCCAAATGCTCTTCCTAGTTTGAGTATCTTGATGCTATTTATAGAAATTGAGTCCCATTTTTGCTGTTTTCTACCAGCATACATTTTGTTGTAAACTTTCAGTACCGGTTTCCTACTTAAGGTTTTTGTTTTTGCTGGCAAGTTTGGTTATGGCAATGATGTAATGACGTCTTTCAAGGTTGAATTTGTGATGTTTGATGCCGTGGAATGATAATCAGGTCAAAACTAGTTAACTTCTCTGGTTTTGTTTGTGGTCCGGATTTTGGAAACAGTATGTAGGCTAATAGCATCCATAATTTCTACAATCATCGAAGAGCTTGAATTTGTTTTGCATGACTATAATTGCTAAGAACCGGAACTTCTGAATATGCATGAAAAAGATTCATCAAGCCTAGCTATTCGATCTTTTAGATTTTTCACTTGTGTTTTGTTTCTTTCCCTTCATTTGGCCTAACGGGTTGCTTCGTTGATTAACAGGCTAGATAAGCTATGAGTATCTGCATTTCTTGCTGAAAAGAAAGAGCAGATTCGAAGAAGTTTTCTATCTGTAATCATGAGTAGTATTTCATATAATCGCCTTAAAGAACACAAAGGAAATACCAGTTTTCTTGTCGAGGTAAAATTTTGGGCTGCAGTTGCTTGTCATAGTTTACTTTTGACTGTTTTTTTCTTCTTCTTGTTTGAGTTAAATTTGTGACTCTACACATGTATTGGTTTCAGGTTGTTAATGCAGAGAAACTGTTATGGACATTGATACACTCTAAAGGTTTATTGTGCTCCGAAGTTAAAGATTTGTACCGCAAAGCCTGCTCAAGTTATGAGAAAATCATCATGTATGATCATGATCTGGCGGGATTTCAAGATGTTGAATATTCTATTTGGAAGCTTCATTATAAGCACATTGACGAATTTCGCAAAACAATAAAGAGAAGTTCCGCTAATTCAGATAATACAACCTTCACAATACCAAAAAGTAGCGCTAACATGCAAAGAACCAATGACAATCACATTGAAGGATTCAAATCATTCTTGTTGGAAGCAATGGAATTCTACCAGAACCTGATGGCGAAGGTTAAAAGATGTTATGGGATTCAAGAAGAATGTTATTTTTACGAAGGGGGTGGCACCTCCAATGCTGTTGAACCAAATAAATTGCAGAAATGCCAGTTTTTGTGCCATCGGTTTTTGGTTTGTCTCGGGGATCTTGCTAGGTACAAAGAACAGTATGAAAAATTTGGCGCACAGGATCAGAACTGGTCAGTTGCAGCCACCTACTACTTGGAAGCTACAAAGATATGCCCAGATAGCGGAAACCCTCAAAATCAGGTATTTTCAAATTCCTTTTTTGAAAGAACATGGGATTTGTAATTTTCAATGCTGCTAATTTGTTTTTTGTATATGTAATCATGTTCATCTGTAGTTGGCAGTATTGGCATTTTATGTTGGCGATGAACTTGCTGCATTGTATCATTGTGTAAGAAGTTTAGCTGTCAAAGAACCATTCCCTGATGCCGAAAACAACCTCATATTACTATTTGAAAGGGTAAGAGTTGATATTACTATCTGGTTTTTCCGCTAATAGATTTTATCCTTATACTTATTGATTTGTGATGTCCAATTGTTGGCAGTACTCAAATGCTTCTTATGATATTGCAGAACGGGTCATCTGATCTGCATTCCCTTTGTAGCGAGGCCTGCTTTGATTTCTCGAATCCATCTGAAAGAACCAGTGTTAAGTTCAAATCACAAACAAGTGATGATTTTTCAAATTGCAATATGTTGAAAGTTGAACATGATTGCTTTTTGGGAACAAATTTATGGTCACTTGTTATCAGGACAATGAGCTTCTTTTTCATAAAATCCAGGTATTCCTTGTAGCAAATTTATTCGTAGTTAACAGTTTTAGTTCATTTAGTATTAGCTCATACGATAGTGATTTATACATGAAATGCATTGGCAATGCATTTCATTTTCCTGTCTTCACTTAAGTTTTAATGTTTTTTGCGCCCCTCTGATGTGACATGTGAGGCAGCTTGAAGGACTTCCCTTGTGCCTTCGCGTCTACCATGAGAGAGTTGGATGCGATGATGACATTAGATGATACAAAACTAAAAGCCACACTAGAGTCATATCAGTTTATGGATTCGGAAAGAACAGGACCTTTTCGATCCCTTCAAGTTGTTGCTATATTCATCTTTATCATCCAAGATTTACTTAGTAGGCTAGGAAGAGAAGGGTCGGAAGACAAAGATGATACGCAGCAGCTTGAGTTGATACGATTTGCATTGACTGCTGCATTTATTTTCATGGGACGCCTCGTTGATAGATGCTTGAAGTCAAGTCCTTTGGATTCTTGCCCCCTTTTACCTGCTGTACTTGTTTTTGTGGAGTGGTTGGCGGGAATGCTTGACGAAGCAGAAACACATGGGGTTGACGATAAATGTGTGAGTGCTATGTCTTACTTTTTCGGTACTCTTGTTGGTCTTTTAAAGCAGTTAAATGGTAGGGGTGAAGTCTCATCTCCTGAAAGGACTGCTCTCTGGGAAGATTACGAGTTGAGGGGTTTTGCCCCCGTAACGAATTCACAGATGTCATTAGATTTCTCAACTCATTGTGGACATGTAAAGAATTTTGAAAGTGGAAAAGACTGTCGTGCTGGTCGGATCATTAATGCTGCTATCAAGATTACAGACAGATCAAATGGTTCTCGAAAGTGGATCATATATGATAAAACAGGAGCAAAATTTTATACAGATTCAGATGCAAATCTAGATACAAGCGACATTAAAGTGGAAGAGATCCATCAGTCTATATCTGAGTCCACAAACAAATGCAATAAACAGATTCTAGGGGAAAATGCAAGTAGCGTTTCTGTGGACAGCAAGTCCGTTGCTGTGGAAGAGGAAGAAGTCATTGTCTTCAAGCCGCTTACAAGGTATAACTCAGCACCGCTCTATGCTTCTATCATCGACAGAAAAGAATCAGAGTCTCCAAAGGACATAGACGAGCAGCAAACAGTTGCTCCTGATGAATGCTTGCGCCGTGCTACATCACTCCTTATAGCACAAAACTCAACCCAAGGTGCTCCTTTTGCATTCCATTCTGATTTCACGAATTTCGCGCCCAGCAAGCCATTTAAGCAACAGGAGCCTCTCGTAAAGGAAACTGGATCACACTCGTTATTTCAAACCCCCATATCTGCCAGACATCCTTCACTCAGTGCTTGGGTGTTTGATAGAGGAAGTGTCAACAATGATAGAGAAAAAGCGAGAAGGGATATGAGTAGTAGACCTGGCTTGAGCCCCATTGAAGAACTAGTTTCTGCATCTTTATCCAGTCTCTCCATTAGCGGAACTGAAACATATGGAAGCAGCCATTACTCTGCTCCTTATTTGGCTCCAATGCCTTCTGCTCCATTATTGCCCGAGAATGCAACTTGGTTTAATGATATTCAGCCTAGTTTTTCAGAGAGCATCAACCGGACAGATGGATTCTCTTATCCAAACTGGAATGCCGCTCCTGGTCCACTCAATTATAGTTCTTCTGCAATTCCTGGTTTCATGGAAGGATACACTCCATTCCGAGGAATGTCTTCTTCCGAATGGCTTCGTCAGTACAGAGAAAATCAAAATCTTGAGCATTTTTATGCTCCTAGACACCCTGTAAACTTCCAAGGTCAAGATAATAATGCTGCTTCCAGGTTGGACCCTTTTCTTCAGTGGCAAGCACCAATGACTACTACAAACCAAATGATCTATACAGAGAGCCAACCGATGCATTCAGTTTTTCCGCAAGTTCATCATTTTGCGGATGAACACCGAAGGGATAATAATAGTAATAAGCTCTTTCATGGTTACCAAAGGCCAACCCCATATGGTGGTTGCGGTGCTGCGACAGACTTTAGAGAAGAGCCACATCCACCGCCACTTTTACAGTATCTTAAAGAGAAAGAATGGCTACTCCAGAGAGATCCAACCCTGAGAGGTCCTCCTACGTACATGGGAAATTGAAACTTCACACATTTAACTCCTTTGATAGTAGTGCGCGCGCACACACACACACACACACACAGAACATCCCATGGGACTCAGATGTCAAAGTTGAAGAAGCTAACAAGTCTGTTTGAATATGTATATGTGAATATCTGTATGTTTTTAGCATATATGTTATCTGAAAATAGAAGTTTCAAAGAATGTTTATAGAGAAAATCTAGCTGTCCAAGAATCATGTAGATGATTTTGTAATAATATCTGTCCAATGCTATTTGCAATTTTTCATCATCAAAAGGATACTTGATAGTTTTGTTCTTACAAAAAAAAACATTATGGATGGATGAAAGTAATTTTTTTTTTTTTTGTATAAAATTATGTTTTACGAAAAGAAAATTTAAATTTTAACATGAAAAAACATACAATTAACAGAAAGGATCTTGTAAAGTTTTTATTGTTTGATTCTTTTAATTCTTTTTCGTAGTTTCAATCCAGAATAATATTCTTAGAGAAACAGTATTGTTGTCTTCATAGTCTTGCACTCTTGCTATATATGAATCTATTACTTGTTATAACATATCATAGCAAAAGAACGACATGTAACATCAGAGAGAGTGTGGTGAGATTCGGGGAGACCCATGGGAATATCCGTGGAGGGATCCAAGGGAATATTAGTGGATTAAGTATGAGATATATGGGTGATATTCAGGGAAGACCTAGGGGGATATTGGGAGGGTTCTTGGTGAGGATCTTGTGAGCGTGGTTTGGGGTTAGATGTGAGAGAGAATCCTGAAGTATATGGTTGTAACAATTTATCATATAGTGGAACTTTCTCTATCGTCCTGACGGCCCGTGGTTTTTTATCCGATTTAGGTTTTCCACGTAACAAAAAAAATATCATAAAATATTATAAAAGAGATTTTGAAATGAAAAACTCAATTGTCACCAAAAAGTAACAAAGCATTAATTCATATATTTGTGTTGATTTAACCAACAAATATTTAGGATTCATGAATTATTTTGATTTCTCTAGCACATTTATGGGTACAATTTTAAAGATTTATCTATATCTATATAATATATAAAAGCTAACCCTCACACCTAGGGGTGGGCATGGATTGGTTCGGTTCGGTTTTGACCAAAACCGTATTTAAATGATATATTTTCGGTTTTTAAAAATATGAATCAGTTTGAACCGTTTTGAAAACCGAATTGAATCGAACACCTTTATTTCGATTCGGTTCAATTCGGTTTTGAGCTTATTGGGCTTTAAAGGTTTTTTAATATGCTTTTTAATTTTTGGGCCTTAAGCTGTTTTTTTTTGGCATTTGTGCTTCAACTTTTTAAAGAAAAAATAATTTAAACAAAATACAACCTAATTTTCAATCCAAATCTAAAATTTCAATCATATTCGGTCTACGTACTAAATCAAAATATAAAATCTTCATAATTTCTATAAAATATAAGTCTAAAAATGCAGTACATAATGTAGTCTAAAATAAAACATTATCGACAAACAGTTCATCATAAACTTAAACTTTACAAAATAATTCATTAAGACAATTCGGTTTATTCGATTCGCTTCGGCTTTGTATGTTCAAAACCGAAACCGAACTGAATTCAATTTGGTTTTTAAATTTCAAATCAGTTTGAACTGAATAGAAGCTATAAATCGAACCAAACACCCTTTTTCGCCTCGGCTCGTTTCAGTTCAATTCGGTTTCGGTTTTTGTACCCACCCCTACTCATAATCACAGCACCATGTGTCGCCATGAGGGAGCTTTAGCATTAAATTAATAAATTCTATATAATATTTATATTTTTATATTCATTTCTATATCTATGAATATCAATATATATATAAGAGTAATGCTACTTTGCCCAAATCTGGTGCCCAAATGACGTGGCAACACTCTCATCCATTCATTTAAATCAATTCATTTAGATTGTATTGGATTTGCTTGATTTAAATGAATGGATGAGAGTGTTGCCATGTCATTTGGGCACCAGATTTGGACACCAAATTTGGACAAAGTAGCATTACTCTATATATAATATCAAAGTATTTTCAATAACTAATTGAATTAATTAATTACGATGAATAAATTTTCTCCTCAAAACTCAAAAGCCCTTTTCTCTCCCTCAATTTTCTTTAAAAAAAATAAAAAATAAAAAAAAATAATAATAAAAAAAACCCAAAATCACTCATTTTCTTATCATTATCTTTCTGTCATTTTTTTTATTATTATTCCTATTGCTCAAATAATTGCTTGATCAACTTCTTACCTAATTGTTGAAGGTATGCGAGAAGTAAAGGTTACACCATATGCGAAATGAAGTGTGACACCAACTGCTTCAACAAGGACTTCGACACTTAGTATGAGAGTACTCTAATTAATTCATATATAGTAGAGAATTTTGATTTCGATATTTTCTTTTCGTAAAACAAACATGTATTGCATTACAAACCGGATGAATATGCGGTCTGGCCTAATTGACTTCTTAATTTAATATAAAATTAAATATATTCTTAGAGTGACGATATTTACACCATTTAAAAACCGTATGTACACCCTAAATTAGTATGTTTTTAAAAATTCAATAATACCCTTGAGTAAAATTACTAAGATGACTAATTGTTTATTAGTACACCCAATAATAATTATTAATTAGTTTCCTATTTTAATCTTTTGTAATTATTATTTTCCTATTAAGGGTTTGATAATAACATATGTTGTAAAAACTCTTTCCATTTTAATAAACCCTAGAGTCTCTTTTAAATATATTTTCAATCTCTTTTAAGGAAATACAAATTGATTGCTAAGTATAGAAAATGAATCAAAATCATGAGACAAATTTGGTTGTGAAAAAGTAAAGTTTTAAATTAATTTTTATTAGAAGAACAAAATCATTATCTATATAAATAGACTTTTAAATTATCTATATTTTTTTATTAATAAATGTTTTTCTTTTGGTATTCTTTCGATAAACAAAGCTTTAGCCATTAATTAGTTTTTTTTAATTGATTAATCAAATTAATTAATAATTCTGTAAATGCAAAATCAAATTATATATGGGAAATTATCATTCTCCTCCTTGTAGTTTACCGTATTCTCCAATCTTCCCCCTCTAGTTTCAAAATTCTCCAATTTCCCTCCTCTCCTATGTCTATTTTTATATGGTGAGATTGGTTGTATTTGTGCATGGGAGGGGAGAAATTGGAGAATTTTGAAACTAGAGGGGGGAGACCGGAGAATATGGCAAACTACAGGGGGAGAATAATAATTTCCCTATATATATATATTAAGATCTCCAAAATCTGAATAAGCTTCATAATTAATTGAAAATTTGTATTAGGTGGGAAAAGTTTTGATCATAAATCACAAATCAAAAGTCAATTAAGAGACAATCCCATAAATCACAATTTAAGAAGCAATAACATAATTAAACCCTTCTATGTAGGGAGCTTTAGTTTAAATGCATTAATTTCAATCTATATTAACAAAATCGGATGAATATACACTCTGACTTAATTGACTCCTTAATTTAATATGAAATTTAATATATTCTTATTAATAAATGTTTTTCTTTTGTCATTCTTCCAATTAAACATAGCCTTAGCCATTAATTAGTTTTTATTTTTATTTTTTTTTTATTATTTTATTTTTTAACCTTAACCATTAATGAGTTGTTTTGGATTTTTGGCCTTTATTATTATCAGTATTCTTATTTTTATCATTATATATAATGAACCTGCACATTTTTATACTCCTTAATTTAATATAAAATTAAATATATTATTATTAATCAATGTTTCTTTAATGGAATAATTGTTTTTCTTTTTTATTCTTCCCATATCCCAAATCAAGAGTCAATTAAGAGACAATCCCATAAATCACAAATTTAGAAACAATCCTATAATTAATGGGATAATAGTTAAATTCTCTTAATCAATCTCATAAAAGCATTTTTTTTTTTCATGTTTTACCGTTCCTCACTTTTAATTTCTTTTAAATGAGCTGTATTTTTTTTTATATTAATAATTAAAAAAAAATACACTAATATTAATTGATTAATCAAATTAATTAATAATTTTGTAAATACAAAATCAAATTATATATATATTAAGATCTCCCAAATGGTTTCATAATTAATTGAAAATTTGTATTAAGTAGGAAAGTTTTGATCATAAATCACAAATCAAAAGTCAGTCATGCAATGGTTCTAATCCAATAATGGAATGTGCTGACTTGTCTGAGCACGTCAATGCCTTTTGCTGACGTGCCAAATGACGTGTCCTACCACGTCAGCGTCTCCCTATAAAAACACCTTAGCCCAATTCATTCCCTCTCTCTCTCGATCTTGAGTTGCAGTATCTGTAAAAACTTGAGATCTAAAATTACACAAAAATGTCAAACAAACAATCCAACAAATCAAAAGTATCGTCTGCAGAAGCAGTGTTACTTGGAGCACTAGCGCCTGGTGTCAACGTCCGTACTATTTCTTCCTTTAAAGTTCAAACCCACTATATAGATTATCATCAAGATGTTATTTTTCTGGGTCAATGTTGATTTTTTTGTTGTTTCAATTTCAGGGTCCCACATGGACTACCCTAAAATCAACGTTTCTGATGTTGGGTGTGTGTCTCGCTGTTCTTTTGGGGTTGGCATTCTCTTCAAGTGACTCTTCTTTGATACTTCATGTTGGATTTCTTGTTCTGATTGCAGTCTCTCTCTTCATGCTTCTTAGCTGGTATATTGTAATTTAATTTTTTTCCTATAAAGATCATATTTTGACTAGTTTGTGTATGTTTTTTAGTTGAACTGAAACTGGGGTTGTTGTCTTTGGCTACTAACTTTGTATGTTTTTTGACATTGTTTCAAAGCAATCTTTTATTTTTAGTCACTGGTGTGTTTCACCTTTGATGGAATTTTTGATACATATGTGTGCTTTGTATTGCTTAATGATTGACTTTGTGGTTATGGGTACACGGTTATGTATCCTGGTGCTGTTAATCTATGCAAGCTAATGGCTCAACCTCATGTTGATCCTTGTTTTATCTAATTGTCATAGTATACATGTTGTTCAATCAAGGAAATTCTCTTACACCGTTCCTTGTGGTTTTTTTTTTTTGAAGTAGTTTCGAATTTGCAGGTTAGGCGTCTGGTCATTTTTCTTGCAATTTTGTTTTTCAACAGATCCCAATAGATTGTTTAGGAGGAGAAAATATGGAGGGGGGATTTAATTTTAGGTGTGTTTCAAGAGAACCCTGGTTCCCCATGTAGCTTAAGGCAAGTGATGTTTGGAATTCAACCTGTGGTTACTTCATGGGAATGGGAATTTTGATCCAGAAACGTTGATAAAAAGGTTTTACATGTGTTCTGTGCCATTAACAAGTCACCTGGCTATAAGCTTGTTCACGTTATGCATCCATGCTTGATGCTTCCTGTTTTTTGGTGCATATAAAGCATGTAAGCTTCATGAGTGTTCATCGGTATATCAATGATAACTAAGTGTAATCTGTCTTAGCACCTGTGTGTATGCAAATGTTCACATGTCCTAGTGTCTTAATTTGAGGAAAATTATTATGCTTTAGTAAGGGTTGCTGCTTAGAAATATAGTTGAATTTATGATCCATCCGCTAGGCTAAATAAAAAATTGTTGTTTATCATTAATTGGAAGATTTTAAAAATAATACAACAAACAAGCATGATTGAGCTTGAAGGAAGTACCTCAATGCCATCTAGACAGAACGTGAGGTGGCTTTCTGGAAATATTTCGAAAATATGCTTTCTGATCTTCCATTTGTTCTTTTTGAATTATATATTTGACCCAGTGAATATGCTACTAATTATGCTGAATTCTCTTCTTATCACAATATTCTACTGAATTCTGTTGGGAATCTTATTATCTTGTGATCATTTTATGGAAATTTGAATACTGAAATTTTGTTACTTGTTTATGTAAGGTTTTGTTTGGGAATCGCTCTCTGAATCACCAGTTTTTAATCTTTTTCTGTAAATTCCTAGTGATGTAACTATTTATAGGTATAGCCGTATAGGAGTAAAATACCAATTCAACATCTCTTGTAAACTGTCATAACCAGTGTATATTCTAGCTTAGAACATTTATCAATCATGTTCTGTCAATTCCTAGTGATGTAACTATTTATAGGTATAGCCGTATAGGAGTAAAATACCAATTCAACATCTCTTGTAAACTGTCATAACCAGTGTATATTCTAGCTTAGAACATTTATCAATCATGTTCTGTCAATTCCTAGTGATGTAACTATTTATAGGTATAGGAGTAAAATAACATTTCAACATCTCTAATAAAGTGTCATAACCAGTGTATATCCTAGCTTTAGAACATTTGTCATGCTTCTCGCAATAGTCTCTCTGATGATTTCTATTTCCCCTTAATTTGCCTTCAATTTCCGTCTCAGGAGTTAAAACCTGCACACAGCCTGTCTCTGTAGCATTTGGTACTGTATTATGATGCCTTTAGACTTAATGTTGTCTAATCAATGTGTATATGCTACTGATCACAGTGTTGTTCTGGAGAATAAATTTTGTTGGCTAATAATCTGATATGGGTTACTAACGCAGTTGTAGGCCAGCTGGTTAATTCTTAGAGTAGAAGTTTTTACTTACCTGATGTATTAGATTTCTCTGTTTATGCCATGGCGATTTTTGGTTGCTAGCTCATTTTAATGCATAGTTTAATCATATAGATTGAAATTCATATGTAAAGCACATGATATATAGCAAAGGAAAGCTGAATCCTCTCGGATTTGTTTTGAGTGTATACTTCTATTGTTCTTATACATGCTTTCGTTTGATACAGCAATTGAAAAAAAATGGGGAAAAAGCTGCTTGTTTTTATTTTTATCTTCTGTATTTTTTTTCGTTATCCCATTTATAGCTATCAGATGCATGTGTTTACATTTTTACTTTTGGAATTTTTTTTGAGGAAGCATAATGATGTGTCAAATAATGACTTATTGAAACTTTTAAGCGAAAGGCTACTTATTTAAAGCTCTGATTGAATTTCCCTTGCAGGTTTCTTGCACAGACTGGTCTGGTTTCAGTTGAACATCAAATGCGAGAGATGGACATGGTGCCAAATGATCAGCAGAGAAGCAAAAAAAGCGAATAGTTTTGTCTTAATATTTCTATAACATTATTAGTGAAAAATTCATTACAAAGGAAATACCATTAGAGAACACTTCACGGAATGTAAAGATAGATACAGAGTTGTGATTGAAAGAAGAACAGAGGAATTGACGGTGGGGATGAGGCATACTTGCATCTGTCAATCAGTCGCTCTTCACTTCCTTCTCCTTCTTGTGTTTGTCCTTTTTGCATTTGATGAAACAGAAACATGAGCAGCAAGGCAGCCGAAGAAGGAACTTCATATCGTTGTTCGTGTTCGTGTAAACTGGCGATTTCGATTGTTAGGAAAACCAACAAAATATATAGAGAGCCCCCAGCCTCATTTTTTGTTATATTATTCTATGTTTTATTCATTCCATGTTGTTGGATGCTATTCCCATCTCTTGCAGATAAGAAGATGCTTAACTTCTTTATTTTCATATTCAGTAACCATTGGTTGTCCCTATGCTTGACTGTGTGGTCATGTTGCTATTGGAAATTTATAAAAAAGAAAGAAAAAAAAAAAAAAAACTGCTTTTATGCTTCTTTTCTTCATGTAAAGGCAAGTAGCTGCAAGGCTAATATATTCCAAAGGAAGCCATGAATATGAATTATACTATGTTGTTCTACATAATCTTAAGAGCGTGTTTACTATTTAGGAATCTAACGAGAAGGAAAGAGAATTTAATTTTTAATTTTTTTTTTGAAGTATTACACTATTTAATTCCTGATTTATGATTATGAATTTATGATGTTCGCAAAAAAATGTTGGAAATCAAGATTACTCTAAACAGACTTGAATATTTGATTATTTGGGGATATCATTAATGAGTTAAGGCCTCGTTTGTTCGGTCGTATTGTATTGTATTAAACAATTAAAATGTATTAAAATAATACAATACAGTGTTACCAAACACTGTATTGTATTATTTTAGCACATTTTAATTGTCTAATACAACAAACGCCGTATTAACTAATACATTTTATTTGGTGGTATTAGGTTGTATTGTATTAAAAAAATATTTTTTTTTCCAATAAATATGGAATATTGATAAAATATGTGTTATGTTGGTTAATATTTTTTTTATAATTTTAAAATGCATAGGAAAATTTTATTTAAATTTTTTGTTTCAATTAAAATAAATATTTATTGATTTTTTATATAAAAATATTTATTGATTTATTCATAGTAAGGATATTTAAAATTAATTATTAAGTATTTTTTAAAAAATATTATATTTTTATAATATAATATAATATAATAAAGTCATATAGGAATGACCTAATGCGATATAATACAGTACATCACCAAACACAAATTTGTATTAATGATAATATAGTTCAATACAATCCAATACGGTGTGCCAAACGAGCTCTAAGTTAAATCAACTTAAATTTAATTGATTTTTGTTTATGGTTTTAATAATTGACTTATATTTTTTCTAAAAAAAGTAATTGACTTATACAATAAGTTTTCTATGTGACATGAGCATTGATTGGAAACTTGTCTGATGGGTCCAACTATATCTGGAGCCATAGGATCTCAGCAGAATGAGCATCCAACGGTCCACACCACACCATCTCTTCATGCATTGCTTTTCAGGAGGCTTATATGTATATATATATAATATCTATACACACATTACACATATAAATACTTGTCTCTCTTTGACTACTTCTTAATTCAATTTGGGTTTGTTAAGATTTTTTTTTTTTTTTTGGTTTCGTATCCATGTATATGATTGATTGCTTGAATGCAGGTAACAACAGTGACAGAGTTGCAAAAATGGAAGATGGATTGCTGCATCCATCTGTGATTTTAAAATACAAGGGCAATTACCTTACAACTTTTACAGGATTATTTTTCGTCGTAAATGGCAAGCCTTGATGACTACAGAGACATCTGGTGCAACATCAACTTCAAATTCAACTAGTAATCTGCATCAACCGAGCCAAGGCAATGCTTTTGTACGATCCCCATCGAAAGGACATGATCAAAATGTTGCGTTTACTCATCTACTTTTTCCGGTCACAATCATGGCGGTCCTGAAAACTGCGACTGCCCCACTTCAGCGAGTGAATTTTTTGATTCAGAGCCAGAATGAGATGATCAAGTCAGGTCGGCTGTCCCATGCATACAAAGGAATCGGTGATTGTTTTGCCAGAACTGTCAGGAACGAAGGTTTCATTTCTCTATGGAGAGGCAACACTGCAAGTGTCTTACATTTCGCATCCGGGATGGTATATGAATTTGATTTCACTAGCTTTGGATTATGAATTTGTGGTGCATGCTCATCATTTTATTGTTTCTTATTTCAAAAAATGTAAAACAGGTCCAAAGAACTATGATGGACTCTTTCAGGATTAATTCAGCTTTTTGTCGGAAGAAGGACAATGATGGCCTTGAAGAGTGGATTGCAAGGAACTTTGCAACAATGGCTCTTTTTGGTGGTACAAGCATTCTTCTTGTTTATCATCTTGAATATGCCCGAACACGGATGGCAAATGATATCAAGATCAATACAAGTACTAATGGTGTCAACAAAAGGCAGTTTGATGGCCTCATTGATGTCTACAGGAAAACCCTTAAATCAGATGGTATTACGGGGCTTTTCCGCGGATTCAACATTTCATGTCTTGAATTTTTTGTCAACAAAAAGCTCATGCTCGGAATGAATTCTGTTTTAAACCCCAATATGCTTGGATTGCAGGTCAGTAGAAAAACAAACAAGAGACTTAGAATTGCTTTGTGGGCATTAACAGTACTAATTTCTACTTCATTTCATTTATATTTTTGCAGCAAAGCCGGGCGACTACGGTGATATTAACAGGTGGGGTTGGTATTTGTTGTGATTTGGCAACGTATCCTATAGATACGGTGCGTAGAAGGATGATGATGAGGTCAGGGGAAGCTACAAAGTATAAGAGTTGTGTGGATGCATTTTCCCAAATCCTGAAAAATGAGGGGGTTAGGTCCCTTTACAAAGGAACAAGTGCATTTGTACTTGTACATGTTGCTCTGATTGGTTTCCTTGTAGTTATCGGAAACACATTATTGAAAATCGCAAATGTTTCTCCAGAAAAGAGTAGGTCTGGTGGTGGTGGTGGTGTTGGTGAGGGTGGTAATCAACAAGCTTCCAGTGTCTCCATTGGATGGAAGAATTGGCCTGAACACTAGCTAGTAGGACAATCAAGATATCACTGATGTTGTGATGGAAAATGATAATAATTCTTCTGTTTTTTTTTTTTTTGGAGTATTTCAAAAATACCATGTTGCTTTATATATATATATATATATTTACAGGTTCCGTCTGTCTTGATTTACATGTCCATTTGTGGTTTGTATACTTGTTTCTTCTCCTGGAAGTTATTCCTTTCAAAAGTTACTGTATATCTCTTACCAGGCTCAGTAACAGCAAGTTTGGTTATTTGGGTGTGTTTTAAAAGTCATTGTGGTGTTCTTTTAAGTGTTACTGTATTAATGTTACATTCATTAATTTGCTATTGTTTATGTATATGCTGTTGATAGATTTATGTGTAGTAAATGTGTAGAACAAAGAGCCAGAGCCCAGAGGTGTTCATTATTTTTATGAATAAACTTGGCTGCCTTCTTGTCTAGATTTTATTGTTAGAAAACTTTTTCTATCTGATTCACACTTGTGATTTTAATTTTGCTTGCTTTGACATTCAAATCTCTCTAATCATGACATATGCTCTGCTAATTGCAATTGTCTCCTTAAACTGTATTTGGGGTTGTGAATATTCTTATGGGTTTATGATATAAATCAGAGAATTCTCTCTTGATTAATGGTTAATTCAATACAGTTCAGCATACTAGAGCTGCAAAATGGAGGATGGATCCTTGTATCCATCTATATATATGAAGATACATGGGCTACCTTGCTTGTTCAATAGTGATTTTCACAAAACTCAAGCCTCGAACTCAATTCCAGCGACATTTGCTTTCTTTAATGGAGTTTTGCAGAGTCGTTTAGGTCCACCACACCAAGGCAGTGCTTCACCTACTGTAACACCTATGTCATCCAAATCTGTAGGAGTCACATCTAAAAAAGGCAATACTAGTAATCCAATACTTAAAAGGCTTTTCTGGGTTAGCTCCTTGATGACAACTGCTCCTGTTAATCGAGTCATGGTTTTGATGCGGTGCCAGAATGAGATGATCAAGTCAGGTCGACTGTCTTATCCTTACAAGGGAATTGCCGATTGCTTTGCCAGAACTGTCAGGAATGAAGGTATCATTTCCATGTGGAAGAGTAACACTTCTCATATGATCGGTTTCATGACCATGAAGGTATTGTTTAAATAAGTGGATTTTTCAAAATTCATTTCACATCATTATTTGAATCTTTTAACAATTTCCGATGTAAAACAGTTCATGCATGGAAGTGTTAGGGACAATTGTTCGACTTTATTCAATTATAAGAGGGAAGATAGCATTGGGAAGCAGCTTGGTTTACTGTTGGCAGCAAACAGTCTCTCTCGTGCAGCAACTCTGGTTTTGATTCATCCCTTCGAATATGCTAAAACACGCATGGCTAATGATATCACCACTAAAAGTAATATCGAAAAAAGACAGTTTAATGGTATAATTGATGTATTCAGGAAAACCCTTAAATCAAATGGTATTGCTGGACTTTACCGTGGATATATCATGGCGAACATTGCGTATTTGGTTAATGATGTGCTCGTCTTTGTATTAGAGCCAAAACAGCTGCATAAGGAGCTTGGTTTGCAGGTCAGTGTAGACATAAAAACTTAGGAAGTGCTTGCTACATTATAGTCCCCCATAGTACTTGTTTTATTCAACTGCCTTCGCTACTGTTTAGTAGCGGTTGTCTAGTTGTAATGAACTAATGATACTATGTCGTTGTTTGTTTTGCAGAATAGCATGTTGGTTGGTGCAATGCTAATAACTGTAGTTGATCTTTTTGTTAATCTGATTACGTATCCAATGCATACCGTAGTTCAAAGGATGATGATGAGATCAGGAGAAGCTGTCAAGTATAAAAGTTCATCCGATGCATTGCTTCAAATCCTAATAAATGAGGGAGTTCGGTCTCTTTATAAAGGAGCAAGTGCACGAATCACCATATGTGCTGTTACAATGGTCTCGCTGTGTTATATTTAATCATATTGAACAAGCATAGAGTTGGTAGGAGTGGTCAATCAACTTACAGTATCAGTATTAGAAGGAAGAATGGTGAAGATGGTTTCAAGGGCGGCCATTGATATCATAATTTAGCTTCCTTGCTTTCCATTTCTATTAACATAGAAGTTGTGATCTTAATTGGATATCAAAGACGAAATCATTTGATTTTACTAGATAATTAGTTGTTTGTTTTGAGTAGAGCACTGTGCTTAGTTCTGTCCTTTCATCATAATTATAAGTTGTAGTTTTGCAATATTTTTTTATTTTTTTTATTTAGAGGTGACATGTGGTTGCTTGTTGTTGCCTTTAGCTTTGAAAACAGACATTTAACACAATCTTTTGTTAGTTGATAAACTTGAACATGTTATTTACATTTTTTTTTAAAGAGCTAGATGCCACCCACAAAGCAGTCTCGACCCAAATTTATTAAAAGCCCTCACTTAAGGCGGAGGAATACCGAGAACCCAACAAACGGACAAAAAGGGGAGCCATAAACAACACGAACCAAGAAAGAAAACAACCTAAACAAACCAAACAAGTGAACAACACAAGAAAGAAGAAAAAACTAAACATGCATAACATAAGCCGTACCCAATTTATCCAAATGAAGCAAACCTTTTATTACTCCAGGAAGCTGACTAGAACTTGAAAACACATTATCCCTACCACACCATGACGCGCCAAAGCATCAGCCACTTTATTACCTTCCCCATACAAATGATGAATAGAGAAATCAAATCCTTCCAATAAATCTGTAAGTTGGTCCCAAAAATCCCAAAAATACCAAAGATTACATGTTCGGGCTTGGATCCAAGAGACCACAACATCATAATCACACTCAATGTCAATACCATCATGACCCAAATGCTTATAAATTGTAATTCCTTCTACCACCGCCCGCAGCTCAACTTCATTATTAGAACAAGAGCCAAAGAATTTGGAAAAACCAAAAATGAAATTACCTGCACTGTCACGAAGAACGCCACCTCCACCAGCGGGACCTGGGTTCCCCAAACTGCTCCCATCCAGGTTGAGTTTTAATCTACCTAGACCCGGTTTAAGCCATCTCAGAACTTGAGTTTTCTTCTGATTCTTTAATAAAATCTGCACCTCCATGTTTCTCAGAACATGATCATCACTAGAATTCCAATGACGCACCTCTATCAAAGAATTGCTTAAAATCTAAACCCAGTGCTTAATGGAAAGCCAGACATAAGAAATGCTCTCCAACTTCCCCTCAATTCTTGCCGTACATCTTCTTCTACACAACCTCCAAATAACTAAACAAGGGATTAATCCCATCAAATTTCCCAATTGGGAAGACGGCTAGCTCTATTAAACC